>CM073743.1:9108015-10457581 GCA_037127355.1 Schoenoplectus tabernaemontani
TTTCTCCGTCTTCAAAATTCAAATAGTCGATCCGACCGGTCAACATATTTTTCATATGAAAATCTAGTTGGGGACCAAATTTTATATATTTTAATTTTTTTACTATTTTTAAGATAGCTAAAAAATCACTTGATTTAATTATCATGAGTCATTCAAAAGGAGTCATTTTCTAGCTATCTTAAAAAATAGTAAATATATCCTAAAAAAATATAAAATTTGGTCTCCAACTAAATTTTCATTTGAAAAATATTTTGACTGGTTGGATCGACCATTTAAACTTTGAAGACGGAGAAACGGTCCGTAGCACACGAGCCATCTGTGCTACGTGTAGCACCGTAGCGAAACTATTTCTCTCTCTATATATATAGTGAGAGAGAGAGTAAATCTAAAATGCTTTTAAGCTTACAGAGATTTTCCCTGAGTTTAACTCAAAAAATATATCAAAATATCTTCAAATTTTGATTTATCATGCTCATTAAATTTTTCATATGAAATTCTTATGGGATGCAAAAATTTAAAATATTTTGAGTTTTCTAAGTCATCATTTTCAATTTTTAAAAATAATGTACAAATATTTAATATTTTATTATTATTTTTAGAGCTGATTTTAAAAAAAAAAACAAAACTTAGAAAACTCGAAACACCTGAAATTAAAATTTGGAGATGATTTAATATATTTTTTGAGTTAAACTCATGTGAGTTTAAAAGCACGCTAGATTTATTATATATATATATATATAGAGTAATGTTACGGTTAGTCGCGAAGTACAAAACGTTTTTGTACTTCGCATCGTATCTTCCATTTCCGATTTCAAAATACCGATCCGACCGTTCAAAGTGTTCTTCATATTAAAATATATTTGGAGACCAAATTTTACATTTTTTAGAATTTTTTTCTATTTTTATTGAGGGGATGAAAATACATTGAGTTTATAATTTTTAATAAGAACGATTTTCTAATCCTCAAAAAAATACAATTTTTTTTTCTAAAAAATGTAAAATTTGGTATCCAAATATATTTTAATATGAAGAACACTTTGAACGGTCAGATCGGTATTTTGAACTCGAAAATGGGAGATACGACGCGAAGTACAAAAAAGTTTTATACTTCGCGACTAACCGTAGCATAACTCTATATATATATAATTTAATAGCTAAAGGTATTATTTCTGTGTATATGAATATGAGATTGTGCACGTTAGAAATGCAACGCAAATATTGAATTTTGATGGCAAATTTTAATTTTGGTTTCATGTTAAAAGATAATTCAGCATCGTATTGGATCTTTGGGTGAAGACCTCACAATTTCTTTTTTGTTCGGCACTGGTGTAATCTGTGGTCTCTATGACATGCGCACCTTGATTACACCTAACCTTACCTATAACAATTCTAATTTATTTATCCATCTACTGCATCGCACTCCTTAGATTCTGCATTTAACTTTTATTTTTTTTTAATTTATTTGCACACCACAACAACACCTTGCTTTGCAACATCTTGATTGTAAACTTTTACTGCTAATTGAGTTGCTTTTGCTACGAATTTTTTTTTCATAGGTTTCTGTATAGAAAAAAAATTATGAGAATCAAGTGGACATGAAAATCATTTTTTAGCTTTCAACGGAAAATGTTGTATTTATCCGCAATTAAGGTTTTGCAGTCTTGACTTCTTTTGTGATGGGAGTGATAACTAAAGGTTTAGCCTGAAATGTGTGAATAAAGATATATAAAGATGAATGAAGTCACTAATTTAGAATTGAAAGATTAGAGATGCCTAACACCATTAAGGCATTAACTCTCATAAACCAATGAAAATATTTGACTGTTTATACTATTTTTTTTCTAAATGACCGGTCAACTAGACCACTAGCTGAACCATTATTTTGTAAAGAGAGGAGATCGGTTGACAATGGGTTATTTTGATAACCTTAACAATGAACCTTTAAATAAATATAAATAAAATTTGAAATATAGAAAAAAATTCATAGATGTATTTTTCTACCTATGAATTAATAGTCATTCAAATTTCATGTAATTTCATTATCGTTTGATAGTCCATCAAAGACCTTTAAATTTTCATACAATTTACAACGGTTCTAATTTAACGGTCTTTGATGGACTATCAAATGATAATAAAATTGAATGAAATTTGAATAAACATCAATCCATAGGTAGAAGAACATATCTATAAATTGTTTTCCATCTTTAAGATTTTTTTCTATTTTTTTTAGAAGTTCATTGTCAATATTGTCAAAATAACCCATCGTCAACTGATCCCTTCTCTTTTGTAAAATTGCAGCCTTTTCTTTGATTGTATATGGTCCGAAATGTGCGTATAGCAATAAATATTTTACCTGGCTTACGAGCCTACCAAGATAGAAAATAATAGCAGTATACATCAGATAACTATGATGACAAAAGATTAAAAATTTAAACTTATCTTTTGAGGTATCTTTCATGAAGAATATCTAAATTATTTTTTTATAAATCTTGGCTAACTTCTAATGAAATGAACATCTTGCAAGAGGTGGTGTGCAATTTTAACTAGATTGTTTAATCAAATCTGATAAATTGGACCCACAAGATGTAGTCTTTGATAGAAACTATCCTAAAAAATAGTAATAAAACTGCTAAACAATATTCATTTATAATCATATTATTTTTTTAATGACTACTGAATTTGACGATGATAGAAAGTTACATTATTAATATTATATTATCCACAAAAATAATGAAGCTTCAATAAGTATCAATATTTTGATATTTATTTAATTTATGTAATAAAAAAATTGATTTTTTTCATTTTTTTGTTCGTATCAGAATCAAAACATTAATTTTAGAGTTCATTGAATTATTTATAACATTTAACAAAAGTAGAAGATTATAAATAGAGAGGGATCGGTTGACAATGAGTTATTTTGATAACTTTGATAATGAATCTCTAAATAAATACAAAAAAAATCTTAAAAATGGAAAATAAGTTTATAGATGTGTTCTTATACCTATGGATTGATGGTCATTCAAATTTTATGTAATTTCATTATCGTTTGATAGTCCATCAAAGATCATCAAATTTTTATGTAATTTGCAACGGTTTCAATTTAACGATATTTGATGGACTATCAAATAATAATTAAATTGAATGAAATTTGAATTTCTCTCAATCCATAGATAGAAGAACATATCTATAAAAAAAAATATATGTTTTTTATATTTATTTAGAGATAAAGGTTTTCAAAATAACCGGTGTACCACTTAAGAAATATTATATATTTCACTGAACTAATTTGTGAGGGCACCGTGCAGTGTGCGACTGTGAACTCAAATTTGGAACAGTGACTGAAAACACCAATAGAGACTTGACACTGGTCACATTTAATCTGGACTCCGTGACAAGAGTAAATGAGTAATGATACACCTGACAGCCTTTACCAGTTTAACATTCTCTCATCGCCTCCCATTCCTCGTAAAACAACAATTAATTATTACCTCTGTTACCTTTTTACATGCTTTCTACTTAAATTCTCTCTCACTAACCTTAGTCACCTATATATCCCGTTCCCCGAGTAGAATGTAGGCTTCTTAGGTATACAAATTTACCAATCCCCACAAAAGTAAACAACAGTCTCTCCATGTTTTAAATTTTTGCACTGTAAAGATGTGTACAGGAGCTCCCGCATTATGATTTTATGCGACTAAATCCGCTGCTTGCGAAATTGCGAGCAGGATTCTGTTCTCTGAAATCGGTCGTATGTTGATTTCAACTTGATTCGTGTATTGGTTTTCGATGTGTTTTCGACCATCTGATTTGCAAAGTAGGATTCTTCTCGCGATCGGAAAGAAAAATATATTCACATCCATGATTATATAACGCTCCCATCAGACGTTATTAATTCACAACTTGTGACCGTAATTAACAAATTAGAATAAAAATTAAGCAAATAATCAACCCAATTTGCTGATTTACATTTATATAAGAAACAAACACCTTGGGGCTCTCCGCACAGCTGCCACTAAAGAGAGAGAAAAACTTTTTTTTTTTTTTAAATCATCACACGCGCAGACGAGAGGGAGACAGAGCAAGAAGCGCATGAGCTACTGATAATCTGCCCCAACTGGCTTCCTCTGTTCCCCCTATTCTCTCCATCATCCTATTCCCCATTTCTGGAATAACCATCCATTCTATTTCTCCCAGCTTATTACTTCCTCCGTGCACTCATCCATGAGAAGGAGCATAGCATCTCTGCTGCGCCGCTACCGCCACGCACAGTTACATCAGCGCCCCAGTTCTCAGAGGCAATTCCACGAACGGGTGGTCGTCATAATGGGTGCAACCGGAACTGGCAAGACCCGTCTCTCCATCGACATAGCCCGGCAGTTCTCGGGCGAAGTGGTAAACTCGGACAAGATCCAGCTGTACACAGGCCTCGACATCACCACCAACAAAGTACCTATATCAGAACGACTTGGCGTTCCACACCACCTCCTTGGCTCTGTTCCAGCCGCCTCAGTCGAACTCTCACAGGAAAGCTACCGTCGACTAGCAAGCACTGCAATCTCCTCCATCTCCTCCCGACATAAACTTCCAGTGATCGCCGGAGGCTCTAACTCCCTCATTCATGCCCTTTTATCGGACCCATATCGACCAGGATACAACCCGTTTGATCAGAGAGCAACCTTTTATCGACCGGGGTTGAGGTACAACTGTCGTATGATATGGGTTGATGTGGAAAAAGAGGTATTAATGGAGTATTTGGATAAGAGAGTAGATGAGATGATAGATATTGGCATGGTAGAAGAGTTAAGAGAGTACTTCAAGAAGGAGAGGAGGGAAAGGGAGATGAATAAGGGTTTGGAGATGGCGATTGGCGTGGCAGAGCTGGAACAGTATTTTAATGGTACAAGAAGTCTAGGAGAGGCACTAGAAGAAATAAAGCATAATACAAGAGAACTCGCCATGGCACAGGTAGGAAAGATAGAGAAGATGAGAGGAGAATGGAGATGGCCTATTAGGAGAGTTGATGCAACGGATGTGGTCCGAGCAAAGCTCAGAGGAGAAGGGAAGAAAATCGAGTATGACAGGTGGGATCGCCTCGTGCTCCGCCCGTGCACGGAGTCCGTTCGGGTCTTCCTGCTCGACGGAGCGGTCGGTGAGGAAGAAAGAATAGAGGTAGAGGGTAACACCTGGAGCACGGACATGCATATACACCGATGGCATCGAAGAGCGGGGCCCATGGCTGAGATGATGGAAGAAGTGGTTCATGTAGACAACTGACGTTGTACTCCTGCCACGTGGAGTGGGGCGAGGCCGCGAGGGGAAGGTTGAAAGTGGGTATTTTATTTCGAAAATTAAAAATTAGAAAGCTCTTTTATTTTTGAGAGGAATTGAAAGCTCTGTTCTTCTGAAATTGAGCGACGCGGAGATCCTGATAGAAAGGAAAAAGTAGGGGAAAGAAAAAGGGCAGATTTTTTTAGTAATTAAAATAATTAAAAATCAGAATTTGATAATTTTTTTCTTGTAAATTAGAATGATTTTAAAACTCGATCTCAAATTTTTGGATCGAATTTCAAACTCGGTTTAAGTTTTTTCATATTTTTTATAAGTTTTGATTAATTATTTATTTAGTTATTTTAATATGTTTAATTATATATTGAATAGTTTAAAAATAACTAGAAAATAATTACAAATATGTTTATATTTTTTATTATGTATTCAATAGGCATGTTTATTATGTACTCAATAAGCATGTTTATTATATATTCAATAAGTATGTTTATTATGAACTAAATATATATATATTTACTAAAAAATAATGATTAAAAATAGATGATCAAAACTTTAAACATATTTCTCAGCTTGAAGATGAGGTTTTTGACTTTGAAAATGACCGTAACGGTATAAACAGTTAACCTTAGATCTCGTTGTGAGTTTTTTATGGTTGTGTATCACGTTTCGATCGGAGTTTTCTATTAAAAGTTATGATCGTTCAAAGATGAGGTGTTCATATTTTGATTTTATATTCCGATCTAATCTCTGTTTGTTCGATCGGGAGCATCAGATAAATTAAATATTATGAAAATTCAATAATTAATTAAAAATAAACTAAATCATTAAATGTATTTAATAACTAAATGAATTATTAAAAACTATAAATATGTATTCTAATTCATAATAAATATGAATAAATATATCTATTTATTCTAGCTTATTATTTTTATAATTTTCTCTTATGATTTTTTAAAATACATATTATTATTGAAAGATAATAATTTTATATTTTTAATTATTTTCTAAACTATTTAATACATAATTAAACATACTAAAAAAACTAAATAAATTATAAAAATATTAAATAAATAATTAATCAAAATATATAAAATTTATAAAAAAAAAGAACCGTGAAACTCAGTCCAGACTAGTTAGTCTAATTTATAAAAAAAATTACCAAATCTTGATTTTTAATAATTTTAATTATTAAAAAAATATGAGAAAGAGCGCTGGCCTTTTCCTTCTTTTCTTATTTCTTCTGACTTTGTCTTTTGTAGGATTTTGTTTTGTAGTTCTTCAAAAAAAAAAAAAAATTGAGGCGCGAGTACAGAAACTGTGAACATCAGAGAGGTTTTCCATCTCTTTGTTTTTTCTTCCTTTTGTTTGTGGAATTCTGGTTGAAGAATAATAGAATAATAGAAAAAGTCAGAAAAAGAAATTAAGCTAATGGTGGGGTTGATTTTGTATGTTGAAACATTTCTTCGGCCAATAAATATTTTGTTCCCTGGAAAAATTGAAAAAAAGGGCAAAAATACTGAAGAAAAGAAAATGCCATTAGAATCCATTATATTAATTTTCTTGTTTGGTTTTTTCCTCTTCAAGCAGTTCAATATTTTAAACATGATTCTTAGCTTCTAACATGGATAGTGGAAACAATCAATTGCAAAAGCAAAGTTTTGTTGAACTTAATTTCTTTTTTTGCTCATGTTTTGTGTGTGACCCTACAAAGAAGATTTTTAAATTAATGGATTAAAGGGCTGGTCTCATGTTGGCAAATTTCGTGTGATTTATTTAACAAAAAATGTATAATAATTTGCGTGTGAATTTATTTGAAATAAAATCGTCTTGAATTAAACTCAATTGTTTCCCCGCATTTCTCATTGATTTTTTTTTTCAGAAACGTTAGAATGGATACCCGGGCTTAATCATGAAATATTAATTCAATATTATGCGTACATAAATATTACTTCAATAATATGCTTATTAATGCGTTTTTTTACATCGATTGCCAGTTCAGCTTGAGCATCTGTGCATAGGGCTGTCAATGATTCTCCGTTTCGCCGTACCATTTCATGACAAACGAAACATAACAGACAAAGAATTTCATTGTGTTTCGGTAAAGAAACGGTTAACGAGTCTCTATTCCATTTCGTTTGTGGAACAGAACGACTAACAAAATTTATCTCTTTCGTTTCGTCAGTTTCGTGTTTCGTAAAAAATTCTACATGGCTGCTATATACGAATTGCAGAGGTGGAGAGTGGTAGGTTCTAGATATTATTCATTCGTCTCTCTCTCGTCTTATCCGCCCGTGCGACGCTTTCTTTTCTTTTCGTTCCTCTATGAGAGAAAACCCTAACCCTAAATCGCTAACTCCCCTAATTATCGTTGTCTCGCTTAGCCGATCTGACGATTTCCTCTCTGATCTCTATCTCCTCTCTGCCACTATCACACTTTTAACCTCTCTCTCTCTCTCTCAGTCTCTTTATCTCTTATCTACTGCTATCTCGCTCATAACTTGTTAGTGGATTTTAAGTAAGAAGTGTTAGATGATGATCCATCGTGGCCGTAAATCATAACCATGATGTGCGCGTGCGCCTGTCGTCAGCGATATGTACTTGTTTCTGATACGGCAACCAAGGGCTAAGAGAAAGGTGAAATATCAGCTATCTACTGAGAGACATGTGATAGTGGTAGTTGATGCAGGTCTCGTCATCGCATGCAAGTAAGTATCAGGTGATGAAATCCTTGCTTATATATTATTTTGTTCAAGTTCTGAACTTTCTCTTACTGTCTTGCTCTTACTGACCATTCTTATTGTTCTTACTGTCTTGCTCTTACTGTAAGAGAGAGAAAGAGATAGAAGGAAAAAAAAACTAAGAGAGAGGGCGAAATTTAAAGTTGGTCTTACTAGTTTGCTCTTACTATCTTACTGTCTTGCTCTTTCTCTTACTGTCTTACTCTTACTGTCTTGCAGATTGGAGAGAATATTGTTGTCTTTGCCCTTACTATCCTTATTGTGTGAATATGGCTTTAGTGACTGAATCTGAGCTTGATATTTCCTCTGATGAGTATGTCTCCTCACTCTAACGGTGTTGTAGTTCTTACTGTCTTACTTGTTCTTACTGTCTTGCTTTGTTGGTTTGCTGGATTGTTACCTTGCTGGCTTGTTAGTTGTTGTCTTGCAGGCTTGTTAGTTGGTTTGTTGTTTTGCTGGCTTGTTGGTTTGTTGCATTTGGCTCCTCAAGCAGTAAAATTCAATGAAGTTAGAGACTTTAATTGTTTTCATACTTAGTCATTGGTTGAGATTGATATTTGCTAATATGGTTGAGATTAGTATATTGCTGAGAAACCTGTTATCTTGCTACCTTGTTGGTTTGTTGCTTTGATGGTTTGTCAGTTGTTGCCTTGTTGATTTATTATCTTGTTGGCTTGTCAGTTACTCTTTGGCTCCTTAGGTTTCAAGTAGTGACTTTCAATGATGTTAGAGAATTTAATTGTTTACATATTTAGTCATTGGTTGAAATTGGTATATTGCTGAGAAACCTGCTTGAGATATGGGTTGAGACCAAGAGTATTATCTTATAATTTAGCATGCTAATATGGTTGAGTTTGATATTTTGTTGTAATTTAGTATGGGTCCAGGGTTGAATCTTGAAACCCCAGAGGAGATTGATGCTCCAATTGAAACTCAAAACCCTAATGCCCCTGAAGAACCCACAAAAAAAGGAAATATCGTTAACCATATTTTGATGTTTGAAAATATTTTAAAATAAAAGAAATGGGAGATGATGGTAGTTATGAGGCAATATGTAATTATTATGAAAATAATATAAGTAAGGAAATCAAATGAGCACTAGTTCTTTGAAATATCACATTATGAAAGGTTGTAAGAAAATTTCATGGGCAAAGAGATGTAGTAAAGTTGATGTCTTGCAGAAGATGTTGCAGGCTGGAAATACAATTGGTGAAATTTAAATTATAATTTCAACTTATTTATTCAATCATAACATATTAAGGCCCATTTAACATTGATGTTTTATTTAAACTTGTTATTAGGTGGGTCAAATCATGTTGTTTGGGTGTGATCTTGTGAAAAGTAGGAAAAACTTTGCAAAGATGATAATAGCACATGAGTACCCCTTTAATTGTGCAAGTCGTCATTTTTTGAAAGTATTTGTAAGTGATTTGCAGCCTTATTTTAAGATGTTATCAAGAAACACAATTAGACTTGATTGCATCAATATTTATGAAGAGAAAATGACTAGTTTGTATGAGTTATTTGGCAAGTTAGATTATAGATTTAGATTTACAAGTGATCTATGGACTAATAAGGGTAAAAATAGAGGTTTCATGGCCCTTACATGCCACTATATTGATGACAGTTGGAACTTGAGAATAAGAATTATCAACTTCACACTATTATCATCTCCACACACTGGTTTAAACATAGTTCAAGCCATTCATGATAAGTTGGTATTGCGGAATTTGGATAAAAAAAGTATTTTGTTTTGTACTTGATAACTCCTCTGTCAATGATTCTTGCATTAAAACATTACTCAATACACCTATAAAAAATGAACTCTCAGCCAATGGTTGCATCTTTTATTAAAGGTGTGTTTGTCATATATTAAATTTAATTGTTCAAGATGGGTTGGATGTATTATGTGAGAAGATAAATAATATTCGTGAAACGATGAAGTACATTCGTCATTCAAAATCAAGGATGGAGAAATTTAGGATGGCTGCTATATAGGTATAATATATACTTGTAGTTTTAATTTAATTATTTATTTTATTTTGTTTCACTCACTGCAGTTTGGCTTATTTTTGTGTATTTCAGGTTAATGCTCCAAGCAAAAAACCGTTGGGATGTCCAAACACGTTAAAATTTCACATACTTAATGCTGGACTTAGCCTTGCAGCTCAAAGAGGCAATTAATTGATATGCTCAACTTGATAAGAGATACACTTTCAATCCATCTGAACAAGAATGAGAGAGAATAAGGGAACTTGTAGTGTATTTAAAATTGTTCTATGATGCTACATTGAAGTTGAGTGGTACCAAGTATCCAACATTGAATTTGTTTTTTTTTTTAGTTCTGTGAAGTTTATTTGAGTATTAAGAAAATGTGTTCTAGTCCATATTCCTTTATTGTCAATATGGGTACAGAAATATTTGCTAAGTGGGATAAGTATTGGACCGGTGGGAAAACTCTATTGGCAATTGCTTATGTTCTTGATCCTAGATGCAAGTTAGTTGTTGTTGAATACTATATTGAAAAGATATATGCTGATGAATGTCCTTGGTTTGTTGCCAATTTAAAAACTTATATGAATGAGTTGTTTAAAGAGTATGCGGAAGCACACTCAAAGTTGGTGCAGAACCAACCCGGCAACTCAGCGCAACGCTTTAGGTATAACACTAAATAATAATTTAAATTAGTATAATAGTTGGTACATAGTTGACACATCTGTTTGTTTAATAGTACGGGGTCTAGTGCCAGCAGTACTATTGAGCTTTGGTATTTTGTTGTAATATTTGGCTTGTTGCTTGCTGTAATATTGCTGGCTTGTTGTTATAATATCTGGTTTGTTGTTGTAATATCTGGCTTGCTGTAATATCTGACTTAGTATTTTGTTGTAATATTTGGCTTGTTGCTTGCTATAATATTGCTGGCGTTGTAATATTTGGTTTGTTGTTGTAAACAATCAAAATTTTTAACGCAACGCTTTTTAACTGTTTATTTCGTTCAACTCGTTTCATAAAACGAAATGATCAACGCAACGCTTTTTTCCTTTCATTAATTTCAGATAACGGTTAACGCAAAAAAAATTAACCGTTAGTTAAACGCAACTGTTAACGCAAATTAAATTTACGTGACTGTTACACATGTTAGACAACTCTTTATGTGCATTTCTCAATGTTACCATTCTACTGTTTGATTTACATTTTACATAAAAAAATGTTCAAAAAGATTACATAAAAAATGCATAGTTAAAATTGAAAAAATTGTTGCGTGAATAGAAAAAAAGAATATTACACATGAAACCTACATCTACATGGCTATCTATCTTGTATTATTTTGTGCATAACTCGTTCAATTGCTGGGCCCAATTCAGCCGCAACTGTGTGTCACCTCTACCGTTCCTCTCCAATTGTGTCAATACATAGATCTTTCTTGACGGATTAAAGACCGCTCAGTGTGGATTGAACGACTATAAAAGCTCTGATATGGTAGTGCTGAAAGTGCGTCGCTGCCCGCTGGGAAGGTCATCGGTCAAAGACTCAATAATAAACCTTCATTGATGTATCCAGTTGGACAAGATCCGCCACAGACGTGCTCTAATATTCCTCTGCTTTCTAATCTTTTTTTATTATTTTTTGATGAATCTGCTTTCTAATTCTCAAAGCCCGTCATACTTCCCACAGTACCATGTTCTTATGTGGTTCTTCCAATGTAAGTAGTTGTGGGGATGTACCTTTTTGAAAGATGGGTGGGGAACTGGGGATAACTTCAAAATGAGTTATTTTGACAATTTTAATAATAAAATTTTAATAAATTGATAGTGTGTTAAATTTTAATAGAAAAAAATATAGATATTTTTTTATTCATAAATTTATAGTATGTTAAATTTTATATAATTTTATTATTATTTGATAGTCCATTAAAAATTATCAAAATTTTATATAATTTGTAATGATTATAATTTAATAGTTTTTGATGGACTATCAAACTATAATAAATTACATTAAATTTAAAACATTATCAATTTATAAATAAAAAATATCTATAAATTTTTTTAATATTTATTTAAGAGTTTATTTTCAAAATTATCAAAATAGCCATAATTGATACGTACATATGAACAGTTGACCACACAATTTTATACAGAAAGTGTAACGTTAAGTAGTCATTGCATTGATATTTGATACATTATTTTCCATGACAAGTCAAGACAACCACATGCTATTGTCAAATCAATACGGGTGGTCAGTTCTCATCAGTTGCTAAAAATGCTGCTCATCATACATAGTCTGCTGCAACTGTATTCACAGTTTCACTTTCACACCCATGGCTCAAGCTATAGGTTCTAAACTTCTAATCTATCATTCATTCAATGTAGTTTGTTTTTTTTGTCTTTTTGTTCATTGCTTTCTGAAAATTGATGTTCCCCATTTGTCACATTATTGACCGTTTATTCAGCACAATTTCAAAGCAATGTGAAAAATATATGGAATCGTCAACAACAAACCTATTTTGTAATGGATGTGACAAATTAGTTTTTATATTGAAGGAAATGAAAGCTACAACTACAAATTATAGTTTATTACTTCGGAAGGTATCCCTTAACAACGGGATGTCTTGATAATTTCAATCTCTAAATAAATATTTTAAAAATTAAAATAAAAAAAATCTATAATCTTGATAATTTTAACCACGGATCTCTAAATAAATATTAAAAAAATTAAAATAAAAAATTATGAAAATATTCTTCTACTTATAGATTGATGGTGATTAAAATTTCATATAATTTCATTATTATTTGCTAATCTATCAAAGACCATTAAAATGTTATACACTTTACAATGGTTTCAACATAACGGTCATTGATGGATTGTCAAAATGATAATGAAATTATATGAAATTTAAATCACCATCAATCTATAAATAGAAGAACATATCTAAGATTTTTTTTTTTTTAAGATTTTTCATATTTATTCGAAGATCCATTATCAAGATTGTCAAGATAACCATTGTCAAGTGATCCCTTCCCTTATAACTTTATATACATTATTTATAAATTGCGGCACAATTTAAGTTGACCATTAATATATAAACAATTTAATTTTATCATCACTTAAGGGAAACCATATAATATAATAATTAAATAGCTTCATTTTCTTTATATTTGACGACCATTTAGGCACTAACTTAACTTGAAAATTAGTAGTTTGCAAACTATCTAATTTAATTTATTTGATGAAAGCAACATAGAGTCTCCTCATTCCTATGATTGTAGAAATAAATTTGTCACATTGACAAATTAGTAATTTTCTGGATGTTAATTGATTTTTATCCTTGCGATTTATAATTCGATTGTGAGAATGTAATTTGTGAAGACAACAATATTTTCTAATTGCAGGAATTAAGATATCTATATAATTTGCAGATAAATTGTAAATTTTATATGACATTACAGAAAATTTACTAAAATTAAGAAGTGCTCTATATTTTGAAATTGGAATTATAAATATCAAATCAGACTTTGCAATATATACACAAATAGGATGTAAACATTCCTAAATTTTTACTCGGCTGTGAATCATCTTGCAAGTTTATCTATTTGAATTCTAAACCTGAAAATAAGTCCTTTTATCAACCAGAACACAAATGCACTGGCGAGAGGAACTATGAAAAAAAGTAGAGAGGAACAATGGGACAATCTCTCATATAGATAGTTTGTTCAGAACTTACTACTTTTATGCATGGAGACAGCATCTTGATCACGATATAAAAAGTGGTTTCCAATAACTTCTTATATCGAACAATGATAGTCAAATCAAAATATTATAATTTTATGAAATGAATAATTTTAAAGGTTTACACTAAATTTTACTTTTTTTTTTTCTGGCGTTATCATTGTTGGGCCATGTTATTCGATTTGACTTTGCTATGGTTGGTTCTGCTAACCATGTTAAAAGAAAATACCAAATATTAGTAATTAACACGTTCTAAATTCAGTAAAAATAGCTTCAACATATTTTTTTTTTAAAAAAAAGGCTTTCTATTAATCCCAACCTATTATTGTAACCCTCTTTATGGAGTGTAATGTATCTTTTTAGAATTTAAACATGCACTACTCCGTGAAAAAAATCGAAGCTTCTATTTAGGAGTTTAGTGCATTATTTAGTGCATTATTCGCCGTTGTTAATGCAATCAAGTAGTAAAATCATTTAGATTTGGTGCGTTTCTTTTCTGATATTCTGATAGAGCAAAATATGATGTTGAAACATTGCATTCTTTTATTCTTTTTCTGAGGATGCTAAAATTTGCACTTAAAAAGCACCTTATCTTGAGCAGAGAAAGATATGAATATATAGCAGACATATATAATCGTAGGGGTATATCATGAGCACTCCCTCTATCAGACTACTTTTCAGCACTGGTGCATACATAGGTCGGGAATGAGATTTTGACTTTGACTGTTGAGATTTTAAATTGGCTTTGACTTATAGAGATAGGGATCTAATTCAAGAATTCTAAAATGGGGTTTTGGATTGAAAAAAGGGAATAAGATATTGCTTTTATTGGGCCTATTCCATTTGGTGACTGATTCATGGGAATATAATATAATTATTATATGAGAATGACCCGGATAGAGAATATCGAATCGAGTGGTGAAAAGTGAAAACTAGTACCTAACGTACCTGTTTCATTGTTACAGAGGATAATAAAACATAAAGAAGAGCTAATAAATGGGCTGTAATCATTCTTTTTTGTGTCGTATACAGAAAGCATAAAAACATTAAAAATTATAATCGAACAATTAAAAACATGTAAACAACTTCCAAAACTAAACACAGCCAATTGGTTAAATGGAACTAAATATTAACAAGCAGTTTGTAATTGTTACATAATTTTTTCAACTTCTTTACAAATAATAATAGCATCTCCACCTCTGCAATCGTAAATACTCGGTCCATTATTTAGAAACTACCATGTCAAGGAATTGGAAATCGTATGAATGAAAACATTATAATTAGTAATTAAAACTATTGCTAAATTGCTAATATGACAAATAAATTCAATTTCTACTTGCTAATTCAGCCAGAGTTCCATATTACTAAAATTAAAATTAAAATCTACAGTTGGGATGGTGATGATTTTTTAATGCTTCTAAGTCCTTCCTCCTAGCTGCTTTTAGCCTACTTATAATAGATTATAATGTGAAGGATCCCTTGATAATGAGTTATTTTAATAATCTTGACAATATATCATAAATAAATTTAGAAAATATTAAAAAAATAAAATATATTTGTAGATATATTTATCAGCTTATAGATCGATAGTGTTTCAAATTTCATACAATTAAATTCTCGTTTGATGGCTAATCAAAGACAAACAAAATTTTATATAATTTTTAACATTTTTAATTTAATGGTTTTAGATGGGTATCCAACAATAACTAAATTTCATCAACTTTGAAACATTATTGATCTATATGTTGAAAAAATATTTATAATTGTTTTTCATTTTTTTAAGATTTTTCTTGAATTTATTTGAAGTGTTGATAGGATGATTTAAGTACTACATTTTGGATGTGGTTTAGTCCCACAATTTAGTTTTTTAGGGTTTAATTAGATTTAATTTAGTTTAATTAGGGTTTAAATTACCAAGTTTAAGTTACTGTCTAGATTTTATTATTTTCAGAATTAGATGAAAGCCCATGAAAAATGAAGAAGAACGACGCATATTTGAAGCAAAACGGGCATCAGACAAGGAAGTTACAAGCAAAACAGTAAAATCGGGTACCAGAGTCAGTACCTACGGACCCTGTAGAGGGCTGCATGCGGCCTAAACCCAAGAGGCTGTTTTTCAGCCATTCCGTGCGAACCCTATTCAGGGCCGCATGCGGCCTAGGATAGGGCAGTTTCAGCCCGACGTCCTGACAGTTATTTACACTTTTCGAGAGAATTATTTCAGTGTTTTTGGGCTCATTTCGCTCCTGATAATGAGGAGAAAACAACTCTTGAAGGCATCATAACCGAAAGACACTTGGAAGGGGACGAAAAAGACAGAGGAGGGGAAAAGTTCAGAATTGGAGGTAGTAAACTTCTCATTTTCTTTTCCAACTTTTTTCCAGAGTTCTTTCTCTCTCATGTTTATTTTTTTCTTTGATTCTCCCATTATTTATTGCCTTACAGGAGGCTAAAACTAATCTAGGATTTATACATGTAACTTGAAACTTGAATTTTAATCATAATTATTGTTGTTTTAATTGCTTTATTTTTTGAATTACTTTTGTTTTTGAATTAGTGTGTATGAATTGAACTGCTGTATGTTTGTATTAGTAATCCGTTTGGGATTAAAAATCCTAGATAGGCTCGATTCATATCCTGCAAATGAAATTAAAATTGCACATGTATCTTAGAAAATTATTTATGTTTCTAATTAAAATCTAACAGTTATTCGACTCTCAAAAGCAGTATCTAACTCTAGATGATGGATTTAATCGTAAAGTCTAGATTAGTTGGGACTTTTTTGAATATTTAGAGTATTAATTAGATGGACTTAATCATTAATAATTAGTCTTTAAAATATTTAGAATTATCATAACTTAATATGCTTTAATTATAAAGAACGATAGACTTAATCGTGAACTTTGCCCTAATTGAAACACCATGCCAAACCCTAACCAGAAACTTAGTACTAAATTAGACGGTAACCCTCATAAATTAGCATTAAAATACATAAAAAGTATGATTAAGACTCAAATGAATGGTGATGCTGAAACCCTAGACTCTTTTAATCTTGAAGCAATTCAAATTTAGTTCAGTTTGATTATTTATTTTAGAAATTATTTAGTTTAGAAACCTTTTCAGATTTAAAGTTTAGCTTAAAAAAATTATCTACATCAATAGTTTAATTGTCTCTGTGAGATCGATACCTAAATACTACAAGGTAGATCATGCGCTTGCAGTTACCTCTTGTGTGTATTAAATTAATTTTATTCTCTTGTGTGTATTAAATTAATTTTATTAGTTTGAAGTACCATTATCAAAATTATCAAAAATAACCACTATCAAGCGATCTCACCCTATTCATAATAGATAAAAAGATCAATTGTATAAGTTTTCCAATCATATCACATCATCATTTATATTATCTTCTAAAATATTTGTCTCTATTACCTCATTTGTATATAATAGGATGACGGAATGTTTTCGAATCTCTTTTCATTTGTATATACATCATGTGAATTTAATTTTTAGATATTATCAGCCTTTTCTCTTCTTTCGTATTTTATATTAGAACACTAATTATATTGTCAATAACTCAATATTATATACATATTTCTATATATCTTTTATCGATGATATATATAATTTTATTTTACAGAATTATATTTTTAAATTTTTTATTTTTTATGAATATTTTTTCCGGGGCGAAGCCTGGAAAGCAACATTAGTTTCCATAAAAAATGAATTACTAAGTGTATTTCCGTAATGTGCACGTTAAATTTGCATTCCTTAACAGATAAGTTTGTATTATGTACGTTCCTTAAGTGATAAGTGTGTATTATGTAACAAGCAAATGTGTATTTTCTAGACAATGATTTTTTTACAATAATTATCAAAATAATCCTATTTTTAATAATAAGAGTCAATAAAATTTTAAAAATATAAATGACAGCGCGTCACTGATAGTAATTTACTTTTCAGTTATTTTTTCACCAAAAAAAATCAGCTCCAGTGAGAGATATTCTCCCACTGGCATTGAAAAAATGATCCATGTGCAAGATAAAAGAAAATTGAATGATGTCATTGGGAGTAGCGTTTTTAAACAAATGCGTCGGTTGGATTGATGTGTTTGTAAAATATCACTGTCAATGATACATTGTCACTCATATTTTTAAAATTTCTATCTAATCACTTTTATTATTAAAAATAAAATTATTTTGATAAATATTTTCTAATTATACAACAGGAATGAAAGGATCAAATAGCATGTGTACATATTGTATTTTACTAGCATAAAACCTGTCCGTTGTGTGTATCCTTTTAATTTAAAAAATATTTATATCTAGCACTAATTTTTTTTATAATTAATGTTTAAATCAAGTTCAAAGGTTCTTAAATTTTTAAATAAATTTAAATTATTATTTAATAAAATAATATACAAAATATAATACGTAAGGCCATACAATGTGTAATTTTTTTGTTACAAAAAATTTGTTATTTAATTATTTGATATAAAATTTTACAAAATAATTATATTTAATATTTTTAAATAATATTATTTATTATTTAATAAAAGATAATGCATAAAATATAATATTTTTTTCATAGTAAGGTTATACAATGTGTAATTTTGTCTTTTATAATAAAATTTAACAATAGTTTATGTTAATTATTTGACATAAACTTTTATTTAGACCTCCTATAATATATTGGTAGAAAAAAAAATGGAGAGAAAAAATAAATTTGATTGAAATATGAACCGTTACTTTATAAAATCAAAAAATCTTAATCATAAATTGAATAAAGATATTTCGATCATTACACATTATATGATAACCTCAATGAATGTCTCCAATACATACACTCTTTACAATATAGTATATATAACATTCTAATGCGCAATTTGCACAATACTTTTGACTTAGTTACGATACATGAAACCCATCGATTAAATATTCAACGTGCAAATAAACATTACACAATAGTTAAATGTACATTTAATATGCAACGACAATGTGTGTCATTGTGGGTTTTTTATTGAAGCAAAAAAATGACAAAATTTTCATCTTTAAATGTTCATTAGAAAGTTTTTGTCATATTACAACCTGCATGGAGGGCGTTACAAGTTAGCGAGAAGAATTACGAGGTCAAAAGGAAAAAAGGAACGGAGAAGGGAAAAAAAGGCTGAACTGATGCTCCCTTGTGGATTAGTTAATGAAATATAACCATCATTCCATCAACGTATTTATGTTGACAGTTGTATAAATAAATAAGACATTTTACATCACCCTGAGACATAATTCGTGCAAATGCAAACATATCGACAGATTTAAGATAACTTTAAACTATAAAAAACACAAGATTACATCATGGATGTTATATAATAAACATGATCAACTACAATTGTCCTTATCGCTTTCATCAGCAATGAGATATTTGAAAAAACAATTCATCTTACTGGTCATAGATTTTAATTTTGCTAATTATAAACGTGACCGGTAAACTGGGCCATATCGGGCCTTAACTTTTAATTGTTCCAAGAGCAAGTTAGCAGATCATAGGGCTATTTTTCATCAGCATTGAATCTATTATTTATGTCACAATTTTATTTCAATGGCCACATTCAGATAGTTATTTTAAATATAAATGATATGATTCATTGTCATCATCATAATTATTTTCTACTGTCTTCATTACTATCATCATCTTCTTCTTCTTGATTAGATATAAGCGAAATTTGTGGGTCGGCCCGGCCCGGCCCAATCAAACACAGCTTTTAAGTGCAGACAAACTTAAATAAATTGTAGGACAACATTAACAGTCGTAAAATAAATAAATAAAAAAGGCATCTCACCCAAGTCATATGATGTTGTCCGTTGCCTTCAAAGATAATGACGCTTTGTATATTAACTGTAGGTGGAGTTATGTCGTAATATATATTTCTTTGTACTAGGGTTGTTTATCTGGATTCATCCAATAAAATATAATATATATATATATAAATATTTAGATATTTAAAATTAAAACTTTTCTCTATAAAATAATTTACCTTAGAAATTTTTTAAATATAAATATTTTTTTAAAATTCTAAAAATATATTTAATGATAAATACTATAATCAGCTATATAATGATTCATTAAGAATACAAAGAGTTATATTATTTAGTATCTAAATTGTACTTTAGAGATATTATATCATCTCTTTAAATGAAGAAAGAGAAAAATTATATAAGTCATTTAATTAATATAAATGAAAAAAGAGAAAAATAAAATTAATGGTAAAAAACATGAATGATGTGACACAAGTAAAAAGCTAAAAAAAATAATTCTCTTTGTGGATATAAAATATTATAAAAGAGTGAGAAATAATGATAAAATATCGCAAAGAGAATTGAATTTTCTCCATGACGCTCCATATCTCGCCCACCCAAAATTGCGAAAGGAAAGAAAACACATTTCCTATTTTTGTCTAATGAATGATTAATGGAGAGTTAGAAGAGCATTTCTATCAAATAAATTTGATAGTATCATGAGGCCAAGAAATATTTTTGATGGAGCCCACTCCAAAGCGCTTCGGATAAGCTCTGCATCCTTGGAAATACTTTAAAGCAACCAAATTTTTATCTCACTACTTAGAATATAACACAATATCTATGTTTCTAGGTTTTCGATTTTGACCATATCGTTACTCGTTACAAAGCACACCTTAATTCTTAAATCTTGATCCGATCATCACTCCCACAAAACAAATAATGCAAGATTTTTCATAAAATGATGTTTTGAATTAAATTCACAGTATAATTGGCACTGATATATTTATCTATCAGTAATAAAAGATAAATATATTTTTGTTGTACACAATTTAGAGGTCAATACAAAATGTGTTTAGTACTTATAAAATATCATTTCCATCAAACAAATTGAGAGGAATGAACAATAATGATTTTTCACTTTAGTTTTTAATAAGATGCACAAATAAGGAAAGAATGTGTGATTCTCCACTTATAAATAACTATACGTGAATAATCTCCAAAATAATGTTATTAATTGAATTGATAATACAATTAACATTAATAAATTTATCCGTCAATAATAAAAAATAAATGAATCTGCTCTGTATCCGGTCTAAATGGATCTGCTATGTATCCATCAAATCAGGAACTTAAAGCAAGAAGAGACTGCGGACTTCACCAATCGATAAATCCGCAACAATGACGCAAAAAACCGTGAATTCCAATGACATATAAATTCGAAAAGATGACAAAATTTTTACATGACAGGAAAAACCTCTAAAAATTTCACTAACTCTATGGTGATCCACCAAAACCTATAATTCTCCATTATATATCATAACGCTCCATTCTGTAACATTATTTCATTATTCAACCCATCAAATACTATTAACCGAAGACTTACCCCTTAAGAAATAATATTATTATCGTCTCATATAAATACCCCCTCTTACACACAAGAAATCACAAGTAAAATATCACTGCCACAAGAGCAAAACTTGAAACCAAAACCTCCATCGAGAAAACCTCTCATGAGTAAACTCTACTAGTCATCTCCACTCCATTACTACTACTAGAAAGACTTCAAGAAACTTCATTCTTGAAGTTGCTACTAAATAAAGATTGTAAATTTAAGTGTTTTAAGTGTGCTTGTATAATATAAGTAAGTGTTCCACACATGGGCGGGGTTTTAATCCATTAACTAATCGGGTACTAAATAAAAAAATAATAATTTAATATATATTCTTACCTAATAAAAAATTTATTAGAATAATAACATTTTATATATTAAAAATAACAATAAAATAAAGCTCAAAGTAATAGATAATGAAGTTGATGAAGAAAATTTTCGTCTATAAAATTTTATATTTTGATATATTTTCATAATTATTTCATTATATATGATATTAAATATTTTTTTCTCAATAAAATTAATCAGACAATCCAGGGGGGGGCCAAAAAAATTTCCAGGGGGGGCAAACTACCGAAAATATTACCAAAATCCAGGGGGGGCCGCTGCCCCCCCGGGGAACTGTGGATCCGCCCCTGGTTCCACAACACCGAAGCTTAGGCTGAAGCGTTGCTTGTATCTATATTTCATGCGTTTCTGTAAGATTTTCTATGTACTATGTTTGTAATCTTTCTTTATAGAGATTGAACTATCATCTATGCTTTCTTCTTAGCATAATGTTTTCCTTTTGTTAAATATATATAACCCATAAGCACATCTGCACATAAGTTAATAATTAAAAAAATTATCGTCCCAAGTCTCTATAAAATACATCTCTATAATTGCATCCTTGTCATCGTAACTCATAAGTATATCCGCTCATAAGTTATTAATTATAAATTATCATCACAACGCCTTATAAGTCCTTTCTGCTCATAAGAAGTCATCATAACGAGCCCTTCTCAATCATTATAAATATCTGCCCAGTTGGTATCAGAGTCATTTTTCAGTGGGGGCAGAGAGGTCGCCTTGTGTTATTTTTCTATCCTGAGAGACCATCGTCCTGGTTGTTATAAGCCCCTTTCTAGTCGGGTAGGCGTTTTTGTGTCAAGCATAAAAGTATCCCCATCGACTAGATCACTCTTTGCGTATAAAAATGGCAAGGCTCTTTCTTGCTTCAGTTTTTATAAAATGACATGATAGAATTGTTGGAATTAATTATTATTAATTATAATATGTAATATATATTATATAATTGATTGTTAAATTATATCCGTTATGAAGTGATCAAATTATGTATTATTAATCGGGTTTAATATATGTTATGAGAAGTGGATCATTTAATGTGTAGAATACATATTAATAACTTTATGATTTAGTGATGATTTAAATTATATAAAGTTTGATAATAATACAATTATGCCATTGGTTTCTGGAGAACACAATTAAAGATAATTTTCTGATTAAGCAGCGAACTTGTTAAGAGAGATTTGGATCTGATATGGACCTGCTAAGAAATAACTACTCTTTGTTATGAGCGTCCATTATATACAGGGAGACTGTTGGTTTTCGTAATAATTTCTCATTCTCCATTTTCTGACACATTTTCGTTTTACAACAGAAATTCATCTCTCTCTAAGACAGAGTTCCAGAAGAGTCGAAAACTATCTGCGCTGGTCCTCTTAGTCACTCCATCGGATTAGAGGAAGATCGCTAGAAGATTTAAAGGAATCTGGTGATCAACGGTGTTGTGTTCTCTGGAAAATTGACAATATGGATCAAGGTAATCTATTTTATGATTAGAGGTTCACTAGAGGATCACACCTATAAAAAAATTCTAACAAGAATTTCAAGATAAACTAATTTTACAAAATCATTCACAAATAAAAATACCCAATAATTTTATAATAAATAAAAATCTCTTAAGAAAAAAAATTATAATTCTGAAAATGAAGAAAAGAGAAATGGTTCTTTAAGGTTTATAATCAAGATAAAAGAAGTATCATTAGAGGAATGTGGTATAGCTCTATGAGTGATGCCAATAGAAAAATAAGCATATGATACATTAAGTAAAATAAATCTTTTTAATTTAGATGATGAAGATCTAAGTGCAAATTGCTTGAAAAATTATGATAGCACAGGAAGGTCTTTTCTTAGCAAAAAAGAAAAAAAAAAAGAAAATTATGATGCATGAGATAATTAGTGTTTCAAACTCAAATCCACAAATGCACATAAAAAAATACTCTCCTCTCAAAGACAAAAATAAAAGTCCAAAGTATAAAATGTTGACAAAAATAATTGAAAAGAAAGAAATATTGATTTCTATCAATAAAGTTATCTAAAGATTGTTCGAGTGGGATGTCCTAGAAAATATTGGATGGAGTGAACCTTTAACCATAACAAACGAAGAAAAGGTATCCCACCAGTAGGATAAAAGAGATAAAAAAATCATATAAAATCTTTGGAGAATATTATTACTTTAGATGTTTTATCGATAGAAGAAAATGATTCATGTGAAACAGAAAAAGATAACCTTAAATGATCTTAAACAAGAACAAAAGACAACAAATTGAGAAGTAAAAAGAATTAAAGATGAAATTAAAAATGTTGACAATAAAAGACCATAAACTCAATAGAAAAATATGATAAGAAGAAATTATATAGTGAAATTATATTTAAAATAAAAAAATGAATATTCATTCTCTTATAAGACTTTAATAGATTTTGGTGCTGATGTTATTTGTATTCAAGAAGGATTAATTTCTGCAAATTATTTTAAAAATCTACTCATAAAATAGTTACAACTAATGAAAATGCTTTACAAGTCAATTATGAAAAAGAGTCGTCTCTGAAACGATTTGAAACAAGGAGTAATTTTAAGAACTTCTTTCTAACGATGTTAAAACCCTTTACTGTCTCTGAAAAGGGGATTCATGCCAAGATACAAGGAAAATAATTTATTTTAACTTTTGCTTTAAAATCATAGAAAGCTATTTATAATAACTAAAATCAGAAATAAACACACAAAGAAACTTATCTAAATGAGATAAATTTAGAAATTAAAAACTCAAGGATTGAAAAGGCAATCAGTGACAAAAAACTATAATAAAACTAGAATTGTTTCAAAATATATTAAAAAGAAAGATACATGCTCTGAAATACTTATAGCTTTTGGAATCACAAAATGCACGAAGTCAGTCTACAATATATTTTTAAATTTACTGAAGATAAAAATAACTACAAAATCAAGACTCATTCAAATGAATCAGAGATATTTAGACAGGGTCTCAGCTCTCCTCCTCTTTGAAACTTTCCAATCAACTGGTGGACAAACCATTGGTAAAGTCCTCACGAACTATATGCTTCAGTCTCAGATGCTTTCTCATACTAAACTTTGAAATGAGAAAATGGGGATCGGACATGGCGCATTAGAGTCTGGTTCTTAGGTAAAACACACAAAATACATGGTGCAGAAGGTGTAATTACCCTTAAGTAACCTCCGATCCGGAAGCTTTACAATCGGGATAATATGAAGTATATAAAATAGAAATAGATGAACTGCTAAAACACAAACTAATTAGAAAAATCACATCACAATGGAGTTGCGCAACCTTTTATGTAGAAAATACTGTGAAAAAAGAAAAAGGAGTGTCAAGACTACTAGTAATAAATTATAAACCATTTAATAAGGTCATAAAATGGATAAAGTATCATATCTTGATCTTATCTATACTATTATATAAAGTAGGTAAGGATTAGAGAATTCATTTTTTATTATTTCCTTCAAACATTTTTATATCTGAAAATACCCTTGTTGCATTCGATCTGATTAATTATGTTTAAAATTAAAGGTTGTGTTTCTTTTGAATTTAATAAAATCATCTCCAGTTGTATTACATTCACAAATGACATTTTTAAAGATTTCATCCATTTTTGCTTGTCATCTCCTCAAAATTTTCTTTATTGCCTCTTACCAAAAGTGACATTATTTTCTATATCTACTCTTGTCTCCTGTCTCTTTTTCTCAAAACACAATCTTTTAATTATTATTCAATTGCTATTGCCAGCATGGGATTTGTTCCGTAGCGAGCGAGGGTAACAGTCGAGGTCGGACATTTGATACTTGGCTGCAATAGTAGAGAGATAAATTGACAAAGGGAGTTTGATTTTTCTAATTATGTCAGATATGATAAGACTTAAACCATAAGACTCGACAACATATTAGTAAATGTACCTAAATAAGGAGATATAAAATGATAATATTTTATCCAAAAGATATTCAATACTATAATATATTTTCTTTTAGTCTCCTCTTTTTCTTTTTGTTTATGTTAGTCAAATTGAAGAGGACATCAGAGCATTATGTAAATGAAGCACAAAATTGAGGTCCATGTAGTAAGCTGCAAAAAATAATTTAGCCTCTATTATAATACATGTACTGGTTTGGTACACTAATTTTTTCAATCTACTTTTTTCTTATGATGATGCCATCATCACTATACACAAAATAGTTTGCAAACATAGAAAAAATATAATTAATGATAAAAAAGATAAAATATGCCAAAAAACAATTTTCTGCAGTTCTTCTATTCTAGCACATCCATTTTAATCAATTGTTATAAGTTATGCGGTCTCATAAGTTATGCACATCCATTTCTGCAATTCTACTTGTGCAATAATTCCATTTTTACTCCATTAATCCATTTGAAATTAAAATTTGTCTTTTTTTTCTGCGCTACTTGTTGACAACTGTGTTTATTTTTATTTTATTTTTTTTGGGGGGGGGTCTCTTTGGTTTTGCCAAATTATATGTACTTTCTACGAAACTTTTGTATTTGGACCCCTTGATGACATTAAATAATTTTTACCCTACTTTATAATTTAGTCCGATTTTATAACTGACTATTTATTTCTATTGACTTATCCCTAATTTTCATTTACAGATTTCTTTTTTAATTTCGTGGTTGCTAAAATCTTGATCCTTACTTCGAAGCGTATTTATGCAAAAAAATTTAAATTATATTCAGGTTAGTATTTTTCAATTTATTTTATCATTTTTAAATTGATATGTACTGGGTTCTCTAACAACCCAATACATATTTGATAAGAGACTACTCCATTTATAAGAAGAATATATTTTTATTATATGCTACAATTGATTTGTATCTCCCAATTAGTAAGAAGAATATATGCCATGTATTCTTTGGATAGTCTTTCAAGATTTAGCAATTAATGATCCATTTATAAAATTGTGTGTCTAATTTTTCTTTGATTTTTCATTAATACCCCTCTTTTTTATTCTTTCTTTAGATAAAATTAGATTGATTTTTTTCACTTTCATATTTTGAATCAATGTCTGAGATTGAGGTGAAATATGTCTTAAAATTTGATAATATTTTCTTGAGATCAGATTTCTTATTAGAGGGGAGAAATTTATCACTACTCCCAGTATCATACCTCATTACTTATTTTTGTTGATTTATGAATTTGAGTTATCTCATTTGTGTTGTTTCATTGTGTACTTATGCCACCGAAACTCAATAATTGATAATAATTTATACCGGCATATAAAAATCTTGTGAAATTTATTTTCACAAGTACACTTTATCATCACTTGTATTAGTTTGTACCAGCATTTATAATGATGTGAATAATTAGATTAATGAAGTTCAGATATTATTTATTAAATATTTATATCATTATATAATTAATAAGTTAGAAAAAATTAACACATATTTCAACAATTATGAACTTGTAAGTACATGAACACTAATTAACTACAAATGGATAAAATTTCCCATCAAATAATTACTATTTATTAATTATTATATTCAATTTATTTTTAAATTTTATTAATTATCATAAATGTTGTTGCATTATTAGTTCAAAAAAATATATATATGAATAGCATAAATAAAATTATTCACCGCAACGCGCTGGTATGCAGCTAGTTAGAAGAATTCAAGGATCTAAAGTATATTCAAAGTTTGGTTTAAAATCAGGGTTCTGGCAAATATAAATAAAAGAAGAAGATAAATATAAAACAACATTCATAGTCCCACAATAGACATCATTCTTAAGGGTCGTGTCGAGTTTTTCAAGGGAAGAGCCTAGAGAGTCTACGAGAGAATCAGTTTTGATAATGGTTTTTAGAGCGTCGGGTACAAAGGACTTGATTTTTAAGGGGTGAGTCTGACCCTTGAGAAAACCCTGCCTTTACCAAGCCCTTCAGACTCTAAAGGCCGGGTAAGGGTTTGATATTTTTTTTACGATTATATATTTTTTAATGTTATTTTATACTTGTATAAAAATATTAAATTATATTTTCTATTTCTGTATTTTATTTTTTATTTTTTGCTTTTTTTAAAAATTTTACGTGTAATTAATATATATTATAAAATATTAAATAAAAAGACTTGGAAGGACCAAATTTTTAAGGATTGGATCTGACTCTTACGATTAGAAATGGTTAGGCTCAGTTCAAGGACCGAGCCCTTATGGGTTATGCATATCCCACATAGACACTATGAATGAAATGTAATATCTTTTTGGATTAAAAAAAATGCACCATTTGAGTTTGAAAAAATAATGGATAAAATCTTTCTGCCCTACACTAATTTTATGATAGTTTATATTGATGATATTTTAATATTATCTAATAATATAGATTAACATTGAAAATATTTAAATATAATTTACAATGTTATAATGACCGATGGACTAGTAGTATCTGCTAGAAAAATATAATTATTTGAAACTAATATTCAATTCTTAGGGTGTAAGATATTTTATGATCAAATTTCACCGATCATCAGAGTATTAGAATTTACAGAAAAAATTTCAAATGAATTAAAAGATAAAAAATAATTTCAAAGATTTCTTGAATGTCTAAAATTATGTTTCTGACTTTTATAAAGATTTAGAAAAAAATAGAAAACTCTTGACAGATCGTCTAAAAAAGAATCCTCATTTATGGAATGAAAATCATACATTAGCTGTTAATAGAATTAAGCAAAAGGTTAAAAAGTTACCATATTTGAATATTATTCAACCTAATGCATATAAAATTATAGAAACAGACGCATCAGTCATAGAAAATAGATAATAATTCATCTGAGCAATTAGTAAGATTTACTTCAGGGTGTGAAAAACTACTCTACTATATAAAAAAGGAAGGTATTAGCTATTGTCAAAGTCATATCCAAATTTCAAGGAGAACTTTTAAACCAAATGTTCTTACTAAAAATTGATTGTAAATCTGCTAAAGAAATCTTAGAAAATGATGTTAAAAATTTGATTTCAAAATAGATTTTTTCCAGATGACAAATCATTTTTTTATCTTTGAATTTAAAATTGAATATATCAAAGAGAAAGATAAGTCATTGCCTGACTTTTTTTCTAAAGAAATTTTGCAGAGCAATGAATACACCATGAAGAAACAGAAGATTATATTCAAATCTAGTTCATGAGAAACTCCTACAAAATCATTAGGAGAATAAGGTAGGTATCATGGTAATAAAATTAATCCTTATAATCTAAGAAAAAATATCAAGCTCTTTCCATTGGAAGATCATGATGAAAAAATGGGATTATATTCTAATTTTTTTTTCAGAAAATGAATACTCCACATATAAGGCATCTGAAAGAGATTGTAAATATTACAAAACAATATTAAAAGAATCAAGGAGTGTTACTTTTGTTCACTATAGAGAAAATAATAATGAAATTGGATATTCAAAATTTATAATTAAAAAAATTATAAGTCCTTCAGGATGGAGAAATCCTAACACACCTAAGTATTTAGATTTTATGTCATTTTTATATAATTATTGGGGCTATTTTTATGACGCACGAGAAAATATATTATATATTAATAATAAAAAATATTATATATACGGTACAAATAATTTGAGGATTATATTATTTACATACCAAATTAGTTCTATATGAAATGATGGTTGAAGTTTGGATTCTTAAAGGATAAAACCTATCAGGAGATCTTATAAATAAAGTAAGAGAGAATTTCTCAGATTTTTATAAATGATAGAATATTTTAATATAAAGTTTATAATTAGAACAAAAATTACATGGATATTAAAAATAAAATTTATTATTCATAGGGAAGCCAGTAGAATACTACTTTTGCTAGAATAATTTCAATAAAATTGTGAAATAAACATAGTTATGCATAAAATGCTATAAAATAATTATTTGAATTCAAGTGAGACACTCAGACTAATGATGATGAAAGATAATTCAAGTGAGACACTCAAAATAATTACTTGCAAAATAGTTACTTAAACTTCAAGATCAATTCTCTTTTTTTTTTTTCCAATAATGATGAAAGATATTCAAAGATAATATTCAAATATTTCTTTGACACAATGTGAGCAAATTACTCATAATGTTATTAAATAAATAATAAACTATCTATAATTAATAAGTTCGAGCTTCTGAAGAAGGAGAAGGGAGTTCAAGAAATACTGAAGGGTATTATCTCTCAAGAAATATTGAAGGTTATTTATCTTCTAGACACCCATAATAAATACTGAAGGGTATTTCCCTTTAAGAAGTATTGAAGGTTATTCACCTTCTAAACACTTAGATTCTTGAAAACCTGAGTATTTTTAAATTAAGGATGCAGATTTAATAAGTTAAATATATATATATATATATATATATATATATATATATATATAGATTTTAAAATTGGATAACAGTAAAGAAATAGGTTATTTTGATAAATTTCAAAAAAAATATTATAAAGTTTTAAAATAAACTGATTAAGAGCAATGCTCAAAAAATAAATAAAATGATGATAATATCCTTCAATATCATAAGTAATGACTAAGAATTATTAAAATAAAATTATCTAAAAGAATTATTAAAATAAAATGATGATAATATCCTCTTCTATAAGTATTTTTTTTATACAAGAGAAACTACAAGTGAAATATCACAACCATAAGAATCATCTTTACTCTTCCACTATTTCTACTACTAAGAAATTTCATTATTAAAGTTGCTATTAAAATAAAAACTTTAGAAATATGCATTACCACAAATATTTTTTGTCAAATGATTTTAGATAATATTCATCCCAACCACTATTTGATCATCAAATTATTCTAAACATTTTTAAAAGATTTTAAATCTTTAAATATATTTTTTTCAATTTCTTCTTAAATTTTATATCATATTAGATCTCAATTTTAAAATTTTATGATATGTTCTTTAAATTTCTTAAATTCTTCTAAAATAGGCTGTAATACAGATAGTCACACACATATTGCCACAATTCCTTTGAAATGGCCACAGAGCCCAGCGGCCAGTAGCCCCCGTCTCCATTCCATCGCCTCCTATGTCTCTCTTCGTCTCCTCCTCTTCTCTGCTCCCGTGCAAATCGCAGCTCTTTTCCTTTCTTTCCCCTTCGCAAAAATCGCAACTGATTTCTCTGCTGCTACTGCTAGTCACCTCTAAACTCTTACCGTCTTCTATGTTCTGTTCGGAATAAACCGAATAGTTGGCTCTTAATTTATGGAAATAAAATAACTAAATTCACATGTTTTCACACAAATTCATGTGTAAATGTGGATAAATGGAATAGTTGGTTCTTAATTAGAACGGAACACGACATCTACGTTTCCAGCTTTCAGATCTTGACCTCATCATTACCAAGCACACTGCAATTTTTAGATCCCGATCTAATTATCACTTCTCTCAGATGGAGTCTTCCGTGGCGCTTTTCAACCAGCTCAAGGTAACTACTGCCCCATTGTATGTCTTTTTCCCTGGATCTTGCTAAAGAAATGAAAGGAATCTCGTTGAGGCATTTTGTCGGACACATTGTTTGCATTAGAAAACCAGAGTTTTTCTTATTCAGCACGTCTTTTCTATTTAGGTGAAAAAAATACTTTAATTTAAAAATAGTTCAGTTGCACTGTCTCCCTGTTGTTCCCTGAATTTGCGCACAATCCTTCTGCTTTGCTCACTCTCACTGTGGTCCATATGAATTTCTGCAAAATCCTTCTATAATCCTTAAAAAAATGCTTCAACTTTTCTTCACATTTATGTATTTGAAAACTTAAACAGGCAGCAGAACCATTTTTTTTATTGGCGGGCCCCAATGTAATCGAATCTGAGCAGCATGTTCTCAAGATGGCTGGTCATATTAAGTGCGTGGCAAACAAGTAAGGAAATATAGGAATTAAGGGTAAATTAGTCTTACTGATCCAGGGTTGCACAATTGAAGGTGTATTAGCCTATTAGGCGCCAAATGGGTTGTCTGAGGCTTAAATGGGTTTAATTGTGAAGTATCACAATTCCTTTTAATTTCATATATCAATCACAAGCACCTATTATAATCTTTAACTATGTCCTATTGGTAGAATAAACTGCAAATTAATTTGTTCTTATTTTTCCAAATTAACAGGCTTGGCTTGCCACTTGTATTCAAGTCTAGCTTTGATAAAGCAAACCGTACTTCTTCAAAGTCATTTCGTGGCCCTGGCATGGAAGAAGGCTTGAAGGTAAGGTTAATCTCTGCATATGAACCATACTGATGATGTATTTTCTTCCTTTTCTCTTGTGATGAAAAGTAGATAATGTTAGTACTGACAAGTTAAATATCATTCAGATACTAGAGAAGGTTAAAATGACTCATGGTCTCCCAGTAATTACTGACGTACATGAAAGTTGGCAGGTATGCTCAGTATTGTTAAATATTATTAATTTTCTAGCTTTGCATGACTTATTTTGTCATTATATTGCAAATGATTCCTACACAAGAGCAATAATATGTAATCTCAACATGCTTTGGCATACTTACTTCTAGCAGATTTCTAGTTTCCTGCATTGATTAATTATACTTCTAAATGGGCGTGAATTTGAGTAAATTGATGTTAAATTATAACCAGTGCGAAGCTGTTGGACGAGTAGCTGACATTATCCAGATACCAGCTTTCTTGTGTCGCCAGGTACCATCTTTTATATTGCATGTTTTTTAAGAAAAATATTTAGGGTCTGCTTTGCTGATGATACTTGATATTTTAGTACTTTTGTAACCATGATCAGATGCTCTACTATTTGAAGCCTACAGGTAAATGATCATTGAGTTATTTGCAAATAATACCATATTACAAAACTAAAGTTTGGCAAGGTGCTTTTTATATTATTTTTTTGTGCTTTTGGATCCAGGCCAAATCTCTTTAAAACTAGTGGATATGAGCATCCTGACATGTATTAATCGGCTTCAGTTTAGTGAAATCTGATTATTTGTACTAAAGCTGATAAAACTGTGGTCAAAATTGTATCATTTATGTCATTGTGTTTTTCCATCAGATTTGTTTTATGAATTTGTGTAGGTGGCAGCTTTGTTAAAATGTTTATGGTCGTACTGTCAATTTTTGTTTGTGTGCTTCTAAACTGAGTCACTATACTACTGCAGACTGACCTTCTAGTTGCTGCTGCAAAGACGGGAAAAATAATTAATATAAAGAAAGGCCAAATGTGTGCCGCATCTGTAAGTTTATTGCCATATTTTCAAGAAATACCTTTTTTTCTTATTTCTTTATGGATTTTAGTTTACATGATATTCTTTTGGTTCAATTTCAGTGAATTATGAATGCTAGATTAGATCTAATGTTGGCTAAAATATTTGGGATTTTCTATGAAGGTAATGGAAGCTTCAGCTGAGAAAATTAGGCTAGCTGGAAATCCCAACGTGATGGTCTGTGAACGTGGCACCATGCACGGTTATAGTATGTTTTTCGTTCCTCTGTACCATTCTAACTCATTTTAAAGGAATGATCAATAGCATACATTCTCATTTGTAGATGATCTTGTTTTTGACCCAAGAAACTTGGAGTGGCTGAGAGAAGCTAAATGCCCCGTGGTAAATAACTTCTTCAATATCTTTTTACAAGTTAAAATGTTGCCAATTATTTCTTTTGATCCAAGGATCTAGCCTGATTGTTGATTTTTGCTAAATGAGAATCAAAATTTTGTTTTTCTCATTATTTCAGGTTGCTGACATTACTCATTCATTGCAACAACCTGCTGGAAGAAAGGTTGATATATAAAATTTTATACACTGGAATAAGTAATATACTTTTTGTTAGCTCGTTGTGCTTGTATGCTAGATTGCTCTTTTCTAGATATGACAATTTATCATGAATTGTAGGAATATGTCAGTTCATATGAATCCATAAGTGAATGATGTTCTATTTGAAGTTCAATATTTGAATGTAGCATATTGCTTTTTAGCTTGAAGGTGGAGGTGTTGCGAGTGGGGGTCTACGTGAACTTATACCCTGTATTGCACGTACTGCCATAGCAGCAGGTGTTGATGGCATCTTTATGGAGGTATGGCTTATGATTTTTGTTAGAACAGGGACAATTTCAGTGCAAATTTTAATTTAAGTTATGTTTAACTGCTCAATAGGTACATGATGATCCCCTGAGTGCACCTGTTGACGGCCCCACACAATGGGTGAGGCCATTGACCTTTCCTTTCTGATGTTGGGTTCATTAATTTTCTACATTCTGAGTACTGATTGTTAATTCTAATGATCATTTGTTATTATGTGTACTGATATTTCTGATTTGCTCAGCCACTACGTCATTTAGAGGAGTTGCTGGAGGAACTAATTGCCATAGCAGTATGTTTCAGCACTTCCTTTTTTTTGTACACTTTGTTCAATATTGCTATACCTAATTTCTATTAACACCCAATTCAGGACTGACAATTGACAATTTTTTTAATAAAAAAAATGCATGGACAATTCTGAAGAGCTCTCTTTTTTCTTTTGCTAGCTCGTGTATAATTGCAAAAGTTATTTATTTAGGTATGGTTGGTTCAATTAAAGCTTGCAATGGCTAAACTAGGCCTTAAACTGACCATACTAATCCAGTGCTGGTTTGACTGGACCAAAAAGTACATTTGTGATATGCATGAATGCTTTACTTTTGTTTATCTTATTAAATTTATTAATTACGATTTTATTCTTTTTGCACTAAAGAGGGTAAGCAAGGGAAAAAAGCCATTCAAGATTGATCTTTCGCCATACGAAGAATGAGAGATCAACAAAATGTCTATCAGAATATCAATTGGAGCAGCTTTATATGAATGATGTGCTCTAGGCCTCGGCTATCTTTAATCTGTTCCTAAATTATTTATTACTCACTAGCCTTTTATTCTTTACTCATGCTATGTCTTCTATATTTTTTCCCTGAACTGATCGTTGTACTTCATTTCTTTAGAGATCTTAATTTCTTTTTCCCCATGCATGTAATGGCTAGAACTTGGATGCAAGAGCCAATTATGCTCGATTTCTTTTCAGAGGTTGCCGAAATTAATGAACATGATGTTGCTTTCACCAAATCTAGCTCTAAAAATTAACTAATATGATATCCTACTTGTTAGCCGCGTGTACAATACAATTTCTTAGCATCGTACCGGCTCTCAGGTGTTGATAGCGGATTCCTATACCAAATGAGAATATGAAACATTGGGTTGGATTTGCTGGCATCTGTTTTATACATTAAATTAAAGTTGATTTGATCACGGATGGGTTTGGCATGCTCAGATGAATCTTACTTACAAACTTTTGGAGAAATTTACCTGTTTAATCAACAATTTAATCTTAGTTGCGATCATCATCACCATTTGTCGAATTGATTGTTGCAGTGTTCACATGCATTTTGCTCAACGATATTTTATTCTTTCACATAGTGCATGTTGCACATTTTGCAAACAGCACCCAATTAACAAATTCCAACCGTCGTTATTCTTTTATAATTCACACACAGACTATTCTAGTGATAATTCTTGATTGCTCAATGCAACTACTATGATACGGTCTATCTATTATTATGATACATAATAGAAATATTTTAATTTCATTTCAAATAAATTTACATTACCTATTATTGTTGTCAGGTGAAATTTGTTCTCAACGCATTCCATCTCAGAAAATATTCCAACAATTATATTCCTTCTCGGCAGTCTTATAAAAATTAGTACAACTCACGCATAAATTATATAAACAAACAAATCGTGTTTGAGCCTTTTCTATTCTAAATTGTGAAATGAACAAACTTAAATAAACATATAAACTGAACAGAAAACTAAACGAGCAGAAACTTATAAAAATGAAGGTTTATTTCGTTCAAGTAAATATTATGAACTAACATTTAGGCAGTTATTATGCAAATTTGTATAGAACTAACTACGAGCATGAAATAATATCTAATTGTGTGTGTCAGCATATTTGATCTTCTTTAGTATATTTTGATATTAATTATCCAATTCAAGATGAAAAAAAAAGATCTCTGGACTCTGGAGTACTTTCATCAAAATTAAACCTAGCATTTCCGTTATGCGAATGCAATTTATCAAGGTTTTCTTTTTCATTCCTTGCTCAATGCATCTTTTTGTTCATCATCCTTGTAATTTGCCTTTTTTTATATATAAGATTGTATCAGTTATAAAAAACAAAAGTTTCTTTCTTTCTTTTAATACTATAATGTGAACCAAATCTTAGTTTATGGGTACTTAGGTATATATTTAGCTTTAACAAAGAGAGACAACCATTGTGAGGATATAAACTAGGGAATATTCTCTAGGCGCCCTTTTCTTGTTGCCTTTTTTTTTCCTCGTCTCTCGTCTTATTGTGCTTTGTTTTTAGTTCTTCTTTCTTTGTTCTAAAATAAATAAATAAACTTGTTCTAAAATTAATAGATACTATGCTCGTCTACGTCACTAAGAAATAGATAGCTTCAGTTACTTTTATTTTCAAATAATCAAATGGCTCAAATAATTGCCTCTATAATTGCATCTCCGAATAATTTGATTTTACTTCTTGTTGTTGAAAAAATGTGCACTAGTTTAGTTAAAGAGCATTCAACTAGTTTTAACTAAAACAAGCACTCACATTCAAGCAAAAAGATATTTTTAATTGTTTTGATCTTTCAGTGTCGTTAATTTTAATACAACAGGTACACTATTTTTCCCTAGCAATTGAGCACATACTATTAACCAACATGAGTAACTAATATGGGGAAAAAGACTGCACATTCGGATGAGAAGAAATTAACATATATCTATTTTTTTAAAGATTGAAAAAAAAAAGTGTGTTAGCAATATTTGAAGATCCAGCCACGTGATAACAACAATATTCCTTGATTATAAGAGCATCCGCATTGGTGTCGACTGTCAAAATTAAATTTTTATGTCATGTCATCAATTGACAATTTATTTTAAGAGTGACATTCCTGAATAGAACGAAATTGTCAAAATGACACTTACGTAATTAATTTTTTGTTTATTCGCTGACGTGGCTTGTCAAATTTAGACAATTGTCTAATTTTGCCTAGTCTCTGCATCCCTGAAATTCAAATGACAATTATAAAATGAGATCTGACAATCAATTTGACAATGAGATACGGATACTCTAATATTTTTGGTGGAAACCAAGATAACCAAATCTAATACTGTGTTCGCACAAGATAACACTGAATCCTTTCCTACAAATATTCACTACCTTATTTTCAAAACTATTTTCAGTTCCAGTTAATTAGTTATTCTATTTGTTCTACTGTACACGCGGAAATATTTCCCTGTATCATTCAAAGCGAAAGGACAAAAAATAAACTAGAAATGCGTGTCCAACTTAATAACGTGCCAATCAATATCAATCATCCTTGTCAATTAAGAATATCTTTATTTCGCCGTTTTGCAACAATAAATAAATTGGACCTTTTCTTGCGGAATAGTTGAATTTAGAAAGGCAATATAACAACCATAAAGTAATCCCCTAAATCCTAATTCATTGAAAACGACAAGAAATTTTCGGAAATAAGCCCACTACAAAATTTGTACAATTTTTACACGAAAAGAATCCAAATTTTCCTCCTATTAGTCTCCCGTATTTATGCAAACATTGTATACGTCGACATTAAAATTGGAAAAAAAAAAAAAAAAAATACTGTACACGTCATTTCTCACAAATGCACCGACACCATCCATATTCTCTTCCAACGGAGCAAATCAAAGATAAGTATATATACAACTGACATCACTAGCAACGACATGTAAATAATGCATCACTAGTTTTTTTTTTTTGGCAAAGCTATAATACCTGTTTTTTTTTAATACTTGAAACACCGAGGAAATTAAATTGGATATGGAATGGAACTCTAAAATCAATGTATACTTTTCTAAAGACAAATTCAGCAAGCATTTCCTTAATCTCAGCTTTGTCTGGTTCAATGCAATCTTAGATTATCATCAATCATGTACACAATACACAAATAATGCAAGAGTAAGAGACCAATTTTGTCATTTTTCATTGACCACATTCTTTTTATTTTCATGCAATGAAATTATCCAGGCGACATAGAGAGGCAAATAAATAAATTATATACATTGCTACTTTGCAAGAATCTGCATTAATTCAAAGAGTCTAAAACTCAAACATCCGTGCAAACACAAAATATAAGACTTGGTGCTTTTTCTTTCATAATTCCTAAATTGGGAGGAATTCCAATCAATGAAGCCAATAGTAAACATCGGCAAGAATAATTAAAAGTTACCACAAATCCATCATTACAAAACTTCTCCGGCGGCGCCACTTCGGCCGTATCGAAAGATCGTCCCAGTACCGCACCACTGACGTCTCAATGGTATCATTATCCGCATCGTCACCTTCGATTGAAGCCGATTGGTTTGAACATGATCCAAACAATCCAAGCCCCTCCCAGGTCTTAACCACAGCGCCGCCCCACGACAGGTTAAAATTACCATCATGCCCCTGACTACGATTTCCATCATGTAAACAGTTGTCACCGTGTGTTTCCATGTCGTCTATGTCAGTCTCTTCGTCTGAGAATGAGGCATCGGAGTCGGATTCTGGCTCCGATTCGGGTTCTGATTCTGTATCGGACCACTCGCCGGAGAAAACTGCCGCAGCTTGATTGGAAATTACGGAAATGTCCTTTACGCGATTGAGAATTATACGAGCGGTGCGCTGAACGAGGCTGATAAAGGCAAGGAATGCCGCGATGGCGATTGCGATTAGACCAGGTGCTCTGAGGCGAGCAAATATGCTGCTCGCGTCGATTAGAGGAATCTCCATGGTGAGAGAGAGAGAGAGAGAGAAAGAGAGGCTGTTCGAGGAGACAGAGAAGATATAAGAAGTAGAAGGAAAGTTGAAGCACGGAGTTGTTGGGCTTTTAATGCCATTGCTTGTAGCCTTCTGGGGTAGGTTGGATGCTGACCTGGAGGGTAGAGAGTGGTGGAAATCATTAAACAAGAAAGTGGTAGGAAAATTGGCGATGAACTTTTTGTGGTAAGAGGGGTTTGTGAATCTGAATCCTATGTGGACCTGGTTTACATATGATTGGTAGATACTTTAAACTTTTACTTTTCACAGCTTAAAATGAAAAAAAGAACAATTTCATATCATGTACATCTAAAAAATGACACAAATATACTTACATCTAAAAACTATGACACAATTATTATTAGTCCAATAGAAAAATGAATACTACACGCTTGTTCATTTAAAAATCTAGAAATTTTATTACATGAGAAAACAACTAATGTTACATACTAGTACAAAAAATGAACATTATAATTAGAATAGCAATTTTTTTTTGGAAAATTAGAATATTAAAATATAATTTTAATATTTATAATATTAAAATTATAAGTATTATGAAAGTTCGTTGGAACAAATTTTATAATGTAAATCCATCACTGCAAAGTGCAAACTTTCTTTATTTGTTTAGAATATCAGTATGACTCAGTTCCAAGCTTAGTGTTTTGGTCCGAAACATAACGGTAGACCAGGTGTAAACGTGTGGTGTAGTATTTTAAACCCTGACGGCTTGTTGGGATGAAGATGCTGAGTAATTATGGCAGTCACGTGTTTCTCAATTACCTGTTTCACCTCTGACCTCTGTTTATTAATTATTATTGATAACTAAATGATAAATTATAGTAGTCCGTTAATCTCTCAAGGTTTGAGATCAAAATTTATTCCAAACTTTGTTTCAATTATTAGATTATTAGATTAACATTGAGATTGAAAATAAGTATGAGATGAAAAATAAGCTGCATGTAGATTGATGAAAAAAGATTGAGTCAATGGTTAAAACAAGGTTTGAAATAAATTTTGGTTTCAAACCCTTGAAAAATTAACTGATTCCTAAATTATATCCACTCGCTTCTCCAAATTTTCAGAAGTGTCTGCCCTCAAATAGTATTTTACTATTTTTGATAGCGTCCAATTTGCAAGCTCTTCTACTGTTCTACAAATTAAGACTTACAACTTTAAACATTTTTTGTTTGTAAGGTTTTATACAATAGAGCAATCAATTAACTGAACGCTCAATAAGATAATATATAATTAACACTTTGAAAGTTATATTTAATATAATATAGCTAATATATTATTTTAAAAATATTTATTAATAGCCTTGTAATGTTTATTGAATCAATCACATTTTGCAACTTTCAAGTTTTAACTTTTAACTTTTAACACTCTTGAGCTTGACGGTTCTCCTTCCCTAACCATCCTCCGTCTGGATAAGGAAAAAAAAGGAAGGAAAAAAAATCAATGGTCCAAATTCCAACATCAACATTGGCAGTTGGTCCTTATCCCTCTTATGATTGGTACAATTGTTGATGAGTCAGCAGTGCTTTTTTTTTTTCTATTTTATATTAAGCCGTGCTCGGTCGCTGCGTCGCAGGAATCCATGGTCGGATGGTCCCAAACAGAGGTGGCAATCGGGCGGGTCGGGTTTGGGTTCGGGTTCGGGTTCGGGTCGGACGGGTCGAGTCAGTTTGATTTTCTGGAAGAAATCGGATCGGATCGGGTCGGATCGGGTCGGGTCGGGTCAATTTATATGTTGTGTTTTTTCAGATCGTTGATAGATTTCGATTGGATTGAAGGCCATTTGATCTCGGGTCGGGTCGGGTCGGATCAGGTCGGGTTCAGGTCGGATCGGATCAGTTTGACTTTCTTAAAAATTCTTAAAAAAATAGATCGGGTCGGGTTCAGATCCGGACGGGTCGGACGATTTGTCGGGTCGGGTCGGGTTCTGCCACCTCTAGTCCCAAACAACTTGTGGTCTTGGTGGATTCTTCTCCGCCAAAAAGTTTGACCGCTATAAAATTGACACGTCTCGACGCAGCTATTTCTCCGGAAATTGTTTTCTGTTGTTTCAAATTTCAACGTGATACACGAAATTATTTTATCTAGAAAAAAAAATTCTTAACAATTTTTATTGTTTAATATTTGAATTTGTTTTGTGGTAGTTGTTGACGGATCTTAACCTTCTTATCTTCTATAGCCAATTGATTTTTTTTTAACGGGTGGTGGCTGCAAAAATAATAAAAGATTTGTCTTCAAATCATATTATAGTTCATTAGTTATCTTCTATAACAAATAAAATAAATGTAACAATATCATATCTCCTTTAAGAAACCCTATCATATTATAGTTCATTTGTTCCTTCTATATTACAAAATATATATATAAAGTAATTTTGTCAATTAGATATTGATTTTATTACCAAATAAGATGTTGGGTAGGAACAAATAAACTAGTGGGTAATCAGAGGCACTGAGATTGATAAACCAATCCCATTGACATAATCTGAGAAGAATGGCCATGGCATGGAGTGTGGTGGTGAGCATGGTGGGTCCCCTATAAGTAACAAGATTAGATTGTTGTACAATCCATACATTGCTGATTTGAGCAAATGTTGGGTGGCTGGAGATTTATTTATAATTATCAACGTCGTATAGTTGATTAATATAGATAATTATTTATCAATATGGTCTATAAGTTATATATCATTGTGTTCCATTTAATAATTTAGTATTATATCACACTATAAACTATATAATCTGCTAAAAAATATATAATAAATTAATATAAATAATAAATATTAATAGTTTAACAAACTAAATAAATCTGATGAGTTGAGTCGGACCAAATGCGATCTCAATTCATTAACTTAACGAATTAACTTATTAACAACTCGATTCATTAACGAATAAATTAATAAAAAGTCAATTCCGAACGAACCCTTCAGCTGTAAGTTTTTTTACTAAACTAGGCCAACTAAGCACAGAAAATAAAATATGACCATTAGATTTGCCAAGCAACTGGGTTAACACCCAACACTCACTCACCGCGATTATTCAGACTCCATCCATTCACAACTGTTGGCGTGTGAAATAAAATTCTACGAGGCCTGTTTGGAAACAAAATCGCTCTCACAAATTTTTTCTTTTCCGCGTGGGCAACAATCGAACATAGCCTGAGAGTAAATTTATTTATTTATTCATGCCAACAATGACGGTGACGAATGGGTGCATGGAGTCCAAACGGGCCTAAGCGTAATTGGATGAAAGCATTAAATGATCTTCTTCCAATTATAATTTCTAAGCACGCAGATTCCACGATTCATATTTTCTACAGAACAAATTTCAAAAAGCTTATAATTCACCTGACGGTACGTTGTGCAACATTGTATGTTGCACTTCAGAAAATCAGAGACTATATGCACTGCAAATTGACGTAGCCTACACAAAAATTTGAGATGCAACGTTTGAAATTTGAATGCGATATTTTGACAAATATTGTCCAAAGAGCTTTCAAGTTTGAACTAATGAAAGCTTGTAATATTCATTGTACAATATTTTATGCAAATCGATGTGACCTAGAAGAAATTAGTAAATCAAAAGGTTCTTAATGGGCCCTATCTTGAATGCATGTTTAACTAAAAAATCGTATTAGATAATAATATTGCTTTTGCTCTTCTCATTATTTGGTTTTCCACTTGGTCGGGTGGAGACGAACAGGAGCCGTGCATTCAATTAATTTTCAGTTGAGCATACGTGATAATTGCTCATAATTTAGCTTAGGAAGGATGCGTGTATAATTTTATCCCCTTTTTTTTGGAAAAAAAAAACTAAGGATAAGCTAATTAATTGCTCCAACAAACTTAAATAATTAAAGCCGATGATAAATTGATTTTTATATTTTAAGATACTTCCACTCATGTTCGGTGGTTTATTAAAAGACAACACGCGCGTACACAATTATTAAGGGAAACTTTTTTTTTTTGATAAAAAAAATGAGGATTTCGTCCTCAAATTTCAGAAAACTATTTTATAATAATAAACACCTCGCCTTATTTGAACCCACTGAACTCTAACATTATTTAATCAACGAATTTCTTTTAAAAGTTAAGCTAAAACATAGGCGGTCGTTTATTTTTTTTTATTCGTTACTTTGATTATTTTTTGCTCACATTAAATGCTGTGTTGCACACGGGCGTTAGTAAGAGTGCATGCAATTAAACATACTAACTCTTTTTTTATATGCTAACTTGTTGAATTATGGAGGATGCAAATGCTTTCATCATGCATAAGAAAAAGTTACATCTATGTTCTTTTAACAAACTTCGTAATGAGATTAATTTATATTCAAAATTTGTGTAAAGACAACTCAATTTTTTTCAAAATTATACTTTGAAAGTTAAGTTGTATATATTTGTTTTTTAGATTATAAAAAAGTAAGTTTTGTTATACGATGAGGCCAAATATCGTACATTTATAAAATATGTTATATTTTTTATGATGTACATCATGAGTACCAAATATTTTCTTTATCTGCTTTACTCTGCATTTTATTAAATGATATTACTATCAGTGATACTAATACATATTGTATATAACACATCAGCTGTTAATGTTAGTATTTTTCTTTCAATTGGATACTTATTTAAATTTCAGATCTAAATGTATAGCTTCAAAAGAAATTGCTAACTGCATGAGATTTGTACAATGTCGCAATCAATTAACTAAACTCTGAATTATTTACCTTTAGAAAGAAATAGACAAAATACATGTATATACGCAACCTGCTACATACAATTGTTATTGTCCCGTCGTACATTTTAAAAATATACATTAAAAAGCTTGCAAGATATATTTAACATAATATATCTAACAGTTTACTCCAAGAATGTCAAATTCAATGTGATAAAATTAATTTACGAAAACAACAACCGGCTGTACTGTTTGTTTGCACAGAAACTGCTTTCATTTACTCAAATCTGTAACATTAGAAGTTTACATTTCTACCAATGGTGGAGGGAGGGGTGGACCAGTACGAACTGAACTTAAGTTTTCAAAAGTTAGTTAAATTGAATAGTAATTGAATAATTTTACCAATAAAATTTAAAGTTTTCAGTATCCCGAACCTCGACAGATTTTTTTTATTTTAGTAAATAAAACAAATAAATATAGCAAACTGGCCATCTCTCTCCTCGGTTTTGCAAAAATAGCCAGACCCGAGTTTGAAACTCAGGTCCGGGTAAATATATATATATTTTTTTTACGTTTTCAATATTATTAAGTTAGTTAGTTATTATGTTATATGAAATTAATTATGTTATATAAATGATTATTATGTGATATGAAATTATATTGGATAAATGATTATTATGTTATATAAAAATTATTATTATTATTCTATTGTTAATGATTTAAAAATTATTATGTTAATGTAAAAAATTGATATAAAGACGATATAAAGAACAGTCGATGTAAAAATATATATAAGAACAGTCTAAAAAAGTCGATACAAACAACAGTCTAAAAAAAATACATCAACGTCTACGAAACATCCTCCGAATGAGAGACGGACTATACGTGTCTCTCGGCCGAATTTCACGGCGAGGACGCTCGTGTCTTGCGTCCGGCGGTGCCTACGTCTCGGGCACTCGGGTGGACGGACTAGGATTGTCGTACGATGATGCGCGCGGAGCATCATATTGGGTATCGGAGGTCCCAGAACCCGGATCGAGGCTCATCTGACTCATGAGCTGAGAGTACGACATGAAATCTCCCTAGAAAAAGTCAAACTCATCAGTCGTCGGTTCCGGCCCCGGGTCAGGTTCACGGCAGAGATATCGATGTCCTCAGGATCCGTCGGAAGACCTGTACGAGTAAATTACACATATTAACATGAATTAAATTATCAAAAATCAGTTAAATTAAAAATACACATAAGTTAAAATTAAAAATTTTAAATATTAACCTGTATCAAAAATTAGTTAAATCAAAAATCAGTCACCCTTGTTATTGGTTTTTCTGTATTGTTTGAATTTGCAAAATCAGATTAGTAGACTTTCAAAAAAATATAAAATAACATATTAAAAATTTAAAATACCTTTGATAGGTAATCCCCATAGACAACACACGTCCTCTAGCGTCACCGTCAGCTCGCCGACTGGTAGATGAAATGTCGACGTCTCTGGTCGCCACCTCTCAACAAGCGTTGTCAGGAGTGATTTATCTAACTGACAATCACCCATAATCGCCATCTGGTACAGACCCAGTCGATGCAGATATGAATCCATCTGCGCATTGTATGGTATTTTCGGACGATGTGCGTTCAAACGGAGAGTGCTATGAGGCTGTAAAAATTATTTTGTTACGTACGACATGCTAAAATTATAAAATATATTTTTTCCATATTATACGATAAAGAATACTTATATTGGTTCTGGCCCTCTGCGACCTATGTTTATTTTCGGGCACGACAAGCGATTATGCGATACTCCATTTTTCACTACAATTATTTAAAAATATTATAATTTTGGTATAATTTTTGTATAATTTGAAATAGCTCGGTATAATTTCATATAATTGAATAATTTCACATAATTAACCAATGTACATATAATTAATAGTATTTAACCAAATTTAATCTAACAAATTTAAAATAATTAGCCTCATTAGTGTTAATACATAATTAAACTAATTACAACAACATATTTTAAAATTAACACAAAAAATCAACACAAATCAACTAAACCAAACTATATTAACTATATTTCAATTATCACTATAATTATACTAATTAAATCTATCAAAATTACTAATTTTGATAAATTCGGATTTAAAATTAAATTCAAAAATTACCTTCGAAATGACGATCAAATTGATGAATCAACGGGTTTTTCCGACTCTCCTTCTAACGATAAAAAGTTTCGCGCAAACGGTTTATAAATTGGAGCAAAAATGAATTAGATCTAAAAATTTGGGGGCAAAAAAAATTCGTATTTTTTGATGAGAGGAGAAGGCAGGGGAGTGATGGGGGAGAGAGGGGAGTGAGAATCGCAGGAAATAGAAATGGATAGCTGGACCCGAGTTTCAAATTCGGGTCCAGTTTTTTTTTTCGTTTCTGTGTAAAAAAGAAAAAGAAAAAAAAACGGACCCGAGTTTGAAACTTGGGTCTGGCTATAAACGCAAAAATGAGAAAAGAGGTGGCCAATTTGCTATATTTATTTATTTTATTTACTAAAATAAAAAAAATCTGGAACCTCCATCCTTCAACGAATCGATGACCCCATCAATCTTTTTCTGACTCTCTATTTTTCAATGCTGGTTCCCTCTCTAATTTCTACTATCTAGCTTTTCTCTGTCAGAAAATCTCTTCTCTATACTAAGTACTGATTGAGCTAAAAAAATTATGCGTGCTGATTGGCAAGTGGCAACCAACAATTTTTTTGGTGGGGTCTGTGTGAACTGGCGGGCAGAAATTCATAATAGGTGACATGCATTACAAAAATAAGCTGGTTCCAGCTAGAAGGTATTATTGACACAATCTAGACATACACGACGAATTGCAGCTGAATTCAACAAATATATTGACCGGCTTTCATTTCCATAAAAAATAGTTATTTTATTGCATTTTATCACCGCCTTTTTCTTTTTTTTTCTCACTTAGAATAGATTATATAGAAATTACTTTACATTGGCGGAGCTAATTCAACAAATATATTGGTTTGGTAAAAAGCTAAAAATGCTTCCATCGATGAGCAACTGAGTGAGCACCGTCCAACTTGGACGGTGGCAGAGAATTGGATTGACAGCCTTGATCTTGACATCCCAAGTTTTACTAAAAAAGAAACCAGTAGAAGTTGGGAAGTTGAAAGAGAACTAACATTGTTTGGTCGCACAAATACTTGTCAACTCTCATATTTCTATCGAAAAAGTAATTGTCAAAGACACTGTACTAGGGAACGCGGCTGCATTTTCATACTTGTTCTGACAGGCATGTATTACACTTTTTGAATCATCCAAGTTCACATCTCTTAATTATAATGTTGTTGGAAGTCTGATCTGACTTGTTATGAGTTCATTACAAATTGATCCATTACAATCAACTAATATCTTTTCCATGCGTTGATATGAGTGATGGCTTTTAAAAATACAAAAAAAAATTATGAGAAAACAAAGAGAATAAAAAATAAAAATAATTTAGTAATTAATGTAAATTATAATCATAAATATAAAATTAATATAAGATAAATACAAAATTGAAAAAAAATACATTCAGAATTAAAAAAAATGATATTAAAAATTAAAAAGGATTTAAAAAATAAATTAATTAATTAAAACAATTATACTAACATTTCATGTAATAATCATAATTAAGAAGAAATTATGTTTTCAACTCAAACGAACATAAATAATAATATTATTTAAATAATAACTCAATATGATGACTGATATTAGCTATAAAAATTCAACAAAAAAAAAATCTAAACCGTCACATGTACTAATCAGGATACTCAGATATTTAATAAAGAACAAAGATATCTAGACCTAATATATAACCAAAACCAGTCCTGAACGGATGGATTGACATCCTATATGGACTTGTTAAATCAAACACCATAGGAGAAACGATTGCACAGCTTTGAAAAGAATTCTATTATAACTAGTAAAGAATACAACAAATCAAAGTTTTTAACAAAATAAACACGAAAAAACAAGCATCAGACTTAAAATCTAACACAACGCTCGTCATGGTCAATTGTATGAATGTCAGCTTGGAAGTGATGTTACTGGCAAGCCAGTATGAAAAGTGCCACTTAATAGCTCTAGACTTTCTACAGGAGCCCCTCTTTTTGATCGGTCCAGTGAGGTTACCTGGTAAATACCTACATAAAAATTAAGAGAAGATAAAATTGAAATTCCGTATCAGCATAGTTACCAAATTTGATGACACCAGGGACTGTGCTAACCTACAATACTTATCCCAAAATCAATCCAAGCTCTACCGATCTTACCAAGTTCAGTAACATACCAACAAGCATTACAGCAACTGATTTTTAAACTACTAATAACACTCGGAAAGGATAAATCCATACCAAAACCTAAGATTGCAGTACAAACAAGAAAGCCAAACACAGAAAAATCGAAGCCATAGAGAATTTCCATCAGAATAATGCAACATGCTGTAGCCATGAGATGCCTTGGAGAAGAGACAACTATGTGCAACCTGCACCAGAAAATGAAATATATAAAATTCATATAAACATTAAATTATAATTATAATTTATAAATGATTTTTCTTTTTATATAGAAGGTCAAAAAATCGGAAAATAATGGCACCTTTCTTCAGCAAGATTTTCGATGTAGAAAACAAAAACAATTCCAAACAAAATTGTGCTCACATATGCCCAGCTAGGTAATTGAAACTTGACAATGCTATCAGAAGCATCACCCTATGGAAAATTAGGAACATTTCAAATTAAACACTATTGCAAGCAAGGAAAATTCTAAAAGAAGAAAAGAAAGAAAATGTAAGTGCTCAGTAACTCATACTCACTAAGATAGTATCCCACATGGCAACAGGGAAAAGAAAGCATGTAGCAGATGCAACCGTTATAGCATGAAGTCTCCGTTTCAGCTGATTCTGTTCAAAATTTAAATTATGCCGTAAATTCTGCAACTTTTACCCAATATTTGATGAGTTGTTTGCAAAAACTACTGTATGTTAGGCTAGAACAAAATTGTGCTCACATATACCACAATATACTGATAAATTTACGGCAATTCCTATCAAGTTCATTCAATTTTCAGTCAGAACAAATAAAATTGAATACACAACAAGAAACATATCTGGCCATTAGATTCAAGTTCTGATGAAATATTAACATAAATCATATAGAAGTAACTACCTCTTTTGGAGGAAGTCGGTTCCTTTTTCATGAGACCTTTTTCAAATGGCTGGGTGACAAACAAGTACTGTATGCATATATGTGATATTGTTGCATTGGGCTCAATTAACAATTAAGCCCAAATTTTGTTTACATGTGATCTCAGTTTCTGTTTCATATATTGGATCAGACATAGGTTCCTTGAGATGCATACATCACAAATTTCTACACAGAGAAGGCAAGATAATATAATTAAACAGGCAACCAAAATGAACCTTGAGAGAAATATGGCGAGCTATAACTCTCCTAAGAGCAGATAGAATACCAGCTGTCATTGGTACAACCATCTCTTTCATCCCAACTGCTTTTACTGGTAATTCCTCTTCTGCCTCGACGCTATCTATTTTTCATAGTCAAGGTTCATCATTTCTATTTGTGCAAATTAATTGTGTCCATAATTTTGACATTTACAGTGTATGGCTTCAGTAGATAGCTAGAGTGGAACCTTTATAAAAGAAACAGCATGCTCATTGGAATTACAGGTGCAAACAGATTGGATAGTTGTCAAAACATATCCGTCCGTATCCATTTTAATTTTTCATTTATGGATACAGAGAGATTTGAATACAAATACAGATCAAATATTAACCGATATGAACTACGAATATGGATACAAACTATAATATGAAGGTAAAACTTGCTTATATTTTATAAAATGCATTAAATATACTACAGAGTAATTTTTCCAATACAACTATCGATAAGAAAATAGAAATATTCTAAAAAAAAAAATCGTACCATGTATCTATTTATAATGGTGAAAAACACAGGTTTCTCATAATAGGTATTAAATTAAAAGTAACATATCAAGGTAATCAGATATCCACATTCTCAAAAAAGAGAATCATAGCCTCAAAGGAAGGAATTTAATGAGGTTGCTGATGTAAAAGGCAGGTTGAAAATATAAGTGAAATATATCACTGCAATACTCTTAACCTTTTTATATAACCCAAAGCGCTAAGACTAATTAAGATTAGTGCCTTCATTTTCTTTAGTATCAGGCTCCATTGCATATACTAAGAGTAGGGACCTTTGCATATACAGGATACTTTTACAATTTCAGAAATAGTAAAAAAATGAAAATAATTTCTGAGAATTTTTTTTCATATTTAATTACTGAGAAGCCTATTATATAAGCGTACAATGGAATAAAATAAGAAAGTAAAAAATCAAAATCTCTAATTGATACTCGATATCTCTAATAGATATTCAATATCTCTAATTAATACTTACTATATTTCAACACTCCCCTTAAGATGAATGAAAAATATCCACTAAACTCATCTTATCACAAAGTCTAACTTGATTTAATGAGCTAAGTCCTTTGGTGAAACTGTTCATCACTTGCTCTCCAGTAGCAACATGACTTAACTATAGTAGTCCATTGTTTAGCTTCTCTTTAATGAAAGAATTAACCAATCTTCATGTGTTTGGTTATGTTGTGCTGCACCGAGTTGTTAACAATGATAATTGTTAACTTGTTGTCACACCACAACTTCATCTGAGCCCCTTGATCCAATTTTAAATTTATCAATAGATCATTCAACCACAACATCTCGGCAACTCCTAACGCCATAGCCCTGTACTCTGTCTCCGTTGACCTCGTAACTATCAACTGCTTCTTGATCTTCCAAGAGACCAAATTACCCCCTATGAACATACTCCTAATGTGGATCTCCTGTCATCAGCATAGCTAGCCCAATCAAAGTCACAATAGCCCTCAATACTCAAATGACCATTTTTTTCAAAGATCAACACCTTTCCTGATGCACTCTTCAAATACCTCAGAATGTGATACACTGCATCCATGTGATCCTCCCTGAGGTCATGCATATCCACACTAACCGTAAATGAGATGTCGGAACAAGTGTGACTCAGATAGATCAGACAGTCTACCAACCTCTGGTACCTCTCTCAATCTACCAGCTCATGTCTCTGCATCTAATTTGGTCTTCTGATCAATAGGAGTAACTGCAGGCTTGCATCCCGGTATGCTTGTTTCTTTCAACAAGTTTAGCTCATACTTTCTCTGAGATAGAACAATCTCTTTTGTTTCACGAGCAACCTCAATCCCCAAAAAATATCTAAGTTGTCTGACGTCTTTCACCTTAAATTATTTCCCCAATATCACCTTTAACTGAGCAATCTTCTTCTCATCGTTGCTTGTGACAGTCATGTTATCAATGTACACTGCAAGCATTATGACCCCCGTGTTGTCGATAAAATAGTGTGGTCGACATTGATCTATTGATGTCCCATGTCTACCATTACTTTTCTACACCTGTCAAACCAAGCTCGAGAATACTGCTTCAACCCATAGAGGGACTTTCTATGCCTGCACACCTTGCCTATGGTTTAGTTTGTGTCGAAGCCTGATGGTATCTCCATGTACACCTCCTCCAACAAGTCTTCATGAAGAAACACATTCTTCACATCGAGTTGGGTAGTTTCTACCCACCATTCATCGAAAGTGTCCTCACCATGTAGTTTCGTCACGCACCAGATCTCATCATAGTCGATGTCAAACGTCTATCAAACCAATGTCCTCACCATGCTCATCTTCGTCACGGGTGCAAAGATCTCATCATCATGTCATGTATCGACCTTTGGCCACCAATCATGTCTTGTACAGTTCGACCTTTTCTTCTGGGATCTGCTTCACTGTAAAGACTCATTTGCATCCAACGACCTTCTTGCTAGATGGTAGTGACACAATCTCCGATGTGCGATTTTTATCGAAAACCCTTAGTTCCTCGTGCATGATAGTCTTCCACTTTGGGTCCCCTTTTATTACCTGCCAACACTTGGATATAGAAACACTATCCAATAATGCAATGAATGTTGTACGGGTCCGTGATATGCTAGAGTATGAGATAAACTAGGCAATATCATGTGAAAAACATAACGATCAGGCGGACATCCTGCATTGACTCAAGAGGTCTGTCTCAATCATATAGAAGTAGGAGGTGAATCAAGAAGAATCATATCATGAAGCAAGAGGAATCATATCAAGAAGTCGTCGACAAGGAACTCGCCGGCACAAGTATCACTGTCGACACTATTTCCTCATACCGCTTCATTCTCCTCGCATACACTCTCAGCTCCTCCTGAGTTGAGCACCACCATTCTCAACCTCAGCTGTCTAATTTTTCGGCACCTCAGCTAACTATTCTTACTCCTCAAACAATTGTTCCAGCATTTCAACTAATTGTTCTGACTCTTCAGTCGATCGTCCCGGTATCATCTGATCTATCAAAATAGAGCAAGGCATCATCCTCACATGTACTAGTCTCTCACCAGCACTACTCTCCTCTTCTCGCCTCATGCTGCCAGTATCAGGCGAGGTCACTCTGAAGGGGTACTATGACTCATTTTCTTAAAATGTCATATTCACATCAACAAATAATCGCCTCTCAACTGAGCTATAACAAACATAACCATTTTGGATACTTGAGTAACCTATAAAGATGCATTTCACCGTTATAGGATCCAACATTCCCACTATTGATTTGTTGTCTTTCACAAAACACATACAACCAAACACCTTTGAAGGAGTGCTCCCATTTTTTCCCTTTAACATCTCCATCGAAGTCTGTCACTCCAACACTTTAGATGACATTATATTAATTAATTGTGCGGCTATCATAACTGCTCACCCCCATAAATATTTCAGAACATTCATGGAGCTCATCATACATCGGGCTACCTCTAACAAGTGTCTATTATTTCTCTCTGCCACTCTGTTTTGTGATAGTGTGTAAAGATATGTGGTATGATGATGTATCCCATAAGCTCATAAGTACTCCTCAAATATCTTTTTTGTATATTCGATTTCATTATCAAATCTCAGTGCCTTCACTACTGCAACATACTAAATTTGAGTTGCCTTATGAAAATGCTTAAAACAAACAAGTACATCGCTTTTTTCTTCATCAAGTATAACCATGTGACACGAGCTAACAATCAATGAAAGTCACAAAAAAAAATATATGCCCGTCAATCTCTGTTGTTGAGCAAGGTCCCTATATATCCGAATGTACGGATCAAAGCACGAACTCCTTGTGAGAACTCCCTACTTACTTCCGAGCGAGGTCCCTACTGAGCTTACATACAAAGTCCTTGTATGTTTTCGAAACTCACATCCATCACACACAAATTTCTCTTTGTCGGCCTTATCATACTTTAAAGGATACAAACGTTCTAGTAGATTGAAGGAAGAGTGTCTCGTCTGTCGATGAATCAGAAACAACTCATCCTCTATACTCACCCCAAATCCTCCTGCTCCCACTCTATCTACTGTAGTTGCAACGCCGTGTGTAAGATAATAGAGAGAGAGAATAATTGAGCAATTGTGTCCATCTTCTCTATATATAACAAGTGTCTGGTACCACAACCCATCATTCCATGTTCCAGTCCCAAGTATCCAACCTATTCCCTTCTCCTAAAAAATCATCATCAGGATATCAAAAGTCACAATCCATTTTTATTCACGAATAATGACACTAATATATAACAGGTTTAAGAGAAATGAAGGAGCATGCAACACTTTGGTCAGAGTCACTGAATCAATACACTTCACAGTATCCTTACCAACCACTGATCAGGTTGTCCAATCGGTTGTTTGAATGTTTTCTAGAACTGTTAGACAAGTATATGACGAAAGCTCGCGAACAACACCCGTCACATGTTGGGATACCCTAGAATCTATTATCCATGTTCTCGATTTAATGGTAGATATGGAATCAAGAGCAAGTGTATCATGAGTACTTTTGGTTGAGTCAACATAAGTAGCAATGTTACCCTTAGGAGATAAGATGGATACATACCCAGTCACACTCTTCTTGCTCCGATAACTTGTTATTCTCTATTTTTTCTCCAACATCTCTAAGAGCATAAGCTCCTCAATCAACATCGCACATGTCTCTTTCACCTCCACAGTCACACTTTTCTTGCTCCAATAACTTATTATTCTCTGCTTCTTCTCCAACAACTTCAAGAGCATGAGCTCCTCCTCAATCAACATCGCACACGTCTCTTTCACCTCCGAAGTCACACTCTTTTTGACAATCTCCTCCATTGATCAATTTCAAAGATCCAAATCTAGATCACACATGACTTCCTTTTTTTGACTCGATCTCTCAATACATTAGCAATTCGTAACACAACTCAGAACACACATCTTTTTCTCATCTAGATCTAACTCATCTCAACCCCTTTCTCGGGATCGGTGGGGTATCGCCTCCCACACGGGCTCACCTCAAGGAGGTACTATAGAGGGTGGCATACTGTAGCAACCGTGGGTTATTGTAGCTGCGGCGGTGCTGTAGCAAACGTGAGTGCTGTAGCAGTCTGTTTAGGGTTAGGGTTAGAATTTGGCTTTGAAATCAAGTAGAAAGTGACAATAATTTCTAAAAATTTCCTTTATATTCAGAGAAGTCTATTATATAGACATACAACGGAGTACAATAAGTAAAAAATCAAAATCTCTTATTGATACTTAATATCTCTAATAGATATTCGATATCTTCAATTAATACTTGCTATATTTTAACATAAATTAATTAAAGATCCTTTCAGAACTATAAAGGATACTCAAGGGGAAATAGGTATGTGTGGCCCAGCCATTTGACAAGAGGTAATATGATAACAACATAGCTGCAAGTCCACCAACCTATCAAATGAGATGCGGAAAAAGGTTCAATTTAAAAGTTGAAATTAACAACAATATTGTACAATACAAAATAGTAACTTCCGAACTCAATTAAAAATGTTCCTATATGGACACATCAAATAGTTGTGCAAATATACATATGCTTAACAGGACATAAAAGTGGATATATGAGTATATCTGCTTATATGTATTTAACTATTTATATGTATGTCTGGGGGACGTGTGCTTGAGTTCACATGTATTTTTTTTCTTTTGTGTGTGTTTCCATGCCTCCATGTATGTCTGCACCCTATGTGTTCTATTCCCAGCATCCTGACACCCCAACCAAAAGGAAGAAGCACTCCCATCTAGACCAAAAGCATTAACAAATTAATTCATGCACCACATAAACGAACTGGTACCTTATGTGCACCTATTTTTTTTATTATTTTTTTGTTTTGAGGATGGTAATATTCTAACAAAAACATTATGCAGATAATAAAAAAAAATTAAAAGCTCGCCTTCTTGAAAAGGTTAACATTTCTTCCATACAAAGTTGCTGATAGAACTCCAAGCACTGCACCTGCATACTCCCCCAATAGAGCCCTATTTTCTCACCAATTTTAACCAGAACAAATATATATCATCAGGCAGAGAGATGAAACCAGCACAAAAGAAAAAGAAAAATGGTCATATGCTTTCAGTTCTGAGTCTCTGACTTAACCAAAAGCTTTTCAAAGTGATACCATAGTTTTCAAATGTAAAATAAGTGTGGTTTCAATATGCACAGGACAATATAATTTTGGGATAATTTCACATGCAAGCCTGGAAAACTGCAGAAAAATAATATAACCCTAAATGAGAATATGCCTTTTTTCTCCTAAAATGATTAATCTTTTTCCGTGCCTACCTTCCCCCTATCTCACAATTATAACCTATTACATTGCAGGGTGGATTACATGCTTAATTAATATTAATATTACTTCATTTTACAATGGAAACCAATTATAACTTCTTTGAAGAATTTGATCTTAGGTGTTATCTTTCAATCAGGAGTAGGAAACCAGTACAGAAAAGGTGGATTCTGTAGAAGTCAATTACAGATATCAACAATGGAAGTTCTTAAAAGAAAGAACTCTTCCAGAACAATAATGCCCAAATTGTGCCTAGTTGTTTTTTACTTGATTTATGAATAACATCGTAATGAACAGCATTTCCTGTTTTCTAAGTGAAAATATTGAAACTATCACCATTATAATATGATAAATGCAATTAGATGGCAAATGTAAAACATGCAAGCATACTTACAGAAGGGGTCCGCAAGTCATAAGCCCTTTGCCCCACAAAACATAGTATAAAGCCATGATGCCTCCATTTACTACTGTAGGAACTACCTACACATAAAACTCCTGAGTTTATATATTTCTATTTGGAAAAAAATGAACTAATAATAAATGCATGTATTAAAAATTAAATGAAATGGAGTCACAAAAAAGTCCCCTCTTGCAGTGAAAGTAGCGAAAGTTACCAGTTCTTACTGTTACTAGCCATGACAACACTCTATATACAGGTATGACGGGAGTTCATTTAAACAAATTCAGGTACATCTTTTTAATAACAATCTTGCTAAGCATAGGGGGCAACAATGTCAACAGAATTAAAGTATTTTGAAGTATCAACAAACAACAAATTTGTAGTTAAAAAGTTGACCAGTAAAGGTCACTGGCCTGACCTGCAGCATTCCCAGTTGCTGTCAAAATGTGAGATTTATATCATTATCAATACAAAATTGCTTTGCTTGCAATTATTTTATAGTTGAAGATGTAATGTAGTAAAACCTGAGAATTAGGCAGAGCTCGACCCTTCCAAGGCTTCTGTAGGACAAGAAATATTATGGCAGCAGGTACCAAGCATGTGAAAATAAAGGGCACTACGGTCTCCTCTTGAATAGAAACATATTGATATAAGGAATAGACTGACCATACTCTCATGGAATTCCCTAAAATGTGTATTATTTGCAAAGGAGCAGGCCTGAAAGAAGATTTTCATTATTAAAGTGATAAGGCAATTACTAGACGCCTCTTACTTTGTACCAGAAGGTACAAAACTGTATAGGCTTCACACTGTTACTCTGATCAAATGTCAGTTATTGTATGGTTTTCCTAGAAAATTTCCTGTCTATTGGAGGTTTACCATCATAATGTGTACCGCATCTTGTGGTATATGCCAGCTATAAACCTGACCAAGCTAAAGTTAGGTTTATGTTGAATTTTCAACAAATATGATACTCAGATTATTAAGACAGAAGGTAAACCAGTGCTTCAACCCGTACAAAGAAAAACCTAGATCTGACTGGTAAAACGCACCAGCTGTCTGGTAGATGCAGTGGCAGTGGAGAGAACACTTAAATAGCACCTCTCATGAATCATGACAATTGATTGAAGAAACAGATTAAACTGTGTCCATTTCACTGGGTCTTTTTGATGAAAACTTAAATTGGACCTCTTATCCAACTCAAATTCTGATTAGAGAGTGTCGAGTGAATAATAGAGAGGGGAGGAGAGAGAGAAACGCACCTGATAGGGGATGACCGGGCGAGACGATCGTCTGAAATTGTTGGCTTAGGCGACATCATCTTTCCTTTTTTATTAATTCGATCTCTTTCTTTCGCATATCAGTAAATTCCTCTTTCTTTCCCAGTACTTTACAGCCCTCCCTCGTCTGTCTTCACTTGGGTCCGCTTAGGGAATAAGTTTGGAAAGTGGTAATTTTGGAAGAATGATAGAATGGTATTTTTTGGAAAGAGTAGTAGAAGAATGAAAATATCGTTTGACAGTTGTTATTTAGAATAGTTAAAATATGAATAATTATGATACTAATAATGATGATAATAATAATAATCATAATAGTAAAATAATAATAATAAAGTAATAAAAAATAATCATAATAAATAATAATATTATAATAGTAATATAATAAAAATATAAATATTATCATAATATAATAATATAATAATAATAAATTATGATTACAATCATAATTATATAACCATAATCATAATCATAATAATATAATAATAAAAATATAATCATAATCATAAAAATAATTATAATAATATAATAATAAATTAATCATAACTAATCAACATATAATAATATAATACAACATAATAAAATAATAATAAAGTAATAAAAAATAATCATAATAAATAATAATATTATAATAGTAATATAATAAAAATATAAACATAATCATAATATAGTAATATAATAATAATAAATTATAATTACAATCATAATTATAATAATATAATAATAATAAGTAATCATAATTTTAATAATATAATAATCATAATCATAATCATGATAATAATAATTATAGTCATAATCATAATAATATAACCATAATCATAATCATAATAATATAATAATAAAAATATAATCATAATCATAAAAATAATTATAAATAATTATAATTATAATAATATAATAATAAATTAATCATCACCATAATCAATATATAATAATATAATATAACATAATAAAATAATAATAAGTAATAATAATCATAATCATAATCATCATAATATAATAATATAATAATAAATAATCTTGATCATAATAATATAATAATAAAATACTTATTTTTCACAATTCTTCTGGTCTTTTCTTCTTTACTTTTTATATTGCGATATGCAATAATGGAGATGGACTACTCGGGATTATATTTATATTCATAATATAATAATATAACATTAAAATTATATTTATAATAATAATAAATAATATAATAATGCTAATGGTAACGATAATATAATAACAATAATGATAATAATAATTTAATAAGAATAATATAATGATAATAATAATAATAAATAATCATAATATTAATATAATAATAAATTATAATCATAAATATAATATAATAATATAATATAATATAATCAAACAATAATCGCTATTCCGACGAGAGCTAATCCGGTATTCCACCTATAAATTGGTATACCGGATTAGCACCATTCCGCACTCTTCTACTTAGTCTAGAATTCGTTTGGTAAATTAATTTGTCGGAATAGCTATTCTATTCTAACTTTTTGATATTCCATTGAGTGCCAAACACTCCCTTGGAACATAGTAATAAATTCGTGATTCCGCAAATGTTGAGCGAGATAAAAAATTAAACGTTTAGGTATAATATGATATAATTCGGAAATAATTTATTTTATATAATATAAATAAAATATATAATATATTAATAAAATATTAAAAATATATTAAAAACTATAAAATTATATATAAAATAATATATAATATATTTTTTGCCGAATAATTCATAAATAAAATATTTTTTTTATCAAAAAACGTACTATATATTAAACTGACGAATTATTCATGTGAAACATCCGACTATGGATGAAAAACGAATTATTTGTGAATAATGCGCGTGCCTTGTTACTATGCTTGGAACTGGTTACTCCGCTTGGATCTCTTGCTGCCACCCCATTGGTCTGATTGTGGAAAGCCGAAGTTCAAATGGATCTTCACCATCCAATTAATGGGTCAATATCTATCAAACCCGTTAACTTGTGGAGCGGGTCGTGTTCTGACTCGACCGGTACGGGTGTGCAATTGGTTTTGTACTGTTAAATTTTGAATTATTTAGTTCAATTTTTTATGTTTCAAAATTTAGCTAATTTAATTTTTATTTTTTATTCAGTTTATTTTCTAAAATTAGATAAACCAAATAGTCTAGAATTATTAAACAAATTTATTTTACTTAATATAAATAAAGATCATAATATTAAAGATAATCCATATACATTTACTTTCTATAGATTTTTTCTATAGAATTTATTTAGTTATTTATTTCTTCTATCAATTTTTATAACTATTAATATTTTTCATTCATCTTTAATTAATATAATTTTATTTAATTATTAAGTTTTCAATTTATTGATTAATTTTTTATAAGTTTAATTTAGTTTATAATTTCACAAGCTAAATAAAACTTTAAATGCACGTATTTATTTTGGTTTCTAACCGAAACAACTAATTGCACACCTTACGACCAGTGACCACTGACCAATGACCAGCAATGCGTTATTTGGGTTATACCAGTTAAGATATTGTTTAGCCACTGTTTCTAGCGGATTTTAGCGATGTGTGACAAGTTTAGATTAGTTGATTCCATGCTTAGATGTCGTGAACTGCTTCACACACCTAATTTCAAGAGAGATGTTAATTATCGTCTAAACTATTTTTCTATTTCTTGATCACTATTCATTATTTTCTTGTATTATACTTTATGCATTCGTGCAGCCTTTGTTTCTTCGAATGCATATAATTCATTTCTATGAGGAAGAAAATAAATAAAACTTATGTTAAATAACGATTTTTTGAAGTGTGGGGATGATTTGACAGCTATTTTTTTAATAATTTTGACAATCAACTTTATATAAATTCATAAAAAAAATTAAAAAAATTTATAAACATATTTTTAAAATTATAGACTAATTTTATTTTTAATATAATTTGAATGTCATTTGATATTTTATCAAGATCATTAAATTTAAATAGTTGAAATTGTTAATGATGGTTTCGTTGAAATATAAAATGACATTCAAATTACATCAGAACTAAAACACAATAATTTCATAAGTTTAAAAATATATTTAAATTTTTTTTTTTTTTTTAATATTCGACATGAATTTATATGAAGTTGATTTCGAGTTGTCAAGGTTCTCCACTTTTCTGAATAGACGAAATTAATTGTCATGTTAAGAAGCAAACATTATTGTATTTTTTAATTAGAAGTATATTAAAAAATCAATTTTTTTCACTTCAGAAAAATATTTTTGAAGAATACATTATAAATATATAAAAATTAATGAATTATTTACATGAAGGATAAATTTAATTTGACTCTTAAAAATAAAAACATAGCAATTTGTTCGTACATATGCTCCGCGAATATTCTTCGTTAAAGTTGCTTCTAGTTTTATGATGTTGTCTTTCAAGTTCCAATTATCAGAGATATTTAGGCTATGTTCGGCTGCACAGTTGGAATGGGTATGGGTGTGGGTTTTGAACTGATTTTATTGTAGACGGTGGAAAAAAATAGCTCAGAGATGATTTTTTTTTTCTCAGGATGAACAGTAAATGCCGAACAAGGCCTTATGTTTTTTATGTCACTCAGGACGAAAAGGAGGCTATATGAAAATATATCAGCTCTCATTCCTGACAATCATAATATTATGTCATATTTTTCTGTTATGTAAAATATAACACTGAATTCGGATCCTTCCGTATATCACCACAAGTATATATATAGAGAGAGTAAAATATCATGAGTTTAAGTTTGTAGAGAATTTCTGAGAGTTTAACTCAAAAAATATATTAAATTATTTTTAAATTTTAATTTATCATATTCATTAAATTATTTATATGAAAATCTTATGGGATGCAAAAATTTGGAGTGTTTTGAGCTTTTTTAGTCACCGTTTTTAATTTTTGAAAATCAACTCTAAAAATAATAAAAAAATATTCAATGTTTGAACATCATTTTTTAAAATTAAAAACAATGATTTAAAAAGCTCAAAACACTTCAAATTTTTGCATCCCACAAAGTTTTCATATAAAGAATTTAATGAGCATGATAAATTAAAATTTGAAGATGGTTTGATGTACCTTTGAGTTAAACTCACGGAAAAATCTCTATGAGTTTAAGTTCATGATATCTTTATTCTATATATATAGAGAGTGTGTGTAAAAATACCGTGAGCTTAAACTCACAGAGGTCTTTCGTGAGCTTAACTCAAAAAATATATCAAATTATCTATAAATTTTAATTTATCATGTTCATTAAATTTTTTATATGAAAATCTTATGGGATGCAAAAATTTAAAGTTTTTTAAGTCATGGTTTTTAATTTTTTAAAATCAACTCTAAAAATAATAATAAGATACTCAATATTTCAACAATCATTTTTAAAAATAAAAAAACGGTGACTAAAAAAACTCAAAACACTCTAAATTTTTACATCCCACAAGATTTTCATATAAATAATTTAATGAGCATGATAAATTAAAATTTAAAAATGATTTGATTTCTTTTTGAGTTAAGTTCACGAAGACCTCCGTGAGCTTAAGCTGCATGGTATATTTACTTTATATATATATATTATATATATGAGATAATGATTTAAGAATCATTAATTCAAGGCACCGCACGTGCATGCATGGGTCGACGAATGAAACATTTCGTTTTAACAAGTTATCTACGCAATTTCCCCCACAAGTTATCTGATATCTCGACCAACTCTACTCTTTTTCTAGAGATAATTCTAACATAAATGTAATACATCAAATTTTTATGATATATCCGTTTATCATGTTGAATATATTAAAAAAAAAAACTAAATTACAGATTGTACTCTCAATTTCTTTTGTGAAAACTTTACTTTTTATATCGATACAAATTCAATCCAACAGTTTTAAAAAACTAGAGAACACTGTAACTTCAATTTTCGTATTTAAAGTTTTAGACAATAGATTTAAAAAAAAAATCAAATATCATACATAAAGTTTAAATGTAGACTACAATTGTTCTTCTTCTTATTATTATTATTATTATTATTTTAAAAAGCCATAAGTACATAGTTATCTTGGCCGTCTCGTGTTATGACTCCAACAGGTAAGCAACTGATGATTACAAACTCTTTTAACAATTGTTATGTTAAGAAAATAATAAAATAGCACATTATTTTAACTATGAACGGTTAACAAATGTGAAGTATGAAGACGATACGAAATATCATAAGAAAAGAGTAAAAAACTAGTATCGCAAAAGCACGGAATAATGTAACATCCCAAAATACCAAAGGGTGCCAATAGAAATCACTGGTAATCAAATAGGATCCCGTGCCAGAAAAGGACAAGTGGATAACCAATGCCGCAGTCAAATTACTTGAACTTTAATATCTAAGTACAATAGGAGTTTCTCATTATCAGCAAATGATATGTAGTACATGATATTATAAATGAACAATGAGAGGGCTAAAAATCCCTAATTCTACATAAAATGAAAATAACAACAGATCATCAGATCAATTCAATGTACAAAATGGTATTGACCCGTTTTTTTTTTCCTTAACAAAACTCAAATCTTCTTTTCCAAAAAAAAAAAGAAAGAGTAGTCAAATATACCCTTGTAAAGTTCTGAAATGATGGGATTATATCACAGGATCACCATGTATTATCACTTTTTAGCAACCCTCTCATGTAAGGGATGAATGCGTAAAGTTTGTGAATTTGGGGGGAATATTCAGGATAATATTGCAACAGGGGTTGCTCTGTTACCAAACGAGGCATCTTTTTCTCCTAAACTTCTCAATATCATCTGAGCTCATTCTTGGCTTATCTGACAGATCTGATGGCTTCGTTTTTGCCACCCGGCTATCTAAACTATTTCTAGATGCCTCAGGCTTCTTAGCTACCAGCTCTTCTTTTTGCTTTTTTCTTTCAGAGGTTTCTACAATTTCAATGCAACCATTGCCATCAGGCAGATCATTGGCATTATCGTTAGTTTTAGGGGTCGTCTTGGAGGCCTTTTTTCCAACATGTGAGATGAATTTCTTGAGATGGCGGACATAGTCAGGGAATAGCTCAAGGTTGCAGTGGCCCCCACCTGTCAGCCACAGCGGTGCATATTTTTCCTTGCATAACTCGTGTAATTGTTTACCATGCGAGCAATCCACCACGTCATCCGCAGTACCCTAAAAATCAAACAAAATATAAACAGTACTAAAGAAGAAAATATGTTTTTTGGCCTTCCGAAATGAATTGTTAAAGAAAATATTACTCGGCGGTTAGCACTTACATGAATAACAAGGACTGGGCAATTAACTAAGCCGATTTTGTCGATATTCTGCCAAAATTATAAGGCACAAAATATATTAATATGTGAAGATGGATTCCTCCTAAATTTTAAGACAAAGCACATGGGATACCAACAGACACCAACAGCACCCTGTACAGATAGCACAAGAGCTAGTTATTTTTCTTTGGGTTTTACTATTTCAATGCTTAATATTTGCCTTTGTTTTATATATCAACACATACACATGTGGTTATCGTACCACGACAGGCTGATATTACTTGGTTCAACCAGTTCAAAATGACCAATTCCGACAAGGATATGACTGAAAAGTACAAAATCATCATCTGGTGATTATATTGTTACCAACAGTGACAGAAAGCCTATAATAATTAAAAGGGCAATCTATCAAATAATAAAAACTATGAAATTCTGACAGTTTGGGCTTAATTAACCAATTAAGCTTACGAAGGCTAGCACAAAAAGTCAGGCCAGATTATATTACAAAAAAAAAACTCAGCATTTACAATGGTTAATTTTGAAAACCTCGATTGGGACATTGTGGCATTATTTATTTCCAAGGTTACCAAACAATATTTTGGTGCTAATTGGAAAATGAGACAAATTTCATGTGCTATATACCAATATCACAAGTTATTAGGCACAACTAGTATATACCTTGTAGATGTCAAACCAGAAAGTGTGTTTGACAGGATAGAGTACTCGCATCCCAGAGAGAATGCCACTATGCAAAACAATGGCTCTTAAGTTTGGTAAACGGGATGCCAAGTCAACAGTTGGCCCACTACCCACCGACTGCCCATACAGTATTATATCCTGATCAGATGCTCCATACTTCTCCTTCAGACACTTGTACACTGCCTCAATATCTGCATATGTGTTGTACTCTGATGGCTGCAATATTAGAAATTTTGTGGCTATTCATAGGTTAGTTCCAAATGTCTATACTTAGCTTGTAATATGATTACGTTTACACAGCCACAAAACCTAAAAAATAAGTACGGGAGGTATTAAGTAAGAAGATATCTCATACCCTGAAAAGTTTTAAAACCACTTAAAAATGCTCTTTTTGCAATTTCTTCAAAAGAACAGGGAATGCTACAAAATGTATGTTCATATCGGATATCATCCAAAGAGATTGTTGAGTGAAGGTTGAGTTTCCAAACAATAGATAATGGCATGTTGATATTGCTATTTGTAAATTGAACGTCTGAGGTGTTATGGTATGTGAATGTGATTGGGTTAAAGCAATGAAATGTACCCAAACCTAGGTTTGCATTGTTTATTTAAAAGAAATAGAAAGAAGTAAAGAAACCTTTCCCGTAGATCTCCCATAACCAGAATAATCATACCTGTAATGAACAACCAGAGGAAGTTATAATGTGCAAAAGGATTAGCTTAAAAGTATCTTACCCGAGTCTTTTTGTCTGTAACATAAGGTGTTGTTAGCAAATTCCAACCCCTCTCAATCAGTCCTTATCAAGAGATAAACCCTCTTTAGTTATAAGGTGTAAAGCAAAATGAACCCCAGATATGCAATCTTTAATCACGGAATTCGAAATCAATTTATAAAAGGATCCATCTACAAATTAACAATAAACTAATCAGATTAATCTAATCCAGTCCTAGACTGGACCCGCGAACTCATTCAATGATAAGCAATTTCGCGAGTTCTGAAAAAGATTGATGTCAAAGTTCTTGTCTTTCGGAAAAGAACAGCCACCGGTCAGCATAAAAGAAACTCAAGTCAAAGCTTGAAACTGAAATTTGCTCACCCTATGAGATTGACCCTTAAGCGGCGACTAAGCTCGACGAACAAACCGTACATCTGGCCTATATCGGCCGCATTTCCATGTGAATACAAAACAGTGCCATTGGCACGCGAGTTTCTCAGATAGACTGCCACGATCTCATTTCCCCTCCTCGTCTTTAACTTCAGCACATCGAGCGCATCTTCCTCCCCTTCGGCGGTCCTCCGGCGACGACGAGCGGCGGATCCGGAGGGGGAGGACCCGGTTGGAGAGGTGATAATTTCAGGGATTGTAAGGTTTCCAGTGGAGGGGTTACTGGACAGCGTATAAGAAGGAGGCGTGGGAGGGAAGAAGGCGAAGCGCGCAGCGATCTGGGATGTCACCAGACCCATGGAGATGGTGGAGGTGCTCTCATGGAAGTGGAGAAAGGTTAATTGAGGCACGAGATGGAGCTGGAATCTAGGTTCTTTGTTTCGCAATGAATCGGAAGGGGTAGATGCTGATGGAGTGATGGTAAAAGGGTCTGCGACTCGGCAATGGAGAGTGAAGCTCACTTAACGCTGCAATTTGGTCGATGATTTCAGACGATGTAATTTCCCTTTTTTGCTCTTTTCTTATGCAATTGTTCGATGATTGAAGGAAAAATGTACCACTTTAGATGTTAGTTATTTCTGTTTCCATCAGATGGTACAATTCCTTAGCATACGATACTGATGACGTAATAATGTCTCAAGTCGAGACTCGAGAGTATTGTTAGCGTTAGCGTTATCGAAAATAGGGAGGTCGAATGGTTGGGACTAATTTTAATTTCAAGTTTATTTTCAACTGTCCGATTCATATTTAGATTAGAATATATTTTTTCTCATTCTCATTTAAAATAATGAGTATAATATATTTAAGATAAAATTTAACTCTTAATATGAACGAATATTTTTATATTATTATAAACTATGATGTGTTTAATTGTATTGCATATCATTATTAAACACGTCTTTAACATTAAAAATATTTATGTTCAAATTTACTTAATATAGAATTTTTATACGAAATATGTAAATTTTATGTCTCTAATTATTTTATTCGATAATTCTTCATCCAAAGAAATTGCTGGCCTAATAATTTATAAATATGACATATAGATAATGTAGATCACATTTTTGACGTTGGATTTCAATTTTTAAAAAACTATCAGGTTATCATCATAAATTTATTTTTAAATTTTATAATGTTCTAGAGATCTCCTTCTTTATGATACCATGAGTAAAGCCAGTTTAAATTTAAACTCTATCGGCGACTCGTGAGTACTATGTCAAAATCAGTTGGATCAGTTATAGAAAAAAAATCTGAATCGTTATAATTATTCTTGTTTGTTATTTTATGTTTTGGAGAGAAAATGATTTTTCAAAATATTGAATTAATAGCTTTTCCACTAAACCAATCAAAAAATAATTTAGCTACTATTTCAAAATATTGAATTAATGGCTATTCTTACTAATCCACTCTTTCATCCAAACACACTTAGATATAGTCTATGTTTATTACATATCAAGTATCAAGTGAGTTGAGACTTCAACGATCCAGATTTTAATTGCTATTGATATATTGTGAATATTATTAAATAATATTTACATTGCACAAAAGTAGTTCATTAAGTTGTCTATATTTGTAAATTATAATTTATAAAAAAAATTCAGTTGAAAATGACCGTTATTTTGCTAATATTTTCGGCATGAGTTAACCATGACACAAATTTTGGCCAACGTTTCGATTTATTTTATTAAATTGATTATTTAACACTCAGCTGTTCAAGTTGAACACAGATCTCGAATGTCAAATTAGCATCCTCTCCGTTCCGAATCAGATTAAATTAATCAAACAACCAAACTATTTTAATTAAAATGAATATAAATTTATAATTAAATCAATTAAATCGTTTGAACATTAAAATTATTCCAATGGGCAATTGTCATTTTACTGTCACCACATGGCGTGAACATTTCAGGTAATCATTTTACTGTCACCACTTGTCTAATGAAAGAGCTTTTTTTTGTGTAAATTGCACATTCTTGCAGTTATTGAATCTCGCAGAGAATAAGAGCTGTTAATGGTGGAGAAGTGGAACCAGATTTGTTCACTTGAGATCGTGCTAACTCGAATCTTAAAGTATTAGCACGAATCTCGAAGTGATCGAACGGACCACGTGCTGCGCCGCACCGTGCCGCGCGACAGTGGATCCGGGTCCGTGGAGAAGTTTGTTTTGGATCCAGCTTTTAGCTAGCCTCTCTTCCTTCGAGAAAAGAAGCTTTTTGAGTTCCAAAAAATTTAGACGAAGATATTCTTCTCCGAAATTCGTGCACCGTTCTCATGATCTCATCCATAGTGAGTTGTGAGTTCGTATTCCTTGTTACAAAAAGTGTTGATGAAAAAAAAAAAGAAATTCATACATAGGTTATCAATCATTTTTTACTTCACTGTTCAAATTTTTAATATGGTGTAAACATTTCCATCTTGATCTAACAATACAATATTTTTGCAAAGTAATAATAACATTTTTAAATTATCATTTAGTTATTTCAGAACCAAACACACTGCTTAAGTGCTTATTGATTCCTTATACAAATTAAGAGCCTTGTAAAAAAAGGGGGAATTTGATAGTCCAAACCTAAGTATCTGTACTTATTTTTCTAAATTCTTTATCTACTTTTTATCTGCCTAAACCAACACAATTAAAATAAAATTCATCTCAACCCAGACTTTGCTTATGCCTGATATGTAAGCATTTTGATCTCAAACAGAATAACTGCGAATGCTAATATAACAATTCGTGTCATAAGGCAGATGATTTTGGGGGGTGCAACCGTGCAAGTGAGATATCGTAATCGGAGACCATAGTCAATTCGAAATGCTTTTGGCAAAGAATGTGCTCGGGCCACCAGCTGGCTAGTGCAGTGTTAACCAGCGAGGATGCTGGATTAGGCTGAACTCTTGAGGGGTGTGTGAGTGGGCCCCTGCCGTTAGTCTGCTCGGTCACAACCGGCACCGAAAAACATTATAAAGGTTAAAGGTGCGTGTTATTGTCATACTAGTTTGTGGCCGCTCTCTGAAGAAATAGGTGTTCGTATCTTCCACTGCAGCCTCAATTATTGTAACAAATTCGTAATTCAAAAAATGTTCAGTGAAATTAATAATTTGACGTTCGGATATAATATGAATATAATTCGAAAATAATTTATTTTATATAATATAAATAAAATATATATAATAATAATAAAATATTAAAAATATATTAAAAATATAAAATTTCATATAAAATAATATATAATATATTTTTTTACCGAATAATTCGTGAATAAAACGTTTTTTGACCCAAAAAACGCAATGTATACTAAATTGACGAATTATTCGTAAAACATCCGACTATGGGTGAAAAACGAATTATTCGCGAATCATATGACTACGGCCCAAAGCATGATAATAAATTAAGAATTAGAGATTCAGGAATTATTCGGATAGGTTAAAAGTTCGTGATTAGAATATAATACAAATACAATTTGAGAATTGTTCATTTCATATAATATAAATAAAATATATATTAAAATGTTAAAATTTTAAAAATATAAAATTTCACTTAAAATAATATATAATTTTTTTATTGAATAATTCACAAAGAGAATATTTTTCTGATCAAAAAATATATTATATATTAAACTGATAAATTATTCATGAATATTTAACTATTAATAAAAATAAATTATTCACAATAAAATATGAATTATTCGCGAATAAAATATGAATTGTGTTACTTTGGCCCTAAGCATCTCCCCGTGAGTCGTTGACGTGCTTTATGATGGAAAAGAAAAGACCCACTTCTTTTCAACCTCAACCTGCTAGTGTTCTCAGATATTAAAATAATGGAAGTAGAGCTTGTTTCATATTATCATCAAATCTCGGATCCATATTCGTTATCACTAAAAAAAATATTAAAAGTATGATAGCGGATAGGTTTTCTCAAATCTCAAACGTTGGGAAAGTTTGTATGTGGAAATAGTCAAGACAACAAATTTTAAATAATGTAATAAAATGAATTATGCTACGGTGAGTCGTGAAAAATAAAATATTTTTTATATTTTATATCATATTTTTTATTTTTCTAAATTTTAAAATATTGTATCTTCGTATTAAAACATGTTTGGAAATTTCTTTTTTATTTTTCTAGAGGCAGAAAATAAATTGAGTTTATGATTTTCAATAATAATGATTTTATATCTCTCAAAAAAAGTTCAAAAAATATAAAATTTATTATCTAAGTATATTTTATTATGAGGATCACATTGAATTGTTGGATAGATATTTTGAATTTGAAAATAAAAAATATGAAGTAAAATATAAAAGACATTTTGTAGTTCACGAATCATCGAAGTATAACTCCAATAGAAGACCGTACATGCATCTGATAATTCAAGTGTTAACCAAAAAAAATCTAACAATTGAAGTGGTGACGATTTATAACATTTTAAGAAATTTATAAGGCAAAACATTGAAGTGATGATTTATAACAATTTAAGAGATTTTTATGGCAAAACATAAAAGTTGTTATAAAATAAAGATAGAAGACAAAAGTTGTGAGAGGCTAAAATCTTATTTCTATATTATCTCATCTAGAGATTTTTTTATATTCCCATCAACAACATACAATCCTCTATTTATAGGCTAGAGAAACATCATGTAATAAAAGAGAAAATTAATACAAAATTAAATCTAGAATTAAGGAGAATGTGAAGAGAATGAAAAACTTCTATTATTATGGGAGGAGGTGGAGGAATGAGAGGAGGTGGAGGAGGTGAAACATCTATCATTAATATTATAACACTCCCCTTAGATGTTTCGCCTTATATTATACACTATTAATATTGTACTACTGGACAAATATTAAATTTTGGTTCAGTTATGTTGCCTCATTAAAAACCTTACTAAGAAAATCCAATGGGACAAAACTTAGTGAAGGGAAAAAGAGTGCAACGTGTATAATACTCCCCCTCATTTTAATGTATATCTTTTAAGTGACGAATGTCAATCTTATGTGAAAGCTGCTCAAAAATATTTCTTGGCAATGATTTTGTGAATAAGTCCGTCAAATTATCGCTTGATCGATTTGACAAATATTTATCAAACCATTCTTCGTAAATCATGTGTTGAGAAGAATTTCGGCGAGATGTGTTTTGTTCTGTCACCTTTGATATATCCTTCTTTGATTTGAGCAATGCATGCAGTATTATCTTCGTATATCACCGTCGGGTTTTCTCTGACTGTCTCGAGACCGCATTCCTCTTGGATGTGTTGAATAATGGATCTTAACCATACACATTCCCGTCCAGCATCATAAAGAGTAATTAATTCAGCATGATTTGATGATGTTGCTATCAATGTTTGCTTTGTCGATCGCCATGAAATTGTTGTGCCGCCATATGTAAACACATATCCGGATTGTGACCGAGCTTTATACGGATCTAATAAATATCCTGCATCTGCATATCCAACTAGTTTGGACTTTGTATTTTTTCGATAAAATAGTCCCATATCACGCGTCCCACAAAGGTAATGTAATACATGTTTGATTCTGTTCCAATGTCGGCGTGTTGGATCAGAACTATATCTCGCTAATATATTTACGAGAAAAAGCAATATCGAGGTCTCGTATTATTAGCAAGATACATCAAAGCCCCAATTGCACTTAAGTATGGTACTTGAGGACCAAAAGCTTTTTCATTATTTTCTCGGGGTCGATAAGGATCTTTTTTCACATCAAGTGATCGAACAACCATTGGTGTACTTAGATGATGAGCTTTGTCCATATTAAAACATTTCAACATCTTCTGGATGTAGTTTGATTGATGGACAAATATACCATTATGCAAATGCTCGATCTGCAGGACGAGACACAACTCTGTTACACCAAGATCTTTCATTTCAAATTCATTCTTTAATAATTTTGCAGTCTTTTCGATCTCTTCAAGAGACCCAATAATATTCAGGTCATCAACATATACTGCAATAATTATAAAACTCGAGATTAATCGTTTAATAAAAATACATGGACTAATTATATTAGATTTATATCCTTCTTTTATGAGATATTCACTGAGTCGATTATACCACATTCGACTCGATTGTTTTAGTCCATACAATGATCGTTTTAACTTTATAGAATACATTTCTCGAGATTTTGATGTAAATGCTTCAGGTATTTTTAATCCTTCAGAGACTTTCATATAGATATCATTATCGAGTGATCCATATAAATAGGTTGTGACAACATCCATGAGACGCATTTGAAAGTTCTCATTGATTGCGAGACTGATTAAAAATCGAAGAGTTATTACATCCATTACAGGTGAATACGTTTCTTCATAATCAACTCCTGGTATTTGTGTAAAACCTTGTGCCACCAGCCTTGCTTTATATCTCACAATCTCATTTTTCTCATTTTTTTTTATTGCAAAAACCCACTTGTAACCTACAGGGTTAATATTTTTAGGGGTTAGAATTACAGGTCCAAAAATATTTCGCTTTTCAAGCGAATCTAATTCAGCCTTCATGGCATCTTTTCATTTTGGCCAATCATTTATGTGCATACACTCTTCTGGAGTTTTTGGCACATAATCTTCCTCATTTATCACTTCAATTGCTATAGCATATGCAAAAATTTCATCAACACGTGTTTCATTTCGGTTCCATATTATATCATTCTGTACATAATTTATTGAGATCTCATAATCATTCGGTGCCTGAGTTTCTTCTGGAACTTTATCAACGACCTCTTATGGGGTTCTACTTCCAATCTCTTACGGGATTTTACCGACAATCTCTTACGGGATTTTATCGATAACTTTTCTTTGGAGTTACACCAACCGCATTATTACGCTCTTTCATTTTTCGTGGATTTTTGTCTTTGGAACCGATTGGTCTTCCACGTTTTCTTTGTATAGTAACCTCTGTTTGGGGTTATTTCAATTCGACGAGTGCATTTAAAATTTGGTATATGTGATTTAGTCACTCTTTTTGTATCTATAAATGTATCTAGTAACTCATTTGCTATTCTTTACAAATGTATAATCTTTTGAACTTCCAGTTCACATTGACCACTCCGGGAATCAAGATAAGATATTGATGATGCATTCCAAGTTACTTGTTTTTCCAGATTTTCTTTTTCTCCCCTTAAGATTGGGAATATTGTCTCATCAAATTGACAATCAGCAAAATGAGCTGTAAAAACATCTCCAGTTAATGGTTCTAAATATTTAATAATTGATGGAGAGTGAAAACCAATATAAATTCCTAATCTCCTCTCTGGTCCCATTTTTGTGCGTTGTGGAGGAGAAATTGGAACATACACAAAGACAACCAAAAATTTTAAGATGGGACAAGTTTGGTTCTCTTCCGGAGACCAATTATAATGGAGAAAATTTATGAGATGCGGTTGGTCTTAATCTAATAAGTGCGGCGATGTAATATGGTATGTCCCCATGTAGAAGATGGTAGATTACATTTCATAAGTAACGGTCTAGCAATCGGTTGTAATATTTTAATTAATGATTCAATTAAACCATTTTATGTATGTACATGAGCAAATTTGGATGTTCTACCTTAATCCCAATTGACATACAATAATCATTAAAAGACTGGGATGTAAATTCTCCTGCATTATCAATCCGGATACTCTTAATTTGGTAATCCGGAAAATTTGCTATTAATTGGATTATTTGTGCTAATAGCCTAGCAAATACAATATTTCTTGTAGCTAATAGGCAAACATGTGACCATCGAGTTGATGCATCAATTAAAACCATAAAATATCTAAATGATCCACATGGAGGAGAAATAGGCCCACAAATGTCTCATTGAATTCTCTCTAAAAATAAAAGAAATTCATTTTAAATTTTATTTTTAAATGGTCTAATTATCAATTTTCCAAGAGAGCATGCTGCACATGATAAATCTTTTGATAATAGAATCTTCAGGTCCTTTAGAGGATGCCCATTTGCACTTTCAATTATTCTCCTCATCATAATATTACCTGGATGACCTAACCTGTCATGCCACAGAGTAAATATTTTTGTGTCATGTAACTTCTGGTTACTGACCATATTTGATTCTATTGAACTTATGTTCATACAATATAGTCCAGATGATAAAACTTTTATCTTTTCCAATATGATCTTCCGACCATATTTAATCGTTGTAATTTAAAGATATTCAATGTTATTTTCAGTCATGGTTTCGATATGATAACCATTACACCGAATATCTTTAAAACTTAGTAAATTTCTTACGGATTTACTAGAGTATAATGCGTCATTTATAATTAATTTTGTTCCTTTTGGTAACAAAATACAAGCTCTTCCAGAGCCTTCAATTAAGTTACTAATATCAGAAATTGTATTAACATGTGTCTCTACAGGAGACAATTGAGAAAAATATTTTTTTGTTTTTTAATATTGTGTTTGTTGTTCCACTGTCTACTAGACATTCATCTCTAATACTTATCATTGCTCTGCTGGAGCCTTCAATCATATTATTTTTCCTCTCCCATAATAATAGAAGTTTTTCATTCTCTTCACCTTCTCCTTAATTCTAGATTTAATTTTGAACGAGTTTTGAGATTAATTTAACGAGTTAAAAATATTAATTTAAAATTAACTTATTAAGCTAATTAGTTAGTCGAATTGACTCATTAACAATTATTTAATAATTAATAAAATTTTATATTTTAAAATGTATATCAAAATAAAAAAAATAAAAAAATTAATGATAACAGAGTTTTATATATTTTATACAATTATTTAATATATATTATAACTTATATAATACATTAAAATTTTATAAATAAAATAATATAAATAAATACTAACAGTTTAATGAGTCAACGAGTTTAACGAGCCGAGACATGTTCAAACTCGGTTCATTAATTTAGTGAGCCTAATGAGCGAACCACGGACGATCCATGAGCTATGGATTTTTCTGTCAACCCTAAAAGAGAGAAGAAGGATTAGAGAGAGAAAATGTAAAAGAAAAGAAAATTATATTAATAAATATCGATGATTCGAATAGGCGTCGGACATTGTGGTGGATTAAAATATATGCAGATACAATCGTGAACTGAAATCATTTCATATAAGGTAAATCATACTTCTCTATAATTGTATATCATTTTATCAATTGGTTGGATTTATTGATCCATGACTTGAGATATGGATCAGAAATATGAATTATTTGAATTAATTAGATTTTGAACATAAATGAGAATTAATTAGATTTTGAACATAGAATTATCATTTATGCATATTAAACATCCGTTGTGTCAATTTGAACTTATATCATATGCATAACACAAATAAATTATATGAATGTGTCATTTTCTCCGATATCTATTTATACTTGTTTTCATAATCGGGCTTATTTATTGGATTGGATATGTCGTCACATATATATTTATGTGTGGGATACCTGATGAGTCTAACCAAACTAAATGTTCATGACGCCGACAAAATAAATTCCTATGTGACATATCTTATGGGTTTGAACAAATCGAATTACGTGTGTGTAAAAGTATTATATATATGGTATAAAGTCGTAATATGACCTCGAAAAATAGCTCTTTATGCGTATAATGAATTTGTCATTTTATTGTAGCCTTGTATCGGTTTAACAAGAAGGTTATATTATTTATCTGGACATATATATATGATGGGCATGTCGCTATGTCAACTGACTTGATATGTCTAAATCTATTTTGCTTGAATTGATGCTTCTAATTAGTTTTGCATCCGAATTAATATGATTTGAACTAAAATTGGATAAAATGATATAAACCTGCGACACAACATATGCAAGTTGAAAAGTTGAGCACAACAAATGTGTATTTAGCAAACTTAGTAAATCGTATAAAGCCATCAATATTTCTGGTCCGAATAGCTTGATTTTCGATTGTCTTTGTTAATAAAATTTATTTAAATCTTATTTTAGTTCATGCATATACATTACAAAGTAATTTGTTTTGTTAATTAGAAAATAATAAATTTTATATCTTTTATCAAAATAATGAAAACACGCATTGTGTTTCGGATATTTGATATGTACTAATTATTGCTTAATAATATACGATTTCAGTTTAGCAATACAGTGTGTTAAATAAAAATTAATGATTTCAGTTTAACAAAAATTAACTATTGCTTGAAGTAAATTAATTTTCTGTTCTCGTTGAAGGAAGCAGCAAACGAATTAGCAAACGTCTAGTTTCAAGTCTCAAATACAAACCCAATGATTTATATTTGAATAGAAATTACGGCCCATTCTGCAAAGCAGCCCTTCATTTCATGACACAAGTCACATAACTACTTACGATGGGAGGAGAAGAGACGGAGAAGGAAGAGAGGAAGATAGAGGCATCTCTGGCGACAACTCCCGCCTTCAATCACAAATCCAAGGTCACTCAGTCCCAAAGAGACAAATTCAAGGTTTCCCCTCTCTCTTTCTCTCTCGTTCTCCCGTCCCTGTAATAAATCCAATACTGGTGCAATCGTTTTGCAATTTCACTGTGGATCACTGTTCGAACATGAACGGTATCTATGTGCGATCACTGATCACACTATTTTACAAGCTGAGAGCCTGAGACTGGTACACGGGTGCATCTCTGAACTATTTTACCAGGATAAAAGATTCCGGTCAAAGTTCTATGCCGGTGTTTATGTAATGTACCAATCCCCCAATGCTTAATTGAGGACCTCTGCAGGAACTATACACGGTATCTTGGATTGTGAAATTAGATAATCCTTTATGTAATAATACTGGCATGGGCCAACACAGATATGGATATTCATTCTGTTCAAAGATTGATATTAAACTTGTTGCAGGAATTAAGTCAGAAGCTGTTGCAGATTAAAGAAACAAACAATGAAAAAATAAAAACAAAAGGTGATATATTGTCTCAACCATTTCCTTCTGTTTGTTATAGTTATTTGTATGCGTACCAGAATGGCATTTTGATCAGAAGAAATGAGTAGTCAAGTAAGGTGAATGTCATATCTAACTGAGTGCAGGCTTTTTTGGTCTTGGGTCAGTTATTTGGGTCTTTTCTCTTCCAGTTGATTTTCATTTTTTGGGGAAAAAAAAGTTTAACATCCATTTCATTAGAAACCATTAAAATATATTTGCTGTTGATTTATTGAGAAAATTGGTTGGGGCTTGTTCATCTTCAGGCTTGCAATGCTAGTTTTTCTTGTTGGCCGAGAAACTTTGGTTCTTGTTTCAGTATACTGCTATCTTTTATAATATAGGCAACTCACATACACGCAAGAGGCCATGCTTAGAGCTTGAGCCCAAAGTCAGGAAGGATGCTTTGGTGCCTATTAAATGCACAGAACCAGATAAACTTCAAACTTTTGAACCCGCTCAATCGGTAGAACTTTGGTTACTTTGTCCTTCTGTTTTTCTGTTTTGGTTTTGAGCTTCATTCGTGATCACAGAATTAGTATTAGATTTTCTATAATTAAGTTATTTTATTTATGTATGTTTGTGTTGTTTTTAGGAGGAACCAGAACCCGTGCCACAGAAGTACAAAAGGAAGCTAAATTGGGGGTACATTTTATTTGGATAATCAAAATCTTATTTTGTGTTTTTAAAACTCTCTTGTGATGTGAAGATTTTAATGCATCTAAAATTGAAGGAAGAGTTTTTTTAGTATTTGCTTTATAGCTTTATTTGAGGGGTTAATCTTGAGAAATTGAATCATCAATTTTTTAAGTTGCTGTATTGGACGTCAGATCCTGACTAGAACCAGATTGGGTAATTACATTAACCTAGGATTATTGATCTCCAAAATTCCAACATTAATATACATGAGTCAATCAAGTGTATGATAACTGACAACTGCAGAAAACTGTTGAATATGATAAACTATATATGGCATTTTTGGCAGGCTTGATGCTAAGGAAAGATGGGAGAGGAAGTCAAATATGTGATGGATAAAATGTCAATTTATCAGAAGCCTAAGTAACAACTTTTGTGTCTATATTAGGCCCAATCCACTTACACCTTATTGAAGTTTTGAATGCAATTCGTGGTACTCATCTTACTCTGATTTTGGTTAATCATTGATGGAAAAAAACTGGGTTTTAGGATATTGCAATTCTATTAAGAGTATCTCTTAGTTGAATGTCAATTATATTATGCATGAAATGTTTGATGATATCTGGAGGATAAGTATCAATTCTCGATGATTTAATGATCGAAATAGGTCCAAATTAATTAAATGAAACCAAGAGATACACATAATGTGCTTGCAGATGCATTGCTATTACATATATTGGACAAAAGTGTATCTGTTGAACGCCTCGATATATTTATTGCTCTTGTATTTTATAACATTTTGCGATAAATGGTACTATTGGTTAGTCTGGCTGATTTTAATTGAGGTCTGAATTAATTCAATCTACCAATAATGCGTGCCAAACGCAATTATTAGTTTGTACGAAAACTGGCAGATCCTTTTAAGATATAAAATTAATAATATTCGAGAATAACTATTAGTTTGTTGATTGCTTTGCTTGAAATTTGGTCGAATCAATTAAAGACTCCAAGATGCAACTGTAAACTTGCATGAAAACTGATGTATTGTTTTGCAATTAGTAAAAGCAATTTATCGCAAGTAAAATAATATTTGAAGATTGATTGATATTATTAGTTTATTGATTGCTTTACTTCAAATTTGGTCGAATAAATTAAAGACTCCAAGACGCAATAGTATATACCTGCATGAAAGCTAATGTATTGTTTTGAATTAGCAAAAAGGAATTTATTCCAAGTAAAATAATATTTGAAGAATACTTGATAGTTGTTTTTCCTCTGTTGTATGACAAGAAATGAGTCTCGAATTAATTAAAAAAAACAATGGATGCACGCTGAATTCTATAAATGTGTTAAATGATATATTTTAGTAAACCTTTAATGTATTGTTTAAATTAGAACATAGATGATAATAAATCATTTTTTATTTAAATAAAGGACAGATTGAAAGTCACTTCTCTTAATGAAATATAAAATAAGCGAGAAATATATCATATATAATATTTTTTTTCCTTTTTTTAAAAAAAAACGAAGGTGGAGCTCAGATCATATATGATAGTAAACAGATTGCGTGGTTTTTAGGATGACATGGATTTTGACCGGACTAAAACTGGAGCTATCTAGTTCAGGGAGCAACGAAGTTTGGGGTGTCAATTATTGATCCGATCTAATCTGAACTTGATTTAATTCGATGTGATCCGAAGAATGAGTCAGGTATGAACCTGATTTAATCCGATGTGATCCGAAGAATGAGTCGGGTATTATCTGATCCGACCCAATTAATTATATTTTTTGAAATAATTTTATGATTTAGTACTAATTAAAGCTTAAATATACACTAATTAAGATTAAATATAAATAAATTGATATTAATTGCTTAAAATTATGTACAAATAATTAATAATTATTTAATTATTTTACATGGATCGGGTTGGGTCAACCCGTGATCCGGTCGAGTCGGGTATGAATCAAAATTTTTTGATCCGAATTTAAACGAATTGGGTTCGAGCTGAGTCAATAAAAATAATAAAATAATATGATCCGACCTAAATCCGATCCGACCCGACCCATTAACACCCCTAAAAGCAGTACAGTAGGACAACTAATTTTTTTTCTAAACCATTTAAAATGAACTCTATCAACGTTGGTATGATGTACTTTTTTTTTACTGCCAACTGTCAAGTAACTCTTCTAACACCGGCGAGAAATATATCTTGCACGGAATAGTATCTCAATAAGATTTGTGTCATGAAATATCAAATACTATCAACTCACTTTTCAATTTATATTTTAAAATTTAAACTCTAAATCATTAATATTATTAATTTTCATGATAGATGTATGTCATAAAATTTTATAATTTTTAAATGATAGAACAAATGATAACAAAATGAATGAATCCATATAACTGTGATTAACTAATTTTTATACTTTTTTATTATCATTTGATTTAGTATAAAATTATCTCCATAATACATGAATTTTTACAAGCACACATCATATATGAAAAATATAAAAAGATTAATGTTTTAATTTCAAATGTGAATATCAAATTTTAAAATATAAATTAAAAAGTTAACTAATGGCATTTGATAACACACAAAATTGATGGTATTAAAACCCTATCCTTATATAATAGTCATGGCTGTGCGCATGTAATCCCTTGCGCCCCACTAAAGAGATAAAGAATTTACAAGGCGCCTCATGTTAGTTGTTTCTTTAATTAAGGTGATTAAGGAGGAGAAATGCTCGAGTAATGCGCTTAATCAGTCATCAGTTTGGAACAAACTTGGTTCTCTACTTCTTGGGCTTATTTAATAAAGTTTTATATTCGGCTCATCTTTGTGGATCTATATATGCCTTCAATTTATAAATCTATGTTTCATTAATTACTGTCTCTTACTAATCTAATTGCCGCTCAACCATTACTACTAATTGCAGGTTGCATGCCGAGGTACAAAAAATTTTCCTGGAAAAGTCAGCGTCCAAACTAATATATATATATATATATATATATATATATATATATATATATATATATTTCAAGGGCTGCAAACAAGTCGAGTTCGAGCGAGCCGAGCTTAGCCCAAGCTTGGCTCATGAAAAATCGAGTCAAGCTCATGAAACGCTTCAAGCTGAAAAGTTTAGCTCAAATTCGGCTAGTTACTATTTGAGCTAGCTCATGAGTCAATATATGTACGTTGACTCAGTTTGACATTTATATTTTATATATCTATAAAATGTAAATTTGATATATCTACAAAAATGATACATGAGTTAGTACAAAATTAATATATGAACAAATTATATTTTCAATAAAATCATTGTTGCACTAATTTGAATGGATTTGCCAGCAAAAAAAAACTATTGAGTCAGATATATATGCTGAGTCATGAGCGAGTACAAGAAGTTGTTAAGCCACTGAGATTGTGAGATGACGATAGATAATAAGAGATAGATTATCGGATTAGAATTTAATAAAAAAAATATAAACTATTATTATTCGAGCCGAGTCGAGCCACGAGTCGAGCCAACCCCAACACAAACTCGGCTCATTTAACTATCGAGCCAGATTAGCTCGCCAGATTAGCTCGAATCAAATTAGCTCGAGCCATATTAGCTTGAGCCCGAGTTGAGCCCGAGCGTTTTTGTGCAGCCCTAATATATTCTACCAAAAAGCAAGGATATCAAAACTTGATCCGATTCAAAATAATTTGAGAATAAATGAGTTATACATGAGTTAGAATTTTTTGACTGTCATGGATTGATTTGGGTATAAATTGATCTGATCCGATCCGTTTAATTATATTTTTAATTTATTTTATAATTTATTTTATAATTTAATGCTATTCAAAATTTATATATACACTAATTAAGATTAATTAATTAATATTAAATTACTTAAATATTTAAAATAATTAATTTATATGTTGACTTTTTTAAATCTTTGATTGATTACTTTTTTACAAAGTCGGGTCAGACAGATTTCTCAGATCGAGTCGGATTTTGTCACCTCTAGTAAAAAAAAATATAATATACTACAATTTGAAAGATGCATCAATTAGTTGTACCTCTGTGGAATTTTATTGTTTATTATTTATTATTAAGTAAAAGTTTACTTCTTATATTTTGTATTGAATTTAAAGATATATCAATTCATAAATTTAGAGCGCAGTTAAAAATCATTTAATTATGGTGCGTTTGAAAATAATTGGATCTTTCAAAACGATTTATCTGATACGCTGTTGGTAAACAACATGAATTGTTTTATGGCGTTGAATATATCAAGCGGTGGACTAAGGTACATATAATAATGTAATTAATTACATGATGACTAGATTACCCACTTAGATACTCTTTATATTACTTTCAAGGGACCACTTGGTCACCTACTCATAGTGAGCCCCGCAAATTTTATAAATTGAATAATTTTGGGACAAAACCAACAGATTTTGGAACACAAAAAAAAGAAAAAGACAAAAATAGAGGGGAGGCTCGGTGGATGCTAGAGTTAGACGTGTCAATTTTCGCTGCATTCTGTTTGACAAATTCGGCTTCTTTTATGAATGAATACTGACCGATTTTTTATTAATAATAAAGAAAATTCACTGATGTAAATTGAAAAAAATTAAATTTATATTTCCGCCTACAACCTATTCTGTTGTTTCCGTCTCTAGAACAGAAATTCAGTTTCTATCCCGACCCTAATCTCACATGCTCCACACGATTTTTTTCCGTGCACTTTTCTCTCTCCAGTATCTTCCTTCACAACCACACTCACACTCTCTTTTCTCTTTCCTTATTTTTCTGTCCTCACATACGTACACCTAACAAAAGTGAATGTGATTTTTTTAATTATCCATAAGTTTACAACTCACAATTGAATTTACAAGGAATTCATATCGTCTGCCACTCTGCACCGTGCAGCATGGTTTGGAGACCGTCCGATCGCATGGATATTCAAGATTCACCCAATTTCTCACAGCGATCCTCGTAAATCCAACAATGTGTGTGTGCTACCCTCGTACTCGCGTAGTAGCGGATACATATACAATTAGGGTTGCAAACGAGTCGAGTTTGAGCGACGAGCTTAGCTCAAGCTTGGCTCATGATAATTTGAGTCGAGTCGAGTCGAGCTCATGAAACGCTTCGAGCTGAAAAGTCTAGCTCAAACTCGGTTTGTTACTATTCGAGCTAACTCACGAGCCAATGCCTGTATGTTGACTCGGTTTGACATTTATATTTAGTATATCCATAAACTGCAAATTCGATATATTTAAAAAAATGATAAATGAGCAATAATCTATATTTTCAATAAAATCTTTTGCTGCACTAATTTAAATGAATGGACCAACAAAAAAACTATCGGGTCAGATATATGAGCCGAGTCCCGAATAAGTACGAGAAGTAATTAAGCCGCTCGAAATAGTGAGATCACTAGAGATAATGAGAGATGAATTATCGGAATAGAGTTTATCGGAAAAAAAATATATAGGCTATTATTACTTGAGCCGAGTTGAGCTACGAGCCGAGCCAACCCCAACTCAAACTCAACTCATTTAACTATCGAGCCAAATTAGCTCGAGCCCAAATCAAATTGGAACTGAGCCACGAACCCGAGCTTTTTTGTTCATGCCCTAGATCCAATTGATAAATAACCCACGTGGCCACGCCTCACAATTACTTTCGATTTTTGTAAATGGAAAGACAAATTCAACTAAAACCTGATAAGGGAAACCTAAATTGCAAATCAATGCCTTTAATTTGTATACATTTGTCTAGCGCTCTCAATGGATTGAGTTGGGTCGGGTTATATTATTTTATTATTATTTTTAATCCGACTCAAACCCGACCTATTTAAATTCGGATAAAAAATCTTGATCCATATCCAATCCGACCGGGTTACGGGTCGACCCGATCCAATCCCTATAAAATAAATAATTAATTAATTTTATATAATTTAAATAATTAAATATTGATTAATTTATAATTAATCTTAATTAGTATAAATTAGTACATATTTAAGCTTTAATTAGAACTAAATCATAAAATTACTTTAAAAAATATAATTAATCAGGTCGAGTCGGCTAATCCGAACCCGACCCGACCCGATTAATACAAAAAAATTAAATCAATACCCGACCAATTTATCTTCGGGGACATATCAGGTCGGAATGGGTTCGGATTAGGTTGAATTAATTTGTCAAGTCAAGTTAATAATTAACACCTCTACATTTATCCATTGTCGGGAATTTTTTTAACTAACTATAATGTACGTAAATAATAACGATTCACATATTTACTCAAAAAATAAAAATAAAAAATAAAGATTAACATATAAGTTTGTTTAATTTTTTGATAGAATTTGGCGTTGGTTTTAAGTGAATATAGATGTTGATATTTTTTCCTGCCTAATGATCACGATAATGATAACGATAATAGATTTAAAAATTATATGCATAATAATAACAATAATAATAATGATATGACAATTAACTATTATTATTTTGATGTAATAAATTATTATTTTTATATGCTAAATTATTAAGAGAAGGGATCCAATTACCATTTTTTTGATGTTTATGGTGCCTATTTATTTATTTATGTATAAATTTAAAAATATGAACCGTTAGATGTATTCTATATCATCTCAATTGTATGTATATGAAAAATTAAAAAATTTTAACTTTATTTGAATAGCCATCAAGTAACGTGTCGAAATTGTAAAATTTGGTCCGTTGATTTTATTAACGCTTGATGCCTATATAAATAATATTGAAATGATATAAATTATTAATATTTTTTATAATATTATATAAAATTTGTCATCATTATTATTAGAATCACTATTATTAATATTATTATTATTATTATTATCATTATCATCATTATTATTATTATCACTATTATTATTCATTATCAATATTATTTTTATTGTTAAGTATAAATTTTTTATATAATAATTATATCATGAGTATCAAATTATACATCAAGAACATTATATACAATTACATGCACATTATATTTTGTAATAAATTAATGTGATAAATACATAAATACATAAATAATAGAACATTATATTGACTTAATTATCTTTAGCAATGAGCGAAAGTAGGCAGATCACATCAAGCTAGATATCCCTGAGCTCGAGAACCCTCCGATACTTATCTCGAGTATAACTATTTCTATAACCTCTCATGATCATATATAGCGATTATAACTTATCACGATCTCTTACAGTGCATGATTGTACATGACAACTGCACGTGGTCAAGCATACTCGTGGCTGATGCAGGATTTTGGCCAAGGAGTCGGTAATCGGATTATAATAATTTATCGGGTTCAAACCCATTAGTTAATTAGATATTAAATAAAAAAATCAATAATTCAACGTATATTTTTACCTAATAAAAAACTAATAAAATTTATTGGATTAATTGGATATTAAATAAAAAAAATCAATAATTCAACATATATTTTTACTTAATAAAAAACTAACAAAATTATTGGGTCCAAACATATATTTTGGACCCCTGGCCTTGGGAATCAAGAATTTAGGAACAATTTTCAAACCATATCTATAAAAACTTAAGCTGATTTACATAAAAAAGAAATAGGGAGGCTGAGAATACCATTGTCATTGAGGTCGATTTGACCAGAAGCATCTATTTTGGTGATTTTTGTTATCGCTTGACAACATAGAGTGATCAGCGGGCCTGTTGTGCAGAGATCAGACAGTCGCCAGAGAGGAGAGCGCCCTTGCTCCTTTGTGCTTTTGCTACTTGCTGCAAGGAATGCTTGCACTGCAATTGAACTTCCGCAACCAGAGATGCACTCATTTCATTTTATATTCATGTAATGAATGTTTGATATTGCAACAGCTGCAAGACATGAGTGAACTATTTGAAAAACATGTGAAAGCTAAAACTAACAAATACTTAATATTTACTTGTATATAATTTACCTGCCAAGTCTTCATCCTAAGGTCAACAATCACATTAGAGATTTTTGCTAAGGTAAACAAAGGCAACATGTTATTAATGCAAGTCTGGATAACAAAGTGTCAAGCCAACAGGGGTAGCAATGGTCCATCCATGTTGGCAATTATTTTAATTATTTTCATTATATTCGATTGGACTAGACTAGACCTGCCAATGATTGATTCCAGCCGTTTCTTGACCCACATAGTTTGAAAATGGAACTTGTCTGTAATTAAATGTCTTTAATTTCGCTACAGTCTTTAATTTCCATCTATAAGTATGCAATTTATGAGATTTACCAATTAGAAATAAGTACAGTTTTAAATTATAAACAAACTAATTGCACAAGTAAAATAGTAAATAATCATATGGCCATACCCTTGGCCCTTTGGAGTTTGAACTTCTTCCCGGAGCTCAGAGAACGGAGATCGCACAGGAGCTGCTTACTGGTAGCGGAGATCTCTTGACCCACAGGAGCTGAGGTGAGATAGCGGAGAGCAGAGAGGTGAGGTAAGATAGTGCCAGAGATAGCACATAGCAAGCGCAGTCGCCAGAGAGTGAGTGTGAGAGAACACTAAGCGCAGTCGCCAGAGAGATGGTGATTCAAATAAATACGAGTGTGTAGAGAGAACACTGAGCGCAGTCGCCAGAGAGTGAGTGTGAGAGAGGAGATCGCACATAGCAAGCGCCAAACCTAGGGAATGAGGGCTTCTCAAGCCTTAGGATCAAAATTGATTTCAAGGTTTGTTTTAACCGCCAGATCAACATTGAGATTGAAACAAAATATAAAAATAAAAATGAGTTTCATCGAGATTGGTGATTAGATGCTGATCGGACGGTTAAAACAAGCCTTGAAACTAATTTTGGTCCCAAAGGCTTGGGAACTCCCCCAATTCCCAAACCTAGTAGCGGAGAGCAGAGTCCATAAATTAGTACGGCCCATTTACAAATTTAATTCACAGATCAGAGCCACTGGCCCAAGGAGGGGTCAAATACTTAATTCAGGGAGTCAAAATCTAATTTTTAAGTCTAATAGAACTAATTTTCAAAATCCATGGGGAGGATCAGCTGACCCCCTGGACTACTCTAGATCCGCGCTTTGAGCATATCGACTTGTCATTACGTGCACTTATCTGTCACATTTATGATTGACAGACCTTGATCGTGTCCACCGACTTGCCATCATCTCCATGATCTCCATGGTCGCCTTTTTTATATAAAGTTTGTCAAGAACGGAGAAGGATCCATTCTTTCATTAACGCACAAAACTTATAAGTCATATTAGCTCTCGTGTACCCTATACACACACTTCTATCCTCAAACACCTTGATACACATCCATCTTACTCATATGACCTAGTATCATAACGCGAGGTTTGAGGGCTAATGATAGGAATATGAACCTTTTCATGCATGTTCGTACTTATTCACACCTATCCATGCATATTAGAACCCCGAAAGTGTCACCTCTAACACGTTTCAACTTCAAAGACTAATGATAGGATCTTGCTTTTTTGAAGACCCACTTATCATAAGTCCGAACACTTAGCCCTAAGACACTCCATATTCATCTTGAATAGGCACACATCAAGCTGGGTATCCCTGAGCTCGAGAACCCTCCGATACTCATATCGAGTATAACTATCTCTGCAACCGCCCATAATCATATATAACGGTTATAACTGATAATGATCTCATACAACACATGATTGTGCATGGAAATTGCACACGATCACACATATTGACTTGTCATTACGCGCATTTACCTACCATATTTACGACTAACCAAACTTGGATCGTTCCATTAATTTACCATGATCTCCATAGTTACCTTCCCTTATATAAGATTTTGCTGAGGACAGAGGAGAGATCCATTCTTACACGCACACACTAAGTTTATATATCAGAGTAATTCTCGTACATCCTATACATATACTTCTACGCTCAAATATCTTGATACACACCAATGCCTATACATATACTTCTACCCTCAAATATCTTGATACACATCCAATCTTCCTCATACGACATGATGCCCTAACTTAAAACATATCAATTTCCTTTGTCTTATCATTTTTCCTTCTCCCGTCGTATGCTTCCTCCAACATGATGCCTTACATTTTCCTCACAAATAAATTTGTGCTAATTCCAAATTTAACTTATGATGATATGTTAGCCTTTTATCGAGGCAAGAACAGAAAAATGCAAAATTATGGTAGGAGAAGAAAAACGACAGGAAAAAAAAAAGATAAAGAAAGAAACATGATTTATTTTCTATCTAAATTCGTACTTCTTACAAGTTACGGGTTATTTTTCCTAATAATTACATTATTTCAATTTTTCTCTCGATTAAACACAGAATATTTGATGTTCTAATAGAGAGAGTGAGTGAGCAGCAGTCTATTACGAGTTATATTGAATGTTTTGAGTAACAATGAAATCTTTCTTTGATATTTATGCTGTTCCTATGAAAAAGAGAATAATTTGTTTCACTTTTCACTTAATTAATGAGTCATTTATTCGAAAATGGAGCTGTGCTTCTATGAGGACCGAACTCTGTGAAAAAATAAAAAGGACAAAATAGTAATTGCTCACAGTAACCGGTTGTAAAATGAAACGGAGAAAAGATTCCAGCGAGACATAGATTTTTGAGAAAATTAGTTTTATGTCATCTTAAAATATTAAATTTAGTAAAATATCATCTCAAATTTTAAGTTTCATCTAATGCCATCATAAAACAGTTTTAATTAGCAAAATATCACACTTATACAATATTTATACATTTTTAATTAAGTTTAATCAATAATCAGTGTATTTTCTGAATGTATTTTTAGAATTCCAAAAATATCTCTATCCCAGCCTGATATACAACTCATCTATCGTTTCTTTCTTCTCTCTTGGCAAAATTGCCATCTCGGCCAGCTTGGGAAATCTCCTCCAGATTCTCATGGTTTTTAGCTCTTTGGCCATGCTCATGGTATCTGTACGTACCAGTATTGTTTGCAAGCAGTAATGGATCCTGCCATCATATTATTATCTGTACGTAACATTATTGTTTACAATCAGTACTAGATGTATGTCCATACTCACGATTTCTTTGCATACCAGTATTGCCTACAAACATTACTAGATACTGCCATCATGTTATCAAAATTTATTTTTGTCCTTTTTTTGTAAATTGCTGATACTAAAGTTTTAGTTGTCAATTAAGCTCAAATCGGATTGTCGTGCAAAACATCATCTGAACATGCGAATTCCTATAAAATTCGGACCAAGATCAGAAACTTACATGCAAAATCCAGTTAAAATTGGACCAAGATCAAAACATGTAATGCGATTCTTGGTGTATTTATAATACCAAAATAATCAGTATCAGCTACTTCAACTGAGCAGGACAACAGACCCACAAAAAAACATTCATCAATAGTTGCCTATAATATGCCAAGAATTACAACAAAAAAACATTCATCAATAGTTGCTCAGAATATGCCTAGAATTACGGCAAAAAAACATCCACGACTTATCCATCTTGCACGGTGTAGAGAGAGTACGGAGCGGATAGGCGAGATGGCCGGCGGTAGGGAGAGCGAGATGGTCAGTTTTGTAACCGGTTGTTATCCCTTGAGTTACCGACTAATATCTATGATAACCGGTCTCAAATTCATTTATACCGTCTGATGGATAAGATCTAATGGTTCAAATTTTAGATCCTCATTGAAGCGTCGCTCTCGAAAATAACTAAATGAGAGACAATAAGCTACACATGACTACTAGTATTAGTCCTCAGAAAAGTAAATAATAATTACGAAGGAGTTGAGGGATAGAAAATAAATTAAGCCAATATTTATTGACAAGGCAAAGCCTAGAGTCAAAACAACGAGCACTCTTGTTTATCTCAAGTCCTTGCGAGCTCTAATGGCGACTCCTCTGGTCATGAAATCGATGGATCCCTCCTCCTCCTCTTCCACGCCTTCCCAATCGGTTCTCTCCGGATATGTCAACTCCGCAGAGGATCGTCCAATTTTGATCTTTCTTTACTTCCACAAGGCAATTCGGTCGGAGCTTGACCGGATACACCGTTCGGCGGTCGCTCTGGCCACTGGTGGATCGGGGCAGGTGGAAGCTTTGATTTATAGCTGTCGGTTTTTGTCCAATATCTACAAGCATCACTGTAAAGCTGAGGATGCTGTATGGAACTCCTATAAATCCCTTCGTTTGTGATCGTTTTTTTGCGCATAAACCGCCCAATAGTTTTTTTTTTTAATATCGTAATTTTTTTTATTGTTATATGGAAATATTGGTTTTGTCATTTTTACTACTCGAGGAGATATCTATGTTGAAATATTACTATAATAACTGTCTTTTAACCAACTTAACATTGTCTATTAAGTGAGCATATTATGTAATTTAGATTAATTTCTTTTGAGCCGAAGAACTTGTTGAATAATTGTAGGATATTGAATATTTTGTTCATTTGAACTGGTGCTGCTTAGTACTTGTTACAACAACAACAACAAAGCCTTTAATCCCAAATAAATTGGGGTAGGCTAGAAATGAAACCCAATCGGAAAACATAAGATCAAAAATCTCAAATATCATTGTGATAATAATGCTTAGTACTTGTTAGGAAAGAAATAATAACACAAAGAAATTTCTACGTGGTTGGAAGTTTAGTCCTTGTATGTACCCAAGTAAACACTGCCGTCAATGATATACTGAAACAATATAACACATTGATTGTGTACTTGACTGAATGCTAATCAAAATGAAATAGGTTATATTCCCGGCACTGGACTTGCGTGTGAAGAATGTGGCCCAGACATATTCTCTGGAACATGTAGGGGAGAAGGATCTGTTGAAGCATCTCTTTGAACTGTTGCAACAAGATTTAAAGAACGACAGAGGCCTTAGACGCGAACTTGCCTCTTGCACAGGTGCCATTCAGACATCACTCACTCAACACATGTCTAAGGAGGAGGAACAGGTTACTTTTGCTTTTTTTTTTTTTTTTTTTTATGCCATCTGTTTGGGTTAGGTTTGATTACTTTTATCGCGGCTTTATACTCTGAATGGTTCTAAACTTTAAAGCAGTTCTGATATATGAATTCTTTTTACACAAGCTCAGCATAATATATGGGTTCAGATTGGGTCCAAATTGTCCATTACCGTAGCTTGCCATAAACGTTCGTGTCCTGCTTCTAAGCTTTTTTGTTTCTTGTTTACAACTCTCTAGCATGCCAGTTATTAAGTCTAATGTACTTGCAGTTGTGGGAAAATGACAAAATTTGGATTAGCCATGGTACATGTGAGAGAGAAAATAAATCCTTCTCTAACAGTTTCCAGCAGGAATAAATTGACTTCTGGGGAAAACCCTACAATAAGTTCATACACGTAACTATAATTCCTACTTTTGTTAGGATTGGTTGAGTTTAATTCTATTAGATATATCATCATCCCCATAATAATACTGGGGTATATCTTAAGAGTTGATCATATCAACTTATAATTGGTAGGGTTCATGTTGCAACCATCTGGTTCCGGATCGGTTTCAGCTTTAAAGTGGAACCTTTGGTGAAATTATATTAATACTAGACATGTCCAAGTAGGACCTTCAGATTTCAGCTGATGTAGTTGCTTGATAGGGTATCTCAACCAAAGAAAATATTTCTGCATGGACCAATCAATAAAGTTGAGTAATCTCCATACATGACTGGACAGCACATCATACTTTTGATTAATAATTTGCGGAGTTTTACAGGTGTTTCCATTGCTTATTGATAAGTTTTCCTTTGAAGAGCAAGCAGATCTTGTGTGGCAATTCCTATGTAACATTCCTGTTAACATGATGGTTGAATTTTTACCATGGTTAATTGGCACTGTTTCGCCAGATGAGCATGTAGACATCATTAAATGCTTGCATAAAGTTATTCCCAGTGAAGAGCTTCTTCAGCAGGTACTAACTTGCATCATCACAGAATCCTCTGGTACTGACATGTAAATTATATTAAAGCTTCTTACTCACTACTGGTAAGAGCATCTGTTGCTGTGGAAAAAATGGACAAAAAATGACCTAAACGACTATAGACCTGCACTAATCTCTGTGATAGTACCTGGTGAAAATGAATCACCATGGTTATCAGAACTTGTACTCCTTTCACTTATAGACTCTTGCAGCAACTAACATCTGCTTAAAAAAATCATGGAGGTAATATTTGGATGGATGAAAGATAATTCAATGCCAAATATGGGTCAGAAACCTGAAAATGTTTCTGTACCTAAGAATTCTGCTCTTCACAACACTGGCAAAAGGAAGCATAAAGGATCAGAACATGCTTCTTCTGCTTTACACCCAGTAGATGAGATATTACTCTGGCACAAAGCAATTAGGTTGGAATTGCAAGAAATTGCAGAGGCAGCAAGAAAGATACAGTGTACATGCGAATTTTCAGATTTAAGTGCATTCAACTTGAGGCTTCAGTTCATTGCTGATATCTGCATCTATCACAGGTACTTATTTGCCTCTGAATTTACCTTTGGTTGTTAGTTTGATACATGTAACAGCTCGTCTCTATTGGTAGAATATATAAAAAGATCCTACAATTCCTGAATGGCTTGACCATGCCAAGCAATTGAAAAAATTATAAGCTCCAAGGAACCAAAAAAATAAGTCAAGAAAGAAACAACCGAAACATAAATAGGTCAGCACATGAAAAAAAAACATGAGCTGCTATTTTTGAATGTTCCTGATGACCACGTGGACAGCATCTGGACCTCTATTTTTTTTTTCATAATATGGTGAGAAAAACTGAACTGTTTGTGCGATCGTCACTCGTCAGGTACCTGAGAGGATGAGAACTTAAAGAACATTGTAAACAGGCTATTGCTATAATTTCTTTTCTTAATCATTTTCACAGCATTGCAGAGGATCAGATAATATTTCCAGCTGTAGATGGTGAGTTGTCCTTTAAGCAAGAGCACAAGGAGGAGAAATACCGGTTCAACAAGTTGAGGCTTTTTATCGAAAATATCCTAAGTACAGGAGCTACTATATCTATGCACAATTTCTATGCAGAGCTCTGCTCTCAGGCTGATCAGATAATGGGCGCCATTGACAAGCACTTTGAGAATGAAGAAACTGAGGCAAGTAATTTTTACAAAGGATTGCCTTAGCAACAGGTGGTCTTAGTACTTGTATCTTGCAACAAGCCATTAACTAATGTTATACTGTTTCCAGCCGTTGTCGGTTTTCAAGTGCTTCTGCAGCATCCACTTATAAATGCACAAGTTAATAAAAAAGTGATACTTTTACAATCAGAGGAGCCATCATGTGGGACAGGATGGGGGCAAAAATCTAGTTTAGGGCAGTTTTATAATTACTTTGAAAAATTAAGCACACCTTTATAATGTTTTTGTGTATGCAAGTATATAGTCCTAGAGGTATATTTTACAAAAAAAATTTAACATGTTTTGAGTACAAATTATCATGCAATTCAAGCATTTTTGCAATTTTTTTACTTATAGCTTTAGAGGCATACTTGCAGGACATGGCTCCACCATTGGTTGCAAGTAGAAACAATTAATAAAATTACAAAAATGGAAACTAGTAGCACTGCCAATTATCATTTGGCGTTGATACATCTTGGCATATACTAGCACTGCAGCCATTTTAGTATTTAAATTCTTGCTACTTACCAATTTATACTTGCTACTTACCAATTTATACAGAAAACTATTTAACGAACAAACATTCAATAAATCAATAATGGAGCTCTTATATGGTTGCTGCCCGATAGCACAATAGAATCTAAGAAATTTTCCATGCCATGGACTTTTCTTTGCAGGTCCTTCCAATAGCTAGATCATGTTTTTCGCCAGAGAAACAGCACAAGATCATGTACCAGAGCCTGTGTGTTATGCCTCTGAAATTGTTGGAGCGCGCATTGCCGTGGCTCATCTCCAAAATAAATGATCAGGAAAGGAGTCTTTTTCTTCTCAACATTCATTTTGGAGCCTGTATGTGATTCTCATCTTACTCCTTGTTTAATTGATGAATACCAGATTGGTGTCGGCTTAAAATATTCTTCTACTTAGGTCTTGTTCAATTAAGTATTTGTATGGTAATCAGCCTAGCAAGTACCAAAACCAATCAAGCAATTTTTTCTTTTTCTTTATTCCATTTCACTGAGGCTTTTATTTTACAAAAATAGATTTCGTCCCTTGGGTTATTTTGATGGAAAAATGCATATGCCTCTTTCATCACTAATTTCTGGGACCATTTCTCAGAGCTTAAGTATTTTTAAAATAAGGCATTTCCATTTAGCCCAAATTAAAGCTAAATTGAACCAAGTAGATTATCAGTGCTGCATACCAAATTTGTGCAAACTGCTTACCTGGTGCTTAGTTCTAAGTTAACATGAGAAATGTAGCTCAGTTTGTCATTTTCTGCTTCGCCTGTTCTGTCTCTATTGTCAAGATGTTGTTTTTCACGTAGGACAAAAGATCAACCATTAGTTCTTGCAAGTAGATATATGGTGGTGTTAAAATTCAAAATTTTCCATCCTGTATGTTCTCATGAATCCACTCTGCTTTAGCAGGTTCTCCTTTATATGGAAAGCACATCTTTCTGTACATATCATCCATTTATGAGACCCATTTGCTAGAGCCCAAACAAGGGGCAGTTCTTTTCAGTGAAATTGAATTTAATCATTTTGATTTCAGTGTTGCATACCTAATTGGGACATCTTCTTACAAAGTTTTTAGTTCTTATTTCTTATGAGAAAGATTGATAGAGTTATTCAGTTTGCCTTTTGCACTTTCAACTCTTCAGTGTTATCTGCACATGACACAAGCAAAATCTAGTTTGGTTTGCAGTAGGTAAATGGTGCTGTCATATTGCAAAATTTAGGGGTCCTTTATGTTCTCATTTCCTGCTATCCTATGAATAATTTCTCATCTGAAAAACAACATTGTTTGTTTAAATGCAGCTTTGCCATCAGAAAGTGCGTTGGTTTCTCTTCTCTCTGGTTGGTCATGCAAGGACCGTTGCAGGGACATATCCTCTTCTGGCAAGTTCATTTGCATGAAAACCTGCTCCACCAATTGCCCATCTAGAACTAACAGCCATGCAGCCAAGCTAGAAGACTGGGAGAGACCTTGCCCGTGTTCATGCTTTAGGCCTGTTAAGAAAGCAAACTTCCTAGAATTTAGTGAAACCTCCACTGAATCCAGAGAAGTAAAGAAACCGTGTTGTGTACCTGGTTTGGGTGTTAGTGATCTCTTTTTGAGGCCAACAACCAAGGCTCTCAATATTTGCAGGAATTCCAATACTTCCTCTTCAATCTACTCGAGTCTTTTCTCTTCTGAAACTGAAATCATTTTTGCTGGAACTGAAAAAACCTCCCGGCCAATTGACACCATTTTCAAGTTCCATAAAGCCATACGGAAGGACATAGAGTATCTCGATATAGAATCTGCAAAGCTCTTGGACTCGGATGAGGGTTTTGTCAGGCAGTTTTTTGGAAGGTTCCGGATGCTGTGGGGCCTGTACAAAGCTCACAGCACTGCAGAGGACAACATCGTCTTTCCAGCCCTTGAATCCAAAGAAAGACTACATAATGTTAGCCATTCATATACTCTTGACCACAAGCAAGAGGAAGAGCTATTTCAAAATATAAATGATTCCCTTCTAGAACTGTCAACACTGCTCCACGACAATGGTAAGCCGAAATGTAACAAGTAGAAATGTATCAGTATTAATTAATATTGAAAGAAATTTATTTCCATCCGAAACCTCAATTGAGCAGCTGTCAATACCTCAATTTATGCTGAATTTTAAGGCTGAATAAGGATATAAAAGCTAAAGAAACAAATATAAATGAAATAATGTTTTGCTAGAACTTTTATAAAATCAGCATTGATAGGAATGTGTTGTCAGGATAGTCTGAATATAGAATCTGAATATAAATCCATGTGATTAACAAAACTATGACCTGATTGGTAGTGTGGTACAATACCTTGACATTTTGGCAGTAATTTTGGCAATCACTGATTGTTGTAATATAAAGAGGCTAATGATCTGGTCTGACAGGTAAATCTTCTAATCACTCTGACTGGGTCAGGCAGCACGGTGAACTGGTAACCCGCCTACAGGGGATGTGCAAATCGATGCAGGTGACTTTATGCAACCATGTCCATCGAGAGGAGATGGAGCTGTGGCCATTGTTCGACAAACACTTTAATGTGGAGGAACAGGATAAGATAGTGGGGCGCATCATAGGTACAACAGGTGCTGAAGTTTTACAATCTATGCTGCCATGGGTCACGTCGGCAGTGACTGCTGAGGAGCAAAACAAAATTGTTGACACATGGAGAAAGGCAGCAAAAAATACCATGTTCAGTGATTGGTTGGATGAGTGGTGGAACAGCGGCGGCTCCACTGTAGCAAAGGATGAGGCATCCTCAGAGGCGTGCTCCACTTCAACAGGTAGAGCCGCTGGAATGGATTATATATGTGCCATATTCAGTAAATGCTGTTTTGGCGGTCAATTTATCTTGAACTAATCAATTTGTACCAACACCAGAATTTTTTCAGTTGCAACTTCAGCTCTAATTGAAGCCCTGACTTGTTCATGAGATCACTTTCAAACATAAAGAAAATCTTCTGCTTAATTTCCACTGGAAACACAAAGGTCAAAAGATTTAGAAATTGGAGTATCAACTATAAGATATTTGACATATGGTATGTACCTTGGTGACTTGCCAAAATACAAGATCTTAGTTCTTAACAGAAACTACAAGACGTGTTTTGCAACTGATCCATGTCCTCGGAGTTGGCTGTGCTTTCTTGTTTTGACAGAAATTAGTATAAGATGTGTGATTCTAACTTAAAATCAAGAACCCAGTACCTTAGACTATTTTCTTTAAAACTTGATTCTGATTTCCATGTTCATTGTTTTTTGAAGCGTCTGAATGCCAAGAGGAAATGATGGAGCAAAATAGTCAGATGTTTAAGCCAGGATGGAAAGACATATTCAGGATGAATCAAAATGAGCTAGAGGCTGAAATTCGCAAGCTGTCTCGTGATACTTCTCTTGATCCTCGGAGAAAGGCCTATCTTATCCAAAATCTTATGACAAGGTAATACTGCTTTCTCCCAAAAGAAAATTGTAAATTACTCCCTTGGGTAACATAATTATTAACATAAAAGAAATATTTTTGTAGTCAGTGGATAGCTTCCCAACAAAAGCTGCCTCAGGAAGGTGATGAAAAGAACCATAAAGCGGAAGGAGTAATTCCAGGATGCAGCCCCTCATATCGGGATCAAGATAACAAGATATTCGGTTGTGAACACTATAAACGTAACTGTAAGCTGGTTGCCCCATGTTGCAACAAGCTCTTCACCTGTCGGTTCTGCCATGACAAAGTCAGTGACCACACTATGGATAGGTATGAATTCACCTCTCTAATGGTTAGCATATATCCTTGCATGCAAGGTGGATAACATATTGGTACAGTAACTTTCTCGATGTCAATCAAAACTTACATTACATGTCAAAGTACTTTTTTCTTTGTTTGTTTAAACCTGAAGCACAAAATAGCACCTACAAGCTTTCTATATTGATGCCTTCTGAATTGAGGAGGCTTCTGTCATTTCCGTCCGTTTTATTTTGAGATGCAATTCGATAATTGGAGAGTAACTACTAGGTAATGTGAATAATTTAGGAAAGCTGTGAGAGAGATGATGTGCATGAAATGTCTGAAGGTTCAGCCCGTCAGTCCCACTTGTATGAACCCATCTTGCAATCAATTTTCTATGGCCAAGTACTACTGCAACATCTGCAAGCTCTTCGATGATGAAAGGTGAATTTCCTGAAACATCAATCATTATTCTTGAGTTAATTTGACTGACATGTTTTATAATAAACCATAAAGAGCTGTGTACCACTGCCCATTTTGCAACCTCTGCCGGCTAGGAAGGGGGTTGGGCATAGACTTCTTCCACTGCATGAAGTGCAACTGCTGCTTGGGGCTGAAGCTGGTTGAGCACAAGTGTCACGAGAATATGCTTGAGACCAACTGCCCCATCTGCTGTGACTTCCTCTTCACCTCAAGTGCTGCTGTCAAGGCTCTTCCATGTGGCCACTTCATGCACTCTGCCTGCTTCCAGGTATCCGTTTCGCTCATGATAGGATAAAAACCGAGCCGTGGCCGGTTTAGGGTCTCAGGTTGGTTGGGAACTTGGGAACACAGGTTATTTTATTGCTAAAATTAGTTTTGTCATAGATGATTCTTTTACCGCATCAATTGTATCTGATACATGTGTTTCTTCACATGTACTCATACCTCATAATATATTTGAATCTTGTACATTTTAGGAGCCTGGGGCTTCAATTCTTTTTGTTACTGTTGCATTTTCCATTCTTTATGATATCTTAAAATTCATGCATCTTATGCAGGCCTACACTTGCAGCCACTACACGTGCCCTATATGTTGCAAATCCCTGGGAGACATGACGGTACCTTCCATTCCCTGCTTATCCTTTCTTATTAGAAAAATCTGCTAGTTGTCCCTTCAATAGTAAGACTACAATCTGCGTATTTATTTTGTTGTAGGTTTATTTTGGAATGCTTGATGCCTTGTTGGCTGCGGAGGTGCTCCCTGAAGAATATAGGGATCGATTTCAGGTCTTTTTTTTCTTTTGTTTTCATTATGATTTCCTTCATCTCCTTGTATGCCCAACAAGTTTAGATTTGTACAGAACATGATGGGCCTATAGTTTGTATGGAAATCTTCACTTAATTTCACTTTTGGCTTGGCTCAAGTTTTGCCTGGTACTTGTAATAAACATAGTTTGTCATTTTCTTCAAAAATCTGTAGGATATACTTTGCAACGACTGCGGCAAGAAGGGAAGATCTCGTTTCCACTGGCTGTACCACAAGTGCAGCCTTTGTGGTTCGTATAACACCAGGGTTATTAAGAGTGACAGTCCAGATTGTATCCCATCAAATTGAAAGTCCGTGCTAGCTTTTCTTATAGTCCTGATGGTTTTCTGATCGCCTCATTATGTTTTTATGAGTTATAAGCTGAACGCCTCATTTTAGGGAATATCACTTGTACACTCCCGTTTCAGGTAATGTAAGGAATTGGTTCATAGGTGACTGGTGAGTTCTGTAAGATTGATTGTTTTACACAAATAATAATATCTTTTGATAAGATCTAATTTCTACATTTTCCTTTTCTTTTTGTGCACGATTTTACAGGTATTTTCATGTCAATGCATTGATTAATAATTGTCAAAGGATTCCAACTCCTTTCAATTAAAAATAATTGGGATCTCTTTGTATTAAGCATTTGTGCATGGGTGCAAGGGCTTAGATCCCTTAAAAAGAATTCTTAATTTGACAATCTTGACAATATTTTTTAAATGACGTAAACACTTTTTTTTGCCATTCAAAAATATCGAAAAAATGGAAAATAGAAAAGAGAACCGCAGGTCTAGTAGATCATAATGAATGTCGGTCTTTTACGTAATGATGCAAATTTAAATTCTGATAGACATGAAAAATAATATATTATTAAAAAAAAGGCAGCGTTGTTTTCTCTATTTGATTATGCGGTTTTGATCCGGTTCCGTATCATATCTTCGTTGGTGGACGGTGGACCATCAAGTTGGATATAGTATGGCTTAAAAAACATAACCAAATATATGCCGGATAAGATAATTATTTCATATCATATCTGAATTCTATATCGATTGGACATTAGTCGATTCACACTCGAATATGATCCAATAATCACGTAAATATTTTGAGATAGATCTAATATCTACTTTTAATGAATTAATTAATGTCAATGCAGAAAAATATAAGAATAATAAATATGAAAAATAATAACATACATATATTATCCAAAAAATAACCAGAAATAGTATGTTTTAGATTAAGGGATCATTTAGAATTAGTAGAATCTAAATTAAAATTTAGAAATGTTATTAAATTTATTATTGTGTTGCACTTAGGGATGTAAATGATTGGATACGGATGAATAATGGTCTTATCATATTTGCATTCGTTATAATTTTTCGGTTATAAATTTGGATATTGTTGTGATATTTTCAAACTAATAAAATTAACCTAACACACACAAGAGGAAGCCGCAAGCGCACGACCTACCGTGTAGTATTTAGGTGTCGATCCCACAGAGACTGATTAAACTACCGATATAGACAATTTCTTTAAGCTAGACTGTAAAATCTGAAAAGGTTTCTAAACTAAATAATTTTCTAGAATTAACAAGTAAATTGAGCTAAGTTTGGATTACTTCAAGGTTAAGAGATTCTAGGGTTTCGGCATCACCATCCACTTGAGTTTTAATCGTACTATTTATGTATTTTAACGCTAATTTATGAGGGTTACTATCTAATTCACGGTTAGGTCCATCTAATTAATACTCTAAATGTTCGGAAAAAGTCCCAACTAACCTAGACTTCACGGTTAGGTCCATCACCTAGGGTTAGATACCGCTTTTGGAGGTCGGAGAACCGTCAGATTTTGGTTAGAAACCTAAACAATTCTCTAAGATACATGTGCAATTCTAATATCGTTTGCAGGTTATGAATCTATGCTATCTAGGGTTTTTAATTCCAGACGGATTACTAATACAAACATAAAACAATTCAATCCATGCACAGTAATATAATCACAAAAGCAATTCATAAAATAAAGCAATTAAAACAACAATAAGTACGATTAAACTTTAAGTTTCAAGTTACATGCCTAAACCCTAGAAATACGACTACTCTTCCATGGAAGAGAAAGAATCACAGATAAAAGCAATGAAAAACAGAAAGAAAATCATCAAGAGAATAAGAGTTACACCCAATTTTTGATTTCTCCTTCTTTTTCCTTCTTCTCTCTCCAAATCTCTCAAAGAAACTCCAAAAAACTTCTCTCCAATCTGTCCTCAGGCGGTTATGGACTTTTGGAGGCGTTCTATTCTGTTTAAAATCGAATCTGGAGCCTTCTGGGGCGAAGAGATGCTTTCAGGGGCGAAACAGAACCGCTCTTTACGGCCGAAAAGAAAAGATTTTGACCCAAAAAGTTCACGCGGTTTCTTGACAGAGAGCTCTTTTCGACCCGAAAAGATAACTTTTTGGGTCAAAAGGTTCATGCAGTTTTTCTCCAGCAAGATCTTCGTTGTTCTAGTTGCGTCTAGCTTACTCCATCTTCATCCAAATGTTCCCAAAATGCTCAAAAAGTCTTAAAATCAAAGAAACCATGGCAGTATCTCGAACTTTGTGCAATATCCAAACTAAATCAACTAATTGAACTAAAAAGTGCATAAAAAGGGTAAAATGATATAGTTTTAGATACCAAATCCTATCAGAATATATATGTGATTTTGACTTATCAGATATATATAATATGGATGTAGATCAGATATTTGACGGATATCCAAATACGGAGCGGATATAGGGCGTTATAAAAATATATATTAATTATAAAATTCAAGTACAATTATCTTTATATTATCATAAATTAGATATAAACTTAATTAGATTTGTAATGTAATTTAAATCTAATAAATGAATAAATAATAATTTTTTTGATATATATTCGGATAAAATTAAATAGTATAGAATTGGATATCTTCAGATAACGACATAAATTGATGGATAATAGCTAAATAACCGGATAGTCGAATACAGATAGTTAATAATCAAACTGTATTCTAATTCATTAAAAATTTTCGGATGAGAATACAGATATGAATCTTGTCAAATACGAATATGAATTGGATAATTTTTATTATTTTTCAAATTAGATTGCAGATAAAATCGAATAATTTAATACACTGGTAGTTGCACTATATTAAATCAAATTTGATTTGATATATATTTTACATTATATTATAATAAAATATTTGGTGCAAAATATTTAAGAATTAGAATTTATAAAAAAAAAAAAGAGGAACCGGTCACCCGGATAATTAGCCCTATCAAAATTGCCCCAGTCCACAACCGCTTCCGCATCGTGTGTCACGTTTTCCCGCGTCACATTCCAAAATTTGAAGAACTTTCCACGATACAGATATTGTGCAAGAAAGAGAAAAGTCTCGTAATAATCACTTCTAATCATAGTAACTAACAAAATTATTAGCAAACGTTCGACAAGGTGTAAAATTATGATTCGAATATAGTTTGAAATAATTCGTTTTTTGTAATATAATTTTAGTATATTAAAATATTATTGTTTTGAAGAGTTAAATAAAAAATTATAAAAGTATCTAAAAAATATGAATATAAGTACCGCCTCGCCACAATAGATCCACTTCTTCATCCAGCCTTTTTTTTTGTTTGGAACTCAAGTCAAAATGTCACTCTAGAGTCCTAGCATATTCCTATCAAATCTTTATCTTCTTCTATAGAATTTATTTTTGTCTATCAATATTTTTTGAAGTTTTAATAATAATATTTCTATTTTAAAATTTTTAACAACAGCATCTCTACTTTCTGAACGCATGCGTTCACGATTATACATGAACATATGCGTTTAAACAGATAAAATTGATAGTCTGTGAACGTATGTGTTCATAAATGTTGGTGCTCATATCCATGATTTTATTGTTTACTTAGAAATAAAAAATTCGAAACAAAAAAAAATTCTGAACGCATGCGTCCACACCCGCATGCGTTCATGAACGTTCATGAACTATAAATGAAATGAAATGGGGAGATACACAACGTCCGCATGCGTTTATAAAATAGAGTCAAAGTTGTTAAACATTTGAAAAGAGGGTCAGACCTGTGAAAAGAATAAAATATAGGGATAAACAAAATAAAAATTCTCTTCTATATAGCATAGTGCAGCAGAGAATATAGCAGAGAATATATACTGTTGCCTTTTTGTGAAGGACCTACTCATAATTCGAATTAGCATAATACTACACAAGAGAGGATCAGAATCCGTTATTTATTGTCAATTCTCATTTCTGTAACGTCTAAGATTTTAGAGGAAAGCACTCCAAAGAATAGAATGCTGTCCAAACTCAAATATTAAAGAGGCCTCATAAATTTAAGACCGTCCGTTATATTTTAGAGACTTTCTCTTTCCTTCAAAGGAGTTGTCAACTTTACCCTTCTGTAAATTCAGGAGTTGTCAACTTTAAATAATAATAATTAAATATATAAATTTATAAGGTAAATTTTTTAATTTTAGTGGTGTCAATTGACACCACTGGTGGCTTCTGTAATAATATAAATGATATTTATTGTGTGAACGGGTCACGGGTGTCATCTCCGAAGAAAAATAGCAAAGATGTGAGTGATGAAGAGACAAAGATTGGTTGTTTTTAGTTTAAAATTACAATAGAGATCGGATACAAATTTCTGAGCAAAATATCTTAACTCTCGTGATTCTTCTGAGAAAGAGCAAGGCATATGGTTTGGTAACTGACTAATAAAACGCCAATAGTTCGTAAAATTTATAAAATTGTAAATTATTCAATAATAAATGAATATAACATTAATCACCTATTTATTTGCCGATCTATTCATCCTATGGTCAGATTAGAAAATTTCATGAATCTTTTATTACTATGCTTCTAATAAAATTATTTCCGCATTGAAAAAAAAAATTCAAAAATAAGCTAAAAAATCATAAGTAAACTATCAAGTTAAAAAAAATAATCACTTCCTCATAAAAAAAATTCTCTTCTGCTATAATCCTATACAAATAACTATTTTAATTAAAAAAATGAACTATCATAATTGATTTCAGTAGTGATTATGTTCTTCAACGATATTAGAACCCGTCAACGAATATTACGTCAATATAATCCTGTATGTTCTGACATCATCCTGTAAAGAAATAATTAAAGAATCGGTTATTGTTATTTACTGAAGGAACGGAGCATTAATGCCAAAATGGATTAGTATTTACCGGAACAGTGATTATTGTTGGCTATTGAAGGGATTATTATTTACAGAAATAGTTAATAAAAAGAATTTTGAAAATAAGGGGATTATTATTTACATAAATAGTGATTATTTGCAGAAAAAACATACTAGTGGAAAACCGAATTCATCTTGTTTTATTAGACAACGTACATTCTCTTTCTGTTTTGGTATTGGATTTTGCCATATTAAAGGAGCATCATCCCGTTCCTGATCACCTGAAAATGCAAAAATAATAATGTTAGCAAAAAACACAAGTTTTTAGGGTTATTTTTATATTAAAAAAATTATAAAAAATGAAGAACCACGCCCTTATTCCGCGATTACTCTTAGACCGCATACCAGGTCTGCGGCCCCAATCTAAGACCGTATATACCTGATCTATGGCCTCAATATTTTCCCCCAATGCCCTTCCCCTTTCTTCTTTCTTTCCTTCTTTCTCCCTTTCCCTACCCGACGCCTCCACCACCCTTTCGCCCCTCCAAACTGAAAACCGAACCCACAGACGACCTCTCACCTCCCCCTCTCAAGTCTGGCCATTCCCTCTCCAATCCACTCTCTTCTTCCTCTCCTTTGGATGGAACAACCGGTGCAACACAAGGCACTGATGAGATAACCGGCGCAACACATCTCCATCGACGTTCTTGAACCCACAAGAAGAGGTACATGCAAGTTCTATCAAAATTTTCATAAATTGAGTGAATATCCAAAAATAAGGGTTGAATATAATATTACCAATATATCCAAGAAATAAAGATTGTAATGTAAAATTATTAATATATCAAAAAAATAAGGGTTGAAATATAAATTGCAATATAACAAAGAAATAAGAGTTGAAATGTAAAATTACCAATTTATCCAAATATATGGGTACAAATATAAATTTAGGATAGTTAAGTTAGAATTGATATAAATTAGGATAATTAAATTAGAATTGATGAAATTATTATTTTTATCAAAATATACGGGTATAAATGTAATGATGTAAATTAGAGATAATTGACTGAGAATTAACTTAGTAGATTGTATTAAAATATTTATCTAATTAACTGAGAATTATTGAAGATAGATAGAACACGAGGGGGCAATATTAGTAGCAGTAGGAGGGGTGGAGATGTCAGTGCCGGACCATCATCAAGTACTCGTCCTGAGAGTACATAACCATTGAGTTATCCTCTCTTACGTGTTTCTGATGGTGATCATCATATTTGTTCAATTAATAGCTCGATAATTATTTCTCAAATTTGTACTTTATATTTCAATTTATGTAGCTAAATATTTTTTAAAAAAATATTCTTAATTATTATTGCTATTTTTTTTAAAAAAATACATAATGTTATGACATTGACTATGAGAGGATATACTCGATATGTGTCTTAGCATCATGATATGGCTCTTATTCTCATTAACATGAGATTATATCAGGTGTCGCAAATGGATAACATCCAGATTGATCCAACACTTATCACTACTTTGGTTGAGAGATGGAGACCAGAGACACACACATTTCACATGTCTATGGGAGAGATTATCGTTACTTTATAAGATGTGACGGTATTATAGGGTTTTCCATTATCGGTGATCCAATGACCGAATTAAGTGTTAAGGATTGCAGTGTGGAGTTGGAGGCATCGTTGTTCGGTTTTTCGATGGACAATAAACCTTCAAGAATAAAAAAAGTGATGAAAAAGATGACACACAAACTAGGAGTTTGTCCAATTATAGCTTGAGATATGAGAATATCATTATGTTAGTAATTACTTATTATATTTTTTATAATTTATCATAACTAATATAAAAATAAATCTTTCAGGTTAAAATGGTTAAAAGAGACATTTCTCGGGCCAGTGCCGGGCGAGGCAGTAAGAGGGTATACAGTTGCGTACATCATGGAGTTGATTGGGACTGTTCTACTTCCCGATGGTTCTGGTGATTGCATGCTGGTGATGTATGTTTAATTTTTAAGGAATTTGGTATGCACTGAGCGGTATAGTTGGGTGTGAAACCCCATAAAAATTTAAATAATAAAATATAAAAATATCTAATTAAATAAAATATGAGGAACATGAAATAAAATTTTAAAATTTAAGAAAATAAATTAAATTGTTAAGAATCAAACTCAAATATCAAATTAAAACTATTAAAATATAATAACTAAAAACTTAATTGATAATATTAAACAAAAATATCTTGGTCAAATAAAATTGGATACACGAATCAAATAAGAATTTCAATTCTTAAAAATTTATTTGAATTTTAAAATAAAAGAGAAATATTAATTAATTAAGGAGATATAAATTAATAATATAATGATTTAGATTTAATTAAAAATGATAAATTCAGTAGATAAGATCGATTGATAATTAAATCATCATAAAAATAAATTGATCAATTTAAAATTTAAAATCGATAAGAAACGCATAATGATCATATGATTTTGATCTTAAAAAATCTGACCGAAATCAAAATCATTTTTTTTATTTCTTACTTAAAATCAATTTTTTCCCCTCTCCTCCCCGTCATCTTCCTTTATTTTCTTTTTCCCTTCCTAATTTGCCCTATTTTTCTCCCTAATTTGATTTTGCATCTTCCCTCCCAGACCGCCATCTCCCCCTTGCGTCGACCAGGAGGAAGCTCCCCTCTTTGCACGATGGCCAAGCATAGCTTCAGCCCCTATTCCCCGAGCTTCCCCCTTTGGCCCACCTTCTCAATTTCGTTCCAGCAACACCTCTTTCCTCTTGCGCCGCCTTCTCCACCTCTGGAAGCCACCCTCTTCGATCCCGACCACCCCAGCAGCGAAGGCGACACCAACAACCTCTCGCCGAGACCTCCTGGTGCCGTTTCACCTTGCTGGCAGTAGGCGCGACAAACGACACAGGGCACTGCCCCGCCCCCAGCCCTCTAACCGAGATCAGTTCTCATCTCCTAGGCCCGCCTTGACCGTCGCTAGCCAACCCGACCTTGCTGCCAGACCTGGTCGAGCCCTCCCTCTTGTACTCACTCTTGCTGCTTTGTGTCCGGTTAACTCTTTCCTCTTGTTTCCGACTATGTGAGCCGTGTGCCGAGCTGAGCCCATGCCTTTTCTTGTCCTTAATTGCTCATTCATGTCTTGTGTGTTGATTGTTGTAATTGGCGTCGACCTTGATGATCTTGGGGGCTGTCGGGTATGGGTTGCTTGTTAAATCAATCTTGGTACATGGTTGCGGTTAGTGACATATTTTTCTAGTGCTGACCTTCCCCTTTGTGCTGTTGCTCGAAATTGAAGAAGCTTTGTGCCTTGTTGTCCTATTTGGTTTGGCCTCGCTAAATGTACTGGATTAATGTTGCTAATGTGCTTGATTGTCATATCAGCACCTCTATTGTTCCTTGTTAAGAGAGAGATTTATGATTCGGGTATTATGTTCCCCTGACCAGGGACTAAAATATAAAATCTGATAATTATAAGGCATTCAAGTGAATCTTGTGGTAATAACACATTATGGGAGGGTTATAAATGCAAAATAATAACTTGGCGAAAGATCATAGCTAAACGGATTCAGAAAATAAATTGATCTAAACTAACTTCACTGAAAAGTTAATTTGGCTAAAAGTGTAATTAATTATTTTGTCAGTGTCATAAAATAAAATATGTGCAACTAATAATTGATTAATACTTAAAAAGTATGAAAAATGATTTTTATATCCGCCTCAAAAATAAAAACCCGAATAGATACAATAGTTTTGGAGGCAGTCTATGATCTCAAACATTATAACACCAACACAATTAAATAAAATAAAAATGGTCAATTAAATTAAGTTTAATTTAATTGAGTTTTCTTAATTTCTTTCACTTCTATTAACATAATTTCTAAATTATAAAATAATATTAATATATAAAATAAGACATAATTAATGAATACATTATAAATAATTAAGATTTATAAAATAATAATTAAAATATAACAATAATTTATATTATAAAATATATATTAATCAATTTTTTTTAAATAATAAGAATAATAATAATTATTATTATAAAATAAAAATCAATTTCTCTATATAATATAAAAACAATTAATTAATTTTATTTTTTCTATTTTTAATAAAAATAATATTAATTATATAATATTATATATTAATTAATTTCTCTATTTCTAAAAAATATTAAGTTAACTTAATAAATCTAAATTAAATTAAATTAATTACATTAATCAAAATAATTATAATTTATTTACAAACTTTAAATAATAATGCCCCCGTCTCTAAGTCCGGTATACCCTGACCTAATCAGACCTAACGTGAATAGGATACTCACCAATTTAATTTATTTTGACTTCATAGGTTCTTGAAAAATGAGCCGACAATCAAGTGCACTCAAGATGAGACGGTTGACGAGATCGTGGGCCCCACCGGAAACCAAGCAGTCGGACGTTGTCAACCTTGCCAAAATATTCAGGTGTGAATTACACTGAGATTTATGATTTCTTTAGATAGACTTTAATTATATTTCATAATATTAGAATTGTTTGCATCCATTTAATATGTATTTCATTTGAAATTTCATTTATATGTTATTAATCAAATTACTTAGGAAATAAAAATAGGTTAAATATGATAAATTATCTTGATTAGAAACTCGATAGAATTAGTAAAATATTAATAAAGTTAAATAATATTTTTAATTATATTATAGAACTAAATATTATTAATTAATTTTTAAATACATAATTACATTGTAATAAGATTATTTGCTAAATATTTATTAAGATAATTAGCTTTAAAAAGTATAATATAAATTAAAGTGATATAAGCTATATTTAACGGGATTAATATCTTATGTAGCACACTTGATTAATTTAAATTAGCAATGAGAATTTAGAAATAAATCTAGGAATAATAAATGTTATAAAACTTTAAATTTAAGTTACAAGTTATTAAACACAATAGTTAAGAACCCAATATGATTTAAAGGTGATAGTAAACTAAGTGCATGATTTAAAAGTGCTTACTTAAAATAATGGTATGGGTTGAGTGACGTCGAACCAAATTCATCTAGGTCGGTGTATCTTCGAGTATATAATAGGGATCAAGTTGTTGTTTGGCTTATAGCCCATAATTGCTTCCTATCATCGTCTTTAAGAAATATCGTATGTTCGATCGATCACTAAAGACATCACTTGATGGCTTCGGGGTCTAGAGTTTTTCATATTTCCTATCTCCCTTTATTTCTTTTGTATCTATATTTCATTTGTTACAAGTGATAGTTGGCATAACTGCATTGTGAGGCGTGTCATTCTTTTGAGACTAAGGAGCTATGCCAGCTAACCCTCTGACATCATCGTCAATACTCGGTACCGGGTGATGAGTCGGGCACTGCTCATGAGGTATCCCGGATTTAATACATTGCACATGGATAGTTTTCTTTTTTCTAAATTGTTAGGCATATGGAAAGTCGAGCCATTATTTTATTTTTATTTATTATATTGGTATTTGGTAGAGGACCGAACGGGATCAAACAAAAACTTATTTTACAAAACACAGATGTACGTGACTTCATTCTGCCATAGTTAACTTTTCTTTTAAAATTCCAGATCCCGTTGAGTCATATGTATGTGTGTTATGGGGTTATCTCTCATATTTATATTATTATTATATTTCATATATTTTTATTTCCTTGATATAAAATTATCATGGCACTCATGTAGCGCATATTTATAAACTTTCTTGCATTCACTTTACACGCACCTATGAATAATTAATCAACTTAAAAGTTTAACTATAAATATATATATATATATATATTATTGTATTTATCATAAATAAAATTAAACGGGTTAAAATCTAAGTCTAGAGATATTTGATATCTTAGTGCCTAGATCAAAATTCACACTGAGTGACTTGTCACTCAAGTTCTACGATGGTTTTGGGTTTCGGTTTGGAGTTAGATGACAGATCGTGAGGATCGACTTTAGGAGATGTCCATGATTTTGCTATCGTTTATTTTATTTTATTTTATTTTCTTGGAGTATTAGAGAGTATGTATTTGATTATTGGTTGCCCTCACGCACCATCCCGTTTTGTATTATTTATTATTTATACTTTCATAAAACTCTGATTTTTCTTATTTTTATTTATTTTGGTATGTATAAATGGACTGTTATTATTTTATTGAGATAAACGAATGAGTTGTGTATTTTTGAGCTTTGCGTGTACGCGTGTCTTCGCATACACGTGGTGACTGTCACCTCCGAGCACTATTCTTTTTGGTTTGGAGTGTGATAATGGAGATCTGTAGTACTAGTATGTCTGTATTGTAACTTATGCACGACATATATGGCTGACGCATAGGTATTCCAGGTCCGCTAGCGTTGTTGTAGATTTGGGCGTGGACTCATTTTTTGATGGGTCGATCGAGGTCCAGACCAGGTATGTCTAACCTTATGCTTGGCGGGGATGATTGGTCCTTTGGAATCCATACATGATTTAGTGGACGGTGCGAAAATTGTTCCTTAATAACCCAAAGGGTTCTTTGAGTCATTTTCAGAAAATGATCGAAGAGTTAGAAGATAAAGACATTTTTGGGAGTTTTACATCGAGTTTCTTGATCCGGAGATAGACATTGTGCTTTATGTTATTACAACGGATCAAGATCTTTGGTTTGCTCAAATATACATGATTCATTTTTGGATGGTTGAGGCTCATTACCCGGATAGGGTCATGCAATAGTTGGGCAGATTTCAAGAGATTCAGCCCATGACGCATGAGAGTTGGGTTGATCATGTTTGATACAGATTCATTAACATGGCAAGCAATCACATATAACTCGTCTAGATTGAAATAATATCATGCAGAATGTAAGTGATTTTTCATATTTTTCAATTATGTATCAATTATTTTGTTTTTTTATATCATTATTTTTTACAACATAATTAATTATTCATTAAATCAGGTATAATAGAATGTTGTGTAAGAAGAACGTCCATATGATAAAAGTACATTGAATAAGTATCTACTATGGTACGTGGATAACAGCAAGATAAGTATTCACGTGAGAAACACGATTCTTAAGAAGCTCAATGATCCGATCTCGAGACCAATTGATAAGTTGATCATAGCTTCTATACCATACCACCTAGACATCATCACAATCGATGTATGATATGATTTATTTTATTTTCATAAATGAGACATAATATAAAAAATCACTTAAGAAATTTTAAATTATTTTACAAATATAGTGGTTGGTTAGCATAGTGGCTTATGAGATGAAACTCGTATTGATAAAAGGGATGGTGGTGGAAAATTTTATGTTGAGGACTTGTTGAGCAAACTTGATTGATATCGCGGGGGTCACCATATGGATTAGTTCATGACTCAGCATGACTTCCCCCGAAACATCAAGCCGAGCCCGACAACCCTGATGATCCTGCACCGGATCCACAGATGTAGTTGTTCACTACAATTATTGGTGTGATTATTTGAGTATGAGCCCCGTCGAAGAAGGTGGTACATCGAGGTCGCATATCCACCAGGTTAGATCTCGTGTAAATTTATTTTATTTTTCACTATTTTATAATTTACATTATATATTTCTTACACCATGTGAGACCTATCAAAGTCAGTCAGGACCGATGAAGGTGGTACACCTATTGATGAAGGGCGTGGATCATTGAGTACCTGGACAGATGACTTTTGGTCATCTAATTATATTAAATATACTTTTTAATAATTCATAATACATGATTATTTATATTGATATTATTTCTATTTTTTTTTATTTTCAGTGGACCTGACCTACCAGAGTCAGGTGACACAGGCCACTCCAACGGTCGCACCACAGCCCACACTTGTCGATGAGGGTGGTTCATCGAGTTTCACTAAGCTCAGCGGGAAGAGACAAACACGAAAAGGTAAAGACCAGCTAGTAGAATGATACACGTCATTTTAATTAGAATCATATTTTATCATCACTTGATAATTATTTTAGGGTCTTTTTATTTAGGTACTTGTTTATTTTTAGACATTTTTTTATTTAGATACTTGTTTATTTAGGGAGTTTTCATTTAGGTAGTTATTTATTCTAGAGACGTTTTTATTTAGGTACTTGTTTATTTTAGGGATTTTTTATCGACTTGTTTATTTATAATTTTTTTTATTACGTTGACTTTTTTTTTATTATGTTAACTGCGGGCTGACATGGTATGTGGCCTAAATCTTTGGGCCGCAGACTAGGTATGTAGCTCATGTCTGGCCGTGGATTAAGAGCGCGGTTCTTTATTTTTTATAATTTATATTTTTTTAGTATAAAAATAAACTAGTTTTTATTGACAGCAAATGTATATAGTAAATAGAAATCCCTTTCGGTACATAATAATAAATTTGCTCTCAACAATAATCACTATTTACTATAATAATCCGTTTGCAGTCAATTGTTTGTTCAGACGTAATAAAAAATGTCATTCTTTCTGTGTAAATAATAATTAATTTGCCGCCAACAAATAATCACTATTTATTATATAATAATCTGTTTGCACTCAATTGCTTTCTCCGACATTATAATAAAAGATGTCCATTTTTCTGTGTACATAATAATAACTTTGCTGCCAATAATAATCACTATTCACTATATAATAATTCCTTTCTGAATAATATCTTTGGTGTCAATAATAATCTGTACATTACAATAACTTTGGATCAATCAAAGCAGTCACTCTTATCAGCATCATTACAGAGAACATAGTTTATAAAGGGGCTTACCAGTTCTAAACTTCAGCCACCGGTTCATCAACAAAATTTTCTTTTTTTAGTATATCCCTCATAATGTGGCTGTCTCCATATTCCATCGACCAAGAATTGTAGGCAATGAATGTTGTTTCAAATTGAGAGGCAGAAACAACCAATTTGCTTCTAAGAACTGATGACAATGGATATAAGGATACTCTTATGCTCATGAATGCATGTCTGAAGCTGGGCCTGTTTTTCAAAAAGAAAAAAAATAATGTTATAATTATTGTAGACAAAAGAAAAATAAGCAAGGTCAGTTTGAAGGGATTATTATTTACAGAAAAGTGATTATAAATTTATTATAGACTACCAAGAAATTATTATTAAAATAAAGTTTTTTACCATTATATTTGGAGACAGGAAGAACCATGGACAACCTGTTGGTATCTCCCTAAATATGTAGTAGAGTGCATCATTAATCATCTGAATAAACAAAATATGAACAAAAAAATGTCACAAGTAATATTTAAAAAGAATATATAACAAGGAGGGTTAAGTTTAGTCTGCTTACACTTCCAGAAGTTTTTCCGCCCTTTAAAAATGTTAGCAGATCTTCATTGGTGAAGAATAACATTTTTTACTTGATTTTTATTAAAATAAACATGAATTTAGGGAATTTTATCAAGACGTTTTATTTACAAGGAAAATATTTATGAACTTTTATAATAAAAGCCAACATTTTATTTTAATTTTCAAGAAAAAAATTTAGCTCAAAATATTTACAAGCGTTTGAGAAGATTACAAAATTTTATTTTTATATTCTCATTGATTTAGTATAATAGAAGGGCACTTTTAATTTTATTTAATTTCTAGAATAATCAAGGATAGAATGTTTTGGGATTGTAAAATTCTTTATGAAATTAAAATTAGAAACAAATTTCAATGAATTTGGTGTTAAAAAAAAACTCGAAACAACTTGTGTTTTTTTACACAATCCGGATTTGAACATTTAGGCCGACATTTATACGACTTGGGACCTTTCTTTCTCTTTAAATTGGGCTGACTCTCTTCTTACAACAAGCTGGCTTGTTTTAATCTGGGGCGAGCTTCTTTACAAAATTCATATTATTTTTGTTAAGGGACCATATCTGTTTCATACATATATATCTATTTGTTTAATCAAATGTCCGTCTATCCAATCCAATTCAAGCCTGAGTGATTTTTCAAATTTCCTACTTTGCACTTCGTTGTTTGTTGTTTACTCATGAAGCAATTTTATCACCGATGCAATTTCATTTAACGACAATTAAGACGGGCAGCACAAATTCATCCAGCCACATGCTATGACAAATGCATATTCATCAATACAAAGCATTCGGGTGAAACCAAATTTAGAATCACACAAACAAAATAGAAAACCAACACATTAAAGTATATACAAAATAGAAAGAGACTTCTGCCAGTATGGCCTTACGCTATTGTACTGTTTGGAACAGGCTTGGTACAAGTCACTGATCAATATACATAACGCACCATTTATCATATACCTCTGAAAAACAGTCTTATCTTTCAACATCATTTGGCATAAACCAGGTACGAGTTTACTCATCAACAAGCCATCAAGAGGATATACAATTATTCACACATTTGCTTATTCGAATTATAAAACTTCGTACTGATTATGAACGTGCCAATGAATTCAGAATACAGACACATACATCTATTTGAATAAAACAAGACTCCAAGTTGGTCCACAAAGAATATATAATTGTAGTTCACTAATTCAAATGATTTAAGGTAGTGTTATACAGCTTAATATTCACAAAGTTACATTCTTGTATGCAAAATCCGGCAGCAAAATAATTTACAAATTTATACAAAGCGTAAAGCATCATTAGTGCCATCTCCTATATATATGAGCAAAAAGATCTGCTACAAACTCAAAACAGTGAATTGCTATTATTTACTTGTGAAAAAACAAAAGTGCACACAGACTAAACATAAGAACATGTATTTTCCTGAGAAGTCCGCCTCGGAACTAAAATTTTGCCTTAGTGATCATCACATTTTTTTAGCTAAAAACAACAAAAAAAGAAAATTAGAGAGAATAAAATGCACCAAGGAATCCTCTTTAGAATTATTATACATCTCAGTGAGATCATTATTCTTCAATTACTTAAAAATTATTCTGAAAATTAACTGTAGAACTAAGACTAACTAAGACTTGAAATTTGAGTGGGATCCTGTAACCCCACTAGATCCTCTTTAGTTCTGCCACTATGAGAAGTGCACACGGACTAAAAACATTATTTTTTTTTTATTTTGATTCTCTATACTATTTATGTATAGAAGTGTTTTCCTAATGACACTGTACTGCTTGTACAGATTTTTAAGTGAATTTATGATTTACTAGAACTCTAACTCGAGTTTCGCTCTATTAATATAGTCCTCAAATAAATAATTAACAATATAAAATTTTAAATATATTTAATAAAATTACACATTAAAGAAAATTTATACATAATATTTTTAAATGCTAAATAATAATGATAACTATAATAACAATTGTTATAATAATAAATAATATAATTAAATAAATAATAATTTATAAATGATCATATAAAAAATTGAATCATTTTAAGAGTTAAATTTCATCTTAACTGTATTACACACATTATTTTAAATGAGGAGAGAGAAACTATTTTATATGAACTCTTGGATTTAAAATGATAAAAACGTTTAAACAAAATATATGGTGGGGAAAAATGATGATCTGACATACTTAAAAAATTTTAAAAGTTAATCCTCTTTATATATTAAGAATTTTTTTCTCCATTCAAAAGAGAAACATGTGAAAAAGAAATATCATTAATCAATTAGGTTATGATTCATGGCTTTAGGAGGTGATTTCAATATGACTAGACATAAAAAAGATAAACAAGGAAAACTTTTAATTATCCATTGAGTAATAGATTTAATTATCTTATTCATGAACTTCAACTCATTGAAGTACCTTTAAGTGATAGGAAATTTATTTGGGCAAGATATATATGTTACTAGTGATTTTTTTGTTTTATTAGATAGATTTTTCTGTACTCTCTCTTGAAACACTCACTACTCTAATACCTTACTTCACTACCTAGAATTTCTTTAGATCATAATTCTTTAGTTTTTCTCTTTTCTGCCACATCTGCCCCTCCCATTAGATTTGATAAAACATGATTAACTCAGAAAGGTTTTCCTGAACTTTTACAAATATGATGGCGTAGTTTTAAAATTATAGGTGATTTTGCAAATAAGTGGAGACTTAAATTATGATTTATTAGGAAAAATATAGGGGATAAAATAAAAACTTCAAAGCACAATAAAATAGAGATAAAAATAAATATGTAGAAGAAATTAGAACTTATTCAAGAGCCTTGCACTTTAAGTGATTCAGACTTGGATCTTTTTAAGACATGTCACTTAGAGTTGGAGAGCTAATGGCAACAGAGGGCTAGGTTTAAATGATTATTAGATGGAGATAGAAGTACTAATTTTTTCATATTGCAGCAGCAAATAGAAAGAAAAAATAATTATCTTCTCTCTCGACATTAATGAGTATTACAGAGATTTATTAGGAATCTCTGAGGACAAATCAGTCTCTTTATCCATTGATTTTTGGTCAAATGATGATAACTTAAGTTCCATTCAGTTTCAATAATTAGGTCAATCTTTTACACTTGAAGAAGTTAGAAAAACTATTTTCTCTTGTAATGCTTCTAAAGCTTCGGGTCCAGATGGATTTTCTTTTCAGTTTTATCCGTCGTGTTAGGATTTTATTTCATATGATCTTATGAAGCTTATTCATGCTTTTCATTGTAATATGTTATATTCATCTAGAATTAATTTAGCTTCTATATGTCTCATCCCTAAAAGGGTTGACGCTCATACCATTAAATAATTTTAACCTATCAGTCTCATATATTGTAGTATGAAGATTATTAAAAATTATTAACTGAATAATTATCCCTCTTATGGATGATCTGATTGCATCTACCCAAACAACTTATATTAAGGTCGATATATCATGGACAATGTTGTGTGTGCTCACGAGGCTTTACATGTTATTTGAAAAAAGAAAATTAAAAGTATTTTATTTAAATTAAATTTTAAAAAAGTTTTTTATCATATACATTGAGATTTTCTGTTAGAGATATTAGAAGGAAGATACTTTGGTATCTACTGGATTACATGGCTTAAAAATATACTTTATTGTAGTAGAACATACATAAATATCAATAGTAATTTGGAAAAATATTTTAGTTGTAAACAAGATGTTCGACAGGGAGATCTTTTATCTCTGTTTTTATTAGATTTGATATCTAATACATTTATAGAATTTCAAGTAATGCTTCCAATGAAGGATTACTTAGGGAAATTCCTATTGGTAGAGAGGCAATCCGGGTTTTAAATTTTTCATTTTGCTAACGATACGTTGCTGTTTCTTGAAGCATCAGAACAAAATATTCAAGTCTTAAGATGGATATTAATTGGGTTTGAAAATTTATCGGGAATGAAGATTAATTTTATAAAGTATGAGATGATTTCTCTTAACTTATCTACCGATGAGAGTCAACATTTTGCTTCCATGTTTGATTGTACATTAGGTACACTCCTATCATAGTGATAAGTTCATGATTCAGAAAACGTTTGGCGAGATCAAAAATTTGACGTTCAGGTATAATACAGGTATAATTCAGGAATAGTTCATTTCATATAATATAAATAAAATATATATTATAATGATAAAATATTGAAAATATATTAAAAACTATAAAATTCTATATAAAATAATATATAATATATTTTTTGCCAATAATTCGCAAATAAAATATTTTTTTGTCCAAAAAATGCACTGTATATTAAACTGACGAATTATTCATGAAACATCCGGCAATAGATGAAAAATAAATAATTCACAAATAATTCGTGAATCTTATTACTATGCTCCCTATCACTTACTTGGACATTCCATTATATTGAAAATCACTATCTATCAATGATTGAGTTTTTTTAGTTGATAAAATAGAACATAAATTACAAAGCTAGAAAGATAAATTATTATCTCTCGAGGGAGAGTAATCCTTTTAAATGTTGTTATATCTCTAACCCAATTTATTGAATGTCATTTTATAGACCACCATCTAAAATAAAATAAAAAAGAATAGATCAATTGAGATAAAGTTTTCTCTGAAAAAATTCTCTTATTTCTTAGAACATAGTTAGTAAATCTAAAAATCAAGGAGGACTGGGTATACTTGATCTTGAACTTTTAAATAAGACAAATTTAATTAAATGATTATTTAGATTAGCTGATCCATCGTTAATGGATGGTGAAAGAGTATATTAATTTCTAAATACCCTAAACTCTCTTCTACCACAATGATATCTCTATTTTTTTAGTTCTATCTTATAAAATATTTTTCATATTAATACTACTTAGACTATATATGCTGGTATTGTAGTCTTTTTTTGGTTGGATAGATGGAAAGATGAAAATACTATGGCTTATAAATATTCTTATATATTTTTCTATTGATACCATTCAATCTATTACTATTAATCAAGTTTTTTTGGATGGTAACATATTGTTATATTTTATCAAGCAATTAGTAGGGGTATATCACATAGAGTGGTGTTTATTAAAACTTGAATATTTCCCCTAGATTCTATTAAAATTGATAGTTTACATTGGAGATGGACCTCTAATGGTATATTCTCAGTTCATTCCTTATACATCTAGTTAGAATATGATGAGATTACCAATAATGACTTTTCTGTTATGTGAAAAACTAATATGACGCTCAAAATAAATCTTTCTTTAGCTAGTCAAAAAAAAATGGGATTTTGACTAAATCTAATTTACTAAAACAAGGTTGGCAAGGTAGTACTCAATGCATATTTTGTCCTAATGAGTAGACTACTGATCATTTATTTGTAACTTGTTCTTTAGTCAATCAAATTTGGCAATGAATTTCTCATTACAATAACTTCCACTTTACTAACACTATTATCATTGATTTGTGGTATATGAATTCTAGCATCCCTCTTAAAAATATATATAGTTGAATTAATTCGAGGTGTTGTGGATAGTATGGCTTGAAAGAAATAAGTTATTCTTTACTAACCATAAATCTAAATCTATAAATATGCGGGGTATATAAATTATTAGTATAGCTAGACATTGGAGTAGTAAATCAGGCTTAATTGACCTACTTAAATTATTTATTATTTTACCATAAGACGTGACAGATCTTTCTATGTAAGTGGTTCAAGAATCACTAGAGGAAATGTTAAAGGCAGAGGTGGATTTGGCCACGAAGGACGAGATACCAGTCGTGTCCCCTCCTCTGATAGAGAACATAATGGATATGATGGATCATCCTATGTGTGGACTAGAGATTGATCACTTTTATAGTTGATTCCTTATTATCTTGTTAGATTATGCATGATTAATATAAAACTGTAATAGTTTAGTAGGTGATGTTGCATGCTTTTTGATTGTTTTGACATCAGCAGAGCAACGTCTCTGTTTGATTAGTCTACTAGATGGATTTGTTACTATATTTTAGGATATCGAGATATATGACTCTTATCTTGTTATGTATGGTAAAAAAAATAAGAATTTGTACATCTCTCTTTTTTCAGTTTATATGAAACTGATGGAATACTCCACTTTCATTAAAAAAATTGAACTTAAAAGAGACTTATTCAACATGAAAAGAAAAGTTTCGGTTTGCCTACTTATTCAACTCTTGATTTTGCCTACTATTATGCACCTTGAGGCCAAAATTCTAATGCGTAGGGCCCATTGAGCATGTATGAAACTAGCTTTTAATACCTAGACCGGGTCTAAATCGGATGTGGCAGCTTTTGCTGGTTCTGGCTGCGCCAATTTTGATTCATCTTTTAGTTTAGGTGGTAATGGCTCTGAGAATGCTCATCTTGAATGATTTATGAAGTATTGTTGGCTGGTTTTGGCGAAAGGAATCCAGAGGGCATCTTTTGTGGGGAATCTGATATGATATGGATTTGAGTGTCCTTTCAAATGAGGCCGGCAAATTGAGACCCATTAGTTTGGCCACTATGCTGGGAGACATTATAACTATTGGAGGCTTGGCGGTTGAAGTGGTACATATTCATGAATCTTCTCTTCTAAATAATCATGAAACTTCAAATAGTAAGAGTATAATAACATACAATATAAATAGCAATATTAAATGTACATATTATTCTCCAATAACTTGATGTTGCTGCTCTTTTGTAGTTTCTTTATTTATTTTTTTTCTGTGATAAATATTATGATTGTTGTTGTTTCTTTTGAGATAATGATAAGAATCTACTATCGAATTTTAAATATTTATAAATAGTTATTATTGTTGTTATTGATGTATTATTTGTCATATCGATTGCAATAATGTTTGTACCAACATTATATGGAGATTCAAACATCATGTAATACCCACTGTGATACGAAAATCTGAAGCATTATGGAAAAGTATACAATTTACAGATGCCAAAAGTATAGAAAATAATTGATGATTGTTTTATTCTTTTTTTCTAGAATACACACAATAATGAAAATTTCAAAATCAATTGTAATCTTTTAAATAAAAGTTATTATTTTAGAAGCTTACCAAAATAGGTGTTTGTATTGGCTTTGGTACAACAGACACATGTAGGTTTTGAATTCTTAAAATCAGAAAAAGAGAACTATAATACCTTAGTAAAGTATTTCAAATAAAATTTTCAACGAATGTGGGCAAAAGTCTAAACACTGCAGTTAGAGATTGGAGTTGCATATCAGAAAGCATTTATAATTTTTTTTGTAAATCTCTTTTTCTTGGTTTAATAAAAGATTGATATAGATTTTTGACATGCTTACCTCAAAAATATATAAAAAGGTAATTTCTTCTATCACTAGTTAGTACCTAGAGAGGATTGAAACTGGTATATAATTATTATAGTCCAGATGACCCGACCAACAAGCAATAACATGTTTCAAATTCAATACCAGCAATGGAGTTTGCTGAAAAGAGCAGGTTTAAGTTCACCAGAAAAATGACATGAATAAGTAATTAATTATATACATCTTAAAATAAAGTAATTACTTATATTGAGTGTATCTCAGGAAGAAAATGGTCTGAATGAATATAGCGAGAATAAGATGAAATATGGCTATATTCCATCTTATTTTGACTCGTGGGTTAAAACTAGAACATCCCTGGTGGAGTCAATTCACCTTTCCCAATAAGATAAGTTTCTTTTACGTGATGACATTAATAATTTAATATGGTACTGATCATAAATACACCATTTATTTTCTACAATATAGGGATTATTTCTACATCTATTGTAGAAAAATAAACACATAGAGAATGGATTTGAGACTTTGAGCCTTAGTTATTAATCATCATAAAGCCATTGTGGAATAGAGAGTTATTAGTAATAAGTCACCTCATCTATATCGTTTCCTTCTTTTTTTTACCGTTAGTCATTGTTGGTACCAATCAGATAAATAGCACCACAGTGTGCATGTAATGACATGTGTGATAAAAAAGGAGTAATAAGAACACCTTCTTTCATTATCTTAAATCCCTCAAATTTTCTACATGATATCAGAGCAGGTTTCAAGCTAGTCTCACTGAAACAACGATGGAGCAGCACACGGGGATAGAGACAAAAATCACCATTGGTGAGGAGACCAGCGCAAAGACTGGCTTAACAACCCACCAAGGAAAAAACTGAACCTCTGTCACTCAGCAAAGCATAGCATCTGTTCAATACTAGTTTCAGAAAAGAAAATCAAGAGAAGCGTTTGTTCTTTATCCAATCTTAGCAACCAAATTAGAAAAAATGACCAAGGTTGTATTTAATCCCTCGTATTTCTATACGAGTTATAGCATCATTGGGCCCCTTGATAGAGTAAGATTATCTGCTAGCGAGTATAATTACAAGAGTAATTATATTTGATAATTTACTCGGGATCAAGAAAAGATTAAATTTGCAAAGATGACACATACCTACCTTGAAAGCTGCTCGATAGCTATGAGACAAAAGAATTAAACACAAGTAAATAGTTTATTTGGATCATGATATTGTACAAGTACATCATCATCTCGTGTAATTGGATGGTCATAGTACATTCGCCGGATGCCTCCTATGATTATAGAAGTTAAAAGTTTTAACTCTATTTACCAACATAACACGGATCTGTCGGGTCACACCGTATAGGAGTTAATCGGAGAATCTTATTGATTAATTATAAATGTTTATAATTAATAATAAGATGATTATAATTAATTGTATATGATATAATTATATTTGTCATAGAGATGACAAGAAGCAAAAATCAGATTGAATTTATAACGTGTTGGAAACGTCGTATAAATTCGTCGAAACAACAATCGAGAAAAATATAATTGTACATGACAATTATATATATTTGATTTGGATTTTAAATGTTAATTATGGATTTGAATTATGGGCCAAAACCCATTTATAATTAAAAGCCCAAAAAAGCCCAAAAAGGCCCATGAAAAGCCCATGCCGACCTCCAAGGGTATTTTGGTAATTTGGCCAAAAGCCCAATGGTATTTTGGTAAATTGGATGAACTTTAAGGGTATTTTGGTCTTTTCACTTTGGAACATCCCTACTATTCATGAGGGCATTTTGGTAATTTGGCAATTTCACTTTTTCTATAAATAGAGGGGTAGGGTGAGAGAGAAAGCTACACCAAATCAGTTCTACTTTCTCTCTCTCTCGGTATACAGTTGTTTCGAAATTCACGGGATCGATGTGAATAGTATTTTTACGAAAGTTGCGGTATTTACGCACATTTTTGAAACGAAATTACTTTGTGAGTCGTGAATAGTACACGGTCTTTCGCAGGCTCAAATAAAAATTTAATCTCGCATTTACCAGCAAAACTTTTCTTTTTTAGAACCAAAAATATCCCAACAAAATAAGAAAATCACCCATATAGTGTTAAATGGCACGAATTATCTATCATGAATGCACACTGTCAAAATTGGTCTTGGTGGCAGATCCAAACTGGAGTTTGTCACCGGAGAACAACCAAAACCAATACCAGTAAACCCAATTTTCCCTACAGCCCAAGAAAAAAAGGCAATAAAAGATTAAAATGTCGATGACCTTTTGGTCATAAATTGGTTGCTAAATAGTATGGAGCCAACAATAGTCGATATATGCATGTGTGCAGGATCAGCTCAAGCCATATGGCAAAAGCTAGAGAAGAGATACGGCCAAAAAAACAATCATGAAAAAATCTACCAACTCCAAACTGAAATCCATCAAGCCAAACAACAGCCAAATCATTCAATCATAGAACTGTTAAACCTCATCGAGAAAAAATGAGATGAAATCAAATTGTACAGATCATCACCACTATCCTTGAGGAATTACAGCAAAAAAAGGACTAAGATGAGGTTTTTCAGTTTCTTGCAAGTCTCGATCGAGCTATGAAACTCTGAGATCACAGATTCTCCTCGAGGAAGATCTTCCCTCATTCGATAAGGTAGCCAATATGATTCAAAGAGAAGAATCAAGAAGAATTGTCATGAACAATCAACCCCGTGAACAAGAAGAAACTAAAGCCTTCGCCACCTACCAGCCGAAACCTAACCCTAGCACTATTTTTATCACACGGGGAGACCAAGCACTCACCCAATGTGAGTACTATAAGCGAGAGGGGCACTGGCAGGCTGAGTGCCGGTTTCTCCGCCCGGAACTTAGGTCAAAGGGGGAAATGACGACGGGGGAGAGAAATCGTGAAGTGAAGAATTACGAAGAGAACAGGCAAATAATGAGGGTGAATGGGGGTGTAGAATGAGTTAACCCTAACCCATCGCCCCAAATAGGAGAAGGGAGCTAGGATCAAATGAGATAGATGCTCCAACAACTATCCATGATGATCCAACAAACCTCCGAAAAAACTTTAGATTTTGTTGCTAATCTTGTTTTAAAATTTCCACATAAATGGATGCTAGATTCTGGTGCAACAGATCATGTTACTGGAAATGAAAATTTAATTAAAGATTGTAAAAATTGGGAAATATCACAATTCGTAACTGTTGCTAATGGAGAAAAAAATGAAGATTATTGGTAGTGATTCAATTGATTTTTTTTCAAAAAAACTATCAAATGTCTTGTATGTTGAGAATTGCCCAACAAACTTATTATCCATTAGTAAAATTACTCAAGAGTTGAATTATGAGATCATCTTTACGTTACAAAGAGTAATTTTTCAAGATCGGGCATCAAAGAGTGTCATTGGTCAAGGTTTTCTAGAAAATGGTCTTTATTATCTTGATGAGAAAAAATGTATTTTTTTGACAAAAAGGGGTGAAGAAATGAGCACCCTTTGGCATAAGAGAATATGGCATCATTCCGATAAAATATTGAAATATGTATTTGATTTTAAATTTTTTAGATAATAGTGGTTGTGAAATATGTAAGCTAGGAAAAATACTAAATTATCATTTACCCTATCCACATGTAAAAGTAAAAGGTCTTTTGAATTAATTCATTCGAATGTTTAGGGACTAGCCCCTATTGATTAATTTAATGATTTTAAATATTTTATATTATTCATAGATGATTTTTCAAGAATTACTCGGCTTTACTTACTTAAAAATAAGAGTGAAGTTTTTTTCACAATTTGTTGATTTCTGTAATTTTGTGAAAAATCAATTTGATACAAGGATTAAAAATTTTAGATCCGATAACGGTCCTGAATTTATAAACCATAATTTTATAATTTTTTTAAATAAAAAAGTATTTTACATCAAACATCTTGTGTAAACACTCCCGAACAAAATGGAATATCATAACGAAAAAATCAACATTTACTAGAAGTTACAAGAATTGTTATTTCAAAATGACGTTCCAAAAAATTTTTTTCGATATTGTTCTTACCGCAACATACCTAATTAATAGATTGCCAAATGATAAACTAAATTTCAAAAGTCCACTAGAAATTATTTACCAAGAAATTGGTGCACTTGCTATGTGCATAAGAACAAACAAGATAAATTTGATTATACTTCAATCAAGACAATTTTTTAGAATATTCTTCACAAAAAAAGGGATACAAATGTCATGATTCAATTAATCATACATTTTATATCTCTATACATGTGACGTTCCAAAAAAATGAGCCATACTTTAAATTTGAAAATAAGATCAATGACCAAGAAAAACAAAATATTTTTTTCTTTCCATATTGTCCATTTATAATTGGTGAAGAGACATCAATTAATGTTGAAAAAGAAAGTGAAAATGAAAATGAAGATGAAATTGAGAATGTGGAGGAGGAATCTATCGAGGAAGTACCATTGTGAAAGTCAACTCGTGTGTCTCAACCTCCTACAAGGCTAAGGGATTATGTCACTTACAAGGAAAATATTCTATCGAAAATTTTATTTCATATGAACGTGTCACAAAGGAATACAATGCTTACTTCACCTCAATTGAGACCAATGAACCAAATAATTTTAAGGAAGCAAAAAAACCAACCGATTTGGTGTAAAGCAATGGAGGAAGAATTAGGTGTCTTGGAAAGAAATGAAACTTAAGAAATTATAAAATTACCCAATAGAAAAAAAAACTCGTAGGGTGTAAATGGATATATAAAATCAAAAAGAGTGATGGCACTATAGATAAACATAAAGATTAGATTAGTAGAAAAAGGTTATACTCAAACATATGGCATATACTATGAAGAAACCTTCGCACCGGTGACAAAAATAAATATCGTAAGAATCTTGCTCTCAATAGCGGTAAACCAAAGTTGGACTTTACACCAAATGAATGTGAAAAATACGTTCCTCCAAGGAACATTAGAGGAAGAAGTATATATGACCATACCACCCGGCCATATAATAAAAATAAATTTAATCTTGTGTGTAGGTTAAAGAAGTCAATTTACGGATTAAAGCAATCTCCACGGGCATGGTATGAAAAATTAAGCTCTCATTTACTCTCTTGTAATTTTAAAATTAGCAATGCCGATCATTCATTATTTTCTAAAACAATGAATAATACTATAATTGTAGTTTTGGTATATATAGATGACATAATAATTATCGGGAAATTAAAAAGTTTAAAACTCAACTAAGAAAAGTTTTCGACATTAAAGACTTGGGCCTTTTGAAATACTTCCTAGGGATAGAAATTGCACTCATCAAAGGGTCTTTTCTTATCACAACGAAAATATATTTTGGATTTGTTGAAGAAAACCAAAAAATTAGGATATAGGCGATTTCTACCCCAATAAGTAGTAAAATAAAATTAAATATCGAGGACGGAGAACCTTTAAAGGATGTAACTCAATTTCAACGGTTAGTGAGAAAATTGATCTATCTTATCGTAACAAGACCCAATATTTCTTTTGTCATAAGTCAAATTAGTCAATTCATGCACTCACCTAGAACACAACACTTAGAAGCCATAAATTATGTCTTAAGGTATCTAAAGGGTACCCCTGAAAAGGGAATTTGGATGAAAAATAATATGTCTAATGAAACATGTGGCTATTCCGATGCAGATTGGATCGAAAGTTTTGATCGAAGATCAACAATCAGCTTTTTTGCACATTTGTAGGCGGAAACTTAGTCACATGGAAAAGTAAGAAATAAAATATTGTGGCTCGATCAAGTGTCGAAGCAGAATATCGATCCATGACATCTACGACAAGCGAATTGATATAGATTAAGCAACTCCTTGTGGACCTTGGGATAAAGATCTTAGAACCGATGAAGATGTATTGTGATAATCAAGCCGCACGTCATATCGCATTCAATCCGGTATTTTACGAGAGAACCAAGCACATCGAAGTAGATTATCACTTCATACGCGAGAAGTTACAATCAAAAGAAATAGAAACACCGTTCGTGCGAAAGAAAGATCAATTAGATGAATAAATGAAAATAAATTGATGATTGATGACAAATAATAAAAGATATTTTTACCAAGGGACTCATGAGTCACCCATGTGACCATTTTTCAACGACAAAGTGGACCCCACACCTCGGTGACTGCTATAGGAGTCGAGTTGAACCCTAAAAATCTGCCCTTGGAGCTAACTCTAGAAAGGAGTCAAGAAAGATATAATCCCTATGCTACATGAAATGATGTCAATGCCAAGCTAGCATTTTGATGCAACTAGTCATGAGAAATTCCAAATGTGATTTTGCTTTCAAGGCTAACCTGGTGCCAAAGTCATGAGCAACCACCTAACCATGCTTTGATTTGTGTCAATTCGATAAGTAGTTAGTTCTTTGACCAAGTCACCCTCATGTTAAGGGATTGAAAGTCAATTTCACAAGACCGATCAAAGTGCCAAAGTCGGAGCAACCACTTTGATCAAGTCTAGATTTGTATTAATTGCGATAAGTAGTCGGCATTTGATCAAATCAAGCCCTAATGAATATCAATATAAGTCTAATTGGTATTTAGTTAGGGTGGTTTCTGCAAGAGAGATAATTGGCGAGAGACACGAGCTACAATTGAGATCGGGGATTAATTCATAAGGAATAACGGGGTTTATTTGACAAAAGAATTTTTAATTCAGAGAAGGAAGGGTAAAAATGGAATTAAAAATTACAGGGATGATCATCATGAATTTAGGGATTTTTGGTGAAATTTTCATGATTTTTGGATAAGTGGAGCTATTAAAATAAATTCGGGGAAGATAAAAGCGAGATAAATGGACGATCAAGGGCGAGATTCGATCAAGGGTTCATCGGGTGCAACGGGGACGAGAGACACATCGCGGGTGCAAACCGGGGATCCTAAGCACACCTACACCGAATCGAGAGAAGAGAGGTTATGACACGTGGCGGCGTCTCATTGGGCCACCTCATGCCACGTGTCGACGCCCATTGGTCCACCTCGGCCAGGTGGGCCCCACCACCACACCGACGACATGTGGGCCCCACCGGCATGCCACGTGGCGGGCTATGACGAGTCCACCTCACCCCGGCACATGCCACACGGCACGACCCAGGGAAGCCCGCCTCACCACCCTAGTGCCACGTGGCACACCAAATGGTCCACTATACTCTCTCTCACGCCCACAAGGCCTGACAGGAGGCCACCTCATTCGGCCTATGCCACATGGCATAATACCACGGGCCATCTCACTCTGTTAATGCCACATGGCATGATACTACAAGGCCACCTCGGCGGTTGTTAAGCGGGCCATTAATGCTAAAGGGGAGTGATTAATCTAGCGACCCATCGAACATGCCAACTCGGCTTAATTAGCCCTAATACGTGTACTAATCAATTGCTATAAGCCTAGACTACGTAATCTTACGGGTGGGACCCTATTGTCGGGATTATGAGTCGGGCGCATAAGGCTGTCATGTGAACCAAACTCATTCGGATAAAGCCACAATTCAAATAAAAAGGAAAGAAAGGAGGTATGCACACTGGCCTCACAAGCATTATCTCTATGTTGTGGGCCCCACTCTGCTGCGGCTCACATGCGCGAGACCGCCCCCCGGAAGCGCTTTCTTCTTCCCTTCCTCCTCTTCTTCTTTTTCTTCCGCGCGACGGCGAGAGGCGCCATGGTTGAGTGAGTTAGAGATAGCGGAATTCTTCAAATTCATTCGATAGAAAGGATGCATATCATTGATTAGAACATGTATCAAGCATGAATTTTAAGGAATATGAAAAGAATAAAGAGAATTGCGTTGAGGCGATCAATGAGATCAAAATTGGGATTGACCTTTGCAAGCTTGTAAAAGTGAAATTAATTGAACAAGCGACTTTCTTTCACTAAGGCGATGCTCCCCGATGCAAAGATAGTCCCTTTGAAGCCTTGCAATAGCATTCCACTAGATCACCAATCGGGTAAAAGGCAAGCTCAAATTCAATAGTAGGGAGTAGAGATAATGCAAAGAACAAGGTGGATCAACTACTCGAGTCTAATAGGAGGCTAAGAGAGCTTGCAATTGGATGAATTGATGAAGAAGGTGATGGCAATGGTAATTGAGTAAAAATCGGGCTCAAATGGAGAAATGGAGGTCTCTCACTATACGAGAGCTTTTATAGTGTTTCGAGAGAGCTCTCTGGTGATTGCCAAGTGTGGAGAAGGTTCTAGAACGGTCCGTAGTGAGTGATGGTTAGTTACTATGGAGAGTGGCAAAAGAGTGAATAAAAGACCTTTGTAACTAACTCAAACGGCTTAACCACCGACAAACAACTCAATTGAGTAATTAGAAAGCACAAATACATCCTAACCATTGATCTAAACTGAACCAAAGGTGGAGATTGAATCCAAGCCGTGATCCAAGTGCTAATTACCCAACCAATCACCATTTAGCAAATTACACACTCTTAGCTTATATAAACCGAATTGGAGAACACGAGAGGAAGTTTTTGAAGGCTAGACAATTAAGAGCGAAATGAAAGAAAGAAGCAATTAGCGAGAAGAAGAGAGAGATAGCAAAAAGGAGCAAGAAAAAGGCAATTGAATTAATTGATAGTAGACTTAGTCTCTCAATTCAATTCATTCACGACTTCAAGAGATTCATTCATCACCTACAAGCTTGATTAGGTCTTGTTAAAAAATTCAAAGTGTATTTGAGAATGATTCTATGAAATTGTATAACAAGCTTGGTTCTTGCATTGAGCACCGTATAGTAATTTTCTATTTTCCATTTGATTCAAATGCTATAATTCTGATTTTCATACTTCTCTTGCACTTCTGTTCCTTAATTTCTATTTTTTTTGGTTGAATTCTCTGAATTAACAATATTATCTTTGAATAAACCGTGAATACTAAATAAACAAAGACTTGAGCTCTAGCTTAAGTTTCATATAATCGTTTCTATATCTTGTTGCATTTCTCTTTGTGTAACCGATTGAATAACGGGATTGGTAGTAGAATTATTCAATTCTCCCATTCAACGATTCAATCGACGATGCATCTGTTGATATTGAATCGATAGAAGGGCTACTTAACCTCTCGATTCCATTATTTGAACGATGATCTGAAGGCATACGATTGATTCAAGATGCAAGAAAGCACCATAGTTGGAGGTAATCGGATGTATAACACTCGAGACAAACATGGCCGGTACCGTACCGAGCAGCACTAAGGTTGATAGGGCTACACACGATGAATTCAGAAAGAATTGAACTTGCAAACATGATTAGAAGGCCTAGGCGATCAATACTTTGAAGGTTAATTGCAAGAATCATGGATTAATTAGGTTGAATTTCCGATTAGAAACTCGATCAATATCAAACCGGATCAGATCTTAAAAACGGTACCCTTGTACACGATGAAGCACCGCATTGATCTTCGATCGGGAGTGGCGAGAGAGTTTCTTGGCAACGAGACGATGCTTCTTGGGTTCATCGATCGGAAGGACAAGGCTCGGTCGCCGAATACATAGGCTGCTAGCGCGAATCTCGGCAAGGTGGTCAACAGAACAGTCAAAGAAACGGGTGCGCACGAATATTAGCGCATAGACACGAGTATTGATGTTAGTGCAAATCTTGGAATAAATCGGACGCTTGGGATAAGATGGTGTTTTTAAATAAAGATCCGAGAATGGATCTGGGCCTTACATCGCATACGGTTTAATCTTGAGGTGAATCCAGCGGACCAAATAAGAACGAAGTTAAATGAAAGATGAGCGCTAATCTTGGAGCAGATCCAACGGCCCAGATTAGGCCCAGTAATTGAATAATAACAGAATAGTAATAATATAGAATAAATAAATGATTTGAAAATGCTTCTGAACTCCAAATTAACTCAAATTTGTTTCTAAAATTTTCTTATTTTTCATACTATTTTTCTATACAATAATATTCTAGTTTTAAAAATATAATCATGATAAAACAATTTAAAAGCAAAAGACATTACCTATATTGATATATTTGACCTAGCTTTGACTTGTCATTTTAAATACTATAAAAATTCCAAAAATACAAATAAAAATCATAAATAATAACTAGATATATTTTAGTGATTTTTCAAGTGATTTTCCATGAAATAATAATGATGATAGTAATATATTATAATAAATAATGAGATTAGCTATATTCTTTGATAAATAAAAAAATAATATATAAAAAATATAATAATAATAGATATTATATTGATATTTTCTGTAAGAAGAATAATAAAAATAAATAGCACAAAATATACAAAATATACTACTATGGTAATAAATAGTAAAATACATTTTTTTTTATAATAAAGAATGATAATATAATTTTATAATATGAATTGTATTTCTTTTGTTATTTCTATACAAATATACAATAAAATACTTTTGATGAATAAAATGTAATAAAAATAATAGTTGTAATAAAAACATAATGAATTTCATCTCTTATGACTATTTTCAACTAATAATAAAAATCTTATACTTTTCTATAGATAATAAATAGGAATAATAAAAAAATAGATATAATGAATAGTATAATAAATAGGATAGAATATTAGTAATGATTTCTTTTTAGCTATTATAGATATTAAAAATAAAACAAAAAAATAATAAAATAATAATAGTAAAATAGTATAGCTAACCATCTTTTAATTTTGTAAATGATTCTTACATAATGAATAGTATTTCAATATAATAGAATATAATAATAAAATTCTATTACCTTGGCTATTATAAACATTTCCAAAAATACAAATAAAAATCATAGCCATTTTATTTTCTATTATTTTTTGTAAGTGATTTTCTACAGAATAAATAGAGTTTAATAAAAATAAAATTTTACTACTTTAGCTTTAGCTATTATAAAAATCCCAAAAATATAAATGAAACTCTTTTCCTATTATTTTTGTAAATAATTTTCTACATAGATAAATAGAGTTTAAGAAATAAAAATAATAATAATAAAAAAATAATAATAGTAATAAGAATATAATAATAATAATAATAATAATAATAATAATAATAATAAATAAATGCATCTTCATAATAAAAATAATAATGGAAGATATTATATAATAGACTTTGTGCATTTTAGAAATGAATAAACATGCTCACATAAGGAGTGTAGAGCCACGTAAGAATATTTGCACACATGATATAACATTTAGAATGATTAGTCAAGACGAGAACATCTTGACGTAGGATGAATAAGGCTTTGATAGCAACATGAAGGAATATGTCGAGACAAGAACGTCTTGACACTTGATGAAGAATAACCAGAGCTACGATACTAACATGGAGATATATGTCGACTCTGAAGAAGAAGAACATTATGATGTCCTAGATAGGTGACATCTTAATGACTCGCTTGCGCCATGAGCAAGTAACTCATGATTGAATACGCTCACACAAGAGGTGTAGAGCAACATAGTAATTTTGCACAAGTAATGCAACACGTAGAATGATTAGTCGAGACAAGAACATCTTGACGCTCGGCGAAGAATGACCAAAGCTACGACATCGGCATGGAGAGATATGTCGACTTTGAAGAAGAAGAACATTAAGATGTCCGAGCGAAGCGACATCTTAATGACTCGGTGTCATGAACAAGTAATTCATGACCATTTGAGTAGCAAGACGAACTCGTCCGTCGATGAGTTCGTCTCCGGCTCATTTCCCAAGACTGTGAGATTGAATCGGTGCGTAGGTAGATTCATCCACAAAACAGTGAATGTGAACCGTTACGTAGGTAGGTTCCTTCACTAACACATGCCTCAATGTTGAACCGCGCTCGGTGCTTCGGGTTTGACATTGTGTGCAATTGTGTTTCCTAGGTTTATGAATCGGCTTAGTGCTTCGAATTCATGATCTAGAAGATCGGTGAGAAGAAACACGTGGGCCATATCCACCCTTCTCTGATTCACCAACCTCAAGATCAACCTAGCTCGGCGCTTCGAGTTGTATTTTGTGTGATTGGTTGTTGACTAGTTAAGATTGAACCGATCTGTTTGTAGGTTTATCTTCTAGATCAACGGAGGTCGAGTCGATCGTATGTAGACTCACCTCAAGCCCTCTAAAGAGATTAACCTGGTGCGTAGGTAAGGTTACATATCGAGGTGGCATAGATCGAACCGATCTGTTTGTAGGTTCGTCTTCTATAGGACAAAACCGATCTGTTTGTAGGTTTGTCTTCCATAGATTGAACCGTCTGTTTGTAGGTTCATCTTCCGTAGACCCCTTTTCATGAGATTAGACGACCACTTGACCATCTTTTAACTATACTATTTGCTTCTCTCTTTCAAAGATCCGGAGGTGCCTCGAGGTTCGTAGCCCGGGGTAATTAACGGTGGGGGCTTGCGCCCACCGAATCTACAAGAACTCACAATCACTAAAAAACCCCCGAATGTGCATCCAAATAATCTCTAAACGGCGAGAATCGGCCGACACCCAGCCAGATGCACGCTCGGGAGGGATCTCCGTGTCCTTCTTCCGCAACCCATCGCCCGGCGGCGGTGCGGAGCGCGCGAAAAATGGTCGCACGGACTCGAGCCACGAGTATTCGAAGACAACACATACAAGCTAGGGATGATCAATATTTTCTCCCCAAACTAAGATACTACAAGGAAGACAAAGAGTGCCACAAAGAGGACAAAATATGCACCTTTAGTTTGAAGAGGAGTGTAGAAAAATAAACGCATAGAGAATGAATTTGAGGCTTTAGACCTCAGTTATTAATCATCATAGGCCCATTGTAGAATAAAGAGCTACTAGTAATAAGTCACCTCATCTATACCGTTTCCTTCTTTTTTTACCGTTAGTTAACGTTGATACCAATTTGGTACCAATTAGATAAATAACATCACAGTGTGCATGTAATGATATGTGTGATTAAAAAGGAGCAATAAGAACACCTTCTTTTTAGGAGAGAGAAATGTTACCTTACTTGGAGGAGGAAGAAACTTCTTTTTAGGAGATAAAAATATTTCCTTTGCAAAGAATTGAAAAAAAAAGCTGCTATGCTTGAAGAACCCGAAGATTGTTGGTTCTTCCTCAGTTCCTCTCCTCCAATAAACCTACATTACTTTTTTAGCTACTTTGCAAGAACATCTCGCGGCCTTTATTGAAAGAAACACAAACAACAAAATGATTTCCACAATGTTTGATTTCAGAAAATGATCTTTAGATATATCATCTGATTTCTGATGAGGTGTTATAATTGAGAGATCAGAGGAGAGAGGAAAAGCAAAAAAGAAGAGACGAGAGACCAGAGGACTTTTGGAAGAACTTTCAAAGGCTTTTTCTCTTATGTTATTTTATTTTACATATTATCCGGATTTCCTATTGTGCCAAAGGCAAATATTACACTCTCATTGATTATGGTGGCTGTACAGATGGCAGTCCGCGGATCGGATTGGATCGGATCACGTTAATTTATAATTTATATGTTGATTTTTTTAGATTTAAATTGATTTGGATTAAATTATAAATTATTTGATTTCAAATCAGATTGAGTTAGAATAAATTCAGATCGGATCAAATAGAATTAGATTTTTTAGAAAAAAATGAGTCGTATCAGATTGAGATCTGAGCAAATCAGATAGATATCTCACGTCGAATTTCTCCATTCAGATACCCCACAAACCATAACAGGTCCATAATACATATGAATAAAAAGTGTTATGAAACGATTATTGCCATAATTAAACGCATAATATTTCTGATTGCATTCGGTGTACCAAAGTGATGTGTGTTTCCTTGACCTTGACCTTGTTGAAAAGAAAACTCTATTTTCTAAGAACGCAGATTATTTATCAAAAGGAAAAACTAATGAGTGCTTATGTTAAAATAAACTCATTTATCATTTGTCAATGACAATTAGGCAGCCGGTATATATAACCAAAAGAAAGTTGCTGAACTTGAGACAATGATTAATTATGTACCATTGTGATGGAAAAAAAATAGAGTAATTCCAGTGTACATTATAATTTTTTTATTATAAATATATTTAAACAAATATAGAAGTGTTTTCAATTATTTAGATACTATATGTATCAAATTTGAGTGAAATTTTATTTAGTCATTCATTGTGTAATTATTAAACTTCACTGTTTAAATATTTTGTTAATTTTTTGATGAAAGACTAAATATTCTTTAAATCGATTCAAATCTGTTATGGTTTTTCTATCATAATAATTAGTATGCAAGTTTTTGGTGGAAGATCTTTTATCATATTTAAAATTAGAATGTTCGATTTTTTATTTAAAAATAATTACAACAATTTGACGTACATGAAATTTAAATGTAGGCTCAAATTATCTTATAAAAAATTATCGTGCATATTTTATCACAATGTATAGATTTTAAATTTCGGCCACTAATAATGCAAAAGAAGTAATACATTAATAAATAGAAGTTATACGTAAAGCGTACTCCGTACTCCATAGATAATTGTAGACCGGGTCTATGCAAGAACTCCGTACAGCACTCTCAAGTGTCCAACTCCAAACCTCAGACGCGCGTGTCGCATCATCTAAATACCCGAAAACACCCCCATTCGGCCATCCCTATTCTCTCTCTTCATTTCATTTCGTTTATTTGTTCTATACACTCATCGTAACCCCCTCTCTTTTTCTCATACCGGATCTGGCAACCACACGATCACTTCCCACCTCTACCCCTCTCTCTGCATCTCTCTTCCCTGTGTGCGTGCATCCTGTTCCTTGTTATATTTGTTCTTTGAACTCATGGCAACTACAGAGGATCCACGTGGCAATCCCTCCGACCCGAACCCGATGTTCAGCACATGCTACACCTCACATCACGCGCGCCTCATCCTTCCTCCACTCACTCGCAGTGACCACAACGCTTTCAAAGAGCAGGACCACCATGCTTCCTCTTCGGTCCCGTCACCGCCAGTCTATGATGAGGTGGAGGGGGAGGAGACCCAGCCCGTTGCTCGACCCTGGAATCTAAGGTCGAGGAGGGGGTTTAGGTTATCTTCGGAGAAGAGAGAGAACGAGAGAGCGCGGTTCTCTGTGAGTCTCAGTGCGGAGGAGATAGAGGAGGATATTTATGCGGTGACCGGATCCAGACCCCGCCGCAGGCCCAAGAGGAGGCCCAGAGTCGTTCAGCGCCAGCTCGATGTGAGTTTCTGGACCTTTGAATTTACCTTTCTACCCTTGATCGTTCTTTCTTCCGTTTTGTTTAAGATATTTTTTATGTGAATTTTTAAATTATATTAATATATGAATTAATTATAGATAACTAGATTTTTTTTTTTTTATTATTTGATTTAATATAATGTGAGCTTTCAAAATTATAAAATTTAATAAATATATCTATCATAAAATTAACAATATTAACGATTTGAGTTTTAATTTTTGTTTTCTAATTTAGAATATAAATTAAAAAAAATGAGTTGATACTTTGATAGTATTTAATAATGATAGTATCGAAACCATATCTTCTTTTATTTTAATTTTTGTTTTCCTAAATAAAGCGCAACGAGGCAATGCTCGAGTAGCAAGCATATTGATACTGCTGTGTTGTAGGCTTGTAGCCTTGTAGGAAGTTTTGCGTCTTGCACCTTACTTTGTTCGTAAATCAGGACATAGTACGCCATAGTAAGTTTTGCATGTAATTCTCAGAAGTCACAATTGACGCTGAAAAGCCAGTGCTCTGTCCCACATTTTGCCATCCTCATATCATTTAATACCTGTTTTGCCTCTCGTCCCTCCATTTTCCAGAAATAGCCTTGAAAGTACTAACTCCGTTGTGCAATAGATGATCCCAGTTCTGTGTTAGGGCTTCTATCGCTTTCACGAAATGTCAAGAGAATTTCTATGGGACTCGAGAAGAAAACTGAAGAAAATTTCCTCTCTTCTACTCCACCTACTATTACAGTAGTAGTGTCCATTGCACCTACGAGAGGAAAATTTCATATAAACCCTCTAAACATCTTAAAATTATTTGATCCGTTTATAGACAAAAACACTAAAACCTTTTTAGAAAAAAGTAATATCATGCCCCTTTTCCCATATGATATGGACCGTATATCTTTCTTTATAATCGATTCTTTGTGCATCTTGGAATAGACGTGGAATTCTTTGGATAAGTTCCATGTCCATTATGAAAAATACTTACCACTGACATGTGGGCCAACTGTGATGGATGAGAGCTTATTAAATCCATAAGTTATACCATACCTCTTGTTGTGTAATTACTAGTGAAGCTATATGTTGCTTGGTTGTTTCTGTAATTATGGGCTATTAATTAAAAGACAGATGCCAACATCAATTTAAATAGTAAGTCTTTATTGGCATGATGTACAATGGATTGCTACACCTACAAATCATTTGGGGACCCCAAGCCCCCATGACAAATTAAGTAACAAGGAAAGGCCTTCTTGTAATGTATTGATAAAACAAAACCACATTGGCATAATTTCTCTTTTACATCAATTTTTCCAAATCCGAACAAAAGCAACTAATCCAAACCTTCAACCCAGATCATTTCCTCAAGAGATGCGTGGACATAAAATAGCCGTAACTTTCATCTTGTTCGCTTGAGGTGAAGTCTTAAAATTTATTTTGTATTTATTAAGTAAAAGTGAAAACAAAAAACTTTTAATTATGTTTATGTTGTCCATCATTTATTTGTGTTGTTTAACAAACTTGATCCAATGATTTAAAATTGACTGACAGTTGATCAAATAATTTAAAATTTTGGCGTTGATCTGTTTTAAGTTTTAACATATAGTCAAACAGACTCCAAATTACATGCAACACAATTAATTGATATAGATCTTAGAACATTTAATATTTGAACTTAAAATTGACATACCTCTGCATTTAATATTTGAACAATACTATAGATCTTAGAAAATATCACGTGTTTGTACTTAAAATGGATGTACTTGAATCATCAAAAAAATATCTGTTAGAGTTTCTATTCAATTTTTAGCCTGAACTAAAAAAAAATCATAAATTTTGAAATGTAAAAAAGAATTTAAAAAGAACTTCAACAATTCTTAACTTTGAAATGAAATGTATAGATCATTTTTTGACTTGATTTTTATGCATTTTGGATCGAGATTGTGACAATGTTTGGCACCAAAGACATCAAAGATTTATGAAACTGGAACACTCTAATTCAAAACACCTAACTTGTTTGGGACTAAAGGCTTTGTTGTTAATGTAGTTGTTGTATTTAATTCTGGATTTATATAGCCGAGTTAAAAAAAAATCAATAAAGTCTAGACCATTATAGTTCTTCTACTAAAATCTATTTACCAAAATGATTTTTTTTTTCTTTTTCTCTCTGAATGAAAGCAGGTACATGCCTGTTTTGATGACTTCTACTAATGTAAAAAAGAGTGCGTGTGAAAAAGGAAATGAACTTACAACAACAACAAAGCCTTTAATTTCAAATAAATTGGGGTAGGCTAGAAATGAAACCCAATCTGAAATTATAAAATCAGAGATCTCAAACATCAATGATAATAATGATGATGATGATGATAAAAAATTAATAGTAATAAATAAATAAATAAAAATAATAATGATAATGATGAACTTATAAGTAAAAAAAAAATCTATCTTAATATGTTCCAATGATGGATGCCCCTTACAATGCCAGCACAATTCAAAACTGGACTCCTAGAAAAAGATCGGAAACTCTTCGATTCCTCTCATTCCAAATGTGCCTGAAACAACTGTCTGTTCCATTTGTAATTCTCAAGACTGAGGGAGGTGGTGTTCAAAAAGTTAGATCCCAGATGGTACTTTTGTAGGAGTCCCAATGTGTCTGCCTCTAGTTTGACAAAAGAGGTTGTTGAAAATGATAATCTCTAAGTATCTAGGAAATTTGAAAAGAAACAACAATATTGAAAGATTTGGAGATAGCTCATGAGAGAGGAAAGTGTATTAAGGTTTGCCTAAAAATTAAGGAATGATTAAATCTTATGCCTAAAATGATTGAGTTGTCAGGCGTGTAATAGTATAAGGAATGTTAGGATTTGTATAAGATGTAAATGCGCTATGTAGTATGCTAAGAGAATATCAATTAGAAAATATCAGAAAAAGAGAAAACAAAATAGTTGTGTGTGTATGAGAGAAAAACAAACATTGTAATCTAAATTGTGTTATTTGAGTTTTGTTCTAAAGAGTCGAGTGAGTACATAGTGATTGAATTAAAAACTACATTTCTTAATGGGAAGATGTTGGACAATTAAGCTTTATTGGAGTCAATGTCAATTACCACACCTTTGAAGGTGCAGTTGTGCATTTTTCACTCCTCAGGATATTCAACAAAATCATGGCACCTCCCAATTTTATTGTATCATCATCTCAGACTACCATTGTTAGGGATGTGTGATTCAAAGTTGTTTCACTTGAACATTAACGCACCGTCCTATTTTGTTAGAAACACTGAATGTTGACCTTCCTATTATAATGGTCAGAGGCATATTTTAAGATAAGAGGCAAATATCTTCCGATAATAAGCTGAAAATGATATCTTCCGTTGGTTTGTTTTATTTTATATATGCCTTTATGCCATAGTTACTGTTTTCTGTTTTTTTTTTTCTTTTGCCCATCTCTTTTACAAGGAATGAGTCAGGGAACCATATGAAAGGTTACCTAACTTTAGTGTACATCAAGGTGAAATGGATTTGCACTGATAACATGGAGGCTTCGGTCTTCACTAAATCGACTTAGTTTTAAATACAATGTGCATTCGATCCTCCAGAATTGCATAATTATTTATTTTGTTTTTCATCTCTGTTGCTTATTGAAAAGCTTCTATTTTTAAAATTATGCTATTCAATAATCCTGAAATTTGAAAATAACAAAATGAGGGTTGTAATTTCAGGTACTATTTCCGGGGATGTGGCTGACAGAGATCACCGTCGACTCTTACAAGGTCCCACAATCATGATCCATAGGCGCTGCCTTACAATGTTAAGTGAGCACATTATTGTTCACAGTTCCAACACCTTCCTAACACATCTTCCTTTGATCCTTATTTGGTGAGATTAGTGATTGATAGGGATTAACTAGATAAGTATTTTTTTTTATTTATTTTCCCTGAGTGAATAGGTCGCCTCAGGGAAGTTATTTAATTATCCTAGGAATTTGCAACCAATTAATGCTTCCAGTAGCTGAAGACAATTACTGTGGGGCACATGTGGTACATTCTTCTTCTTCCTCTCTCCGTTTTCTCTTCTTTTCTTTTTTGAATGTAAATCCTTTGAAACACCACGTAGGGAAAAGCATCCCAACATTTCTTTTTAGCCATAAGGTTCCTGGCACTCCTCTGATTTCATGGGAGGACCTCTATTTGCTTTGAGCATGCTTGGGCTTATGGGAAGATTGTCCCCTTGGTCTTCAATTGCAAGAGAGGGGCAAACTTGGTCTTTGGAGGGTAAAAGTGATCTTAGTGGTTTATGCAGGGCTTACAATGATAAGACTTGTTTGCCACTGGATATGCACACAAATAGGTGCTTATCGCTTTCCTTTTTTTATTTTAATTTTTAGAATTTTCTGTAGATAAAATGAGGATGTGCTTTTGTAGAACTGATTTTTATATATGGTTTAATTGCAAATGTAAGGGTGACTTCTGGTTTAAATTAAATATATTTGTGTACCTAGTGGTTCACTGCAAAATCTGCTTATATATATAGAGAGAGTTTGTTTATGATGATTCTATAAGCATTTTGATCAAATGATTACAGTTCAAAATTTTACGTCCGAAATTTCAATCTAAATAGCTTAAAAAATTCTTCATATCATAACATTATAGATTATCAATTTTCATTATGTTTGAAGTTAGTTTACTATGCTTAATGATTTTGAAAGATGATAACATTTGGCCTTCAAAAATTGATATTTTTAATTATTTTTGGAGTCATCTTTCAAAAATCATTAAGCATAATAAAATAATTTCAAACAAGATGAAAATTAATAATCTACGAGGGTATGATATGAATAATTTTTAATCTATTTAAATTGAAATTTTAGGCATGAGATTTTGAAAATTGAGTCATAAACCTTTCGGTTCGAAATACTTATAGAATCACTATAATGACTCTATATATAGAGAGAGAGGGGGAAGAGACAGTTGAGCTATGCTGCTAAATAATTGATCCGAAGTGTTCAAAATGATTTACATATAAAAAACTAGTTTGAGACCAAATTTTATATTTTTTGAAATTTTTTTACTATTTTTAAGATAGTTTGAAAATCACTTAATTTAATTATTATAAGCCGTTCAAAAGAGGTGATTTTCAAACTATCTTAAAAAATAGTAAAAAATAAAAAATAAAAAATATAATCCCAAATTATTTTTTCATATGTTAATCATTTTGAGCGATTCGAATCAATTACTTAAACTTTAAGAATGAAAAAATGATCCATAACATCGGGGTGATCTGTGTTATTCATAGCACAATAATAATAATGTATGAATTTGTTATGCTTAAGGTAGGGCGAAGATAAGGGGGTTGGGCCCCCTCCCTCCAATCCCACAAAAGTTATATGTTGGGTTAAAATTTATTATGTATTTTGCTTCATGATGTATATTGATTCTTTAATTTATCAATTTTAATATTCTAGTAATTTAAAACTGCATCTCGACCATTTCATATTAAAATCTTGATTCCGCCTTGCGAGTAAGATCTCTCTCACTGCCTTTTTCTCTATAGATTTTTTCCTTTTTTTTTGCTGAGTGCAACTTGCTTGCAAGAGATTTACTTTCTAATTTTGTAATATGTTGCTTTGAATCCGTGGAAAAGAATACATCAAAAAGAAACGTAAATTTTATTTTATGAAAAAAAAAAAAGAATTCGTGGAGGTCTGTGGTTTGACAAGAATCTTGTCTATAAATTCAATATTTAATATTTATTATTATTCTTCATGAAATAGTTAGGTCAATTGGACTATTGCATTTCAGTTCTAGTATGACCCGAGTATCAATCGGGACTCGCTAAACGTTAGACAGGAAAAGGCAGTATGTTAGTGGGTAATCTTCAGTCTTTTGTACTGCATATTACCCATAAATTCATTTCTACATCTTATTCCTTTCTATGTAATATTTTTGTAAGGTTTTAGTCAATGATGGTTTGTGAAATGGCTTCTTTATTGTGTTAGTTTGACACTTCTGGTTTTTGGCAAGCTCTTTACTCTGGCTGATATTTACATGTACAAATTCAGGAATACAAGATCGTTCAAACTGTGTCAGAAACAGCAAAATACTCACACCTTCCAGTTTCTCTAACAAAATCACATCTAACACCCCCCCTATCCACTAGTATTAGGCGTCGTAGTGGTACTGTTCCATTTGTTTATGACTGAATCTGGTGATGATGGTGCTAGGATAGAATGATTTAGCAACCCTTTGTGATCCTCTGTTCTGATCTCTTTTTCAGAAGCTCCTTTGGCCGCCTCCAAATTTGTACCCTCGTTTTGTATCTCCAACAAAACATCAAGTACCTCCTTTATTGGTGGCCTCATGTCTCCGTCCGGCTGAAGGCACCTGGTTTATGTAAAACATTATTGTTGCCAAATATATTAGTTTTATGCCTTGCTATTATTTGATAGCTTTTGGCTGATATTTGTATATGACAGGTTGTAAGACCAAAACCAAATAGCATAAATGCAAGTTCTTATTGGTACTAGCTAATCGGCTCGCAGATTCTGGAAGTATCTGGACTTCAATTATTCTGATATTTTCAAACCTGTAACGTATGTTCGCTACCTGAAAGCTAGCTCGGCCACCATGGTAATCATCCTTCTAGTAGCAGCATCAGATCCAAAGCCAAGTGATGGATCGACAAGTTTATCCAACTCGCATCGTTGTATCATCTTGATTGCCATGCTGGAGAGGTTTATTTCATCACGATGCCTAGTCACGTCAACTGCTTGCATTGATGATATGAGCTCCACAAGGACAACACCGAAGCTGTATACATCGCTTTTGTCTGTTAGTTGATAGCACTTGTGGTACTCTGGATCCACATAGCCCGGGGTGCCTTGAGGGGCAGTCGACACATGTGTCACGGCAATAGGGAAAAGCCGAGAGAGGCCAAAATCAGCGACCTATAAGAAGTAATGATATGATGTACATTAAACACAAAAGATATAGGAAGTTAGTTCTTGCAACCATCGGCTTGACCAGACTTAACCAGAAGCAAATTGGATAAATGTCAATTTAACACCAAGTTAGTATTGCACTCTATTCTGTCTTGTTATTTCATTTTCCTATGGTTAATTTATGTTTGTTTTGGCTTTTTTCAGTTTAATGATTTATCTGACTCATCTACCTTTAAGGATTTGAACTGCTATGTTCTCATTTAACTGTAAATATTCATTAGTAACACAATGACCATGGTCTTTACTCTTTATGCTAATAGGCAGTTCATTGCTATGCTTTTATATTTTGGTTCTAATTATCGTTAATCTTTTTGGCTGTCTGTGATGACTAAATAATAAATTTATCTCCACCTCTCTCTGGAATAACTCAATCCCTATAGTTATTCCCAGCTCATCCCTTCTCAAAAAATGTGCCTTTGAGAACAAGAGAGGATAAAAAAAAAAGTGCATTACCTTGACATGAAATCCAGCATCAACTAGCATATTAGAAGTCTTAACATCTCGGTGTACTATTGGTGGATCGACAGCATGCAAATATGCCAATGCATCAGCAGCTTCTATAGCAATGGTAAGGCGCCTGTGCCAGGTGAGCGCCTTCTCATGAGCATGGGAACCATGAAGATGGTCAGCTACAGTCCCATTCGGGATGAACTCGTAGACAAGCAGCAGCTCACGGCTGTGGCGTGAGGTGCAACCATACAGGGCTACTAGGTTGGGGTGTCGTAGGCGAGATAGAATCTGAACTTCATTCATGAATTGTTCCATTCGCCGACAGTTGTGCTCATACAACCGCTTTATTGCCACAATACGCCCATCACCTAGTTTACCTGAGACATTTGTAAATTATTTAATGTTTATACTAAGGTAAATCTTGCAGGGGTAAAAAAGTACATCCACTTTTCTGAAGGGTGTGAATGGTTCTTTTTTTTTTTGGAACTTGTACTTACAGAAAATTTTCATTTTCCCCTCTCATTTGGTTAAAATTTGAACATATTTCTTACAGCTCACAATATTAAAAATTTAAAACTTCTATGGCTTACATAAAAGTGTTAATTAGAAGTAATCATTATTGCATATGAAAAAGGAGAAATATGTTATCAAACTTTAATCTAAGACAACATAAATGCAACATGTCTGCATGAGTAGATATTAAGAATTTAATGGTTTCAACTATGGTAAAGAAAACCTAAATAAATAGAAACTTGCTCTGTAAAGCAGGACCGATGAAGGTACCAATATTTTTGTAAAGGACATATATATAAAAACTTAACTACAAGCTGGTAAACTAGTTATAAACTAGTTACAACTACCTTAAATATTTTTTTTTTCAAAATTAATTGTTGAGATGGACCAGAGCTCACCATAAAACTACTCTGCTTTTCATTGAAAATAAATAAATAGTCTACCTTTATATACAGTACCAAATCCTCCATCACCAATCTCTTCCCGGGAATCAAATCCATTAGTGGCCTCCTCGAGCTCCTTGTAGGGGAAGACGTGTGTGATCTGTGTCGACTCGATATCAGATAGGTCTCTTGAATGTATGTATGATGGTCCTGGAGATGAAATTGAACGGCTTTGCTTTAGCAACATGGCACGAGAACTGCCCTGTTTCTTCTTGTGCATGTAAAAGATGAAACAACAAGACAACAAGATGAGGCAGGCAAAAGCAGCAGCCGCTGATACACCTGAAATGGCAATTCATTTGTATCACCAAACTTGCAGTTAGAAACTTTTGTTAAAGAATTTCCTAATAATTTTAAAATACAATCATCAGAAACTTCATGCACTATAATGATGCACAGTTTTGTAAGCTTTGTTATGTATTACATTACTAGGATCCAAATCAGCTGTTATTCTTGCAAGAATAACGGCTTCATGTTATTCTATCTAAAAAAATAGAAAAAAGTTTACAGATATGTTCTTTTATTTGTAGATGATAGCCTATTAAATTTCATATAATGTCATTAATATTATATAGTCCATCAACGACCGTTAATTTGAAACTGTTGCAAACATTAGTGAAAGATTGTTAATTTGATAAACTTTGATGGACTACTAAACGTTAATGAAATTACATGAAATTTTATGAACTATCAATCTATAAGTAAAAGAACATATTTGTAATTTTATTCCTATTTTTAGGATTTTTTTATATTTTTTAGATAGAATAACAGGACCCGTTATTCTCCATGAATAACAGCTGATTTGAATCCCACAATACTATATTTGTCATGGGTAATGTGTAAAATTGAACTTAAAATATAATGGATATTTTCTGTTCATCCTTCACATATTTACCATGATATATAATTTCCTCCCAATCAATATTTTGAAAAAAAAAAATTTTCCATCTGGATAATGACTGGTCCATAATTAATTTTACTGTTTTACACTAGATAGTTTATTAAAAAAATTGAATGAATGTTACCATTCCAGAATGAATATGCAGTATATGGTATATGCCGAATTGAGACTAAGAAACTAACTGCCTACCTATCACAACTCCGGTATGACTACTCTTCTTACCTGCAGCACAAACAGAATTAAAAAGAAAAATTAGATGGATCATAGAAGATCCCAAATTTAATAATCACTGCAATTTTTTGTTTTGGATTTGTGATGCTTCATTAAAAAAAATTGACATAAAATGCTTCATTACAATTTCTTTGCTAAATGTTTCAAGCAATTGCACTTGAACGCTGCTATTGTCAAGTAAAAATAAAATAATGGAGAGATTTTTTTTTCTTTTTCCCCATTTCTTTCGAAACTAGTATAGTTTTTATCACTGTTTTTAAATACGGATTTTCATGTAGTTCTATATATATTATTTTATAATATAGCATTTAATTATATATGAAAGTCGGAACGGAATAAGTAAAATGATAGTGGAGTAATAATAATAAAAAAAAAAGAGCTTGTTTAGTGGCGTGGCCGCATGGGGAATAGCAGCGGACCCAAGTTCAAGCCTCACTTCAATTCAAGCATACTCCATTTTGCTGAGCGATTTGTAACTGTAGGGTTATGATCTTCTGTGGCGCAGAGTTTACATGCGAAATTTGATACAATGTGGTCTGATCTTCTGTGACAAACGCTGTATAAAATCGCATGAACACTACTATATGACATTCTGGCTGCGGCAGACCGGCCACATTTAAAAGCACTGGTTTTTATTAAACGCCAACTGTTTAGCTTCTCATTGAATCGGACAAAGAGACCCTTTCAATACGAGAAAATAGTTCTGTATTTGAAAGAGAAGCAATTGATATCATAAATGTAGAGGTGGCAATCGGTCGGGTCGGTTCGGGTTCGGATCGGGTCAGTTTGACTTTTTGGAAGAAATCAGGTCGAGTCCGGGTCGGATTAATTTATATGTTGTATTTTTTTAGATCGTTGATAGATTTCGATTGGGATTAATTTATATGTTGTATTTTTTTAGATCGTTGATAGATTTCGATTGGATTGAAAACCATTTGATCTCGGGTCGAATCGGATCAGGTCGGGTTCAGATCGGATCGGATCCGTTTGACTTTCTTAAAAAATCGGATCAAGTCGGGTTTGAGTCCGGACGGGTTTCTCGGTCGGATCGGATCGAATTCTGCCACCTCTATATAAATGTGACATTTATGACATCGATATCTTTATCCTTCAGTGCATTTCTTGCGGCCGTCTATTAATGGCGCTTCCAGCGAGATAATGAGAACAAACATACCATACACAATTACAGGATATCAACTCATTGTTTTTTTAATATTTTATTCCCCATGACATTAAAGTGGCTAGCTAAATCCATATGAACAAAGAAAATTATAAAAAAAAATAAATAAAAAAATAAACAAATATATCACTAGAAGCCAAATTTTAAAATGCAGATTTCAATATACGTATGATTAGTATGTATAATGTATATATAATATGCAAGTGTATATGTGGTTCAATGTACGGTTACATACGTAAATATGTATCCTAAAAGATTCTTAAAAATATTTTAATATCACATTTCTTTTTTTTTAAATTTAATAAAATATAATAAAATATAATAAAATATTAAATATTTTTGTTATTTTTTGCATGAAATATCACAATAAAAATTTAAAAATATCACACACTATTAAATATATAAATATATATTCTTATTCATATGACATCACATTATATAAATATATATAATTATGCAACCGCACTTGAAAATAATATTAAAAACAATACTAGAAGGTTTTAAAATCTGAACGTGCAGAAGGCTTTCAAGACCAGGAAGGGGTCAATAAACAGCTAATGTTCGTTTGAACCAAAGTGAAAAATATTCAACAGAGGTTATCGTGTGTGTTCAGGTAACTTTCTGTCTTTTCTTTTAAATAAAACAGACATGGAACGACCGGACAATGAAGAATGAGACGTTAGTTAGAAAATTACCGGGCAAAATAGATACACACTGTTTGAATAACACCATCTATAGAGTCCAGAGAAACATAATCTGATTTGAATACAAAGTGATTAAAATTCCTAAAGACAATATACCATGGAATTTAGGCGAACAGAATATTCCTATTTATTTTTCCACCATTTTAGAATAAGTTATCCATGGAAAAATAATTCCTGTCTGGAGTAAGATCTAAGAAAAAAACTCCTGTCAAAAGTAAAAAAATATATATATCTACTGCATTCCTGCTTCTCAGTTCTCAGTAGCACTTCAAACAAATTGACCATGACCAAGTTTTTGTTTTTCATTTTTTTAATCAGATTGAAGGGCTTTCTTTTTCTGAATATAGAATATCGTTAATTTAAAATTATATACTAATCAGAATAAAGACCAGAGTCTAGCTTTCAAGTTTTATTTAATTGGTGCCTATGAAAACTTAAATCAATAATTGGTACCGATTTAGAGATATTATATTGGGATCTCTGTGCACGTTTTATTTTATTAATCGTTTCAGTATTTATTGCACAAAAGAAAACACAATAAGCATTACATAAAGTCAAAAACTATTCATGACGCTATAATTTTGCGACCTAACGAGGCAGGTCCTCATCCACCACCAAATCTAACAAAAGAAATCTGTGTGCCCATGTTCATCGCAGCAATAAATAAAATAATAATAAATAATAGTAAATAGTTGAGAGCGATTATGCACATGATGGATCATTAATGGCGACGACAACAATTTTAATTTCTCACGACCACAAACCTTACTCGAAAAATACTTCACGACACATACCTGACAGATATTTTTGCGCTCAAATGTTTTTAATTAACTGTGTAAAACCTCACTAAGTTTTTTTTGTAAAGAAAACTGTCACCAGAACCAACATTTCATTTTCTTGAATCTTGAGGCCCTCTTTTATGATGAAATAATAACCACTTTCCTGATGTCGTTTTTTGAAGCCTCTAAAAATTAAGGATTTTAGAATATGGGTATGAGATGTCAACCATGAAGATTGTGACATACAAATAAATCATTCAACTCCTGCGAGCTACGCTGTTTTCATAAATGCTTTTCACAAACTTAAATAGTCGGGACTTGGTATTGTGAGGTACTTCAGACTCTGAGACGAATAATATTCAGACCGTCCTGAGTCCCGACTCCCGACCAACACTTAATTACATTGCAAAAGGCTGTTCAGCCTGGGATTTATTATGGCGGAGTGAATTTATCCACTTTAAGTCGAATAATATGACCTTACTATCTCAATTTGTTTCATCCAATTTAAATGCAAAAGTAATTTTGATTCTAGCATGAAATAATTTTACAAAGGGATCAAAAGAATAAGACTAATTTAAATTGCAGGATCAAAATAAGATAATTTCTATCATCCTTGGGATGAAAACATTCAATTAAAATTTCTGAATTATATTCGGTACATTTAACCTCCTAAATCATCTATTTTAAAATTTTAATTCAATCAATCTCCTTCGTGGGTCACTTTTGAAAGTGATACGAGTGATTTACGGCAAAACAGAAATACCGATCACTGAGATGAGAATGAAGACAGACTTTTACTCTTCCATATAAATTATCTCGAGAATGTATGTATATGTGTGTATTATCTTGTTCGACCCCCCATGTATTGAGAGTCGGTCCTTATATAGGCATTATCTCGCGTCATATGATCGTTGTGCCGTTTCAGTCGTCGTCTTCGGGGCGGCAATTATGACGTTTAATGTCGTGCATGTGCCTTAATGTCATATCGTGTATGATCATTGATGACATTAAATGCCACGACATGACATTGAAGACTCACTATTTCGAGACTGGACTTTCGAAACAGAACTCTCGAGGATAGGCTCTCGATGTTGGACCTTTGTATAAAGTAAAAAAGATTATTAATTTGTAAAAACCCCCGAGTTTGATTTATGAGCCTACTCGAGCCCATTAGATGATCTCGAGTACTAAACCCTATCAGAAAGCATCTCCTTTCAGTCACTGTCATATCATTCACCCCAATTACAGAAGAGTGAAATTTATACTCTACATACTGTAAAGTACTTTTTAGTTGTTTATATATCTCATAAAAAAAAAATCTCGTTTCTGGAATTTTCTTTGCACTGGATGTAAAAAAGCCTCTCTTTCACCTAATTATTTAAAATAATAATTTACCTTTTAAATTATTCCCAACGTAATTACGTAATAGTCACTCTTGAGTACTTAGTATAAAACAAAAATTACCGGCTATAATTTAAATCAAAGGATTCAAACATATAATTTTCTAGTGTTATTGGGAAGAAAAACATGAAAAAAGGTCATATGCATATCCCAAAAGGTTCGATCCTATTAAACAACTTACTAAGTCGCAACTTGCAAATGACAACTCAGAGGCCACAAAGAATCTGGACAAATTGAACGTTACCTTTCCAGTCACTCTCGGTGTTGGAGTAGTCCAAAGCCCATCAGACTCATTTTTGTTTCTATGACTCCATCCATCGTTAAATATTTTTAAAATTCATACTTTAATTTTTTTATTGATTTGAAATTCGTATATTGTTTGATCGTACGGATTAGAGTTATGATTGATCCGAAATAAATCCGATGAGATTTTAACTTACTCCCACCCCGTCACTCTCCGCATTGTCCAACAATGTTAATTGGTTTTCATTTCCGCATCCCAACAATGTTAATTAGTAGTGACTATTATGTACCTACCTACCGTATAGCCAACCGGTAAATTAGCTTCTCTTTTCCTAATTTTTCTAATAAAATTAGGTCCTCTCGCATCGAAACAGATTAGCCTTCCCTAGCGGAAAACACTTTTTCCCCCCTTAAAATCGGTGAATACTCGTGAAAATCAAACTTAGCGAAAAAAGAAAAATTGTGAGAAAAAAACTAATTGGATAAAGATAAAACATACCGCAGGAGCCATTGGGGCAAAAGCAGTTGAATTTATAGGTTGAGGTGTCGTTGGACAGAGTGTACCCACACTGCCCCCTTTTTAACCGGCATTCGGTACAACTATTGGTCGGGTTCCATCCCAACTGAAACCCTTTCTTCAGCACCGGAGCAAACTCATTGGTCAGATTATACCGACTCAAGTAGGAATCCAGCACCGGCGCCACCACGACCTGTTTGCACCATCCAGACCACAGGAAATAATGGTCGGGGTATATATCGTGGGTTAGAAACACGTAGGAATCTCCAAAAGTGTTAGACAAACATGATATGAGGCTGCTGCTGTTTAGGGGATATTCACACTCAAAGAAGAAGGTGAGGTTCACATCAGAGATCGAGTAGGTTACTCCAGAGTCGGTGAAGATGGAAACGTTGTTCTGGACTCTCGGACAATCGGAGTCAAGGATATTGCTGTCAACCAAAGTTACTATGTGGTTACCATAGTCGATCTCCAGCACTGTATATTTCTCAGATTTCAGGTGAAGAACAGGGGTAATATTGTATTCGCAAGAGATGAGGAAGCCAGGCAACCCGCAGTTCTCAGGAGTGTTCTCTTCATAAAGAGAGAAGGGATAGGAGATGCTGTGATTCCCACACTTGAAAGAGTCACATGTGGAGGAGCTGTAGGTTTCAGTAGAGAGGAGAAGAAGGGAGAGGGAGAGAAGGGGAAGGGGAAGGGGAAACATGGAGGAGGGGAGGGGGAGAGGAAGGGGAATCGATTTGGTCAATGAGTGTGTTATTTGGGGTTCTTTTTATTGGAAGGCAGAAGAAAACGTTCGGAGACCAGCATGGACTTTTTTGGCTGCTGGATGCATCGGGAGTTGCTTTTGGGGAGTCTCCAACTCTCCATTCCAGACTCCAGTTCTGCACTTCTACTAGTACTGAATATATTTGTTAATTTTCGTGTTATTATCGGACCAGCGACTGCGATGGGTCTGTGCTTTCTTGGCAATTGATACCTCGTTGTGTACAAAGAACAGGTTAATCTGAATATGGACTAAAATTTTATAATGTTTTATAACCTTTTTCATACATGAATATATATGTTTTTTACCATTCTTGAATAGTTGAAAAAGAGAACACTCAAAGAAATTTTCAACAAATAATAATAATATCTACATCGTTTTCGTTCCACTTATTAGAACTATCTAGCTATATGTGATCAATTTGTTAAATGATTGATAAATTGGTAAAACACGAGTCTTTAAATATTCCTACAATGCTAATAATATATTTAGTAAAAGGGGAAAAACTCGAGTCTATTATTTAGTTAAGAAATTTCAGGAGACTAGCTATATACTCGCGCGTTGCAACAGACTCTTTATTTAAACATTAAAATACTATAAGATAAAAAATATTATAAGACTCTTTTAAATTATAAATTCACCAAATTATAAAGAAAGCTTATAATAAAGACTATATTTAATCTTGGATGAGATTTTTGCACAATATGAGTTAATTATTCATGATTTTTATGGCAAGAAAAGTAAATTATTCTAACATATATTATCACCATTAATTTCTTACCAAATATGCACAAAGTTGCTAAATAAAAAAATAATATTATGGAAATAATAGTATATATGGGAAAGAAATGGAGAGAAAGAGGAGATCAATGGACGCGATCACATACGTTCGATCAATCAAAAATAAATATTATCCGTCTAATTGAAGGATAAAATGGGTATAATAAAAAATTACCATGACAAAAAATGGACCCTCCAATTCTTAGATGTTTTATATAATAGTATAGATATAGATATATATACATATGAACTTCTATTTATATTTAAAAATTAAGTTGGTTAATCGGAGTGAGATTATCATGATTGTTCATATATAAACAAGTTATAATTATCTAACCATCTTTTAATTATTTAGATTTTTTTTCAAAATTATTGATGTACAAAAACTATCTAGTTGTAGAATCTTTCCACAAAGAAACTACTATAAGTTTATTAGAAAATGATGATCTAAAGGGGGGGAAACTCGTGTAAACATTGGGCGATCACTTTTTTAGGCATTTGGATATTAGTAGTTTGTATTTTTTTTTTCATTTTGAAAGTATTTTTGTAATGGAAGATGTCACAGTGATTATAGATTATAAATGACAAGAATGCACACTCCGGAAAAGAAAAGAAAATAATCTTATTATTATATTGAATAACTAGAGGAGAAACTAGATAGAGGAAAATTTGACTAAAGCGGAAAAATTAATTGAGTTGCATTATGTGCAAATTCTTCTATCTTTTTTTGCCCACAGCCCTTGTCTTATAATTTTAATGCGAACCCTAATAAAGTCTGGTCATTTCGTCTTAAATTAGTCCGTCTTAATCAGAAAAGCAGTCCGGCTGGCTCGCGAACATATTTGATTAAGAATCTCTCCAGTTGTATGTAAATGTAGACGACTTGAATTGTGGTAATGTAGGGAAGTTTCGACCATCTTCCTTAAAATATGTGTTGATTCTTTTAACAAGTTGGCAAGTTGCCCGCTGGTAGGTCACGCTGTCTCTTCATTCTAATCAAAAAAATTCTAGTAGCTCATATAGTAAATTAATATATTATATTGGTTGTAGTTAGCATATAAAAGAATGTGTTTCTTTGACTCGGTTTCTATACAATGAATAAAAATCTGCACCGTCTTATATTACATTTCTGTGCGAAACGGAGTTGTCGTTTTTTTCTTTCCCTTAAAAGGGAAACAAGAAATGAAACATAAAATAATGTAAGAGGAAGCGCTTATGGAAGCAGCGAGTGATGTCTTCAGATCTTGTGAGATGTTTTGATGCCAGATTAAAAAATAATAAAAAAATAAAGGTCTTATTCAATCTGCCTGTTTTCAAAATAAATATGTCGTGCTAAAAAAAATAGAAAAATATTGATTATCGGTTGTACATTGGAAATTGTCCGTTCTAGTCTTCTAGATGGTAGGTCAATGATAAGACTGGCCCATATTTAGCATCCAGCCCACTAATAAATATGGAATCAGGCCCAATATTTTAAGAAGAGGAGATATGACTGGATCTGGACTATTGCAGACTTGGCAATTTGCCCAGTACCCATTATCCATAATTATGAGAAAGCCCACTTAATTGGGCCTATCTGATCCCATTTTGGTCCAGAAATTACATATGGACCGGATTTGCATTATCATGACTCCATGAGGACTGAGGAGCAGAGTTGGTATAAAGGAATTACTGATTAGCTATAAATGTTTCCTTTTCCTTTTCCTTTTCGTTGACAGCAGGTTTTGTTGAATGAAAAACAGAGAAGCACGCAAACTTTTGAAAACTTTATAGGGGTCAGATGAAGTTTTTGATCAAGGAATATTCCTCTCCGATCGTATGTACGATGTTTAGAAATATTGAGATCTGATTAGTCTATTATTACTTATGTAATTTATTACTATTCTCCATTTTTTTGGAGAGGGAAGAACTAAGCGTGATTGGTTGTACCGATTTGATAGCTCAATATATATCCTTCACTAGCTCATGTCATGCTTTGCTCGTCCTTTATTTTATGTACATTTCTTTATTTAATAAATTTAAATCCGCAGTTAGGGCAGACCTAAGCATAGGTAAGTCTAGGTCCGTGCTCAGGCTTAATCGCCAAAAGCTGTTATAATCCTTTGATATATAACTATAATTTCAATAAATATAGCTTTATAATTTGAATGTATCTAGACTTAAATTCGTTACAATCCCAATAGGACTAGGAGTTCACTTATTTAGCTTTGTGCCCATCCTTATTTGACATGTTGGATCCGCCATTGTCTGCAATCAATGCCTTGAACTTGAACTACTGCTATTTTTCCTTGTCACATTCAGTTGTTATGAAAATTATTGTTGGAATAGCCCATAGCAAGATGGGTATATAGGTAAGATTTTTTTTTGTTAAGTAAACATGTGTGGACAATAGTTCTTTTGTATCCGTTTAAGCCATATGGTAAACTATTAAAAAGTAACATATAATATTTTCAATATAATTATTTGCGGTGATATTTTATATATTTGTTGTCCCGAATTCTACGAGTTAATTGCTATGAATTATAATTATTATCTTCTTCAGATTCCACCATCTAATAAATTATAATATTTAAATAATATTTAGTAGAGTATTTCTTATAAATTATAGGATGAGATAATGTAATATTTCATTTTAGATACAATGTTATTTTATTTTTAATACATTTTATTTTTTAATAAAAAAATTGACAAAAAGATATTTATATATTTTTAACTTATTTATTTTAAAATAATTTAAATTAAAATTGATTGCATAGATATTATGATTTCATACTAATAAAATAAAGATACATTTCTATGAAAGAACTAAGTTGGGATGTTTTATTTCATAAATAATAATAAACTAAATAATATATTAATATTAATTATTATCATTCGCTATATTTCGTTAGTCATTATTTTAACAGATAAAAACATAATATAATTAATTTTAATTTAAATAATTAAAAATAAAGTATAAATAGATAATAATTTAAATAAATAAATAATAAAAATATCTCCACCGTGTATACACTCTACCTAACTTCCCGCTCAACTCGAATGGTTCTCAATTTTCAATTGTTTCAAGATAACGAATGATATCCGCCGTCGACCGGGACAGAGAAATGTCAATCTAAGTATCTATCCCCTTTTCAACTAAAAAATATTGATGAACCGGGCCCCGGTGTCAAGAGACAGACAAAAACACGCACACACATAACAGCCTCCAACTTTTACCATGAGACCACGTGCTGCTCTTTTTCTTTATTTTTTTGCTGTTAGATCTTTCTTTCTGAATAATCAATCAACTACCCCTATTCTCACCGTCGCACAGAGCCAATGGATGTTGGATGGAAAACGCAAAATATGAAAACCCCTCTCTCGGCAACCACAGTAGTTAAAACCAATTTCGATGCAATTGCTTGTTTCAAATTGCAACACAAACAATTGACGGAACGACAAGAAGAAACTAAAAATAAAAACGAAAATAACAAAAATTAATAAAAAAAAAAAAAAAAAAAAGTTGTACGTACCGCAACAGAAGCATGTCAGATTGTAGCTTGAATCTCTGGTGACATTATACCCGCACTGGCCTCCTCTCTTCTCGCACTGCATGCAGTACCCCGAATCCCAAGCGTCGCTCCATTCCAGCTGGAATCCATCTGCGAGCAACGATCCATAGGCGGCTGAGAGATTCAGCACCTGAGAATTCATTTTGTTCCCCAGCACCGGTGCAAACACCACTTTTTTGCATTTACTCAACCCCTCGGAATAGTAATCAGAGGGTATAGCCGCTGCTGGAAAGACATAGGAGTATTTTCCCGGGACACTGTCAACTGGGTTGATTGAACTGTTGGAAAGATTCAGATTCGAGGGGATTTCTGGGCAGTCGAGGAATAAGGTGAGGTTGACTATAAGATCTGTGTAATTGAGCCATGTGTTATGGGTGAGAGAGACGTTGTGATCGACTCTCGGGGTCTGGGTGTTCTGTAAAATGATTTCAGAGTCGACAAGGGAAATTGTTTTTGTCGAGTTGTTTATGTGAGTGATGGTGTAGTTGTCGGAGCCGAGAAAGAGAATGGGGGTTTCGTAATTGTAGCAGTGTATCTGAAGGCCGGGATAGCCGCAATAGGAAGATCCGTTTGGATTGTAGAGAGAGAGAGGATAGTCTATGAAGATGTCACCGCAGCGAGATGAAGAGGCACATGATCTGGGGCTCGCATAGCATGCGCCATGGATAGAGATGAGGAGAAAGATGAGAGGGAGGGGAGGGGAGTAGAGCGGCATGGAGGAGGAAGCAAGAGAGCCGGTCAAAGGTTTGAGAAGTGGTCGTTGCTTTTGGGTATTTGTATCATTGTATGTGCAGGTTGAGGCATTCAAACTGGAGCTTGTGAAGAGCTATATCTCTCTCTCTCTCTTTGTTTTCTTTATAACCTTATAGCGATAATGACGAAATCCGGGGCATGCTATGTTGGACTTGTCTCCTTGTAGTTTTGTACACATGTTTGAAAGTGTTATTTTTATTATCTAGTACTTGCTGAGTGTGGCCGGAAAGCTCTTTTGTTAAGTGAAGAAATTTCGTCAAATTTAAATATTTACCTCAAGTATATTAATCTATTTCAGTCGTCGCGTTTTAATTTTTATTTATTATTTTTTTGAGCCTGAAAGGCCAGTCAAATCCGCTGCTATTAATGATCCGACAGTTTGATGCTACGATTATTCTTCTTCAGTGCTTTTGACCGTCCGATTTTAAGAACATAATTCTACCTGCTGTCCTGAAAAACAGTAAATTTTCTTCCGAGAGGCAAAATCTATTTTCACTCATTATTAAAATCAGTCATTTCTTAAGGCGAAGTAAAATTGCAAACTTTATTTTTAGGTTAACTATTTCATTTTGCAATTTTAGAAAATAATATGCGTTTGAAATCACATGTATGATAGAATATTTTTGTTGAATAAAAGAGAACTGTATCTATTCGTTAATTGGTTGCTTACTCACGTGTATAGTGTTTTTTTTTTTAATTTGTAATTTAAGTAGTTGGTTTGCATATTGGGTCCTTGTTTATCTTAGTCATTTCTTTACAAGAAATGGTATTCACTTTTTCAAATTCTAACGATCTTAGTGCAAAATAATAAATTAATATATATTAATATATATCATGTTAACACTAACACTAGTATTTTGCCCGTGTATTGCGTGATGTCTTTTAAAAATATAAAAATTCATATCTTCATGTGAAAAAAAGAAATAAAAATAAAAATAATTTAGTAATTAAAGTAAATTTTAATTATGAATATATAATTAATATAAAATAATTGTAGAATTGAGAGAAAATTGACATTCAGAATTTAAGAAAAATTAAAATTCATAATTGATGGCAATCTAAGAAAAAATTAGAGCAATTGTACTCTTATATTATACAGCATTTCGTATAACAATCAAAACTATGAGAAAATTATAACTTCAACACAAATGACCATATAGATATATTGGGAACTCGATAAACAGAGACTAAACATGACAATAACGGCCTCAAACAGAACAATCACACACAGAAATTGGATCCTAAACTCGATAAACACAAATTGAATTATTTTATCAAACACCTTATGTGCATCAAATACAATACAATGAGATATGCCAAAAATGAAAGAGAAACCAAGTGAATTTTTGTTTAACGAAGAAACCGCAATAAGGGAAAACCTCGAGAACTTATCTTATCATCACCGCACCACACGTGCGAAGGTTCACCCATCTCCATCTTTGGAGGTTCACCCAACGACTCGAGTCCATTACTATATTTGTATCCCGCAAAGGATCCATAAACACATCTTTTCAACATCCCGTAGAAGCTAACCATAAACCCCACTCCACTACCATCGCCGTACACCGGCGGATTCCGTGAGAGACAAGAGGTTACCTTAGGGAGGGATCAAGACCCACATCGGATCACACTAAGCACCACCGATCGGGATCCTCCGACAGCGGTTCTCTTCTTCCTCTTTTTCTTCTTCTTTTTCTCTCTCTTAGATGTGAGGCCGATCTCAACCTAGCAGCAACTGCTGTTGCTTCTCTCCCATGCGTGTTCACACCACTGGACAGAGAGGAACTCCTCTCTTTTTATTTTTATTTTCAAAACGAAGGATTTTTGTTGGACCAACTTATAAGTTGGGACAAATCCAACAAGATAGTAACATTATTTGACGAATAATTCAATTCGATAATTGATATTAGTTTTAGAAATTGAATAAAAAAATCTGAACCATTTCATGATCAGAATAATTATGTACTTAATAAGAAGTAAAAATAAAGATAGAGATGAAGATATATAGAAAACCTACCAACTAAGTCCCGATATATAGATTTTTTTTTATCAATCATTAACCATTGAACGCCTTCAAAAAAAGGATATACACTTTTTCATTAGTAAATAGTGCCCATTTGTTCATCGACATCACGGATGCACCAACAATTCTTTTAACAAAATCAAGGAACATATCTCGTAACAAGGAAATGATTCAAAAAGCTAAGGGTCCGTTTGGCAAATCAAGGAATAACTTTGGAAGAGTGGTAATTTTGGAAGAGTGATAGAATAGTATTTTTTTTGAAGAGTGGTAGAAGAGTGGTATTCTTGACTATTCGGAAGAGCGAAAATATCGTTTGGCAGTTGTTACTCAGAATAGTTAAAATATGAATAATTATGATACTAATAATGATGATGATAATAATAATAATAATAATAGTAAAATAATAATCATAATAGTAAGATAATAATAATAATAAAGTAATAAAAAATAATCATAATAAATAATAATATTATAATAATAATATAATAAAAATATAAACATAATCATAATATAGTAATATAATAATAATAAATTATAATTACAATCATAATTATAATAATATAATAATAAGTAATCATAATTTTAATAATATAATCATAATATAATCATAATATAATAATCATAATCATAATCATAATCATGATAATAATAATTATAGTCATAATCATAATAATATAACTATAATCATAATCATAATAATATAATCATAAAAATATAATCATAATCATAAAAATCATTATAAATAATTATAATTATAATAATATAATAAAAAATTAATGTTAAATATAATCAACATATAATAATATAATACAACATAATAAAATAGTAATAAAGTAATAAAAATAATCATAATAAATAATAATATTATAATAGTAATATAAACATAATCATAATATAGTAATAAAAAATTATTATTACAATCATAATTATAATAATATAATAATAATAAGTAATCATAATTTTAATAATATAATCATAATATAATAATCATAATCATAATCATGATAATAATAATTATAGTCATAATCATAATAATATAGCCATAATCATAATCATAATAATATAATAATATAATAATAAAAATATAATCATAATCATAAAAATAATTATAAATAATTATAATTATAATATTATAATAATAAATTAATCATAAATATAATCAACATATAATAATATAATACAACATAATAAAATAGTAATAAAGTAATAAAAAATAATCATAATAAATAATAATATTATAATAGTAATATAATAAAAATATAAACATAATCATAATATAGTAATATAATAATAAAAAATTAATTACAATCATAATTATAATAATATAATAATAATAAGTAATCATAATTTTAATAATATAATCATAATATAATAATCATAATCATGATAATAATAATTATAGTCATAATCATAATAATATAACCATAATCATAATCATAATAATATAATAATAAAAATATAATCATAATTATAAAAATAATTATAAATAATTATAATAATATAATAATAAATTAATCATCACTATAATCAACATATAATAATATAATATAACATAATAAAATAATAATAAGTAATAATAATCATAATCATAATCATCATAATATAATAATATAATAATAAATAATCTTGATCATAATAATATAATAATAAAATAATTATATTTATATTCATAATATAATATTAAATTATATTTATGATAATAAAAAATAATATAATAATACTAATGGTAACGATAATATAATAACAATAATGATAATAATAATTTAATAATAATAATATAATGATAATAATAATATTAATATAATAATAAATTATAATCATAAATATAATAAAATAAATATAATAATACTAAATCTTAATCATAATCATAATATAATAATGTAATACATCATAATCAAATAATAATCGTTATTCCGATGAGAACTAATCCGGTATTCCACCTATAAGTTGGTATACCGGATTAACACTATTCCGCACTCTTCTACTTAGTCTAAAATTCGTTTGACAAATTAATTCATCGAAATAACTATTCTATTCTAATTTTTTGCTATTCCATTTATTTCCAAACACTCCCTAAAATAATAAAGGGTCGGTAGATTGCGGTGCGGCCACGGAGAGTGCTCAAACTCAAAAAAGAGCGGTTAAGGCGCATATTGTGGAAATTTCTCGTCTGTTTTAATTATATATAGAGCTTCAAAAACTGCCGATTCAAAGAAGCATGTCGGGTCGGTAATTTGGTGTGTAGAATTAATACATCAGAATGCAAAATATTAGGTAAAATCGTCTAGAACTTGGCCAGAGACTCAGAAACATCGTCTTAATTCAAATTTCAAACGCTGACCACCCAAGGATTGGTAATGAAGAAATTGCAAATCCCAACAGACATGTCAACCTTCGGCCGCAACTCCAAGTAATTGACTGTTCTTCATTTTTTTTTCTCTTTTTAACATTTCAAATCGACAACCTCTAGTTTGCATAAAAGCTGAATTATCGTGGTTGACTAAAACTTAGAAATAAGACATTTGACTTCCTTTTCAGTTCTAGTCAGTCGAATTAATTGAAGATTTTTTCTAATAGACTCAATAATTTCTAAATATAATGCGTTATTTTCGAGTTTCAACAGTAAAAAGGTTTTATACTGTGTTTTTATCGTTTCCAAATGACACCAACAAAGGATCGTATAGATCCATATATTGTATGCAGCTTCCATTGTAACTTGTAAGTATGCGTGGTTATGGCTTATGGGCGGCGGAGCGTGCGCGCGACTCGCATGTTGTGCGCATTTTTGCTTGTTTGATCGTCCTGAATTTTGGAAAAACTGTAAATTATTTACAGTTTTGAAAAGATAAAATTAGACTTTAAATTCAAGTGAAGTGCAAAATCTATATTATACCAAAGTGATTCATGATTTCGATGGATTTAGACTCGTAAGATGACACACTGAGAGGAGAAACCCGAATTATCTAGATACAATACTAAATCATGAAAGTGTAATTTAATGTTATAATCTAAAATTGAATTTTCGACAAATATTAGAACAACTTGAAAGATCAAATAAGAATAAATTGACCATAAGAGTTAGAGTTGAAATCAAAACCCTCTAGATTTTTCTATTTGATAATTTTCCAATTGGTATTGATAATTTTCTGTTTTCACTAAAATTTTAGCTTAAGTCAAAACCCTCTTTTAATTGTCTAGATTAGTGAAATCAGTAAGAACTGGTAATTCACTCATGTCCTTCTGAAATCAACACTCATAATTACTATTTAACTAGATCGTGCGCTTGCGACCGAATTTAGATATAATTAAAATAATTATTAGCGTATAGTGAAAACCCATCAAATGATTTTGAGATTAATTGTTTTACAAATTCATTAAATAAGAAATGAAATCATTTACAGCAAATCAACAACACTAACACTGTATGACACATACTGTTTTTATTAAATATTAATGAGAATTGCTATGTGCTTCGCAGCAACTCAAGTTTTTATAATTTCAAAAGTTGAATTTATTTATCACATCAACTATTTTACATATTTCTTTATATTAATCTTGGAATGTATCGTCTCTGCAATTTTTATAGAGTATATGAATTAAACAATTTTCAAAATTGACATAGGAACAATATTTTTGAAACGGAATAATATATATTGTCTTGTTTTCAATTAATTTTCTAATAATAGATACGTTTTTTAAAAATAATTTCTTCTACGATTACTACACGTTCCAACATATATAACACGTAGTATTTGGGTCTTTTGCAATAGGCCTAATGTTTTATTATATTCTAAGTTTTCTTATCTAAAGTTACTCATTTTATTACCACACTTCCATGTCACCAATCTTTAAAATTGCGCACAATAATTTATTGTACTCCAATTTAACATTATTCATCTGCCAAAACAAAAAGGTAATACATCGGGAGGCCTTTTGGATTGAACTAACTTCACTTTTATTATTTCAGTTTGTAGATTTTCTTTGTGTGTTTTTAGAGAACTAATTTTAACTTAGCTAAACTTGTACCGTGCTATTTATTTTAGTTTGTTTTAATTTTTTTGTTGAGGGAATGAATAAGAATTTACAATTTCTTCGCATAAATGTTGAGATAGACCACAATATATAAGGAAAATTTTAAGAATTATTTCAATTCTTAGACTGATAAAGTTCTTTTGAAAGCTGATTCAAATTTCTTCAACCTCTCTATTAATCTTCTTCCTTATCAATTATATCTAAGCGGTAATAAACACGTCATCAGTTTGTTGTTGTAAATTCCAAGCCATAGATTGTGCACTCCGTACTTGATACCAGCTATGATTTTTGAAACAGATATTCCTAAGCGGATGCTCTGAGTTCGGAAATAAATATTATAAAAAAATTAGAGAAAGGTGAAATACACTATGACATCATAGAAATTATTTATAAACAGCATCCCATAGTTATTAGTTTTTTGTTTTAAATCTTTCGAAATATCTTTTATATTTATGAAATATTTTGAGAGAGCTCTTTGAGAAAAACAAAAAAAAAAGTAGAGAAAAAATTTATAAATTATTCACAGTTAAATTCTAAAAAATCAATTGCCTTCAATAGTTCTTTTATATGATATATGCTAACAATTTTATCAACAAAGAGCTATAACTGAAAAATAACATGACATTATTTAGCATGTCATGTGCTATATCATTAAAGTATCGCGTTGTTTAGATGTATCACGCATATCTCCGTTGAAACTAGCATGTTTCGGCACAACATGTCGTTCCAGAGACTGAGAACAATATAAATATAATGGATCCTCCAAAAATAGATGTGCTTGTTCATGGGCGAGAGTTGTTAAATAGCAAATAGGTTGACCACTAGACTAGCCACGAACGAGCTGGGTATAACTCGAACTCGTCTCGAAATATTAGCGAGACGAGTCAGCTCATTATGACATGTGGTCACAAACTAAAACCAGTAATTTGATCTCGTCTCATTTTAGTCGAGATAGCTCGAGCTGGCTCGTCAAATCACAGCACGACGTGTTCTGGTGACAGTTTAGAGCAAATAGAGGGGAAGAAAGAAAATGAGACAAAATTAATAGAAGAACGGTGATGATCGAAATGTGGAATGGAAAGAGCAGTATTTGTTTGTTATCTAGTGTTATAAAATCGTGCTTCGCGTGACAAGGCACGACACGACACGAAATGGCACGAGAGCGACACGGCACGACATACGTGCCTATTCGTGCCAGCACGATACGTGTCACGTGTTGTGTTCTTAAATGTGGCGTGACTGATTTTTTTTATTTTCGACATGGTACGACACGCACGGTTAAGAGGTCCCAACACGGCACGTCACGATACGAAACACGGCACGACACGAGCACGACACACGCCTAGACACGACACGTGTAAGCACGACACGACACGACACGAGTAGGCACAACACGACAATGCACGGTAGGCATGGATAGGAATGACAAGGCACGGGTCGGAACGGGTAGGTACGGGTAGGTACGGGTAGGCACGACACGGTAGGCACGAGTAGGCATGACAAGGCACGGGTAGGCACAAATAGGCACGGCACGGTAAGACACGGCTACGCACGGGATGACCGGCACAATGAATCTAAACCCTTGGATCTTGATCGAACGATATAATTTAAAATGTTAGAGGAGAGAAATTGTTACGCATACGACCCGAAAAAAGAATCTAGCTTCTGACCCCTACCCCCTGCCACCTACATTCACTTGGCCCCATGCGGCCATGCCATTCATTTGGCCCCAAAAAAGAATATTTAAATTCAAATTTAAAAATAGAAAAAAGACTAAAATAACCTCATATAATAGCCATAATTGAATATTTTTATGGATAAAATTATAAAATAAAAGAAATGATAAAAATACCCTCCTAAACGGTTATAAACAATTTAATTTGAAGGTTATTTTCATAATTTCAATATCAATTTTCATCTATAAATAGCCACATAATTCATCAAATTCATTTCATCCATCCAAACAACTCAGTCTTTCATACTCTCAACTCAACGAAATATATTCTCAAAGTTTCTTACTCTCGTATTCAGATTCTGAAAGTAAGTAGCTTTCTTAGAGGTACGTATCTTTCAAATTCATTTTTTTAGGTAAAAATAAAAATACATTAATGCATGGTTAAAAAATAGATAAAAAATTAAAAAAATATTGATAATATTTTTGTGCCTTCGCCAAACCAGAATACATTTTTTTTAATATTTATCCCTTTTTCATATTTTTAATCCATATCCGAAAATAATTGATCAAAAATTGAAAGAAAATCTAAAAAATACTCAATTTTTTCTATGACTTCCCCAAACCAAAATAAACTTAGAAAAATATGCAGAAAACAGACTTCAAGGCAAGTCTTGGATGCACTCACTTGATCGAGAAGAAGCTACTGTCGCATCGAGTTCTAATCCAGGTGAAGGGATGCCAGAGCCAGAGGTGAACCAGAACCAATCTCATAAGGAAGAAGATCCATTTGCAAGATACTCAAATCCATATATGTATAACTATGAAGAATATGGTTATATGTACCACCATCCGCCATCAGAACCTTTTTAGGGAGTAAGTTCTTTAATTTTAATTTAAATATTTAAATTTTATTTTTTTAAATTACATTGACATATTTTTAAGTTTTTAACTCCGCCTATGTTTCTAACAGAGCCGGTCCCAAGTCCGAAAAAAGGAGGAGGGAAAATTTGACAAACATAATATTTTAAAAATTATTATAAAAATATTTTAACACATGTCCATATTTTTTTGACATTTTTTTTTCATTTTTTATGTTTTATGGAATTTTTTCTTTTTTTTTTAAATTTTACAGAATACACTATATAACATATATTTTAAATTAAAAAAATAATTTTTAATATTTAGTTTCACTTTTTGATATTTTCTATTTTTTATATTTTATTTTCAATATGCTATATTAAATCATTTAAAATACGTAAACACTTTAAAAAATTTAAACTTTTGTTTACAATTTTCGAATTTTTTTATATTTTCTGGATTTTTAAAATTTCTGACATGTTAAGGCACACCGTATTCAAAACACGAATAATCACGACACGTTTTGACATGGTACGATTTGACACGACATAAATGAGCACGACGTGCTTTATCCGTGACGTGCCTTAATCGTGACGTGTCGGCTTCTCCCCATTTTTAACACAACACAACATGACACGAAAAAAAATAAAAAAATAATAACACGGCACGACACGACACGAAAACTCAGTGTACTTTGCACGACACTACACGACACGACACGATTTTAGAACACTATTGTTATCCCGCTAGTGGAATGGAAAGAGCAGTGAACAACATAAACAAAAGAACTTGAAATAAATTAGAGAGAGAACAAGAACGAAATATATAACTTGGTTCTTGTTGGTCTTGGGATAAAGGTTTTAAATCCCGCTGGTAGAGGGTGGGGTCCACACAGGTTTAAATGTTGTCAACTATCATCTGTCGTCTTTGCTATCTGCCATATATTGAGTTTTCAAGAGAATTGGGACTATCACCTATCACCTTCTTGGAAGTTGGAACCAATTTATTAAAGCACTCACCACTATAATTTTGGGCTATTATAGCGGTTAAAAATAAGATTTTATAGCGGGTTAGGGGTTGCAATAGGGGTGCTATAAAATGGTTTGTAAGGTCCGCTATTAAAGGGAGAGACGAAAAGCAGAAAGGGAAATGCTATTATAGCGGTTGCGCCCCAAGGACCGCTATAATAGGGTGATATTATAGCAATTTTTTGTTTAGAGCCGCTATAAAAACTCTTTATTTTTTTGAGCTTCTAATATCGGCTCCCTCATCACAACCGCTATAAAATTCATTATTTTTTTTAAATTGTTGCCAGATTTTTTGTGGCTAGCCCATGTTACTAACCATATATTTCAGATGCTGATCAAATCAGCAATTGATAATCACCATATCAAAACACTTTGTACAAGCACATATTAATTTATCAATCACACGTACAACTAGCTACATATGAAATATAATGTACACACATTCAAGCATACCAAAAGAACATTACAATTTACATATTTAATTAATCTACAAAATTTACAACATGCATACAATTGTGCCAAAATAAAAATAATATCTCCAAAATTATACAACAAGAATCACAAATTAAAACTAAGATACTCACAAAGTAGGTCACTTACCTCAGAGATTTGTTCTTGTGAGTATTCGGGATATGGAATGAGCTCCTGCAAAAAAAATTAAAAATAGCAAAATTTCAGTAAACTAACAATAATAATTACAGATTTGTAAATTAATTCATTTATAAATAAAAGTTGCACCTGTGTATCTAGCGACTTCAAGTTAGATACATTATAGCAATTCATCGCAATGTGAAACATTAATCGCATCACATAGAATGCACACTCCTATACATTGGGTTGCCGAGGACTCTAGAAACAATAAAAGTAAGGGTTAATAAAAAATAGATGATTCGCAAGAGTTAATAGAAATAATAATAGAAGATAAGGGTTTACAAAAGGAAAATATGCCTTAATGGCTTGGTTGTTATGTTCACATATCTTAATGGAAAATATGCCCTAATAATAATTAACTAATTAAGGGTAAAGTTCAAATATACAAGTTCAGTTCACATACCTTAACAAAGTAATGGTGAATTTGGTTGTTTTGCTCGACCCGCTTGCCTACCAATATTACCGCAAAGCTCTGTATTAAACCAAAAGTTAGAAGTCAGTAGAAATAAATTATTTATATTAAACACACAAGTGTTGAAAGGTGAGATCACTTACAAATTCGCAACCCTAATGGCTTCAAGCCTGTCATTATCGTGGTTGAGCGAATCAACCACGTAAATCATAGTCGAGGAGATCTGAAAAACCAGAAGATATCAATGATTCCTACAATCGACATGTATAGTAGTTAGTGCTTCAATAGGAAGAAGATAAGTTATTACATTATGTAAGAAATACAAACTAATACTTTTCAATGTACGGCAAAAAAAATGAAAGTCTCTGGCGCTACTGAACAAAAGAATTGCTTCATGTAATTCACCCCATGTGTATTGTGCCGCCTCAGCGTTACTTCCGAACACGTTTGCGGATCAAGAAAGGCAAACTTTGAGAAGATCTGTAAACGTGCAAGATAGTCAGCAAGAGCCCTACATGCATGTACATCTCATGTCAACTAATTATATAAAGTATGAGTTCTCATGTTCCAACCAAGGTTTTGGGCTGACCAACTATCCTAACCCACTCTTTGAACATTTTATCTCATTAGCGAACATACGATAGTTGCAATCTAGTATTTGCGAAAAATTCGGCAGCATTTTCCCTCAGCTCTCCGAATACGCAGACGCACATTCGCATATGCGCACGTATTCGTGGGAACAACTGGGAAAATATCGAACCAAATTATTCGCAAACACCAGATTGCAACTATCATATGTCCACTAATCCTAAATAAGACAAAGTGTTCAAAGAGCAGTACCATATCGGGGACTATTCGAGATTAATCCCTATTGGTTTAATCCCGAACGGGTACCGACCTAAATCATTTCATGTTCCGATATTTTGGTCATATATGATAATTTGTACATATATAAGTGTATCTATATATACATATGCAATTATATGTGATGCAAATAATTACACGTTAAAAAAATGAGGTAGTGATTAAAATTAACCTGATCAAGAAGATGTGGCGATGAAGTTGGAAGGTGATTAAATATTTGCTTCATTAATGAAAAATGAACACATTATATATATATATATATATATATATCATTAAACTAATTACAAGATTCTAATAAAAAAGAGATAGTAATTACATAAGTTCAACCTCTAAATACTTGCTTAAGAATTGATGACTATGAAGATGAAATATGCTGAATTAATTGCTGTAATTTAACAGAATTACAACAAAATTAATATGTATGCATTATCTCTAGTTCAAAAAATTATAAATAACAACAAATTTTAGTGAAAAAATAATAAAATTAGCGAAAAAAATTTAATTACCTTCAATAAAGAGTTGATCAAGAGAGGAGATCAATTAGCTAGTTGTTTGTATTAATGAGATTGTGTATAGTTGGATATCAAGCTCATTAATGGTGTGTGTAGTTGGATAGCAAGCTGGTTGGAGAAGAAATCAGCTACTGGCGACTGGGTTGGGGAGATGAATTCGCGATGCTGGACGTTTTAAGTTTAGGTTAGATTTTAATAGCGGTTGGAAGCAGAAAACCGCTAATGAAACCTTTAATAGCGGCTCCTTCGGTGCAACCGCTATTGAATCTAACTTTTAATAGCGGTTCCTTCGGTGCAACCTCTATTACACACTTTTATAGCGTTTACTAAACAAAATCCGCTATTAAATATTTCCAATTATTTTCAGCAATGCCACTGGCCTATTTTTATAACAGCTGTTGACTATAACAAATATAAAAGTGCAGCTACAATAGCTTGTTTCTGTAGTAGTGACTTTAAATATTATACTTACATATATTTTTTTTAATTACAATTCTCCATCATCCAAATCCCTTCCCACTAGCTACTCACGAACGAGCTGATGAAAGTTCAAACTTGTTTCGTTACTGAACGAGTTGGTTAGTTCGTCTCGTTGACAGCTCGAACTGATAATGAATGAGCTAATAACGAGTTGCGGTCGAGTCGAACACGAGCAAGCCACGAACTACAAATTTTTTGTGCACTCCTAATAGCAAATACCTAATTGACATTTCGGTGTTGAGTTTTTATTAAATGACGACCCAACATAATTATTAATATGGGGGATATATTGTTCTTTTACAATTTTACTTGGAAGATATTTACCTTCTTCTTTTGAATAGGGTACTGCATAGTACTACAAGAACTTGAAATAAAACTGAAGAAAAGTTATTCCAAAAAAAAAATCTCCCTTCCATTTATATGGGAAGAAAATAAAATCATATTATTAATATTTATATATACATTTGTGCTACGAAAATATCGATATATCGATATATTAGATATTTAATTATCATATTAATATTTTATATTTTCATTGGAGATGTACAAACTATAAACTTAATTAAATACAATAATTATTTTTTAAAGGTATAATATAATTAAGAAGAGAGACAGGTACAGGCGGGTAGACCCGTAAAACACTATAAATGAATCAGACCAATAATTTTAGACCCGAAAATAAAAACCGATAGACCGAGAACTTTAAAAGATGAATCAGATTCCGAATTTAACACAAATCTGGACTTACCCGCCCATTGCCGTCACTACTGCAGAGACAAGTCTTAGTGTAATTAGTTTTTATGGAAAATAACGTTTCCGGCAAGCGCAGAAATAAAGTCCGAGTGTAATTAGTTTTTATGGAAAATGGTGTTTCTGGCAAGAAGACGTCAAAATTACACATTTGGCTGTGTCCGTTTCACAAGAAAGTTCGCTTTCTTCCCCTACTTACCAGGTGGGACTTATGGTCCCATCAATTCAAAGACACGATGAAAATAGTGGACCACACTTGTCAGTTTGGTTGATTGCCACGCTGGAAAACAGTCTTTTTTTGATCCACGTGCAAACAATTATTTCTTGATAAAATCCAGCTCACTCCGCCCACTGCTCTCTCTCTCCCCCACTCCTTCCAGCCAGAGCCCTAGAAACTTTTTCTCTCCGCACCGGCGAAAATGGTACTGCATTGTTGAATACTTGAGATTATTCTACAATTTGTTCTATTTTTTTTGATTTATTTTGCGGGAATTATTGAATCAGTATTTAATTTAATGAGTGTAAAAGAATTGTTACCAGTACTAAATTATTGCTGAGTTTTGAAGCTAGAGGGATCAATGTGGGGCAAAAAGTAAATCTAGATAAGAGGTCGGGTGTTTTCTTCGGTTACAAGCATAGATTAAATAATAGCATGCCTCACTGTGTTCCTACTTGTTCTCCATTTTTTGTTCTTTTTTTACCAACTTACTTTTATTTGTTCGAATACTCACTTGTACCTGCTTCGCTACTGTTTAGGCAACGGGGTCCATCACTTCTTTCGTATTTTGGGTTCGATTTCGTTAGTTGAGTGGTTGTTGGAAGCCAGATTAAAGATTATTGGAGAAATTTGGGAAAGTTTGGATTCTTTTTCCCCCCGTTTTGTAGAAATCTCGCCAACACAACCTAAAGAAGAGATCCGAGCGCCTATACAATTGAAGAATCGGCGAGAAGTCACAAGCAAACTTGATAGAAAAATACGGCGTCACTCTGACGGTTAGTCTCTTCGATTCTAGCGTGTTTTCCCCCAAAATGCTGTTAGTCGATTCAGAAAATCACCAAATATTTGGATCGTGGGTTTCAATAGATTTTACAAACCATGGTAGCAACGATGGACTAATGCTGCTATGATACAATGTCCTAGTTTTAGTAAGGTACTCACACTCTTGGGCTTGCTGGGTGCCCTTAGCTCCTTGTATGTCAGATTTTCACTAGCTGTTTTGTTTGCTTTCTCTTTTTAGTTGGTTTGTATGGCTATTTTTCTTGGTTACATTGCTTATCTGGTATAAAAATACTACTTGTGAGTTATTGTGAATTCAAAGTTTTTTTTTTGTTAGATTAAGGCCAATGCTTCCTCTGTTCGTCCCTAATGGATACACTCCTTTTCTCTTGCAGCCTTTGTTTTGCTTTTATTTTTGTTTATTTTGGTAACTTTTTGTGTTGTAATTTGTTGGTGACCTCAATATATACCGCTTACTTTTTAGGAAATGGAAGAAGGGACTCCATTGTCAGGTCAGAGGTTCAAAAGAGTTCCTAGGAATCCATGGGGTGGAACCTTGGAGCATGATCCACTGGTACACCACTCTTTTGTTTCTTTGGTCCTTTCACATTAGATTCATTTGTAGTTTTGTACCACGTAGTGTAAGATGCTCCCAGCAGCGAGCTCATAAATAGCACCAATCTCACCTATACTGAGTCACTATACATTTATGTACAATATCTCATGCACTTGTAATATTCTGATATATGCCTGAAACCAGTCCTGGCAGCTGCCAAATAAATGCCAATTTGTTCTCAGTTCGAGAAACTGAATATTAGAAATTTAAGTGTCACTTTATTCCTCATCTCCTTTAGTTGAATGAGAATTTGGAGCAGTGGCCACATCTAAATGAGCTGGTGCAATGCTACAAGGCTGACTGGGTAAAGGATGAATATAAATATGGCCACTATGATGCTGTACCCTCCCCACCTTTTCAAAGTCAAATTTTTGAGGGGCCCGACACTGACATAGAAACAGGTTTGGTCGTTCTAGTGATTTTCTTTCATCTAATTAGGGTTAATGAATTACTAGATCAACAAAACACAGTAACACACATTTCTCTTTATTTACCAACATTTGTCCTCTGAACTTTGGTTTACTCTTAAGCTTGCTTTATTTTATGTAAGCTAACAATTTTTTTTTGGTTCCTAGAGTTGCGACTTGCTAATGCAAGGCACACTACTTCCGAAGATAACTTCCCAAGTACCTCAGGAAGGCAAATATCAGATGGTTCATCTTTTAAGATGGTTGAATACATCTTCCGTTTGACTGATTCTATACTTTTCTTTCCATACTTTGTTATAATTTGGATGTGAATTTGTTTATTCCATTTTTGATAATTTATTTTCAGCACTATGGTATGTCACCATTGCCAGCATATGAACCGGCATTCGATTGGGAGAATGAGAGATCGCTGATTTTTGGTCAAAGGGTACCTGAAAGTAATCCATCTCAGCATAATAGGTCTCTATTTCATTTCCTGTATTCTTGTAAATTATTGATATGGGTTTTGTTATTTCATATTTTAAAAAAGAAACATGCTTGTGATTTCTAATTATTAGCCTTTACTTCTTGGTTCCGGTGCAGTGGATTGAAGATAACTGTCAAAGTATTATCATTGACGTTTCAGGCTGGATTAGTTGGTGAGATCCGTTGCCCAAGTTTTATATACATTGTTGATTCTCATTTTGTACTTCCGTGGGTACCAAATTATATGATATTTCCATTAAGTTGCTAAGTTTCTAAATCAATTGCCCTTAAAATAAACCTCTCTTTAAAATAATAAGAAAAAGTCTGGTACACTGCTACTATGAGAGAGATTGTCCAATTGACTCATTTTATGATAAAATGGAGTGCAGAGCCTTTCTATGGAACAATATGCTTGTACAATAGGGAGAGGAGAGAGAAACTTTCAGAGGATTTCTACTTCCGTGTTCTTCCTTCTGACATACTTGATGTAAGAATCATACTATCAGTGCCGTATTAACTGTTACAAACACATCTGTACTTGTTGGCCTGTTTGTCAATTATTTTATGTGCCCTTATTTTGTTCTCTATTATTATTATGTTATTATTGTTTTGGATATATGATTATTGTTAGTCCTATTATTATCATCATCATCATCATATCATTCTCAGTATTCTCATTATCATTACTATCAGAATCATTATCACTATTACTATCATTGATGTTTGATATTTGAGATCTCTGATCTCTATGATTTTGGATTGGGTTTCATTTCTAGCCTACCCCAAATTATTTGGGATTTAAGGCTTTGTTGTTGGGATTTAAGTTGTTCCTTATTTTGTTCTCTCTGCGCATGATATTTTTGCCCACACTAGAGTTTTTATAGACACTGAAGTGGATATGTAAATATGTACTGCACATCTAATGCAACTTTATTTTGATTATCCCAGGATAAAATCTCTATGGATAAGAAGGGAGTATTTTCCTTGGATACACCGTCACCATCGGTGTGCCTTATGGTGCAATTGGAGAAGCCGGCAACTGAGGAAGGAGGGGTCACCCCCTCCGTCTATTCTCGCAAAGATCCTGTAAGTCTACTAGTCTTTTGGGGAATTTACATTTATACCCTTATATACTTAAGGATATTCATTGTTTGGAGGGACCATAAGTTTGTCTTCCTTTTTGAAGGAATAATGACAAATGGTCGCCTATTCCATTCTTTTATAGAAACTTGCAACAAAAGATGAATAACAATACATGGTTGTAATTGGCTAATATCTCACCTAGCTTCTAAACTCAGACGGATCTGGTCTCAACTTTGTAAATGTAAGAGTAGGTGTAGTAAGGGAGGAATCTTAGATGGCATTGTTCATTTCTGAAGAAACAAACATGAATTGAGGCTTTTTATTGGGATGATTTTTTAATGTCTAGCACTTTTTGTTGAATGAGGACTGAGTAGCAATTTTTTTACCACTAATTAGGAGAACAGGTGACCTTGCTTTTTTCTTTTTTGGGAAGTTTAATTTTTGTGAGATCAATGCCCTCCCCTTATTACCAGCAAATCTTGTCTTGTTCCCTGACCTACCACCTGCAATGAAGGAAGTGTCATTAATGTCAGTATCCAGTGCTAAGTTTGTATTATACCTCCTGAAAATGTAACAGGTCCACTTGACAGAGAGAGAAAAGCAGAAGCTACAAGTGTGGTCAAGAATCATGCCATACAGAGAGCCGTTTGCATGGGCAATGATACCTCTTTTTGAAAACAACAATACTTCTGCTGGTGCTGCAGCAGATGGCACTTCACCCAGCAGTCCCCTGGCGACCAGTGTCTCGGGCTCCAGCTCCCAGGACAGCATCTTGGAAAATGTATCGAAGATGACACTCGATGGTAAGTTTGCACAGTACTCCAGTGGTAGTTCTGTAATTGTTGAGGTCTCCAACTTGAACAAGGTCAAGGAGTGCTATACTGAGGACTCTCTTCAGGTGTCTATTTTACTTTCCTCTCAATTTAGTTTTTATCTTTCTTTTGGCTATAGAATAGGACTTACTATTATTATTATTATTAGCATTATTACTATTATTATGGATGTCTATATTATTATTATTACATTATTATCGTTAGTACTATTATTGTTATCATATTATCATTATCATCGTCGTCATCATGTCACATCATCATCATCTATGCTTTCGGATTGGGTTTCATTTCTAGCATACCCCAGTTTATTTGGGATTAAAGGCTTTGTTGTTGTTGATAGGATATGACTGTATAATCAATACTGGTAAACACCGATTTATTAAATTTTATTGAAGCAAAATAAGATGGTTTTAACACAGATTAAGTAAGCAGTTGTTATGTCTTATGGTACTACTCTATGGCAGCTTGCACAAGATACCCATTGATTGCATCTAATGAATGTAAACATCTTTTTCTGTTTTTTTAACTCTATTCTTGTCATTATTACTTTTTTACTAAAGGTATGTTCATACTGAGGCCTAGAAAGCTGCTATAGTTGAGTACATATATTCCAGTATGTACAAGTACCTGTGGTTTAGCATTCCCGTGATGAAACATTTTGACACTTCAAGATTAAATTGCACACATCGCTAGATTTTAATTCTGACTAGTGTGGACTCATCCTTATATTCTTTTTTGTTTTTTTTGTGATGTTTGGTATTTTATAGGACCCCAAAAGGAAGGTACACAAGCCTGTGAAAGGTGTGTTGAGGCTGGAAGTAGAGAAACTCCACGCAGTACTTCTGGATTCTGATGACTTGTCTGAAGGAGGTAGCATAGTCAATGGTTTGACTGATGATGGGTCTCGCAAGGTGCCTTATTCAAATGGCCATAATGGGGAGGGTCATTCAGAGTTTAATCACGACAACGTAATTGACAGCTTGTCCTTAGATCTTTATCATCACCAAAAGCAATAAAATTTATGTCCCTTGAAAGCTTGAAAATATTACCAGAATGCCCTCTTTCCCACCATAAAAGAGGGAGAAAGGAGTGATGGCATGGGTACTTTCAAATATATTAGGAGTGTGAGTATTGTGTATTTCTTTCGTTGTTGCAAGGTTACATGTGAGGTTTTTAGAAGCATTTTGGACTCCTCTTAACTATTGGTGTTTTATTAAATTAGTTATAGATCCCAAAAATACAGTTAAAAAAGAAAACTGTGTCAGAAGAATAGAACTTCTTGACTTAGATAAGAATGCGTCTTAAAAGCTTAGCCATACCAAACACAACTAAATTATACATACACAAATTCTTCTGTAGACTCCTTTGTTGACATGTTTAGAAGCTTAGCCATACATTGTCACTTCTCTTTCTTTTTTGCAGTCTATTCATCCCATAGTCTACAACTGTTAACATAGCATTTTAATTGCAGCTTCAGGCATTTGATTTTCGAACCATGACCCGGTGTGAGCCATTTTCTCAGCTGTTCCATTACCTATATGTGTACCCTCTAACCATCAGCCTCAGTCGTAAAAAAAACTTATTTATTCGGATTGAGATGAGAAGGGATGATTCTGATATCCGGAAGCTTCCACTTGAGGTTAACATGCAATCTACTTTTTGTTTATATACATAGATATTTTCTTTACTGTGTAATGTATCCTGTCTGAAATCATGTTCTGTATGTGTTGGTGGGGACCTGTTGATTGAGTTGGATCAAGGTTCGTGCAAGACGTTTCAATTTTTGTTCAGTTTTTTGGTATTGCATCATTATGGTTAGTTTGTCTTCATGTTTGAGTTCCCTTACCAGTATGGGTTCTTGTTGCTATGGTCCACTCATTTCAGGTTCAGGTTGTTTTCTTTTGTACCAATGTTGGGTCAGTGTTCAAGACTCACATTGATCTACTTTGCTGTGTGGTTCACTTGTGGTTAAAGATTTTTATGAAACTGATTGAAGTTGTCTTGAGTTTCCTTCTTATCTTTTGTTTATTCTGGGATGGGGGTAAGCTAGGGTCAGCTGAAATTGTTCCCTTCGTTATGGGTCACTCATGTTTTGGAAATAGGCAGGTTTAATTGAGATTTGATTCTATTCAGACCTGCTTGGTTTTTTCTGGTTTTGGACTTTTCAGGTTGGGTTGAGTTCTTGCTGTTAATATTTTGAATATAATTATGCTCAGTCTGATTCATGTTAGGCCAGTTTTTGAGACTGAGGGGCTTTGGGTAGGTTAGATTTTGCCAGCCCAAATGGCATTTAAACCTTGTATTGCTTGCTTTTGCACCATTATCCATCTTTTGGTCAATATGCTGTGGGCATTAGAACCTTACCTGTACGCTAACCAGGCACTGACTGTGTGGTACAAATAATGAAAGTTTCTTTCTAAAATATTATTATCATTTTTTAGGTAGTATATCCAAGGGACAGTGGTGCTGCGCTTCAGAAATGGGCTCATACCCAGATCGCTACTGGTACAAGAACAGCAAACTACCACGATGAAATTAAGATGTGTTTGCCAGCTGTTTTAACCCCTCAACACCACCTTTTGTTTACGCTGTATCATGTCGACATGCAAACTAAACTTGAACCCCCCAAACCCGTACAGTATCTTGCTTGACTAAAATTTCATATTGTGACTAAACAATATTTAAGGACAATTTAAATTCAAAATAGAATAAGTACAACGTCAAATAATGCTGTTATTATGATTTTGGCAGGTAATTGTAGGATATGCTGTTCTTCCACTTTCTACGCATGTCCAGTATGTTGTTTCCTATCTTTTACTTATTTTGTCAAAAAGCCCTTGTCTAAAGACTGCATAGGTTGTAGTGTTAGCATTATCAGATAGCAACCATTTAAAGGGATTTTTAGCGTGAAACTACTGTTTTTACCTTGTGTCTGTCACTATGATCCATAATTAAGATCATCAATGCTTGAATTATAGAAAACCATTTCAGCCTGAACCTCATTATCAAACAGGATGTTGGATTAGTAATGGAAGTATTGAGCTTGTAATATGCTGAGTGTATTAATGTTTTCCCTTTTCTTTGCTAAAGACCAACACAAATAAGCATTGAACCTTGATAGTTAAGGGCATTTATTGTTAATGATCACACAGACTGAGTCACTTAAATTTAAAAAAAAAATGGCTACAGGCTGCAATCAGATGTATCTCTGCCTATTTTGAGAGACCTGGTCCCTCATTATCTTCAGGACAGTGTCAAGGTACATCACATTTAAATATGCCTGCATCAGTGTGCTCTGAAAATTTACTGGTGCCAGAGCTATGGGTATGGGGATGCAAATACAAAATTTGTTATTTTGCTTAGTGTTGGTAATTGGTCATCAGTTCAAGAAAAAAAAAACTACTTGGTGCTGGTTTTTGTCTTTGGAGTTTTTTTTTTTTTGGGGGGGGGGGGGGGGTGCGTTAAAAAATATCCCTTTTCTTGGGTTTATTTCCTCACTGCAAATGATGCCCCACACACATATAACACTATCGTGTTTTATTGAGAGGTTGCAAATAACATGCAATTTTCAAAAGGTTAAGCCAAGTTACCCCCGATACGCTGTTATTGTATTTTCAATCGAGCGACTTGCTTATAATTGGTGCGTGCAAAATATGCAGCCTTTTATAGCTTTGGGTTGGAAGAATATGAGGATCCTTGGTGACTTAGGGCATTATGGTCATAATATAATGGGTAGGCATTGCTTTGCAACTGGCCTATCATTACTGGGTGCTTTGTTGTATGTATGAGTTATTATCTAGTGTTGTTTGCAACAAGGATAAAGTGAAGGCAATTTTGCAGAGAATTAAAGGTTCTTTTGATTAATAGGAGAGAATTGAGTGTCTGGAGGATGGGAAGAATGTGTTCCGGCTGAGAATGAAGCTATGCTCGTCTCTGTTCCCAGTAAATGAGAGAATTCGTGATTTTTTCTTGGAGTATGACCGTCATACCCTCCGCACCAGCCCTCCTTGGGGATCAGAACTTCTTGAGGTATGTCTTGTTTTCTCAACTTTTGCTATGGATTCATACAGGGTATGGCAGATATTAAAGATGAGGATAAATTGTTTACATGTACTGAAATGATATATATGTTACCATGCTGGATTGAATTGCTTAGGATTTTACATTCGTTGATACTGACCTCATTAGTTCTGAACTTCTGATTGTATGCATCTCTTTACTGACTTGGAATTGACGGCTGGAGATACATACATTAACCATTGTTGACAACTGGATGTTGTACATCTTTATCGACTCCAAATGAATTGGTATCCAAAATATATGGACCAACCTTAGTTAACAACGTGATCATGTACCAATAATTAAGTTGTTAACAATGAAGTTATGACGTGGCAATTGTTACCTATTATAGGCGTGTGCTTTTGCAGGCTTCAGAGAATTTTTATATGTTTTATCTAAATTTCCAAATAACATTCCAATACAGGCAATCAATAGTTTAAAGAATGTCGAGTCCACAGCTTTGCTACAGTTTCTGCAGCCCATACTTAACATGCTTTTACATCTAATTGGTGATGGAGGTGAAACACTTCAGGTTCTCTAATTTTTCTCTCTTTTCTGTATTCTTTTTTTCCATGTTCAATAATGATTATGTGATGTCTCGATAGTACAATGACCGCTAATCATATTCACGTTACCCACTTCAGGTTGCTGCGTTTCGTGCAATGGTGAATATCTTAACGAGGTACTTCCTTTTCTCTCCTTTTGCTCGCCCTTACATGTTTATAATAGCTTATTCCTCTAGTAACATCAAACATCACCTTAATTGTTTTGTGTGTTTCTTCAACTTTCCTAAGCTCAACCACCAAACTGTAAGAAAACATGAAAAGTTTCTGGAAAGAGTTATTATTAATAATATAATTAATCAGAGAAATATGGTATTTTGAAGTTAAGTAAGACCCCGGAATTGTGAAATAGGTCTAATTTATGTTCGGAAATTCCAGATTGTCCCTTGAGTCTTTCATGCAAACTTACCATTTGAGATATCTGAAAAAAAATCTGATGTCAGCTTGGACTTGAAAACACTAGAAATGTATGTTTCATATGCAAATATGGTAAGGTATAGTGTGTTCCCTGCAAGAGTTGCCTTCTAAATTATTTGTACAAAGCCTCCTCTGTCAATTACCAATGCTTTGTTCTGTTTCAGGGTACAGCAGGAGTCTTCAGATGGATCAGAGCGAAATAAATTTCTGGTTAATTATGTTGATTTTGCATTTGATGATTTTTGGTGTCGCCAAGCTGCGGTCTACCCTGGTTTGTCCACTGTTTGGGGCAGTCTTGCTCGAAGCAAGGTGTATATTGCATTTTTTGGTTTTCTTGCTGTTACCCACTTGGCGCACAATTCAACATTTTCTAACTCTTTATCGTTCTTTTTCTATAATTGAAGGCAAAAGGCTATAGGGTTGGCCCTGTTTATGATGATGTATTGGCCATGGCTTGGTTCTTTTTGGAGCTGATAGTGAAGTCAATGGGCCTAGAGCAAGGCCGCCTTTTCTATAATAACATCCCATCAGGTAAGTTGTGTTACCCATTTGTTCTTGCTTTTTAATTTTAGCATATTTTCATTTCCAGTTCTCAAGTTTGGTTGTCTTAACTCCAGCAAAATTAAATTTAATTACCGAAGATTTGTCAAGTTGGTACTTTAGCCTCAACATTGCGTTGTTTAAGTTGTGATGTCCAAAATATAACAGCTTTATGAAATTTGGCCTAATGTTCGGAACCATGAACAAATTTGGTATCCTTGGTTTGACTTTTTTGTACATTAATGGGGTATAGGTGAAGATATACCACCTCTACAACTGAAGGAAGGCGTTTTTCGGTGCATCACTCAGTTGTATGATTGTCTTCTGACAGAGGTGCATGAGAGATGCAAAAAGGGTCTTAGCCTTGCAAAGCGCCTCAACACCACACTTGCTTTCTTCTGCTATGACCTTCTTTCTATAATTGAGCCTCGCCAAGTTTTTGAGCTGGTACGCACTTCACAAACTTTCCTGCTTTTTGCTGTACCAATGGAGCCAATTGGCACTTACATTTGTCTTTTTCTCTGAACTTGATTCTAGAACCTGTTATTTTTGGCACTGAATGGTTCAGGCTTCAGAATAAGCAAAGCAAAATCTATTTATTTGGGGTCTTGTGGCAACTTATATTTGACCATTGTCATCTGTTCCATGGAGGGAACATACACAAATCTGCTCCATTACTAGTTAGTATTTGTACTTTTCCTACTATATCATTGAATAAGCAAAGTGAAAATGTAGTCTTGCCATGTTTTTTTTGAGGTAGCAGGCGAAAAGCCTACTATTAAATTTTATTAATAAAATTGAAGAAGAGTTACATAGAGAAGGTAGGAGGAGAGGAGGAAATAGAATCGTAAATATACTAGAGATTACACGTTACACTTTTCCTGATACTACCATAGTGATGCTACCCTTTTGTATCTAATCGTGGTAGTGGACCCCCCTTATTCGTATCCCTTGTATATATGGCCCACTGCTTACTGTATAGTCTTGCCATGTTAATTTTCTTTCTTTTTATAGATGAGACCCGATCTCATTGCCTGTGATCCATGGTCCAGCCAGGCGGTTTGCTGTTCCATGGATACAAGGGAAACAATTTTTCACTCTACTAAATGCTAAGTTTGTACTTGAGTGGATGAACAAAAATAAGAATGTAGTGCGGCCCCATTAATTTTTCTTTTGCTGTATGTGGGAAAAACCTACGTTTGTTACCTTTGCTCCAGCTAGGCAGCTTAGGCTTTAACCAAACAGCCCATATGATCGGAATTTGATCAGAAGCTCTACAAGGAGCGGGACAGGAAATACATCTTTGGTCCCATTTTTCCAAGCAATATCTTTTGCAGCTTGAATTGTAGAAGGGTTTACATTCTTATTATCTGTTCTATAATCCTGAAAAACTGTTTCTTACTATTTACTTATGTAAAATATTAGTGGCATGCAAATATCTGTGATGTTCTCATCTCTCTCTTTAGTGTATGTGACCTCACTTTATATTTAAGCTAGTATATTCTTTTGTATACTATCTGGTGAAAGAAAGGACAAAAAAGGTTTCCACTTAATTTTGTTTTTTTGATATTCACATCGCGCATATTATCCTACAATTATTGACCTCTTTGACTTTTATCACAGGTATCACTATACATGGACAAGTTTGCTGGAGTCTGCCAGTCAGTCTTACATGAGTGCAAGCTTACATTTCTTCAAATTCTTTGCGACCACGATTTGTTTGTTGAAATGCCTGGTCGAGATCCTTCTGACAGGTGTTCATATTTGCAGCTGCATATATATCTAAACTGTATATGCATTCTTGAATGAGATCATGCTTGCACCTTAATCATGAAAAAAGAAGGGTGTATTAATTTTGTTATCTTGATTATTTTGTCAAATCACAGAAATTATCTGTCTTCAGTTCTCATTCAGGAGATATTTCTCACCTTGGATCATGATGATTTGTCACAGCGGACAAAAGTAGGTTCTTATTGGTTCACAAAATATGTTTTTGCTTTTCTTCTTTAATTTTATGAAAACGTGCTAATTTGGCATTTCAACAATAAAGGCTGCACGCATGTTAGTGGCGCTAATGTGCAAGCATGAGTTTGATGCCCGTTATCAAAAGAGTGAGGACAAGTTATACATTGCACAATTGTATTTCCCACTTATTGGACAGGTATGATCTCTTTTTCATTTTGTTGTTTTTAACGAATAAATAGAGAATAATATTTGTCTTATTTTCCATTCTCAATGCTCACAAAACTTGTGTTGATGGATTTTGAAATTTGAAATTGAGCTAGTCAAGTGACTAAAGTTCTGTGAACCAATGTTCAAATCCAGCTGAATAGGAAACACAAAAACAAGGATAGTTTTGTGATCATCTCTCACTGGATAGAATTTTGTGTGTTCACCTGGCTAAGTATTGGTTTTTTCCATTTTTCGTTTAGATATTTATTTTCTTTTCTGTACTAACAGATACTAGATGAGATGCCAGTTTTCTACAACCTAAATCCTACTGAAAAGAGGGAGGTCTTAATTGTTACCTTACAAACAATTAGAAATCTTGATGATGCATCTCTTATCAAAGCATGGGAACAGAGTATTGCTCGTACCAGACTTTTCTTCAAACTTCTGGAAGAATGCTTAGTGCATTTTGAGGTTTTTCTTTTTACTTAATTTCAGAAAACTTTTCCTTCAAAGTCAACTCCTTCAAATGCACAACAACAGAAACTTTAGAAGAAGGATTTAACAACATTTTTCTCTGATTTGTTCTTGTAAAATTAAAATTTGTTGTTTTTTTCAATTATTTTGGCACAGCACAACAAGACTACTGACACACTATTGATGGGAAGCAGTAGTGTGCGGAGCACGGATGCAGAGCGGCCTGCCTCTCCAAAATACTCTGATCGGCTCTCTCCAGCTGTCAACTCGTACCTGTCTGAGGCATCTCGTCAAGAGATCAGGGTACCTTATTTAGATTGCATTCAACTTCTACATAACCATGCTTGATCTGTTTAGTCATATTACCTACTAACTTTTAGTTCCTTGCTTTTACTTTGTATTCTTTTCTCTCTGTAATACCAAACTTCAAAACGAGTAAAAAGGGAAAATCGAAAACTATTTGATATTCACTTGTGCAGTTACCAAGTACTTGCACATAATGAATCTAATGAGTAGTGAGTTTGTACATCTCAAATATAGTCGTTGGTATTTTGTCTATTCACAGGAGAAACTGAAATGTATGTTCCACATTTCTTTTACAGTAGATGAAGCAATTTGTTTTCTCAGTATCAATTCCCATAACCATTGGGCTTGTTTGGATAGTTCAAGGATGAGTAGGAATGGGCATAGAAGTTAGTATCGTACGATACGGTATGAGTCATAAGGTGAACGGTACCTATGTATCGCAATCCCAGTGAATCGCGAGAATCGTTCCGATACGGAAGCACGATACATGTATCGTATCGTATTTGCGATACAATTTTGCGATTCTGAATGTTGTGCATCGGGATTAATTTCGCCTTTTCCTTCCTTATACCCCAATCAACCTTTTTGTTTACCCCGATCCCAATTTCGCCTTTTCTTCCTTCACCTTTTCGCGTGCAGAGAAACCCTAATCGCCAGACTCATCGCCATCATCGTGTCGAGAGAGAAGCCCGTCGCGCACTGAGAGAAGAAGCGACAACGATCATATCGCGCTGAGAGAAGATAATCGTCTGTCACGCGCGCTGAGAGAAGAGAGAATCGCCCATCGCCAAGGTCTGTTATCGTTTTTTTTTTTTTGGAATTTTCGTTGTAATAAATGAGAAGACAGAAGAGACTCATTATAATGGGTATCTGACAACTACTCTACTCTCTCATCGAGCTAAGTGTATATGCCATGGGTGCTTTTTGTCTGTTAACTACTTAAATTAGTGTATTTGTCTGTTAAATAAAGGTTGTTAAGTGTTAAATACTTAAATTAGTTTACTGTTAATTAGTCTACTGTTAATCAAATAAAGGCTGTTAAATTAATCTACTGTTAAGTTTAAAATAAACTTGCTAAGAAGTTTTCATTAAAAAACAGAAAGATGAAATATAATAGAGGATTGTTTTATATTAAATTAGAGTAATTGTTTAGAAGTTAACTGAATGTATGATATAATAATACCAAATTATATATTTATTCTTTCATTTTTAGTTTAATTACAATTAAATGGTGATAGACATAGCTTCTTTTGTTAATAACTAGAAGTCTAGAACATGACTATAGCATATTCTAATTAATATGTTTTTTGTTAGTGATGATGATAGTGATGGTGGTTCTTTTGTTAGTTATTAGAACATGACAATAACTTCTTTTGTTAATTAATATGTTTTTCTTATTAGTTACTAATTTATTTTAACTTTTTTTGTTATTTTAAAAATAACTTTAGCGTATCTTAATGATACAATACGATACACGAAACACGATACGATACAAAATAAAACGATACACGATACATTTTACGATTCAACTTCTATGGGAATGGGTAATTCAGGAATTGGGATAGGAATTGTACAGAATGAATGTTTAGATATATTTAGAAAAACTCAGGAATTGTTTGGATCAGAAAGTTTAGGGTGAGTGCACACAGAAAATTTAAGGTTGAGAACATGTAATTTTAGTTGAGTTTTTTTTTTGTCAGAATTGGTAGGAAAAATATGATGGAAAATGTAATTTTTTTTTCTGTTTGATAGTCTCAACAATTGCATTAGTGTATCATATAATCAGATTATGTAACTAACAAATAATTTGGAGGATCTAAAAAATTAATACTTCTTCTTTTGTGTGCATATTGTGAAATTAATCATGAATAGTGAGTAAAATACATCTGTGACTGTGTATTTACTTCAATTTAATTATTCTTTTGCTTAGATTGATATTTGTTACCTGCTGCATTTCATTATTGCAGCATAATAGTGGAACCCCAGAGAACGGGTACTTATGGAACAGAGTGAGCCCCCAGTTGAGCTCCCCCAACCAACCATACTCCCTGAGAGAGGCTCTTGCACAGGCACAATCATCTCGCATCGGTGCCACCACGAGGGCACTTAGGGAGTCGCTTCATCCTGTATTAAGGCAGAAGCTGGTAAATAATTTAATTTCAAATTGTTGTTCTCTGAATTTATTTATTCTTTTTAGTGCTGAAAGTCCTTCAACGGATAATAATCAACAAGAATTGCTGTCCATATTGAAGGATGCAATATTGTTACTAGCTCCCTAGATATGGTGAATGTTTTGATATAGTTTGTGCATTTTTAAATTAATATTTTGAAATTCTAATGCAGGAACTGTGGGAAGAAAACCTCAGCACTGCTGTTAGCCTCCAGGTACCAAACTTCAACACTAATTATGATCTGTCCACCCTGAAAATAAGCACAGAAAATGTTGAAATCATTCCTCTTATGTGCACCAGGAAGTACATGTCATAACATGCATGTATGTATGTATGTATCTATGTATGTCTTTTTGAGTTCACATAACATATTGTATGAAGCACAATCACGACTTGCTGTAATCCATGACACATTCGTAATCCTGACAAATCTGGAACATTAAAATTTGAAAAGATGTAATTTAAATGTCAGACCTTTTCTTGACCAGGTACTTGAGATGACAGAAAAATTCTCATCAGCGGCTGCATTACACAGCATTTGTACTGACTATGCGAAGCTTGACTCCATCACATCCATGTTGATGGGACTTCTATCCCGGAGCCAACCCCTAGCGTTCTGGGAAGCTTTCTTGCCCGTCTTTGAGAGCATCTTCCGCCTCCATGGTGCCAACCTCTTGGGAAGGGAAAATGATCGTTTCCTCAAGCAGGTCGCTTTCCACCTGCTACGGCTGGCTGTTTTCAGAAATGATTCCATCCGGAAACATGCCGTCGTTGGTCTGCAGATACTCATCAGGGTCTGCCTCAACATTTTTGTTATATTAGTTTCAGTTGGCATAGGATTTGCATTTTCTAGATACTTTGTTTTCCATTTTTGTTCTTGTTATTTTGCATTGTAGGTTTGCTATGCCAAGTTCATCCCTTGCTGAGTATTTACTTATTGTCTTTGTACAGAACTCATTTTTCAATTTTGGGCGCACCACACGGCTTCGTGTGATGCTGACAATCACTTTATCAGAACTGATGTCAGATGTACAAGTAGCTCAGATGCGCCCTGATGGGTCCATGGAGGAGAGTGGTGAGGCCCGGCGCCTTAGAAAATCCTTGGAGGAGGTGGCAGATGAGAGCAATAGTGTGATCAACTTGCTCGACTGTGGACTTCCTCCGACTGCCCTTAATGTTATTCAAGAAGGTTCTGCAGAGAATAAATGGTCATGGCCAGAGGTAAAGCAGTTGTCACAATGTCTAATTCTGGCGCTTGATGCTGGCCTTGATCATGCCCTGCTGGTGAGCATTTTTGCCTCTTATTTTGTTAGCTAAATTCTTGACTCTCTACTTTAACTAAAGGCTGTTATTGTACTGCAACTCTAGAAATGTCATTTAACTCTGAATGAGATATTATTGTTCTAAATTTGCAACATTACTTTATACATTTTTCATGTCAACATTTAAATCATTGCTTGCATCACCCAATTGAGTACATTATCTTATCTTCTTCTAACTTTCATGAAAAAGAAAATCGTAATTTAGGCTCTTGTCGAAGAATTCTGGTTACCGCTTGCCCTTAATTAAGTTTTGTTGTACAGGGTGCTGTAGTGAATGTGGATAGGTATGCTGCTGCAGAGGGATTCTACAAGCTTGCAATGGCATATGCACCTGTACCAGATCTTCATATCATGTGGCTTCTCCATTTGTGTGATGCACATCAAGAGATGCAGTCTTGTGCTGAAGCCGCACAATGTGCTGTTGCTGTCGCTGGTGTGATCATGCAGGTGAGATCATCTTATGAACAACCTTGTGACAGCTGACTGAAAAGAATTGACATGTAGCTGACTGAAGTACTTGATACTCAGTATATAGATATAGCAGAGAGAAACTTTGTTTGCACACCACCAGATCTTTCCAAAGAGAATCAACAGTTCCTTCTTAATTAACTAAAATATATATCTAACCAAAATCCCCTTTAAACAGGCACTGGTAGGGAGAAATGATGGAGTTTGGACTCGAGACCATGTGGCCTCATTGCGTAAAATCTGCCCGGTTGTCAGCACAGACATTAATTCTGAAGCATCAGCAGCAGAGGTTGAGGGCTATGGAGCCTCAAAATTAACTGTAGATGCAGCTGTCAAGTACCTCCAACTTGCAAACAAACTCTTTGCGCAAGCTGAGCTCTTCCACTTTTGCGCAAATATCCAAGAGCTAATTATTCCAGTGTACAAGAGCCGTAGAGTATATGGTCAACTTGCTAAATGCCACACATCCTTGACTAACATTTATGAGTCAATCCTCGAGCAAGAACAGAGCCCAATACCATTCATTGATGCGACCTACTATCGAGTTGGATTCTATGGTGAGAAATTTGGGAAGCTAAACAAAAAGGAGTATGTCTTTCGCGAGAGGAGAGATGTGCGCCTAGGTGACATAATGGAGAAACTGAGCCACATATATGAGTCAAAAATGGATGGGGACCACACCTTGCACATAATTCCTGACTCTCGCCAGGTTAAAGCTCAAGAGCTCCAACCAGGAGTCTGCTACCTCCAGATAACAGCTGTTGATCCTGTGATGGAGGATGAGGACTTGGGCAGCCGTAGAGAGAGGATATTTTCTCTCTCTACTGGTGCTGTACGGGCCCGTGTCTTCGACAGATTCTTGTTTGACACACCGTTCACCAAAAATGGGAAAACTCAAGGGGGATTGGAGGATCAATGGAAGAGGCGAACAGTGCTACAGACAGAGGGGTCCTTCCCAGCATTGGTGAATAGGCTGGAGGTGGTGAAGTCTGAGTCAATGGAGTTCTCACCTGTTGAGAATGCGATAGGGATGATAGAGACAAGGACAGCCGCACTGAGGAATGAGCTGGAGGAGCCTCGCAGCTCGGAGGGTGACCAACTGCCTCGTCTCCAGAGCCTGCAGCGTATCCTTCAGGGGAGTGTTGCTGTGCAGGTGAAGTATTCTTTGCTTAATACTATCAGGACTTGGTACATTTTAATATTGGCAGGATACCCAGTGAGTTGTAGTTTTTGTTCTGGCTAATTTTTTAGTTAAGTGCTAGTCCATAATTTCCACTAGTCTTAGTAATATGCGGTCCAATAGATGATTTAGACTCTTCTTTTGTGTTCATCTTCAACCATTTTTTAATGCAAAAAGGTCATGATGGTAGAATACTTGAGAATTTCATGTCCTACTCAATAGGATTTTGGAAATTGCATGTTGAAAAACATAGAAAGGGCACGGTCTTAGTAGATTAAACGTCGTGCATGCTACACTGGTCTCCCAATTTGCAAAGATGATGGTTGTAGTATTGCTGGGTGATCAGCTAATTTAATTAATTTTCACCTGTTCTCTTAGTACAGGTTAATAGTGGTGTATTAAGCGTATGCACAGCATTCTTGTCAGGAGAACCTGCCACGCGGTTGCGCTCACAAGAACTGCAGCAGTTGATTGCAGCGCTGCTGGAGTTCATGGCTGTTTGTAAGCGCGCAATACGAGTACACTTCAGGCTAATTGGGGAAGAAGACCAGGAGTTCCACACCCAACTAGTAAATGGTTTCCAGTCCCTCACTGCAGAGCTGTCACATTATATCCCGGCAATACTCTCTGAGCTGTAACTTCTTGTTTTTGTTGTTGTGCTTGGTGTTGTGTTCAGTAAGCATTTGGTTTCATTTTCTTGAGGTCCGTGGGTTTTTGGGTTTGTATGTTTGGTGTTTGGTCCGGACCTTGCAATGTGCTGTAGTATAGCTGTAATATTCTTATTTAGATTGAGGAAATATGTAGCCTGTTTTATTTTTTTGTAAAAATATTTTTATTTAGCTTCGGCTTTTGAAATTATCATGAATGTGAATCTCGAGAAGTGTGTGTTTTTTTTTTCGTTTTTGGAAATTAGAATTTTGTATTGAATCCTTGAATGTTCTGTTTAAAGCTCGATCTAGATCAACGTTTACCCAAGGGACGTTGCCTAGTGCAAACTGACCACATGCGACCAGTGCACACTAAATCCTTTAAACCTGTAAGGCGCATTTAGAGAGAGTATTGTTATTTAATGAGTAAATTTACGATGCCTAAAGTTGATTCAATAGCCATTCGCTGCATGCATGGATCATTCATCATTATGAGTGTTCTGCTATATAGTGTTCGGATCTAATGAGATTTTGAGTTCCGGTTGGCTATATTTTTTCGAGAAAATATTGTAGAACTAATTATCATTGTAACACAATTAGTCAATTAGCACCTTAATAAATGAATTAAAAAGAAAATAAAGTTCAAAAATGTGTAATCAAAATTCAGAAAGAATACACTTCATAATTCTGACATGAAAATAAGATTTTGTCCGTTTACCAAACTACAATAGAACAGACATGATGGACCAAACAACCAACATAAAAATATCAAGAAATGTAGAAGAAGCATAACTTTAACAATGAAGCAAAAAAAGCAGTTGAGAATTTGAGACTGAAACCGAGCCTGTGCAGAACTTTTTTCTCCATTGCCTACTTAAATCACACATTACAAGCAATGAAAAAATCAACAAACAAAACTAAAAGAATAAAAATAAAAGGAAAAGAAAACGTTAAGCAAGCCCAAAATTGTTCAATATTAAGATGCAATGACAGAGATTCCGTGAATGATTCAGACCAGAAGAGTGAACAATGCCCAAAAGCATAAGATGCAATGACAGAGATTCCGTGAATGATTCAGACCAGAAGAGTGAACAACGCCCAAAAGCATAAGATGCAATGACAGAGATTCCGCGAATGATTCAGACCAGAAGAGTGAACAACGCCCAAAAGCATAAGAACTTGATGCAAGTGAGATTAACCAACATTTGGAACACGTTCTAAAAATAGAGAAAAAATTGAAACGATACATGTGAGATTTAACCAAAAAACTTTCAACAATGTCTAAGCATCTTGACTAATTTTTCTTTCCGAAAATTACAAGATTATAGAGAGAGATGAAGAGATATTGTAAAGAGAGCGGTGCGATATTGCTACTTGAATTGAGGAGGCTTTCAGCGCACATGGCCCCGGAACCAAAGATGAATAGGATGTTGTGTCATACCTTTAAGCGCTTTGTTAGTCCCACCATGACGAAACATAAGGGAGAAATCGCTGGAGGCGCTTATAAAAGAGGATGGATGGCTACGTTGAAATGCACACGACGGGGTCAGTGCATGATCGGATGGCCTAGGTCAGTGACCTCCATTGCATTGGGAGAAGCGTGACCTACCATCTGTCAAAGTGGCGGAGTGGACTGTGGACGTCACAATTTATATTTGGGGGTGGGTGGGTCTGGGCAGCAAGGCGTCTGGCCACGCCGAGGGGTGGGTATGTGTGTGTCCGGGCAGCAAGGGGCCCGGCGGTGGTGTGCGTCGTTCTGGGCAGCAAGGCGCCCGGGACTCGTCGGGGGAGGGGTGGGGCGTGCGTGGGGTTCGGGCAGCAAGGCGCCTGGGCCTCGCCGGGGAGGGATGGGGCGTGAGTTGGGTTCGGGCAGCAAGACGCCCGGGCCTCCCGAGGGGTGAGGGTTGTGTGGGTAGGTGCAGCAAGACGCCCGGGCCTCGTCGGGGGAGGTGGAGGGGGTGGGGGCGTGCGTGGGTGCTGCCAACAAGGTAGGTGCCCCGGCCTCGGGGAGGAGTCCCGACTGGTTGGAATCATTTTATACATTATTGTGAAAGAAGTAGAGTAACATTTCAAAGACAGAAAAAAAACTCGCTCCGTATGTGTAATCATTTTAAAACTTGCTCCTGGTCAGTATGCGAACCATCTTAATTAGAAAAACATATTTTTAGTATTAATTTTGTTATAAATAAATTATATATTTTATTTAGACGTGATTTATATCTAAACAAATTACAATTTTTTTAATGTTTGGATCATGCAAAGAATAATATAAGAATAAAGGAATTGAGAATAATAAAAAAATATTGATTTCTAGATGAGCGTGAGATGGTGAAAAGTGATGTTATTCTTAATAGTGAAATTGTTGTTTGAATGATATATTTAAAATAGTGATAGAGGGAATGAATATTATAATAAATTATATATTTTTTTTCACTACTAACTTGTGTTTCTTATTTTTTTTAATTTGTTTGCCAGACTTTAATTGTTTTTTCATTCCTTTACTAACGAAAATTCTCAAAAGCAAATTAATAGAATATTTCCAATAAGTTTCAAATATCAATCAAAATTCGAAAAAAATATAAAAAGAGATAAGTACCAGTGCATGTGCCGGTACTGGTACAAATCAAAATCCTAAATTAGATGGAAATAAGATTTGAAGAACAATCCAAATATATACCATTTTTTTGGTCGGAATAAAGCAAAATTAGATATACTTAATCAAAACAAGGTTAAGAAATAAATTTTTAAACAAGGGTATGTTTATCTTGAGGTGCTTTGTTTAAAAATTGTTCACTCCTCAATTGGCCAATTCATAGCGTGCTAATTGCCATAGATCATTACATATGATATGGTATAGTTTTTTTTTTCACGTTATCTTTCAAACAATGTCTTTAATTGAGTTTTAATTGGCTTTATTTAATAGTTTTGCATGTAGTTATATGTGCATGTGGTGACATCACATATGCAGTAACAAATGATATGGGAACAATATCTGCTGATGGGTGATTTGAAATAATTTCGAATGTTTATTTAGTAGAAATGTAAGAACATTTAAGTATAATCTTAGATTAATTAAACGTGGGAGCGCAGTTCGCAATTTTATGTCTAATAGGATGAAAAATTGGAAAATTAAAATATGTTTCAAGGAGTATGGTACATAAATGTATACACGGCAATTTGAACTATTATGTAAATTGCATAAATGATAAATGGTATAATGTTCGCTGCTTGTAAAAAAAGGTCAAACAAGCCGGCTGGAACAGAATTCGCGTCACCTAACGCGCGACATCTTGCAGCGTATCATGAACAACTATTCGACTCCGTAAATCTAACGATTCGAGGACGCGTGCAGCGCGTGACACGTGGCTAGTGTATTAAAATCGGGACGGGTCGGGTTATGGCGGGTCGACGGGTTTTGGCGGGACGGGTTAGGACAGGTCCATTATGGGGGGTTTGACCGCGACCCGTCGGGTTGGACGGGTCGGCGGGTCGGGTCCAAGGGTGGGGCGGGTCGGGTCGAGAACGGGACGGGTCGGCGGGTCAAATTTGTTTTCTAAAATTCTAAAAAATTCAAATCGTTATAACGGTTCAGTAAATCATTGTAACGGTTCAATAAATCGTTGCAACGATTTATGAAACGTTATAACGTTTCAGCTCAATTGATCCGACGGTTGCTATTCTTTCTAAACCGTTATAACGATTCCCAAACCGTTATAATGTTTCAGGCACTGATATGACTCAAAATAAATTGAAATAAAATTTTAAATGAAATAATTTAAGTAAAAAATTAAATAAAATCTTAAAGAATTAGAATAAAATGATAGAACTTTAAAAAAAGTGAGAATTTTTTTTAATATTATAAAAATTAAAATAAATGGGTTAAAAATAAAGTTACCCTCCTCCTTTATTCCGGGCTTAGGACCGGCTATGTAATACATAGGCGGAGTTCTAACTTTTTTTTTGGTTAGTAAAGTTTATTGAACAAAATCAAATAAGGATTGTAAATGCTAGAAAAATAATAAAAATGAGAAAAAAATAAAAAATATAAGTGTTTAAAAATACCGTCTAAAAATTCGAGTTAATATACCATAGATCATTTTCTGACATACCATCTGAGTCTCCATCCGCTTCTGTCATAAATTCACCGGATGATTGTTCTACGGGTGCATGTTGATTACGTTATTCTGCATCAAACCAATCTTTCAAGCATATGAGTCGTTCGAATGTCTTTGCACCCAATCTGCTGCGTTTATCTGTTAGTATCATGTTTGCTGAACTAAAACAGGATTCGGAAGGGACGGTTGACACGGGCACGGCAAATATATCACGTGTCATCATTGCGAGAGTTGGATATGCAGTTTCATTCCTCTTTCAATAACCGAGAATGTCAATACCGTCGGGTTTCATACTTCCTAAACAATAGCTAACTAATTCATTCATATTTGTTTGCATTTGTGAGTCGTCATTTTCCTCCAAGTCTCGCAATAATGCAGACTGACTATTGCTCCTGACATTTTTCAAGAAATTAAAAATATTAGTCTCACAATATTATAATAATATAACGAGTTTGAATATTATAAATATGTTAGATTTTAGTATCTAATATTATGAAAAAAATACAATAAATTAGTAATGAAATAATTTAAAATTTATAACGAAAAAAATACAAGACGAAAAAAAACCCTTGGATATCTAATAGAGACGTTGAAGCAATTGATGCGCGGATGGTATGTACGAGCATGATAGTTTGACGATTGCGTTGAAGAAAACTTCTAAAAATGTGTGAAGTTGTTCGAGTTGGTTTCATTTTTCTGTGAAGCATAATAATGGTAATCCCTCGGCTGAGTTACGTAGGATCTCACTTATAGCATGTTTGTATGGAAGGACACGGTGTAGCATTCTATATGTTGAATTCCAACGTGTATTTATGACCCATGGTACTTTTAACTTGCTTAAATTTAATCGTCCACACAAGGCATGAAAATCTTATTTTCTTATATTATTAGAATAAATATGATGAAAACCATCTTTAAATTTGCAAATTAAATTATTGACGGAAGTTATTTTCAAATCCGCCTTAACAGTTAAACTAAGAATATGACATGCACATTTTTGATGAAACATTCTACCATCCATAATTTGGTTTAGTGCACGTGTAAAATAATCAATAGATTTAATATTATTACTTGCATTATCAAAAGAAATTGAAAATATTTTGTTCTCCAAATCTCTTTTCAAATTATACTCATGCAATATACATTTATAATGGATTGATAAATAATTTGTGCGATGTGCGGATAATTCATGGTTCGAAAACTTAATACTTATTTTTTATAAAATCCAATCATGATCAATATAATGGGCGGTAACACAACTATAACTAAGACCATATTTATCGGCGGTCCATATATCAGATGTAATTGATATTTTATATGTTGCAACTGCAAATATGGCCAATAATTCACTTTTTCGTTCAACATATTATTTTTTTTTAACTCAAATACCATTTTGTTATGATGGAACCTTTTGTATAATGGTTGACCACAACCTCTAATTACCAATCGGGCAAAATCGGTACAATATGCCATATTTATTAGTTGTTCTTTTTTCGCTATGTATCGAGCAAACTCATTTAACATTTTTTTCTCGTCATATTTGACAAGAGTTCTAGTACCATCCGATTTCAAACAACTTTGTACCATACGGGTATCAGGTCTTTCTTGGGGTTATTCATTTTTTGCCATGTGTTTATCGGCATGATTTTAAAATTGACTTAAACCATTTTTTATTACATAATTGTATGAAGTTTTTTAATTACTTACCTTACATCATGCATTGATTAGAACACTGTCGGGACCTAAAGTTTATTCGTAATAACGCCACCAAGGTGCATCATAAGTTGGGGGGAGCTCTCTTCCTTCTCTTCTCAGCTCCGGATTTGATCGGGGATTCCGGGACGCTTGAGTCGGGTGTTGGTGTGGAACATCCCGCACTCGTTGGATGTAACGGTGGAAGTTCACCACTAGTTGTTGTATCGGTATTATATTGGGAACTTGGCGGATATTGATTAGAACTTGACGGATATTGAGAACTTGACGGAAATGAGGTCGAACCTTGTCCGACACTAAAGAAAGTGATTTACGGGTTGTAATTAGGATCAACATGCGGTTGTGATGGATAATATTATTGTGATGAAATTTGTTGATAATAAGGATGCAGAGAGTTAGGATTTTGTTGATAGTATGAGTTCGGAGGGTTGGAACGTGGCATATCTTCACCAAAAATTTCAACGCTCAATCGATGTGTCATTTCTTCGGCATGAGAGGGATTGGAAGATGTCATTTGATATTGCAAAAAAACATTAAAAAATATAATGAATGTTATAAATATAAAAAATAATTAATTATTATAAATTAAAAATACAACTAATTACAAAAAATATAGAATCTAATAAAACTAATTAAAAGAAATGAATGGAAAAAAAGAATGTAAATATATATTTAAAAAACTAATTACCAAAAAATATAAACTAATTATAAAATATAATATATACTAATAACTAACCTTTTTTTTGTCGGAATCGAAAGATTGTCGAAGCACGAAACTTTAAAATGAATTAACAACAAATAATATAACGAATGCTAAATTGACAATAATAACTAAATAACACTAATATAAATATTTTTTATTTTTTTCCTAGATAATATAACAAAATTACTATAATAATATAATTAGAGAATTGTTAATATCTAATGATTAACGAATTAACGAGGGAGAGTTTGGTTTGGAGAATTAAGAAGAGAGATATAGTGAAGTTGTTTGTGTGAGGATATGAGATGAAATGAGGTGGTATTTATAACACAAAAATTTGAATTATTATTTTTTTTTTTTTTTTGAATTTTTTTGAATTTCTGCGGGTTTGGGACGGGTCGGACGGGTTTGATTCCCATGTTTCCCGGGTCGGGTCGAGTCGGGTCGGGTTGGGCACGGGTTAGGACGGGTTGGATGGGCCGGGTCGGGTCGGGACAGGTCTAAAACGGATCGGGTCTAACACGGATTTTTTTCAAATTTTTTTGTCCGCGTCCGTGCTAGACCCGCCGGTTCTAACGGATCATAGATCTAATGAGTTTGAGCACAGATTGGATCGGGTCAGGTCACGGTCACGAGTCGGGTCTGACCAGGACGGATTTTTTTAAAACACTACACGCGGCTGAGCATGTGGAATCGCTGGAACATGATAAGGCTTAGTTATCTAGCTTGTCTTGTATAGGTGATATGTGAATCGCATTAAAAGAACAGAAAAAAAAAAACTCCTCCGGAGCTACAGGCTCAACCTGCACGTACAAATACCGAAGAGTTACGACCAGTTCAACCTCTGACCGGCTCTCTCGTTTCCTACTCCACGCCGCTCCTCCCCGTCCCTCTCATCCTTCTCCTTTGAATCGCAATATGTTTAATTACTTCAAAAAGTCTGACAATATAAATATCTCGAACTCAAAGTAAAATAGAAACTCATCGTACTGAAGAGCAGTAGATTTCACTAGCTTTTTTGACTCAAAAAAATTAATAAATAAAAACTAAAAGCGACGATAGAAATAGATTAATAAACTTGAGTTAAACAATTATTTCAATTTGACGAAATTTCTTCACTTAAAAGAGCATATAACTTTCCGCATTCCGCAAGAACTAGATAAAAATAACACACTTTCAAACATGTGTACAAGACAACGAGGAGACCAGGCGAAAGTAGCATGCCCAGGATTTCGTTATTGTCACTTTAAAAGAAAACAAAGAGAGAGAGAGAGAGAGATCTTCACAAGCTCCAGTTTGAATGCCTCAACCTGCACATACAAATACCCAAAAGCAACGACCACTTCTCAAACCTTTGACCGGCTCTCTTGCTTCCTCCTCCATGCCGCTTTACTCCCCTCCCCTCCCTCTCATCTTTCTCCTCATCTCTATCCATGGCGCATGCTCTGCGAGCCCCAGATCATGTGCCTCTTCATCTCGCTGCGGTGACATCTTCATAGACTATCCTCTCTCTCTCTACAATCCAAACGGATCTTCCTATTGCGGCTATCCCGGCCTTCAGATACACTGCTACAATTACGAAACCCCCATTCTCTTTCTCGGCTCCGACAACTACACCATCACTCACATAAACAACACGACAAAAACAATTTCCCTTGTCGACTCTGAAATCATTTTACAGAACACCCAGACCCCGAGAGTCGATCAGAACGTCTCTCTCACCCATAACACATGGCTCAATTACACATATCTTATAGTCAACCTCACCTTATTCCTCGACTGCCCAGAAATCCCCTCGAATTTGAATCTTTCCAACAGTTCAATCAACCCAGTTGACAGTGTCCCGGGAACATACTCCTATGTCTTTCCGGCAGCGGCTATACCCTCTGATTACTATTCCGAGGGGTTGAGTAAATGCAAAAAAGTGGTGTTTGCACCGGTGCTGGGGAACAAAATGAATTCTCAGGTGCTGAATCTCTCAGCCGCCTATGGATCGTTGCTCGCAGATGGATTCCAGCTGGAATGGAGCGACGCTTGGGATTCGGGGTACTGCATGCAGTGCGAGAAGAGGGGAGGCCAGTGCGGGTATAATGTCACCAGAGATTCAAGCTACAATCTGACATGCTTCTGTTGCGGTACGTACAACTTTTTTTTTTTTTCTATTTTTTCTATTAATTTTCGTTTTTATTTTTAGTTTCTTCTTGTCGTTCCGTCAATTGTTTGTGTTGCAATTTGAAAAAGCAATTGCATCGAAATTGGTTTTAAAATTGGTTTTAACTACTGTGGTTGCCGAGAGAGAGGGGTTTTCATATTTTGCGAGCGACGGTGAGAATAGGGGTAGTTGATTGATTATTCAGAAAGAAAGATCTGACAGCAAAAAAATAAAGAAAAAGAGCAGCACGTGGTCTCATGGTAAAAGTTGGAGGCTGTTATGAGTGTGCGTGTTTTTGTCTGTCTCTTGACACCGGGGCCCGGTTCATCGATATTTTTTAGTTGAAAAAGGGGATAGATACTTAGATTGACATTTCTTTGTCCCGGCCGACGGCCGATATCATTCGTTATCTTGAAACAATTGAAAATTGAGAACCATTCGAATTGAAAATTCTCTCTTGACACCGGGGCTCGTCTCTCGTGGTTTGCTCGCGATACGTTATTGCCTCGTTCGTTAATGGATCAAATCGTTTATTAAGCTTATTAATTAATGAGTTGGATTTAAATTTGAACTGATTTTCTTCGTTTGACTTAGTAAACTATTAATATTAATTATTTTTATTATTTTACTATAGATTTCAGCATAGCAAATAGTTTATAGTATAATATATATAAATTTATTATATTAAATTTGTATGAAATATATTGTTATTAATAATTTTAATAATTTTTTTATAAATTTAAATATAAAATATCATAAAAAATATTATTAATTATTAAATGAACCGAATTAGATCATTAATTTAATGAGCTAACAAAGCTTTCAACTTAAAAGTAGTTAATGAGTCGGTTCGATTTGATTTATTTAACTAATAGAACACGAACTTGATTCACCTCGGCTTAAGTTCAGCTCTATATATCGACTTGGAACCTTGGAAAATTAATTTTGGTAAGATGCGCTGAAGCTTGAACCCGTCAAATTTCGAAAGTATCTTGGTGCACTTATTAAAGCGGGTTTGACAAAATGGGCCACGGCCATTACGGGTGTGCTGTTACCAGTAACACAGTTTTTTTTTTATATATAATATTTATAATAATTATATTATTAATAATAAGAATGATGAAATCAAAATTTTAAAATATGAATGACAGCGCGCCACTGACAGTGTTGCGTTGTAAAGACGTCACTGAGAGTGGCGTGTTTGTGAAAACTTTTTTTTAAGTCCGGCGTATTCTAAAGTAATTTGACGCCAGTGAAAAAACGTCACTCCCACTGGTGTCTTTCAGTTTTTTTTTTTAAAAAAAAACACTGAAAAGTAAAAAAAAGTAAAGACGCCACTGGCAGTGGCGTCTTTGCAATGCGCCATTGACAATTGCGTCTTTGCAATGCGCCACTGGTAGTGGCACGCTGCCATTCGTATTTTTAAAATTTTGATTTTATCATTCTTATTATTAATAATATAATTATTATAAATATTATATATAAAAAACTGAAGTAACGGAGATGCCAGGGATGGCTATTTTTTTTAAAAAAAAATCGGATCCGACATGAGTTAAAGATAAATTGGTTGAATATGAATTTAATTTTTTTGATTCGAATGGAGTTCGGGTCAACCCGATCCGATCCGATTAATTATGTTTTTTAAAGTAATTTTGTGATTTAGTACTAATTCAATCTTAAATATACACTCATTATATACTAATTAAGATTAATTATAAATAAATTAATATTTTATTGCTTAAAATTATATAAAAATAATTAATAATTAATTAATGATCGGGTCAAATCGGGTCGACCCGTGACCCGTCGGGTCGGATATGGATTAAAATTTTTTGATCCGAATTTAATCGGGTCGGGTTCAGATCGGATAAAAATAATAATAAAATAATATAACCCGATCCGAACCCAACCCAACCCGACCTGACCTATTAAGACCCGTAGAATCATATCATCTCCCAACCTTCTCTCTTGATGATGAGAAAATGTCCGAGGACTGCGACATGTGTGGGGCTGCTCATCTCATGCCAATACAATTGTACCCCGTTCTCCATCTCAAATTTGTGAAATGTACAGGCCGGACTGCAACCATGATAATAATGGAAGTCTGGATATGAAAATTAGATGTAGGATTTTGATCAAAGAGGTAATTATCAGATTGTAATAGTTTATCGGATTTAAATCTATTAACTAATTAGATTTTAAATAAAAATAATAATAATTTAATATATATTCTAATCTAATAAAAAATTATCAAAATAATATCCTTTTACATATTAAAAATAACAACAAAATAAAACTCAAAGTAATAAATAATCAAATTGATGATGAAAGTTTTCCTCTACGGAATTTCATATTTTGAAATCTTTGTATAATTATTTCATTATACACGATATTAAATATTTTTCTCAATAAACGTAATCAAATAATTAAGGGGGCAAAAAAATTCAGGGGAGCAAATTACCAAAAGTATTACTTAAAAATACTATTTTTCAAAATCCAAAGGGACAGCTGCTCCCTCTGGATTATACTGGATCCGCCCTGATGAAAATAGTAATAAACATTTGGATAAGAAAATAGATCATTTAGAAAATATAATGTTTTAATATAAATTTTTTATTGAGTAATAAAAATTAAAATTTTAGAGACCATGAAATATATTCTAAAACACCGTGTTTTACAATAACCTTTCTCTTGAATGCTACAATTCCACGGTCAGAACATCCCTACCTTGTATATATGTTTATATGGTAGAAATTTAGTTTTATTTTTCTTGCACTGCAATTGTTGTTAATCTCTGATCAAAATTCACATTATTTTATTTTATTTTTCATTGAGTGCGCGTATATATAAAAGGAGGTTTTGATCCTCATATCAAGTATGTATTATTATCGTATAAATTAATATTTCATTATTTTTACAAACAGGCACACATACATAAAACATAACAATTAATTAAGCATGTCTTAAATTATTTTATAATTAATATTTTGTTATGTTGCATAAGCAGAATCAAACACATATATTTAAAATTAAGCATGTCTTAAATAGCAGAAGCAAAACGTATATGTTTAAATTAAGCATGTCTTAAACATATTTAAGTTTGAGTTTCTTTTGCTACCTTTTCGAAAATTTGAAAGGAAAGAAATAGGAACTTCTACTGTCTAATATCTAATATATTAAACATGTCTAATATATTATCTAATTTTAGTTTGAGATTTGTTTCTTCGATTAAAAAAATTACCAACAAATTTAAACAAGCTTCCACTCAAATCATATATTAGTTCAATAAAATATTCTACTCCCTTACGATTTAATACTTGTTGCATTTTTATTCAAACAACAAGGTGTAAAATATCTTTTAATATTTAATTTTGTAATTCATAAGTTGACTCGCAAATCCATGGGAAGTCAAGCGGTCTGAAGACTTGCTGTTGCTGGTATCAGATTTTCTCCTCCTCTCTCCGTCCCTCGGAACAACTCTCAAATCAGAGATCACCGATTCAATTCCCCTTCCCTCTCCCCTCCTCCATGTTTCCCCTTCCCCTTCCCCTTCCCCTTCTCTCCCTCTCCCTTCTCCTCCTCTCTACTCAAACCTACAGCTCCTCCACATGTGACTCTTTCAAGTGTGGGAATCACAACATCTCCTATCCCTTCTCTCTTTATGAAGAGAACACTCCTGAGAACTGCGGGTTGCCTGGCTTCCTCATCTCTTGCGAATACAATATTACCCCTGTTCTTCACCTGAAATCTGAGAAATATACAGTGCTGGAGATCGACTATGGTAACCACATGGTAACTTTGGTTGACAGCAATATCCTTGACTCCAATTGTCCGAGAGTCCAGAACAACGTTTCCATCTTCACCGACTTTGGAGTAACCTACACGATCTCTGATGTAAACCTCACCTTCTTCTTTGAGTGTGAAAATCTCCTAAACAGCAGCCCCATATCATGTTTGTCTAACACTTATGGTCATTCCTACGTGTTTTTAACTAACGATATATACCCCGAACAGTATTCCCTGTGGTCTGGATGGTGCAAACAGGTCGTGGTGGCGCCGGTGCTGGATTCCTACTTGAGTCGGTATAATCTGACCAATGAGTTTGCTCCGGTGCTGAAGAAAGGGTTTCAGTTGGGATGGAACCCGACCAATAGTTGTACCGAATGCCAGTTAAAAAAGGGGCAGTGTGGGTACACTCTGTCCAACGTCGCCTCAACCTATAAATTCAACTGCTTTTGCCCTAATGGCTCCTGCGTAGGCTGTCAAACGGCCGAAACGGTGACGAAACAGTACCGTTTCGTTTAATAAACGAAACAGAAAACAGTTTCGTTAACCGTTTCGTTTAATAAACGAAACAGAAAATCATTTCGTTAACCGTTTCGTTTATCACGAAACGCGGTCGAAACGGAATTTTACACTGAAATACTCTTAACGAAATGAAAAATACCGTTTCGTTAACCGTTTCGGCCGTTTCGCGAAATAAAAAACAATTTCGTTAACCGTTTCGTTTAATAAAACGAAACAGAAATTCATTTCGTTAACCGTTTCGTTACCACGAAACGAAACGAAACGCGGTCGAAACGGAATTTATTGACAGCCCTACTCCTGCGGTATGTTTTATTTATCTTTATCCAATTAGTTTTTTCTCACAACTTTTCTTTTTCCGCGAAGTTTGATTTTCACGAGTATTCACCGATTTTAAGGAAAAAAAAAGAGTGTTTTCCGGTCGGAAGGCTAATCTATTTCGATGCGAGAGGACCTAATTTTATTAGAAAAATTAGGAAAAGAGAAGCTAACCTACTGGTTGGCGGTACGGTAGGTACATAAGTCACTACTAATTTAAAGACTGCTCCGCGAAAATGAAAACCAATTAATATTGTTGGAACTCGGAGGGTGACGTTCAATTTGACCAGATTCTTTGTGGCTTCTGAGTTGTCATTTGCGAGTTGCGACTTAGTAAGTTGTCTAATAGGATCGAACCTTTTGGATGCATATGACTTTTCTGTTTGGACTCTTTTCATGTTTTTCTTTCCAATAACACTAGAAAATTAAGTTGTTTGGATCCTTTGATTTAAATTATAGTCGGAAAATTTTGTTTCATACTAAGTGGTTCTCAAGAGTGATTATTACGTAATCACGTTGAGAAAAATTAAAAAGGTGAATTACTATTTTAAATAATTAGATGAAAGAGACAGACTAGTGTACATTTAAATCCGAAGCAAGTTCCAGAAACCAGAAAAAATATATATTTTACGAGATATATAAACTAGTACTTTACAGCATATAGAGTATAAATTTCACTCTTCCATAACTGAAAGGAGATGCTTTCAAAAGTGATCCACGAAAGAAGTTGATTGAATTAAAATTTTAATTGTACCGAATAAAATTTGAAATTTTAATAAAAAATATCTAATAATTCAGGAGGCTAATTGTACCGAATTTTATTAGATGATTTAGGAGGTTAGTTGTACCGAATTGTATTCAGAAATTTTAATAAAAAAAATCTAATAATTCAGGAGTCAAATTCATTTTTCTTCTTCTTCTTTAATGTTTTCATCCCAATAATGATAGAAATTATCTTATTTTGATCTTGCAATTTAAATTAGTCTTATCAGTAATACAAATGAACCTTTTAATCCCTTTATAAAGTTATTTGATGCTAAGATCAAAATTACTTTTGCATTAAAAATTTTTGAATCAAATTGAGATAGTAAGGTCATATTATTCACTCCAACATAATAAATCCCAAGCTGAAAAGCCTTTTATAATGTAATTAAGTTTGATTTTCACGAGTGTTCATCTATTTTAAGGAGAAAAATAAAATAGTGTTTTGTGCTCGGGAAAGCTAGTCTGTTCGATGTGAGAGAGCCTAATTTTATTAAAAAAAAAATAGGAAAAGAGGAGCTAATTAACTCCCTAAATTTACTAAGGATTTACAGGTTGGCGGTACGACAGGTACAAAGTCACTGGAGTTTCTCCAAGATGGCTTAGACAAATTTTATCTTTTTAGTTAACAGAAAGAAGCCAACCCTCCTTCATAGTCGATCTGTCGTCCATACAAGAATGAATCTTCTTTATAGTCGATCTACCGTCCATACTAGAAATATGGACATCTTTCCCCCCTTCGAAAATGAAGTTTGACAAATTGGTTTCGTACTTTCGTGGGTCACAGAGTTATTTAAAAAAAAAATGAGCACTACTTAAATAATTTAACGACTATTCCGCGAAAATGAAAACCAATTAACATTGTTTGGAAGGGTAACGTTCAATTTGGCCAGATTCTCTGTGACTTCTGAGTTGTCATTTGCTAGTTGCGACTTAGTTGTCCAATAGCAATAGGATCGAACTTTTTGGGATGCATATGAGTGTATGACCTTTTTGTTCGGACTCTTTTCATGTTTTGCTTCCCAATAACAATAGAAAATTATTTTGTTTGAATCCTTTGATTTAAATTATAGCCGGAAAATTGCGTTTCAAACTAAATAGTTCTATACATCAATATTCTACAACTAGATAGTTTTGTACATCAATAATTTTGATAAAAACATCTTAATAATTAGAAGATCATTAGATAATTACAAGAGTTAGGCTATGATGTTATACATAGCACGGATCGCTTCCGTATTATGAATTGGTTCTTCATTATTAAAGTATAAATGGTCGATCTAACCGTATAAAATGATTTTCTTATGAATATTTAGAAGTAGACCAAATTTTATATATATTTTTAAAAAAAATTTACTATTTTTCAACATAATTAGAATTTTTTTTTAATGGCTCATAATAACCAAATTAAATGATTTTCTAACCGTCTTAAAAAATAATTAAAAAATTCTAAAAGATATGAAATTCAGTCTACATCGAGATATTTATATGAAAATCATTTTATACAGTTGGATCGATCATTTGCACATTGATAAAGAAGAACAAATCCATAATACGAAAGCGATCCGTACTATAAATAGCACCATAGCTCAACTCTAATTATAATTTGTTATGTACGAACAGTCATGATATCCTCACTCCGGTTGGCTACTTCTCCAACTTAATGTCTAAATGTAACAGAAATCATATGTAGTACATCTCTTGAAATTTCTTAACTAAATAATGGACTTGAATTTTTCCTTTCTATTAAATATATTATTATAATTGTACTATAAGAATATTTAAAGACTCATGTTTGGCAATTTGCCAATCATTTGACAAATTGATAACATATATTTAGGTAGTCCTGATGTGTTCTTCTATTCAACTACTCAATAATTAAAACGACAAATTACTACAAGATTCTTATTTATTGATAATAAATTAGTATATTCATGCGTAAAATGGTTCTAAATCCAAATTCATATCAATTTATTCTTTTTCCAACAAATATTAATTTTCCAGAAGTACAAACTCGTCTTATCACTGGTCGATAAAATTATAAATATACCGAGTACTAGTGAAATGGAGCTGATTTTTATTAATAACCAAAAGAAGTAGCAATCATCAGACTAACCATAACTTTTGACAATTTACCAAAATAATAAGAATACCTTTGCTATTTTCATCCCTCGGCCTTTTTTATCATTTTTGTCCTCTGAATGGAAATGATAAATCTGTCCTAGTCCCACCTCTCTCCTCTCTACTCCCCCCTCTCCCTTGAAATGCCTTGTATCTCTCCTTTCTTCTATATACTCTCTCCTCTCTTCTGTAGGTGTCTTTTTTGCGGCAAGAATTTGAGCAAGAGCTTTGCCTGGACCACTATTATCAAACCCAGACCGGATCAGACTGTTGGATTGGAAAAAACCGAACCCGGTCATATGTCCCATTTGATTTGTTAAGATGATCGTCCCTGCGTTTGGCTCGGATAAAAACTGCATTTTGATTTTTTTTTTGGCTAAAATTGTGATATTTTACCCCCTTAATTGGAATGAAAATGGAAAGAGAATGCAATTCAATTCACTAAACGAAAAAAAAAAGATGATATGATTTAGGCTGTCAGTGGGTAGGATAGATACGGATAGAGATATTTTTATACTTATATCCATTAAAATTTTCTTCATCCATATCTTATCTATATCCATTAAAATTTTCTTTATCCATACTCTATCCTTACCCATTAAAAATTTCGGGTAAGGAATGGATAACGATAGATAACGGATAAAAATAAAAATAATTCTATAAAATAATTATATGATTTAGACAAATAAATAACATTAAATAAATATACTAATAAAGTGAAATAATAATTAACATTTTAGATATAACAAAAATTATATAATTTTTTCATGTCAATTGTTATAAAAAAAATATATACTAATTACTATATATATATATATATTTATATTTATATAATTTAACTAAATATATTTATTAAAAATATTAAATAATTATGTTTTTATATATTTAACTATATATATATATATATATTTATCCAATGAATAACGGGTAATGAAAACCCATTTTCCATATCCATACCTGATAAGTTAGCGAAAAAATTTTCTTATCCATACCCGTCTTATCGGGTATGATACGGATCGGGTAAACGATCAAAATGGTGCCATTGACGGCCCTAAGTATGATTATGAAATTAAGTTCCCATGATCAGTATGATAAAAGAGGAGAATTCAATTCAATTTAACATTTTCATATTAAATCACAGCGTTTACTTAATTTAGAGACCATGCCACTAAAATGGTGGTTTCAAAAAAAATGTATATAGAAAAATCAACACGAAGAGGGAAAAAACCAATTATTAGAAATTTTAAGCTTCTAACGTAGTAACAATGGTGGTTTCTTGATCGCTAATAAGCACAAAAGAGGAACTAGACTGGGTTGATTTGGTCTTTGCCGTTGCTGTGAATTGATTCTCATCAAATGACACTATTTTTCTCGCAATTTTCTGACATCAATTTTCTTCCAAATCGCGCGGAATGAAATCAATTCTCATCGTCACTTCTATTTCTATCACAAATATCTAACAAAATGAGAATTTTTATCTCGTTTCATGCGAAGTGATTTCATTCTGATGACGGACTTAATAAGATTCTCAAATATTAATATACACTGAAGAGGACTAGAGGAGAGAGAGGGAGTTACGGGAAATGAGGAGACCAGGGGGTTGGGTGGGTCCGCCCTCCTAATTTTTAAAAAACATTTGAGAAATATGTATAATTTCGTAAAAAATTTTAAAATTTATATATTTGTCTAACTCCTTAATTTTTTAAAAACATTTGAAAAATATGTATAATTTCGTAAAAAAAAATTAAAATTTGTATATCTGACTCATAATATTTTTTCTCTATAGTAAATATTTGACCTCCAATCTCAGCCTCTCAATCTAAAATCATGACTCCGCCCTAGAAGCATGGATTGCACAAAAAAAAACTTTATCTATTTTTGCATTTAAAACCTTAGATTTTTATATATTATGAAAGAATCGATCTTGTATACATGCATGTAATCATGTTTCCAATATAAATCACATATTTATACTAAATTCTTATATATATTATGAAATAGTTAATCATGTATATATTCATCTAATAACGTTTATTTAAAAAAAACTATTTTATTGTTTTATTTATGAATTCTTTATAAAAAAATCTCATTTTTTCGGATTATATAAACATATTATTATCAAATTAAAAGTTTAAATTTTTTAAGTAGTATATTTTTCTTAATATTATTTATATCTATTTGGGTTAGCAATCTCCTAAATTTATAGAACAACAACAATAAAGCCTTTAATCCCAAATTGGAGTAGGTTAGAAATAAAACCCACTCCGAAATCATTGAGATAAGAAACTCAAATCTTAAATATCAATGATATTAATAGTGATAGTGATGTTGATAGTATGATGATGAGAATAATAATAATGATAATGATGATGATTATAAATGTTTAATGTATTTATAAAATAATAGAGATGACTTTAAATAGAATGTTACAAATATGAATACATGAAATATTTTGAGTAGAAAATAACACTTAGTTATGATATTTCAAGTAATTTTTTTAATTGAATAGATGATATATAATTTGATAATTGAAATAATTTAAGTAGCAAATTGTAGATAATTTATAGTTTACAATTAAATTTTGAAAATAGTTATCCCATATCACTGTTGTAATTCTAACTTAAATATTTAATTGCATTTATTTTATACTTTTTCTTGTTACTTATTTCTATAATACATTATGTAATATTAGATACTAGGTAGAATTAATCTTTTTATATATAAAAAACACTATGTAGGATAGCAGCCGATATACAACGATAATCACTATATAAAACTTTGGTACCGCTAGCACAACTTGAAAAAGCAAAGTTCTAACTAGCATAACATGCTATTTAGAAATTTTCTATTTGCATAGCAGTGTTATAGCAGCAAGGTTCTAAAAAAATTATAGCGAATAACGAAGTTTTAGAACCTTGCCGCTATACAATAATAATCACTATTAAGAACCTTGCGCAAAAATGAAAATAAAATAGAGTTATTTATAATAGATAAGGACTTTGCTTTCATACTTACGCAATATCATTGATGTTTTCTACTGTTAATTTTGCATAAATTTCATATTTATCTTGATCTAATAAGTCATGGATAATTTTTCTCTTTTTTTTGGATAAAATAAATGTAATATATTTAAAATACAATTTAACATTGAAAAATGTTTTTTTCCTTTTTTTGTTCTTGTTGAATTGCAGGCGAGAAGATGGTAAAGCACAAGAGAATGATAATAGGTAAAACACTAAAACTTCACCTTGCTCTAAATCATATATATTTTTGTATTGTTTAGAATAGGGTTCGTGGCCCAATTCCCAATATTCCTTAGTACAGCCCAGATACGAACTCATGCAGATTCCACGAATTTGAAATCTCATGAAGTATATAATTTAAAGAAATATATTGATAAATTTGTTTCTTATTGTTTTAATTAGCATGCATAACAAATTTGAATAAGCTTGAAAGATATTTAGCGTGTCATCAAATAAATTTTTTTTTAGAAATTTATACTAGAATTATTTTAACAATTAACCTTTTGTATGAATATAATAATGCTACAAATAATTTACTATGTACATAGTCAAATACTTCTTCCTAATATATAGATTCTCAAAAAAATAAGTTCTCCTAATAGAGGCATGAAGTGATCTTAAAGAATCAATATTGTACAAAATGATCAAATTTGCGTATGTATGCGCCACAAAAGTAAACTCAATCACTGACGTATCAGAAAGACACTACAAAAAGATGATTAATATATAACCATTTATCTCCAACTTCATTGAAAAAAAAGGTGCATGGTTCCATTTCATTTGAAATGCACAACTTCTTAATCCACAATCTTGTTACTAGTGAAGAAACGAGACGTTTGGATCAAATTTTAAAAGCGGGTAAACAATTAAAATGCAAACGTAAGCGCCATTTTATCCTTACAACAAATGCAATTTAATTACTTAATGTATCAAATAATTAGGTTTGTCTTTTATACGTAATAATTTTCTAAATTATATATATCATAAATTACTTCATTTAATTTTCAGAAGTTTATTTTATAGAAGAAAATTTTCTTTTAATTTATTTAAGCAAAGCAAATTAAATGTCTTGCTGAAACTTGTCCTCTGCTTTAGTTAAGGAGTAGAAGAGGCATACGACTACATTTATTACAACAAAAAAATTCATGACAAAACCATGATCTTGACGTCACCGATTCTCTCTAAAAGGCTCTTCAGAGATAATCATCGTATTTGAACTGTTAATTTTATTTGACGCACTTTTAACAATCAAAGAAAATGATATGATCAGAATTAAACATATTTGACTGCCAATAACTACGGGTAAACTTTCATTAAGATAATAGAATGGATGTTAGGCATGTGAACTCTTCTCCACTTTATTTGAGAATCTGTAGTATTACTCTTTGAAAAAAAAGGGTACTGATATTATTCCAAAAATAAATGTATTTTTCTGAGTAATCCAATATATATATCATAATTTAGTCAAATTGACTACACATTTTAGGCATTTCTTTGGGGATATCTATCAGTTTGTTTGCACTCTGCATATCGTGCTTCTTCATTTATCGAAGAAAAGATGAAGAACGTAAGAGAGCACAAATTGTAGAAGCTACTTTAGAAAAGTTTGGATCCATGTCCCCCAAAAGGCACACTTACTCTGAAATAAGAAAGATCACAAAATCATTTAATCAGAAAGTAGGGCAAGGTGGATATGGTAGTGTGTTCAAAGGTGAACTCATGGATGGAACTCCAGTTGCTGTAAAGGTATTTAAAAACCATGAAAGTAATGGTGTAGATTTTACCAGTGAGGTCATGTCAATTGCAACTACTTCACACATCAACATTGTCAGGCTATTGGGGTTTTCCATAAAGGGATCTAAAAGAGCTCTTATTTATGAATTCATGCCGAATGGATCACTCGACAAGCACCTTCGTGAAATTCAAAATTCAAAATTGAGTCATGTAGAATGTACGAGGCTATTTGAGATAGCTGTTGGGATAGCTCGTGGTTTGGAATACTTGCATCGAGGTTGCAACACTCGCATTGTTCATTTTGATATCAAGCCGCATAACATTCTACTTGATCAAGACTACTGCCCCAAAATATCAGATTTTGGGTTAGCCAAGTTTTGTCAGCCGAAAGAGAGCATACTATCGATGAGTGGTTTGAGGGGAACAATAGGATACATAGCACCTGAAGTGTTTTCAAGGAACTTCGGTGCTGTGTCGAGCAAATCTGATGTTTATAGTTACGGAATGATGGTTCTTGAGATGTTTGGAGGAAAGCAAGGCAAAATGGAATTAACAGACAGCTCCAGTGATGCTTATTTTCCAGACTGCGTCTACAAGTGCATCGAGCAGAACGACATTTGCTCTGTCTTTGGTGTATCGGATGCCAGTGAAGAAATTGTTCGAAAAGTTACAATTGTTGGCTTGTGGTGTATCCAGATGATGCCACATGCACGACCTACAATGAGTGCAGTACTTGATATGTTGGATAGAAGCATTGAAGACCTGACTTTACCACCACCATTGAATGTGTCCCTGCATCCAGGACTGGTGCAGGAGGCTACTGATTTAACTGTATCAATCTCGCATGATTAACAATGAATGAAAGTGGATTACTTATATTTTCTACTTAACTCAATCAAATAGTCAAACCTGCGAGATATGTACAATTGAAATTTTTACTAGATATATGGTGATGTCCTTTGTAATACCTAAGGTTTGTGTTACGAATTCGACATCAACAATAACATGAATGGATTTTTTTTGTTTTGTTTTGCACATATCTATCCCGCTTAAAAAAGATCGATTTCACAATTAATTTGGTTATGTGATGTTTGATAGTGATTTTTGTAAACTGTCGACAGAACAAAAACTAGCCTACCCCAATTTATTTGAGATTAAAGGCTTTGTTGTTGTTGTCGACGGAACAAAAACCCATACCTTTACTCGATTTGAAAATATTTGAGTTTATTTTTTGGTTTTCAAACCTGTGAATCTTATATGTTTATATTTAATTGAACTAACCACTCCATAAAAAATGTATATGCTTATCAATGAAGAATTGAAGATATCTGGTTGTGTTTAGAGTTGCTACTGGACTTGTACCAGTTTGTCTTTAGGAGTGCTGCCGATCATTACAAACATCCAATAATGTAACAATAAAAATTCAATTCAGGTGACAAAGAGAGAGCAGAAGAAGTGATGAGCAATTAATTATCATTACTAACTCGTGAAATGATATAATACTAACTGCTAAATGGATTATATATAGTCAGAGATAGTCTAGTACCACATTAATTGATCCCCCACTATTAAGCGTCAAAACTCTAGTTTACTCGAAAAGTATTTGCCTATTTGGGCTATGTGACTAAGCTCAAAACCATGTAGAAAATTATTAACTCTCTGAGACTGGGCTGATAGATACCCTTCCAAGATCACAATGGCATGACCTAAAATGTTATATACATTTATGTTATACAAGGCGTAAAAATTTGAAATATTGGAAAGCTATGGAAGAAAAAGATTTTTGTGTGTTGGATTGGGTGTTCTCTTTCTTAATTGACATTGGGCCTGGGCTGCAAATTTATTTCAGTTGTCCTTGCCATGTGAAAGAAAATGATTGGTAACACAGCTGCAAGTTGCAGCTTTTTTTCCTTTTTGGTAATTACAATAATTAAAAACTAGGATATGGTATGATTATTTGAGTTTTTAGCCGTATTAGTCTGGATTATTGAAGCCTTCAAATTGAAGGAGAGATCTCCAGGTGAGGTCCACGGGTTTGAGATTTGTTTTTTTGTTTTTTTTGTCAGTGTGGGTCCCACCACTCTCAATTGCCGTCAAGTAAGAATTTTTAAGTTAATTAGATTATTAGAAAAAGTACCTCGTTGAAATCTAAAATTATTCCATTTCATTATATACGGTATTTTAAAATTTTAGCAGTTCAAGAGATATTTTAATAGCGTTCACTTAGTTAGAAATAATTATCCCGATATATATAAACCATGCAATTAAATCTATTTAATTCATTTTAGAACAATATTCAAATTATTTTATTATGAATTATTATGTGTAAAGAATGAAGAATTACGTACACTAATCAATCATAGCACAAAATTGATACTTTTCTCAAATAATTTAAATTATAAATGTAAACCTTTTCAAGTTTTCATACTATTCAGATTGCATACACAATAATTTGGAAAATAAATTTTTGTGACACTTTATCTGGCGGTCCTAATAAAATTAGCTAGAAATGACATGATGAACGAGTATATTTCTTATTTAAGAACTTTATAAGGAGATGATATAAGTCCAATTTAAACAGAATTGCATTTTTACACCAAAATAACAAAAAGGTAAAATCTATGTCAATTTAACCAAACTAGTAAATTATTAGAACTGATGGAAATGATTGTCAAAGTAGACCAGTAAATAACGAGCACGTCATCTCCGTGGCTTACCAAATATGGCATCAATTATGCTGCTCTCCAAATTGGACGGCAGGGTGCTGCTTTTCACCATCCGATGGTGTTCTTTAATTCGTACTACAGGGTCCTGCTCTCTGCTCTAAAGAGCAGCAGATTTTTATCCATCAAATATCACATTGGGAGTGAGTGATGATGGGACCCACATTGATGGAAAAACAAAAAATAAATCTCAAACTTGTGGGCCCCACCAATCTCAAACTTGTGAGCCCAATCATAGAGTTCTCCTCACCAATCTTAAACTTGTGAGCCCAACCATAGAGTTCTCCTCTTTTAGGATATGTTTGACACTCAATAGAATAGTAAAAAATTAAAATATAATTGATATTACGATGAATTAAATTGTCAAACGAATTTTAGATTTAGTAGAAGAGTGTGGAAGAGTGTTAATCCGGTATACCAAGTTATAGATGGTAAACCCGATTAGTTCTCATTAGAATAGTGATTATTGTTTGATTATATTGTATTATATTATATTATATTATTATTATTATTTTTTTATCATCACTGTTAATATTATAATATTATTTATTATCATTATATTATAATAATATAATTTTAGTATTATATTATTATATTATGAATATAAATATGATTATTTTATTATTATATTATTATATATGATTATTTATTATTATGATATTATTATTATTTTATTATTATATGATTATTTATTATTATGATATTATTATTATTTTATTATTTTATTATTATTTTATTATTATATTATTATATTTTATTATATTATTATAATTTATGATTATTTTTTATTATATTATTATAATTATGATTATTTATTATTGTCATTTTATTATTATTATTATATTATTATAATGATGATTATTTATTATTATATTATTATTATTATAATTATTTATTATTATATTATTATATTTTGATTATGATTATATTATTATTATATTATTTTAATTATTTTAATTATGACTATGATTATGATTATTATTTAATTATATTATATTATATTATATTATATTATTTATATTATTATTATATTATTAAATTTATTATTATTTATTATTATTATTATCAAAATAAAAATTATTTATTATATTATTATGATTACAACTATGAATATTATTATTTATTATGATTATGATTATGGATTATGATTATTTTATTATTATCTTTATGATCATCATCATTGTTAGTATCATAATTATTCATATTTTAACTATTCTGATTAATTACTGTCAAATGATATTTTCACTCTTCTGAATAAACAAAAATATCACTCTCTCAAAATTACCACTTTTCTAAAGTTATTCCTTAATTTGCTAAACGAACCCTTAATACTTACAGAAGAAATATAGAAGCTGAATCTGAGTTTAAAATTCAGTCCCGATTAGAATGGCTAAAAATTCAAATAATATTTTAATTTTTTATTATTATAAATATAAAAAAAACTGTGCAAGTTGCTGGGAAATTCGTTCATTAAAGTACCTTACTTTTTTTTTTTCCATTTTTTCTTAATAGAACTTGAAAAAAACCTATGTGCTATCACTTTCAGGTAGTACTCCATTATTTCATGATCAAACCAAATAATTCTACTCCGATTGAACCATGACAAGGCAGCAGCCCGCAGTTGTTTTAATCGTAGCCAAGTTTTTAGATAACAAAACGCGTCATCAGCAAACGGTGATAAATGTCATTTATTCCAACTTTTAATTTATGGCCGTACAAACTAATTAGATTGACCAGAAAATTCATAATTCATAACAATATATATATAGAGAGTAAAGATATCGTGAGCTTAAACTCACGGAGGTCTTCCGTGAGTTTAACTAAAAAAGTAAATCAAACCATTTCCAAATTTTAATTTATCATCCTCACTAAATTATTTATATGAAAATCTTGTGGGATGTAAAAATTTGGAGTTTTTGAGCTTTTTAACCCACCGTTTTTAATTTTCTAAAATGATGTTCAAATATTAAATATTTTATTATTATTTTTAGAGCTGATTTTCAAAAATTAAAAACCACGACTTAAAAAACTCAAAACGCTCCAAATTTTTGCATCCGGTGAGATTTTTATATAAAGAATTTAATGAGCATGATAAATCAAAATTTAGAGATATTTGATATATTTTTTGAGTTAAGCTCACAGAAGGCCTCAGTGAGCTTAAACTCACGGTATCTTTACTCATATATATTATGGGATGCAAAAATTTGGAGTGTTTTAAAATGGTTTTTATTTTTTAAAATCAGCTTTAAAAATAATAATAATATATTCAATACTTGAATATCATTTTAAAAAATTAAAAACGGTAACTTAAAAAGCTCAAAACACTTCAAATTTTTGCATCCTATAAGATTTTCATATAAAGAATTTAATGAGAATGATAAATTAAAATTTAGAGATAATTTGATGTACTTTTTGAGTTAATCTCACGATATCTTTACTTTATATATTTATATAGTTAGACTATTGTGAAAACGTTTATATTTCGAGCCCAAGTGCATACAGCTCAAATTTTATCGTAACACGTCCGAAATTCAAAATTATCATTCTCATTAAATTTTTCATATCAAAATATTGAGGGATATACAAATTTGGGGTATTTTGAGTTTTTAAGTATTTATTTTAGATATTTGAAAATTAGCACTAAAATAATAATAAAATATTAAATTATTGTTGCTGATTTTCAAAAAATCCAAAACAAATATATATAAAACTCAAAATACCCCAAATTTTTATATGAAGAATTTAATGAGAATGATAATTTTGAATTTCAGACGTGTTACGATAAAATTTGACCCGTATGCACTTGAGCTCGAAATGCAAACTTGTTTGATTATTAATAAAGTAAATGAAACTTGCTTGATATTACATAAGTCTTTTCTCCACCATTGATTTTCAAGATCATGTTAACTGTTAGTGTGTATATATATATATATAGTCTAGCTACGGTAATTTCATAAGCACTTCGACCAAGTGCTTACGGCTCGAACTTCAAAAATTCCTCTTTCAAAATTTTAATTAAATAGCTCAAAAAAAAATTCATATCATTATCTAATAAATTATTATTTTTTATCATATTTGGAGTTAGTTTACTATGCTAATGATTTTTGAAAGATGACAACATTTGGCCTATAAAAATAAATATTTTTAATATTTTTAGAGTTTTTTTTTAAATCATTAAGTATAGTAAACTGACTCCAAACTTGATGAAAATTAATAATCTATAAGATTATGATATGAAGAACCTTTTGAGATATTTAATTTAAAATTTCGAGGACAATAGTTTAATAGAAGGATGAAGGGGTAGGGAGCAGTCGAAGAACGATGCGACGAGTGTAGTTGTGGCTTCAAAATGCAAGGGGAATCTAGTCAAATCTCACCTTCTTTTCATCGACATAAAAAATATAAACATTGAGTCATAAGCATTTCAGCTCGAAATGCTTTTGAAATCACTATAGCCAGTCCCTACACACACACATATTGTACGGATGCGTTCTTGCAACACGTTAAAATCTCAAACTTCAAGTTATAAATGATCGATCCAAACTGCTCAATATATTTTCCGCATCGAACTCTTATAGAAAATTAAATTTTATATTTTTTATGAAACTTTTTTGCTATTTTTTGAGTAAAAAGAAAATTAATTGATTTGAGGATTCTGGACTGTCTAATAGTGACTATCACACACATATATATATATAGAGAGAGAGAGAGAGTAAAGATATCATGAGCTTAACTCAAAAAGTATATTAAATCATTTCTAAATTTTAATTTATCATCCTCATTAAATTCCTTATATGAAAATCTTGTGGGATGCAAAAATTTAGAGTGTTGAGCTTTTTAAGTCATTATTTTTAATTTTTAAAAATGATGTTCAACTATTGAATATATTATTATTATTTTTAGAGTTGATTTTCAAAAATTAAAAATCATGACTTAAAAATCTCAAAACACTTCAAATATTTGTATCCCATAAGATTTTCATATAAAGAATTTAATGAGCATGATAAATTAAAATTTAAAGATGATTTGATATATTTTTTTAGTTAAACTCACGGAAGGCCTCCGTGAGCTTAAACTCATAGTATCTTTACTCTCTCTCTATATATATATTATATAAAGAAGATTAAACTTTTAATTTTTTTAGTTATACCACATCATCAATATTATTTACCATTGATTTTGTTTAAATCTCTCATATATAATATATCTAAGGTAAATTTTAAGTCTTAAAATATCGAAAAAAAATTGTGTTATCATTTTATAAATTATCAAGTAAATCACATACCTCGCAAGTGCCAACAAATACACGAACCATTATATATACATTCAAATTATTTTTTACTAGTTTTCTTCATGCTTAATATTGTTTGTAGTATTAATAGGGTTGTCAATGTGTAGAGTAGGATAATAAATTTTTTCATGTTATGTAGGGTTGCAAACGGATCGTATACGGACGGATAATGATTTTATCGTATTTATATTCATTATAATTTTTTGAATACGGATTCGGATATGGATAGTCTTGGATATGGATACGGATCAGATATTCGATGGATATCGGATACGGATCGGATATCAGATGAATACGAATACAAATATAGATATATTTCAGATATTAAGTAAAAATATTATATGTATCATTGAGAAATAATTGTATACTATTTTTTGATAGAATTATTAATTATAAAAACTAAATATTAATTATAGAAGATAAATACTAATTGTCATTATATTAGTAGTTCAAATGTATCAATGAATTATAAAAATATGATTAGCACAAATTATATATTAAATTAGTTAGATTTATAATGTATGTAAAAAAATATAATTAAAAAAATATAATGAGATTTTTTCTTATATGTATTTAGATAAAGTCGGATAATATCGGATCGGATATCTTCAAATAATGTTGGATATTGATGGATAATAGTTAAACGGTCGGAAACAGATAGATAATAGTTAAATCATATCCTTATCCATTATAAATTTTCGGATACGAATACAAATAAGGATATCTTCAGATATTGATACAAATTAGATAATTTTATTATTTTTCGTATCGGATCACAAATAAAATCGGATATTTTACTATCCGTTTGCAATCTTAAAGTTTTGAATACTGTAATCATCAGGGTTTTCTGAAAATTGGAAATTTTATGGGGGTATAATAGAGCTTCTTGAGCAGTATTAAGGTTTGATTTGAATTATTTTGTAATTATACGTTATGTTACTTATAATAGATATTAATTACTTAAAGAGGGTGGATATATAATAACAGGGGGGAACATGTTAATGAATTTTATTCTGTTATTTAAGATGAACCTTGAAATTATTCCTCTTGCAATTGTGCCTCCCTGTATAATTACTTAAAGAGGGTGGATATATAATAACAACCATCTATAGTCCATCCAAACAATAAACAGTTCCTTATTGATAAATTGGCTAAATGGATTCTGCTTCTCCTTTTCTTTTTTACTAGGCTATTATTTTTCTTCCCTTTTATTTTTTCCGCTGGGTGGATGTTGCACATTTTGGTGTTTTCCTGATCTGAACACACAAATTGGAAGCTGTTCTATGATGATTTTTTATCAGTACATAGCTCGTTGTCACACCATCCAATGAAAATGAGACGTCGATGAGCTTTTTAAGCAAAAACGAAAGTCAATATGATAGCGATTATGACATTATGTAGATATACGAATATCGACCATTTACTATCAATATCAATCACAGGGACACCCCCATTTTTTAATTATAAACCTAAAGAAACAAAAAAGGCTCCATTCTGTCTGAAAAACAAATACAGTGTTTTAGCATATAAACCTACCGAACACGTATTGCATGAGTAAATCTGGGACAACAAATGATTGACTATGGACATTTTGACTCTTTGCATAAAATAATCGAAATTTGATCATACTTCCTTCTATTTTTCTTATATATCTGGCAAATCTACTCAGAATTGAGGGATCATAATCTTATGATTTTCGTAAGTTGGAATTGAGACTTAAAATATTGCGGCAGCCTACCAAAATGTCAACAGAGATACAAAAATAATGATAATGATAATGCGAACCACATATTTAGTACAAATGATAATAAATCTCATCTCTCTACGAAGTGAAGCGGGTTCAAATTCCGAGAACGATATATAAAAAAAAAGATATATTGAGAGCCCTATTTAATTTAAAAAAAATGATAATAATAATAATGCACCTTTACAAACAATATATGTGAAATATGGGACCAAATAGGCCCATAACGGCCTTAATCCTAAATATCAGGCCTAATTTGGGCCTAAATCAGCGTTGTAACTAAAAACGGTTGCCTTTTCGGATTTGGGACAAATGGAGAGCTTCTCTGTCAAAACTTCCTCTCACTAGAGCCCAGCTCAAGAGTCGAACTGTGGTCTTCTTGCGATCGGTCTTCTCGAAACCCTAATTATCGAGCACCTTTTCACTTTTCTACTTCTCTGTTCTTGATCCTTTTCTTCTAGTTGGCTCTTCTATTTCTTCCTTCCACGAAGATGAGGTATGAATCTCTCAATTTTTTACTTCTAACCCTTGTCCATTTGTTATTTTTCTCTCCCTGCGTGCACTCATTATTGATCGATTTTATCGGTAGAGCCTCTTTAGATAAGTTCATGTTGATCTTTTCTTATATTCTGGAGAGGATCCATCTTTTAAGATTAGGGTTTAGGTTTTATTGATGGGATTCTGTGGATTTCGTTTAGGGTTTAGGGTTTTGAGTTGTCTGTTGATTTTGTTATCTCGGGAACCATTTAGTTTTGGGGGGGATTCCGTGTTTGCATTTTTCTCTAGTAAATTTACAGTATAAGGTTGCCTTATTATTATAATCATTACCTATTATTTGTGAATACTAAGGTGTTCAGTTTATTCAGTAGTAAATGAATTAATCAATTAATTGTTGGAACTAGCAATCGGGGACTCAAAGTTCATCTTCCTTTTTCTTTGTCTTTTATTTACTTGTGTCTTTTGACCTTTTTAATTTTGAATGCCCTGTGGATTTTGTGATTTTCATTTTCCAAGTGGCAAAAATTGAGCAGAGAAGCAGAATGAAGTGCTTCTGTAAATACATGAAAGCAGTTTCACATGATTTGAATCTTCAAATTCAGTCCTGTTGAACTTGTTGAAGTTTTAGGCTTTTATCGGTGGTTCTCTATTCTCTTGCTGGCTTTTAGGTTTTTTTCTGGAGTCTCAAATTTATAACAAGCTCCTTTAAAATTGATGCACGTCCAACTTTAAATCTCTACTGATTGTGTCTGTTCAGGTTCTGTTATAGCCTCCATGAGTTAGGAACTTGAGATGGATTTGAACTACCTTAATTTTAACTGAATATAGAGCAGCGCCTCCAAAAGGCCCTTATAATCTTATTTTGTAGGAACTTGAGATGGATTTGAATTACCTTAAATTTTAATTGAATATAGAGCACCTCCAAAAGGCCCTTATAATCTTATTTTGTAGGAACTTGAGATGGATTTGAATTACCTTAAATTTTAATTGAATATAGAACGCCTCCAAAAAGGCCCATTTAATCTTTTTTTGTGCTAATTAGCCTCAATACTTCAGATTTCCTCAGTTGACCCTATGTAACTTCTTCACTCACGCAATTGAATTGACCACCAAAAAGAATCCAAAACATTTAAAGAAACCTGAACGAGGTTATTTCAATCAAACTATCACTAGTGCCACCATGATAGCTAGTGTATACCATCTCATTATTTCCATGGTGAGCACAGAAACTTCATATAATTTACTTTTTAATTGTTATTTGTAATTCATTAGCCGCCATCCAGAAGTTAAGTGGGCCGAAAGACTTGACAAGGTTTACCTGACAATACAACTGCCTGATGCTAAGGATGTTAATGTTGATGTGGAATCTGATGGCACCTTCACCTTCTCTGGCAATGTGGGTTCTGCTAATAACTCATATGAGCTCAAATTGACTCTCCATGATAAAATCAACAAAGAGGTACAAGAATTATAGTTTAAAACAAAGATGACTGCCTTTTATTTTATTTTATTTTCCTATTGCACCCAATGTGATTCTTGCATTTAGTGTATGTGATTTTTATGGTTGCAACTTGCAACTAACAATAAGATGTCCTAGATATTTCCTGTTTGGATGCAGCCATTAGATTGTTGTGATAAGGGCGTGCACTTGTGTTACAATGTACTTCTATGCAATTAAGCTGAGATAATACAGGAATTTTTTTTGTTTGAATGTACGAGATAGAAAGCTATTTGGTTATGTCATGATGATATGTCAAGTGAAATATGGTCAGCCTTTCTTAAGTAATTTCTCTTTAAAGGTTTGATTGGTTGCAGATAATATTTCCTGTGTACTTTGAGCAAGGTAAATGTACGATGCAATTTGGAGAAAGAAAATGAGTATCCTTTTTAAAATATGGCATGATGATATACTATTTCCCCTTCTGTTTTGAAGTCTTGAGTTTTATTGAACGCTCTTATTCATTATTTTTTCTACTTTTCCTTAATGAAGGAGAGCAAGATAAACAAGGGGGTGCGATCTATATTTTGTGTGTTAGCAAAACAAGAGCATTCTTGGTGGAAAAAACTGTTGCGGGGGGGTGGCAAAACACCGCACTACATCAAGGTTGACTGGGACAAGTGGGCTGATGAAGATGAGGATGGTAATATTTCTTGTTTCAGTTTTATTTTGTTCTGAAAAAGTATGCGGTGTGTAATCACTTTGGTATATGCAATTATGCAAATATAGTTTCTAATATCTTATTTTTGCTCTGCTATAGCTTTTACAGACATTAGATGTGACATCATTTGAAGAAAGTTGATAAAATGTAGTTATGACTGATATATCCAAGTAAAATTGTTATCATGCTATTTGCTATAGCCATTTAGCTGTCCTCTAATAGTATAATACTTCTGATATATCCAAGTAAAATAGTATAATACTTCTGATACTTAACTGCACAACAAACAATGAACATATACCTGAAGTCAACAGCATCTCAGGAATCGTTTTTTATTAGTTTCAGAGTGGCCCACCAGTGGTCAGGAACCACTGCTAATGCGGAAACGTATATACCAGTAACTAATTATAACAAGGCTTATGGTTGTTTCCCTTTTTTTTCCCTCTTACAGGAGGTGATGTAGACTTGGGAGGAATGGACTTATCGGTATGCTACTTTTTTTGTGCCTTTTTCTTAGTACATCTTTCTAATCTTTCTCCTCTTTTTTTGCTAATCTGTTACTGGTGATCTTATTTACAGAATTTTGGAGGAATGGGTGGAATGGGGGGAATGGGTGGAATGGGAGGAATGGGGGGATTGGGTGGAATGGGAGGATTGGGTGGAATGGGAGGATTGGGGGGATTGGGTGGAATGGGGGGATTGGGTGGAATGGGAGGTATGGGTGGAATGGGAGGTATGGGGGGATTGGGTGGAATGGGAGGAATGGGGGGAATGGAAGGCATGGATGATGATCTTGAAGAAAGTGAAGATGAAGGTACTTTTTCAAACTTACAATATCAATATTGAAAATCAAAATTGGTCTTTTGCTGATCAAACTCTGAAAGACTATTTGCCTTCTCTTTTTTGTTTTTGTTTTTTGATAAAAATGGGGAATGAACTCACCTTAACCTGTTTCATTGAAACAGAAGGTCACTCTGAAAGACTAGTTGTCTTATATTTTGTTCTTTGGCCTGTAATGTACCATAAAAGTACAAGCTACAAAGCATTTTGTGGCATTTAAGCTATGTTAACTTCTTCTCATCTTGACAAGAAGTGAAAACCATTTAAAAATTATATTCTAGCACTCAGCATTGTTAAGTTTTCTTTCTTTTCCATCTGGATGAGAAGGGAACACTATTTAGAAAAGATGCAAACAGAGATTTGAATTTAAGCTGTTTGGTATTTGTATTCTTCAGACTGGTTTTTGATAGTTTCAATGAAACCAGTGATATGTGTACCACTTTTATCCAAAAATAATGATTTGAATTAAGCAAAGCAACTTGGCTTAATGTTATTCAGTTATTCTGACATTGATTTCATTTGTACCCTTCCATCAGAAGAAGTGGAGAAGCCTCAATCTGCTGAAGCAGAGAAGCCCAAGGATGAGGGGGCTAAAACAGAAACAGCTCCTAGCACATAAACAAGTGTTTTCATTTAACTTATGAGCCCCTATATTTCCTTGCTTATTTCAAGTGATGTTGTGCTATTTTATACTGATGTTTTCACATTTGATTCCAATTGACATTCATCTTTGTAGTATTTATCTCAATCCTATCTTTTATTATATTTCCTTCTATGAGATTGTGGACTTGCGGCCATCATTCAGGAAATTGATTGGAGATTGAGTTACAACTGCTTTCCAGTTCTGTTAAGCGTTATAACCTTTGGTTGTGGATTGTGGATCGAGCTGGTGTCCATTGTTGTTGTGATAGATTTTTTTTTTTTTTTGGTTTTTTTTTTATATGCCTTTATGAGGTTACAAAAAGCGTTCGTAACTTATCGTTCAGTGGACAGCTTAAGCTATAGTTGCGTTGTTGCTGAATGAAAAAGTTAACTATGTCTGGTGCTTCTGTGACTCTTTTGCAAACTATAAAGTGAACCACTGCTTTCTGGTTAGTCACCAAATTGAATGAGAGGAAAAATAACTTGACATTATAAAGTATAAACAATTATGCATGGTATTATTGTTGGTCTATAAACAATCTTACTTTTACGAGGGAAGTGGAAAGTATTCTTTTGAGTAATGCATGGATAATTGTTTATGTTTTGCCAGTACTTTATCTGTGCTAGAGGAGTATCTTGTTGACTTTGATTATTTTGAGGCGTGCTGTTTTGTTCCGAATGTGCAGTATATCGGTGTTCAGTATTACTGGCTAGGGTGTGCAAACGGTCGGTTCGGTTCAAACTAAAATAATTATGTATATTTAAAGTTTTTTTTATTTGTCAAATTATGAATCGAATTAAACTTTTAAAAATATCAATTGAATAAGCTGAGAACTAAAAACCAAATAGAACAAAATTTTATTTGGTATATTTGGTTAAACAGAAATTATATTATTTAAAGATAAATAAAAATATCAAAAGTTATTGATAGAAGAAATAAATAGTTTAAAAAATAAAATAAATAACTAAATAAATTTTATAGAAAATAAATATATTTGGATTATCTTTGATATAATATTTATTTATATCAAGTAAAATAAGATTATTTGATAAATTTTGGACTATTCGGTTTATAGGATTTAGAAAAATCAGAAATGAACCAAAGAACAAAAATTAAATTAGCTAAAATTTTCAACCGAATCACAATTTTTAAACCGAAAAAACCGAACCAAATATTCCAAAATTTAACAGTTTGGTTCAAAATCAATTAAACTAATCCGTTTGCACACCCCTAATACTGGCATGTCAACAACCAAGTCAATAAAATAATAGTTTAAATATTGTGAAACTAATTTTGGCCATTTGGTAAAAACTAAGAACAATTTTAAAAAGATAAAGAATTTGATTATGATGCTACGCATAGCACGGATGATCCTTATGTTATGGATCAATTATCTGTTTTAAAGTTTAAATTATCAATCTGACTGTTTAAAGTAATTTTTATGTGAAAATCTAGTTGTAGATTAAGTTTTATATTTTTTAGAAAATTTTTAACTATTTTTTTAGATATTTAGAAAATTATTTTATTTAATTATTATAAGTCGTTCAAAAAAATGAATTTTTAATGATATAAAAAATAGTAAAAATATAAAATTTGATCTATAACTAATTTTTTATATGAAAATTATCTTAGACAGTTGAATGAACATTTAAATTTTAAAAATAAAAAATTAATCCGTATGCTACTGACCATCCGTAATATGTGTAGTATCATAACCCAAGGATAAATATAACAAGTTATATTGTTTTGTAATAGATCTTATAACTTAATGCGACAATTGCTTAATTACTGAAATATTTCTTTTAGAATTTTGTATTACTGAATTGCAGTTTTAGGCAAGGGGGTTTCTCCCCTCCAATTTCAAGGACGGCTACCGAAAAGAAATAGAAACAAAAACAGAAGTTAAATCCTAATATATATTGCTGAAGCATCCTGCATTTTTTTGCATTTCAGATAGCTTAAATTTCTAATGTAGAAGCATCCTACATTTTTGCATTCCATATAGCGGAAGGTCTTATACAATCTTTCCCATTACAAGATAAAAACCTGAGATACATAAAGCTTCAAGATTATCGATTATAACAACAGAAAATACATATATAAAGAAAGGGTTCATCAAGGCTCACACCATTTTCGACCACATAAAATCAATATTCAACAGGAAGGAGCAGGGACCCCACAAGCAGTGCCAACCTTCTTGCTATTCTTAGAATTGACATAGCCTTGGAGAGAGGGGTCTTTTTGGTACTGACAAAGGCATGGTCTTTGCTCCCTGAGTTTGGCGCAGCATGCACTGGAAGGAGGCGCCGAGTATAGTATTGCAGAAGCGCATGGTGTCAGATCCGTGGGCCTACATGTCAGTGAGTATATTGCTTGTGGAGCTGTGTAGAGGAAGATCAGGGATAACAGGAAGAATGTAGAGAGAGGAGAAGGCTTCATGGAGCTAGATGCAATGGGGAGTGACACTTTAGTGGTTTAATTGCTAGTTGATATTGTGAAATGTGAAGGGAGAGGCGATATTTGTAGAGCAGCTCAGTAGCTTTGCACTCCAATCGTATAAAAAATGGAGACATCCTTTACCACATTTGATACTTCAGCAATGCCAGCATAACTCAAGCTTTCCTTGGTGATGTTTAATTCGAATAATATACTTTAATGTATTTAAATATTGATTTATATTAAAATTTAATGGGATATAAAAATTTCAATTTTAAAATTTTTAAGTAATTTGTTCAGATTTTTTTAAGATGACTCTAAAATAGTAATAAAATAATAAATATTTTTCAAAAGAAAACAGATTATTTAAAAATCCTAAATAAATATTTAAAAATCTTGTATCATATAAGATTTTCATATAAAAATTTATTGAGTAATATAAATTGAAATTTGGAGATGTTGAAAGAGTGTTTTGAGTTAAGCTCATCAAGAGCTTGATGAGTTTAAATTCATTAGTTTTGCACTTTGTGACTTTAATATTACTTTTAAAAATATTGTTAGATTTTCGTAACAATACTTTCAAGTAATCTTTTATATTTTTCTTACTCTACAAAGCATATAGAACTGGTGATGTTTTATCATGACAACTTAATTACTAATAGACTGTTAGAATATTTAATATTCTAATATTTAATGTGTGATCTATTGCTAATAATTATGAACCAAGTTCATTTATGAATAACTAATTAATGGATGCATCTAAAATGTGCATTTAGAGGGTGCATCTAGGTACATCTGTATTTTGATGAAAAAAATCAGTTGTCCAAATTCGCTATACATAATCCCAGAGGTTCCCTCAATGTTTATATATACTCACTTCTGTTCATTTGGTCTAATTAATTATCTTAAGATCTCCTTAATTCGTCCATTAAGAAAAGAACAGAAAATAAGACTGAGTGGAAAAACGCCATAATTCGCCATCATTAGGACTGAGGAAAACTTCTGAAGATCAGTATTCTTGCATCGCTTCCGCCTAAAGATGTTTGCAATTCAGAATTATAAGTTTTTCAATTATTATTTATTATTTTATATGAATTATGTTATTTTATGGGCTGTGATTTTTAATAAAATATATTTTCTATCATTTGGTATCAGAGCCAAATGTATTTTCATATAAGATACAATATTATAATTTTTGTATTCAATTACTAATGTAAACTGTATGTGTGTGATTGTTGGAGTTTTTTATCAAATTGTTTTTACTTCTTTGTGTACAAATTGGAAATGACTATGAGTTTATTTTTTACCATCCACATGTGCACATGAGCACATGGGTATTTTTTCCATACACTTTGATTGAATACAACATAGAAGCATGATTTTTTAGTCCAAACCCCATCAAAACCCTTTATTGCAAGAAAATTAATCTAGGGGATTATAACTGGGTAGGACAGGATTTTTGCTATGGGGTTTATATAGAATCTCATTTATTTTAGGGATGTAATTCTTTCCAACTAGTACATCTTTTATGTTATAATTATGAATTCTATTCTATTTCTTGAGATGCAACTTTTGATTATTTATTTTTCCACAAAAGTCCTCTTATTTTTTTCTAGACATAATTATTATTATTTTTGGTGACTTTGTATTTTCTGATGCTAAATACACGATTTTAAAAAAAATATATATAATATTCGCCCAAACGAAAGATTATTATATATAATTATTATTTTCCTATAAATGTACTTTTGATACTTGATTGTTATCAATTTTATAAACTTTAATTGTGATTGTCATTTTATCAAAAGAAAATATGTTTTACATTATGTTTGTATTTCTATTATGTTTATGTTTAATAAATTAATATTATCAATTTTACCAACTTTAATTGTCAGTATAGTTTATTAAATTAATTACGTACTAAAGTTTAATTTGTTTCTGCCCAACGGTGATATGAATTGAATTTTATTTATGGATCAACTATTATGTTAGAACTGAAATATTCTTAGGCGTTTTATTATTTATTTTAGATTGATTAATTATTACCCCTTATAGTTGATCTAATTGTATTATTTTTGTGGATATTTAGTTTATAACATTAAGCATTTTATTTTTTCTGAATTTCATGCAGCATTGAATAATGTTAGTGCTCAAATTTTTGGAATAACATCATTGAATGGAACTAATTTCTCAACTTGGAAAGAGCAAATTGAAATTTGTCTCGGTGTTCTAGAAATTGACCAGGCCTTACGTGTAGACAAATCTATTGCTTTAATAAATGAAAGCAGTGCTAATGAGAGGAGGTATTCCTGATAATGATGCAGAAAGTAATCCTTTCACTGCTAAAGAATATTTAGTTTTTGTTGAAGAGCAATTTAAGAGTACTTCTAAGGCTAATGTAAGTGCTCTCATAATGAAAATGCTCACTTCCAAGTATAATGGGACAAGCGGTGTACGTGAACATATCATGATGATGAATGATATGGCTGCAAAATTAAAAGGCGTGAATATGACAATTTCTCGAAAGATTTTTAGTTCATTTCATTATGACTGAAATTTTAAGATCAACTATAATACATAGAAAGAGAAGTGAAAAATGAGTGAATTAATTGCTATGTGTGTTGAAGGAGAAGAAAGGATTAAGGCTGAAAAACCTGACTTTGCACATGTTATTACTGATGGTCCAAAATCGAAGAAAATTAAAGACAATGGTAAAGGTAAAAATAAGGTTGATATGATTTTTAGTGTTAAAAAAACAAGTATGTCTGGTACAAAATATACTCCTAAGTGTCATCATTGTAAGAAATGTGGACACATGAGGAAAGATTGTAAGAAGTTTAAAGATTGGCTCGCTAAGAAGGGTAATGATTTTAATTTCATGATTTATGAATCTTTTTTAGTTGATATTCCCTTAAATATGTGGTGGGTTGACACTGGTGCCTCTGTGCACATTATGAACTCATTACAAGGATTCCTTTCCATGAGGATGCTTCAAAAAGGAGAAAGGAAACTCAAGGTAGCTAATGGATTAGAGGCTGAAGTCGAGACTGTTGGAACTCTTCGTTTGATATTGAAGAGTGGTTTTATCCTCGATTTACATGATGTAGTATATATTCCTAGTATGATTATAAATTTAATTTCTATTTTTAGACTTGACGCGTGTGGTTTTATATTTCAGTTTGGAAATAATGAGTTGAGACTATATCATAACTCTAAGTATATTGGTTCTGGATTATTATGTGATAATCTATATAAATTATGTTTAAATTATTCATTTTTTGAATCTTTATTATCCTTGAATGTTACTGATGTTAAAAGTGGAATTAAGAGAAATCGTGAAGGCGGATATTCTTCAAAATTATGGCATTGCAGGTTGGGTCATATTTCAAGAGATAGAATGTAACGTCTCATTAAGAATAAAATTCTTTCAACATTAGATTTTTCTGATTTTGATAACTGCATTGAATGTGTTAAATGAAAGTTTATTAAAGAAAATAAGAGAGGAGTCATTCGAAGTGGGGGACTATTAGAAATAATTCACACTGATATATGTGATCCTTTTCCCATTCCGAGTCTTAATGGACATAAATCATTTATCACTTTTATTGATGATTATTCTCGTTATGCTTGTGTGTACCTAATTTCTGAAAAATCTGAGGCACTTGATAAATTTAAGATTTTTAAGAAAGTTGAAAATCAGCATAATCTTAAAATTAAAGTGGTTAGATCAGATATATGAGGTGAGTATTATGGTAGACACACCGACTTGGGTCAAAGTTCAGGCCCGTTTGCTTTGTTTCTTCAAGAAAATGATATTGTACATCAGTTTTCTATGCCAGGAGATCCTCCGCAAAATGGATTAGCTGAAAGGCGTAATCGTACATTAATGGATATGGTACGTAGTATGATATGCAATACTATTTTGCCAGAATGTTTGTGGTCCGAAACTTTAAAAACATCCACACATGTACTAAATCGAGTTCTTAGTAAATTTGTGCCAACAACACCTTACGAATTATGGACGGGCAAATAACCACAATTAGGATATTTACGTGTGTGGGGTTGTCCTGCTGAAGCAAAAGTGTATAATCTACATATTAAGAAACTGGATTTCAAAATCGTTAGTTATTATTTCATAGGTTATCCAGAGAGATCCAAAGGTTTTAGATTTTATTGTCCCTCGCATACCACTAGAATAGTTGAGACTAGACATGCAGTATTTTTTAAAAATTACAACATTAGTGGGAGTAATAAAAAATGAACTGTAAACCCACAAGAAGGAGATCGAATTTATGTTCCAATTTTTATCTTTACAGAGGTTATACGTTCTTCTCCTTCAAAGAAAAATGATTGTACTAATGTTAATAATGTTCCTAACGTTGATGAAGTACCTATGATGCCACAAGAACCTTTGTGTAAGTCGCAAAGAGAAAGAAAGTCTGCAATATTTGATGATTATATTGTATACCTTACTGAAGAAGGTTGTGATTTAGGCCATGGAGATGATCCAGTTTTCTTTAAGCAAGCTATTATGAGCAGAAATTCATCTCAATGGTTGGAAGCCATGAATGATGAGATGAAATCTATGGAAATTAATGAAGTTTGAGATCTTGTTGAGTTACCTGTTGGAGTAAACCTGTAGATTATAAATGGGTTTACAAAACTAAAATCGATTCTCAAGGTAACGTTGAAAGATACAAGGTCCGATTAGTTGGTAAAGGATTCACACAACAACAAATAGTACATTATGATAATGCTTTTTCACCAGTCTCAAAGAAAAATTCATTACAAATTGTTTTAGCTCTTATAGCTCATTATAATTTAGAATTACATCAGATGGACGTAAAAACTGTATTTCTTAATGGTGACTTGCATGAAAAAATTTATATAAAATAACCTGAAGGTTTTATTGTCAAAAGCAATGAACATATGGGATGTCAGTTGAAACGATCAATTTATGGGTTAAAACAAGCTTCAAGGCAGTGGTATCTTAAGTTTGATCAAGTTATAACCGAGTTTGGATTTAATGAAAATACTATTGATCAATGCATATATCTCAAGGTTAGTGGGAGCAAATTTATCATTCTCGTTTTATATGTGGATGATATCTTATTAGCAAGTAGTGATTTAGACATGTTGTTCGAGATAAAATGTTTTCTATCAAAGAAATTTGACATGAAAGATCTTGGAGAAGACTCTTTTGTTATAGGCATTAAAATATACTGAGATCGGTCTCGTGGGATCTTAGGTTTATCTCAAAAAGTATTTATTAAAAAATACTTAAACGTTACAACATGCAAAATTACTCTCCAAGTGTAAAAGGGTGATAAATTCAACAAGTTTTAATGTCCTAAAAATGATTTAGAACGTGCACAAATGAAGCAAATCCCTTATGCTTCGGTAATAGGGAGTTTAATGTATGCTCAAGTTTGTACACGTCCTGATATTGTATTTGTCGTTGGAATGCTTGGCCGGTATCAAACATATCTGGGAATGGACCATTGGAAAGCCGCTAAGAAAGTTTTGCGCTATTTACAAGGAACTAAAAATTATATGCTTACTTTCAGAAAGTCAGACAACCTTAAGGTTATTGGTTATTCAGATTCTGATTTTTCTGGTTGCATTGACAGCAAGAAATCCACATCAGGTTACATATTCATGCTTGTCGGGGGACTAATTTCATGGAAGAGTGCTAAGCAGTGTATAACAGTATCTTCCACTATGCAAACAGAATTTGTGGCATGTTATGAAGCTACTTGTCAAGCAGTTTGGTTGACGAATTTCATACTCGGACTTCAAGTGATAGACAGTATTGCTAGGCCACTTACCTTACTTTGTGATAATGAGGTTGTTGTTTTCTTCTCTAAAAATAATAAATCAAGCGGTTCTTCTAAATGAATTGACATCAAATATTTTATTGTTAGAGACAAAGTCAAAGATGGTACCACACATTTATACGAGAGCTATGTTAGCTGATTATCTAACAAAAGCGTTACCACCTACTCTTTATAAAGAGCACGTTGCCGGCATAGGTTTGGTAAATGAATTCTGATGTTGTTGTTGTAGTGATCAATATTAATAATTTATGTATTGAAGATTCGTTTATGTATATTGACTTTGAATTTATAATATTTATTTATTTATTATGTTGCGCATTATTATTATTCTTTTTAAGCAAATTTTACTTATGGGTTGAATTAACTATTTATTGGAAAGAACATCATTTCTATAATTAATGGGGATCAAATAACAATAACAGTTATTCTAATTATATTAGTTTGGTTTGGTGTTTCTAGCTGAACATGGTTTAAGTTAATGATATTATATTGGCCAATTTTGAACATGTGCTTCATTATAATGTTTAAAGTTTAGGCCAAGTGGGAGAATGTTAGAATATTTAATATTCTAATATTTAATGTGTGGCCTACTACTAATAATTATGAGCCAAGTTCATTTACGAATAATTAATTAATGGGTGCATCTAAAATGTGCATCTTGAGGGTGCATCTAAAGAATGCATCTAGGTACATCTGTATTTTTGATGGAAAAAATCAGCTGTCCAAATTCATTGTACATGATCTCAGAAGTTGCTTCAATGTTTATATATAATCAGTTCTGTTCATTTGGTCTAATTAATTCTCTTAAGATCTCCTTAATTCGTCCATTAAGAAAAAAAATAGAAAATAAGGATGAGTGGAAAAACGTCATAATTCGTCATCATTAGGACTGAGGAAAACTTGTAAAGATCAGTATTTTTATATCGCTTCCGCATAAAAATGTCTGCAATTCAGAATTGTAAATTTTTCAATTATTATTTGTTATTTTATATAAATTATGTTATTTTATAGACTATGATTTTTAATAAAATATATTACGAATAAAACATATTTTCTATATAGACTTCTAAAAACTAACATCAATCAGCTACTTCACTAGGCGCCTTTTGCATGTATTTGGGAGAAAAAGAAAAAAAATAACAATTATTATATTATAAATCATTATAAGATTGAAAAGAATTGTGAAAAAAAACTGTCTTAAAATACTTTTTTTCAGGGTAATGCATTGCTATTCGTGCAGATCAGCAGGTTGAAATTATTACATGTAACGTACTCATACAAAGTTAAAATACTACAAATATGTCATAAAACATCTGCCTAAAGTATGGTACAATGAACTACAACTATCTATCACATAATAATATTAATATCTTTTTTTATTACTGTATTAGTTTAAATTATCTGAATTTAAATATTGATCTCTCTCTCTCTCGAGTTTTAATTCTCTTATACAGAAATTTTCGTCTTTTTTTACATAAGATGTAGCTTCAATTTCCTGAAAAAATATTTAAAAATAAATAGCATTATTAGCAATTTTTTATTTCACAAAATAAAATAATATTGTATTAATTAATAGTTGCAGTTACTGTCAGCTCACGAGAATGACGTGTATAGATCGGTACTTGATGTTTGCACAGATGATAAAAGAATGGAGAGGATTTGAGCAACAAATTTTCTGTAGATTCGTGAAACTGAGAAGAAAAAAGATTGCAAAGGTTGAAGTGCAGGCCTGAAATTACGCATATCACAGATTCACAGTGTAATATTGTCGGAGATGTACAACAAATTGATTCAGATTTATCATTACAATCCCTGCCCCGGTCACATGGACTCCTCCGAGGGCCGAGGCTATCGTTGTAAATGCAAAAGAGAATAAGTTTGGCATTTTGCCTCCGGCCCTCGGGCCTCGGGCTATCTTGGTCCCATTGGCCATTGCCATCGGTCGGTAGAGCATCTCTATTCCTGCGGTTATTAATTCAATTATTATTTATCAATTTTGTTAATGTGACATTTTTGGAAGACTAATCAGTAAATTAGCAGAGTATTTTCTGTCTTTGACATTTTAATGGTAAGTGGCTGCGTCCGATGAAGCAAATTATTTACAAGGGAAATGCAGATGCTATTAATTCGTCAATTTTATCGGCAAAAGTACAAAGTTAAATATTAAAAGTCGTCTATTTTTTTATCAATTGTTAATTTATATATTTTTATAAAAATATAATTTTTATTGTGAAGACCATTGTACGAAATATATAGTGGTGTCTTTTAAATATTAGATATTTGAGACGAAAATATTTAAAATGATTATCTCTTTTTTGGATACAAATAGAATCAAACTTTTCAGTCTTAACCATCTAAAAAGAATTTTTATTTAAATTTCAAACTTATATTTTTTTATACAGAATATATTTTTATATGCAACCATAATCAAAACTTATATATACACTAATTAATATCATTTTTATTAATTACAATTAAGTTAATTAAATATATATCGAAATATTTAATTATTTTGGATCCAAAAAATAATTAAATAATGACGACACCATTCACCACTGCTGTAATTTGTTTCATACTTTGTAATTATGATTAAAAGCAAGAACCAATATTTAATCTAACGTCAAAAAAAACTTTTTTTACGACATCACATGTTTGAAATTCGAATAAAATCCTCTATAAAAAATAAAATTAATTAACTTAGACTCCCATCTGAAAAAAAAAAACAAGTTGTGGACTTGTGGATGTATGTTGTTATACTAGTTATCAATTTCGTTTCATATTGAATTTTCAATAGACCAATCATTATAGCCATAAGATTTCTGAATTATGTTATCATTGATATAATTCGCATCAAGAATTAGTCTTTATTCATTTTAAATAATAATATTAAAAGTATCAAATAAATGAAGGAAATTTTACACGGATAATTTTAATAGCAAAGTGATAGTGTGGTACCTTCATCATTCGCGTTATTTGATCGTATTCAACCTAACTTGCATGCGTTATTTGATTTCGTTTATTCAACTCGAATCCGATCGAGTTAATAATTTTTTTTCTTTTATTGGTGGGACAAATGTCACAATTTTGACCGTATAATCTGTCCAACAATCTTACTTTTTCTAAGCATCTAACTTGGAAGCTTTTTTTCATCTTTGTTTTGTCATGACTTGATCTCTACAGATTCTATGAGACCTTGCGTGTAATAAAAAAAATTGCGCATTTAGTATCCAATAATTAAAAATGATGCATTGCATGTTAGTGTAATGAGCACATGTGCGTGCATCTTTGCAACCATCAAAGAGTGATGCATTCAAAAGCTACAAATCAAATTTTTCATGCACCCAAACTTTCTTGTCCTTTCAGAGCTGAAACCAATATTGCAAGCAAGATTTTGTCCCTGATTCCCTGCCAGTTCTCTCTCTGAAAAGTTATCCTTTCCTTGTACCTTTTGTTTAGTATCACAATAATACTAACATTGTAATGCCATATAAGAGGATGATCCCTGAGATTGTTGTTGAGACTCAACTTGTAACTCAAAAGCCAAATTAAGATGAGTAAAAGAAAAATGCCACGATTGAAGTACTATTCCGACTCTGAAGATGAACCGGTGAATAGACGAACCACCACCTCTTCAAGCACTGTTAAGAAACCATTTGACCACAAGAAATCAGTTCACGCAGCATTAGGAGGTGGGAAAGGTGTGCCACATACCTCATGGACTCACCATTTTTTCCCTTTTCCTGTTTATATCCTTATGATTGGCTACTTCCATCAATTTTGCAGTTGCTGATATACTGCTATGGAGGAACCGGAATTTATCAGGTGGGATTCTTGCAGGGGCCACAGTAATATGGTTTCTTTTTGACATTGTTGAATACAACTTCATCGAGCTCCTCTCACACATTGCCCTCCTCGCAATGCTTTTTCTCCTTGTATGGTCATGGGCTGCACTGCTAGTTGATAAGTTAGTTAACTTGATGTTATATTTGCAATTTTCTTTGATAATCTCATTATTAAAAACACCATACTGTGGCAAAATTTACGGATGCATTTAGCATACAAACCATGCTTCTTCAGCAGCCGATCAAACAGACGAGTTTAGTACAAGTTTGCTGACCAAAAAATTTCAAAGGATGCATTGCAGTAACATGGTTATGTTACTGATTAATGAAACTAAAATTGTTCATTTTGACAACTTTATTTTGTATAACAGTTGTGGTATTTTAAAGGAATTCTTTAGTTCTATATGCCATGTGTGAGCAGGTTTTTAGAGTAAATCTTGAAGAGAGTTATTAAGGCCTTGTTTGTTTGAGGGATAAACTGGTGCTAAATGGGAAATAACTCTATCATTTGTGAGAGGTGGTGATAAAGTTCTCTCATTTATCCCACTCCCAAACATAGCCTAAGAAGATAGAGCCAAAACCACCGCCAACCCAACCCAACCAAAAAAAAAATTCTAAGAAAATGACTTGCATTAATAAGATATTTGTCCTTTTAACTGCTGGTAACTTATCAAATTATAATAAAGATTAATTCTTTTGGAATTAGGAATGCGCCCCAAATACCAGAAACAATAGTGTCTGAACAGACCTTCAAAGAAGTTGCTTTGGCTTTTCATTCCAGACTGGCTCACTTCATATCTACTCTTCAATATATTGCATCAGGCAAAGACGTCCGAATGTTTGTCATGGTATGCTAGATTTATTTTCCAAGCATTAGTTTACCATGGTTCACAACCAACCAAAAATTATTAATGTAATGATTTGTGTATCTATCTAGGTAATAGGTTCTCTATGGATCGTGTCAGTAATTGGAAGCAGTTGCAGCTTCATCTCTCTCTTATATTTCGGTAAGAATCAAATGCCTGTTAGTTTATATTTTCATGTCATTTTTCATGTTATACTACTAAAACAAAGGTTCCATTATGTAGTCTAATATTGCAATCACTCTTAAGAAACAGAAAAGAAAAAAGTTGTCATAAATAATTGGAAGCTAAATGTTAGTTATTTAATTTTTTGAAGGATTTTTGTTCCTTCATACCTTACCGGCCTTATATGAGCGGTATGAAGCAGAAGTTGATCATCTGGTAGCAAGGGGTCGTGAAGATCTAAGAAAATTCTACAAGAAGTTTGATTCAAAGGTTCTCAACAAAATACCAAGAGGACCCACCAAGAATAAGAAGTTCAACTAACCAGATGTGTTTTGCTTTAAAAGCACTAACAGTTTGCTTTATTATAACAAAAGATATCTGGTACTGCAAAAATCTATATGAACGCCATTAGGTGACTTGAATGTAATATAATATTTGATCCAATTTTATGCAAACGTTAAATCTGTGTCCAAATTTATACAAGCATAAAATCACGTTTGCTTCTGTTTTTGTCTTATTTCCGTCGAAGAAATATCCACACGGAACTTATCTTCAGGTATAGAGACAAACATCTCTTTCAATTCTTCAGGAATTTCACAGTCATCAAGTACCTGCCAAATTCCCAGATTTTAATATTGCATTGCAATACAGGTGCGATTTTACATAAAAGTACAGAATAGGGGTAGTAATATTTTGTAATTGACGTTGTAATAATTTGTTATATTTTCACAGAAAGAAAAGATAATAATTTCCTCTCAAAAGATATCCAGACCACCCTTCCTCCCCTCAGTTTTAACGTCACTGATAAGAAAGGAAGCTTAGTATGGTTTCTTCAAGAAATTGATTTGTGAGATGTATATGAGACGTTCACCATGTCTTATAGTGACATAAGAGGTGAGACTCACTTCTATAGGAGTATAAATTAACTTTTTTATGTTTAGTTAAAGCAAACCTTTAACATTTTCAAATAACAAATTAATATTAATAAGATATTACAAATAGGGTTTCATATAATTCATATGTACCTTGAAAATTCCATCCACCTTTCGACCTCCTACAAGAAAAGTTGTACCTGTCCTTTTGCACTCAAGTAGTATCTCTACCATTCTATTGTAGTCACCTCAATAGTATGTGGGCTAAACGATAAAAAGAAGAACAACCTTTTCAATAAGCAGGCTAAAGAAAAGCTTTGCAATTTTTGTCTAGCATCTTCAAACAGCACCTTAAAAATTGACCATGATGTTTATTGTCTATATATATTAAAATAAAAAAGAATTGGGAAAACTGTGGATGCCTTCGTTGAGGAACTTGCATAAAAATAGGGATTGACATTGGGCATCAAACTCCATGGTTATGTCAATGACCAACTAATTCATTAGTTAAATAGATCAATATTTGGTGCACACTTATATTGCACCTGAACAAATTCATTGCTTATATGATCAAAACAATTTGTAAGACTTGGAGTAGGTCATGATAATCTTACATTGACAAGTCTTATTGCAGTATCCAAACCAATTACAAAAGCACTCCCAGGGAATAGTTCTGCTTTCTTGTAAAAGTAAGGCTGGTTTGAAATTATCACATTCCTGCCTGACAAAAGGAATAATAGTGTGCAAAAAAGCACTAAAAGCTTTAGAAATCATGAACAAACCAAGCATAATATAAATTTATCAAATAAGAAATTAAATGAAACCTGCTTTTCTAAATTGGTCAACCCGCCTATTGATTTCATTTATACATAGAGGCGGTTTGTCAGCATTAATTGCAGATATCTCTGTACTGCATTGTTCAACATGCTGCACAAACAATTGAGAAAACATTATAAGAACGAAAAGAAAATGCTAACTGCGATCTACTTCAAGAATTGCAACTGCATACAGGTTTGCACAGTTAGATGATCCAATATGTTTCATGATTGAGAGATTCACTTAAAATTCTTATAGTGACAAATCAACACACCAGGCATTGCTAATAAAAACCGTTGATCTTGTTCTATATTACAAGCAAACATATGAAGCTAAGAATTACAAAAGCTAAAGAGTTCATTTGATATAAGATCAACATGTTGGAACAAGAGCTGATTTATTTAATTTTAGTACATTGACTTTTTCATTCTGCGTCTTATATTAAATGAAGTTCAAATTATACAATTTTCAGTGAATGATACTTGAGATAGAACAAAGACCAATAGTTCAGGTCTGTTCATTAAAATTTAAAATTATTATTGCAACAAAAGGTTTAACCATAAACGTTACAAAAAGGAGTTGTAAGTTGATCCTTCCACAATGTAACTATACAATATGTGCATTACAATGTTTCCATTGTTTTTGCAATCATGTGTCCATCTTTTATATTTGTAATAATTAACATAAAAAAATTGCAGTTACTCCACATGCATGTAAAAGATCAGCAAGTTGACCACCTCCCCAAAAGTTTCCACATAATTATACTTTCTCTATGTGCATGAAAAAGTTTCTTGAGTATTGACATTTCAGACTCGGGATATCCAGATATTCAATAAAAGCCAAAATGCCATATTATTTTATATGCATGTAGAGAAAGTGATATAGATTTATAACGTTTCAATTTTGTTCCTTAAGCTGCAGAATTATACTATTATGCATTTGAAACATTATGGCATGAAGAAGGCAATCACAGGTGACCTTCATGCAATGGATTGAATGAACCAGGCAATATGAGCCTCCTATCAGGATTTCCTTTTATTTCATCTACAATGTTTAACAAATAAATGATATGTTAATGCTTCAAGTGCAATTTTCATATACAAATAACAAAAACTATTTTTTTATGGAAACATGAATGATATTGTTGATTTGTTGGAGAGCAATAACATCAAAATTGCACCTGTACCAGTACACATTACTGCAGCAATATACAATAAAGTAGGACCATAGAGTCAGATAAGGAGGGGAGAATGTCAGATAGGGAACTATAGAGTAAAGAACTTTTGCTTCAACATGGTTTTTACTTATTTCATTAACGCTGACTGCTTCGGGTCAAAATCTTCAATTTGAACAAGTTCTGGGCCCAAAGATCTGTCTGCAAGAGATGAATACTGGACCTTCTAATTTCACTTAGTGCTAAAGACATATGCATGATGTACCACCATAATAGCAAAAAAAAGTTCATTTTCATTTTTTTTGGCTATTTAAAATATGGGCTCAAAAACCAATTTTATGTTGTCAATATAATACTAATATCCATCATGGCTTTTTATGTATTATCCTTTTGTTTGATTAATTCTTATTTTCCAGCAAAAACGAAGTTTATTGATGGCTATTTAAGCTAATTTGTTATTGGTATGAAATTAGTATGCCGTCTGTTTTCAAAGAAAAAATCAGCATTTGCAAAGCAGTCAAATTACACATCTCATATACTGTTCTCAGTCCACAAGAAAGATAAAAGACCGACAAGAAGAGCATGGTGGAACTACAGACTTTCACTATTTATCCAGGGAAAACAATCAGAAGGGTCAATTTGTGTAAACCATATTTGAAACATATGCCTAGCACGGGTAATGGGTCTCTCCTCACTATGTACAAACTCGTCCATTCACGCAAGAAGCATCTAAAAAAATAGATGCTGCGGTGCACTGTGCACAGGAGCCTTTGTTTCAATTAAAAAAAACTTTAAACCAATCTTTATAAAGAATTACAATGAAATTTCTGTTTTTGAAAAGGGTAATCTATTCCTAAATCCTAAGACCAAAATGCACGTGTTCAGAAGTGTTTCAATGCATGCAGATGGAACCATAGCTTTGACACAAATGTTCAGATTTATGGTTTCTTTGAGGCCCAGTGTCTAAACACGTTTTTCAGCCAACACTTTTAAATGCATGATTCATATTTCAGGCATAATTTTGCTGTTCCTTAGAAAACAAAGATATTGTTGTTATTCTTACAAAATTTGGTATAGGCATAAAAATTCAAAAAGAAAATTGATAGAATATAGTAAGAGTACCTGTAGAGAAGTCATATATTTTCGCACAAATCTGTCCATCAATAAGCTGTTGAAGCTCACCATGTTCATCAAATTTACTTAGTGTTTCTTGGGTAACTCAAGAGTCTTGCAACTCCAAATTTGCTGTTCTGTAAACTTGGCATGCAACGCCAACAGCCTTGAACAACGAAACACGGCATAAATTAGAACAAATTAGGGTCCTTAAGCCAATGTATTAGGAATTTACATACATAATTGTTAAAGGATTATGTTATGTTGGTTGAGTTGTTAACTTTACTTTTATCTGTAATACCCTCCCCTCTTTTTCTTTCTCCTATGATTGTAACATCTCTTCTTATTTTCATTAATAAAATTTCATAGTAGGCCCATCACCTGCTACTTAAAAAAAAAAAAAAAACTTGAATAGATTCAACTGGTCATAGAATGTTGCTGGACCTAACTGGAAGGCAATAAAACGTAGCAAATACTTGTGATCATCAGTTGTCATGGACCCAAGGTTTCTTCTTCCCTATTGGCTTTTACTAAAATGGGTCTCTCTTAATCATGATATCAATTTAGTACCAGAAAAGAAAAGAATTTTGGAATGTGGTTTGTATACTCTATACATATACCTTGACTAAGAACAGACTAGAAATTTTGTCTTCCTCTTATCTATTCCTCAAACCCTGAAAAATGTTACATATAGTTCACACAATAAGTATCTCAGCAAGTTGTTGACATAAATTTAACATATTAACAAGAGAAAAAGAAAAAAAATATATTTTTTAAACCTTTAGCAAAGTTATCTGCGAGGTCTTAAGGCAATTGTGCGTCCTTGTTGAAAGGAAAAACCTATCACAAGGTAACAATAAAAAATATGCTGCTAAGATAGTCCATTTATCCCAAATGAGTCCCAGTAAGCCATAAGTTGCACAACAAAATCAAAATTAACCTACTTTGATTTGACTACTTAAACGTTTCCAGTAGTTCAATACCTCAAGCAACCTTTTCTTTGACACCAACATCAGTTAGCTAAGGAAAGCCAGGAGCTACAAGGTGGTCAAATTAAGCAGGATAGCACAAAATGAGTAATTACTTCAGTAAAACCGGAGTGGTCAAGTCTCATGTACATAGCACAGATTTCATATAACTCAACATGGAGAGATTCCATGGTTTCTTTAGAGCAAGCAAACATCATTATTAAGAGATAGAGGAACACCAGAATTTCTTTAAATCTTCAATCATACAAAATTTTCACAGGTAAGTTGGAATATTTTCTGGTTTTCATTGTCAACTTAAACCCAATTTCAACTGTGTTGGCCTTATTGTGCAGCGTGTGACGTGTCAAATAGCTATAATTAATCAAATTTAACCCCATTGACAAATAAAGGATCATATACCGGTGATCACTGCGCTTTGGTTGTGAGCTAGCTAATGAACCAGTAAATCCAACACCCAGTACTTGTCTCCCTAAATATGAACTCAATCAATCATTAATCATACCATAACTACAAACAAGAAAAACCCAAATTATTAGCACCCAAAATGACCAAAATAAACTACAATTATTGTGGTAATCCAACAGATAATTAATTAGTAGAAGCATGCTTAGACCAGTGTCCTGTCAGGTTATGACATTCAGAGGCACAATTGTACTGCATTTTGTCAGCAAAGATAGATACGACTAACTGTCACATGACTTGAATTTATAGTATTTCTTTTTAACAACAATAAAATTTTGCATGAACCCGGCATAGATAGCTTCAAAGCCCAATTGTAAGCGGCCAGTGCCATTTCCTCTGCTGTCTTTTGGCTGGTGAACTGCGCAGGAATCTAACAAAACAAAATACTAAAAAAACGAAGCTCTTACTTAAAAGAAATTGAACCTGAATAAGAGGTAAATGTAGAACACCTTTGCCAAGTAGATGAGTCATGGACTGTCTAGAGTACGATACTGCTTCAAGGATCGTGTTGGAAGCGCCTGCCACGTGTAAACTTTCATGATTATAGTATGCCGATTGGTCGAAAGGTCCATCAAAAAATAGGATGGATTACTCATGTAAATAGGAGGTTTCACAGGGTTAAAATTGCAAAAATTGATTGAGATAGAACCTGAGAAGCGCCACCGGAGAGGAAGATGACGGATTGATAACTGGTAGAATGGATGGCCTCGAGTCGAGCTTTGATCCAGCTCTCCATTTATGCAACCTCGCTGGCGGCTATTTCTGCTATGGATCATACTAAATAACAACCGTTCATTTTATATAAATCGGACGACTGCAATTGTACAGCACATTTTCCATTCCACGTTAAAATCTAACCGACGTTTAAATAAAAGGACAGAATTGTCATTTCACAATCAATCGTCTCTTTATTTCGATCAGTCTCCGTCGCATCTCTTCATTTTTTCTTCTGTCGATCGGACGGTTCAAATAAAATGTACCCACCGAGGTTCTTTTGTGCGATCGAGAGGATGTGATTTCGTTGTTCCGAATTCCGATCCACTCCTCACTATTCAGTTCAATTTTCTTGATTCTTCTACCTCCCTTGGCTGCATCCCAAATGGCTCGGACTGAGGGAGCTGGGTTGAAGATCTACGCTGGAGCCGATCCCTTCGGGTCGGAGTTGAAGGAGGCGGTGGTGACGCACCTCCGCTCCCTGCCTGGACTGGAGATCATTGACCTTGGCACCGATCCCAAGTATTACTCCGTTGCCTCTCAAGTCGGTCTCCGCGTCAGCTCCTCCCCCGATTCCACGCGTGGCCTCCTTGTTTGTGGCACCGGTATTTGAATTTCACCCTTCAGTTTGTTGTCAATCCAATCGGTACTTGTATAAAGCGGAGTGATCAAAGCGGGGAGCAATTGAAGTGTCCGACTATGTCAAAAGTAAATCAGCATGTTGACGAAAATCTATATATGTATTATTTGGATTTCAATATTAGCATATTCTAGTGCCAGTAACTGTATGAACCAAAATAAAATCGTGTTGCCAGACTTGATATGAGATTCTTAACAAGTGACAATCCATACCGCTACTTATTCTATACCATATATATTGTGAAAAGAGGTAAGATAAAAGAAAATCATATCTGACACTAATGAAAGTCTCATAACAGGTTCTGGTGTTTCCATGTTTGCAAACAAGTACCCTCGTGTGTATGCAACAACCTGCTTGACCCCAGATGATGCCATCAATTCACGCTCCATCAACTCCTGCAATGTGCTTGCCCTATCTGGGCTTTCCACCACAACATCTGATGCAGTTAAAATTGTTGATGCCTGGCTGAACACGCCTTTCAAAGCACCCTGCCCAGCATCAGGTGGTGAACCATGGAAGGAAGACATACAAACATTTTTGGATGTGGCTCCTTCTGAGATGGGAAAAATTGGTGAAAATGAATCAGCACTACAGTCAACATGTGCCATTTGTTGTCTGAGAAAAGGAATGGAGTTTCAACCAGTGGATATCATGCCGGGTGGTGAGATGAAGATTGTCAGAGAGAACCCTACATCAGCTTATGTCAAGTATACGCCTGCAATTTTTCTGTCCTTTAATGTGTTTTTCCATGAACATTTTGTTTGGTCAGGAATTTATTTATGTCAGTTCTTTTATGCTAACTGATGAATGCTATCACAAAAGGTACAATAACGTGTACAATAAGAACATCTAATTTGGAATCAATTACTAACAATTTAATGACATAACTGAAATATCGTAAATAAATTTAGGTTTTGAAATGCCTGGGGATCATTAAAATGGTGGTGCATTGAACTGAAAGCACCATTACAGAGGCGTTACTGCTTCAAGGATGTTATTATTTTCCTAACCAAACAAAACATTTATGCTTACAATGTAGTGCACAACTTGTATAACAAAAAAATATATGTAGTTGTGAAGGAAAATGGGGATCACTTATTGGATTGACATTTATTACACCTCAAATTGTGCCTCCCATATGATAGATATTTCTATGTCTTGAGTTTGACATCATCCACTTCTGACTTCTTATACTCTCTTTGTTAGATTCTAGAACTATAAATTACTTCTGAATTTTCTTTCTTCTTATTTTCATTTTATTTTCTACCAATATAAAGAATATATGGGGAAAAAATAAATTAATGGACTCACGAGCATAGTTACTCTAGTTTCCTGTACTGTTCCTGGTGTTTGCATAAAGTAGTTTGTTCAGTCATCTCTAATCTGATTTCTGTCTAATTCCATAGTCTTGGAAGGATCAACCTAAAACTTCAAAACTCATGAGTTTACCAAAAAAATCCCAACACCTGGTACTATTCGATAAGTTTGAGGAAACACGAGATAATTACTAATTACATTATTTATTATCCCTTCATTTTATTACTAAGAATTGTGCTAAACACTGTAATAATGAAAAGCACTGTTGCTGCACTTTACTAACCCTAATTTTGTTTTTAATTTTCCCTGCCAGGTTCAAGGCTGGTAGTGTGGAGCCTGCACACCATCACACATTTGGTCATGACCTAGTTGTCATTAAAGGAACAAAGAAGGTCTGGAACTTGACCAAAAAGGAGAGTTACGATCTGACTGATGGTGATTTTCTTTTTACGCCAGCTGGGGACGTGCATCGTGTAAAGTATTTCACTGATACTGAATTCTTCATTCGTTGGGATGGCCACTGGGACATATTTTTAGATGAAGATGTCGAAACTGCAAGAGCTGCCATTGATAAAGAGTAGCTTCTGGTAATTAATCAGGTGAACTTGCATTCTAGACTGTTATAATCAGTGTTCTGGGAAGCCTCATGGTAGTTAGGTAAAGATGAATCAGGTGTTTTTCATCTTTTTGTGCAGCTATTTGTAATATCCGTTTTTCCAATGAACTAAGCTTTGTGAATTATGTATTGGACAATTTGCACTTTTTTTGGCAATATCGGTGAACATGACATTTGAAATGCAGCCCTTGTGATTTGTTTTTGAAAATTCTTTGTTTTAGTTTTCTACTTGAAAGGAAGAAGGTTCAGAGAATGCAGCTATGTGCATATTCAAATTGAAACTGTGCTTGCATAACTGCATTGAATTGTTCCTCAAAAATAAAATTATTCGTACTTCAATATTATCTGAACGTACGGGTTGATTCTCTCAGAAATTGTGTTTTCTGTAATCTGAACTCATTTGTATGTTTTGCTATTAAGAACAAAGAATGGCATGATACGAATAAATATTCGAATTGAGCACATTTATTTACAATTGGTAATTTTTTTTATATGCAAGGATTCAAAAATAAATAAACAACGCATGATGTTTCGATCACTGGAAATATAAAGTATATATTAATAATTTCCGGCATTGAAAATGGATGTGTTATTTGAACGATTCAAATATGAGCCTATATCTTCCTTTTAAAGTTGCATGTAAGAGGGGGAAAAGTTGATTATAGTTCACCACACGTTCTATACAAAATGATATGTCGATTGATGTTTGATGATGATGATTGGGCACTCAAAAAACAAGCCTGCCTCAAAACAATGATATTGGCACAAGTTACTAGCGTAAATAAGCACACGTCGTCCTTATTCTCTCAAGAACAAAACAAAATACACATGGCATAGCTTATAGAACAATTTCGAATTAAATTAGCTTCATCCGGTAATTTTCAACGTTGTTTAGTAACTTTGAATGGTAAGAATCTCTCCATGTAATGCCAAAAACTTGTTTATATTAGCTTTAAACAAAATAGTTCGATTTATATTTTCATCGTAATGAACATCTAACACTAATGATGAAGGATACTACTGCCTCTCCACGGGGGGAGAGCTTCCAAGTCCTGACAATGGCATTTGAAAAGGATAAATACCAAAATTAATGAATGCGCTATTTAAAAAAAAAAACTATCGTAATCAGTTATCTCCAGAAGATTGCTTCTACTCAACTGACCCAATTCTTATCATACAAAATATTACAAGATTAAAATCTTTGGTAAACAAAAGAGAACCACAAAGCGACTTGGATAAACAAACCTAAAAAGTTCGTGGTTTCGATCCTAGCGCAGTAGTGCGAAACTCTCCACGAATCAATCAAAAACCTACTTCCCAAAAAAAAGCTCCTCCACTTCAAAAAGAAATGATATATAAAACAAGTCCAAGCAGACTATTTAGAAAAGCTGCTAAGTCTTTATACAAGTACCCGTTTTAAACCTTGCGCAACTTGCTGAGTGTTTGGAAGCTAATCCATGCCCCAACCAAAGTTCATAATTATTTTCCCACTTGCAGGGTTATCAGGCAGCAGTGTTTAAGCCCAAAAACAGCAGGCTACTGTGAGCAAATATAGCGATAGCTTAAACAGAAAACCATAGTCAGCGTTATGCTCAAGCTAGAATGCTCATTTCTTCTTTTGGGGTTCTTTCACTTCTTTGGTGAGCATTCTAGGAGCAATTGCCATAGCCATGAGCTCCTGGAACAGAAGCTTGCATGCATAGGGTATATGTACCTACAGCAAACAAAGCAAAACAGAAGTTTTTACATGAGAAGGAAATATAAGCCCCAATCACAAACAAATAAAACTCTTAGGCTATTAATACAAATAATAAACAAACACTTTGTGAGTCAACTAACAATGGTCATGATTCTGGTCATGAGTTCATATCTTACCAACTACCAAAACCAAGACTTGTTGCAATGAGTGGCAAAAACTTGAGAAAGAAAAAAGATCTAAAGTAAATTAACAAGTTACTTCAGATATGACATCAGCCAGTGCAGGGTATCTAACAGATATCTTACCTGCACAATGTCAGTCTTGTTCTTACATCCTCTGCACTCAAAGGAATGCTTCTTGAGATTTGCAATGGCAATCAAGCCACACTTCTCACAGACATGCACTCTATACGCATCACTCTGGTCGAACAACCTCTCTTTCAAGAAAAATGCAGCGCCATGTGCAATCATACAATCACGCTCCATCTCACCAAACCTTAGACCGCCATCACGGGACCGCCCCTCAGCTGGTTGACGTGTCAGGATCTGCACAGGCCCACGCCCCCTCGAGTGGATCTTGTCATCAACCATGTGCTTCAGTCGCTGGTAGTATGTGGGCCCCAGGAATATCATGGCTGTCAGCTTACGGCCTGTATGACCGTTGTACATGGTCTCAAATCCTCGCATCTGGTAACCACACTTGTGCAGAGCTTTACTGATGTTGTCTACCTGTCGATACCAAAACAAAGGTTGGTAAAGGATTTATAAGATGTGATTTGAAGTTTAGACAGCCCTTTTTTTTTTAATCCACTACACAAGCACAAAGAAACATGCAAACACAAACTGCTGAAAAGAGGTAAGCCACTTTTGTAAAATTCACGTCCTTGATTGCTGTGAATTCAAGAATGCTATTATAAGAAAAATCTTTAATGATATTAAAATTTCCCTAAACAGCAAGATAAGTGGAAACTATAAATACCATCAACCTAGCTTCTCTTCGCTGAAGTATGAATGGAATTAAGTTCAATTAAATTAGATTATGTTTTTAGACTTAGATCATGAGAAAAATTTAACACCATATTTTCCAACACATGGGGTTAATTATAATCCCTTCTGTTCACAAATTTCCATCATCTGGAATAAGTTGATCCATTCTTTTTTGCTATTGCAATAACAAACTTACTGTGACATCAGTAAAAGGTGTGGCATCACCCTCCTTGCCCATATGTGCTGCGACCTTCCCCATAATACACTCAATAAGCTGACCAATAGTCATACGAGATGGAATGGCATGTGGGTTCACAATAATATCAGGTGTGACGCCTTCAATGGTCCAAGGCATGTCCTCTTGTGTATATGTCATGCCAACAGTTCCCTTCTGGCCATGCCGACTACTGAACTTGTCTCCAATCTGAGGTATACGTACCGACCTCATTCGCACCTTCACAAACCTCAGACCATCAGCATTCGTTGTTAGTAGAACCTGTACATGTCACATGAAGAAATGCAAAAAATAAAATTGAAAACCATAAATTAAGAAGAACAGAACGAGAAATTACATCACAGAAAGGACAAAAACATAACCTGATCAATCATCCCAGTTTCACTATGGCGCAAAGAAGTGCTGTGGTCACGCCGTGTGTACCTCACTGCTTGACCCTGCGATTCGTCTTGTGCAATTGGAGATGTTTTTCCAATAATAACATCTTCGCCCGAAACCCTAGTACCCTTGTTATAAAAACATGAAAGGAAATATTATAAAGAATATTCATACAGAAGTTAGCAATTCCATAAACCAGGTTTAGTAAAGACTCACTGGAGGAGCTAGGCCATCATCGTCCAGTTTGTCATAAGATCCATGCCTCATGCCCTGAAAAAAGAATGATTCAGATATGAACTATTACCGCTTCACCCCAAAAAGAACAAAAGGTCCTTTCAAATAGCTCAACTTACCATAGTATTCTCCCTATTTGGACGACCGAAATCTTCCTTAACAAGTGTTCCCATCTTTTTTTCCTCATCTCTACATAAGATACGAAACCACTTAAATAATTTCCTACTGACACTAAAACCAGATAATACAAAAAATGAGATTAAAAGGATATAATACCTATATGAGCGGAAAAACAATGATCGGAAGAAGCCACGATCAATTGACGATTGGTTCATAATAACAGAATCTTCTTGATTATATCCCGAATAGCAAGCAATAGCAACAATAGCATTCTATCCAATAAAACTAGAAGTAATTAGTAAAAAATTATTTTCATCTGAAACCTACTCAATTTCTTGGAAAGTATATGGATCACAGTGCTTACAATGCCAGCTGGCAATTGCCTAAAGTGCAGATGCTCCATAGCACGCGTGGTGACAAGAGGCTTCTGTGGGTAATAGAGAACATATGCCAATGTATCCTGGCAAATAACATAAGCAAGCATAATTATGCAAATGGAAACATGGAAAAAACTATGCAAATAATTATGACCATAAATAAGCTTTCACAGGCTCCTTAATTGGAAATTGTAACTTGACAACTAAGCTAAATATCACACGCCATAAAAATATAAACCAAATTAAAAGAATTGGATTCAGGGTGGACAACTGTGTAAACATTACTCATATGCCCGTACTGTCCCTGAAAAAGTATAGTTTCAAAATATGGAATGCTTCTCCAGACGTGTTGAGGAAAAAATAAATAAGTCCTTACCATGCGCAACTGATAATTTGTGACATAAATCCCCATGGCTTGTTTTCCCATAGCCGACTGATATGTATTACGGGGTGACTGAAAAACAAAAAAGACATGCCATAAGTCGGACCGATACAAATGTAGTATAGAAATCAAGAGATCCATGAGGGATCAGTAACCTGGTTATGGTCTGGAAAAGGAATGATTGAAGCACAAACACCCAGGATAAGTGACGGATGAATTTCACAGTGAGTGTAAGTCTCAGAATACGCCTCTTCTGGATTCATCCTTGCATTGTTAAGATCCTGAAAATTTTGTATAGCATAAGGTAGTCATCATATGTCCCTGCATGATAGCCATTAACTAATTACTAGAACCGATCAAAGATTCAAGGTACTTACATTAATAGTCATTGATATCATGGTAGTTTCTTCTTCCTCAGTATCTATGTACTCTATATATCCCTTGGCAACCAGATCATGCCAGCCACCTTCTTCAGGGCTCTCCTAAAAAAAAGTTGAAGGCAACAAATTCAGATGAACGAAATAGCTCAATAATAAGTTGGCTAACAATAAATACAGACTAAAGAAGGCAAGACCCTTTGTTGCAAGGCGTGAATATCTTTTTTCTTAATAAGCAGCCTCTGATTTTCAACTATGAACAATGGACGACTGCAACGGCCGTAGTCAGTGTACAGGCGTAGTTCCTTGAGACGAATATCACGTACCACACCAACTTCAGTGTTCACATCAATCTATATGAAAAGGCAGCACAACATATATGTTAGAGGAGCAGCTTTAAAATTGAAGCCATTGGAACCAAATCTGCCAAAGAAATAATTGAAATGGGTTGGAGTAGAAAATATCAGATACAACAGCTATCATTCCTCTGCAAAAAGGATGTGCAGGTAGCCCTTTTGGGTACACCTACGTACCAGCCTTTTTTTCCAACTAAACTTTTCCAGATCTCTTCTTTCGCTTATCTTCAATGTTATCGAGCATCGACTTGAATGGTGTGCATCACTTTATTTTTAATCAAATTATAGTTGAAGGGAACAATACCTTTCGTACACTCCAGGTTAGGAGGGAATAATTGTTGGAAAAAATAAAGACAGATGAGCAAGGTATAGTGCGGACCTCCCTCCCCCGTTACCACTCTTTGCAGCACAGCTGCTCTGCCGAGTTTGAAGGGAAAGGAAAGGGAAGGGACGAGATAAGAAGAGAATGAAGGAAGTGTTAAGTTTTTAACCCCCAACCTCCTGCCCCCCGCCCCCCACTTTGGGGGGGAGAACAAATCCTGAGAAAGTGAATATTCTCCTCATCCACCTTCTCTCACCTATCCCTTCGTTTAAATTTGGGATCACAAGGTTTCCATTCTCTCCTTTCTCTTCCCCTCATTCACATCCTCCACTCAACTCAGGAGCACACCCTCAAGATTTGGTAAACCATTGTTCTATTTTTTGCAACATAAAGCAAACAAAAACAGTTGTGCAATATCATGTCTCTGCAGTCTTATGCTAAGAAAAAGCTTAACATGGTTCTTCTATTGTGTTTCTTCCTATCTCATGGTTCTTCTATCGTGCACTTTCCAGATCAAAAAAAAAAAAACAAAAAGGCACAACAGATGCAAATGAGGTTCTTTTTGGCAGCAGAAAAACTAAAAGATACTTTATGACATAGACATCTAATTTTAGTGTGCCCGGACATAATAACCCCATTAATGAATCAAATTAAATCATATAACTCAATTTGTGAATCATAAGTTTTGTTATTTTTTCTTTTTATCCAAAAAATCAGGTTCCATTCGCATTCTATATTTAACAGCATATGATCACCAAAAGTTCAAAAAACCATACCGCTCACAATCAATTTTTAATTAGAGAAGGCAATAGCTCACCTGTCTTCTCAAACGCCTCAAAGTTCTAACCAAGAGCTCAGGGTTTCGGTGAATTCCAACCCAAAAGCCATTAACAAAGATTTTTGCTGCTTGAGGGATAACCGCAGGTGATATTTCCTGAAAATGTCATGGCGCCGAATTCTCAGCACTAAGTAGATATAAAATGGCAATGTAGACCCAGAGGGAGCAAATTAATCTTAATTAGAGCACAAGTACCTCAAAGTTCTCAGTACCCCATTCCTCCAGAAATTCCAAAATTGGATGAGCAGCTGAACCAACAGTAATGTACACCATAAGTGCGAGATTTTTCACCAGCCCACAAGCCTGAAGCCACACAGCAGTGAAAATGTTAGTCTGCCCTCTGGCACTTTTAATTTGATCTGCATATCCTGTGCACAAGTGCTATGTACCTGACCCTCAGGTGTTTCAGCTGGACACATCATTCCCCAGTGAGAATTATGCAGCTGACGTGGTTTTGCCAATTTCCCTGATAAATTCGAAGTTATGACCAGCAACAGGGTATGATATCAGAATCTGCTTTTCTTGTGTGTTATAAAACTAACCTTCACGCCCAATAGGAGAGTTCAGCCTCCTCAAATGAGATAATGTCGAAGCATATGTGAGACGATTCAGCACCTAAATGAAAAGTAAAAGCTTGTTTATTTCCCCAATACAGGTTTGAAATGATGAAGACAACATAATTTCATGTACCTGTGATACTCCAGCTCTTGTACCAGCTTGATTTGCTTGGCCCCAGTTTCCAGTAGCAAGGGAGTACTTCAGACCACTTGTAACGGTCTTAGCTTTAATCGCAAATTGTAAGTTAACCTCTTTTCCATTGTCAACACACTGCTCAACAAGAGAAGTTCCACGGTTACTACAAATACAAAATAAGCTCAAAATCCCCAATGGTTTTCTTAAAGAGGTACCTTTTGAACATATGATCGCACATCCCTTGTCAGCTTTCTAAATAGCTGCAGTTAAGGGCAATTATAAGAAACTGAAGCAATAAGAAGATAAATCAAAACAATAATGACTGATCTCAAATCAAAACGAACCATCCTGAACAGCCCGCCTAGTAATGGACCTGCAAGGTCAAGCCTTTTGTTACCATAATGGTCTCTGTCATCTTCAGGCCTCCGACCAAGAGCACATAACAGCAGCCGATGAATGATGTACCTTCACAAAAGAAAAAACAGGAGTGTGATCAAAATTCCTAATGCCTAAACTAAAAGGAAATCATTTTACAGCTGAAAAAGGAACCCACCCAAAGTAGTATGCTTTTTTGGTCTCGCAGAATTCCCCTACACCAACATGAGGAAGCATCTCTTTCTGAAGAATCTCTTTAGCATACTTGATTCTCTTCTCGCGAGTAACTCCTACAGTTGCACCACGCTTTCCAATATAATCCAAAGCCACCTAATAAACAAACAATGCTTTAATAAAAAGCAACGCAAGTTTTGACAAAAGGAAGTGGACTTAACCTTGCAGTACATAAGGACAAGCATTTCTATTAATAGTGAAGATTTAAATTACCTGTTGATTTTGTATCACAAATGCCTCCTCAAGAGATGGCCTTAGCAGTTCCATCATTTGTGTATCAGAGAAATCATAACAGATATGTTCAAGAATATCTTTGTCTGCGACAAAACCAAGTGCTCGGAAAACAATGATAATTGGGATATCAGCACGGATATATGGAAGGGTAGCCCGAATATATTGCCCTGAAGAACCCTGTATAAAAATAAATTGCAGTATAAGAATCTCTGTCATCAATTAAAAGGAAGCCAATGGTAGAAACATAAATCATAAACTAGAAGCAAACACCAACCCCTTTGGCACTTGTACGAGAAAGCATCCTGACAAACATGCTACTTGCAGGCCTGTTCTGGTTCTCAGCCATGGATCGCACCTCAGCCACAAAAGCATACTTATTTGGCTGCCTCTTCTTGAACACATAAACATGATTTGTGCTCATTTTTTCTTGTGCAATGAGCACCTTCTCGCTGCCATTAATTATAAAATAACCGCCCTGGTCATAGGGACACTCGCCAAGCTCAGTAAGATCCTTCTCTGATTGTTGGTACAGAGTGCAGTAGCTGGATCGAAGCATGATCGGGACCTTGCCAATGAAAACCTTTGGGTATTCCTGGGTTTCTGTTACCTCCTCACAATCATGTCCTTTTTTAATCACTCGGTATGTTACGTCGACATATAATGGGGCTGAGTAAGTCAGATTTCTAAGCCTGGCTGCTTTGGGGAAGAGTGTGGCTGTCTCACCATCAGATTCTGTCATCATTGGCCTACTCAAGTATATCTGGCCAAAGCTGATCTTGTGCAAAGTCTGCATTGATTAACACACTGATACTTGTAAAAGATACAATACAGGAACAGCAAAGCATGGTTTCAATTATTCATCCTTCTTTTGGGCCTTGAGCTGCTTCGTTAGTTGATCAGAGAATTGCTCAGTAAGGCCAAAACGATGCCTGATCAAGCAATTTCAAATTTTCAACAAGGAATAATACAGTCAATTAAAGAGAAGAAAAGAAAGTAGGTACATGCGGCCTACCAGTGGCAATAACTGTTGCAGTACTGGTATCATGCAGCACAGCCCTCGTTTCAGAACACTTAATCACAAAAAATAAACATTACAAAATGAAAACAACAGGACAAAAAAGACAGTGACCTCAGAGAACTCAGACTGCCGACCAGGGTTGTGCTGGGACTCAGGTCGGATCTCTATATCTGCCGATTCATCCACAATTTCTTGCATCGTGTTCTGTATGAACTCATCAAAAGAGTCAAGCTGCTGCCGCACAAGCCCCTTCTCCTCAAAATATGCACTGATCACAGCCCAGGCATCCTCTTGAGTTATCTCCTCTTCCTCATCCCCCTCCTCCATAGGCTCCATCTCCTCTGGTTCCATTTCCATTCCACCAGGATACTCCTCCATCATCATCTTCAAACCCTAATTTTCATCAAAAGAGGTACGTGTGAATTCAATGAATCTCCATAGTGAAGCTACAGCTCAATTTCTGGAAGGTAAATTACCCTTAACACTAATTGAAGTGATGTGTAACTGTGAAGGCGTTTGATTCAGAACAAAAGGTGTTTTTTCATATTTGAATTTGCTACACATGTGAAAATATATATCTATATACTGGTACGCAGAGGAAGAAAAAGAAAAAAAAAATGTAAACCAGAAAACTGGTACGGTCAGTGAAACAGATAAATGGATGCGCACGCACGCAGGTAGGAAGGCAGAGGAAGGGAGACTGGACTTTTGCCTTGAGAGAGAGGGAGCTGCCTTGCCTTGTTGAAGGTTGGTCGACACTCGGAAGGGATTGAGTCACGAAGGAGAGAGAATGGAAAGCCGGTAAGTCACCAGGAGATGAGCCAACTAGCCGACTTGATCTACGGTTTCACAAACCTGCAACCAAGCAGATGAGCGAGCTGCCCAGTCGACGGGTGCTCTTGCGCTAGGGGTTAAGCTAGGTTTTCGCGCTTCCGCCCTCTGCGGATTTTTTCTGTGCGGAGATCACAGTAGGTAAATCACAACGGCTCAACGAAATCACAACGGCTGTGGGAAAGTCTAAACACGAATTTTGATGCACGGAGCTGTTTATTACTGTTAAATCATAACCGTTGATAAATTATCGGACCGCTCAGATCAAAAGAACCGCACCTGCGGAGCTTTTTCAGCTCCGCAGGTGATATGGTTCCCCGCCCGAGAGGTAGAGCTGGAATCCTCTGGGGAGATTTTTTTCACAACGGCTCATTTTAATCACAACGGTTGTAGAAAAATTTAAATACGAATTTTGATGCACGGAATTATTATTATTAAATCAATACCGTTGATATCTATCAAACGAATCAGATCAAAATCACACCACTGAAGAGCTTTTTTTTTTTTTTGCTTCAGAGGATGTGGTTTACCGAGAGGTAAAGGATGAGCTCGGCGGCTAGCGTAGTAGCGTTAGCGGGTATTGGGTTTTAGATGCAGGGGTAACGAGTTCCGTCGGATCATTTCGCCAACACGATGCGGGTATTCGACATCAGCTAGAATGGATTGGACCCGTTTACGATCCATCTGTTAATTCTTCCTTCAATAACTTCGTTCTTTTTTACTAATCCGATAATGTAGCATTACTGTTTCACTGCATTTAGGGTCCATTTGCTATCGCTCGCGTTTATGGTTTTTCGTTTTTCTGGGAGAAAAAATAAACGAAACATGAGTCGGATATGGACCTACATATTAATCTGATCTGATCCGAATATAAATGAGTCGGATATGGACCCGAACCCAACCCGATTAATTATGTTATTTAAAGTAATTTTATGATTTAGTATTAATTAAAACTTAAATATATACTAATTAAGATTAATTATAAATTAATTAATATTTTATTGCTTAAAATTATATAAAAATATTTAATTATTTTATATGGGTCTGGTCAGATCAACCTTGCGTGATCCGTCGGATCGGGTATGGGTCAAGATTTTTGAACCCTAATTTAATCGGATCAGATTCGGATCGGATAAAAAAAATAATAAAATAATATAATCCGACCCGAACCCGACCCAATCCATTGACACCCTAGTTAAGTTGCGCTCCGATTTTTTAATTAATCAATTAATTAACCAATGATAAGAGAAATTCTGAAACAAAAAAGGCCGGAATTCATTTGCATGCCCTCTAACAGCATTTTTCAAACTTTGACACAATTTGGCGCAATTATTTAGGACAAACTGTTTTTTTTATTGGGACGAGATATTATATACCGGCTATATTTAGAGTCGGTGAAAGAAACTGTGGCTCATTTTTAGAATCGATGAAATAAAGTGTGGCTGATTTTCAGGGCTTCAAATCTACCGTTATTTTTGTAGAAGAATAGAGTCTCATTATTTATTTTAAAAAAATAAAAATTATATATATATATATATATATTCTTTATTTATAGATTGATAGTCTGTCAAATTTCATATAATTTCATTAACGTTTAATAATCCATTAAAGGTCGTTAATTTGAAACTATTGTAAATATTATTGAAAATTCATTAAATTTGATAATCTTTGATGAACTATCAAATATTAATGAAATTACATAAAATTTAGCGAGCTATCAATCTACAAGTAGAAGAACATATCTATAATTTTTTTCTATTTTTAAAATTATTTTTCTATTTTTTTCAAATAAATAGCGGAACCCTAAATAACAGCAGATTTGAAGCCCATTTTAGAGTCGGTGAAGTACATTGCAGTTCAAATTTAGGAATGGAAAAATAAATGTCGACACTTATAAAATATTTTTTTTTAAATGTTGCGTTGGAAATTGGTGTATGAGACGGGAAATGAAAGTTGATTATCCTATTTTTTTAATATTAGAGTTGGAACTCACTTTTTGCTGTGGATTTAGCACTCATAAACATAAAACACAGTCATATTTTTTATTTTCAATTTATGTAGTAATAAAAAATAAAATAAAATAAAATCTCAATATAAGACAACAAAGATAATATAAAAAACCAAAAGAAAATTATTACCAATAGGAGAATAAATAGTAATAATCAATGATCTTAAAAGAAATATTTACCTGGAAAAGGAGTTGAAAAGGGTCTTGCTTCACTCGTGTTCAAATATTACAAATGAGGATATAAATAGTGAAAATCAAGGCCAACAACAAATGCAATGAATAATTATTTCAAACATTACATATAGGGTATCAATTATCGACCCGACCCGACGAGTTAACCCGACCTGATCCGAACCCGACCCGACCCGACATGACTCGAAAATAAATGGATCGGATATGGGTTTAATTTTTTTGATCTGAATCGGATCGGATCGGGTTCGGGTCAACCCGATCCGACCCGATTAATTATGATTTTTGAAGTATTTTTATGATTTAGTACTAATTAAAGCTTAAATCTACACTAATTATATGCTAATTAAGATTAATTATAAATTAATCGATATTTAATTACTTAAAATTATATAAAAATAATTAATAATATATTTAATTATTTTACACGGGTCAGGTCGGGTCGACCCGTGACCCGATCGGGTTGAGTATAGGTTAATATTTTTTGACTCGAATTTAATCGGGTCGGATAAAAAATAATAATAAAATAATATGATCCGATCCGAACCCGACCCGACCTGACCCGACCTGACCCATTTACACCCCTAATTACATATTTTCGCCTTCTATACATCAAGAACGCCAAATAATTATTTCAAGCATTACATATTTTCATCTTCAAGCATTACAGTTTTATCACATTGGAAAGAGAAGATCCAAGGACAAATTAATTGTCAATAAATACAAGCAAGAGTGAAAATAGAAATTAATTACATAATTGCAAATCTGATTACTAGGGCTAGCAAATTAAAATTCGTGACTCGCTATTGGCTCGCTCGTTAATGGACAGAGCCGTTAACGAGCCGGTTTGTTAAGCTCATTAAGTTAATGAGTCGAGCTTGAGCTTAGGCCGGCTCCGCTCATTTGACTCATTAAACTATTAATATTTATTATTTTTATATTTTTATTATGAATGTTAGTATAGTAAATAGTTTATACTATGATATGTATTTAAATTATTATATTAAATTATGTGAAATATTTTATCATTATTTATTTTAATAATTTTTATATAAATTTGAATATAAAATATTATTAACTATTAAATTAGCTTTAAAGAACCTTAATGAGCCAGCTCGGTTAGCTCGTTAACTTAACGAGCCGATTTCAAGTTTCGAGCCAAAACTTTTGGCTCGGAAGTAATTAGCAAACCATCTTATCTCGACTCATTAAGCTAATGAGTCGAGTACGAACTTGACCTAATTCGACTTGACCCGTTTACAACCCTACCTATGACGTGGTATATCTGAAAAGAGAGAATATCTATCCTCTTTCTGGATGTATAATTCCCTCCGATTTTTCTACATCTTTGATTAGAATGAATTAATTAACTTATTAATTTTAAGAAAATTAGGTCGCACCCATTTCATTTTTCAAGAAGTTTTCAATTTTCCATTTTTATAAGAATTTCACATTAGCACGCTATCTATATTCTATATAATATGATAAGAATTGGATATGTCCATTTTTTGTTATTTTCTTCAAAAAATTTATATCCCAAAATGCCCCTCATCTAATGATTTATATTAATTTTGACTAATCAGACGAACACGATAGCGTCCATTATTTTATATTCTTCTCCATTTTTTTGTCATATAGAAGGAAGGGAATTAAAGGTTGAAAGAATTCATGCGAAATTATATCTGATATAACATCTATAATTGATCTTATAATTGATCTTACATTTATTGATCTTTTTTATATTAGAACGATGTATATTTTATCATGTAATATTTTTTATATCTACTTTCATAGAAAAATGTGGCGGTGGAAGTACGAAATCTATGGTTGTCAATGAAAACCATTTGGTTCTTTACTCGATCCGTATTGTACCCAATAAGACGGATACAAGTAAGGTTTTATTTTCTATAAGTTATCAAGTATGATATGGATAAGAACAATTTTTTGTTAATTTATCGGTTATATATACAGATAAGAGTTGTTAAGTATCTGTTATTTTATAGGATAAATTATATAAATATAAATATATAGATATAGATAAATTATATATAAATATAATAATTTATTTTATATTTTAATAATAATCTAATTAAATTAGAATTGGTATATATTTTTAATGACAATTGAGATGATTTTTTTTTATTTTTTGTTATATCTAAATTGTTATTCATCATTGCACTTCATTAGTATATTTATTTGTTCAGATTATATAATTTTTTGTATTGAATTATTATTATTATTATTATTATTATTCATTATCTATTGTCATCCATTCATTATCTGAAATTCTTAACGAATAAATATAAAATATGAGTAAAAGTATTTTTTAATGAGTAAGAATAAAATATAAATGAAATTTTTTAATGGATATAATATAAAAATATTTTCACCCGTAACATTCGGAACTATTCTGACAAGTACTAGATCCAGGCACTGTGTGGAGTGATTAATGTCTTTTAAGACAAGATTGATGAAATAAATAGGTGTTCACGATCTTAAAAAAAATCTCAAATTTTGTGTCAATATGAATGTTTGTTGGATCTTTTGTCCTTCGTTTATTTTGAATTTTTTAATGTATTATTCAGTACGAGTTTGTTTGGCAAATTAAGGAATAGCTTTAGAAGAGTGGTAATTTTAAAAGAGTGATAGAATAATGTCTTTTTGAAAGAGTGGTGGAAGAATGATATTCTTGACTATTCGGAAGAGCAAAAATATCGTTTGACAGTTGTTAATCAGAATAGTTAAAATATGAATAATTATGATGTTAACAATGATGATGATGATAAAAATAATACTAAAATAATAATAATAATCATAGTACAATAATAATAATAATAATAATCATAGTACAATAATAATAATAAAATAATTATAATTCATAATCATAATCATAATAAATAATAATATTCATAGTTAAAATTATAATAATATAATATAAATATAAATATAATTATAATATAATAATATAATAATAAATATAATAATAAATAATTTTAATTTTAATAATATAATTATAATATAATAATATAAAATAACATAATTAAATAATAATCATAATTAAAATAAATAATATAAATAATATAAATAATAATAATAATAATAATAAATAATTATAATCTTTATAATATAATAATAATATAATCATATAATGATAATATAACCATAAACAAAATATAATAATATAATAATAAATAAACTTAATTATAATAATAATAATATCATAATAATAAATAATTATAATTATAATATTATAATAATAAAATAATTATAATAATAATATCATAATAATAAATAATCATAATTATAATATCATAATAATAAATAATCATATTAATATTCATAATATAATAATAAATAATAATAATTATAATAATATAATAATATAATAATCATAATAATAATAATAAATAATAATAATAATAATATCAGAATAATAAATAATTATAATTAGAATATCATAATAATAAATAATCATATTTATATTCATAATATAATAATATAACAATAATATAATAATAAATAATCATAATTATAATAATATAATAATCATAATTATAATAATATTAAATATTAAATATTAAATAATTATATTTATATTCATAATATAATAATATAATACTAAAATCATATTATTATAATATAATGATGATAAATAATAGTAAAATAAATAATATTATAATACTAATAGTGATATAAAAAATAATAATCATAATATTAATATAATATAACAATACTAATAAATCGTAACCATAACCATAATCATAATCATAATCATATAATAATAATAATATAATACAACATAATCAAACAATAATCGCTATTCCGACGAGAGCTAATCCGGTATACCACATATAACTTGGTATACCGAATTAGCACTCTTCCGCACTCTTCTACTTAGTCTAAAATTTGTTTGACAAATTAATTCATCAGAATATCAATTCTATTCTAATTTTTTGCTATTACATTAAGTGTCAAACATACCCTACGAGAATAAAGTTCAATTTTCAATTACTTATTTTTAGCACGGAACAAATATGAGTGATAAAAATTACATATCCGGAAAAAGATTTGAGTTTCACACTCCTAAACTGTGCCGTTAGATTTTCTATTTCTTTTATTATTATTTTATCAAATGGGTAGCCCGGTACGCGTACTGTATAAACCCACGTTTTTCTAGTCTCTTGATTTCTCAATAAATTTAATAGCTTCCAATGTCTACCTTTTTCCTTCCTGGTCTATAGCATTGCTAATATCACGAATGTTAATAAAAACTATACGGCTCGGGTAAAGATATTTTTATTATTATATTCATTTAAAATTATTATTACCATATTTTACTTTTACTCATAAAAACAAATATATAGTGAAACAATAATAAATAATACTAATATATTAATTAGTTTATCATTATTTATACAAAAATATCGGAAAGCATTCATTTCATATAAATACATCTCTATTTTGCTAGTATGAAATTAAAATATAACTACGCAATTAATTTCAATTTGAGTTATTTCAAAATAAATAAATTAAAAAATATTAATATCTCTTGTCAAACTTTTTAACTAGACAACTAGAAAACAAGACATATTAAAAGCAAAAAAAATAACATCTTATCTAAATAAAATTTTACATTACCTCATAAAATATGTAGAAGATAATAATTATAATCATAATTCATAATATTTAACTCACAGGGCATGAGCTGGGTAGGCAATAGGCCAATAGCCTGACCTCTCTATCCAAGGCGCGGTGTCGATTGAGCCTTCAAATCCCTATAAATTATAATAATAATCAATCTCTCTAAGTAGTAGTCATGAGTAAACATGTACGAGATGATATTTATTCATATCTCCTTATTCATTTACTTACAACAATAATAAAACTTTTAATCCCAAACTAATGTAACTCTTACACGTTTACTTAACAAAAAAATCTCATAAATATCCCTATCGAATAAGTTAATGAACTTATTTTATCCATATCATATCCGTCGTATTAAATGTGATACATTTTGGATAAATGAGTTAAAAGAGTATCATTGACACATTAGCTATTAACGCTCTAAAATAATGAACATCAAGTAGCATGTGGTACATTGCACAAAGAAATCAATAATGAACATCAAGTAGCATTTTGGAACTTCAAGTAGCATGATTATACCACAAAAATAATGAACATAGAAAATATTTTTGTTTTCATTAAATATCAAATAATATAATAATTTCGGTGTAAGATTATGTGGTACATTGCACAAAGAAATCAATATTATTTTGAACATAAAAATCGAACGCTCCAAGTCATTTAACATATTCTGCTATTTTTTTAGTTGAAGCCCTTAGGTAATAAACTACATATTGAAAATTTATAAAATATAAAAAAATATTATTTTCTAATTTTTTGAGTTTCAAATAATATTAGTTTATTATTATTTCATATAAGTTTTCAAAATTTTAAATAAAAAACTCTAAAAATGATAAATATGATATTCCATCAAGATTTCAATATGCATATTGTGGTGAGTGATTTGAACCAACATTTGAACTTTAATTTTTAAATTTTAAGTTTAAAGTACTGAAATACGATGTTGTGTTGGATATGTGGCTACAAAATGAGAGATCGAATCAGAAATGATGATATACGAGACAAACTCAAGATAATACCAATTCAAGAGAAGCTCGTCTAAAACCATTTGCGATGTTTTGGTCATATCCAACGAAAGCCTCCCAAGACACCAGTACATAGTGGTATTCTAAGTCGTTCTGAAAACACAAGAAGAGAGAGATGTCGACCAAGATTGACATGAGAAGAAACAATAAAAATAGATTTAAAGGAATGAAATATATCAAAAGAGCTTGCTTTGGATAGGAGGGCTTGGAAGATGGCGATTTATGTACCTGAACCATGATTTAGGAGTTAAGTCTAGTAGTAGAGTTATAAACTTCAGGTTCTTATATTTTTAGAATTTTAGAGTTTAGAATTTAGGATTTAGAAATATTTTTTATAATAGAGGTTTATTGTATTATTATTATTATTATTATTATTATTATTAGCTTATTATCAACATCATTATCATCATTATTATTATCATATTATCATCATCATTATCATTATTATTTTATTTATTTATTTACTATTGGTATTATTATTATTTTCATCATCATCATTATTATCATTGATATTTGAGATCTTTGATCTTATGCTTTTCGATCGGGTTTCATTTCTAGCCTACCCAATTTATTTGGGATTATTTATTGTTGTTGTTATAAAGTACTGATGCACTTATACTTTGCAACTTAACACAATGTTACTTATATTTGCGCTTTGAAAAATATTATGAGTATAAATAGAAATCGATACCAAATTTGATATAACATTATTATTCACATTAATAATTTTATTACACACAACTTCAATATCATACATGTTATATTATAAAAAGTATATGAATTAGATTTGTCCATTAATATTATTAGATAAGATGAAATAACTAAAATACCTAAATTCCAGTTTACGATAGAGATTGATTGATTTTATAAAAGCAACTGTTCAGATTTCAGTCAAACTCATTTTTTCACTTCATTTCATTTCTATTTATACTATGCATTTATAGGAGATCTAAAAAGAAACTGTATATCAAATAGATTAATATTATTATGTTTTATTATAAAAAAAACTATGCATTGTAGAAGCATAACTCAAAAAAGAAAAATATTTTGTAGACCATTTTTATTAATTAATTAATAATTAATTTTATTTAAATTTTTTAAGAGTTTTGGTTATTTGATTTAGCATAAATTATATTTAAATAAAATATATAAATATTTTTAAAACTAGTATGGAACTTGTCAGCTATGTTGACCTTCTTAATTAAAGTATTTGTATCGATCATTAATTTTATTATAAATAAATGATATATTTTATTTAAATATAATTTATATTTAAATCAATTATAAAGACTTTAACATTATAAATAAAATAAAATAAATATTTAATAAAATATGATGTACAAAATATAATATTTTTTCTGAGTATGCTTGTGTAATACATAATTTTTTTATAATAAAATTTAATAATAGTTGATGTTTAATTTATTTAATATATAATTTGTTTAGACCTCCTTTAAATGTATAATAAAAATAGCAAATGAAATGAATAGAAAAAAGTTTGACTAAAATATGGTTTATAAAACATATAATATCTCTTTTTAAATAAAGTTATATAGTAGATAATATTTTTTAAAATAATTGATTATTAGGATACATTTATTTAGACCTCCCATTAATGTATGGTAAAAAAATAAAATGAAATGAAGAGAAAAATGACAAAGAGTAAAATTTGAAATGTTAGTTTTAAAAACATTAGTTTATATCGTTCGATTAGAGGTTTTTTAGTCATTAAAAACTAAACATTAATAGATTATTCAGGATATACGTTCTTTACAATATAGTATGGATTAAAAGGATGCGCACAACGGATAAATTTCGTACTAGTCATTAGTAAATCTCATCTAACCTGAATAATAATAGTGCTGTAAAAAAAACAAATTGTATAATTTATTATTACAAAATTTATCACCTTAAAATAATAAAAAAAGTTTTAAAAAAAAAGTGTCGTCCTTTTCCTCCCGAAATCAACTATTATCCGCCTCTACAGTCTACATTCACAATTATTGTAGCGTTAGTTTCCGATCCCCGTCTCCGTCTCTCTTCAAAAAGAAAAAGAAAAAGAAAAAGAAATAACCAATCACCCTCAGCCCCTGCCCCCTTCTCTCTCTCCCTCGATCGAGGTGAGAACTAGCAAAACCCTAGATCTCCGAACCCCCCCCTTTTCCGGAGTATATATCTCCGGTAACCTTCTATTCATCCTCTTTTCCGTTATTTCTATATCGGTACTCTTTTTCACCATGGATTTAGATCTATGGATCTCAAAGGTCAAGGAGGGTCAACATCTCGCCGAGCACGAGCTCCAATCTCTCTGCGAATATGTGCGTTTTTTCGCTTTATTTTCCCCTATTGTTTACCGTCTATTGTTTCACTTCCCATTTTATTGTGTTCATTTCTAGGGTTTCTTGGTAAATCGGGTCTTTCTTGGATGAGGTTAGTTTCTTTCCCCCACGCAAAATTGATATAGCCCCCATAAATAGTTCAATTGCTCACTGCACGTGAGAAAGTCGAAAATTCATTTGGTATCCTTGGGCTAGAAAATTATAGAAAATGGCTTGCTCAGAAAAACTTATATTTTATAGATTGGAAGCTGACTGCTTACATATAGTTTAGAATTGTTACTTTATGATAGTTTATCTAATGACTAAATCCTTTCAGGTGAAGGAGATACTTATAGAGGAATCAAATGTGCAACCAGTAAATAGCCCTGTTACAGTATGTGGAGACATACATGGTCAGTTTCATGATTTAATGAAGCTCTTTCAGACTGGTGGTCATGTTCCTGAGACGAACTATATTTTTATGGTATGCATTTTGACAAGGAAAGATTGTAGGAATGACAACTATTGTTGAAGTGAAATAAAAGTAGTGCGTACTTTTTTTCAAGTTTTTTTCCTTAACTTGAAATATGCCAATTTATGTGTTTTTGGCTAGTAATTACTGGCGCCACACTTATATTGTGCAACTCTCTCTCTCTCTCTCTTAGGGAGATTTTGTGGACCGTGGATTTAACAGCTTAGAGGTCTTTACCATTCTTTTGCTTCTTAAAGCAAGGTATGGTTCTTCTGAACTCCTTACAATATATATATTTTTTTTTCTGATATGAGCCACTGAATGAAACCAAAATTTCTCATGTATTGCTTGCCTTTGATTGTTACCAGGTATCCTGCACATATTACCCTTTTGCGTGGAAACCATGAGAGCCGGCAGTTAACACAGGTAAGAGTTATCTCGGTGCTATTCATCTTGTTATCTTCCTTTCCTTTTTTATATTTGGCAGTGCACGCCAGCAGTCTCTGATTGGTACCTTAATGGGGTTTGTAAGCATAATTAAGAAACTGAAAAGGCCTAGAAATTGCCCATTGAAATTTTTTGAAGAGGCCGAAACATCATAAATGCTTTGCATTGTCCATTATTTGAGAAAAATGATTCTTTTTGAGATAAAGATGGGAGCGTAAGCTACTCAACTTTAAATATCCATAAGTAAAGGAACTCTCAACGACCTCTCACACAGAGAGCACTGCCTTAAAAAGAAGAGAAGAATTGATTCTTGTCTTCTATATTTCATTCATCTTTTTTTATTGGAAGTACTGCTAGAAAGAGTTATAGTTGTTTAGCCATCATAGTGAAATAAATAAATCCCGTCTCTGATCTCTATGATATTGGATTGGGTTTTATTTCTAGTCTACCCCCAATTTATTTGGGATTAAAGGCTTTGTTGTTATTGTTGTTGATACTGGAAAGGTAAGGTCGGAAGCACCAAGAAGTTGCTTTTGATAACTTTTGGAGCCCTTCTTAAGCATCAACAACTTATTGAAAGACATCGGACTTGTGCATGTTGCAATAGTCCCTGCAATATTTTACAAGAAGAACGTGATCTCTTTTTCACTATTGCATAAATTTTTGAAGGTGTGATTAATCATAAAAAATGAATTTTCTATTATGCACTTCTCATGATACGCTTCCCAAATTATTTTTTTTTTCACATAAAACATTTTGTCAGTGCATTGTAACCCTGGAGATGTAACTCATTGTGTTGTCAGGTCTATGGATTCTATGACGAGTGCCAGAGAAAGTATGGCAATGCTAATGCATGGCGGTACTGTACTGATGTCTTCGACTACCTTACTCTTTCAGCGATCATAAATGGCACTGTAAAGAATCCCCCACTTTACTTTTAAGATTTTTTACTCCTGAGTTTGGAAATAAGTATGTATTTGGGTGAAATATTAGGTTCTTTGTGTGCATGGTGGGTTGTCCCCTGATGTTCGCACAATTGATCAGGTATTTGTTCTTTTTTGTTTTGATCTATATGATTTGAATAGGAAATTTGCAGATCATATCTTTGGAAAATTTTGACTTCTGGTATCTTTTTATTGTACTGGCGTGTTAACATGGAGCAGATAAGGACGATAGACAGGAACTGTGAGATTCCACATGAGGGCCCCTTTTGTGATTTGATGTGGAGTGATCCTGAAGAGATTGAAACTTGGTCTGTCAGTCCCCGTGGAGCTGGATGGCTTTTTGGCTCGAGGGTTACTGCAGAGGTATCCATACAGATTTTCATTTGTGTTCCTCCTAGCCACTGGATAATGAGATATATTTAAGTAGTGAACACATGCCTCCAGATTACCGGTAAACTATAATTTACAAGCAGCCCTCCATCAGTTCTGCATAAGTACTGAAGATGCATTCTTACCTTTTCTTTTATGTGGAAATAATGACAAGTGATGAGTGGTTTTGGGCTTATTTTAAGGTAAAATTAGGTAGCAGTGACATTTTTTGCATCTTCAGCTCAAATAATTTACTAGGTAGAAATTTTTTTTGTACCACCTTTTCTTGTTAATTTTTTATTTTTCCAAGGGCACTTCTTAAATTTATGATGGTTTTGGATTTTTCTGTAATGAATTAAGATCTTATTTTGGCGAGAATCGTTCACATAATTAACTATCCCTTGAAATTAAAGATTCAGATGGTTGACCTTCATAACTCGTCTTTCATTAACTCGAGAAAACAAAGGAAGACTTCAAATAAACTTCTCCATTTCTATCCTGAGGCCCCTGTCACTAATTTTTTTTATTGCATGAGATGCAAAGGATAATTGAAGTGAATAATAATATATACAGAAAAGAAAAGGGAAAAATTGTGAAACAAGTTTCTGATATCCCAAGTTTATTTTTTGATTCGGATATATGTTATAAATTTTTTTCTTTGTATTTATTTCATGATTTTTGTATGCAGTTCAATCACATAAATAATCTGGATCTAGTATGCCGGGCACACCAGTTGGTGCAGGAGGGCCTTAAATACATGTTTCAGGATAAAGGCCTTGTCACGGTGAGCTTCTTCTTCGTCTTTTTTTTTTTTAAAAGAATCTAGCATTTCATTTATCACTGGGAATTCCTTAACCTGCAGTACCTACAGAAGGATTGGAGTACAAATGATTGTATGAAAATCACTTCAGTAGGTTTTCCCTGTAAATAGGCTACATTAGTTTCTTTTACTGTATCTGTTATGTCCAATATCATTTGATTGGTACCAAAATAGTTTTCGTGATTTTTTTCTCTTTTTTTTATTTTCTTAATTTTGCTGTGCTTTAATTATAAAATTAGGGCCACATGAAGTTAACTGATCGAAAAAGGGTTTGATACCTACCAACAAATGGATTAAATTTTCACTTAAATAGTATAATTGTAGTGTAGACCTGAGCTGCTCCTATCTAGCCATCTAGGTCCAACTTGCTTGAAGTAGAAATTAGGGGAAATTGGCTATATACCAGTTATCTTGATTTGTATAGTCTCTAATTCTGTATGAATAATTGGCCCTTCATGTTTCTGTCAGGTGTGGTCTGCCCCTAATTATTGCTACAGGTGTGGCAATGTTGCCTCTATATTAAGCTTCAGTGAGAATATGGTATTTATATTTTTCTCCTTTCTTTTAAAAGATGCATCTACAATTGAAGTAACCATGAAAATGACACAAGATTGTATCCAATAGTAGAGCTAACATACTTTAATTTGATCACAGGAGAGAGAGGTCAAGTTCTTCACGGAGACTGAAGAGAACAATCAGATGCGGGGTCCACGTACTGCTGTTCCCTATTTTCTTTAGATTATTTATTTTTTGTGTTGATTGTTTGTCCCACTTGTAACAAGCGTCGAGTGTACCAAGATAATTTAATCTCGTTAATTATCTGTCAGGTCAGTGTTACTTCAATTTTGTGTTATGTTACCTAGCTAGCACTGTTCCTAAACATTTTTCTTTCGAGGATGTGTTGTCACCTGTCTATTCCAGCTGTGAATATGAATTGGTCTTATTTTATTATCTGATGTCGCTTGGTAAGTGTACAGGTAGTCAGGTATTCGATAAGCTTGTTCTGTTTTCTAATTGACAGTGGTTAGTTTTTTTTCTTTAACTTATTTGAATTGCCTGTGTAATTAAACTAAACATGCAATAATCTCACCGAACTGTGAAATTTATATTAAACCACTGTATTGAATCCGGCGCTTATGTAGCTTGGAATTTTTTTTTTTTTTAAGCAATCATGAGAATGGAAAACTAATTCACTTTGCCACGTCTCCATATTATAGACCAGGGCAATTAAAGACAGGATGGTTATTCTTTTGTCACGCCTCACGAGTATCCAATGCTTGAGACCCCAAAAAGTGCTGAAAAGTCTCCAAGCGCAAGACAGAATATAGGCATATAGCTATGTGGAAGCTTTCAAGTCACAATCCTATGATCTACCCTGCGTTCACGGAAACTAAAATCGTATGTGGCGACACCAGGCTGCCATAGACGAACTATCTGAGACCAGTATAGGCGTATAGCTGCCGAACTGTAGTAGTGACTAGTGAGCAATGAGCTTGGGGCTTAGACGTGGAAGAATCCGACCCAATCTAAGAAATTCGTCTAATTTTTTCGGATCTAAAGTTGATTTTATCCGATTTTTTAGAAAAATCAAATTGATCCGATCCGACCTGAATTTGATTAGAGTCAATATGAGATTAATTGACTAGCAATTTTGTCAAAATTAATGAAAGATCTGAAAAAAGAGTGAGGCTATAGTGCTTCGTAAAGCACTCATCAAATCTCTCATGTTTCGCTTCCGTATCTCAAATTTAAAAGTCTAAATGGCCGATTCAAACTATTGAATATGATTTCCATATTGAAATGTCTTTGGAGATCAAAATATTTTTTTTTTGAAAATTTTTGCTATCTTTTAGATGGATGGAAAATCACTAATATTGGATGATGTAGAAATCGTTAGATCAACAAAATTTGTACTATTTGAATAGTAAATTTTTTTTTTAAAAAAATTTAAAATTTGATTTTCAAAGATATTTCAATATAAAGATCATGTTCAACATTTGAATCGGCCATTTTGGACTTTTATATTTGAGATACGGATACGAAACACGAGAAATTTAATGCTTTGCGAACCACCATAGCCTCACTCTTGAAAAAAAATTAAAATATAAATTGGCCCAATCTGTTTTTCTTTCGGAAGGTTAAACTGACCCGACCCGACCCCTCCTGTCCGAACCCAAACCCGACCCGAACCAATCGATTACCACTTTGGACCAGCGCTGTCGCTAAAGGTGGTAAAATCTGACTCGACCCGTCCTGACCCGAACCCGACCCGAACCCGACCCGACTCGATTTTTTAAAAAAGTCAAACTGACCCGAACCCGACCTGAGACGACCCAAAATCTGAGATAACCCGAGATTAAAGTGTCCGACACCCGACCTAATCCGAACCCGGACGACCCGAAACCCGAGATGATTCAAGATCAGACTACCTAAAATCTGACCCGAACCCGAACGACCCGAAATCCAAGACAACATAAAAATAGACGATTAGAAATCTGGCCAACCTGAATCCGAACGACCCGAAAGCCAAAATGATCCGAGATCAGTCGACTAGAAACCCGACCCGATTTTAAAAGATTTAAATACAATTGAACTACAATTATATATTGTATATTTATTTCATGCATAATTTTCTTTAAATTTGTTACTTTTATTGTGTATTTTAATTAAATTAACTGAAAAAATATTTTAAAGTCTAACAACTCGAAATCCAACTCGACTCGAAATCCGACACGACCCAAATAAAATATGATAAAAAAGAACCTGACTCGGTCTGGCCCGACCCGAAATAACTCGAAACCCGATACTACTCGATATCAGATGACGTGAAACCTTACCCAACCCGGATGACCCAAATCCCAAAATGATCTAAGCTCACAAGAACCCAAAACTCGATCCGGCCCGACCCGAAATGACCTGAGACCGAAAAATATTGTTAGTGTTTGACTTGAAATCCGACCCGACCCGGACCGAATCTATCCGAACCCGACCTGTGACCTGACAAATTTTTGATCAAACTTACCCGACCCAACCCGTCCGAACCCGAACCGGAACCCGAACCGACCTAACCGATTGCCACATCTAGCCAAGGTTTTAAAATGCGAATTTTAATATGCGTGTGGTTGACCATTGCATAACGCATATGCGACATGCGGTGTATATGCGTTATAATATGCGGATATGTATTTTAAAAAAATCTTACTATATTTGAATCGATCATTTATTTTTAAATTTTTTTAATGTAAAATAAAAAATATAATAAGATATTAATATAATTTTAAATATTTTGCATAAAAAATATAATATAGTTAATTTTATAGGCTTAATACGATAAATATTTTTAAAAATGATGTGTATTATTGAATATGCGGATGCATACTCTTATGTATGCGGTATCGCACCGTATAAATATAAACGGACCGCATATGCGGTCATGCGATCGCATTTAAAACAATGCATCTAGCTGTTGCCTCTACAAATGAATCCAATGTTAACGCCACAGGAGATCCACACTAAATTTCGTGTGGCTTAGCCAAAAGTTTCATTCCCCAATTGAGCAAGAAAAGCTTCCGGACTGGGTCATCTTTTACGTCAGTCCAAACGAAATTCCAATATTGAGCTTGAAGCTTCAGCAAATATAATCTGTTGGCATTGCCTGCTATACAGCAGAAAGAATACGAGAATAATGCAAATATATCATTAATGAAAAAAAGTACTATTTAACCATTTGTAATATGAAATGGCTTGCTACGGTAATTGACAATTGTCATTTGACTCGATCCTCAACCTGAATCCTGATACGATATTATGAAGAGAAATAAAAATGGCAAATCCAGAGACATCATCCCTCGGAAATTAAAAAAAAAATTCCAGAAAAACCACTGTAAAAAATAGAAAAAAAAGAATCTATACAGAAAAATGGCTCTAATCTAACTCTGAATCAATCTAATTCAGGAAGATTTATATAATCTTTTTCTATGTGGAGGTATCCATATGAGCTCGCCACCAACCAGCTCGACCTCTGACGAAGAAGGCGATGAAAGGAATGTGTGTTGATGGTGGCGCCGGCAATGTTGGAAGCAGCGCCGCGTGAGACGGAAGGGGAGGCGGAGGCAGTACCATGCCATGGCCAAGGGACAGCACACGCACAGCACACAGGTGCTGGCACCACACTCCACCACAGCCTGAACACACTCCCCAGATTTGTTTGGTGGAGGTGGAGGAGGAGAATCGGGCTTGAGTGGTGGCGGCCCCATTTGAGAGGAGGAGCTAAATGAGGGAGAGGGGAAAGAAAAGCCTCGTTTGTTTGTTTATTCTGCATCTATAATATTCTCTTGCTTCTTGACTGACTTCTTTTCTTTTTCTTTCCTCTCCCATCTTGTTTATATAATTTTAAAGTTTGTAGACCAGACTAGTGTCTCAGTGCCGTTCAATAAGCAGGAGGTTCATATTTATTCTATGCTAATGACCCATATTAACATTAACAATGTTGGGGTCAAATCGAGTATCACCATTTTTAATAGGTAAGAGTTTCATCATTGATTGAATTATTTATTATGGAAATATAGTATAATAGAGGCTCCAATTTCCACTCATTCTGTTTTTTCTAATCCGCCACATCACATTCGCATGTGACCAACGGTCCTGATTTATCTGCTCAAAATTCAGAATCTCAGATGGAGGTTTACCTCCTCTTCTTGCCTCTGCTCTGCATAGCATACCTATTTCTTGGAAAGAAATCTTCTCTTGCCACTGGGCTGGCCAGACAAGTGGCCCAGATCTTAGAACGGGTCAGTAATTTTTATTTTGTAGGCCACTTTTTATTAGATTTTATTAGAGACCGAATTGACACTTAATTTTTTTAAGGTGTCAATGTCCTCTCCGAGTGTTCATTGAGGTAAACCCACGACTTTAGTGATAGTTATTAACTATTTATATTGGACACCACATTCAGAATGGGTCAGTATTAATCTTATGTTGGTCATCAATTCATTTGATTTGATGCGCTTACATTTGATTCTGTACAAATCTTAGTGCAAATTGAATGAAATGGCGGAGAACGGTTGTTAAAAAATGATTGCTGAAAAGTTTGAATTCACAGTATAAAATATAAATTAGTCGTAGAATAAGAGCGTGCATAAAGTATAGACTTTCTCGGTGTGTGTGCACTGATTTTTAATAGTTTTCAGCCAAATTAAGGAATTAGGAGGCAAAATTCAAAATTTTAATATAAATTGAGTAAAATAATTTAATTTTAAATGATTACATAAAATTTATTATGTGAGTATTACACAAATGTTTTTCCACACGAAAGCAAATGCTTTTATTTCCATCATTTTAACGAGTCAACTGTGCAACCGGAACAAGCTCTATCTATGTAATACCAACAGTAAAATGAATTGCACCCGATCGCACATGGTGGTATAAAACCACACAAATGATTAAATCGATGCAGAACTATATTTATATTCAAATTTGAAGTGTGCTCAAATCTAATTCTTGATTTGAAAACTTTCAACCTATATGAACAAACTACAATTGTATGCAGCATTCATGGAATTGACATAGCAATTTTCATTTATTGTCCTTTTGTCGTATTCTCTCGTAAATTTTACAGATAAGATATCTGATGCTTTTCACCTGACTAGAAGAGTTGGTCTGAGAATTAAATGAAATGCGATGCATAGTTGTTTTATGTTTTGATTCTTGTCAAATATATCAACCCGTCACAAAAGAAATCATGAATCGTTATGTATATTCAATTTCTCCCAATGCCTAGCAGCACATCCATTTTAACTCGTCCATTATATAATCAAAGAGGAGAGTACTGACAGTTCTTAATTATTCCTGTTCATCAATACTTTTCTTTTGCCTTATTTTTTTGTTCCGGAAATTTTCATCTTATTCTTTATCAAAGTATAACTTAGTATTTATATAACTATGTGGTATAACAATATGTTTCACCTCATCTAGTTTTAACTCTGTTGAATATTTACAAATACAATTCATTATAGGAATGACATTATCAATTAGGTGAAGTTTGGATGTCTCACCTACTAGTTCACACGACAGGCACACACATGGATCCTTTAAAGTGCATTCTAACCTTAAATATAAAAATGAAATATTTAAAAACTTGCAATATTATAAATCTTCCCTTGATACTAAAAATATTTTTATCAATTAAATTTTCTTAAGAACTTTTTCAGAGGGACTTAAAGCATAAAATTGAATTATTAATTTATCGTGCTTACATCCTATTTCTTTGTTTAAATAGTAATGCAATGATTTTCAGTTTGTATGATTTAACCAAACATAGACAAACCAAACAGGATCCCGATCAACCAAGAACAATACTGACCAGTATTGACATGAATAGTCGAGGAACAAGACTATTTTCTCACAAATTAATTAGGAACAATGATCGCCATATTTTTTTTAGTGCAAGCTTTTGCTAGGTATAAAAAGTTTCAAGCCCACTGTTTAAAGTTCTTTCTTTTAGTAGAGAATGAATAAATTAATTTATACAGCTTGTATAGCGCAGGGCTATTAGCTATGGTTCAGAAGTTCATGCACACATTAAAACAATTGAGCATTCAATAGGAACTAGCCTTAAATGTTTATATCTAACATTCTACAAACAAAGATGCAACGAAACAATCTCGACCTATTTGGATGGCTCGCTGATAGCCGACTGTCTTCTCTGTCTTTTTATAAACTTGATCAGATTTGGCACCATCTTTTTCTTCCTTTTGATGGTAATTGATGGTGAACGGGCATTAACTCGAGATACAGATGACATTGAAACCCGAGACATAGATGCTACTGAAACCCGGGACACAGATGACACTGAAACCCGTCTAACCTTCACCCCTTTAGATGTAATTGAAACCCGGCCCTCTCTTTTCGGCTTCTGGTAGGCCAACAAGCAAGCATTTTTTGGTGACACCACACAGGCATTCATGCTTTCATACATCTCTCTCTCTACATCTGCAGTTTTCTCTGTCTCATGAATTATTTGATCTTCAATTGCTTTTAGCCTTTCGATCTCTTTATGCATCAACTCTGTTCTTATTCTAATCTCTCTCTCTCCTGATTGTAGTGCCTCGACCCAAGCCTGACATGCTTCTACCTTCTTGTCAGCCACCAATTTCGCACCATTAGCACTACTGATCAAATAATTGTATTCTGATCTTGATATGGTCACACTATTGCCACTCTTCCTTTGATCCACTTTGTAAAATCTGTTCACTACTGTTCTCTCTATAGCACTCTTTAGGCTTTTCATCGCAACTCTTTCAGAGGCCTTAACCATTTGAAGCTCTTTGACCAATTGCGATGTTCTTTCCTCGCACAAATTATTTTCACCAAGAATTTTCTCAGTTTCAGTTCTAATCCTGTTGGTCTCTTCAATAATTGATTGCTTCTCTTTATTGGCATTATGGACTTCAGTTTGCATCTGATCTAATGCCGATTGAAGATTTGCGACAATGGTTCTGGTCCTCTCATCACTGGCCGAGGCAGATTCCAGTTTAGACTTAGCCTTCAAAAGCTTTGAGTTTATATTTTGCATTGTTAAATCAGCCTTCTTTTCTTTCTCTTTCAACAATGACACCTCACCCCTGATTTTCATTATTTCACCACGTGCACGGTCCATATATGTCATGTACCGAAACCCCTCTTCTTTAACTGATTCCAGCTCTTTCTTTGCCAATTGTAACTCGGCCTCAGCTTTCTTCAACTCAGCGCTTCTATCAACTTCATCGTTTATTTTTATATTGTTGAGAGTCTCCATTGCTCTTACAAATTGCATCTCATTTTGTAACACAAATACATCTGAATTAGTAACCGCTAACCGCTCTTCTAACTCTCTTGCACGACCTGTTTCCTTTTGAAGCTTTTTTACTCTCCCTTTGATGGATTCAATCTCTCTTTTGTACTTCTCAGCCTCAGCTTCTCTCTTTGCTTCAATCTCTCTTGTTTCTCTCTCTGCCTCAATACGTGCAAGCTCAACTATGATATGCTCTTCATTTGCTTCCTCTAATTTCCTTCTTATCTCCTCAACCTTCAAAGCAGCCAACTGAGCTTGAAAGGCTGATGCCTCAGCGTGCCTCTCTGACTGTTCTTTTGCCTCAATCACATTTTTAACATCAAGTTGAAGTTTTCTCAGCTCTCTCCTCATTTTGTCCAATTGAAGCACGACATCTTCACTGCAGTGGCTGTTGATCGGAATACTTTTCATGGGCTTTCCTGTATTTTGATTACCAGCAATATGAAATTCAGTTGCTTTTGTGCTTGCCACCTCAATTTGGCGTGTCAGCTGGTTGTGTTTCTCATCATGCGCCCTTTCAATTCCCTATATGATTTCTAGATCGGATTTATAAGACAGTGGATGGTAAAACCAGAATGTATGAACAAAAAAAAGGAACTTTCTACTTCAATTTTCTTTGCAATTACCTCTTGGTTCTTGTTCTTTTCCTGCTTCTTGCCATTGATTCTTTCCCCAAACAGGCTAATGGCAGCCTTGACTGATCCAATCGACTCTGGGTTATCAGATTTAATGGTTTCCATGTGAGGAAGTTTTTTTATGGACTAAAATGAAAAAAAAGGAGGGAGAGGGGGACAAGTGTTTAGGGATTGTTAGTGACTGAATTACTTATCCCAGTTTTTCAACTGATCCTTCAGAAATTTTGTGGATACAAAGTGTACATGGGGGATATAATTTGTCTCACTTGAAACGTCATTGTTCCGACATTTATTTCTGTATAGAAAGAGACAAAAGTCGCTGTACAGGGTATGAGCCTGAGAAAATCCCAAGTCTCTTATCTACATTGCATACACGTACCAGAAACCATAGCCATAAATTCCTTAATTCAGATACCGATCCCCGCTTTTAATAATATCAATATTATTATTATTATTAAAACTGCAAAAAGACCCTTATAGTTATTAGATATAGATCCAGTACTCTCAGAACCATCTCACTTCCAGAGTGCCAGTTACTTTTCTTCAGTATATGCTCAAGAATGTGAAGGAACGAGTTTAAGAGGTGTGTTGTAAATAAACATGAGAATATTTCAAGCCAAATTACTATAATTCAAATTAAACAGTCTTGCTCAAACATTAAAGTGTGGACGTTGTTTTGAATCGACCTTGAATACAGCAGTGATAAATAGCCCCTAGATCATAAAAAGATAAAGGTTGAAGGATGCAAATCAATAATAAACTAGAAAAAAAAAGTTTAACATTATAAATTTCTACCAGTTTGAACAGTAACTACTAAAGCTTATTTTTAGGCAAATACAGGCTAATTATTCTTGGAAATATTACAAGCCACATTAATCCATATTTTACATATCCATTAGAAAAAAAAATAAACAATTGGAAATTGAAACTATAGACAAGTTCTACATCACATTTGGAGTAATGCTATAAACAGGCCCTGAGTCTCACTATTTAACCCTTTTTACTTGGAAAAAGAAAAAGAATTGCCTTATATGGTAGTAGCTCACATCTCTAGCAAAAAAAATAAGAGATGGCAGGGGCAAGAATAACCTAAGATGCCTCTTTATTCCCAGAAAAGGACACATTCTTCTGAGAGGGCACTTCATCATGACATGTGAGAAATTCCACAATACATGGATATACTTCATTTATGGCCTACATTAACAATGGTTCAAGATTATGTCAAAAGTGGACATTTAAGAAAAAGAGAATATTTCATGCATGCCCGGCAAATATCTACAACATACCCTGTACTTTCTCAAACTTGTAAACAAAAGAAATGGAAATGAATCACATGCCGGATTTAAGTAGAAGAATAAATGGAAGTATATATGCAAATTTGTAAAATCTGCACAGTCACAAGGACATCATCAATCATCATATTTCCAAATATGAAGGTATATTACAACAATTTATACTGTGCAATGGAACTGGTGTAGTCTTCAATTGGTACAATGAACTCAGTGCATCCAGTCACCAGCTTGAGCTTAAAACAGATAGTATGACATTTGGTTCAACCCATTTTAAGTCGACCCAAATTAGTTCAACTTGTTTGGTTCTAGGTCAGGCAAAAGTTAAACAGATACAACTAATGTCCAACTTAAAACTAAGCATACCAGACGGCTGCCAACCAAGTCATAATGTGCATAGTGGGGCCCACCCGGCTTCCCAAACACTTTATATGTGACCATATTCTGAGGAAGCAGCTTTACTGTTTCTGTCAAGTAAAACAAAAGTGTTTTGAGAAGATATTCTGGTGGAGTAAATCCAAGATCTAAATGGATTACATTTGCAACAAAAACCATAACAGTCGGGCATTACCATAGACAGCTTCAGGAGGACAAATGAGGTCTTTATCTCCAGCCAGAGCAAGAACTGGTACATTAAAGTTCTTAAGATGCTCCTTAAAATAGAATTCACCAGTGCGGTTGCGAAGCCCACCTTCATGGAATGCTGTAGTCAGTTGCAGAAGTACTTTTGCCGGTACCGTACCTATTTATTTGGCAAAAGTATCAACCCGTTACCACTAATAAGTCATGCAAGCACCTGTAACATTGTAAAAGTGCCGGAGGAAAAACAGAAAGCTAACTAACTCTAGCTTACCATACTGGACTGGGAATGAGATCCTGGGTGAAGTAACAGTACAAAGGATCACTCTGGAAAAAATTAGAAATTTAAAGTGGTGCTCCTACATCCGTACCAGTTTGGTACCAAATAGTATATCTAATGGCAGATAATTTTGCAAGTATGATTTGTACTAGGAATGTCTGGGGCCAGTACAAAGCAATCAGTCTATGGTGAAACATAGCCTATATATAGCAGTCTAGCACCATTGATAACCAGGCTGTACAACAACTTCTTGCCACAACAGTAATTACTATTTTCCTTAGACAGAAGATGGAATTAATATTATTTAAATAGAAACAATTATTTAAAATAATTAACTGATGAAAAGAGGTGCAATTAACTTACAGAAATTGTTTAAGACGAGCTTAGAGAACAGTTCCGGATGCATCATATCTTGAGCTGATATCTGACCATTAAGCCATGAAAGTAAGTATGGTGGACTAGAAGAGTGGTATGGCCTGTATGCTGCACTTAGCAATGCACCTAGAGGTACAGCTGGTACGTTAAGTGCTTGCGCTGGATCCGCCTATTAATAGAAAGAACAGAATTAGATTCCACTACATTTCAGATTATTTTTCTTATTATCTTACAGACACTTAGAACCAGTTCCAATTTTCTCGGTATAAATTTGTACTATGATACAAGATATTGTGAGATTTCTTAGAGAAAGGTTTGAAAATTCTTAAAGAAAAAGAGATCAACTTATTACAAGAGGCAATAGCAACTTGAGAGAAGAGTTGGAGGTTGTGTAGTCTACTGATGATGCAATTGTAACAATAGCTGCCAGTCTGGGCTCCACATTTTCATGACCTAAACATTAAATAGATGAATAAGCACACATATAGATATATTAACAGATGTGCGGAGGCGGAAAATTCTTGAATGGGGGTCAAGTACTATATGAAACATTGATAGTAATAAAATAATCACATCACAATCGTTAAGTTGTGACTTGTGACTATGGGGTCAATAGTGGAATAATTTTCATAGTTTATGGGGTTCAAATATGATTTTTCTAAGAAAAACACAAATATAACAATAAATATACTATATATACATGTATAATTTAATAAAAAAAAATGGGGTTCGTTGAACCCCATTCTTTGTTACTAGATCCGCAACAGGACAGATAACTAAAATAAATCAAAAAAAGTAAAATAAAAAAAAATCCAAGAGTATCTTACAGCATTTAGCAACCATGGCATATAAAAGAATTCCACCCATAGAGTGGCCAATCGCAAGAAGCTTTCCATCCCTTCTGCCGCTATGTAGACTAATGTAATTCATCTACAAAACAAGAGTATTATTTCAAAATTACAGGGATATTTCACCAAATTTGAGAAGTCATTGCTCCTAAGAATCATTGTTCAATCCAAAGTTTACAACTATCAGCCACTGTACAAAGTCAGTTCAGGCCTTGTATCAACATAATACACTAATCAATACATATGTGACAGATCAGTCCATTACCGATCATATGCCAACTTCAATTTGTTATTTTTCTCAACATATTTTTATTTGTTTGCCACCTAAACCAACATGAACCAAGAAATTACTAATACTTGGAAAGTAACATTCGAAGTTTGAAATGCTATAGGTACAAGATTTTGAACTATGGAACTTATAATTCAAATTGAACATACAGCAGCTGGAATATCCTCCTCCAAATAGTGATCAAAATCCCAATCATATGTCAAAATTAAATTAAGTTGCTTCTGGAAATCCTCTATGGTCGCCGCAAACTTCTCTTGAAGATCAAACAGTGGGGGTGAAACTGTTTTTTGACCCTCTTCCAGAACCTTCACCATTCTCTGACTCAAATCCATCACCTGTCATGGAATAAAAATAAGTTCTAAATTTTATTGGATTTATTAATATCCAAAACGGTGAACTAGTAAAATCTTAAACTAACTCTTTGTCCTGATTGAAATCAATGTTAATGTAATAGAAGTAATATTAACCTCTACTGGGTAAGATAGCATTTCTTTAAGACAACCTGTTCAGTAATTGCAGCTCCCTGACCTGCCTCCACAAGACGAGATATCCGCTCTGTGATGTCATTGAGCGTCTTGGTCAACTGTGTGTCTTCCAGAAGCTCGGAAACCTGATCAAAGAAGCTTTCATAGAGGCCCTTAAGTTGGGTCTTGTTCACATATCCAGTCAATGTTTCAGCTACACGTGCAAAGGCAGCAGTTAGCTTTGTGACGTATTCCATCTCATCCCAAGCTGGAGCAACTAACGGCATGGCACCATTTGATTTAGCATTGATTGCTGTTGAATTTGTGGTAGGTTTTGCAACAGGATCAGATATCTTCTGGGGCTCATTTTGCATGCTTAGACCTGCACCGCGCACTTCTACAACCCAAGTATCAAAACCTTGGCTTGACATGTGGCGTGCAAATGAAGCCTGTAAATTTTTGAATCTTTGCTCACTGACCTTATAGAACTAAAATAATGAACCTGCAACTTAAGTACAAAAATTTCAGGGGGGGAGATTAAAAAAAAAAAGGAACTTACAGCAGGAGAGAGGTCAAACCCGATGGCGTTGGTACCAACACCTGACAGTAGCATCAAAGGATGATTTCTCTTTGGTGCCTATATTTAAAAAGGTTGTCAAATAGAAGAAGTGAGAAGCGTTTAAATCTCAAACAGCAATTGTGCAAGGTGCTTCTGTAAACATTTTCGGCCTGAACCTTTTTTGTGTCAAAGCCTTCAACAAGCCTCCATTTTGGGACAGGTGTCTGTACAAGTACTGAAATATGTGGTACTTGTAGGATATCGAAAAATGCTTGTTTTTCTTATTAAATGTGCACCACAACTTTCCTTCCCGTACTAGGCCTAGGACAACATATATATTATTGTTATTTAAAAAAAAAGTCAAAGATGTAGAAGTGAAATTACAAAATTATGATGATAGCAATTTGCACAATCTAGGAAAGTGGACCACAAGTAAAGTAAGGTTTTGTTGAGGAATTCCAAGTTTGGTGAATTTGGAGGAATGGGTTTGACAAAAGCAAGCATATGACAATGTAACGGTTTGAGAGAGAGATCCAGGCCATTCCCTTTCTATACAGCCTAAACTCCTTCTACCTAGAAGGAATGTTATGTGTTGATTAATGGAAGAAGAATAACTAAAATAAATAATGCTAAAAGTGATTATTTGTGCAGTGTACAACCCTGGCAATTTTTGTCCAATCAGTTCTATAAATCCATGACCCCATAAAAAGGACCAGCATTAGCTCAGGGTCATTCTATCCATAAATGGGATAATTTTGAAATTTCATAATTTCATTTCCAAATTATTCTGCTTTCAAATTTCGAAAAAAAAAAAACATTTCCCTTGACCTAACAGGGAAGGCACCAGAGTATGAGAATGTAACTGTCAGCATGGGTGCCAAGATGTAGGTCCGGGGTGTAAATTCCTGATGATTGCACTTTCTGGTACGTAACAAGTAAGAACTCAACAGTATCCATTTTCCATAATTGCAATGCATGGTATTTAATCCATCTGAAAAAAATACCAAATTACAGAGCCTCTCGACCAGCAGGGGACCGACCGTGTACATAAATCAAACATTTCAATCATTTGTGCCAGATCGGTGCGAAACTGATTAATGACTGACTCACCTCAGGGGGTGGAGTGTACCGCCACAAAGCAAGACGCCAGTCGGTACCGGGCACAGGTGCATAGTGCAACTCATCCGCCGTGCAAATAGTTGGTTTACCCTCCCTTAAAAACGATTGCATCGCCGAACCCTGTTGCGAGCAGGAGGAGGATGTGGTGGAAGAGCCGTTCGCATTTTGTTGGAAGGAGGAGGAGAGCGAGGGATCAAGGCGGGAGGAGGCGACGGGGAAGTATAGGAAATGATACGGCCCGGCGCGACGGCGGCGATGGAAGGTGCTGGATGCGACGGCGGTGGCCGCCAGAGCGGCGCGAGCGTCGGCGTGGAGAAGCATGGGATCTGAGTCTGACTAAATTAACTTTGTTACTTCTTTTTTGCCATTTAATTATTTCTTGTTATCCTTGTCCAATGCCCACAGAGTTGGTAAATGGTAAGTTGCGAGTTCCAACTTCCAACAAGCTGGCTGGACTTGTGGTCCTTGTGGACTGCGGACACTCGCTAGAGCCTAGAAGAGGTTCGGACTTCGAACTCTGAAATCCACAAGCACTGCTTGGAAATTGGAATTATCATAATATATATCCCGGCCCGGATAGTTATTTTTTTTATACTGATATACTAGAAAAAAAAAATCCATCTAAGGTATGTTTTAATTTATGTGTAAATTAATTATAATTTTTAAATTATAAATAAAATTAATTTATTATTTTATGTCTAAATCAATTATATTTTTTTCAATTTATATATTAAATTAAAGTCATTATTTAGTAAAGATAATATTTACAAGAATATAATAATTTTTTAAATAAAATTATATAATAGATAGTTTTTTCTAAAAATTAAAATAATTGATTATTAATATATGTGATGGATAATTTTTTAGACTTTCCATTACTACATGGTAAAAAATAAAAAAACTAAATGGAGAGAAAAATAACATTGACAAAAATCTGAACCGTTAATTCTTTAAATTATTGATCCACATCGTTCGATTAGGGGCATTTTAATTATTAAGAAAAGGCTGAAATAATAGACAAATTAAGTACATACGCACTTTATAATATAGTATAAATATAAATACGAGCAAGATCATAGTGCTTTACATTTTGTAAAGTTTGGCATTTTTTTGGCTTGGGGTCTTTACACCTTCAGATCATTTTTAAGAATCGCGCTGATCTGCATCGCTGATTAGTGAAATTTTTGTTGGACAGTTCAAGTACTCTTTGTATTTTAGTTTTTTTTAATTAAATAAGTTTTCCATAAACTGCGATATATATTATTTTTCATGTCTCTTTCTAGATTTGAACCTGATCATATAAAAAATAATACATGTTAAATTATTGGAGGCTCTTTTTTTTTTAAAAAAAAAACAACAATACTAACATATAGGGGTGCCAATTTTTGACCCGATCCGACCCGATATGACCCGGAGATAAATGAGTTGGGTATGGGTTTAATTTTTTTATCCGAATCGGGTCGGGTCGGGTTCGGATTGACCCGACCCGACCCAATTAATTATATTTTTGAAGTAATTTTGTGATTTAGTACTAATTAAAACTTAAATATATAATAATTATATACTAATTAAGATTAATTATAAATTAATTAATATATTATTACTTAAAATTATATAAAAATAATTAATTAATATTTAATTATTTTATAGGGATCGAATATGGATTAAGATTTTTTAACCCAAATTTAATCGAATCAAGTCAAAAAAATAATAAAATAATATAACCTGACCCAACCCATTAACACCCCTACTAACATACCATTTATATTTTTTATGTTATTAATTTAGTTCTCTCTCGCTGGATTTGGGTGACAATCAGCAAGATCGATCTTCTCCAAAGGGATTGTAAAGAAGAATTGAAACACATAAAGAGATTGTAAAAAGACCCTTAAAATTATAAAACAAGATTTTCTTTAAAGATCTCAGGTTTAGAATCCAGTAGCAGCGGAAACATATTGAATTATTGATGCATCCCGATTTAAAGTTGTGCTCCCGAGTCGGATAGAATGGGTGACAGAGTAAAAGGGGAAGAAAAAGAAAAGAAAGATCGATTGTCACCTCACCCCGAGCAAATATCAAAAGAGATGAGAGAAGGTGCGAGAGGGTTAACAATGAGAATGGCGTGATGATTTTTGATGAAATTATTCACCCTGAAATCAGGGGTAACCTCTCTTCTTTCTCCATGTCTTCCTTTCCATTGCCTTCCTTTCTACCTTTTATTCGAGAGCACAATGCAAGAGTACTACATTCGATCACACTTGGCGGTCAGTGCAAATACATTTAAATACTTATTAAAAATTAGTTAAGTTGGTTGAAACTGTAGAAAAAACACCACTAAAAATGTCGTATTTTTTGTTATTTTTCATTACTTTTTATCAAAAAAGAAAAATAATGTCTTTGTATAAACAGGTCAATCAGGCTAGTGTGTTTGCAAAGAGCTACTATTAGTGGCGCTCTATCTTTTTTAATATTAATAATAATAATTATTATTAACAATTTGGTTAATTAAAAAAATATTAAAAATAATCAATGTCCACCTAAAATACTTCCCTTGCATTACATTATGCTTTGATCTCCGAGTTTGGCGTTTTTGAGATTGAAAAACCACTTACATAATTCTATTTTTGAGGTTGAAAAACTAATCAGCAAGAATGGACAAAGTTTTTTCAGAAAAACAAATATGGTAATCCGTAATTTAGTTGGGAAATTTTAGCATTTTATGGTTGGCCAAAGCTTAATTGTATAGCTGATGTTTACATTGGGCAAAATCTTGTAAAATAAACTATAGTTTAATTTGTATCATGTACCGCCGGAAGTCGGGGTCCTCAATTTCACAAGTTATATTACGACATATTTACAAATCAACGCCATGGCCTTCTTAAATTTATACCACATTTTACCCTAAAATACCAAAATTTAATTATAGTCCTGATTTTTCACATAATTATATATAACTATGAAAGGAGAAGGGAGATACCGGGGAGAGACAAAACCTGGGATGATAATATGTCAACTGGAATTGTTACTCACTGCCGCGTAGCGCAATGCAACGCAAAAAATAAACCGTTGAATTTTCTTGAGATTTGTTTTTTCACCAATCTCTATAGGATCCGTGATAATCATCAGGTGGTATTTTTTATAATAATTATTTAAATAATCTTAATTTTAATAATAAGAGTGATAAAATCAAAATTTTAAGAATATGAATGGCAACATGTCACTGTCAGCGGTGGCGTCGTATAAACGCGCTAGCCCAACTAGCGTCTTCAGTTTTGTTTTATTTTTTTAACTTTGAATGGATAGAAATCTTAGTGTGGATAGGACGTCGGTGAAAAAATATCATTCCCACTGACGTCTTTCGGTTTATTTAAAGTAAAAAGAAAAGAAATCATTGTCAGTGATATCTTTGCAAAGTACCATTCGCAGTGACGCTATATCATTCGTTTTCATAAAATTTTAATTTTATCATTCTTATTATTAAAATTGAGATTGCTTGAATATTTATAATAAAAAATCGTTGGATAAAGTGTGTTGCATGCCTTTGACCTTAGGAAGGGAAGCTGCTTAGATTCATTGAAATGGTCCGCTTTAGAGATTCTGAGAAATTGTGCAGTCAGAGGGTGTGTGTGTGTGGGGGGGGGGGGGGGGGGGTCTGATGTTGATGATGTGAGTTTAGATCATTGTAGATGTAAATTTATAATGGATCTTGGATGTAATTTGCTTTTTATTAATGACAATTATATTTGTCAGCCTCTGTCAAGGTTTCAAAGAAAGAGGGGAAGAAACATAACGAGCTGGGGAGGCATGATTGCCTATGCCTAGTCAGTCGCTTGGGTGGGGTTCGGCGACGCAAAGCACAAAACTCCCAACTTTATAAAACATTCTAATCTTGCTTGTAACAAATAATATATTATTTATATTATAATGCTATTAAATTACTAACTCATAATAAAAATTAAAGGATTGCTCTTTAATGGATCTTAAAAAAATTGTGTTAATTCTCTTGAGCATATAATAGATATATGTTTCAGTGTTGATCCATCCTTCAAATTCTCCATCTGCTAATAAAAATTAACGGTTCTCATTTCATTTAATCTGTAGTAGAATTTGTCCAAATTAAATGGTAAAATTCAAATATATAATTATTTATATATTCATAATCTTTTTTACTAAAACTCAAATTTATTAATTTTGTTTATCTTGAATAATTTTTTTTGTTTCAAGCCAATTTTACATTTAAATTTGAAGGGATCCCTTGAGTTCAACAATCGGTAATTTTGACAATTTTGATGATAAATTTTTAGATAAATATAAAGAGTCTTTAAAATAAAAAAATATAGATATTTTTTTATTTATAGATTGATAGTGTTTTAAATTTTAGATAATTTCATTATTATTTGATAGGTCATCAAAGATCATCAAATTTTATTCAATTTGCAACAATTCAATTTAACGTTCTTTGATGAATTATCAAATGATAATAAAATTATATAAAATTTAAAATATTATCAATGTATAAGTAAATATATATATATATATATATATATATAAAGATTTTTCTATTTTTAAATTTTGTTGCTGAATTTATTTAAAAAATATTATCAAAATGGCCATGGTCAATTCCTCCCACGTTTGAAATTATGCCACAGTGGGCTGGAGCCTTTGGCACATCTCTATTCGGTGCCTATTGCTTGAGTCTTTGAATCGGTTAGCTATGAGAAAGATACCTACTCACTATAAATATCCAATAAGAGCACAAAAACTTTCTGTTATATATTTATCTTCAACAAATTAATTAGTCTTGTACGCTATATATATAATTCAAAAAAATAAATGTCTAAGTATTTCTCACGAGTGATGTGGTATAAATAATTATAGATTTATGCGTTATACAATTATATATTAATTATATATTATTATATATTCATAATCAAGTGATCATTAAAATATATTTAATATGAATATAGAGTGCTATAGGAATGAATCCTTAGATGTGTAGAAATAAAATTATAATAATTATTAATTTATGATGGACTAAATCATAAAATTATCACCCCTATCAAAAAAGTTTTTAGTCTCCAAGAGGTTTGTTTTGTACAGTCTCTCTCTCCAAAGATAAATACTGAAAAGAAAACAAAAAAGAGAAGGAAAGGGGTTGAGAGAGTCCATTGTTGTAATGGTGTTGTCGCGTAAAGGATTAAGAAAACCGACAATAAAAAAATTATTCTTTTAGAAGAGCTCATAGCCGCTATGATGTGCATAGCAACGAAAAAAGAGAGAAAGATTCAAGAGGAGAAAACTTACATGATAATCAGATCAAGTTCAAGTAATAATAAACATGAGTTTCGCTTAAATTTTTAATTCTCTAAAGTGATCTTAGAGATTGCATTAAATTCATCATTTATATAATATAAAAATAATATTACAATAATCACAAAACAAACTTCAGTGATCCGACTCTCTACACTTTTATGATGTATTTTTTTCTAAACAAATATTCAAGATGAGCCTTGTTCATGTGACAACGTATTTGGTAATTGGGCCGATTGGCGAGTCGGAATATATCGGGGCGAGCAGGGTCCAAATTGCCGCAAGAAGGCCGGATCACTAATTCTAGGTCCGTGACATGGACCAAACGGGATTGGTCGAAAATTTTGAAGGATGAGTTGGATCCTGACTTTGACACATAACGAATTTTATCCGGTTTATTGTCATCTCTAATGAAATATATAGTCGAGAGGAGATCGATTAACAATGGGTTATTTTGACAATCTTAACAATGGATCTCTAAATAAATATAATAAAAATCTTAAAAATAGATTTTTTTTTATAAATGTGTTCCTCCACTTATGGATTGATGGTCATTTAAATTTTATGCAATTTCATTATCGTTTGATAGTTCATCAAAGACCATCAATTTTTCATACAATTTGCGACGGTTCCAATGTAGCGGTCTTTGATGGACTATCAAACAATAATGAAATTATATGAAATTTGAATGATTATCAATCCATAGGTAGAAGAACACATCTATAAACTTTTTAAGATTTTTTTTATATTTATTTAGAGATCCATTATCAAAGTTATCAAAATAATCCATTGTCAACCGATACTCTCTATATAATTTGAGTCTAGAGCCCCAGACTTTAACTTTTTTATTTTTAGAAAAAATGATATTTATTCCAAAAATTAGTATGAGTGTCTGTATTTTTCGATGCACTAAATGGACCGTAAAAAAGTGCCCGCCCCTTTAGCAAAAGCTAAAGGACAAGTAGATATAAAAATATTTCAATAGAATATATAAATAAAAAAGGAGAAAAGCTACTATAAACCATCCACTGACTAAAAAAAACAATAAATTCTTTATATCAAATTTTAGGGATACAAAAAATTATTATTTAAAAAAATCAAATATTTGTTTTGGATTCTTTTGAAAATAATTCTAAAATAGTGAATGATTTGTATAAGTCATTTTAAAATAAAAAATTATTTAGTAACATGAATTAAAATTTGAATATATGAAAATATACTTTTGAGTCAAGTTCGTTAAAGAGCTTGATGAGCTTAACCTTACACTAGATTCTTTTTTTCTCAATAAAAAGACTGAAAATCTTGTCTATATCAAATTAATATATAGTCTAAAAGGCTAAAATGTTTTTTTTTATAGAAAAATTGCATAAAAAACTCAATAGAAAAATGCATAAAAACCTTCAATAGAAGAATTGAAAAACAAACCTTCAAGAAAAGAATTCAATAAAATTATAATATGTTGACAATTGACATCCGTCGTCTTGTATATTAGATTGAAAAAAAATTGAACAAAAATTTTCATCATCATTTATCGATAAATATCGACGCTTTATTCGTACTTGTGGCATTTATTCAATGTGGCATTGACAGTGTGCATACAGCATATTCAATGAATCATAATCCAACTTCTAAGTATTTATATTAAACTCTTTATTCTAATTGATTTGGCACATTTCCCACGAGGTTAATATTTTATTCAGTATAAAGTCATCCTGTCTCAATGAAACAGGTAAGAATGCCAGATTTTTTTTATTTTAGTAAATAAAATAAATAAATATAGCAAATTGGTCATCTCTCTCATCACTTTTGCGTTTATAGTCAGACCCGAGTTTGAAACTCGGGTCCGGATTTTTTTTTTACACAGAAATGGAAGAAAAAAAACCGAACCTGAGTTTCAAACTCGGATCCGGGTAATTTTTTTTTTTTACGTTTTTAATATTATTAAGTTAGTTAGTTATTATGTTATATGAAATTAATTATGTTATGTAAATGATTATTATGTGATAAGAAATTATATTGGATAAATGATTATTATGTTATATAAAAATTATTATTATTTTTCTGTTGTTAATGATTTAAAAATTATTATGTTAATGTAAAAAATTGATATAAAGTCGATGTAAAGAACAATCGATGTAAAAATATATATAAGAATAGTCTAAAAAAGTCAATACAAACAACAGTCTAAAAAAATACATCAACGCCTACTAAACATCCTCCGAATGAGAGATGGACTATACGTGTCTCTCGGCCAAATTTCATGGCGAGGACGCTCGTGTCTTGCGTCCGGCGGTGCCTGCGTCTCGGGCACTCGAGTGGACGGACCAGGAGTGTCGTACGATGACGCGCGCGGAGCATCATATTGGGTATCAGAGGTCTCAGCACCCGGATCGAGGCTCATCTGACTCATGAGCTGAGAGTACAACATGAAATCTCCCTGGAAAAAGTCAAACTCATCAGTCGTCGGCTCCGGCCCCGGGTCAGGTGTGCCGCTGATCGGACGATCATCGGCAGAGATATCGATGTCCTCAGGATCCGTCGGATGACCTATACGAGTAAATTACACATATTAACATGAATTAAATTATCAAAAATCAGTTAAATTAAAAATACACACAAGTTAAAATTAAAAATTTTAAATATTAACTGCAGAAGCAAGCATCGAAGTGAAAATATGTGGATGACCTAAATCACCCATCAAATGTTTTATCTGGCGTAATTCATGCTTGCCAAACGCTGCATGCCCGGGCTTCGTAAGCAAATCAATGGCGGTGGCTGTATTCTTCACCAAACAGAACATCTGCATATATAATTTTTTTATTCTATAGCGCTAGTTATGTGAAGAGTTTAATTAATAAAAAATAGATTGGTTAAATGCTAACCACTCGGGCACTCTGATGTGAATGTGGCACATACGATAACTCATCCACAGGCTCCTCGGGGTGCGGTAACGGCTGAGTGAGGAAAGAGGTGGCCAATTATAATTTTTGTATAATTTGGAATAGCTCGGTATAATTTGATATAATTGAACAATTTCACATAATTAACCAATATACATATAATTAATAGTATTAGACCAAATTTAATCTAACAAATTTAAAATAATTAGCCTCATTAGTGTTAATACACAATTAAACTAATTACAACAACATATTTCAAAATTAACACAAAAAATCAACACAAATCAACTAAACCAAACTATATTAACTATATTTCAATTATCAATATAATTATACTAATTAAATCTATCAAAATTACTAATTTTGATAAATTCGGATTTAAATTTAAAATTAAAAATTACCTTCGAAATGACGATCAAATTGACGAATCAACGGGTTTTTCCGACTCTCCTTCTAACGATAAAAAGTTTCGCGCAAACGGTTTATAAATTGGAGCAAAAATGAATTAGATCTAAAAAATTGCGGAAAAAATTTCGTATTTTTTGAAGAGAGGAGAAGGGAGGGGAGAGATGGGAGAGAGAGGAGTGGGAGGCGCAGGAAATGAAAATGGGGTAGCTGGACCCGAGTTTGAAATTCGGGTCCGTGTTTTTTTTTTTTTTTACGTTTCCAAAAAAAAAAGGACTCGAGTTTCAAACTCGGGTCTGGCTATAAACGCAAAAGTGAGGAGAGGGATGACCAATTTGTTACATTTATTTATTTTATTTACTAAAATAAAAAAAAATCTCTAAGAAAACCGTAAATGTCGTAGAAAGAACAAAAGAAAAAATCGATGGTATTTCATTGGGGAGGAGTCATGGCGATGCTTAGGTCTCTTATTTTCTCACTTTGACCCTTTTGTTTCACTAATAAAAGGAGAATCACGAGGTGATGCACAGCAGCACAGGTAGCTTCATAGCCGACTAAATGTGTATTCTCTTCGGGCGTGTTTGGAGGTAGAAAGGATTAGTGAAATAATAGTGCTGTTTGGTTTAGTAGTTGAGAATAGTGTGAAGTTAATGATATCTCAAAAAATATAAAAATAATGCTAATTTTTATTATTTCGGGTTAGTAAAATATTATTTGAATGGTAACTTGAGAATCATGAAGATAATAGTTAAAATAATTATTTTTTTTAGAATTTTATTTAATAATAATTATTATTTAATACTACTCCATACTTATATAAAAGAAAAAAACAATTCTTATTATTTTCATTATCCATATGGATGCTAATATCCTAACTCAACGTTTTCTATGGGTTAGCGGATTAGCACTGTTTTGCTGTTATTCTCGATTTCAATTTTGTGTTTTGATGGTTGCTAACCCGAGAACAGTATTGTTATTCTCAAAACAGTGCTATTTTTCACCATCCAAACACACCCTTCAACTCTACGCTACACTATATTTCTTTGAGAAGGGATCGGTTGACAATGGGTTATTTTGACAATCTTGACAATGGACCTCTAAATAAATACAAACAAAATCTTAAAAATGATTTTTTTTATAGATGTGTTCTTCTACCTTTTGATTGATGATCATTCAAATTTCATGAAATTTTATTATTGTTTGATAGTTCATCAAAGACCATCAAATTTTCATATAATTTACAACGGTTTCAATTTAATGGTCTTTGATGGACTATCAAACGATAATGAAATTACATGAAATTTGAATTACCATCAATCTAAAGGTAGAAGAACGCACCTATAAACTTTTTCCATTTTTAAAATTTTTTATATTTATTTAGAGCTCTATTATCAAAATTATCAAAATAACCCATTGTCAATGGATCCCCACTCTATTTCTTTATCCTTTATTCTTTTCCTGCGTTATCGCGTGCCGATTTTTTTATCTCCACTAAAAATCTTTAAAAAATTTTCAAAAATAATGCCCGTATATAAGGCTAATTTTATGTTATCTATTTGATCTTTCCGATAATTAATTTTTCTTCATTCTTTTTTACTCCGATCAATAAAATTCAATGCAAAATTGAATTTCATTAAATGATTACCTTCTAAATATATTTTTACACCGTAATTCGCGTGATTGTTTTTAATTTTCATGACGCGTGATGTCCGAGCAAATGATTTGTCATCTTTCAATAATGAGAAACTGACTCAACTTAGATATTTTTTTGGGAGAAAAAAATGCGGTGAAGCCCTGTTTTATATATTAATGGCTTTCAATTTATGTACGTAATACATTTTTAAATGCATTTAACTTTCCACCTTATAAGTTCTCAGCACAACCCAACTCCAGAAAGTATTTCTTTTTATCGACACGTTTTTAATAGTTACATTCGAATTTTTACCTTAAAATTTCAAATTTTAAATGCTGATTAAAATTAATTGCTGTGATTTTTTTTGTCCAGGTTTCACATTAAATTACGCATGTCTCACTGGCAAATTATCACGAGCCTTGGAAGCAATTGTCCCATTGCAAAGGATTAATTTAAATCAACGGAAGCAGTCACGTTTATAAAAGATTTAAATCGAGTTAAGTTGATGAATATTTAACGTAGGATCTAATAATATGAGCAGATGAAAAGAATTATATATTGTCACACCCCAGAAATAAATTGAACGGGTTAGGGTGCTAAATCCCGCCACGTACGCACGACGAGACGTGCGTACGAAAGGCTTAATGAATAAAATAAGAAAATCACAGAATAAACAAAACAATAATAATATAATATACATGACTATACAGTCCAGAATGAACAAAGAGAAATACAACGCCGACATCGACGGGCTAGCTCCATCGAATGAGCAAAGAAAATCTCTCAAAGAAAAACCCAAAAGAAAGAAATAAAACTCGAAACCCGATAGATCCTAATCCACTACCCTGCTCACATGAGGAAGCGGCGAAGCATCTCTGTCACCACGCAGGACTGCACCTAGCACTCTCATCCAAAAACTCGATCCCGCTCCTGTAAAACCTGGACCCCACAACCACCGTGGAAACGTGAGTGATAAATCACTCAGTGCGGTTTTAGGTCCAACACCGAGATATTACAAATCTCTAGGCTTAGACTTAAAACCATTACAAATTTATTTTTTATAATAAATATTACAGTTACGTAAAATTTGATATTTAAATAATTAAATTGATTAAATTTTGTTCTGAGTAGAGTATAAAAGAATCCAAAAGAGTTTAATAAAATGCACTACTGGAAATCATGAATATTTTGAATCAAGGATAAACCCAAAATGAATCATTCTGAGATATTATAATATAAAAGGTACGGGTTCAAACTCCCATATCACACGAATGACTTTGCGGGATAAATTCTTTTCGAAAGAACCGACCTCAACCAAAGGTTTCTATAGAAGAGAGCCCGCTCTATAGAAGAGAGCGTCATTCACTATCAAAACCATCCCTAATTTATCCCGCTCAGTCCCTTACTATAATGAAACGAACAACGACTCGATTCTTATCAATATATAATTCAAATTGAAGGAGACTATTCGAAAATAATATGAAATAAAGTGAATCAATCACAAACAAATATAAAGTGACAAAATAGTCAATGCTAAATATAAAGTGATAAAATAATCACTGTAACCACTAATAGCCCCTCTATAATAAATTTAAAGTGTATTTTACTTATGAAATCGAGCCGGTACTGACACTCTTCCCAAACCCAAATTTGGATATTCATTTTTAACTTAAAATATTCCTTGAGTTTCATAACAACGTACAAATTATAGAAAACAGAAAAATATGCAAATTCAAATCTTAGTTCAATTTAGTAATAATTCGATTAAGCTTATTTTGATCAATATAACAATCCAGTTAATAAAAATCACATTATTTACATAGTAAAATTCCAAGGTACTTAATTAATACTAATATAAATTATTGGATACTAGTTACTCTATCTAAGATAATCTATCCTAGATAATCTATCATATAACTAATTATATTAAATTATTAAATACTACTTACTCTATCTAGGATAATCTATCCTATACTAATTATATTAAATTATTAAATACTAATTTCTCTATCTAGGATAATCTATCCTACAACTAATTAACCTTAAATATTTTGTCTAATTAATGATCAAAGTGAAATGCATATAAAATGAAATGCGGATGATATGAACAAGTCTCAATATCAAAAGAAAAGAAAATAATATTTTAAAGCCATATCCTAAGAAATCGTAAATCTCAGTGCAATCCGCACCTGAATATTTTGGCAAGGCTGATAGCGTCTGATTGCTCGGTCTCCGGTGGGGCCCACGATCTCGTCAACCGTCTCATCCTGAGTGTACGTGATTGTCGAGTCGTCAAGATATTTCCGAGAACCTATAAAGTCAAAACAAATTAAATTGGCGAGTATCTTATTCGCGTTGGGTCTGGTTAGGTCAGGGTATACCGGACTCGGAGACGAGAGCATTATTATTTATGTTCGTGTTTTAAGATTATATTTATTTTGATTTAATATAATTGATTTAAATTTTATTTTGATTAATTAAGCTAACAAATTATTATCACTTAATTAAATTAGATTTATATTAAGGATGATTACTTATTTAGGAATAGAGAAATTTATTAATGTATAATATTTTATATTCAATATATTTAGTATTTTTTTATTAATTTAAAATAGAGAAATTGATTAATATATAATTTAAATATATATAATATTATATTTTAATAATATTTTATTTATATTAAAAATAGAGGAATTAGTTAATATATATTATACATAGATAATATTATATTTTAACATTCTTCATTTATTTTAAAAGTAGAGAAATTGATTAATATATATTCTATCTTATATATATAATGCTAAATTCCAATATTCTTTTGTTTATTCAAAAACAAAAGATTTAATTAATATATATTGTTTTATTATATATATTCTTTATTTCTAATATTCTTTTAGTTTAAAAAAAAAAAGAAATTATTTTATATATTTATTAATATTATTTCATTATTAAATAGATGAATTGATTAATAAGTATTTATATATATTAATTAATGTTATTTCATTATAAAAATAGAGAAATTAATTAATATATATATACTTATATATATATATATATTAATATTATTCAATTTTAAAAATAAAGAAATTGATTAATATATATTTATATTTTTATTATTATACTTTAGTCTTGTTGTTTATATAACTCTTAATTATTTGTATCATTCTTTAATTATATTTTATTTATATTTTAATTATTTTTATTAAAATATATTATATACAACTAGAATTAAAAATAATAAAAAATCAAATTAAAAGAAAAGAAATTTAATTAAACTTAAATTTAATTAATATTTTTATTTAATTAAACGTGTTGGTGTTTTAATGTGTTTGGGATCATAGGCCGCCTCCAAAAACCACCGTATCTGTATCTCGGATTTTCAATATTGAGGCAGATCATGTAATCATCTCCCAAATTTAAGTTTAAGTATTAATCAATTTATCAGCCGCGCACATTTTAAATCATGGCACTTGCTAATTAATCAATTGTACTTTTATCTAAATTAACCTTTCGGCCCACTTAGTTGAGATCACTTCATTCTCCAAATCCGTTTAGATATAATTACCCGCCAAGGTTTATTTTATGCATACAACCCTCAAAAGAGATAATTATCACATTTAGTCACCTTAGGCCCTCCACTTATCAGATTATACAATTTGGTCCTTAAATTATTTCTATCATCCCAAATCGGCATTCATGACAACCAACAAGACAGAATATAACACAAATTGAGCAAGACAACCCAACACAAACCAAGAATCAACCAAGGCAGCACAAGTACAACAAGTATAATAGGGTCAACAAGGCATAAGCCAGGCGAAAACCAACATATCCAAGCACAAAGGTAATATGAGGCATAATCGCGCATATATCCTTTTAACAAGAATATTACCACAATTATTACTTTAGCCCCAAAATTAATATTATCTTTTCAATCGGCCAGCCTGCAACAGATCTCAGTAAGGCATCCTAAAAATCAAAATAACCAAACATCCGACAAACAATCACAAGGCAGCAATAGAGGGACACTGGCACAACTGGTACCGAGGTCAAAATAATTGAATTCAACTGACACAATGACAAGACAGAGGAGCCAGACAAGGACTCTAGGGCCGGATTTCATCCCTGTACAAGACCTCGCTTCACTGGTACCAAATGGTACCAGTGTACCAAAGCCCACAAGAATATAACGGAACGACACAAATCAAACCAGCACAGATCGGGTAAGTCAACGGCCCATAGCCGGTAACAACACACGAGTGTAGAACAATAGAACCAGTTAACATAATCAATCATACTAGTGACCCGATAAATCAACAGCAACAAATCAATCAGCCACGCATAAGATAACCCAGTTCAGAATAAAGACAACAGCAACAAGAGCAACAGAGATGCGGCTCAGCCCCTGGCACCCGGCCCACACGGCCGAGGAAAAGAGGAAAGATAGTACCGTTTTAAGCTTCAGGCAGCGGCCAGAGAAAGGGTAAGCCGAGGTAGAGAGTAGCGACTGGGATTGTGGCTCGACCAGGAGGGGGGTTTGGGGTATGTGTGCCACTTGCGCAAGAGAAAGGTAAAGGCTCGTTCGGCCCGGGGGTTGTGCTGATCTAGGCTCATGGCAGTAACAATGGTGGTCAGCGGCGGCCAAGACAAAGCCCCGGAGGCGAGGGCTAAGGCCCGCGACGCTGACGAGAGGAGGCGGCGCACGAGCCTGGTGGGGCCAAGGCGTGTTGCCAGCGGAATGAGAGCGAGGGCGATGGCTGCCTTGCGCGAGAGGGAAAAACAAAAGCGGTGAGGGATTGTGTCGAGCGGGTGAAAAAGGAAGAACGAGCAGAAGGGTCGGATTGCCAGAACAAATGAAAGAGAAAAAGAGGCGGATTTTGGCGTCGGTTGTCGCCGAAAGAGAAGAGAAGGGAAAGAAAAGGAGTCTCCCTCGTCAGAAGAAAAGAAATAATGAAAGAGAGGGAAGGCAGAGGAGTTTTGGGGCGAATGAAGGAAAAGGAAAAACGTTGTCGCCCCGGGGATTTGGTCTGTGTCGCCCACAGAAGTGAGGGTTCCGAGGGAGGGTGATGGTGACATTAGGGAGGTGATTGAGGAGACCGGAGAGAGTACGGGGAGAGAGAGAGCATGTAATGAAGAGAGAGAGAGAGAGTAGCAGTCGGGATGAGATGTGGTTGGACGGTGTGGCCCTTCATGCAAGGGAGTGTTTAAAGGATTAAGTAATTTTATTTTGATCATGCTCCATTAGATTTAATTAGAGTCGTTAAAATAAAATTTATTTCTTTTGATCACGTTGGGGATTATGTATATATGGTCCCGTTTGATTTTAAATTAGTCAAATGAATTTTATTTAGTTTATTTATATATATCATACTCCATTACTATTTATTTAGGAATATCACTAATCCATTTACGTTAAATCGTTTTAATTATTATCATACTTATTATCATTGCTAAATTTTCTTTATTAACTAAATTTTGATAATAACTCATTTATTTATTTATTAAAAGATTTAATAAATTTCTTTAAGAGCGTGGTTGTCTATATTTAGCGCTTTTCCTTCGTTTCCTTTATTGTTTATTTTAAATTAAATATTGAATTTATTGGTATTATTATTATCATATATATATTTATATACACTCTTTTATATTGGGGTTTTATGATATTTACTAATGAGCGTTAAACCCTTTTATTTATTATTTTGATTAACATTATTTCTTAATTGAATTTTCACGGTTTGACATATATGTCTACACCATCCAAAACTAGTGATTTTGTACCCATCTAAAAAATAGCAAAAAATTTTAAAAAAATATAAATTTTGATCTTTAAAGATAGTTCAATATGAAAATCATGTTCAACGATTTGGATCGACCGTTTAAACTTTCAAATTCAAAATATAAACGCGAAACACCATAGCCTCACTCTCTCTATATACTAGCTATATACACGCGCGTTGCAGCAAATTTTTTTATTTAAACATTAAAATATTATAAGATAAAAAAAATCACATTTATCTAATATTAAATTATAAATTCCCCAAATTATAGAGAAAACCTATAATAAAAACTATATTTAATCTTGGATAAGATTTTTGCACAATAGAGTTAATGATTCATGATTTTTATGGCAAGAAAAGTAAATTATTCTAACATATATTATCACCATTAATTTCTTACCAAATATGTACAAGGTTGCTAAATAAAAAAACAAAAATTATGGAAATAATAGTATATAAGGGAAAAAATGGAGAGAAAGAGAGGATCAATGGACGCGATCACATACGTTTGATCAACCAACAATAAATATTATCCGTCTAATTAAGGGATAAAATGGGTATAATAAAAAATTACCATGATAAAAAATGAACCCTCCAATTCTTAGATGTTTTATATAATGCTTTATATAATAGTATATATAATAGTATAGATATAGATATTATCAAATTCTCCATATGCATATCGACTTATTGCGGTTCAAACAAAAATATAATTCATTGGCCCAGAAAACACTGGACCACTCAAGAATTAAAAATTATCCCTACAACCGCCAAATATCATAAATTCATAATATATATATATTCGCAACAGCCACTATTTTCAGGTCTGCGATCCAATGAAAGGGAACAAGTACCGAACATTCTAAACAAATAATAATTGGTTTCAAGTAGTAACAGACAAAAGCTAAAAAAATACTTATACAATAATACGTGCGCAACCAACTATCGAACGCTAAAAGGTTCGCAAAAAAAAAAAACTTTGTATAATACTTGACCAGAGCACATAACGCCAAAGAATAGCCTTTTGATCTTAACATTGCAATCAAAAAATAAAAAAGAGAACAAAACGAAAAAGACTGTACATACGCAGATGAAGAAGAAGATTGGCTGGTTATCCAAGGATTCATGCCAACATTAACCTACTATGTTCTATCCTTATGATATTTCTACGATTGAGAAATAGATGTCTTGCAAACAGGGCAAGAGTTCTTCCGAGAAAGCCATTGTTTGATGCAGTACACATGATATCCATGGCCACATTCTAACTTTCCCATTTCTTCATTTGCTTCATACTCTTCCTACAAAAATTTAAAATAAAAATGCAACATTATTAAAGCAATATACAACACAAATGCTAACTTACCAAGAAAACATGCAACAATTAGGGACTCGAGAGGTAAAATCTACAGTTGGATACTCTTCCTACAAAAATTTAAAATAAAAATGTACATTATTAAAGCAAAAAATGCAAACTTACCAAGAAAACATGCAACAATTAGGGACTCAAGAAGTAAAACCTACAGATGGATAGTCTGGACATTGTACGGGTACCATCCACATGCTTAACAGAGGTACACCATTTAGTTTCTATAAATATCTGTTTACCTCATTGGTTTATGAAATTAATGAACTATGCACAGGTGTTCAAGTGTTTGTGGCAGCCTAGGATGCATGTATTGCAGTTTGAGTACTAGCGAAATTGACAACAAGAGGGGCAAAGAATAAAAGAAAGAGAAATTTTAAGGGCTGTACTTGACATATGGAGCATTTTTTCTCAGATTCAGATGAGGAAAAATGGAGAGCTGATGGGTCGAAAATAAAGGCTCTAACTTTGCCTAGTATGTCTTCTTCTCTTAACCCTGTGTTTACATACCCAATTTTATCTCCCAATTCCAGCAATTCCTGTCAATTACAATAACAATAGAATCTGATTAAACTCAATTACAAGCAATCATAAAATCTAAATACCAGTGTCTATCCAGATTAGCATACCTCATAAGACATATGGTCAACATCCAGGCGCCAATCGCGATATCTGTCGTATAAGTTTGAGCCTCCAAATAGCATTCTTGTACTATACATCATAATCTATATAACACGATGATATTCATGATTAACACAATAGATGACAATAAATTATTAAATATCCATTATAATTTTGCAATCTCACTACCAATGTACAAGGGCAATAATAAGCCGGTACATGGCTAGTTAAGTTTTGTGTTTGTGTTAGATTTAGAGAAGTGAATGATACCTCCTCTTCCAGATCTGGAGGAGAGTGATGACGATGGTGATGATATGCTCTGGCATGGTGAAGCCTGCCAGGTGGCGTAAGATCAGGCCCAAAGAAGTGTCCATCAAGGGGTGAATCCATATATGCTGATATGTGCTCTTGCACTGTCACTCTCCTTGATATACATGGCCTCTGAAACAAATAACCAATGTCAGAGTGTTTTACACGCTTTGGTACCGGTACAGTGCTATTGTTCTTACTTTTAGTATATTGATAATAATCATGAACACTGTTTTGCACAACTTTAATTTAGGTTTGTCTTGCATAATACTTGTATTAGTGTATAGATATGAGAGTTTACTCTTGGAACCAGATAAGCTATAAACCCATTGATCAATACTTCCATAGAAGGAAAAACAGAACAAAAACAGCCAGCAATTTTCGAGCAAACCCGTGGAATATCATCAAAATGGAGGGTCTAAGCTAAAAACAGCAAAAGGCGCATTATATCCCTTTTTAACAACAGAGACGTAAATGGCAAAAAAACTAGTTGGCACTTGGCACCGTTCAACATAAGAATAAAATGGGGGGACTAATAACAAAAATGGCAAAAAAAACAGATCTAGTGCAAGAATCGAACCTCCCGATGAGCTCTCTCCACCACACAATCGACCGAGGCCTCTACGCACCACACGTCCGCTGACGTGGCACCACCGCCACCTGACGTTGCAACCTTCTTCTTGTCCTTCTTTTTCTTCTTGCTCCTCCTCCTCTTCCCGTCCCAATCCGCCGCCTCCCTTACAGCTGAAGTGGCAACCTGAGCCCTCCCTCCACCTCCTACACTGCTAGATGGCACGTGCGCGGCAGCTACTGAGGTGCAACCGAGGCCTCGAAGAAGCATGGATGAGGCGATGTTCGGTTTCCTTCGCGAGGTGTCGATGAGAGGTCTCTGGTATTCGGCTTGCTCGGATTCAGAGCGCCGAAGGAGGAGGCGACGGAGTGTGCTGACGTGGTTGCGGCTCGAGTCCTGCTCCGGCGACGACATGTACTTTTATTTCGAATTTTCTATTTGTTGAAGGAAAGGGTTTGGTGGCTGGTTTGAGAGAAATTATTGAAGAGAGAGAGAGGACTTTGGATTTTGGTTCTTTGGGCAGCCTCTGCCTCCGGCCAGGTTTCAAAAAAAGATTTTGGTTCCTTGCGGTGCGTAAAGACTAGAGAGAGAAAAAAGAGCTGTGCTGTGTTTGTATTTAACAAGAAAAGAATGAAAAGAGTCAAAATTCGGTAGTATGGATCTTATGTGGATGTATTTCTGCTCAAGGGGCACATTGATTATTAATTTATTTTATTCAATTCTTCTCCAAATGAAGATTTGAGAGGTGAGCAGGTGACTGGTGAGAGAGCTCCATCCAAATATGGATTGCTCATGTAATTATTTCAGTATCAAATTATCAACCAATATGTAGCCTTAGAAAAATGAGAAACTCTCAAAACATTTTACAATTTAAAAATGCATTTCCCACTGGATAGCAATAAAACTATAAAAGCGATTGTCCAATTTTGAATATGAATACAGTGCTCGTTTTTATGAGTCATGACGAAAACTGTATAAATAATATTATAATTGTATTCCTTTCAATTATTTATACAACGCTCTTGTATTTCATTAATGTTGAAATTGAATATTTAATAAATTTCTTAGAAAAGTTTGGGGAGTTTAATAAAATATCCGGTATAAGAATTTGCAATTTCCTTATAATAATAATATCATGTCCAGTACTGTTCGATATTTCGGGTAAAATAATAAATGACGCAAACACTCCAAGAATGAGGGAATCTTGATCTTCCGAGACTGCTTTTGTGTAAAAATTGTGTTGCTTTCAACAGTAACAAAGATAATTGCCATGGTAGCCTGGTAGGTCACCAACTGTACGTCTGTACCGCTGTCGCCTGTCAGCATACATGCTACAATTATAAGTCATCAAGTTCCTATTAGTATGATGACTTAGGGAATGATGCTGCTCCAAGTAATTTCCTACAAGTATATGCATCAATCCAAGTAATTTCCTATAAAGTACATTGATAAGATGGAATATATATATATATATATATATATATATATGAGTTTTCTTTTGTACGGAAAACTTGTAGGTGAATCAAAGCAAGAGAATGAAAGAGGTAGTTCTCAGTAACAACTTTATGTAAAGCCTAACAAGACAAGCCAAGCTTTTTGGTCTCTTTTTCTAATATACTATTTTTTATGTTTATAATATTTTTTTTGTTTTAAGTTAGTTTCTTTTTGTTTTTAACCCTTCTTAGGGTACGTACTTTTCTTTTTTGGCTCGATCTATGGACCAGCTGTATAGTTATTTTAACAACCGTTAAAAACAATTTACGATTTCAAAATCTAATTGTTGATTTGTTGTTATCTTTTATATTAACTGTATAAGTAAAATTAATATAAAATTTATGTTAATAATAAATGATAAAAAACAGATTAATTCATAAGTTAATAATTTATTTAAGGAAGTGTTGTAAAGAAAAAAAACAAATTGTCCATTCCGTAAAAAAGAAAATGCAAGTAATTGTGCAGAATTAATAATTTAACTTTGGAAAATGAATGCTTAAATATTGCAACCTCAAACAGTCAATTTTATTAATCCAACTCAATAATAATAACCATACCGATACCGACTTTACCTTTTCAAAATACCAAAAATTTCAGAGCAAATCAAAGAAGAAGAAAAAAAGAAAAAGGAGAAATAATAAAAGCTGAGATGATTTGAAATGCCAGACACCAACTTTTTGAAATTTTAATAAATCAGAGCAAAGCGGGCGACCGACGCTGCCTTGCACAAATTTATGTCCAACGGCCTAACAGGAAAGCCAGTAGCTGTGGCTTTTCAGATTTCATTGACCCCTCAAAAGAAAAAGGTAGCGTACGATTCCTCTCCTCTTCTCTCTTCTCTCTTGCTTTCTAGCATTTCGGTAGTTAGGTTTTAGGGTAAATATAAAATGTCTAAGTTCTGCTTCTCGTATATTAATGTGTTGGCGGTAAATAAATATATTTGAAGTTTTAATAAAAAATTAATTGAATAAATTTTTATCAGTAATTTTATTATTTAATTTTTTATCAGTAATAATATTTTTTGACTGAACTGCTTACATATAATTTTTTATCAGTAAATTAATTATATAAATATTTACCGATAATAATGTTTCCTGACTGAACTGTCCGCGTGTAATTTTTTATCAGTAAATTAATTATGTAAATTTCTACCAGCAATAATATTTTCTGATTGAACTGTCCGAACTATATAAAATTTAAAACACCATCAATCTATAAATAAAAATATATAAACATAATTTTTTTTTTATTTTTAAATTCTTTTGATATTTATTTAAAAAATCATTGTCAAAATAACACACTATCAGGGATACCCACCTTGCAGAAAACTGTTTGTACAAGTTAGCACATGACTGACATGGCAACTTGAGCAATCAACCAAAATCTAGTTCAGACTTGGTAGAACTTGGTACAGGACCCGTTTTGGTAGAAGCTAAGCTTCCTCTCCCTTACAAAATTAAATGGAGAGTGCGGCACATACCCGAGGCATTTTAATATTTTATTCTTGATGGAATTTATTATTATAAAGCATATCGAAACTATTTTTTTGGTTGGTTCGGATGCCTAATCATCAAATTCTATACCTTTTATAGTTGTGTGACGGTTAAGTTTTAGATGGAAATCAATACTTGCATTCAACAAATATTAAATTGAAAATAATATCACATTGTGATTGTATTATTTTCTTGTGCCATATTTATGTCTGCAGCTGTAGTATTATATGTTGTCAGATCTAAATTATCTGACTAAAAATATAGTGTTTGGATATGGCAAATTGGCAATAGTCTGGGACATCTATTGTGTTGAACGGATTAATTTTCCGCTCAGAAACCAATTTTCTTTTGTATTTGCTTTTCCCGATTTTATATTTAACAGCTAAAAAGAATATAATCAATATGTATGCTTTAATTTTTCTACAAATCTGTACCTAGAACTAAAACGCATGACCTACAAGTTCTTTCAAAAAGAATAATGACAACATTCTGTTTTTAGGTAACTTATGGCATTGCTACTCCTCTTAAAATATATATTTACTGATCTGATGCAATCATTATTCTTTTTATGTTTGCATTTTTTTAGTTTGATACATGCATTGAAAGAGTCGTTCAGTGATAAAAATAATATCTTGAGATATTTTATCGAAGCTTGATGAAAAAATTTTAAATATTTTTTGAAGTAAAATTTTCTAATAAATATTCAAAATGAATTTTTTTTATTACTGTTGTTGATGAAACATATACATAAAAAAGTCTCAAGTCAAGAAAAAAAGTTGAATGCTTTGCTCAGAATTGTTTGAATTAACGCATGTTCATTCTAAATGCATTCAATTGAACTGTCCTTAATTCTGACTTTGGTAAATTTCTCATTGACGCGATGCATGTATGATGTATGTTAGCTATATATTTTTGTTATTTTTTTCTCTTCTTTTAAAATTACATATATTTTTTCTAAAAAAAATAAAAATCAGGATGTCGTCATTATTCTTTTTTTAGATAAAAAAAATTACATCTCTGCCCCAGTACTGTTCAATTCTGAAAAAGCAACAGCTTTGCAAACACTGGTCTGGTCTGGTGTATGTTGTCTATAAAAGAGATCAAGCACTGCTATGGCTATATTAGGGGTGTTAATTATTGATTTGATTCGATGGATTAACTTGATTCAAATTCATTCTAATATGATCTGAAAATAAATGAATCGGACATAAGTTTAATTTTTTTTATCCGGATCGGTTGGGTCGGGTTCGGATCAACCCGACTAATTATATTTTTTAAAGTAATTTTATGATTAGTACTAATTGAATCTTAAATATATATTAATTATGTACTAATTAATATTAATTATAAATTAATTTATATTTAATTACTTAAAATAATATAAAATAATTAATTATTTTATACGGTTGGGTCGACCTGTAATCCGGTTGAATCGGATATGAATCAAAAATTTTTGACTTCAATATAATCAAATTGAATTTAAATTTAACAAAAAATAATAATAATCCGATCCGAATCTGATTCAATTCGACCGGCCCAACCGAACCATTGAAATCCCTAGGCCGTATGGTTACGACTTGTGATACAAATAATATACAATCAATAGCTCCGTTGAAAGATATGCTTCGTTTCTTTATTCCTTCATTCTCTCTGCCTTTTTCCAGTATCGAGTTCCGTGTCATGTGTTTTTATCACCTTTGTCTTTTAACCAAACACACTGCATAACACAAGCCCGCAGTATAATTTGGTGTAAACTGGCGAAAGTAAATCCAAAATTGCAGTCAAAAACTATCTGCTCTGTTCAAAGGTCTGTTTTAATGTCGTGAAATTGCATCAAATGATAATAAAATTAGGTACCAACTGATCTTTTAGTTGTACCGTGAGAATGATCATAGAAGTATTCTTAATTAATCTAAATTAAATGATAACCTATTTTTCTTCATCACAATAATTGAAAAAGAAGTTGTCAAATTGTATCAAATAATAAAAAATAGTTTTTGGGTATAATTGAATTTAAAATAAACTTTCTTAATTAATATATTTGAAAAAGGTCGAAGTTGCATTAAATATTTAAAAAAGCAGTTTAAAAAGTTAAAAATTCATAAAGAAAATTAACAATTTATAATAGTTTAGCAAGAAAAAGTACCTCAAGTATGCAAGAACAATGGCAACATTAAGATAATGTTATGAACATGGCATAATTATCAGATTCAATCGGAAAACTTAATACAATATGGATGTAATTATCTATACCAAAAAAACAATTTGTTTACAAATAAATAACTTTTTTTCATTTATTCCGGTCTTGATAATTAAAAAGTATACCTCCGACCGGACTTGGCATTATATTACAATCAAGGTCATGTACTTTGTCGTCCTTTGCTATGTATTTTACATGAGACCACTGATTAGAAAAAGTAATATATATATTTATATGTAAAAATAATTTTAAAATAATGTTACAAAATTTTTGGCCATCATACTTCATATTTTTTTCTCTATTCATTAGACTAGATTCTTTGAACTCCGGAACACCAATATATATGAAACTATTACTGTAACTCTGTAAGCATACAAGACTTTCAAAAAATATTTGAATGATATTTTTGCCCTTCTAGTGAGGATCTTCATGCCGAAATTGGTACGCCAGGCGAATCGAGATGCATTGGACGGTAATAAAATGTGAAAATTAATTCGTTTTATTTTTTGTTGGACCAAACAATAAATAATCGGACAATAATATCACAAGTAATAAGAAATATCTTTCTTTTTTTCCAATTTACTCTGACAAAAATTTATTGTTCACTTGCACGCGTGGAGGAAACTGTCCAAAATCTGATCCGGTTTCATCTCGGCGTAATTTAATTACAAAATAAAGGGTTAATTTCATGGAAGGTAACTTCCATGTTTATTTATATCTGATCACTGAAATTTTATTTATTCATTTTTAGTCACTGAATTTTAATGTTTATCCATATTTGATCATTCTTATTAATTTTTTCATTCAAAAATAATTAAAAAACTAATAAAAAATAAATATAATTTTATTTTATTTATCTATTTTTCATTTAAATTAGTTTTGGCAACAAATATAATTTCATTTCAATTATTTTTAACGAAAAAACTAATGGGAGTGATCAAATATGGATAAACATCAAATTTAGTGACTAAAAACGAATAAATAAAAGTTCAGTGATCAAATATGAATAAACATCAAAGTTCAGTGAGCTATTAGAAGATTAACCCCAAAATAAAATATCCATATGGCAACGTGCAAATAGTGATGCACATTTACGCGTTAGTCCCACTTATGCATTTCTATCGAACACATCATTCACTACAGAAATGTTTTATAATTTTTTTTTCAAAATTAAATTTAAATTTTGATGGAAAGACTCTGGTCCCGCTACTTGTTGTCATATTTATTATTAGAAATTTAATTAATTAATATTTATTATTAAATTTATAATTTATTTTCATAATTATTAAAAAAATCACGATTCATCTCATTTTGCGATATTGGTAAACAAGATATTTGTGTACTTGGTGTACAACACACTCTTTGACATGTTCTCACTCATATCCAAAAAAATAATCTGATCAGAATTAATAATTAAATGATTATAGAATAAAATTAGTATGGCATCCAATTAAATGACCACTAGTCGACCACTCCTCTCCGAGAATTTTGCTTCGTTGATTCCTTTTTTCTTTGAAACATATTCGTAAGAAGTACATGTACCACTCCTTTGCACTACGGATTATAATACTCTTACTTTGAAATATCAAATATACATGTAACATTCTTCCAATATTTTTAAAAGAGCAATGAATGCAAACTATGGCACGCATTTAACATTTATTTTCTAATTTTAGGAATTCATTTATTCAAGCGAAATTATTCAGGAATGGAGTTAAAATCTGTTCTCTTCAAACAAAAATAATCTCTAGAAATTTTTTCTTTTACAAATACATTTATGAACAGCAGACACTTCAAGTTCAGTAAGACAAAATAAATAGCGTGCAAATTGAGCATTGACTAAACGAGTCACGTGTGGCGTCAAATTGGCTTTGTCCACTGTGGAGCATGGACCATCTTAATTTCTTGTTGAAATGGCTTTGATCCAGAGAATTTTGATGTTCATGTCCCCTTCAATGCCAATGCCATTAAGGCTAAATTATGTTTTAGTTAATATTTTCTGAAAAGAAAATTCATTACAAGCCTTTATTACCAAATATTATCCTCAATTTTAATTGTACTATCGTTTGGTGATTAGAGAGCCGCTATCAGAATGGTTACATATCTAATCCCAACAAACATTGGTTCCTTTATTTTAAATCACTTTTTGAATGCTTATAGAAATTTGTCATAATTGACGCTTAACAAGAACACTATTGACATTGTATCGACGTTAGTCACGTGACACGCATTTATTAGCGAGCAAAATAGAAGCAATATTGCCGCAGAAGTGATTAATTCCATAGCGTACGTGACAGGCTAATTAATTCAAAGCCCAAATCATCACAAAATCTGAAATGAGTATGACATGACCAATAATCTGGTACGATTTTTTTGCATGGTAGGCTTTGTAACTTGAGTGCTTGACATTTCCTAATTTCACTGCCAACTTGTTTTGCCACGTTTTAGTTTTATGAATTTTAACAATCAAAGGATTTTAAGGAGAGAATATGGAGATATGATTGTTGATATCAGTTATCAATATGATACTATTCATCTTAAAAACTTTCGTGACTGAATATATAGGATAAAGATATCGTGAATTTAAGTTATGAAAATTTTTCGTGAGCTTAATTCGAAAAATAAATCAAATCATTTCTAAATTTTAATTTATCATTCTTATTAAATTTTTTATATGAAAATCTTGTGGGATGCAAAAATTTGGACTGTTTGAGCTTTTTAAGTCATCTTTTTTAATTTTTTAAAATAATGTTCAAGTATTGAATATATTATTATTATTTTTAGAGCTGATTTTCAAAAATTAAATTATGATTTAAAAAGCTCAAAACACTCCAAATTTTACATCCCATAAGATTTTCATATAAAGAATTTAATGAGTATGATAAATTAAAATTTGAAATTAATTTAATATATTTTTTGAGTTAAACTCGCGAAAGATCACCGTGATCACGGTATCTTTACTCCAATATATATATATAGAGTGGAGATACCGTGAGCTTAAGCTCACGAAGGCCTTTCATGAGCTTAACTCAAAAAATATATTAAATCATCTCAAAATTTTAATTTATCATTCTCATTAAATTCTTTATATAAAAATCTTGTGGGATGCAAAAATTTGAAGTGTTTTGAGCTTTTTAAGTCACTGTTTTTAAATTTTTAAAATGATGTTCAAGTATTGAATATATTATTATTATTTTTAGAGCTGATTTTCAAAAATTAAAAACCACAACTTAAAAAACTCAAAACGCTCCAAATTTTTGCATCCCATGATATTTTCATATAAAAAATTTAATGAGAATGATAAATTAAAATTTCGAAATGATTTGATATGTTTTTTTAGTTAAGCTCACGGTATCTCCACTCTCTCTCTCTCTCTCTCTATATATATATATATATATATATATATATATATATATATGTGACAAAAGAATGTGGTTTTAATTTTTTATGGACCAAGCTGGCTTCGCAAGAGGTTGATTTTTATGGCTTTGCCTATTAAGGCCCAATCCATCAATCCATAAACCCATGATGGACGTTAATACCAGCATATGATACATTTGAAATTGGAGAGATGTTCTTTCATCAATTGACTGGTTATTTACCTGCCACGCTTCAAAGGTGTATGTCACAAAACAATCGGAAAAAAAAATGAAGAGCTGCACTGTATTAATTGTTAAAGAAATCCAACATAGGAACTGTATAGTTCCTGCATAAAATAGGCGTTGCACTCTGTTAATCGTTAATGAATATGTATTAGAATGTTTTCAACGTTTCAAGCGTTGGAGTTAGGTTGATAGAAGTCCATTTTAAGACGATAGAATGAATTAATTCTACATGGGTTTTGTCAAAATTTGACAGCATTTAATTGAAGGCTTGCATGACCCATTACATACTCAGCACACTTCGTAATCGGTAACCGTGCATGCGACCAAATACAAATAACAAAGAAATAACCCAAAAAGATACATTCAACAACTTTAAAGTCTTAAATTCACATTAATTCTGATTTCTGTTCCAGCGAATTTAATGTAGAGCTTAATTGCCTTATATCTCAATCACGGCGCCTCTGTCAAAATTTGAACATAAACCAAAGTTTCTTATTTGATGCAATACTCAACGCGCATTCAAAGAAAAATCTCAAGTTATGCAAAGATTAATCCTCCAGCAATGCATGATGCATGCATGCATCCAGTCTAATACTTAGCTCTTTCCCTAATGATTAGTCCTTGACTATGTCTTTATCTTTTTCTCTTCAGTTGTCTCCATCATCTCATCTGTTTCCCTTTATTTCTCCCAAAAAAAAGTTGAAAGAAGCACCTGATAGAAGCTAATATCTCTTAGTTTATTTGTAATTCTTTATGGATCATAATCATGATACCAACATAAAATTATTGAATTGCAAATCATATGGTTTATAAGGATATTGGGCCCAATTGGCATACTTTGCTTCTGCATTTGCATCTTAAGCCTCATGTTGCAATGGTTTGCAATTTTCCATCTCACAGCTCATGTTGTGCTGCCATTTTCCATAAACTTTGTGCTTCAGACTTAAGTATTTTTGTTCCTTTTATGTGCAAAAATAATAAAATAATAAATAAAATAAATTGAAGTATTGTGTTAATGTAGAAGTCAGAGCCTACAATCCTCTCATCCTGGCATCTTGTAAAAGTAAAACTACTAATTAAATCTAACCGCCAGAAACATATGAATGCTATTTTTTGTACGTGCTTCTATTCTTAATTAAAAAAATTGTGGTTTAGTACTCTATATAAAGTATAAACAACAAATTTCTCAGGCACACTTTGCTCTAATGAACAGTCAAGTCTGGCGACTCATGTCAAGGCTTTCGGCCTTTCCCAGTGAACAAACACAAGGAAATGTTGTAGTTCTATTCGCTCAAGTTTAAAGTTCTAAGGTTCTCATCTTTTCATTATCAGCCTATTATCAGATAAATGTTCAGATGTTAAATATGTTAGTTTATAGCTCTGTATAAATACCATTACTTGTAGGTCCATTAATCCGTTTATTCGAACTAGCAATTTGGGCCCAGATAGTTAATTTGTCTTAGTAACAAAGCGCCTCTTATCTTCACCCGTTATTGTATGACACAACACAACCTCAGATAATCTTATGTTTGTCCATATCTATTGCAATTTTATTTTTTATGTTTTACTTTTTGTCGTTCTTTTAAGATGTCCAATAATTGAAGGGTGATGATGATTTTTTTTTCATCCATGGCGTTTCCATCCTATTGTTGTTCACTAAGGGTCCGTTTGGCAAATCAAGGAATAACTTTGGAAGAGTGGTAATTTTGGAAGAGTGATAGAATAATATTTTTTTTGGAAGAGTGGTAGAAGAGTGGTATTCTTGACTATTCGGAAGAGCAAAAATATCGTTTGGCAGTTGTTACTCGTAATAGTTAAAATATGAATAATTATGATACTAATAATGATGATGATAATAATAATAATAGTAAAATAATAATCATAATAGTAAGATAATAATAATAATAAAGTAATAAAAAATAATCATAATAAATAATAATATTATAATAGTAATATAATAAAAATATAAACATAATCATAATATAGTAATATAATAATAAAAATTATAATTATAATCATAATTATAATAATATAATAATAATAAGTAATCATAATTTTAATAATATAATCATAATATAATAATCATAATCATAATCATGATAATAATAATTATAGTCATAATCATAATAATATAACCATAATCATAATCATAATAATATTATAATAAAAATATAATCATAATCATAAAAATAATTAAAAATAATTATAATTATAGTAATATAATAATAAATTAATCATAAATATAATCAACATATAATAATATAATACAACATAATAAAATAATAATAAAGTAATAAAAAATAATCATAATAAATAATAATATTATAATAGTAATATAATAAAAATATAAACATAATCATAATATAGTAATATAATAATAAAAAATTATAATTACAATCATAATTATAATAATATAATAATAATAAGTAATCATAATTTTAATAATATAATCATAATCATAATCATGATAATAATAATTATAGTCATAATCATAATAATATAACCATAATCATAATCATAATAATATAATAATAAAAATATAATCATAATCCTAAAAATAATTATAAATAATTATAATTATAATAATATAATAATAAATTAATCATCACTATAATCAACATATAATAATATAATACAATATAATAAAATAATAATAAGTATTAATAATCATAATCGTAATCATCAAAAAATAATAATATAATAATAAATAATCTTGATCATAATAATATAATAATAAAATAATTATATTTATATTCATAATATAATAATATAATAATACTAATGGTAACGATAATATAATAACAATAATGATAATAATAATTTAATAATAATAATATAATGATAATAATAATAATAAATAATAATCATAATATTAATATAATAATAAATTATAATCATAAATATAATATAATAATATAATAATACTAAATCTTAATCATAATCATAATATAATAATATAATATAATATAATCAAACAATAATCGCTATTCCGAAATTTAGCTAATCCGGTATTCCACCTATAAGTTGGTATACCGGATTAGCACTATTCTACTTAGTCTAAAATTCGTTTGGCAAATTAATTCGTCGGAATAACTATTCTATTCTAACTTTTTGCTATTCCATTGAGTGCCAAACACTCCCTAAATGAATAAATAAGTGAAGACTCGGTTCATTTTTTTTAATATGAGTTCCTAATTTCATATTCAATCTCGTTTAATTGGGTTTATATTAATTTTCTGAACTGATTTTAAATTAATTTGTTTTTTTATCATTTAAGGAATAAGGCTATGGTGCTTTGCGAAACACAAAACCTTTTGTACTTCGCGTCAATATCCGGATTAAAACATTCAAAAGGCCGATCCAAATAATTAAACATCATCTTCATATTGAAATATTCCTGAAAATAAAATTATATATTTTTTTTTGAAATTATTTGTTATTTTTTAAATGGGTACAAAGTTTGTTGATCCAACGATTTTTACACCATCCAAAACTAGTGATTTTGGACATTCAAATTCGAGATACAGATGCGAAACATCAGAGATTTTGTGTTTCACGAAGCACCATATATATATATATATAAAGAGAGAGAGAGAAAGAGTAAAACTAATGTGCTCCTAAAAGCACAGAGCCCTTTCGTAATTCCAGCTCAAAAAATATATCAAATCATATCTAAATTTTAATTTATCACTCTTGTTAAATTCTTCAAATTAAAATTATACGGGATGTAAAATTTGGGATGTTTTGCGTTTTCTAAGTCACTATTTTTAATTTTTAAAAATAATATATAAATATTAAATATATTATTATTATTTTTAGAGCTGATTTTTAAAAAATAAAAAGAATGACTTAGAAAACTTGAAACATCCCAAATTATTGTATCGTACAAGATTTTCAAATTAGTGAGAGTGATAAATCAAAATTTAGAAATTATTTGATATATTTTTTTGAGTTAGGATCACAGAGGGGATCCGTGCTCGTAAGAGCACGCTAGCTTTAATATATATATAATACTGTTAATTATGAAATATAAAATATATTTTATACTTCACATCGTATCTCTCATTTTTAAATTCAAAATATCGATCCAACCGTTCAAAATATTTTTCATATTAAAATATACTTGGAGACCAAATTATATATATATATATATATATATATATATATATATATAGATAGATAGATAGATAGATAGAGTGGAGATACTTTGTGAGATTAACTCAAAAAATATATCAAATCATTTTGAAATTTTAATTTATCATTCTCATTAAATTCTTTATATGAAAAACTCATGGGATGTAAAAATTTGGAGCATTTTGAGCTTTTTAAGTTGTGGTTTTTAATTTTTGAAAATCAGCTCTAAAAATAATAATAATATATTCAATACTTGAACATCATTTTCAAAAATTAAAAACGGTGACTTAAAAAACTCAAAATACTCCAAATTTTTGCATCCCACAAGATTTTTATATAAAGAATTTAATGAGAATGATAAATTAAAATTTCAAGATGATTTAATATATTTTTTGAGTTAAGCTCACGGAAGGCCTCCCTGAGCTTAAGCTCACGGTATCTCCACTATATATATATATAGATATATATATATATATATATATATTTAAAAAAATATATTTTTAAGGGTTAGGAAATCATCATTATTGGAAATTATAAACTCAATGTACTTTCCATCCCTAAAAAAATATTTTTTTTTTCAAAATGTAAAATTTGGTCTTTTAGTATATATAGAGTGAGGCTATGGTGCTTCACGAATCACAAAACCTCTCGTGCTTTGCATCCGTATCTCAAAATTGAAAGTTAAAATGTCCGATTCAAACCGTTGAACATGATCTTCATATTAAATTATCTTTGAATATAAAATTTATATTTTTTTAAAAAAATACTATTTTTTAGATGGGTACAAAATCGCTAGTTTTGGATGGTGTAGAAATCGTTAGAACAAACTTTGTACCAATTTAAAAAATAGCAATTTTTTTTAAAAAAATATAAAATTTGATCTCCAAGGATATATCAATATGAAGATCATATTGAATAGTTTGGATCGGTCATTTGAACTTTCAAATTCGAGATACAGATGTGAAGCACGAGAGATTTTGTGCTCAGCGAAGCACCATAGCCATATATATATAGAGAGAGAGAGAGTAAAATTAACGTGCTCCTAGGTGTATAGAGCTCTCTCCGTGCTTCTAGCTCAAAATTTTGTTTTATCACTCTCATTAAATTTTTCATATTGAAATCTTATGAAGTACAAAAATTTGATATGTGAGTTTTCTAAGTCACTATTTTTATTTTTTAAAAATAATATATAAATATTAAATATTCTATTATTATTATTATTATTATTATTATTTTTAGAGTTGATTTTCAAAAATTAAAAAGAGTAATTTAAAAATCTTAAAAGACCCTAAATTTTTGTATCCCATAAAATTTTCAAGGGAAAAATTTAATTTAATAATAAATAATAAATAAAATTTGAAGACCCCAAAATTTTGATCCCATATTTTGTTTGTAGGATCACAAAGTGGCTCCGTGCTCCTAGAGCATGCTAACTTTACTATATATATATATATATATATATATATATATATATAGAGAGAGAGAGAGAGAGAGTTAGACTATGGTGTTATCCATAACACGGATCACTCGCGTAATTTGGATCATTTTTTTTATTCTCAAAATTTAAATGATCGATCCGAATCACTCAAAATATAAAACTAATTCGGGACTAAATTTTATATTTTTATAAAAATATTTACTATTTTTAAGAGAGTTTGAAAATCACTTGATTTAATTATTATGAGCCGTTCAAAAAGAGGGGATATTCAAACTATCTTAAAAATTATAAAAAATATAAAATTTGGTCTTGAACTAATTTTTCATATACAAATTATTTTAAGTGGTTCGGATAGATCATTTAGACTTTGAGAATGAAGAAATAATTTATAACATGAAAGTGATTTGTGCTATGCATAGCATCATAGCTCAATTCTCTCTCTCTCTATATATATATATAAGTGAAACTATGATGTTTTACGTCCATATCTCAAATTTAAAAGTCTAGATGGTCAATCCAAACTGTTAAATATGATATTCATATTGAAATATATTTGGACATAAAATTATATATATTTTTTGAAATTTTTTGCTATTTTTTTAGATGGGTATAAAAATGATTAATTTAATAATTTTCACACCATAGAAAACTAATGAAAATTATGTTCAATGGTTTGGTTCTCCCATTTAGACTTTTAAATTTGAGATACAGACACAAAACACATAAAATTATATTCTTCATGAAGCACCATAGCCTCACACACACACACACTATATATATATATATATATATATGTTAAACCATGAAATTTAATTAAGCAATAATGATAATTAAAATAAATTAAAATAAATTAATGAATAATTTAACTTAACAATCAAGGGAATACACATAATTAATGAAATAAATCGATAAATAAAGATACATGAGATTAGATATCGAATAACAAAACCCAAGTTATAAATTTAGAATATCAAATTAAATAACTAACACAAAATATTTTGATCTGATTAAAATTTATAACAAAATCAAAATAATTAAAGTCAAACTCGTATCGTAAGATAAAATAATAAAATAGAATAAAAATAAATAATATATATATATTATTAATCAATTGTCCATTGACAGATTATAAGGGAATAATAATATAAATGACAACAAAATGAGATATTAAGCAATAGTAACATCGGTTAAAATAATATATATATATATTATTAATCAATTGTCCATTGACAGATTATAAGGGAATAATAATATAAATGACAACAAAATGAGATATTAAGCAATAGTAACATCGGTTAAAATAATTTATATAATAAATTCGACTAGCTACGCCATCTCCCACACCGAAATGCCACATAAAATCCCCAACCCATTATCTCTCAATTAATACCCATCCCATCTATCACTCACTCACTCACTCTCTCCATTCATTTCCCTCAACTCTCTCTCTTTCCTTCTCTCTCCCGGCCCGTGAACCCTTTTCTCTTATTTTTCTTCTTCTTTTCTTTTCCCCTCTGATTTCCCCTGGCGACAAACCGACACATCTCTCCTTTCTTTCTTTTTGCGCAGAGGCCAAACCCCCCTCTCTATTTTCCTCTGGCGATGAACCCACCCACTCTCCCCGATCGGATCCGTAACTGGCCACCTTGAGGCAAAAGCAACACCACACCTCACACACTCGCAATTTTTTTCCCTCTCCTTCCTCCTATGTCGCCTGGTACCCTTCTTGACAGAGAACGAAGGTCAAGCACGACCTTGCCACTTGGCCCCTCGGCTAGGGTGAGCCGATCTCGGTCTTGAGCCGCCCGGGCTCCCTCCTCTCCGTGCCGCTCGCCCTTAGTCGCCCTCTTCTTCGCTCCTTTGTCGCTTCGAACCGAGCACAACAACGGTTCTGACCACCCTCCGCCTCCTTATCTTTGCCCTGAACAAATCGGGTATTATCCTCTTTTTCTCTTAAGGCCGTGTAGGCCTTGTGTCGGCTGAGCCGTGCCCTCTGTGCTTGCTTGACTCTTGTAGCCTTGTTAATATGCTTAGTTAGTCTGGCATGTACCGATTTTTTCTTGGGTGTCTGATTTGTGCCTGACTCTTGTGCGGGACTGTCTTGTTGGTGCTGGTTTCTGGAAATCAGGATACTAGCTTGGTCTAATTCGTGGCAAGTGTGCTTTCTGTTACTATTGTGACTCAGATTCCCGTTAACTCCCAACTATGTACCTTGGTACACTGGTACCAGCTGGTACCAGTGAGGCGGGGTCAAGTTCGTTGCGGATATGAGCTGACTTAGTCCCTCTTGCTGATTTGATTTGTATCATTGTTGTTAATGTGTGGTTTTGTGGATTCTGATCTGAGCCTTGCTATCTAGCTAAGCCTATATACCTCATGCTCTTGTATGTGTGGTGCCTTGTTCTTGATCCGTCTTGCCTGACTTGTGATTTTGTTGCTTGGTCCAGATGCCTTGTGGTTTGTCTTGTTGGTTGCCTTACGTGGTTATGCCTTGGTACTAGTGAAGCAAGGGGTTTTTAAGTGGCTCTTACTAGTTGATTTTGATTTTGCGATATCTTGCACTCTTTGACCCTAGTTGCCAGTATGAATATAAGAGCTTAAAGGAAAGAAATGTGGTAATAACTCTAATTATAGGGTTATATGCGCATAAATGGTTCGACGGATCTTATGACGGTTCAGTTTTGATAAGTTTTATTGAATGGGCTAAAGTGAATAACATGCGGGATGAATTTTTAATCGATTTTAGTCTTATGGGCCGAAAGTATAAGCGGGCTAAAAGTGTAATTAATTAATTAGCGAGTGTCGTAAACTAAAAGGTGCGCAACTAATAATTAATTAATACTTAAAGATAAAAATGGGAGATGATTATATGATCTGCCTCAATAATGAAAATCCGAACAGATACAGTGGTTTTGGAGGCAGCCTATGATCCCAAACACATTAAAACACCGACACATTTAATTAAATAAAAACAGTAATTAAATTTAAGTTTAATTGAATTTCTTTTCTTTTAATTTGATTTTTATTTTTAATTCTAGTTTTATATAATATAAATTCTAATTAATGAAAATAATATTAAAATATGAAATGAGATATAATTAAAGAATATGATATAAATAATTAGGGGTTATAAAATAATAACTAAAGTATAATAATAATTTATATTTTAAAGTATATATAATCAATTTCTCTATTTTTAATTGATAAGAATAATAATATGATAATATATATATATATGTATATTAATTTATTTCTCGATTTTAAATTAATAAGAATAATACTAAAAATATTAAATATAAAATATTATATATTAATCAATTTCTCTATTCCTAAATAATTAATTATCCTAATTATAAATTTAATTTAATTAAGTGATAATAACTATGACGGTAGGGTCAGTATGGAACCCTGAAGATACAACGCCGGTCGGTATCGACGGGTCGGCTAAGATGTCATCCCGGGATACCTCCGAGGACGACACCTCGTGAGCTGGGAAATAAAAATGAATGAATAAATGAAATGAATTCTAATCAGGGTTAGAATTAAAGAGAAGAGAAAGTGGATGAAAAGAATCACCCCGAGCAGGAGAAGGAAAGGAGAATGGGGAAGGTGGTCGAGGAATGCTACCCTGACCTCCCTCCATGGTGGCTGAAGCAGGTGGCTCGGTAGGTGGCTGGATATGTGCACCATCTGCTCTCGGGCGAGGGACTGAGAAGCCGGGCTCTACCTCATCGTACTCATATGCAGAATCTGATCAAAAAAAGAAATCTGTCAAAAGCTAGCCTAAAATCTTAGCTTAAACAAGGAAGGGGTGAATCTGAAATGTACCAGTGAGGTGAGTCCTAGTAGACGAGCAAAGGCAGCGGCTGTCTAACCCCTGAAAGTCCACTGGCTCTGAAGAAAGAAGTGGGAAAGAGATGAAATCGTCATAAGAGAGGCTAGACGATGAACTGCCTCTGTCCCTGGGGCAAGTACTCCGTACCACTACTGAAGGAGTATATGACTGGTACGAGCGAATGACATTGTAGTACCACCAGATATAGCGCCTCGAGAAGGTAGGTGCACGGGAAGCAGGTATCGTCTGAAAATGGGAGCCTGTCCCTAAGCGGAATAGATGTGAGTAGCACCACCCGAGGCCCTCAAGGTCGGCCGCTAAAGACTCAGGACGAAGAAGAAAAAGGGGCACATCCTGGTCTAAACCGAACTGATGCGCACATCTATGTGGAGAATAGGGCTCTATGAAAGCATAATCGCCGATACGGAGTGGTAAGAACCCGTGGCGAAGGCTGATGAAATAGTCTAAGACATCTGGCTGATCTCTGAAAGGAGAAGAACCCCTAGAAGAAAATGTCGCATCGACCAGAGATCTGTAAGTAGTCCCAGCCAAATGATGAGTAGCTAATCTGGTACGAGCTAGTCTCAGATGATCATGGCTACGGTAGAATCTGAAGCGAGCATCCTCCGGGTCGAGAGGCGGCTCGTACCGCCCAGGTCACCCAAGATAGGTAAGTGAGCCCTCAAATCTGATGATAAGGATGGGTGATACAGGCCAGACCAGTACATATGTAACCACCCACTAATGAAATGCCAAGGTACCAACTCCCTACAACGAGAAGGATCACGTGAAGATGTCAAACCCCGCAAACTCCTGTAGATGTTGGCCAAGACAGGCACAACCAATGAGACTCTCTCACCACGAGCAATCTGACTCGCCATCACAAATACCGAAGGACGGATGGTACGAGCCCCCGAACTGGGGAGTAGAAAGAAACAGATCCACCAGGAGAGAAAGGCTGTCAAGTAAGTCTCACGGTCAATATCATGTGAGCACAAAGTATCCTGCGAGGGAGCGGCCACGTCACTGAAAAGATCAAGGCGCCCGGTACCAAAAGGGTCACGAGTAGAGGCACAATACTCGGTACGAGAATGTAGCCGATCAGTGAAATAAGATATCCAGAATCTGAAAGGGACAGAAAGGTGTTGTCCTCTCAACTGATCATAAATCCTGTAAACCTCCCGAAGAGAAGCCGGTGCAGGGGAAGGGTCCCTCAAATCACCCTCCGACAAAGAAGAACTCATCATAATAGTGACCGAATACGGCACGGCCAACCGACGATCTCCCATAATGTAGGAGTCAACTCCCGATCATCAATAAAGAGAGTGTTAGTGGAGTAACTCCACCGCTCGCAGAAAGCACAAAGCCAAGGTGTGTCGATGTGGTACCGAAACATCGACAAGAAAATACAACTGTACACACCTGAACTACAAAGGATGTCCCTCTCCCGTGTAAGGATAAAGCGGGTCCAATCCAACTGATGCCCATGATATCTAAGTGGGAGGCTGAAGTCGATGCTGGCCCAACGAGAGGCCTCTCCATCAATCATCTCCTTGCCAAGAAGATGAACAGGAGGTGCTGCGGCTGAAAGATCTCGAGGTAGCAAGGGTGTGATGTCGTGAGGATGCTCATCGCGAAAAATCAAACCACCAGCTCGGAGATGTATGGGAGTGCCACGTGTAACCCTAACTATGGGCATCCAGTCCTCCGGGTCCTCGTAGAAAGAGAGATAATGACTCTGAGGACGTCTGAGAATCGTACCATATGGAGGGATGATCGAATCTAGAATAAAAGACGATAAAGTCAACAATAAAAAGGGAGGGTAGAGAGAAAGAAAAAATGTGCGACGAATATGTGCACCAAAGCAGCCCCCTTAATTTTCTAAAAATCTTCGGGACCCGCTTTGGTGGGTGGCTCTTTGTTTACCCTTGAAAAACCTCAAAGATAAGCAGCTGAGTGAATGAAAATAAATATCAATTAAACATAAGAAAGAGGAAAGAGAAAAGGGAAAGAAAAGGGGCCCACTGATCAGAAGAGGTCGCTAACGGACTCCGGAGCAACTTTATTTGTCCCACAAGGAAATTCTGGGCACAAAATAAAGGGTATAAATACCCCACCATCCTCTATCCACTCGCATGAGTGACAAAATGAGAGGATCGAGAGAGAAGAGAGATCTCTCGGGTGTCACCATGTGATTATATCTTTTCTCACAATGGGACCCACCGTGGCACTTTCCCTTATAAGCACTCCAACAAAGATAGATCTAGCCTATTTTACTAAGAAATCTAATCAACCCGGAACAAGGGTTAAGCATTAATCCCACAAGGAAATCCTAAGTGGAAAGCAAGGGCATAAATATCCTGTCATCCACTTCTCATTTGACGTGGATGACGCTCAGGAGATTCAGGAGAGAGGAAGAGATCTCCTGATGGGTCATCCATGTAATCATTTTTCACTGACAGGTGGGCCCCACAACTCAGTGACCAAACACCGAAGGAGTCAGAATTAAACCCTAAGAATCTATCCTCAAAGCAAACCCTAAGAACTCGAAGCAAGATAATCCCTACGCAACAAGGAATGGTGTCAATGCCAAGCTAGTATTCGATACAACTAATCATGAGAAATTTCAAATATGATTTTGCTTTCAAGGTCGACTCGGTGCCAAAGTCATGAGCAACCACCTAACCATGCTTTGATTTGTGTCAATTATCGATAAGTAGTCACTCTTTGACCAAATCACCCTCATGTTAAGGGATTGAAAGTCAATTTCACAAGACTGATCAAAGCAAAAGTCGGGAGCAACCATCTGATCAAGTCTAGATTTGTATCAATTGTTGACAAGTAATCAACTCATTGATCGATCAAACCCTAATGAATATCAATACATGTCTAATTGGTATTTAGTTAGGGTGGTTTCTGCAAGAGAGAGATAATTGGCAGAGACACTGAGCTACAATTGAAATCTGGGATTAATTCAGAGGAAAGAACAGGGTTTCTTTGACAAAATAATTTTTAATTCAGAGAGACAGGGGTAAAAATGGAATTAAAAATTACAGGGATGATCATCATGAATTTAGGGATTTTTGGTGAAATTTTCATGATTTTTGGATAAGTGGAGCTATTAAAATAAATTCAGGGAAGATAAAGACAGATTAAATGGGTTAATCAAGGGCTGAGATTTGATCAAGGCAACTCTGGGTACAACTTGGGGATAATGGCAGCTCTGGGTACAAATTGGGTATAGAGAACAAAGGAGATATAAAACAGAAGAAGAGAGAGGGTGTGCCACGTGGCAAGACTCAGACGGGGCCAACTCGCCGCAGTGAGTGCCACGCGGCAACCTCCCATCGTCCACGTCGGCCAGTGGGCCCCACCCCGGCACAAGTCACCGACAGCGTGGGCCCCACCTCAGTGCCACGTGGCAGTCAGCCAGTGGTCCACCTCATCCCACCCTATGTCACATGGCACAACCACAGCAGGCCACTTCAATACGCCTGTGCCACATGGCACAGCCAGAGGAGGCCACCTCACCCAGTTCTGTGCCACATGGCATCACACCATAAGGCCACCTCAGCAGCAGTTAGTGAGTAATCAGAGATAAAGGGAAGGTGATTAAACTAATGAGCCAATCAAATCATGCCGATCATATCAATTAACCCTAATCATGCACTAATCACTCACTAATGGTATCTATAAACCTAGACTCAGTAACCTTACATATGGGGCCCACTGTCAGATCTATGAACCTGTGATGCATGAACAACTGGCAAGCCAAGTCTATACAGAAACATTAACTGAAATTTAAATGAGAAAGAGAATGGCGCATGTACCTGGCGCCTGTGGACCCTTCCTCTGCGTTCTTCTTTTCCTTTGCTTTGGTGCATGAACACCGGATGCAGGCACGCTTGTGGACGCTCCCTCCTTCCTCTCTCTTCTTCTCTTCTTCTTCCCGATAGCTGAAGCCATCAATGGCGCCATCAATGGAGATCAAACAAAGGGCTAGACTTCAGATCAATTGCTCCTAGCCCTGGTTATCTAGTACAAAGGAGAGGAGGTGCATGAAGTTAGATTTCAAAATGATGCAATGTAGAGAGAGATATGACAGAGAGAAATACCTCGAGTCAAAACTTTGAACTTGCCAATTGAAGCTTGGAACTTGCAATTGATGGCTAGGAAAGCTTCTAGAACTTCAGGCGATGGTGTTAGAGTAAGAATTGAGAGGAGTTGAGTGCTAGATGTAAGAATTGCATCAACTCACAACTCGGCCTAGAGATGAGTTGATCAAACACTGTGATAGAGCTTGCAAATCGACTAGGTAAGAACACAAAGAGTAGCCTGGCATTAAGAGAATGAGATCGAAGCTTTGAATGGCAAGGGATAAGCAAGGGATCAAGATGAAAGGCTGAGGTTTGGTTATAGGCTTGTGAAGAGAGAAAAAGGCAAATTCAATCAACTGTCGTAAAATTGAGCTCAGAGAGCATGTGAACAACTTATAAATGAATGGAGTGAGATCTAGAAAGGTCTAGAAGGGGCTAGAGAGGCTTGCAAGAGTGTGAAGGCCGAGTAGTGGCAAATCAGTGAATAAAATGAAGTTGTAACTGCCTCCAGGCAGTTACACACGGCCAAGGCAATTAGAAAACTTGGTTCAGTGAACTATAAGGCACACAAGGAAGCAATTTGAGTGAGGGATGCAATGCACCATGTGCAATTGAATTAGAGGAGTCAAAATCGGTCAAACCAATTGATTTCTATATAAACCTCAATCCAGCAGATAGAAACAACAACAAGAAGCATATACACCACACTGACAACTCTTCAAGATCCTTAAAGAAGTCCAGAGAGCAACAGAGGAAGCAATTGACCAATTGATCTCAACAAGTGTTGAGAACTTGGTGCATAACCCCCTTTTTCTTCCATTAACAACCAATTCAAAGGTCTATAACTACAGAGGAGAAGGAGAGGTAAGCAATTCAGATGAGATTTATGAATTCAAGATGTAAATATACTCAATTTGTTCAATTCAGTGAAATTTGGTACTGTTCTTTGCATTTTCGCATTTTCTTTTTTCTATTCGATTGAATTCTTCAAAATTCTTGATTGAATTTTCTCTCTAAGCTGTCACCTCACTATTTAGATCCTCCTTATCTTATTTTTCTGCTTTTATCTTGGTTAATTAAGTGATCAAGGGACTGAATTGATTTGCCAGAAAAGCTAGTCGAAGATTGCATGATCTCCTAGCACTAATCACGGATGATTGACTAATCGAAGGTCATTGACCTCTTAGTCACTATGTTTCCAAGCAGTTGCTCCAAGAATTCAACTTCTAATCAAGTAATTGATGGAAATTCTGGATTTAATCGCTGGAACTCAAAACCAGTAATGCAATAACACTTGCAAACGCCCAATTGATCAAGCTATATGCTTTAGCTGAAATGCATTACATAGGCGATGAGTTTTATATCAACAAGATCGAAAGCAATTCTTGCAATTGATTGAAACATAGAGTATAGTATTGAATTACCAATCGGTACCAATCGCAGTCATCGTCCCGCAATGATTCAAGAAGGAATATGGATAATTACAACAGGTGAATCATCAATGATGTTAATTGAGGTTTAGAATTGCATAAACAAATCAAGAAACGCTAGAAATCGATATCGAATCAACTTAATTCAATCGAAAATGAGCTCAGTACCAAAATGGTACGAGTCGATCAATTGAGCATGGGTGCGCCGATGATCCACCGCACCGATGTATGATCGGAGGGTACGGACTAACTCCTTACATCAAGACGACGCTAAAGGTGGTGGTCGATCTCCGATCGACGTCGCCGAAAACCAAGATCGCTTGTCCAAGTCGCGTATCTCAAAGCACGGGAGAGAGAGAGACAGAGGGACGATCTCTACACTAATCTCAAAGAGTCACACGAATATTGAGGCAAATCTAAGGGAGCTCGGCCATCGGAAGTTTAAAATAAAAAGGAAAATAAATCCGGCCCAATTCATTAAGCCCAATAATTAATTAATAACAGAATATTAAAAATAAAGAGTAAATAAATCATTTGAAAATGTTCCTAAACTCCAAATTAACTCAAATTTGTTTCTAAAATTTCTTTGTTTTTCATAGTATTTTTCTGTATAATAATATTTCAGTTTTAAAAATATTATCATATTAAAACAATTTAAAAGCAAAAGACATTATATGCATTTGTATATTTGACTTAGCTTTGACTTGTCATTTTAAATATTATAAAAATTCCAAAAATTCAAATAAAATCTAAATTATAATTAAATATATTTTAATGATTTTTCAAGTGATTTTCATAAAATAATAATGACAATAATAATATTTAATAAGAAATAATAAGATAAACTCTATTCTTTAATTATAAAAGAGAATAAATAATAATATCAAATAAATATTATTTTAATCTTTTCTGTAAAAATAAAAATATATATAAAATAAATAATCATAATAATAAATAATAAATACATCTTATTTTAGAATAAAAAATAATAAAAAATATATAAATAAAATAAATTGTATCCCTTTGGTTATTTCTAAAATTTGAATAAAGATATAATAATAATGGAATAAATGTTATTATTTTTTCTGCTTAAAAATATTAATAAAATATAATGAAAATATTTTTGATAAATAAAATACAATAAAAATAATAATTGTAATAAAGAATATAATGAATTTCATTCTTTGTAGCTATTATAAGAATTTTAAAAAAAAATCCAAGTAATAATAATAATGGTAATAAAATAAAAATCTTATATTTTTCCCACAAATAATAAATAGAAATAATAAAAATATAATAAAAACTATCATAAATAGAATAGAATAATAATAATGATTCTTTTAGCTATTATAAATCCTAAAAATCAAAATAAAAATAATATAGCTAATTCATCTTTTATTTTGTAAATAATTTTCTACAAAATAAATAGAATTTCAAAAATAATAAAAATATAATAATAAAATCCTATTACTTTGGCTATTATAAAAATCCTAAAAATCCAAAATAAAATCATAAATAATAGCCAACTTATTTCCTATTATTTTTGTAAGTGACTTTCTACAAAAATAAATAGAGTTTAAAAATAATAAAAATAAAATTCTATTACTTTAGCTATTATAAAATCCCAAAAATCTAAATAAAATTCTAGTAATAGCTAACCCATTTCCTATTATTTTTTTTTGTAAATAATCTTCTACAGAAATAAATAGAGTTTAAAAATAAAAATAAATTCACCTTTGTAATAGAGATAATAATGAAAGGCATTATCTTAATAATAAAAATCAATAAAAATGTAATAATCTTTTTACATTTTAGAGGTGAATAAATACGCTCACACAAGGGGTGTAGAGCAACACAGTGATTTTGCACAAGTAATGCAACATTTAGAATAATTAGTCGGGACAAGAACATCTTGACGCTCGTTGAAGAATAACCAAGGCTGCGACATCAACATGAAGAGATATGTCGACTCTAAGAGAGAAGAACATTACGATGTCCGAGAAAAGTGACATCTTAATGACTCGGTGTCATGAACAAGTAATTCATGACTATTTGAGCTAGTAAGACTGAACTCATCCGTCGATAAGTTTGTCTTCTAGTTCATCTCCCGAGATTGTGAGATTGAATCGTTCTGTAGTAGATTCATCCACAAAATAGTGAATGTGAACCGTTTCGTAGTAGGTTCCTTCACTAACACACACGCCTCGATGTCAAGTCGGCTTAGTGCTTTAGGTTTGACTTTGTGCGCGGTTGTGTTCCTAGGTTTATGAATCGGCTTAGTGCTTGAATTCATGATCTAGAAGATCGGTGAGAAGAAACACGTGGGTCAAATCCACCCTTTTCCTGATTCACCAACCTCAAGATCAACCGGCTTAGTGCTTCGAGTTGTATTTTGTGTGATTGGTTGTTGACTAGTTAAGATTGAACCGTTACGTAGTAGGTTTATCTTCTAGATCAACCGAGGTTGAGTCGTTACGTAGTAGACTCACCTCAAACCCTACGAAGAGATTAATCGATCCGTAGTAAGGTTATCTCTCGAGGCGGTAAAAGACCGAACCGATCCGTAGTAGGTTCGTCTTTCATGGGATCAACTTTTGAACCGATTACTTTCATGGGATCAACTAGGTTTATTTTCTAGATCAACGAGGTTGAGTCGTTACGTAGTAGACTCACCTCGAACCCCTTCGAAGAGATTAATCGATCTGTAGTAAGGTTATCTCTCGAGGCGGTAAAGAGCGAACCGATCTGTAGTAGGTTCGTCTTTCACGGGATCAACTTTGGTGAATCCGGACGACCACTTGACCATCATTTAACTATACTATTTGCTTCTCCCTTTTAAAGATCCGAGAGGGTGCCTCGAGGTTAATAGCCCAGGGTAATTAACGGTGGGGGCTTGCGCCCACCGGAATCTACAAGAACTCACAATCACTAAAAACCCCCTAAATGTGCATCCAAATCTTTCTAAACGGTAGAATCAACCGGCATTAAACAGATGCACGCTTGGGAGGGATCTCCGTGTCCTTCTTCCGCATCCCATCGCCCAGCGGCGGTGCGGAGCGCGCGAAAAAGGGTCGCACAGGATCTGGCACGCCCGGTGGGACCTAGATTCTCCTCTTATCTTTGAAAGAGAGAAGCAAATAGAATAGTTAAAAGATACAAGTGGTCTTCTATGCGCTAAAAATGACTAATGATTTTCAAGTATTTTTGTTTTTGCAGGAAATGGCATACTTTGGAAACTTCAACCTCGCTCCTTACACTGTCACTCCTGCACAGAGCCCAGAGGGCAAACTATTCATGTTCTTCGGGACTATCCCGCAAGAACTCACCTTCTACGGCCCAGCTCCAGTGGCCACGTTCACTCCCGCAACCGTCCGGATCTCCATCCCGGACGAGGAAGAGGACTCAATTACCCTGACTCCCAAGGGTATTTCTAACAATGTCATGGCCTCTCCTACTACCTCCCCAAAGAGGAGAAGGCGACCGTCCAAGAAGACGACCCCAACGGCCGCGCCCAAGTTACCCGCAACTCTCAAGCGTCCGGAAGAGGGCCCGGATGCATACCAAAACCAGGTGGTGGCTAGGCCGGCTATCCCGATCTCCAACAAATTCACGGCTCTCGTATAGTGGCTAAAAACTCGGCCACGCGCGCCGGCTCCGCCCGAGGCATGGGAGGTGCCTAAGCCCACACCTCGCCCGACTCAAAGCCTCGGCACGCCGGCGCAAGTCTCAAGCCCCTGCCGAAGCCATCTACAAGGCTCACGGGGCCCTCAAACGAGAGAGAAGAGCGTTAGAAAACGCTAGGTCGAGACAATATGTCTCCCGCCCCAATCAATCTCAAGACTTGGCTCAGCCGCAAGCCATTATCCCGACTCCGCACCCAAGGAGGTTTACCTCAAAGGCAACACCTAGCACCCAGCAGGTGTGGGTCCCAAAAGGTTCTCAACCAACAAAACCCCAGTCTCAAAACCAGTCCAGCAAGGCCGGCAAATCCAACGCTCCGTCCGAGAGTGTATTCAGCCGCCTAGGTCAAAAGAGTGTATTTAGCCGATTAGGCTCGAGAATACCACTCAACAACTTAAAAATAACGCGCCCCGACCAAATGAAGAAGAAGAGAAGAACCGCTCGCTATGAAGAGCACTTCTCGGTCAACACCATCGATATAAGCTACGATGCGATCCGGACACCGATGCGAGGTGAATATGGCCCGGGACGACCGGTCCCCGCCTAATCAAGCTCACGTCACCAATACCAACAAAAATAATGGTAGGAAAGGAGACCTCCCAGAGGGTCAACCCCGAAGGCAACGACGAGGAAGGGGAAGATCACAACGAAAACCCGATTTCTTCGATAATGAAGATGACGTTGAAACACGTCCCGAAGTGCCTATCGATGAAATTGAAATATTAAAAGGCCACATCGAGGCACGGGACGAAGAGCGATTAGGCAACGGGAGCTAATAGCTACCATGCTTTGAAACAAAATGAAGAATTGATTAAGGCGGTTAAATCGTTGCAAGAATCACAAGACGCCAATTTCAAAGTGGTAGCTCCCGTCGAAGAAGGGTCCACGATACAAAAGCAATCATAAGGGAAAACAACCGTCAATTCTAAACCCCATCCACATAGAACAATAGAAGTGGAGGGTGAACCAACGGGAATATCCCGAAAGAGATTCAAGCCATGATTGCCCAAAGAAATGCAAATAGGCGGAGGTGGATACGCTATCCCTCCCGTTAAAAGCGTGGACATCCATACCCCGCCATATACGATTTAGAAGAATATCCTAAAGGGTATGTGATCCCCCGCTTCAGGACCTTCTCGGGGAGAGGCAATAAAGATCTAAACCCCGAACAACACCTGGCCCACTTTGTGGCCTCGTGCGGCAACACGGGCGGCAATGATGCACTGTTGTTGAGACAATTCCCTCAAAGCTTGGTGGGAACCGCTTTTCAATGGTATTATTCATTTGGAAAACAACGACATCGGGACCTGGGACGAGATGGCAGACTCGTTCAGGGCACGATTTGTCATGGTGTCTGACAAAATAAACATAGCCGATCTGGCAAGCACTAAACCCAAGAAAGGGGAGTCAATGACAGATTTTATCAATAGATGGCGGAACCTCAGCATCAAATGCGACCGCACATTAACTTAGAAGATGAGGCGTCAACCTAATCATGAAAAACATTGACGGGTGGATGGGCATGTTACTTGGTGTGACAAAGGTCAACACGTTCAAAGACTTGCTCGGATCGGTATCCAATATGGAAAGGATGTCACCGCACACCGTGCCGAACTTCATGAACAATAGGCGCAACGAGGAGCCCGAGCCAAAACCAAGGTGGCATTCACCTCGTTAAAAGATAAAATGGTTGCTAACACGGATACCCAAAGCGGTAACGATGCGGCACAAATGACAACAATTACAATAAGGGACCTAGACCCAATCCGGGAGGGAGTTCACGGAGTTTTGAAACCCTTAGACAAAAGAAGACTAAACCGTACTCCTTCAGGAAAGATAAAGTTGCCCAAATCTTCAGAGGGGCACTAAAGAACGGTCTAGCCTACTACCGACCGAAACGCCCGAGAAGATGCCGATAAATCGGACGAACCCAACTTCGCCCATACCACGAGTACTAGGGCACTCAATTGAAGATTCTTTGGGTCTTCAAAGATTGGGTTGAAAAGGCGTACAAAAACGGTGAAATTACTTTACCTAAAGGGTTCTTGCAAAGCCCATCGGCCCATGAACAGGCCAATATGATCTCTCACGAAGAAGAGAAGATCCCGGGCCCATTAAGTGAAGACCAAGAAGAACAATGGACTACGCACTTATCGAAGAAGTCGATTAAAATGCTTAAAGCTCTTAAGAAAGAACCGGCATGAGATGGAAAGACGACATCACGCCGGTGGTCCCACCAAAACCCGGGGTATACTATAAGGTGGACCGAGCCAAGACCAGTTCTTAAGAAAAGAAAGAAGCATAGAAACAACAAGTCCAAAAAGAATAAAATTGAAGAATGCGAACGGGGGCGATCCCGAGGCGATTACCCTTCAACACTTCATCTCCAAAGAAGAGCGGGAGAAGTTAACCCTAGGTCAAAAGAAAGAAAATGTAGATGAAGAAATGAATAAAGAAGAAAGCGAAGAGATGCGGGTGCTTCGTGCAACATGGTATATTCTTCTCACGACGAAGATATGCCAACATTAGAGGAGATGTTCTTCCTAAATGACGAAGGGGAAGCAAGCACCTGCGGGACCAAAAATGAAGAATGCAAAGCGTGCTCCGTCCGGGACTTACGTGCCCGAGAGACAAGCTCCCAAAGAGTCCGATAAGGGAAAAGATAAAGCCCAGAATAAAGGCAAAGAGGCTGAGAACCTAAGCAAGAACCCAAAAAAGACCCGGTCGACGGGTGAAGAATATAATGTGTTGGCACATCTGCGTAAGATTCCAGCGTTATTAAGCATATTCGACGCATTGATGATGTCGCAAGACCTAAGGGAGGTACTAATCCAAGCCTTGCAAGATCCCGAGAAGTACAAGTCATACTTCATCGAGCAAAATATGCGAAAGCCCTATTCACGCCAAGCGGGCCGCTTGCATAAATTTCACAGATGACGACCTCTTAATAGGCACCGTCGACCACAACCGCCCGTTGTACATCACCGGAAATTGCGGTGGACAAAAGATTGGCCGCATCCTGGTCGACGCGGGGTCCTCGATCAATATTATGCCGCTTAAAACCTTGAAGACCATCACCTTAGATGTGAAGAACTATCTGATGAAAAGGTGATCATTCATGGCTTCAATCAAAACTCCCAAAAGGCCCCTGGAGCTATAACTCTGAACCTGCAATGCGGAAGCCTAAAAGCGCCTACCAAATTCTATGTCATTGACGCTGAAACTTCTTATCGGGCGTTCTTTGGGTCGCCGTGGCTTCACGATGAATCGAATCGGTCATACCTCTACTCGCACCAATGCTTGAAATACATTGAGAATGGTAAACAAAAGAGAATTGACGGAGATGTCAAACCATTCGGGGTGCATGAGATTAAATTCAATGACGCCCAATATTTTTACTCCCAAATCCGCCATGGCGCCAAGCCGCCATAACAAAAAGAAGTCGTCGAAACCTTTTAATAAAGGCCCTAAATTTGATACCTCATCCGGAGAAGAAGAAGAGGTCAAATTCAATATTAAACCCCGAGGTGTTCGAACTCAAAGACCGGAAGAAAGTCGGGTGAGGAAGCAACCTTCCACTTCAAACAGTGGCTACGTATAAAAAGCCCAACAAAGCGAGCGAAGTCAATTCAAGTGATTCGAGGAGGAGGTCATTTTCAACTTTAAACCCGCCAATGCACCCCTCAAATCCAGATTACGGAGGCAACTTCGGAGAAGACTACGAAGATTCCAACGACTCGGGCGACATTACCTCGGGAGAAGAATCGCGGCCATGGTCGTCAACCACAGGAAGAAGAATCGACGAAGAGATCATCTATCACATCCTCGAAGCCATATAAAGGGCCCAAAACAGATAATGAAAGTGAGGAGTCATTTATGATCAATATGGGATCCGGCAGCGGAAGGGATAACTCGGTTAAGCCAAGGCCTGTAAGCGAAGAACGCTCGTGGCGGGAGAATTTTGAAGCTCGCATCTGGAACGTAATCGATGAAATGAGGCACCGGTTGAAAATAATAGGAGGGAAGTATCAGAGCAATGGGAAGTGATGCGGGATATCAAAGTGCAACACAATGAAATTATGATAATGATTGAAAACACACAAACGCGATCTATAATTCCGAGCTACTCAAAGAAATGACGAGCGAACCCCGTTCCGGACCCCGAAAGACAAGCACCCGATAGCGGTAAACGGGTAATTGTTATAGTGATGAATCGGGGAAGAAACGAAAGTTAAACAATCGGCGAGTCATGCAAACCCTCAAAGCCAAGAAGAGTAAACCATACTCTTTCTGAAAAATAAAACGACTCGGATATTTGAGCGAGCCCTAAAAAGCGGATTGACACTTCCCGTAAAAGACCCGCGGACATAGAGAGGGCCGGCGAAGGTGAATTCTGCCCTTATCATCGCATATTGGGTCACACAATTGAAGAATCTTTGGGTATTCAAGGACCTTATAGAAGAAGGGCACAAAGACGGAACAATCCAACTCCCGAAAAGCTTTCAATAAGACCCAGCTCCGCATAGCTCGAATAACAAAGGCAAAGGGGTTGCCTATACGATCTCGCACACTCCCGTGCCTAACAAACCCAAAGTGGCGAGACGAAAGCCAATCAAGAAAATCTACCGCTCCAACTCAGTCATGAATATTGAAATAGAAGAGGAGATGGCAGCGCTAGAGATCACTGTGGTTCCCGAAAGGCATTTTAAAAACCTATGCCAAGGGAAGTGAACCACATCCAAACCCTAAAAACCTTTGTTGTGCGGCAAAGGTAGAGCGCATCAAAGGGAGAACTATCATTCACAAGGCTATAATTTTCTATCGAGTGATTCGACTCGGTCCACGAAGAACCCTAATCATGACACTGGAAGAAGTGGGTGATAGAACAAGAGTCGAGAAATGCAACGAGCGGTGACGTTGCATCTCATCCCTTTGAAAAAAGCCTATATAGATTGGCTAAGAAGGCAAAATGTCGAGAGACATATCCAAGGCCGAGGCCAAGCGCTTCGATGAACTGCGGAATGGCGGCGAGAATAAGGTTTTGGGCTGGATGGTAAAATAAAATACACCCGAGGGTTAGGGTATAAGCTGCGATGACGCGACATGTTTGAGGGTCCCTCAACGAGCGCCGTACGGAAGAAAGGCTGTTGCATGACTTCGTTGAGATGTTAGACAATGAAACGAGAGAGGACAATACCCGATCTGAAAAATGCCTTGAAACGACTAGAAAAGGAGCCTAATACGGTCGATGAGTTAGCGAAATCAATGCGGGGACGGAAGAAGACCCACGACCAACTTTCATAAGCGCGTCATTGCCAGAAGAGGTGGCTGACAGGTTGAAGACATTCCTTAAAAGCTACATGGATTGTTTCGCTTGGAGTTACAAAGAAATGCCTGGATTAGATCCCAACGTAGCGGTTCATTACTTAAAAATCGATCCAACCTTCAAGCCAATCAAACAAGCACCGAGGCGAATGAGAATAGAGCTGGAAGAAAAGGTCGTGGAAGAAACGAAGAAACTCATCGACGCAGGCTTTATACGGGAAGAAGAGACGCCAGAATGGGTGGCTAGCATTGTCCCGGTTAAAAAGAAAAATGGGCGATTCGCATTTGTGTAGATTTCGGGACTTAAACAAGGCGTGCCCTAAAGATGATTTCCGCTCCCGATGGCAGAAATCATAATTGATCACACATCATCTTATGAAGTCTTCTCCTTCATGGACGGTTATGCGGGCTATAATCAAATTAAAATGGCGCCAGAAGATGAAAGGCACACAACATTCCGCACGCCGATTGGCATCTATTGTTACAAAGTCATGCCGTTTGGGCTCAAAAAATGCGGGTGCCACTTACCAACGGGCGATGACAAAATATTTGACGATCGATCCACAAGATAGTGAGTGCTATGTGGATGACCTAGTCATCAAAGCCATGTCATATGAAGAACACCTCCAATATCTTGAGGTCGTTTTCAACGCCTAAGAGAACATGCGCTCAAATTAAACCCGTTGAAATGCGCATTCATGGTATCATCGGGTAAATTTCTAGGGTTTGTGGTACGCCACGGGGGAATCGAAATAGACCGGGCAAGATCAAAGCAATAAACTGAACTATCCCCGCCAAAAGAATTTAAAACAAGCTGCGATCCTTACAAGGACAATTGGCGTATATCGGGCGGTTTATAGCCAACCTATCGGGTAAAATCCAACCCTTCACTCGGCTGACTAAAAAGGATATCCGTTTAAATGGGATGGCGAGTGCCAGCGAGCCTTTGAAGAGATCAAGGCTTATCTACTCAACCCTCCGGTATTGGCGGCACCCATACCCGGGAAATAACTCATTTTGTATACGACCGCCCTAGATGGATCCTTGGGAGCCCTGTTGGCACAAGAAAACCGGGATGGTAACCAAAATGCGCTATATTACTTAAGTCGCATGATGGTGGGAGCGAGAACACGGATATTCGCCGATTGAAAAGCATTGTTTAGCCCTAATCTTTGCGGTGAAGAAATTAAGGCACTACATGCTAGCACATAAAATCATCTTAATATCCAAAGTGGATCCTCTCAAATACGATGACTCGGCCAATGCTTGACGGGTAGGGGCGGCCAGTGGGCGATCATTCTTACGAGTTTGACATCACCTACACACCACAAAAGGCGATCAAGGGGCAGGCGCTGGCAGATTTCTTAGCTGCACACCCAATTCAAGACGACTCTCCACTAAAATGTGACTTTCCCGACGAGGAAACTCTACATATTGAAGAAGGAAATCCTATATGGGAGTTGTACTTTGATGGTGCCTCGTCAATCAAGCCGATCGCGGGCCCGGGAGTTCCAACTGTGCGGGCTGGCGCGGGACTAGTCTTCGTGACCCCGGAAGGCGGGATAATACGACATTCTCTAGCTTTAACCGAACCATGCACAAATAATGAAGCAGAGTATGAAGCGCTTATCGCCGGACTAGAGCTATCACTTGGAGCTAGAAATCAAAGCTGTGCGCATTTTGGGGACTCACAGCTGATCATAAATCAAATAATTGGCGAATACAAGGTCCTAAAGCGGAACTAATACAATATCACCAAAAGGCCATGGAACTAATGAAGAAAATCCCGTATGTCCATTGAGAAGGTCACGAGGGCTATAAATGGTGAAGCGGATGCGTTGGCCAAACTCGCCAAGAGAAATTTGGGTGAACCAACGAGCGGAAATCCACATCATCGTCCGCAATAGAAGGCCATTATCATTGTGTCAGACAATAGATGATGCAAATAATAAAGATATTGGACCAGAAAAGGTAGAATGCCAAGAAGCAATGATAACTGAAGAAGACGATGATTGGAGACAACCGTTCATCGAATATTTCCGGCATGGTACCCTTCCCAAGGATAAAAGGATAGCTGATCAACTAAGAAAGCGGGTACTACGGTATGCGTATGTGGGCAATACGCTATACGTAGGTCTTATGATCAATATGGGTGAGATGTGTATCGGGGCTTGAAGCCGAAGCGAGTTATGAAAGAAATTCATTCGGGCTATGTGGAGCGCATCGATCTGGGGCCAAAAATGAAGTTAAAAATCAAGCGAATGGGGTATTATTGGCCCACAATGGTGGCTGATTGTGAAGCTCACGCGAAGAAGTGCGCATGTGCCGGATACACGGCCCTTTCATACACCAAGCGCCAAACCCGTTGCACCCCACAATAGCATCCTGGCCATTTAATATGTGGGGCACAAACATAGTGGGACCCATAGACCCTCCTACGTCAAGAGGTCACCGGTTCATCTTGGCGGCAACGGATTACTTTACAAAATGGGCCGAAGCTGTTCCACTCAAGGAAGTTAAAGCAACGGATGTGGTCAAGTTCTTCAAAACGCACATTCTTTACCGATTCGGCACCCCACAACGGATAATATCCGATAACGGGACGGCCTTCAAAAGCTCTAAAGTCTATGCCCTGGCGGAGCAATTCAACATTGATTGGAGATTCTCATCCATTTATAACCCGAGAGCCAACGGTTTAGCCGAAGCCTTTAACAAAACCCTAATCAATATCATGAAGAAGACCGTTGACGGCAACCAACGAGACTGGGATAATCGTCTACGGGAGGCATTATGGGCTTATCGAACCACGTACACGAACGCCTACGCAAGCTACCCCGTATTCTCGGCTTTTGGGGTTGAAGCCGTTCTCCTCTCTTGAGGTGGAATTACCATCATTGCGGGTGGCTATGCAAAATGATATGACCATGGATGAATGCCAACAACTCAGATTGGACGAATTGGATGCCATGGACGAAAAAAGACTAATAGCCCAGCAGAATCTTGAAATATATCAAGCAAAAATGGCAAGGGCTTATGATAAAATGGCGCGAGTCAGGGCATTTCAACAAGGAGAGCTTGTTCTTGTCCTTAAGAGGCCGATCATTGGCCGGCACATCGGCCCAAAATTTTCTCCGAATTGGGAGGGGCCATACGTAATTGAGAAGGTATACGGGGGCGGCGCATACCAACTCATAGACCATGAAGGTGAAAGGCCCATGCCACCAATTAATGGGCGATATCTGAAGAAGTACTACACATAGCCCAGAGCGGGGCCGATCGAGTAGTATCTATTGTAAATAAATAAGGAGGGAATAAGTGTTCGCTTACACACACGTACACGAAACACAAACCCATGTCTAACCTCCACTTTTGCATAAAAATCCCAAAAACCTTACTTGTGCATTTGTAAATAGAATGCATCCAAAAATCCAAAACCACACAAACACATTTAGCCCTACAACAAAATAAAAAAAAAAAAGAATAAGAGAATTCAATGCCAAAACCACGCGAGAGTGTAAGGCGAGAGCTTTGGTGTTTGGGCTCACAATACAAATACCACTGGGTTTGTCCATTTGATACAGAATAAACATAAAAATGGGCAGGGTTTGCAGTTTGTCCCTCAAACTATCTGTCGCCCAATGACGAAAGTTGCTCATATTGGTCGCCCGCGGCGCAAGCCAAAGGATAGGTCGAGCAAATTGGTGACTAATAAGTAGTCGCTTACGAGGGCATATAAATAAATAACTCTCGTACTATTAGTAACATGTATCACTAATAAAAAAAATCTGCTCTCTTCTAATAAAATAAAAGGATATCTAAGTAAAACAATAAAAACCTATTTTCATTACTCATCAATTAAAAAATAAAAAATAAAATCTTTTCAATAAGGGGTTGCCACCTTTGTCCCCGACACCATGTGTGTTATACAAAGCCAGGTTGGGTGCATTCATCCGTAAAAGCACCACACGCCCGAAGAAATGGTGTGTCATAATCCCACGACGCATCATGGAGGGGTCAGATCAAGGGTTTACGCTTGTACTCGACATTTTATGTTAAACAAAGCGGCTCGCTTAAAGAAGTGACTCTAGTCATGGAGAGCGGACCTACCCGATGAAAGCTTGTCTCGCGAGGGATGCGTGATGGATGTTTGAGGGTAGCAAAATATAAAAAACCGGTTGGGTACATTCATCCGTAAAAGTACCACACGCCCAAGGAAGTGATCTATTTCAAATCCCAAAATAGGTCATGGAGGGGTCGGATTAAGGGTTTACGCTTTTGCCCAACATTCAGTGTCAAATAAAGTAATTCGCTTAAAGAAGTGACTCAGGTCATGGAGAGCGGACCTACCCGATGAAAGCCTGTCTCGCAGGGATGCGTGATGGATGTTTGAGGGTAGGATCCCCACAAAACAAATTGAGTGGAGAAGAGTGAATGTGAGTTTCCACTTCAGCACGCAACGGTGCACAAACGAGGGGAGAGTGGGTGAGCTTCCACAAATAAATATCAATCAAGTATACAAGGAGCATCCACAAAATGGTGTTATCAATTGCATCCATAATCCAATTGATACTGGTAAGTTTATCCATCAGTAATAAAGGGATAAACGGGTTTATTCTGTACCGGCCTAGAGGTCAATACAGACAGGTTCGGTATCCGTAAAATACCATGGTTACTTAGGTTTTGTATCGCCATAAATAAAGAGAAGCATGTATAGAATAAATGTAATGGGATGTTGTAAGATTTTCCTTTTTGTTATACTTAGACACTGCGAGAGAATGAAGCAGTTGTAATCGGGTGCTTTTACAAATAGGATTGAAGGTGCATAATATGAAATCAATAAAGTACTTCCTCGCGCTGCAGAGGAAGTGACGAAGGGATAATAATAAAAGCAAGCATCATCAACAACAAAGAGACCAAGTATAACAAACGTCAAAATATCCTATACACAATAACAAGCATGGCAAAAGAAGAAGAAAAGAAGAAATGAAGAGTACAATCTATGGGCCCAAAAGCGGGACTCCAGCTCTAATAACACGGTACTAATGGTCTCCAAATAAGCATGGAGGGAGTGCCTATCCTCCTCTGAGGCTGCCTCAAAATCCAAGAACTGAGAGAAGGCTCTATCCCGGGCACTCGAATGAATCTGCAGCTCCGGGAGACGTCCCGCCAGATGTCGAGAGAAGCCCTCTATTGACAATCTATGGTCCTCTAGCTCCTGCACGAGCAGTCGAGCGGGCCCACCACTGACTCCCATGGAGCGGAGAGTGGCACAAGAAGAAAGCCGCTGAAGATAGCGGAGTCGAGCGGCCTCCAAATGCCTGCGTAGCTCATGGATCTCTAACTCGTGCTTTGATACACGAGAGAGCTCGCATCTGGTAAGCCCCGAGCGACTCCTCACACCTCCTAGAAATGAAGGTACTCTCAAGATGAGGCGCAACGAGTAGAGCTGGTGCGATGGTATCCCGCATCAGCCCATACCAATCGAAGGAGAAGTCATCGGGCAGGGAATCCAGAATCTCAAAATCTAGCGGGTAGTCTCCGAAGAAAGTGTCTCGAAGTGCATCCGCCAGCTCGGCCAAGGCGAGCTTCACATCCCTCAGTGTAACATCTGCAACAAAGTAAATGAGTCAGACGAATTGTTATAATCAAAGAAGAAATAAAAAGAAGAAAAGATCCAACCTATCGCCTCGTCGCCTGAGACCGGCGGGACTGAATCAGGGATAGGGATATCGGCCACCTCGGGAGGACCCACAGGTGCACTAGACCCGGCTACAAATAAAATAAAAGGCATAAGTACATGGAAAAGTAAAATACGAGCAAATGACAAAGAAAGTAAAAGGTACCAGGAGAGGCATGAGCCTCAGCGAGACCCTCGCTAGTCGGGACCTCCGTCTCTGGGCTGTCAAATAGCTGCTCCTCCAGCCAACTCTCGTCCAGCTCGTAATCATAATCGGCGCAACCCACTCGGTCGAGATCCTCTACCCGATCATCAGAACTCGGTGAGACCACAACATCGTGATCACGAGAGGCATCCATCGGGGAGATGATAGAGACGTGAGGTGGCCCTCCCTCGATCAATAATGGCTCGTCGTCCATGGGCTCGGTAGTCAATAGACCCTCCTGCCTAGGAGAGACCTCCCCTGATCTCACAAGTGTAAGAACTGGCCCTAAAACCACCTCAAAGGAGTCACCATCTCCAGAAGGGACTAGTGAAATAGGAGGAGAAGCGAGACCGTCCTGGAAAAGAGACTCTGACCGATGCGGCGATGCCATGTCATCATAATCAGCCTCAAAACCTACCAAGTCTGTGTGTCAGGAGGAAACACAAGCATAAAATAACAAGCAAAGCACTAAAAGGTGTATATAAACCTGTGACGGCAGGGTCAGTATGGAACCCCGAAGATACGACGCCGGCCGGTATCGACAGGTCGGCTAAGATGTCATCCCGGGATACCTCCGGGACGGCACCTCGTGAGCTGGGAAATAAAAATGAATGAATAAATGAAATGAATTCTAATCGGAGTTAGAATTAAAGAGAAGATAAAGTGGATGAAAAGAATCACCCCGAGCAGGAGAAGGAAAGAAGAATGGGGAAGGTGGTCGAGAAATGCTACCCTGACCTCCCTCCATGGTGGCTGAAAGCGGTGGCTCGGTAGGTGGCTGGATATGTGCACCACCACTTGCTCGGGCGAGGGAGGCGAGAAGCGGGCTCTGCTCATCGTACTCATATGCGAGAATCGATCAAAAAGAAAATCTGTCAAAATCTAGCCTAAAATCTAAGCTTAAACAAGGAAAGGTGAATCGAAATGTACCGGTGAGGTGAGTCCTAGTAGACGAGCAAAGGCGTGGTGTCTAACCCCGAAAGTCCACTGCTCGAAGAAAGAAGTGGGAAAGAGATGAAATCGTCATAAGAGAGGCTAGACGATGAACCGCCTCTATCCACAGGGGCAAGTCTTGCGTACCACCACTTTGAAGGAGTGTATGAGCGAGTACGAGCGAATGACATTGTAGTACCACCGGATATAGCGCCTCGAGAAGGTGGGTGCACGGGAAGCGTACGTCGAAAATGTGAGAACTGTCCCTAAGCGGAATAGATGTGAGTAGCACCACCCGAGGCCCTCGAAGGTCGGCGCTAAAGACTCGGGACGAAGAAGAAAAAGGGGCACATCCTGGTCTAAACCAAGCGATGCGCACATCTATGTGGAGAATAGGGCTCTATGAAAGCATAATCGCCGATACGGAGTGGTAAGAACCGTGGCGAAGGCGATGAAATAGTCTAAGACATCTACGATCTCGAAAGGAGAAGAACCCCTAGAAGAAAATGTCGCATCGACCAGAGATCTGTAAGTAGTCCCAGCCAAATGATGAGTAGCTAATCTGGTACGAGCTAGTCTCAGATGATCATGGCTACGGTAGAATCTGAAGCGAGCATCCTCCGGGGTCAGAGAGGCGGGCTCTGTACCAGCTAGGTCACCCAAGATAGGTAAGTGGGCCCTCAAATCTGATGATAAGGATGGGTGATACAGGCCAGACCAATACATATGCAACCACCCACTAATGAAATGCCAAGGTACCAACTCCTACAACGAGAAGGATCACGTGAAGATGTCAAACCCGCAAACTCCTGTAGATGTTGGCCAAGACAGGCACAGCCAATGAGACTCTCTCACCACGAGCAATCTGACTCGCCATCACAAATACCGAAGGACGGATGGTACGAGCCCCCGAACTGGGGAGTAGAAAGAAACAAATCCACCAGGAGAGAAAGGTTGTCAAGTAAGTCTCACGGTCAATATCATGTGAGCACAAAGTATCCTGCGAGGGAGCGGCCACGTCACTGAAAAGATCAAGGCGCCCGGTACCAAAAGGGTCACGAGTAGAGGCACAATACTCGGTATGAGAGAATGTAGCCGATCGGTGAAATAAGATATCCGAGAATACGAAAGGGACGAGAAGGTGTTGTCCTCTCAACCGATCATAAATCCCGTAAACCTCCCGAAGAGAAGCGGGTGCGGGGAAGGGTCCCTCAAATCACCCTCGACGACAAGAAGAACTCATCATAATAGTGACCGAATACGGGCGGGCCAGGTCAACCGACGACGGATCTCCCATAATGTAGGAGTCAACTCCCGATCATCAATAAAGAGAGTGTTAGTGGAGTAACTCCACCGCTCGCAGAAAAGCACAAAGCCAAGGTGTGTCGATGTGGTACCGAAACATCGACAAGAAAATACAACCGTACACACCAACTACAAAGGATGTCCCTCTCCCGTGTAAGGATAAAGCGGGTCCAATCCAACCGATGCCCATGATATCTAAGTGGAGAGGTCAAGTCGATCTTGGCCCAACGAGAGGCCTCTCCATCAATCATCTCCTTGCCAAGAAGATGAACGGGGAGTCTTCTGCGGTGAAAGATCTCGAGGTAGCAAGGGTGTGATGTCGTGAGGATGCTCATCGCGAAAAATCAAACCACCAGCTCGGAGATGTATGGGAGTGCCACGTGTAACCCTAACTATGGGCATCCAGTCCTCCGGGTCCTCGTAGAAAGAGAGATAATGACTCTGAGGACGTCTGAGAATCGTACCATATGGAGGGATGATCGAATCTAGAATAAAAGACGATAAAGTCAACAATAAAAAGGGAGGGTAGAGAGAAAGAAAAAATGTGCGACGAATATGTGCACCAAAGCGGCCCCCTTAATTTTCTAAAAATCTTCGGGACCCGCTTTGGTGGGTGGCTCTTTGTTTACCCTTGAAAAACCTCAAAGATAAGCAGCTGAGTGAATGAAAATAAATATCAATTAAACATAAGAAAGAGGAAAGAGAAAAGGGAAAGAAAAGGGGCCCACTGATCAGAAGAGGTCGCTAACGGACTCCGGAGCAACTTTATTTGTCCCACAAGGAAATTCTGGGCACAAAATAAAGGGTATAAATACCCCACCATCCTCTATCCACTCGGCATGAGTGACAAGAGAGGATCGAGAGAGAGAGAGATCTCTCGGGTGTCACCATGTGATTATATCTTTTCGACAAATGGGACCCACTTGCAAACCCCCTTATAAGCGGCTCAACAACATAGATCTAGCCTATTTTACTAAGAAATCTAATCAACCCGAACAAGGGTTAAGCACTAATCCCACAAGGAAAATCCTAATTGGAAAGCAAGGGCATAAATATCCTGTCATCCACTTCTTCTCATTTGACGTGGATGACGCTCGAAGATTCGGGGAGAGAGGAAGAGATCTCCTGATGGGTCATCCATGTAATCATTTTTCACTGACAGATGGGCCCCACAACTCAGTGACCAAACACCGAAGGAGTCAGAATTAAACCCTAAGAATCTATCCTCAAAGCAAACCCTAAGAACTGAAGCAGTATAATCTCTACGCAACAAGGAATGATGTCAATGCCAAGCTAGTATTCTGATACAACTAATCATGAGAAATTTCAAATATGATTTTGCTTTCAAGGTTGACCTGGTGCCAAAGCTGTGAGCAACCACCTAACCATGCTTTGATTTGTGTCAATTACTGATAAGTAGTCAGCTCTTTGACCAAATCACCCTCATGTTAAGGGATTGAAAGTCAATTTCACAAGACTGATCAGGTGCCAAAGCTGGGAGCAACCATCTGATCAAGTCTAGATTTGTATCAATTGTTGACAAGTAATCAACTGTTGATCAGATCAAACCCTAATGAATATCAATACATGTCTAATTGGTATTTAGTTAGGGTGGTTTCTGCAAGAGAGAGATAATTGGCAGAGACACTGAGCTACAATTAAAATCTGGGATTAATTCAGAGGAAAGAACAGGGTTTCTTTGACAAAATAATTTTTAATTCAGAGAGACAGGGGTAAAAATGGAATTAAAAATTATAGAGATGATCATCATGAATTTAGGGATTTTTGGTGAAATTTTCATGATTTTTGGATAAGTGGAGCTATTAAAATAAATTTAGGAAAGATAAAGACAGATTAAATGGGTTAATCAAGGGCCGAGATTTGATCAAGGCAACTCGGGTACAACTTGGGGATAATGGCGGCTACTGGGTACAAATTGGGTATAGAGAACAAAGGAGATATAAAATGTAGAAGAAGAGAGAGGGTGTGCCACGTGGCGGCGCGAGGATTGGACCACTCGGTGGTGCCGAGTGCCACGTGGCAACCTCCCATCGGTCCACGTCGCAGAGTGGGCCCCACCCCGACACAAGTCACCGACGGTGGGCCCCACCTCGGTGCCACGTGGCGGTCGGCCAAATGGTCCACCTCATCCCACCCTATGTCACATGGCACAACCACAAGAAAGCCACTTCAATACGCCCGTGCCACATGGCACGCAACCTACCAGAGAGCCACCTCACCCAGCTCTCCGTGCCACATGGCATCACACCATAAGGCCACCTCGGCGAAGGTTTAGTGAGTAATCGAGAGATAAAGGGAAGGTGATTAAACTAATGAGCCAATCAAATCATGCCGGATCATATCAATTAACCCTAATCATGCACTAATCACCACTAATGGTATCTATAAACCTAGACTCGGAACCTTACATATGGGGCCCGCCGTCGGATCTATGAACCCGTGATGCATGAACAAAAGCCAAGTCTATACAGAAACATTAACTGAAATTTAAATGAGAAAGAGAATGGCGCATGTACCTGGCGCCTATGGACCCTTCCTCTGCGTTCTTCTTTTCCTTTGCTTTGGTGCATGAACACCGGATGCAGGCACGCTTGTGGACGCTCCCTCCTTCCTCTCTCTTCTTCTCTTCTTCTTCCCGATAGCTGAAGCCATCAATGGCGCCATCAATGGAGATCAAACAAAGGGCTAGACTTCAGATCAATTGCTCCTAGCCCTGGTTATCTAGTACAAAGGAGAGGAGGTGCATGAAGTTAGATTTCAAAATGATGCAATGTAGAGAGAGATACAGCAGAGAATACCTCGAGTCAAAACTTTGAACTTGCCAATTGAAGCTTGGAACTTGCAATTGATGGCTAGGAAAGCTTCTAGAACTTCAAAGCGATGGTGTTAGAGTAAGAATTGAGAGGAGTTGAGTGCTAGATGTAAGAATTGCATCAACTCACAACTCGGCTACTTAGAGATGAGTTGATCAAACACCGTGATGATAGAGCTTGCAAATCGACTAGTAAGAACACAAAGAGTAGCCTGGCATTAAGAGAATGAGATCGAAGCTTTGAATGGCAAGGGATAAGCAAGGGATCAAGATGAAAGGCTGAGGTTTGGTTATAGGCTTGTGAAGAGAGAAAAAGGCAAATTCAATCAACTGTCGTAAAATTGAGCTCAGAGAGCATGTGAACAACTTATAAATGAATGGAGTGAGATCTAGAAAGGTCTAGAAGGGGCTAGAGAGGCTTGCAAGAGTGTGAAGGCCGAGTAGTGGCAAATCAGTGAATAAAATGAAGTCAGAATCGCCTCCGTGCGCTTACACACGGCCAGTAATTAGAAAACTTGGTTCAGTGAACTATAAGGCACACAAGGAAGCAATTTGAGTGAGGGATGCAATGCACCATGTGCAATTGAATTAGAGGAGTCAAAATCGGTCAAACCAATTGATTTCTATATAAACCTCAATCCAGCAGATAGAAACAACAACAAGAAGCATATACACCACACTGACAACTCTTCAAGATCCTTAAAGAAGTCCAGAGGGCAACAGAGGAAGCAATTGACCAATTGATCTCAACAAGTATTGAGAACTTGGTGCATAACCCCCTTTTTCTTCCATTAACAATCAATTCGAAGGTCTATAACTACAGAAGAGAAGGAGAGGTAAGCAATTCAGTTGAGGTTTATGAATTCAAGATGTAAATATACTCAATTTGTTCAATTCAAAGGAAATTTGGTAATCGTTTTCTTTGCATTTTCGCATTTTCTTTTTTCTATTCGATTGAATTCTTCAAAATTCTTGATTGAATTTTCTTCTCTAAGCTGTCACCTCACTATGTAGATCCTCCTTATCTTATTTTTCTGCTTTTATCTTGGTTAATTAAGTGATCAAGGGACTGAATTGATTTGCCAGAAAAGCTAGTCGAAGATTGCATGATCTCCTAGCACTAATCACGGATGATTGACTAATCGAAGGTCATTCTCTTAGTCACTATGTTTCCAAGCAGTTGCTCCAAGAATTCAACTTCTAATCAAATAATTGATGGAAATTCTGGAGCTAATCGCTGGAACTCAAAACCAGTAATGCAATAGCACTTGCAAACGCCCAATTGATCAAGCTATATGCTTTAGCTGAAATGCATTACATAGGCGATGAGTTTTATATCAACAAGATCAAGCAATTCTTGGCAATTGACTGAAAACATAGAGTATAGTATTGAATTACCAATCGGTACCAATCATGAGTCATCGTCCCGCAATGATTCAAGAAGGAATATGGATAATTACAATAGGTGAATCATCAATGATGTTAATTGAGGTTTAGAATTGTATAAACAAATCAAGAAACGCTAGAAATCGATATCGAATCAACTTCATTCAATCGAAAATGAGCTCAAGTCAAAACGGTGCGAGTCGGTCTATTGAGCATGGTGGCGCCGACGATCCACCGCACCGATGTATGATCGGAGGGTACAGACTAACTCCTTACATCAAGACGACGCTAAAGGTGGTGGTCGATCTCCGATCAGACCGCCGGAACACCAAGATCGCTTGTCCAGTGCGCATCTCAAAGCACGGGAGAAAGAGACAGAAGGGGACGATCTCTACACTAATCTCAAAGAGTCACACGAATATTGAGGCAAATCTAAGGGAGCTCGGCCATCGGAAGTTTAGAAAATTAAAGCGCGAATCAATCTGGGCCTTTGATCTATTCAGTGCAAATCGCAACCATATCTGGCGGCCCAAATGAAGTACAGGGTTAAATAAAAGATCTGCGCGAATCTTGGTACATATCCGACGGCCCAGAATAATCTAGGGATTAATCTCGGCCCAATCCCATGCCGGCCCAGTAAGAACGAATAAAAAGGAAATAAATCTCGGCCCAATTCATTAAGCCCAATTATTAATTAATAACAGAAAACCAAAAATAAATAGTAAATAAATCATTTAAAAATGTTCCTAAACTCAAATTTGTTTCTAAAATTTCTTTACTTTTCATAATATTTTTCTGTACAATAATATTTCAGTTTTAAAAATACTATCATATTAGAACAATTCAAAAGCAAAAAGACATTTCATGCATTTGTATATTTGACTTAGCTTTGACTTGTCATTTTATATATTATAAAATTTCTAAAAATGCAAATAAAATCCTAAATTATAATTAAATATATTTTAATGATTTTTCAAGTGATTTTCATAAAATAATAATAGCAATAATAATATTTAATAAGAAATAATAAGATAAACTCTATTCTTTAATTATAAAAGAGAATAAATAATAATATCAAATAAATATTATTTTAATCTTTTCTTTAAAAATAAAAATATATAAATAAATAATCATAATAATAAATGATAAATACATCTTATTCTAGAATAAAAAAATAATAAAATCATATAATAAAATAAATTGTATCCCTTTGGTTAGTTCTAAAATTTGAATAAAGATATAATAATAATGGAATAAATGTTATTATTTTCTGATGAAAATATTTTTTTTTTGATAAATAAAATACAATAAAAATAATAATTATAATAAAGAATATAATGAATTTAATTCTTTGTAGATATCATAAGAATTTTTAAATCCAAGTAATAATAGTAATGGTAATAAAACAAAAAAAATCTTATATTTTCCTACAAATAATAAATAAAAATAATAAAAATATAATAAAAACTATCATAAATATAAGAGAATAATAATAATGATTTCTTTAGCTATTATAAATCCTAAAAATCAAAATAAAAATAATATAGCTAATTCATCTTTTATTTTGTAAATAATTTTTACAAAATAAATAGAATTTCAGAAATAATAAAAATATAATAATAAGATCTTTTACTTTGGCTATTATAAAAATCCTAAAAATTCAAATAAAATCATAGCCAATTTATTTCCTATTATTTTTTGTAAGAGACTTTCTACAAAAATGAATAGAGTTTAAAAATAATAAAAATAGAATTCTATTACTTTAGCTATTATAAAATTCCAAAAATCTAAATAAAATTCTAGATAATAGCTAACCCATTTCCTATTATTTTTGTAAATAATCTTCTACAGAAATAAATAGAGTTTAAAAATAAAAGATAAACCCACCTTTATAATAGAGATAATAATGAAAGGCATTATCTTAATAATAAAAATCAATAAAAATGTAATAATCTTTTTTACATTTTAGAGGTGAATAAATACGCTCACACAAGGGGTGTAGAGCAACACAGTGATTTTGCACAAGTAATGCAACATATTAGAATAATTAGTCGGGATAAGAACATCTTGACGCTCGTTGAAGAATAACCAAGGCTGCGACATCAACATGAAGAGATATGTCGACTCTAAGAAAGAAGAACATTACGATGTCCGAGAAGAGTGACATCTTAATGACTCGGTGTCATGAACAAGTAATTCATGACCATTTGAGCTAGTAAGACTGAACTCATCTGTCGATAAGTTTGTCTTCTGGATCATTTCCCGAGATTGTGAGATTGAATCATTCTGTAGTAGATTCATCCACAAAATAGTGAATGTGAACCGTTCTGTAGTAGCTTCCTTCACTAACACACGCCTCAATGTCAAGCGGGCTTAGTGCTTTAGGTTTGACTTTGTGTGCAGTTGTGTTCCTAGGTTTATGGATCGGCTTAGTGCTTCGAATTCATGATCTAGAAGATCAGTGAGAAGAAACACGTGGGCCAAATCCACCCTTCTCCTGATTCACCAACCTCAAGATCAACCGGCTTAGTGCTTCGAGTTGTATTTTGTGTGATTGGTTGTTGACTAGTTAAGATTGAACCGTTCTGTAGTAGGTTTATCTTCTAGATCAACCGAGGTTGAGTCGTTCTGTAGTAGACTCACCTCAAACCCCTCTGAAGAGATTAATCTGATCTGTAGTAAGGTTATCTCCCGAGGCGGTAAAAGACTGAACCGATCTGTAGTAGGTTCGTCTTTCATGGGATCAACTTTGAACTATTCTGTAATAGGTTTATTTTCTAGATCAACTGAGGTTGAGTTGTTCTGTAGTAGACTCACCTCGAACCCCTTCGAAGAGATTAATCCGATCTGTAGTAAGGTTATCTCTCGAGGCGGTAAAGACTGAACCGATCTGTAGTAGGTTCGTCTTCCACGGGATCAACCTTTCGGTGAATCCAGACGACCACTTGACCATCATTTAACTATACTATTTGCTTCTCCCTTTTAAAGATCCAGAGGTGCCTCGAGGTTAACGACCTTGGGGTAATTAACGGTGGGGGCTTGCGCCCACCGGAATCTACAAGTACTCACAATCACTAAAAAACCCCCTAAATGTGCATCCAAATCTTTCTAAACGGCAGAATCAACCGCCATTAAACAGATGCACGCTTGGGAGGGATCTCCGTGTCCTTCTTCCGCATCCCATCGCCCAGCGGCGGTGCGGAGCGCGCGAAAAAGGGTCGCACAGTTATCCACCGACCCCGTCATTAGGCGGGTTCGGCTGTGTTAGAGTGTTTAATTTTTTATCAATATTATATTATTACTGTTCTTAATATAATTAAGAATGTTAATCCAAATTTGAGCGATCAGGATACCATGTCTTTCATTATTTAGTGTGGGCGGCCATATTCAAGATTGGAATCTACTCCGAGATATTATATTATTTTATTTATCCGGCTTATTTAGGATCCTGGTATTGTCCGAAGGGCTTTCTCCTTTGGTCCATAGTTGGTACATAGAAAGTCGGGATGCGATCCTCTGGCCCTAGTGGGTACAGTGTAGGCTCCCATTTGTATATATTTCGTTTTGTTATTTACGGAATGCGGTCCTCTGACCCTTGGTTGGTGCAGTGTAGGCTCCCATTTATTTCTGATTTGTCAATTCACGAGTAGTTATATCCTTTGGCGATATGGCAACTGAAAGCAAAATGTTAAATCCCCTTTGCTCATATTATTATTATTATTATTATTATTATTATTATTATTATTATTATTATTATTATTATTATTATTATTATTATTCTGTGAGGTGGATCATCAGATTCAGAATACCGAGTACGTGCTTTTAGCCGTCACTCTCCTAGGGCGTTATCGCTCCGGAGGCCGAATTTTCCCAGGGGTATTCGGGGCATTGGCGCCCACTTACTCAAAAATCCTAAGTTTGTAAGTTGGGCCCGAATACGTGCCCGCTTGTGGATGGACTGATGATCTGCAACTGGGTTATATATATTCGGGTGTTTGAATTGTTCGTACTTTATATCTTATATTAGTATTTCCCCAGATTTTTATTTCGGGTTTATTTATCATTTCATTCCATTCATGTAGGTCATTTCACAACGTGCATAAAGTTTTATTACATTTATACATATTTATTTGCATCCAAAATACGGTATCGGTATTTGGGTCCAATCTAGGAAAGAAGATCAAATCTTAAGGCTGAATCTAAATCCGTACTGAGTAATTTTTAAATTACTCACGTTTCCACGGTGGTTGTGGGATCCAGGTATTTCAGGTGCGGGATTGGTTGTGGATGAGAGTGCTAGGTGCAGTCCTGCGTGATATCAAAGGTGCTTCGCCGCATCAGCACAGTGAGGCGGGTAGATGATTAGGACTTATCGGGTTTCGGGTTTTTATTTCTTTCTTTGGGCTTTATTTGAGAGATTTTGCTACCCATTCCGATGGAGTTAGCCCCGCCGGTGTCTTACGTTGTATTTTTCTGTATATTCTGGACTGTTATTGTTTTGTTTATTCTGAGATTTACCTTATTTTATTCACTTAGCCTTTCGTACGCACGTCTCGTCGTGCGTACGTGGCGGGATTAAGCACCCCTAATACGATTTAATATTTTTGGGGTGTGACAATATATATATATATATATATATATATAAAGAGAAATGCATCACGATGCTTTGTAAATAAAAAATCATTTTTATTTTAGGGTGAAATTTTATATTCTGACGATTTAAATGCTCAACCTAAATTGCTCAATAATTTTTTCATGTTAAAATTTTATGGGATATTAAATGTCATGATATTTTAAGCTTTTTAGTAATTTTTTAAATTATTTTTAAAGTCAATCTTGTGTAACATTAGAAAATTATCTATTTTGGGCTGTTTTTAAAAATAATTTAAAAATTGTTAAAAACTCAAAAAATTATGAAATTTAATGTCCCATAAAATTTTGATATGAAAAAATCATTAAGCAATTTAGATTGACTATTTGAGCCGCCGGAATATAAAATCTCATCCTAAAATATATATTTTTAAAATCATTAAACAATTTAGATTGACTATTTGAGCCGCCGGAATATAAAATCTCATCCTAAAATATATATTTTTTACTTTGCAAAACATCATAATTCTTCTCTATATATGAATAAATTCTATTCATATAGTGTGTGTTAGGACATAAAGAGATCAAGACAATTAGTTTAGTTTCTCCACGACAAAAGTGAGAATGAATGATCTATGTACAATAATGGAAGATATGATGATATTTACTATTTAGGTAGGTAGTGGAACATAATGATAAGTATAGTATCAATTGTAATCTATCTCCATTTTGATTTTTAGAGACTTATAATGTAAGAGATGATGTAAAAGATTAATCATGTCAGATATAATTGAAGATGTAAGATCAAATGCTTCCGTTGATAAAATATCCTATTTTCAACAGTTTAGGAAGACCGAATGTGTTAGACTTAGTTTAAAAAATTCTAAAATAATAAAATAGGGTTTTCTATTGATGACTCAATGAATAACAAATAAGAATTGTTCCTCGATTGAAAGAGGTATACTACGAAGAAAAAAGAACGTAGCATACTAAAGAAAATGACAACTACACTTGGTCAAAAGAAGACAACATTTATATATAGAGATATATAGAGATGAATTATGGTATTTTACAAAGTAATTTTTTTTTTATTTTGAGGTGAAATTTTATGTTCCGACGGTTTAAATAGTCAATTTAAGTTGTTCGATAATTTTTTCATATCAAAATCTCAGAAATATTAAATTTCATGATTTTTTATACTTTCTAGCAAATTTTTTAAAATTATTTTTAAAATCAGTATTAGTTTAACATTATAAAATTATCTATTTCAAATTGTTTTTAAAAAAATAATTTTCAAAATAGTTAGAAAGCTCTAAAAATTATGAAATTTAATATCCCAAAAGATTTTAACATGAAGAAATTATTGAGCAATTTAGATTGAACGTTGGGCCATAGGGATTTGAAAACCACCTCAAAGTAAAAATATATTTTTATTTTATAAAGTACCATAATGTATCTCTCTCTATTATATATATACATACACACTATATATATAGAGAGAGAGAGTTGAGCTATGGTGCTATACATAGCACGGATCGCTCCTGTATTATGGATCGGTTTTTCGTTATCAAAGAGTAAATGGTTGATCCAACCGTAAAAAATATTTTCATATGAATATCTAGACAGATCAAAATTTTATATATTTTGTAAAATTTTAAACTATTTTTTAAGATAGTTAGAAAATCAATACTTTTGAATGACTCATAATAACTAAATCAAGTAATTTTTAACTATTTTAAAAATAATAAAAATTTTAAAAATATAAAATTTGGTCTACGTCTAAATATTCATACGAAAATCATTTTATATGGCTGGATCGATAATTTGCACTTTGATAACGAAAAATTGATCCATAACACAGGAATGATCCGTACTATACATAAATCATAACCCAACTCTATATATATAGAGTGAGATTGTGATACTAGATAAAGTATAAAATCTTTTATTTTTCATATTCTTATCTCGAATTTAAAAATCTAAACTACTGAACTATTGAATGATATTATATTGAAATAAGAAATAGAAACGAAACGGTGCGAAAAAACACCTTGTCAAACAGATCGCGTCGCCAGATTTCGGTCCGCAATTCCCAAGAATTTCAACACTAGCATATTATTGTAACATCAAATCACCTTTGCACTTCTAGATGATTTCAGAATTTTAATTCTCTTTTTGCGTCGGAAACTTCTTCCAAACTAGTAATGACTAATGACCATGGTCCATCACAACGTGCTCAATCATCCGGCTTATTTTATTATTTTAGGTTTTGTGAATCAAATTTACATTCTTTTTGTTGTGATGTGCATGGCGCTATCTTCTATCCTTTTAATTGTGGTTGTTCTAATTTTATTTTAATATTTACATATCATAAGATTATTTTTTCCTGCTGGTCTGATAATATTTTTGACATAATAATTATAAATGTAGTATGTGTTATTTTAAATTTTAAAATAAATATGAACGTTGGACAAATATTTAATTTTTAAAATATTACTATTTTTCCACGTCAACAATTTTGTTACTTGTTTTGAAAAAAAAATAGTGTATAGTGAAAGCTGCGAAGCAATGAAATTATAAATACCCCAAATGTTAAATTATGAACCTAATAGTGTATGAGACTCAGTATATTGTGCAAGAACGGGTCTATTTTGGATTCTGATCCAACCGAATTAAAAAGCTAGCAAATTCTATTTAATTTAAAAAATAAAGATACCAAGCAACAGACGTTTCTTGTCGTATAAAAAAAGTCTCTGGCGTTCGGTTCGTTCTAGAGTCTAGAGAGACGACTAGACGAGTGGTTATAGTTCTATTTTGAAAAGCATAAGATTTATCACAGAAACTTCTATGAAAGAAAAAAAATATATATAGGGAGCTGGGGACGGTGTTTTCTGGTGGGAGTTGTTAATCAGTTCAGCAACCATCCGAGGGTGGTCTTTCTAGGGTTCTACTGTGCCGTTTTCTGTATATTTTCTATTTATATTTTATTGGATAAAGATGGAGTCTAAATTATTATTTTTAATTATTTATAGAAAATTTTATTTAATTTTGTACATTCGACCTATATCCTTACTACAAAACTGATTCTCTACTAACCTTAATTTGTGATAACATATATTTATCGTCTCTTCTCTAAGAAAAAAAAAATATACTTATTGTCTTGTCTGTTCAAAAGATATGACATGTTAACCTTATATATCTTAAATATGAGTAAACTACCGTATTTCTAAGAGTATGAAGCTCTTATATAATTTTAATTTAAAAAGTACATCAAATTATTTTTTAAATTTTAATTTATCATACTCATTAAATTTTTCATATGAAAAATCTTTTGGGATATAAAAATTGGGTGTGTTTCGAGTTTTCTAAATCGGTGTTTCTAATTTTTAAAAATAATGTATAAAAATTAAATATTTTTATTATTTTTAGAGCTTAATTTTTAAACATTACAAACAATGACTTAAAAAATTTGAAACACTTTAAATTTTTGTATCCCACAAGGTTATAATGTGAAGAATTTAATGAGCATGATAAATCAAAATTTAAAAATAATTTGATATACTTTAAGTTAAAAACACAAAATAACTCCATGTTCCTAGGAGTATGCTATTTTTTTCTCTATAAATATCAAAAGTTAGAAAAGATATATCGAAGAATCAATGTCTATTATAGAATATCTCCACTCTAATTTTTTGTTGACTTTCTAGAACTAATATCAGTCATCAGTTTGAGTTATTTATCAAATAATATTACTATCTCTTTGATCATTTGTGTTGAAGTTATAATTTTATCTCAATTTTGATTGTTATACGAAATGTTGTATAATTTAGGAGTACAATTGCTTTGCTTTGTTTCTTTTTTTCTTAGATTACTACCAATTATGAATTTTAATTTTTTAAATTCTGAATGACAACTTTCCTCTTAATTTCGTATTTATTTTACATTAATTATGTATTCATGATTGAAGTTTATATTTACTAAATTATCTTCATTTTTATTTTCTTTCTTTTGACATGAAAATATGATTTTTTATATTTTTAAAGACATCACCGTAACAACGTAAGTGCAAAATATTAGTTTTATATTAATTTGTTAATTAAGTGCATGTAACTATTAATACACGACTGTTATCAAGTTTATATAAATTCACAAACGATAAAAAACGTTAACAATTATATATTGATAATTAATAATAAATAAATGGATGGACAGATAAATGTACAAGATAGAAGTAAACAATATATACCTTGAAAAATCAGCGTCCATCGGTGAAGACGTGCAGACTTTGTAAAATAAAGTATATTAAAAAATCGTGAGCAGCGTTCAATTATTAATTTATTATGCATGTTGCCATGTTGACAGGCACGAAAACTACCTCAAGTGATATTTAGGTTCCCTCTATTATTGAAAATTTATATTGTTAGAGCTATAACTCAGATTTTGCTTTGATGATATAGTTCTTAAATAAATAATTAATAATATAATTTTTTAAATATATTTAAAAATTTCACATTAAAGAAAATTTGGACACAGTATTTTTAAATACTAAGTAATAATGATATTTATAATAATTATAATTATAATAATAAATAATATAAATAAACACATAATAATTTATAAATAATCATATAAAAAGTTGGATCATTTTAAAAGTTAAGTTTATATGGCACACATTATTTTAAATGTGAAGAGAGAAATTATTTTATATAAATTTTTGAATTTAAGAAAATGAAAAAATTTAAATAAAATTAATGATGTGACATACTTAAAAATTTAAAAGCTTAATCCTCTTCCTGAGTGATTGGGTGCAATCCAATAGCAGCCTCACTAGGCAGCCTAAGAGGGAGAGATTTATTTCTGGATGTTTAGTACAAAATAGACCACACATAAGGTAAGTTGTACCAAAAATGCTCTATAAGAGCAGAACTAAGATTGAAGAATAGAAATCACTATTTGTAGATAAAATGATTTCTTTTACTTCTGAATCCAAAATAATTCGATTAGGAGTCAGTACACAAAGTTTTAAGGTCATTTCTTCAATTTGCTTTCTTAATTTATAGCTTTCGCGGTAGCTTCATCAATGTTACCCACCAAATAAAAAGCTTGCTCGGGCAAAGTGTCTAATTCTCCGGAAAGGATCAGTTGAAATCCCCTAATAGTTTCTGCAAGACCAACATATTTTCCTGGAGAACCAGTAAAGACTTCTGCCACGAAGAAGGGTTGTGATAAGAAACGCTCAATTTTTCGTGCTCTTGCTACAGTTAAACGATCCTCCTCAGATAATTCATCCAATCCTAGAATCGCTATAATGTCCTGAAGTTCTTTGTAACGTTGTGAAGTTTGCTTAACTTTTTGCGCAGTTTCATAATGTTCTTTGCCAACAATGTTTGGTTGTAACATAGTAGACGTTGAGTCTAGGGGACTCACTGCTGGATAAATACCTTTGGCAGCTAATGGTCTAGATAGTACGGTAGTAGCATCTAAATGTGCAAATGTTGTAGCAGGAGCAGGGTCAGTCAAGTCATCTGCAGGTACGTAAACTGCTTGGATTGAAGTTATAGCTCCCTTTTTGGTAGAAGTAATTCTTTCTTGCAAAGAACCCATTTCTGTACTAAGGGTGTAGGAGAGTTCAGACTAAAATCAAGTTGCATTCAATTTTTCTGCACAACCAATGATTCGGATTTCAATTTCAAAGCTTGGAAATTTATAGTAATTACAAGATTTGGAAAAACTTTAGCTTTGTGGCATGAACATAGTGCAGTAAGATTTTGGGAATCAATTTTTTGAACAAATTGAGGGTATTCAGATTAATTTTCTTAAGTAAATTTCACTCAGCTCAATCAAAGAAAAAAGACAGTGAATGTCAAAAACTTTTATCACAGCCCAGTTTCACAATTTAAGGCAAAGCTCAAAATATTGAGCGATTTTCAATTGTTTTGAATCATGATAAGATGGATATCATACCAAATATGAAACAGTATCTCAAAGATTGGTTAGACCTTTTTATGCTGAACATCAATGGCGGAGGTAGAAAACATATTCAGTGGTGTCAATATATGTATTTCAAAGATCATCATACATAACAATAATTAAATGCTTACAAGGTAATTTTGCAAAATTTAGTGGTGTCATTTGATGCCTATGTTTATAATGTGGCTCCGCCACTGCTGAACATTATCTATGGGTAGAAATTCAAATTAAGCTCAGTGAAAAGGACTGTTTTGTCACATCAGTACTGCAAAAATGACTCAAATGTGATTCCAAAAAATATATTGCTGTGATTTTGAATGGGTTGTTATAATTCGGATGCACCATAAAGCTTGGATGTACACTAGAACTACCCAGTTGGGGTATCCTTTGGATTGGCTTAATGTAGCTAACTAAAACTATATGCAAACGATCAGTATTTTGTAGGTCCTGTATTTACTATATCCTGCAACTCAAATGTAAATTGCTACAATAAGTCAATAACCAGTATTTCTTGGTACTGTACAACTACTTTAGATTGTACCTGTCATGACAGGTATATAGTTCCCAAGTAATGTTTCTTTCTTTGGTCAACAGTCAAAACCAACTAAAACTGGCGTTCAGAGTCACTTAAAGAGAAATTTATATAATTTTTTTGGATTAAAACACGACTTCAAAGTTTAAAGAGACAATGAACTATTTGGTCAGGAAAAATAATGAATCTCATTTACATATATGTCATATTCATTTATCTTAAAATGCAGAGAGCCTTTGTTATCAAAAGAGAATGAATGGTCTGGTGCCAAGCTTGACTCTAAGATCCCATGGTGCTAGGGTAGCACGATTCCATATTTATGACTGGATAATATTACTAGGTTTAATGGTCACTGATGGTTTGTTGAACTTGATTGAGCCATTTCACCGATTTGTGGGAAGAGATATGATGACTGATCTCAGGTACCCCATGAAAGGCAACACCGTGCCCTTTTGGGCTGTGCCGGTACACATCTCTATTTTCTTCCTTAATTTAACAGATCAACAGAAACTTCCTAATGTTTGTTTCACCTGTACAGTTGTACTGTACCTGTGAGAAATTTTAGTTTTTGTTTCGAAATTGGCTCTTTTGAGCAGGTTTTGTACTAGGAGGTTATGAGTTGCAGACTCCCATTAGAACAGTTATGGGTAATGGAGAACAATGCTGCCATATATGTATGCCAGCAACTCCATGTTGATGCAATCATGCACGTTTAACTTGGGGCTTCTCCAATGATTTCAAAAATAAAAAATCAGCCATGTAATAAAAGCAAATAGTTCATCTGGGGTAGTATTGTGACTTTTACATTATTTTGCAAGATATTTCCTTCTGATTCTGTGCTTGCATTTATATATTTGTAGATAATTGGTATAATCGGACCAATATTGATAATTACTGGAATATACTTCAAGAAGAGAAATGTGTATGATTTTCACCATGCTATTCTTGGTACTGTGGCTGCTGCATCTGTTTTTCTTCCTTCTTTCTTGTGGGTATCAAGCCTCATCAGCTTGGTACCATGATTCAACTTTAGATAAATCTGTCAAGGAAAAAACCTAAAATTGATTTTTTTTTTAAAAACAGGCATACTATATTCAGTGCTTATAACAGCTGTCCTAACGGATGCAATTAAAGATGCTGTGGGACGGCCCCGACCTGATTTCTTCTGGCGCTGTTTCCCTGATGGAAAAGATGTACACATTTTCCCCTGTTATTATAATATTTCACTTATTGTGCCCTTCTGAAAAATAATTACACTTTGCACCCTGAATTCTTGGTATCTTATCTAACCATAATCTGACTGTAACTCAGCTAGACTGATATATAATTTAGGACCTTTTAGTAGATTTGTATGAGAAAATTGTTTTGTAGTAAAAAACATTATAGTCCATTTGATAATGCATCTTCAACTAATCGCTATAAAAGCAAAGAAAAGCACTAAAAAAGAAAGAAAGGGAAAAATGCACTCCAGAGCTATTAATATCATGATCAATCCTTTTCACCTGCAGTTGCTTGATGTATATTACTTTTATTGTCTTTCTAATCTAACGGCTAACTTTTTGTTCTTTAGAAATATGATAATGTGACGTTAAATGTTATATGCCATGGAGAGAAGAGTGTCATTAAAGAAGGTCACAAGAGCTTTCCTAGTGGTCATAGTTCATGTACGTTGACCTGCTACCTCTCGTTAAAAGTACATGATTAGTAAGATTGAGCTAGTTTCCTTATGTTGGTACACAACAAAAGAGAAATAAGAAAAAGATAAGGAGGTGGAAAAACTTCTCATATCCAATTTATCACTTTCAAACAAATAACAAAAGTTCAGATTTATTCAAAAGCAAAATATTTACTTCCAAATTCATGTTTGTGTTTTCACAGATATGAAGGCCTTTAATTTCAACTAATTTTTAGAAAATAAGAATAACCTTTTTTTCTTGCGACCTCTGTATTTCACAGGGTCATTTGCGGGTCTAGGGTTTTGCTCTTGGTATCTGGCAGGGAAATTGAAGGTTTTTGACCGCAGAGGTCATGTGGGCAAATTATGCATAGTCATTGCCCCGTTGCTTCTTGCAGCGATGGTTGCGGTCTCTCGAGTCGATGATTATTGGCACCACTGGCAAGATGTCTTTACTGGTGCCTTTTTAGGTGCATTTCACTTTTCACTTCTTCTGTCACATTCTTCTGTGACATTTTAATATTTTAAGAGAAAAGTTTTGGCCGCACAAGACCTGATACCTGATTCAATTAAATGAAAAATCTATGCACCGTGCCTTGATAAATGCCTACAGTCTGCATTGAAGTAGCTACTGAGATCTTAGATGCTAATTTACAAAAGGGGATTGCAGAGAAAATTAAATAAACAGGCGATTGAATACTTGAGAAAATTGCGCTGCCAAGAAATTTGCCAGTGGACAGAGCCAAGAGAATGAAAATAAAATTGAAATTCTGTGCAAGCTGGAAATCACATGTCAATAGCTCCTTGCAAAAATTGAAATTAGCACCCAATATTTTGCTGTCTGTACAAAAGATCAATTTTGGGAATTCCAAATGCCTATTTCCTTGGAAGTTTTCATAAGTCGACAGTTGTTATTTTAGTTTCAAATTTTATTCTATTTTGGAAGCACAACAAGTGTAGGCTTAACATTTTTCCACATTATTATGGTCTTTTCTGTTTATATTGATTTGTTATTTTTTACAGGTTTGACGGTCGCCTCTATTTGCTATCTACAATTCTTCCCACTGCCTTCTGATGATAGCAGTATGTGTTTCAATTATCTTTGAATATGAATGTCAAGTCTCGGTTGGTGTCGCTTGGCCTGTTTTTTTTTTTCGTATCAAACTTTGGTGTTGAGGTATCATGTATCATTTACCAAAGTTGATTGGTGATTTCCTTTCGAGTACGCAATGCTAATTTGCTTCAATAAATAAGCTGTGGGCTGCATTTTTACAGAATTTCAACTTTTGCATAATTTAGGAAATGCCCAAATATTCTTCATAGGTTAAGACAATGAATTGTAAGGTTTAGAATCTGTAATATTTTTCCATTGTAGCTATCTGGCCACATGCATACCACGCTGAAATCTTGAACTTCCGGAATAGCAATGGAGCTGCGCAAACTGGAACCAACCCATTCACCAGAAACCATGTGGATATGGATATCACTTCTTATTCCTCAAATAGCAATGGAGCGGTGCAAAGTGGAACCAACCAATTCACTACAAATCATGTTGAGATGGATACTTCTTATTGCTCACCACAAAGTGTAACTCAATATGATGAAAGAGATTCTAACCCCATCTTGGAAGCCATGGAAACTGGTCGGAGGCAACTTTGATCTCGTGACACCAAATTTGCTTAGAGAATATTCTTTTTGTTGTGAAGTCCTATGTATCTTAATAGATTTTTCTTAAAAAAAAGTAATTCTAGCGTGCATCTCATCTTCTATGTCTATTTGCTATCTGTATTGATACTTTCAAGTGATTTGGTAGATGGCTAAACGACTTCTAAATCATTTTAAAAAATGGATGCATAGCCACTAGGAACTTTTGAGTTGTTTATGTAGATAATATGGACAACGAAATCAATGGCTGTATTTTAAATTTTTAATTCGCATACCATATGAAATATAAACTGGGAATTTATTTTTCCTTAGTACCAACTTTACCTGTGGCTTTACATAGTTTTTCTTTGAAGAACCTGCAAATAACAGGTCCTTTGATTTTGCGATTATATAAAAATTATTGTAGTTCCATCTGATTCCGCGATTACAAATCATTGTAGTTCCATTTAAAGTTAAAATTTCAATGAAGATATTTATTTAGGCAAAAGCTGTACTCTTTCTGAATGTAAAGTGTGATGGATCTAACACTAGTTCTCACGCAGGGATGCTTAATTAGTTGGTCGCGCAAAAGGACCAGACAAAATTGTGCGTTTGTGACAAAACATGATTAGAAATGGGTGTGCTTTCTTCTGGATTTCGAGGCATGTACACAACTATTTCCATGATATTTCAATTCTTTTATTTGTGGAGCCGGCCGCTTCGAGTGTTGCCAGAGAGAATTTGGACTTATTAAATATACGCTCAAGCAGGGGCGGAACCAGAAACGATCGGTAGGGGACGCCCGGGTTAAGAAAATAAAATATCTGGGTCAAAAAAAACATCATTTTTTACTGCACGAACTTTATTTTTCAGCGAACCAAGGGGGTGCCTGAGCGCCGGTTGGCACCTACCTTGGTGCCGCCACTGCGCTCAAGGGTTACGAAAGCAAAATTTCATTCGTCATAACAGTTGAAATAGTCTCCTAAAATATTGCAGGTCGCATAATGGCAATCTGTAAAATTTTACGTTAGAAATATTTTGTATTTTTGTTGGTTAAAAAAGGTAAATCAAATCAATTTAAAGTTTCAAACTGCTGCACCGTGCGTAAGAAAATTGCTATGAAGATTGCTATTGTGGGTTGCGAATTATATTACAGGAAGCTCATAACTTAAGCCCTGGAGAAGCCTCGTACAGGCCCAACCGCCCAAGGGGGAAAAATGGAAGACGTGTTTCGTTAATTCTTTAGAAATTTATTTGTACCTAAGGAAACAAAAAAGTACATGCTTCAAGGCTTGTTGAACAGGAAAAATGAGGAGAGCAAAATTGTAACTACATCTTTTACTCTAATAGAATACATGCATCCAAATAAAGGTCCAATTTGATCGTTCCTTTTACACAATTTCAGGTTCCACATCACACATCGATTTTTATAAAAGCATGTTGTTGCATGATACAGGTTAGAAAAATGTAGGGAAAAAAAAACTGATTGAAATTAAAACATTAACATGCTTTTTGAATGCAGGAATGTGTTTTCTGTGACAAAGATAGTATTTTATTAACAGATGTGGTGTGATTTTTGTTTCACACATAACAGATGTGAAAAATATCTAATAACTATCAGTCGAAAAAAGAAATAATTTCTCATAATTTTTAAAATATAATCTAACAAACACTAAACATTGGAGGAAATCAAATTAAATTCCCATATCGTTTAGGGCCACAAAATTACCATACACATTAGCATGTGATGACAAACATGTTAGTATAGTAATGCTGATTATCATGAAAAGAATAAAATATATCATCATATTCAAAAAAAAATTAATTATCTTTCTACAGAGGTAGACTGATAGAGTCATTAAAGATGAGAAAATAAAAAAATAATTATGGGAAGTCCTTGGAAACAAAAGTATTTATAAGTTGCATATGATTATTTTTGTTATAATATTTAGGATTGCTTTTTAAATATTTTTTTACAGATAACTATCATAATTTTAGCAACCGTGGAACATTTGTCAAAAATACTTGTATATTTTTATATTTTAAATTGATTGATCTTAATTGGTTCTTCCATATTAGATACTTGACAAGCTAAGAACCACATGTTGTATCGACCTCTTATTTTAAAAATATTTATATTTTAGCGCTAATTTTATTATAAATAATTATATATTTGACATAAATATAATTTATATCTAAATCAATTATAATTTTTTTATTTTTAAAAAATAGTTCACTATTTAATAAAAGATGATGTATTAAATATAATATTATTTTTTCTGAATATGGTTATACAATCAATAATTTTTTTAAAATAAAATTTAATAATATTTGATATTTAATTCATTTAATATATAATTTTTACAAAATAGTTTTATTTGGCATTAATTTTATTAAAATAAATGATATGATTTGATACGATTTACTTAGATATAATTTATATCTAATCAATTATAAAGGCTCTTAAAATTTTAAATATATTATTTAATAAAAAATATATATATATATATATAATAAAATAAAATATATTTTTTAGTAAGGTTGTATAATGCATAGTTTTCTTTTTTACAATAAAACTTAATAGTTGATGTTTAATTTATTTGATATACAACTTTCTTTAGACCTCCTATAAATTTTTGGTAAAAAATAGCAAATGAAAATGGAGAGGAAAAATAAATTTGACTGAAATTTGGACCGTCATATTTATTAAATCAATAAATCTCAATCATAAATTAAAATATAGATATTTTGGTCATTACACATTATTTGATAATACAATGGACAAATTCAATGCGCTATTTATAATATAGTATATATATTTTTGTATTATTTGGGTCATTACACATTAAAATATGGGCATTTCTTGTTGTTGGCTCTTAATTAATATTTGTGTTATTTATGCTAGATATAATTATGATTGTTTGATATTGATTGTTAATTAGAATCTTGATGTTGGTTGTTAATTAGTAGATAATTGTTAATTAGATATCGTACAATAATTTAATACATATCATTCTAAAAATTACACAATATACTAATTTTTTTTTATAATAAATTAATATAAATATTATATACTAATTAACTTAACGAGAGAACCATATCGTAGGTCTAGAATAGATGATAATAGATGTCACCTCTCTTCAAACTTGTGCAGATTGAGAAATATATAAAAAATAATATATAATATATGCTGAGATTTATAAGATCTCTATTTAATTAAAAAAAAAACTTAATGAACGAACCAACCACGAGTTCTTTTCTGAGCTAATATTGATTCATGAACCACTTTGAAGCTTTATACAAACTTGTGCAAAATTTTGACGGTTCAAAGGACCTATATATAGTCTGACATATCTCGGAATTATGTCATCACTAGCTCCAAGTTGATTAATAGTTGATTAGTATATATAAAGCAGAGCAGAAGAGGTCACTTTTTAAGCAAAAATAAGAATAAGGCCATTTCCTTTTTTATGCTCACGGAAATTTATCAAACAGAAGCCAAATTTTATAAAAGAAAAATAATTAGAGTCGTGATTCTCAAATAAGTAATTTAAGACTGCCCTTCCCCAAAAAAGAAGAGAAGACTAGAAAAAGCGAAACTCCGGGAAAAATAGAGGTAGAATAAAGTCGCTTCCTGGGTAGAAAACTATCGAAAGTCGGGTACAATTAGTGTCAATAGACAATATGTTGGAATTAATTATTATTATATTACAACATGTATGGGCTTATATGTAATGAATATATATTATATAATGGACTGTCAAATTATACCCATAATGAAGTGATCAAATTCTGTATCGGGTTTATTATATGTCATGAGAAGTGTGCCATTTAATGTGTAGAATGCGTATTAATGACTTTATGATTTAGTGATGGTCTGAATTATATAAAGTCTGATAATAATACAATTATGTTATTGGTCCCTGGAGAACACAACCATAGACAGCTTTCTGATTAAGCAGCGAACCCGTTAAGAGAGAATCTGGATCCGATATGGACCCGTTAAGGTATAACTGCACTCTGTTATATGGACGTCCATATATATGCAGGGATACAGTTGGTTTTGGACATCTCTCATTTCCCCACTTTCTGGCACCCTTTCATTTCCAACAGATCCAGATCTCTCTCTCTTAACACTGTTCCAGAAGAGAAGAAATTGTCTGACGCCGGTCCTCTCAATCACTCCATCGGATTAGAGGAAGATCGCTGGAAGGCTAAAGGAGTCTGGTGATCAACGGGTTGTGTCTCTCTGGAAGACTGACGGCATGAATCAAGGTAACTTAATTTATGTTTAGGGTTCACTAGAGGATCATGGCCATAACAGTAAAGATCTAACAATTGGTATCAAAGCCTACTCTAGTTGAACTGTGAAGATCTAATGACTGATTCAAAAATTTCTCAGAAATTCGTATTTCTATAATAGGATATGTTCTTTTAATCAAATAGTTTATAAATAGTTCGGAAATTATTTTTCAAGACTTGTATACGGAGGATATACATATAATATTTGATTTTTGGACTATCCCAAAGGAAAGACAACAATCACTTATTATATGTAAACAGATTGTAGTAATATATAGGTAATGGTCAATAAGTTTTAGGTGTGATTAGTTGATTTACCCAAAGGAAGGTTGACTAATTGACATCAAATGGACCGTTATATATCATTATTACGCCTAATTATCTTAGAATAATAATTGATTTCAAAGAACACTTATTATTTGAGGATACTTAGTTGATGGAATATGCCTTATTTTGATTTAATATTATAATTCAGACATTTGATTCGTTATATTGCATGTATTTTTCAGCAAAGATTATCGATCTTATCAGGCATCAATAGCATTCCGATGTTTGTGGTTCTAATTACAAGGAATGGAAAGATACCTTAGAGATCATTCTTGGGTGTCTTGATCTAGATATAGCGTTACAACAGGCTAAACCACCTGTACCTGCTGCAGACATTCCTGACAATGTTCAGAATGCGCATGCACGATGGATGAGGTCAAATCACTTGTGTCTTAAGGTCATGCAAAGGACCATTCCTGAAAGTTTTAGGGGACCTGTTTCTGATTCCACTCTGGCCTTGGACTATTTTAAGGAACTTGAGCAGAGGTTTGTTAGGAATGAGAAGGCTGAAATAGACATTCTGTTAAATAAACTCTGCACAATGAAATACAATGGCAGAAGTAATGTCAGGGAGCACATTCTTGAAATGATGAATACCGCTTCAAAATTGAAGGCTCATAAACTGGACATATCGGAAGATATGTTGGTCTATTTGTCTCTCAATTCTCTTCCCACTTCTTTTGAGCAGTTCAAGGTGAGCTACAACTGTCAGAAGGAATCATGGACAGTCAATGAGCTCATCTCGCACTGTGTTCAGGAGGAAAAGCGTTTGAAGACGGATAAGAGCGAGAGTGCAAACATTGCTTCCACATTTAAAGGAAAAGGGAAATAGAAACGTAAAATCAATTCAGATGCTGCGACTACAAGTTTGCAGAAGAAATCCACTAAGGACAAGAAACCGGTTATCAAGACAGAGCCGGATAAGGAAAAGAAAGGGTGTTTCTTTTGTGGATCTGAAGGGCACATGAAGAAAAATTGTACCAATTATCACGCATGGCGTGCAAAGAAAGGTAATTTTTCTCTTATTTGTGAAGAAGTTAATTCAGTTTCAGTTTCAATAGACACATGGTGGATAGATTCGGGTGCAACAACTCACATATCCGTGTCTATGCAGGGGTTGCGTCGAAATTACCGTAGGCCAAGAGATGGTGAAAGATACATCTATGTAGGCGATGGCAATAAGGCGAGTCAGTTGAAGCCATAGGGCATTTTAGATTACTTATGAAAACCGATTTATATTTGGATTTGTATGATACTTTTGTTGTGCAGTCTTTTAGACGGAACTTAATTTCTATTTCCGCATTGGACAAATTAGGTTTTTCTTGTTCATTTGGAGATGGAAAATTTAGTTTGTATCGACACTCCAATATGGTTGCTTCTGGTTTTCTGTCTGTTATGGATAATCTTTATGCTTTAGATACTATTGCTTCCTATAATGAGACCTTGAATAATGAAACTCGAAATGTTAGACAAAAATTAACACATCAGGATTCAGCTGCACTTTGGCACAAACGTTTAGGTCATATTTCTCAACAGAGAATTACACGTCTTGTTCAAAGTGAAATCCTGCGGCCCTTGAACATGTCGGACCTTGGTCCGTGCATTGAATGTGCTAAGGGCAAACAAACAAGCATGCGTAAATATACAGCCAATCGTATGACGGATGTTCTTGAGCGATACATAGGATATATGCGGACCATTCCCTACAAAGAACTAGGAATGGTCATGTATATTTTATCAGTTTCATTGACGATTATTCTAGATATGGCTATATATATTTAATTAAAGAAAAGGCTCAAGCTTTGGACACATTCAAATCCTTCAAGTCTGAAGTCGAGTTACAACTCAACAAAAGGATTAAAGGCGTCAGATCAGATCGTGGTGGTGAATATTACGGTCGCTCTGACGGCTCGGGAGAGCAACGTCCATGGTCTTTTGCTAAATTCTTGGAGGATAATGGGATTGTGTCACAGTATACAATGTCGGGTTCACCGGCAATGAACGGTGTAGCTGAAAGACACAATCGAACATTAATGGAGATGGTGCGAAGCATGATTTCTCATACCTCGCTTCCATTGAACCTCTGGGGAGAAGCACTTAAGACAGCAGCATACATTTTGAATCGGGTACCGACTAAGGCAGCAAACAAAACTCCATATGAGTTGTGGACTGGACGAAAACCTAGTCTCCAACATTTTAGAATTTGGGGTTGTCCAGCTGAAGCTCGGCCTTATAGGCCACAAGAGAAGAAGTTGGATGAAAGGACTGTTAGCTGCTATTTTATCGGATATGCAGAAAGGTCCCGTGGGTACAAATTTTATGATCCCACTAATAGAACAATTTTTGAGACAAATACAGTTAAGTTCTTTGAGGATGTTATGGTTCAGAGGGGAAATACAAATCAAATTGTCTTTGAAGAATCACAGGATTCTCCTATACGAGAGGCACCCACATCGGTACCGATTGTAATAAGGATATCTGGAGACTCATTGGTTCCTGAACCCACATCTATGGTGAATGAACCTATAGTCAATGAACCTCCAGAAATAGAAGAGAATCCTAACAAGACAATGTTGATGTTGATGAGGAACCTATACCACCTCAAGAACCTCAAGAAGTCAGTGCCTTTAAGACGGTCCACTGAGAGAGAGAGAAGCGCAATATCTAATGATTATATTGTGTTCCTTCAAGAAAATGAATTCAACGTTGGCATGATGGAGGATGATCCCGTCACTCTCCGTCAGGCTTTAGAAAGTGTGAATTCTCATAAATGGACCAAAGTCATGGATGAAGAAATAAAGTCAATGTATGACAACAACGTCGGGATATCGTCCCTTTACTCGAAGGTGTGAAACCTATTGGTTGCAAATGGATATTTAAGACCAAAAATGATTCAGAAGGTAATGTGGAAAGATATAAAGCACGACTAGTTGCTAAGGGATTTACACAGAAAGAAGGTATTGACTTTACGGAAACTTTCTCGCCTGTGTCAACAAAAGATTCTTTTAGAATTATCATGGCTTTAGTGGCACACTTTGACCTTGAGTTACATCAGATGGACGTTAAGACTGCATTTCTCAATGGCGATATTGATGAATGCATTTATATGTCGTAACCACAGAATTACGAGTCTGATGACTCAAAACAGATGGTTTGCAAATTAAAGAAGTCTATCTATGGACTCAAACAAGCGTCTCGTCAATGGTATTTTAAATTTCATCAAGTAATTATCTCATTCGGATTTGAGCCTAACTTGGTGGATGAATGTATATATCACAAGTTCAGTGGGAGTAAGTTTGTATTTTTGGTTTTATATGTCGATGACATATTGCTTGCCAGTAACGATAAAAATATGATGCATGAAACCAAGAAATTTCTTTTCAAACATTTTGACATGAAAGATCTTGGCAAAACATCGTATGTGTTAGGTCTTAAAATACACAGAGATCGAAATAAGGGTATTTTAGGACTTTCACAACAAGCATATATCGATAAAGTTCTCAAGCGATATGGTATGGAAAATTGTAAACCAGGAAATACCCCTGTTGCTAAAGGAGACAAGTTTAGTCTTGATCAGTGTCCAAAAACAGAACTCGAGAAATCGAAATGCATCGTATTCCATATGCTTCCTTGATAGGAAGTCTTATGTATGCTCAAGTGTGTACGCGTCCTGATATTGCGTATATCACAGGAATGCTTGGTCGCTATCTCAGTAATCCTGGTATGAATCACTGGAAAGCAGCCAAAAGGGTACTAAGGTACTTGCAAAGAATAAAGAATCACATGTTAACATATCGGCGATCAGACAAGCTTGAGGTCATTGGGTATACTGATTCCGACTTTGCGGGTTGTGTGGATAGCTTAAAGTCAACATCCGGTTATATTTTTATGTTGGCTGGAGGAGCTATTTCTTGGAGGAGTGCAAAGCAATCCATGATTGCCTCCTCCACCATGGCAGCCGAATTCATTGCGTGTTTCGAGGCATCGAACCATGGAATATGGCTAAGGAACTTTGTCACTGGGCTGCGCATTGTGGATACTATTAAGTTACCACTTAAGTTATATTGTGACAATAGTTCAGCAGTGCTATATTCTAACAACAACAGAGCTCATCGAAATCCAAACATATCGACATTAAGTTCCTTGCTGTGAAGGAAAGAGTTCAGAGTGGACTTATAAGTATTAAGCATATTGGTACAACTTCCATGCTAGCAGATCCACTGACTAAGGGATTGATACCCAAACAGTTTCATGAGCATGTCGCTCACATGGGTATATATGTTACAGAGGATTATTAGGTTGAGTGGGAGTTTGTACTTGTATTTCTTTTTTATGTTTTATATGATATAATTTTCCAGATATCATGCAGTAGTTCTTATATGATATTCTTTGATTTCGTATGTATCATGCAGTTATTCAGTTATTCAGTTTTATATACACTCCGAGCTTATAATCGAGCTCTAATTCAGATTGATTAAGGTGACCAAATTGAAAATAGACATGTGGATCACATTACATGTAATTTTCAAACTACACATCCCCTTCATGATTCATGTCATTCAGTTATGTTTATATTGTGATTTGTGTTAGTTTAGTTTCGCTTTATGAGACGAATACTGCATAAAATCCTTATAAATATGATTGATGGACGGAATTGGATGATGACCTAAAAGGTTATGACAGCACAGTTAAGAGTACTCAATTCAGTATATATATATTATATATATATATATATTTTAGATACATATAGTCCAAGTGGGAGATTGTTGGAATTAATTATTATTATATTACAACATGTATGGGCTTATATGTAATGAATATATATTATATAATGGACTGTCAAATTATACCCATAATGAATTGATCAAATTCTGTATCGGGTTTATTATATGTCATGAGAAGTGGACCCTTTAATGTGTAGAATGCGTATTAATGACTTTATGATTTAGTGATGGTCTGAATTATATAAAGTCTGATAATAATACAATTATGCTATTGGTTCCTGGAGAACACAACCATAGACAACTTTCTGATTAAGCAGCGAACCCGTTAAGAGAGAATCTGGATCCGATATGGACCCGTTAAGGTATAACTGCACTCTGTTATATGGACATCCATATATATGCAGGGATACAGTTGGTTTTGGACATCTCTCATTTCCCCACTTTCTGGCACCCTTTCATTTCCAACATATCCAGATCTCTCTCTCTTAACATTATTCCAGAAGAGAAGAAACTGTTTGACGCCGGTCCTCTCAATCACTCCATCGGATTAGAGGAAGATCGCTGGAAGGCTAAAGGAGTTTGGTGATCAACGGGGTTGTGTCTTTCTGGAAGACTGACAGTATGAATCAAGGTAACTTAATTTATGTTTAGGGTTCAATAGAGGATCATGGCCATAACAGTAAAGATCTAACACAATAGTGAACCCATAATTTTTACTTTTTCTATTTGTATTAAATCGTGTAGATCATTTGAATTTCTCGTTTGTTCACTTCAATTAAGTGAAGTTTCTCAATTAGAAAAATTGAAGTCCTCTGGAGTAATTTGGCAAAAAGGTATTATATCGTGTTAATTTAGACAATTTTCAAGCAGAATATTTATGTTCGCATATACGTATGTACCCATCCGTTACAATATTAAAGAAAACAACGAACTCTGATGATTACGCTTGAATATTTTCATGTTCTTTCGTTAGTCATTCCTCATGATCATTATATATGTATTCAACTGCTGTCCATCTTCTCATATTATTTACTTTTTTTTTTCTTTCACGTGATGGATAACTTGGATCCTTTGGAAGTCATTTAAATAGGAAACAACAGTTCGTATTAAGTTTGTGACACGTTTTAGTTCTTTCAATTGATTTTTTTTTAAAATAAAGATGGAGTCAAAAGATGACAATAATTCTTCATTTGAGTTTCGCACATATGAACTCCTACAAGAATAGCATTATCTTTGTATCAAAGATTAATTTTCTCCGATTGAAAGTTTCTTGTTTTGTGTTGCAGTTGATTATTAGTATATACTGGTAGCAACCAGATCATAATTTGATATACTGTACATAACTTTTACGTGCAAACCTACTTTTATAATTGAAAATTGTGATTATTTATTAAAAGAGATGATTAAATTTTGAGGAGTCATCATGTTTTTCATCTGAAAATGCTATAGCATGCTATATAGCAATATAGAGTACTGCTAACGCTATGTATTAAACTTGTTATACGTTCTAAATATGTTAAATGAGATATTATACGTGTTTATGGTTTTATTATACAACTTATTTTGTATCATACTTTTATATATTATTCTATTTGAATATCATTAATATGCATAACAATTCATCTAAATTGAACAATAATTGTCTAATAAAATCATGAACATGCATATTATTAACTTAATTATTTAATATGTATAATAAAGTATGTATTGAGCTTATTTTCCCAATTTATTTGGGATTAAAGGCTTTGTTGTTGTAAAAAAAAGAAGGTATTGACGGTATCAACAAATATATGTATGATGAACAATAAAAATACTATAATTTAGTTAGGGTTTAGTCTAAAAAATATACCCTTTTTAGTTTAATTTTAATATTTTAGGTTTAAAATATTAAAATTGGAGCCAAACCGGAGCAATTGAGTAACACAGAACTGAAAAATGTCTGAAAAAAATATTTTCGGACCAAAGCCCTTATGCGGCCGAAGTCAGAAGGACCTTTTGCGGTTCGCAATTTGAGCTGATACTGGTAACAAACCGATTAAATTGATGGTAAAGGCTATATTTAGGATTTATTTTATATTAGACGTCCAGAATTAGAGTTATGAAGACAGCCCAAATCAAACAAACCGTCTTGTGACTAAATTATCTCTTTGACCTTTTCTTAATTAATTTATTTATTATGCTTATATGTGGATTTTCTCCGTGATTTTTCTCTGGGTTTGACATGTATACTTAAAACTATATGCAATTAATCATATTCATTTATTTATTTTTAATTTTCTGTGATTTTTTTTGTGATTGAATTATTGTTCGTGCATGGTTGAATTGCTTAGTGTTTATATAGTAATACATTTAGGATTAAAAACACTAAGTAGCTTAGATTCGCAACTTACAAATCAATAATAAAATGACACAAAATAGAGAAAATTTTCTAGATCTCTAACTAATTTATGACGGTTTTTGGATCCAAAAGCGTTATCTAAGTTTAGACGAGGTAATTAACAACTTGAAATCTAGATTACTCAAAAATTTCTATGCAATTGTTAAAGAATTCAAATCATTAGGATGAGGTACTTAATCGTCAAGTCTGAACCGATTTGAATACTCATAAGTTAAACCCTTAACAAGACTCTTAACACTAAATTAGATGAAAACCCTCATATAATTAAGAAAAAAATATGAACAGAATAAAGTAATGCACTAGTTAACGGTAATGTTAGAACCCTAGTTTTTTTTTTATCTTAATCAAACTTTAATTTCTGTTCAAATCGATCTTTAATTTTAAATTAGCTTAGTTTAAAAATAATCCCAAATTCTACAGTTTAACTTAGGGAAATTAATAAAATCAGTACTTTGATAACAAATTTTGTAGGTTCGGCATCTATGTCTATTTACTACAAAGCAGGTCATATAGTTATGGTTTGTATTAGGTTTAATTTATTAGTTTACAAAATAACAATACTGTGATATTAGTTTCCATAGAGATTTTTGACGAGAATCAACTTGTATATTTTACAAGAAGAAAAACTTATCAACATCTATATTATAATTATGACATGCAATTAAAATGCATCTAAACTGATTCCAATACTATTACACTTTAAATATCTAAAGCTTGACTTATATATGGCTTTATTATCTCCATTTTTTCGTTAAAAAAAAAGAATCTAAAATTGGATAATTTCCTTCGACAGTCCAAAAGTGGATAAATATACATTCCCCTTGGACAATCGATCGACACAGGTTATTTGGTTTAGCCGCCCCATTTAGGATATATATATATATTGACTTATCTTGTGATTTGCTTATTCCATCAGTCTTTCACAAATATACCTTGCGATCTTATCTATCCTACTCATCAGTCACAGATGCTTGCAATTAAATTCTTTACAAATGGAAACTTCCAAGAACCAACGGCCGCGTGCTTTGGTAAGAGAAGACTTGACCCCATAGAAATTCCTATGAACTCCATTTGTGTGTGTGTGTGTGTCTCTCTCTCGCGCGAGCGCTGTTTGTTTGCTTTTATGACGCAATGGAAAGTAAAGCATCATTCACTCCCTGTTTATCCTGTTACTAATATATGCTTCTTCTTTTTTTCTTTTTCTTTTTTTATCTACCAAGTGGTCAGTGTACATGGTTTTTTTACTATACCAATTACCAAACCACCTTTTTTTTCGAACTATATGTTGCTGTACGCACTCAGTTTTATCAACCTGATGCCAATCATATATATTGGTAATTGTTGGTGAACAATTGCAATTTAATTTTCCAATCATATATATTGGCAATTGTTGGTGAATAACATATAACAATTGTAGTTTTATCAACCTGATGCCAATCATATATATTGTAATTTAATATTTTGCCTATATATTTCAGATTTTACATTAAATTTTCTTTTCTTTTTCTATAGCCTTTCCTTATTAAATTATTATATAAATATATACATAAAATCCTGCATTCTTCTTATTTGTTCCATGAAATAGATTTCAAACATACATTTTTGGTTTTTTTTTGTATAAATTGACTTTGGGACCTGTAACAATATATAGATTATATGGTTAAATCATAGCCATCAGATGGAATCAAACATTATGGACCATTCAAATTTTTGTGTTATTCGAGTATGGTCCTTTAATTTACGATACTTCTTATAATTATGTTAACGTTGCAGGCGTTGCCGTCATCATATATACAATCACTATGACTGGTAACCTGACATCATCATCAGCAAAATCACATTTTGACAGATCGAGATCTTTTTGTGACTCAAAAGTGTTGTAGCACAATTCTTTTTTCGAGCTTTATTAGGCCTTTTATCTGGATGTATATTCTAGAAACTTTGGTTCTGGATAGAACTGTCCTAAGATGCATTTCTTGCAAGAGAAGATAAAAAAAAAAGTGCAAAACTTCTATCGTCCGAAGCAAGAATGCTCAAATTACTTTTAAGGCTAGCATTCTTGGTCTATACCAGAATATAATTTTGTCGAAGAAAGAATATACGGTCAAATTACTTCTAAGGCTAGCATTCTATTGTCGAAGAAATACTGGTCAAATTAGCTGACTAGATATTTTGTCATATATAGTTAGGCATCTTACCAGCTCTTACGTTGAAAAGTTTGAGAACCAGCCACTGATATGAATCCTAATCCACATTGGCCAGTTAACAGTATTCTCGTAAGCAAAGTGACACATTTTCCTATTAAATATCTGGATCTCCCGCTCTCTTTCAAAAACTCTCCAAATCAAATTATTTATCATTGTTTGAACAGTGTAATAATACATTATCAGGTTGGGAGCATCCAAGTTGTTTCCTGCTGGGAGATTGGTTATGTTAAATGCAGCTCTCTGCTTTGCCGACCTACCATGTATCGATCTTCAAGTTGCCATCATGGATAATCAACAGCATTGATAAAATAAGAAGGGATTTCTTTTGGCATGGGTCACAACTGGAAAATAAGAAAATATATTTGGTTAATTGGGCCAGTTTATGTAGGCCTAAATCGATTGGATGCATAGACATAGTTGATCTTCATGTGTTCAATTAGATAATGTTGGCAAGATGGCTGCAGAAATGGGCTAAGCAAGAACATAGTTTATGAAATGAGGTAAATTGAGCATTAAAGATTAGAAGGAGAGAGTGGTATAGTGAACCAAACTTGCAATTATGGAGGGATTTGAAGGAGATTGGATCGGTGTTCGAAAATAGAATTACTCATCAAATCAAATTAGGGAAGGAGGTCTGTTTCTGGCACGATGATTAGGGATTCGGTATACTTAAGTACCGATTTTGAGAGCTTTTATCTTTTGTGAGAAATATCAAATTGTCATTTCTTCAGAAGTTCAATTGATTATTTGTAGCAAGAGATAATCTTTTTCATCATAATCAATGAAAGATCAGGGACAACTCTGAAATTTATTACAAATGCTTATGAAAATGCATGTGCCAATATCTAATGAATGCAATATTGTGCCATGGAGCAATCTTCTCAAGGTGTATTTTGAACGAAATCATTTTATTTATTTATCAAGCAAGGTCATTTGGAAACTAAGAATGTCACCTAGAATGTATGTTTTTATATGGATGATGGTTTAGAATAAAATTCTCACTGTTGAAGTTCTGAAAGGAAGAGGTTAGAATAAAACGGAGATTTGTTATATGTGTAGGGCAAATAAGGAGACTTGTGATCATTTTCTTAATGACTGTCAATTTTTCTTAAAACTACTCATGTTGTTATTCAGAAGATTGAATATTATAGACCATGGATGTTCGAGTTAATTCTCGAAAAATCATACTGAATAGGTCAACTTCCAAGAAGGTCAGAGAAATAATAGCAATTGCTTATTTTTGTGATATGGAGAGAGAGTTGCAATCACATCTTCAGAGATCAGAATAAATTGATTAATCTGTTAATTGAGGAAGTACGAAATGAATGACTGCCGCACTAAGTTAGAGCAAGATTATTATAATTTTTTTTAACTTTCTTTCTTTAAACTCATATCTTATGAGATCATCTTTTACTCTTTGTCGGGTGAATAATCGTTCAATAAAATTTTAAAATAAAGGCTTACCCTTATTTTTCTAAAAAAAAAATTTATCGTCAGCACTTGTGCCAAGTTAACAACAAAATTCAGATTTGACCATTGTTTATTAAAATATCCAGCCAACAGAATATAAATTTATCAATTCAAAGCTATTAGACTCGAGTATTAATTTCTCCATCAGTTAGAAATATACCAGGGAAAACAAATGATGATCTAATATTTCTCATTTCCTAGCTAGTTAGATCATTTGGTATACAAATTGTCAATTTCATCAAAATTTACATGTTCGAAATCACAAGTAGCCTACCAAATTAATTATGAATTAACCAACAAATGGACCAAAAAAGTGTTAAAAGCATATTGCAAGGATGCTCTTCTACACAGCCTCTACACATTGCTTCTTCGTTACAAGTGAATCATTCTCCATGCCCCTACTCCTCTTCAAACTATATTCTAGATCCTTTAGAACACTAGACTCCTCAACCTTTTCTGTTGCCACCGATACGTCGGTGCGCATCACCAAGTTCACCCCAAATAACCGGATTGCTCCTTTTACCGGTGGCCCATCCATCGTATCTACAGTAAAAGCATTTACACGTTGCAACTTCCAATCAATGAAAAGCCGCTTGTCCGATCCCACCATGCGGTGAAAGCTGATCACATCTCCGGCACGCAACCCCTTTTCTTTCACAAACCTACTCCACCCTTTTGTTAGAACATAACTTTGGCTGCTGTTCCAGTATGAGTACCTAAACCTCCAAACCTTGCCTCCTTTATCCTCAAAGCTCAACAGCAGACCTTTGTTTTGGCTGTCCCCTTCCCCAGTACCCGCTGTTGTAGCTACTGTTGTTGGGCTCAAAGGGAAGTGCTTTTCTGCGTACTGTTTTGGTACCACTAACCGGTTCAACTTCCCTACGTCACTCGGAGTTACGGTTTTATCAAACAAATGCTCATAATATGGAACATTGCTTTTACCATTGGCAGTAGAAGCAACCATTTTGGCAGCAGAAACAACAGAAGTAACAGTTGGTGAAGTGGAGGCAGCAGACATGGCAAACGCATTGAGTTCGTCATTGTATGTGTGTTTTCTCAGCATGTCAACAATCTCAGATTTGGAATATGACTTCAGGAACTGGAGTTGTTGGAGGTCGGAGGGGTCAGATTCAGATAACGGACAAAAGTTTGTAGTGGCATCACGACCACGAAACCTCTGTGCTGCAACATCATAAGCCTTTGCAGCCGCAGTTTCCGAGTCAAACGTGCCGAGCCAAACACGACTATGCCGCTCATAAATTTGAGCGCCCCACCGACCATTCGGTTGGGGAACAACTCCTTTGTACTGTGATGAAGGGAGTCGCCGGGGAGGCACATGCAGATGGGATGATGCCACAACCGGCAGTTCGAGCAGTGTTTGCGATGACATGGCGGAAGAAGGGTCTACTGATGTAGCACCTGAGGATTTTTGTCTAGGAGGAGGGTTGTAGTCATATCTACTTGGTACTTACTACTAATTAAGATGTCACAAATTAATGGAAGTTTCTAGTGGTGAAGCCTTTCCAATCGGGGTAATTGAGTTATAGAGTGGGGAGTTGAGCAAAGGAGCATTATATAGAAGGGGACTAATGAGGGGGCTATAGGAGTTATCTGAAAATCTGCTGATTCTGGCTTGGTGAAAAAGTGGTACAACGGAAATGATATTTTATTCTTCTTATTATAATAATATATGATGATAACAAATGTATGCCCACTTATAAAATCACAGTAACATAGTAAATTAGTAATGGCCCTATTGGTCTTGGTGTAGGTCAAAAATTGAAAACTCATGGGCCATGTGGGGCTACATTGGGTTAAACCAGTCTAACAGTTCATGGTTTTAGACTTGTAGACTTACGGACCTAATTGATGATCCACACAAGGACCACAACCAATGTACTCCAGAAGAGAACTAATATCATATACTATTTATGACATGTAAAAGATCAATATAAAATATCCTAATTAAGAAGGGTCAAAAACTCACCACGTACGTATAGCTAACGGTTCTGTAGGTTATATTAAATCTGTTGACTCCAGTCCAAACCCATTGCTAGGTCTACATTTATAATTTAGCTATGCTAAATTAATTATCATTGTTTGCATCGGTCGAAGTGGTCATGTATGGAAAATTTTCAACTCATTTTTTTAAACGAATTACTAATAAACCGTTTTGCCTAAAAATAAAAAAGTTATTGGGAAAAAGTAAAGTTACTACTAAAAATTCATTCGAACGCTCTCAAATAACCATTGATTACTATAGGTGTTAAAAAAAAATTTGATTGAAAAGATGAAGGTCGTTGCTTTAAATTTTATTAATATGTGAAATTACATTGATCACAAGCGTGTGAGTTTTGTATTACAGATTGTTATATTAAAAGATGAAATAAAATAAAAATGGAAATGAAGTAAGGTGGGAGGGGGTTGACATAGAAAAGTGGAAAAAATGGATGAAAAGATGCATGACTATCATTAGTCTTAATTGGTGTTGCCGAACCAGTTTTGATATTCAAGTAATATCTCCCTCACTATCGTTAGAGGTGCTTTAGTTTCTTCTTGGAATATCCTCCTGCACCTCTCTCGCCAAATGACAAAGTAAATAATAATTTTCATTCTCTTCCAGTGGTCTTTTTGATTTGTGTCCAAAATAAAGTGATAGTGGCTGGCTCTGTAGTTGGTGGAGATGGTTCTATGCGTTTGCCTCATATCATGTATGTAAGAGCGTATTTCTTTGATAAATTGACACTCCGTAAATATAGGTGTTAAAACTTCATCCAATTCGATGGATCAATTCAATCCAAATCAAAATGATTTAAGAATAAATGGATCAGATATAAGTCAATATTTTTTGATCCATCACGGTTCATCATCAGTTCAATGATGTTTTTTGAAAATTTATTTTATGATTTAACACTAATGAAAGATAATATATACACTAACTAAGATTAATTATATATTAAATAATATTAAATTTCTTAAAAACACATATAAAAATTATTAATATATATTTAATTATTTTATTCTTGTCAGTCGATTTGTGATCCATTCGGACCAGTTAGATCAAAAAATATTTTGGCTCGATTCTAAACAGACATAATAATAATCCGATCTGAACCTGACAACTTTAAATTATACATTAACGATCTTACATGATGCTTATGTTGGGACCTAATATCAATTTTGACGTGCCTGTGAAAATTTCAGTTTATTGTGAACCGTTATAACTTACAAGTGAAACGAATGGCAAGTTCTGAATTAAATTTCAATTTTTTTAACTTTTAGATTTTTTGCACAAAACAATATTTTCTATTATACTACTGTTTGATTTATAATTCGTTTATGGAAGAACACTAACACATGGGGAAAAGAAAAAGAAATCCAATATAATGACTTTAAAATTTAATTTTTGATGAATTAATCTGCTTTCAAAATTATGCAAATGAGTTTTGATTTGCAGTAAATTATCGGAGATGGTTATATATCTTACATAACTATTCTAATGAAAAATTATATGCAAAGAAAAATAATAATAACATGACAAATTTGTCCATTTTTGTAGCATACATTGCAAAACATAACCATATTCACAGTCATAATTAAATAATGCTGAATTGGTACGGAGATGAGAGGCCAACCAATAACTATATATGCCCCGCCGGAACTTTTGTCTCCGTCCATGCATGGACATTAAGAAACTCATTAAAAGCATGCAATGTGATTTTTAAACCCATTGCTGTTGTTTCGAAATGACATTGGTTCTTCCTCTGGACCCCTTCCCTCCTCCTGTCTTATTGTCCTGTGTTTTTCATTTTGATCACAGAACTCACATGTGGCGGTGCGAATTATTGCGCGGAACCAAGTTGGGCACGTGGTGGAACAGGTCTACCATGTCAACGGCCATGAAGGCACCTGCATGAGAAGGAAGAACGGCGTGGCGGGGGTCCAATGGGAATAAATTGTAATTAAGGTGTGGGCCCCGCAAAACAGATGGTCAAGTGGATATGGATGCGTGTAAGTGGGGGCTGCAGTGTGCGTTCACATGAGAAAAGTGTGGTCCAAACCAGAAATTCATGATTCATCCCCCCTGAAAATAACTTGCTGCTACTGACCATGGGCTAGGTAAGATTCACACACTTCTCTCCAGTTTCTTTCCAAAGTCAAGATCTCCATGATAAGAATTTTTTTTGTTCCTACTTACTGTTCAGTTTGATATAATAAAAAAAAAAAAAAAATATTTGATGCATCCTCAAATAAAAAAATCACATATAGTTATATAATATTATATTCTCATGTTTTTAGAGGTGGGTTCAGACTTTGTTCAGGAGAGCCAAAAAAAAAATTTGGTGGACAAAATTTGAAAATTTTCTTTAATATAAGTATATATATTTTTATTTTTTTCCTGAAACTATACATAATTACAAGAATATTTATTAAAAAAAATCAAAGGGGGCAGCGCCCCCTAACTGCACATGGATCCACCCTTATTTGTTTTTCTTTTGAATAGTACCTGAATATAAGGCTTAATTAATCTCGAAATGTCGCATGTAATTTATTTTTAACATAAAAAACATATACAGACTTTATCTTGATTAGGTTAATTGTGAACGGATAATGCAAAAATAAATTGCATTCTATCGTTAATATTCATGAAGATTTTCTATTAATGAAAATTATATTTAAGGTCAATGTTTGGGATAGCAAATGGTGGTTATTTTGTCTATTTTACAAGGTTTTAAAATATAATGAAAATAAAATATTAATGATTTCAACTCTAATTAATTATAATTATATAAAAATAAGTATAAAACATAATAATTGAGCTCGTCTGTAGCTCGACCTTAGCTCGAATTCAAGCCACTCAATTTTAGCTCGATTTGATTTCATCTCGAGTTTGATTTAGTTCAATTCAATTTTATTTAAGTTCTATTCGATTCAGCCCATTAGCAATGCTAGGTGGTTCCTTCATTTTAGTTGTAGTTGGCTTTGTACAGTCTTTGTTTTATTAATGAAAGGGGAAAATATTTTAGCTGAATTCTTTTATAAAGAAAGAAAAGAAAGAGAACTGGACAGATGATGGTACATTATAGACTGGAGAGGTCCGATTCCTGTTTATAAGATAAAATCATAAAATAGTTTGTGTTCAACTTTGCTCCATGGTTTGATCGGATAGTCTAATAATTACTTTTTTTGCCTTCCCTCGGGATAATTTGGACTGTCATCCATATCCACTAATTCATCAAGTGACACCATGTTGTAATAAGAAAAAAAAGAAAAGAGTTTTTACCTTCCCGTGTTCTAATAGGATAAACAACAACACACTCAACGAAGAATTAAATACTATTAAACTCCTATTCCTATGCCAACCTTCTCCGCAATTTGGTGCACAACATGTCTTGTTACTTGTCTTGGGGTTTGTTATATAAGTTGATACAGTGTTTGCACTATGAAATGAAAGCATTAACTGCATATTCCAAACAATGTTATATATTTATAATAGCATGTTCTAATATGAGTAAAAATGGTGCAGTCCAACGAACACATGCCAATTAATGCCCTTGCTTGCCACTTTATATATTTTAAATTTCAATAATATTGTAAAAAAAACTATTTCAAAATAAAATTTGTATATTATAAGGTTTCAAACCTAATTTACATTTATTAAAATATTTAGACCGATAATGCGTGACATTTCCAAATCTTAATATGAATCACATTAACTGCCTTTTTAGATTGTGCGGATGATGGGTGCAAAGAGGGGCTGCCTTAAATTGGTATATTGACAAATGGTATGATTGGAACAGGCTGTCATGTATGACAAACAACTATGCCATACTGTGGTTCCAGGACTAAGGAACAGAGAAAACAAAGGAATATCTCTCCATGCATGCATGGGTATTTTAAATTAATTTATTTTGTTTGATTTAGAATTTTACATGATTCTATTTCTTCCGGGGATGGCTGCTGGTTTCATCTGCCAATTGTATTCAGATAAGATTGTAAAAGGCCGAAGTGCTAAAGGCCAACACAAAGCATCTTTTGCCATCTCTCATTGTCTTGAAACTTTGTTCTATACTTAGTTTGGTTTTTGTGTTGCGAGTCAATTTTATTTTTTATTTTTTTAATATTTTCCAATTAGCCATACACATAATTTAGTTCAAATCTCACTCATGCATTCAGTTTTCTAAATTTTTTGAGTTTGATAGTATCTAGCCTTACCAAAAATTGTCCAACCGATCAAACTGATTAAAATAATCGAATACACCATATGATATACCGCAATGTGTACTCGTACTCGATATTGGTTCGGATGGGTATGTGAAGTACCCGGGTAATATAATTTAACATTGGTCCAATCAATATTTAATGGGCATGTTCATTCTCTCTTCATATATATTTGTTGTATTAATTTATAAATGTGTCCAACATATTATAAATTAATATAGAATAATTTTATTACATTCATGTGACATAAAATTGTCTAACATATATATATTTTTTATGTTTGAGTTAATTCATAAATATATCACACATATCATGAATTATACCATGATTATTTTATGACATCTTCATAATATAAAATTGCTCATACATAAATGAACTATAAATATTATAAATTAATTATAATAATTATAATTAATTAAGTTTATATATATTTATACCATATTTACGTATTATCTTTTAATCTTTTATAATATAACATTTTGGGATCTAATCATATTAACAATGGTATTAAACACTTTAACAATATTGATTAATAGTAAAATTAGCTAAGATTTATTAATTGCTCAAATTATGTGAACGAAAAAGTGTCAGAAAAAAATCATTATCCCTGAAGCATGAAATATATTTTATGTTAATACTTTGCCACATAATATTCAAATAATTACAAGTTAGGAATGTTCCATACTTGTGATTATCCTTTTTTTTAAGTTTAATTATGATACACGGTAACTATATGTATGACTCCTAAATGTTGAACAACATCAATAATATGTATACCTCATGTAAGAAAAAAAATGAATATCTCAATTCTAAAATTTTAGACACAATAAAATATCAATGATACACAACACAATTTATATAATATTTTATTTTTATGACTATCTAGTATTATACATCTCGACGCATGCACATACGTAATTAAATTGATAACACTTTGTCATACGATCTATAAAATATGCTCATCATCTAATCCTACATACTTATCTTTTTGTGGTCAATCAGTGTATCATGTTGATTACCAAGATAAGAAATGTTTTAGAGTATTTATATTCATTAATCTTAATGTTTTACAATTTAAACCCTCAACTCAACAGATTCACAAAATATGAAAACTCAAATGATAAAATCATCTACTAATAAGCTAAATATATCATACATATAATTCAATTTAGGACACAACACTAACAATTTCTCACTTGAACTAGGAGAATCATATCAAACTTAAACAAGTAGCGAGCACAAATCATCTCTATGTAAGAAAGTTTTTGAATTAAATCATAATTATATATATTTGAGCGAGTACAAGTACATTTAGTAAAATGAAAAACAATATTTTGACTTATTTTTCAACTGTAATGATCATGGAACCATTTCACAACAGAAGGTGACGAAGGTGGCCCCAACGTTCTACCTTGATAACTCGCATCACAAATCTCTACAGAGATTGCTGAAAAAAGACAGTAAAAGAGGTGCATGCATCTCCCTCCCTGCATTCGATTGGCGAATTGGGTCATGACCTCGCATTCATAGCACACAGATGGTAAACATAAAAGCGATCTGGCGAGAGAATGGCATTAAGTGGCAGAGATTACATGGGACCAACATAGACACATCATATTGTGCGGCATTTCAATGACAAGTAAGTTCTCTAACAAATACGAGCATTAAGAACATTAATTCATAATAAAATAAAATGGAAATGCAAGCCATGGTCCCATAATCTCATAGTATGTAATCCACCACAGCAAACTTGGTCCATATTTGCCACCAATTATTAAATTCCAGCTGGAAGATATACGAGAAATCTGCTGGTTGTGTCTTGCTTGCTTATCTCTTATTATTGCCGTGTTGAATGTTGATAGTATAACAAAACCAAGGAATTAATAAAGCACACACCAAAAAAGAAAAGTGTTAATAATTAAAGCATATCCGTGGAGCCTCACAACGTGAAGCAGCCACAGATACAAACACTAGGAGTTTCTTTTCAGAAAAAAAAAATGAAATTATTATATATCATAGTTCATAGAAATCTTACTTGTAATATAAAATTTGAAAGAACATTTCCTAATAAACAAATTAACATACATAAAATATATTTTGCTTTTTGCATTTGATGAGATGTCAGGAGGCTATAAATGATCATTAATTACTAATTAGGTATTCATATCTGTAAAAGTGTTCACCAAAATTACGGTTTTCCCAATAGGGAAAGTATAAATTCTTTTTATTATTTGATAATATCATAATAAGCTCTAATAATTGGCAAAAGATAAAGTGGCTGAAATTTTAAATTGATATCAACTCAAGTATAACCATTAACCAGTCAGGGATGGTGACAAGATGAATTTCTAATTTATCAAACATAATATTTTAGTGATGCAAATCCGCATCTCAGTCCTCTTTATACTAAAATCGGACCTAAACCAATAAATGTTCTGTATGCACCTAACTCACGACCGTTGTTTAGATAATTCCATCTCATTACCATCCTTATCCAATTAGCACTTAGTTCTTACTTCTATTCGCTTCTTTGTTTTTATCTCGCTTATGCTTGACATTTTTCTTTTGTATCTTTCATTCATCAGGTAACTTCAGTCGAATAATACTTTGTAGACAATGACGGATGCAGGATTTTAATGGAGATAATTATCGGATTATAATAATTTATCGGTTTAAATCTATTAACTAATCGGGTACTAAATAAAAATATTAATAATTTAATATATATTATTATCTAACAAAAAAATATCAGAATAATATTATGTTACATATTAAAAAATAATAAAATAAAACTCAAAGTAATAAATAATTAAGTTGATGACGAAAGTTTTTCATTACGTAACTTTATATTTTGAAATCTTTGCATAATTATTTTATTTTGCACTCATTATACATGATATTAAATATTTTTTTCTCAATCAAAATAATAAAACAATTCGGAAGGGGTAGAAAATTTTTCAGGAGAAATAAATTACCGAAAGTATTATCAAAAAACACTATTTTTCAAAATCTAAGGGGCAGTTGTCACCTCCCAAAAATTGCACACCCAGCTATATATATCTTAGAGTAATTAATGATGATTAGTCTTTAGTGTTCGTACACCTAATTCAAACATTTTCCCACTTAAAAGTAAATAATATAGTAAAGATAAAAGAGCAAATTATATAAATGGTTCCATAAGTATTATTTTTTAACAATTTGATCCCCGAAGTTTTAAAAGTACCAATTTAATCTTAAAGATATTATTTTAATTAATTTACAATAGAAAAAAAAATATTAATGTGGTATTTTTTTATTACTGCATGCATGCTTAAATGTTAAAATATGATTTTTTTAAGATATGACCATTTTGGTGTAAAGTTAAAAACTTTGAGAAGTAAAATGAAATGATTGAAACTCTATGACTAAAATGGTAACAAAGTGATACTTTAATTATTAAATTAGTACTTTTCAAAGAAAATCATAGAATTTGATTACTAGAAAAAAAATCACATCTAGAGAAATATCAATCGTTCAGTGCTGTCAACAAAATAATTATATAAGAATTGTTAAAAAAAATATTATAAGAATCGTTCAGTGCTGTCAATATTATAAATTAAATTGGTATGGCAATTTTGTCAATTTAGTGGGTTATTTTGATCCGTCATCAATTTGACTTCGTCACTGTATGCATATATAGGGGGGGTTATAGACTTGTAGGTTCAAAAATTAACGTCTGCATGGAATTTATAAAATAGAGAGAGAAGTTTACATCTTCATTTACAAAAAAAGATATATACAGTTTTTTTTCTTATTTTTAGCACAATACTGTGTCATGAAGACGATAATTTCGTATCATCCGGTCCTCCCAATCCCCCAAAAAAGGAAGGAAATTTTTGTAGGACTGACTTAAGTTTCGTACTTAAATAGAGCGTGTAAATTGCAGGAACATAATTCTAAGAATAATCTCAGCCTCTCAAATGAAAATATTTAGCAACGTTACAATGAAATAATTTTCAGAATTATTATATAAAATAAAAAAATAGAAAAAAGATGATAATCAAGCCCTCAAATTTTATTTATTATGATCACAAGATTGTGATCCTCAGTTACAACCTAGGAGAAACTTACTTAATAAAAACAAAATAAACCAAAGCAAAAATTATGAGTACTATCAGTATTTACATATGTGCAGGAAAGAATTGAAATTTCAGTACTATAATTATTATATAAAATAATTACAGGACCAAATAAGCTATTGCAGGAAAGAGCAACTAGAATTTTCAGAAATTTTCATTAAATGAAGCTTGATGATACAAGTACATTTCAAATATAAATCATCGACATGCCGAGTAAGTTTTTTTGTTCCTTCCTAAATGGAAATTAATGCTAAAGCAGCAAAGCGTATCTAGGAAGGATTTTCAATCAATACAACAGTACAGTTCCATGCATATGCCATTGCATCATCTCTGTATTATCCAACTGAGCTGTCAACGATGCTCAACAAATTAGAAAACACTGGGTGTGAAGTTTGAAAACGGCAACCCACAACTTGATACTCTCTCTCTCTCACACACACACACAGAACAGAGCGAATAAAGTACACGGTTTTCTTTCAAGATCAAGATACTTCAAAGTTTAAACTAATGCTCATTGTAGGACGTCACAATTTTAAAATTCAATACCAATAGAAATTGTAAGATAGAAGTTTAAACGATAACATGAATAAGCAATTTCAATTTCATGTGCGATCTTTTCAAGAAAAAGAAAGTTCGTACAACTATCAAATGTGAAAATGTCCTTAATTTTCATCAAATTATCTTCTGAACCGAATATTGGGTTAGGTTATGGTGCTATGCATAGTTAATGATCAAATTTACTACAGACTCAAAAATATAGTAAAATCATCATCAAATTTTGATTTATGAGTCTCAATAAAAAATTTATATCAAAATATAATAAGATATAATTTTTTCTATTTTTTGAATTTTTAAGTAATAGTTTTGGATTTTTAAAAATAACCTAGAAAATATATATTATTTTATTATTATTATTGAATCATGTTAAACAATCCAAAATTAATACTTAGAAAATTTGAAAAATATTTTTTTTATATCCCATCATATTTTAATATAAAGAATTTATTGAGATCCACAAATCAAAATTTTGAGATAATTTATTTATATTTTTGAGTCCGTAATAAATTTAATCATTAACTACGTGTAGTATCATATTCTAGCTCTTTCATTTATTAGTTGAACAGTAAAGTGTATCTATATACACATATAAATGGCCAAAGTGAACCGAAGGGTAGGCTATTGCATCAACATTTATTGTCCAGACAAAAACATAAAGGTTTAGATTGTATTTTCTCATATCAAAATGGTTGATCTTATCTATTTGACTCTTGACGTGTTCTACACTTCTACTCATCAGAATTTTATAGGATACTAAAGTTATTATTTTTAAATTTCAATTTCTATTAATTTATATTTCTTTAAAAAATGATCCTATTTGATAAGATAACAATCTTATTTTTTTGTAATATGTTATGTACATATTTTCAAAAACAAAAATAAAGTAAGATAATTCTAAAATAAGTATACATTAATAGAGAAGGAAATGCCTATGGTCATTGGTTTACAATTTATCCATGTTTTATTAAAAATATAAATTATTGGATGTATTCTATACCATCTCAATTGATGTATATGAAAAATTATAAAATTTTAACTTCATTTCAATAGCCATTAAATAAAGAGGCAAAATCATAAAATTTGATCTTTTAATTTTATTAACACTTGATGCATATATGAATAGTGTCAAAATAATATAATTTTAAATAATATTCTACAATTTTGTGATATGCAGAATTGCAGAGTATATATCGGTCCCCTTGGATCGTAATTTAAAACATTTATAAATCGAAATATATAAACCGAACTTCTGAAATACTCATTTGAATGTACCATACTTGTTTTCCAAATTAATTCCAAAGTGGCCCAATATTTGGTTGAAATGTTTTAATTAAGTTTTATCAACGTGACACAAGTTTATGAAAATGCCGATCAATGCAAATAGTTGATTGAAATAGGGGTGTCAATGGGTACGGTACGGATCGGATGAAGATATTTTCATTATCATATCTATGTTAAATTATTCTTATCCATACCTACCCTTATCCATTAAAATTAGACTTACCATATCCTATCCTTACCCGTTAAAATAAACGGTTAACGAAATGGTAATGGGTGCTAACGAATAATATTAATATATTACTTAATTTATTATTATTTATAAAAAATATATATGAACTCATTCTGTTCATACAAATATGTATCTATTTTACTAGTATAAAATAAAAATATAATTATGCAAATAATTTTAACTTGAGTCATTTCAAAATAAATAAATTAAAAAATAAGTATGTCTTGTCAAACTTTTTAAATAAAAAAATAAAATATATTAAAAGCAAAAATAACATCTTGTCTAAAATAAAATCTAATATTGTCCATTTAATCATTTTAAAAAGTACTCTACTAAATATTATTCAAACATTATAACTTATAAGATGGTTAATTAAACTTGAAAAAGATGATAACTATAATTCCTAGTAATTAACTCATAAAAATCGGGGCAACTAAGAATACTCCAAAGTTGTGCGTTAATGGTCTGGACCGAGTTTGAAACTATTAGCCATTAACGCACAACTTCAGGTTGTTCTTACCAATTCCCTATTTTTTATTTTATTTACCAAAAAAATTATTACACGAGATAATTATATTGAAAATAATATAAGTTATTTTTTTAATAATTTACCCTATAGGTCAAACGGTTACGAAATAATTTTTACCCATACCCTTACCCATTTACTTAACGAAATAAATTTTTTACCCTTACCTATATCAAATAAGTTAACGGAAAAAAAAATTTACCAATACCCATCTTATCGAATACGGTACGAATCGGATAAATGGGTAAAATGATATCATTGACACCCCTAGATTGAAAGACTCCACATATAGGTTGTTTTACTTCAGAGAGGAATGTAGGCAGTTAAATAACTTCTGATAGTTAATGTGGTTTTTCAAAACTGTCACCAATTCAATTAATATTTAACAGTGTTTACATTGGCAATATATTTCAAAATTTTCTGTGTTAGAAAAGATGGCCCGGACAATAATTTCGAAAAAAAAAAACAAGTTGATTCAACTTTCAACTTGTTGCTGTTTGGATCTCTGACTCGATCAAAACTTTGAATTTTGGAAACATTGATGCGCACAGACGCACATGCTTTTGCATCAATCACCCCGGCTTTTCAAGTCAAGCCAGAAGTCTCCTACCTAACCTAACCATTTGATATTTTTATATTTTAAATTTGGATTGTTTGTATCTTTATGTTTTCTTTTCTTTTAAGTTCCCAAAATGAGTAACTGGATTGCAATCTAATTTTTCCTTTTCGTTTCCTTTTCCTTCAGATTGCAAACAGGAATCTTTTTTAGGAATTGCTCCCAAAGAAAATGAGCAATAAACTATACTCTATAAAGAGAATTAAATCTTGTAGCCTCTCACACATATTACATCATCAAAATTTATTTATCATTGATTTTATTTATATCTTTTTCAATAGTTTATATATTAACTTTTTTTCTACTTAACATAAAATTTAACTCTTAAAATGATCCAAACTTTTTTATGATCCTTTATATATTATAATGTGTTTAATCATATTATTTATAATTATTATTATTATTATTATATACATATTTTGTATTTAAAAAATAATATTTGAATTTTCTTTAATGTAAAATTTTCTTAAATATATTTCAAAAAAAAATTATATTAATGGAGCGAAATTCAAATTAAAGCCTTAGTTAAATAAAAGAGCGGTCCCGTAGATTATAAAGAGAAAAATGCTTCATTATACCAATTTTTTTATAGAGGTTTTATACATTTAACACATATTTCATGTTTACTCGTTTAATTTAAATAATTAAAATTACAAAAACGTGTTCGTGTACGAAATTTGGACCGTTGAGCCTTATCTTTTTTTATCAAAAATTTAAATTAAAAAAATGGTGTACTAGAGGCCCGTAGGCATTTTTCTAATTCAACCGTATAAAAAAAAACAAATACATATATGCCTAAACAGAATGACATTGGCTTAAAAATGTATTCTTTGTGGCAACTGGCATGGTCGCAGGTCGCTAAACAATGAAAGAGTGTCGACATGAAACGCATTTTTTCGTTGTACCAAATAAAAACGGTGAAGTGGAAGTTACGAAAGGTTAGCTAACAGAGCCACAGAGGTATTTAATTCGGATTAATTAGCCTTGCTTAGTGCAACATTGTAATAAAAAGAATTAAAATGACGACCTTAATGACCACTTGTTACAGGTACAACGAGAGTCACGAGCATTGTTTGGACTTTAAGCTTAATCATTGACTGACTCCAAATTCTTGATTAATTGTCCAAATGAATGGCTGTTGACCTTGGTTTTTGTGTAAATAAATGGCTTAGCTTGAAGTCATTACCAACTTTCGAACAAAACAAAAATGAGCTAATTGTCAGTTGTATTTTAAACCCTGCATTACAAGTTGAATACTGAGATTCTGTTAGAGTATAGTTTGACAGATGAACATATAAATCATTTATATTACTCATGTCCTTATCAGAACATACAAATATATATAATGAAATTTTGGGAGGGGAAGCATTTTTAATACTAATGCATAAAATGGGGAGAATACGATGTTGTAAGATTTGAACTATCTACGGTGTATATATAAACAAAAAGTATCTTTAATCCTATGGTTAGTTGACAAAAAGAAACTAATACTATTAAGCATTCAGTTCAGTATCTCAACAAGGACTTCTATGCAATCAGAAAGTAATAATAAATTGTAGTATGTAAATCAATGAAACGGTTCCTGTGTATAAAATCGTTTGAGCAGAGTTATGACGGTTTGCGAGCGAACAGCCAACACTGTGTGCAACTGCTTGATTGCTACATTAGAAACAACTAGTGTTTTAAAATCGGAACGGGACGGGTCGGGTCGGGTCAGGTCGGGACGGGTTATGGTGGGTCGGCGGGTTTTGACGGGACGGGTCAACGGGTTTTTACGGGACGGGTTAGAACGAGTCCATTTGGGGGGTTTGGCCGCGATCCGTCCTAGACCCATCGGGTCGGACGGGTTGGCGGGTCGGATCCAAGGGTGGGGCGGGTCGGGTCGGGAACGGGACAGGTCGGCAGGTCAAATTTTTTTTCTAAAATTCTAAAAAATTCAAAAATCGTTATAACGGTTCAGTAAATCGTTGCAACGGTTCAGTAAATCGTTGCAACGATTTATGAAACGTTATAACGTTCCAGCTCAATTGATCCAACGGTTGCTATTCTTTCTAACCGTTATAACAATTCTTAAACCGTTATAACGGTTCAGGCACTGATATGACTTAAAATAAATTGAAATAAAATTTTAAATGAAATAATTTAAGTAAAAAATTAAATAAAATCTTAAAGAATTGAAATAAAATGATAGAACTTTAAAAAAAATGAGAAAAATATTTAAATATTATAAAAATTAAAATAAATGGGTTAAAAATAAAGTTACCTTCCTCTTTTATTCCGGGCTTGAGACCTGTTAGTTTGTAATAATCTTGAAGTCAATAATACGATAAATTTGTTATATAAAGCTTTGTTCATGAATTGGATATTTAAACGATATTTTGTTTCCTCGAGTATTATTGAATTTATGAATCATTCCGAGTTCATGACTGGAATTGTGAAACTTCATAATATAGAATATACTCTTAAAAGTCACTAACCAAGGTAATTAGCAGGAACACTAATTAACCGTTATCGTGTTAGTATGTGGATTAAATGATGGTCAAGTTTTACGCACCATAGACAAAGAGTTGTCATTTTAATCACATAGATAGATGTTCTAGGAACATCGTATTTGATAGACCCCGAATGAAACATTAAATGGAATCGTGTTCGTGTCATTAATGTTTTCGTTCAAAGATTAAATTCTAAAGTATGAGGTATTCATCTTTCCTACATAAGATATGTATGTGTGTGATTTCTACCAAACGTTATCCGTAAAAGGTGGCTATAAAGGTAGCTCTTCGTATACATAACTTATGCGAGGAAGAGATGGTTTGCCAAAAGTACTATTGTCCCTCGTATTTCTATACGAGTTATAGCATCATCGGGCCCTCGATAGAGTAAGATTATCTCTAGCAAGATAATTACAAGAGTAATTATATTTGATAATTTACTCAGATCAAGAAAAGATTAAGTTTGCAAGGATGACACATACCTACCTACCTGAAACTGATCCGATAATATGAGACAAAAGAATTAAACACAAGTAAATAGTTTACCGGATCATGATATTGTACAAGACATCATCATCTCGTGTAATTGGATGGTCATAGTGCATTCTCGCCGTATGCCTCCTATGATTATAGAAGTTAAAACGGCTTTAACTCTATTTACCAACATAACACGATCCCGTCGGTCACACCGTATAGAGTTAATCTGAGAATCTTATCGATTAATTATGAATTGTTTATAATTAATAATAAGATGGTTATAATTAATTATATATGATATAATTATATTTGTCATAGAGATGACAAGAAGCAAAAATCGATTGAATTTATAACGTGTCGACACGTCGTATAAATTCGCCGAAACAACAACCGAGAAAAATATAATCAGTAGATGACAATTATATATATTTGATTTGGATTTTAAATGTTAATTATGGATTTGAATTATGGGCCAAAGCCCATTTATAATTAAAGTCTTAATTAATAATTAAAAGCCCAAAATCGTAAAAGCCCAAAATCAAAAAAAAAGCCCAAAAACCGAAAAGCCCAAAAAGGCCCATGAAAAGCCCATGATGACCTCCAAGGGTATTTTGGTAATTTATCCAAAAGCCCAAGGGTATTTCTAATTTGACCAAAAAGCCCAATGGCGTTTTGGTAAATCGATAAACTTTAAGGGTATTTTGGTCTTTTCACATCAAACCTCCCTACTATTCATGAGGGCATTTTGGTAATTTGTCAATTCCACTTTTTCTATAAATAGAGGGGTAGGGTGAGAAAAAAGTTCCACCAAATCGCTCCACTTTCTCTCTCTATACTATTGTTTCGTAATTCACGGATCGGCGAATAAGTGTTTTTACGAAAGTCATGCGTATTTCGCACATTTGTGAAACAGAATTATCATGCGAGTCGTGAATAGTACTATTTCGTCTTTTCTCGGTGAATAGTGTTTTTGCGAGAAACCGCGCTTACTTCGTATTTCGGCAAAAGAAATAAACCGCTCTCTCGGTCACCCCGGGATAACCTACAGAGGCATCGACGTTTGTGCTCCGAGACAAGCCGATTTTCATTCCAATTGAAATTTGGAAGCGAGGTATAACATCTTATATTAATCTATTTAATTGTTAAGTAGATTAATATTTTAGAAATCAATCATGGAGTAGATCAATAAAGGTTTAAAGAGGTGTGTATCTCTCGCAATCATCCGACACATCACTTTAACCCTAAGCTTAAGTTAGAAGTAAAATAATATTTTACCGTTTTTTGTAAAGGATTAAATGTCTCGTAACTCCCTGCTATTATCCGACATACTTTAATCCCTAACTTAAGTAGAAGTAAAATTTTTGTTCTACTATTCTTTCCGCAGCTTGAGCATTAATGGGATTTGGGCATACCGAATCCCAACAGTGGTATCAGAGCAAAGGCTCTCCCGCTGATTGATTTTCTATAAGGTTATATCTTATGCAAATAAGATGCATATACCCCGTATCGGTTTAAATTCTTAGATTTGCAGCTTAAAGTCCAAACCAAATAAAATTGGATTTTCTTGTTCTATCATTTCGACTAAGAAAGTTAAATTAGATTTAAGCTTTCTTTATACTTTCTTTACGCTTTCTTTTCGAAAACTTTCGATTGTGTTAAAGTATATCTAAGAATGTGATGAAGCAATAAAGTACCTGAGTAAGAGCTGTTGATCTCCACACATAAAAGATAAGGTGATGTAACTCTTTTGCTTTTTCGAAAACTTTTGGTTATGAAAAGTATATCTATGAATGTGATGAAGCAATAAAGTACCTGAGTAAGAGCTGTTGATCTCCACACCCGAAAGAGATGGTTCTGTCTAGGAAAGATTGAATTTAAAGTGGTCCTCGTGACCCCGATCTTTCCTGGGAGCCCCTTTTACGTGTCCCGATAATCGGCCGAAAAGGAACTTTGTCACGTTATCAAATTACTTTATCGTACTGTAAGGAATTAATCGTTTTGAAATCATATAAAATGTTTATATGCTTTTTACGGTATATATAAAGAACAAAGATGAAGTTGCAAAATAAAGAATTGAGAATCGATAGTTATATATGTGATCGATTCACATATATATATACAAAATGTTTGTATGAGCAGTAAATTAGATTTACTCGCTTTGATATGAAATGTATCTTATCATAGATGCAAAACTACTTCTATTGGATAGATAGTAGTTATACGTGACTGATTTATGTATATATACAAAATGTTTGTATGAGCTGGTAAATTGGATTTACCGCTTTGATAATAAATGAGTAAATTAGATTTATCATTTTAAGGAACCGTGAAAGAATGTTATGTCAAAGAAAGACTGGAAAGGAACTTTCAATGGTCTTTCTGGCAGACGTCTTTTCACGTGTTCATAAGTCTGTTTAAAGTCAGCTTAATAAACTGACTAATTATAAATGTGTAAATTAGATTTATCATTTTAAGGAACCGTGAAAGAATGTTATGTCAAAGAAAGACTGGAAATGGAACTTTCAATGGTCTTTCTGGCAGACGTCTTTTCACGTGTTCATAAGTCTGTTTAAAGTCAGCTTAATAAACTGACTAATTATAAATGTGTAAATTAGATTTATCATTTTAAGGAACCGTGAAAGAATGTTATGTCAAAGAAAGACTGGAAAAAGAACTTTCAATGGTCTTTCTGGCAGACGTCTTTTCACGTGTTCATAAGTCTGTTTAAAGTTAACTTAATAAACTGACTAATTATAAATGTATAAATTAGATTTATCATTTTTAAGAAACCGTGAAGGAAGGTTGTGTCAAAGAAAGACTGGAAAAGAAACTTTCAGTGGTCTTTCTGGCATACATCTTTTACGTGTTCGTAAGTCCATTTAAAGTCGGTTTAACAAACCGATCGCTTACGATGTTAAACCCGAAAAATTAAGTAATATGCCCTACCTACTTTGTCCTCGCATATCATTGTTCATTGCGTACGTGACCTACTCGCAAGTAGGCGTCACCTTTTACCTTTGGTTTTCGAGGGTTATGTCCGACATAACGAATCAAATAGAGTGAGGTTACTTACCAATGATTTCCAAAACAGCTTTTGGGCTTGGGGCAAAGTTTCGTTAAAACATATGATGTTTAGCGAAACCAAGAATCACATAGAGATGTGATTAGCAAAGAGTTGCTTACCTAAGATAATTAATAAATGAGTTATTCAACGATAACTTGATTATCAATGAAAATAGGGATCTTGGTCCTAACTACAAACGGAATAGAACAAATTTGTAGTGGGAGTTTTATTTGGAATAAAACATTACATGAACAAAACTAAAAATCTTTACATTTTACGTTGTAGCACATGGCTAAAGAAACTCTTACTAATAGGTTACAGTGCGCTCATACTAAGACATGAGAAACTCGAGTACGTCCTTAAATACACTAATCCTCGCACAACTGTAGTAGTAGATCGCACAAAGAAATGAAGTCACCATGTACAACAAGCACAAAGAACATGAGCTTGATGTACAAAGTTTCTTGGTCAAGAAATTTAAGGTGACTAAATCTCCGCTGAGTCATAAGATGACTGAGGGCAGCTCTCTTGACACTCACATGCTCCGTATGACGAGCGATGTTGAGCAGTTGGAGAAGCTTAACAGTCCGTTGAGCAAAAGTTTGTTACGGATGTTATCCTGAACTCTCTCCCTCCTAGCTATTCTAATTTCATCAGGAATTATTATATGCTGGGAATGGACAAGAGCTTGCAGGAGCTCCAAGGGATGTTGAGGATCACTGATGGGGAGATGAAGAAGAGTTCTTCTATCCTCGTGATCCAAGAAGGTACGAGGAAGATTAAAAAGATGAAACGCAAAATGACTCCTAAAGTGGCACCTAAGTACAAGGATAAAGGGAAGATGGTTCCTAATCAGAACACTCCCAAAGCAAAAGTCTCTTCTACCTCTGACTGCTTTTACTATCAAAGTAAAAGTCATTGGAAGAGGAAATGCCCTAAGTATCTGGAGATGTAAGGATGGGAAAGGTTCCCAAGACTTCAACTTAAGATATTTTTATTGTTGAAGTTAACGTTGTTACCTCTATTCATGATTGAGTATTGGATACTGGATCATGTGCTCATATTTGTTCAAATATAGAGGCACTAAATAATAGGAGAAAACTACGTAATAAGGAAATACAACTCCGAGTTGGAAACGATGCACAAGTTGCAGTACTGTAACGATCGGAAGTATAGAGTTGTGTTTGCCTAGTGGGTTTATAATGGAACTTGAAAATGTATATTTTGTTCCAAGTATTTTTCGAAACATCATTTCAATCTCATGTTTAGAAATGAATGGTTTCTCTTTTGTTATAAAGGACAATGGTTGTTCTATATACAAAGATGAGTTATATTATGGATCTTCTTTTAAGATGAATGATCTTTATATACTGGAAATAGACAAACCTATATTTAACATCAATAAACGACTCAAAACATCTCATGAAAGTATGACTTTCATATGGCATTATCGCCTTGGTCATATAAACGAGAAACACATTAAAAGTTACATGAAGTTGGACTTCTTGGTAATTTTAATATTGTGAATCTTGTTTACGTGAAAAATGACCAAATTGCCTTTCTCCAAGAAGGGCGAAAGGACAAGTGACTTATTAGCCCTTATACACACAGATGTATGCGGACCAATGAGTACTTGTACAAGAAACAGTGATCGCTACTTTATCACGTTTACTCGATGATTACATAGATATGGTTATGTCTACTTGATGAGACATAAGTCCGAATCATTTGAAAAGTTCAAAGAATTCGGGATGAAGTAGAAAATCAATCGAATAAAAGTATTAAGGCCTTACGGTTAGACCGTGAAGGCGAATACTTAAGTTATGAGTTTATAATGTACTTAAAAGAATGTGGGATAGTCTCACAACTCACACCTCCGGAACGCCACAATGGAATGGTGTTTACGAGAGGAGGAATCGAACTACGTTAGACATGGTTCGTTCCATGATGAGTAATACCACACTCCCAAAAATATTTTGGGGGCACGCACTAGAAACTTTCTACACTAATAATAAATAGGGTTTCATCCAAGTCGAGAAAAGACTCCATATGAGTTATGGTTTGGTAAGGTACCAAATATGTCTTATCTTAAAATTTGGGGTTGCAAGGTATTTGTCAAACGTTCGACTTCGACAAACTTGGACCCAAAGTGACAAATGCTTTTTCGTAGGGTATCCTAAGGAAACGAAAGGATATTACTTCTATTATCATCCGAGAACAAGATAATTGTTGCTCGTCATGGTATATTTTTGGAGAAAGAGTTTCTCGCAAAAGGAAGTAGTGGGAGTAATGTAATACTTGAAGAAATTCAAGATACATCACACAATACAATATCTCGATACGATCGATAAACCCACCACTTGATTCTTCGGCTAATGAGCATTTGGAAGAACCAAATCTACAAATAGTTGTGGAAGAAGTTCTAGTCCCGAGCTCATCTACTTCAACGCAAGTTGAAATAGAACTAAATCCGCATACTTGATGTGGATGAAGTTCGACGACTTTGAAGAACAAGTGCTACGAAGGTCACATAGGACGATCCGTGCACCCGAAAGGTACATGGGACCGCATGAAGTCTCGGTATTTGATGCGAAGATCCTCCGACCTATGCGAAGCGATGGATAGACCCGACTCTGATAAATGGCTGGAGGCCATGAGATCCGAAATACAATCCATGTATGACAACAAGGTTTGGAACCTGGTTGCACCACTTGTTGGGGTAAAACCCATAGCTAACAAGTGGGTTTTTTAAAAGAAAAACAGGCATGGATGATAATATGACTGTTTACAAAGTACGGCTAGTAGCGAAAGGTTTCAAGCAAATTCTCGACGTAGATTATGATGAAACTTTTTCGTCCGTAGCTATGTTTAAGTCAATTCGGATGTTCCTAGCAATTATCGTATTTCATGATTATGAAATATGGCAAGATGGATGTCAAAACTGCCTTCCTAAATGGAAATTTGGAAGAGGACGTGTATATGATACAGCCCATAAGTTTTGAGGATCCAAAGAATGCTGGGAAGTTATGCAAGCTTCTCAGATCCATTATGGATTGAAGCAAGCATCACGGAGTTGGAATCTTTGATTTGACGAAGAAGTCAAACAGTTTGACTTCATCAGATGCGAAGAAGAACATTGTGTATACAGGAAAATTAGTGGGAGTGTCATCGCTATTTTAATCCTCTATGTGGACGATATACTCTTAATGGGAAATAATATTCCCTATTGCAGAATCGACCAAATCTTCATTAAAGAAAGTGTTCTCAATGAAAGATTTGGGCAAGACTGTCTATATACTAGGCATAAAGATCTATAGAGATAGATCTAAGAGACTTATTGGATTAAGTCAAAGTACATACATTGATAAAGTGTCAATCGGTTCGAAGACGCGAATTCTAAGAAAAGATTTACGCCAATGAATTATGGTGCACAAACTTAGCAAGACTCGGTGTCCATTGACAATCGATGAGCAAAGCATAATGAGTAGAGTACCATATGCTTCGGCTATTGGCTCTATCATGTACGCCATGTTGTACACTCGCCCTGATATCTCGTACGCTTGGAGTGTGACGAGTAGATATCAGGCTAATCCATGCTAGAAGCACTGGAATGCTGCAAAGAATATCTTTAAGTACTTAAGAAGAACTAAGGATATGTTTCTCATCTACGGTGTTGACTCGGAGCTCGTGGTAAGTGGTTACACAGACGTTATCACCTCATATGAAAAATTATAAATAGAGGTGACGTAAAGATTTATAAAATTGACACGATCGGCAACACAAATCGATCCACTTACAAGATCTCTACCTCAAGCCAAGCACTAGTTGCACATATCTTCTATGGGTTTGAGACACATAGGAGATTGGGCGTGGATTTTTCTTTAAATCTTAGAGATTTATAGAATAAAGATATTTGTATAAGGCGAGCTCAATATGATTGACTCCAAGGTTAAGTGGGAGATTGTTAGTTTGTAATAATCTTGAAGTCAATAATACGATAAATTTGTTATATAAAGCTTTGTTCATGAATTGGATATTTAAACGATATTTTGTTTCCTTGAGTATTATTGAATTTATGAATCATTATGAGTTCATGACTGGAATTGTGAAACATCATAATATAGAATATACTCTTAAAAGTCACTAACCAAGGTAATTAGCGGGAACACTAATTAACCGTTATCGTGTTAGTATGTGGATTAAATGATGGTCAAGTTTTACAGACCATAGACAAAAAGTTGTCATTTTAATCACATAGATAGATGTTCTAGGAACATCGTATTTGATAGACTCCGAATGAAACATTAAATGGAATTGTGTTTGTGTCATTAATGTTTTCGTTCAATATTAAATTCTAAGATATGAGATATTCATCTTTCCTACATAAAATATGTATGTGTGTGATTTCTACCAAACGTTATCCGTAAAGGTGGCTATAAAGGTAGCTCTTTCGGTATACATAACTTATGCGGAGGAAGAGATGGTTTGCCAAAAGTACTATTGTCCCTCGTATTTCTATACGAGTTATAGCATCATCCCTTGATAGAGTAAGATTATCTCGCTAGCGGTATAATTACAACGATAATTATATTTGATAATTTACTCGGGATCAAGAAAAGATTAAGTTTGCAAGGATGACACATACCTACCTTGAAACTGATCCGATAGCTATGAGACAAAAGAATTAAACACAAGTAAATAGTTTACTTGGATCATGATATTGTACAAGATACATCATCATCATCGTGTAATTGGATGGTCATAGTGCATTCGCCGGATGCCTCCTATGATTATAGAAGTTAAAACGGTTTTAACTCTATTTACCAACATAACACGGATCCTGTCGGTCACACCGTATATAGAGTTAATCGGAGAATCTTATTGATTAATTATGAATTGTTTATAATTAATAATAAGATGGTTATAATTAATTATATATGATATAATTATATTTGTCATAGAGATGACAAGAAGCAAAAAATCGATTGAATTTATAACGTGTTGGACACGTCGTATAAATTCGCCGAAACAACAATGAGAAAAATATAATTGTAGATGACAATTATATATATTTGATTTGGATTTTAAATGTTAATTATGGATTTGAATTATGGGCCAAAGCCCATTTATAATTAAAGTCTTAATTAATAATTAAAAGCCCAAAATCGAAAAAAGCCCAAAATCAAAAAGCCCAAAACCGAAAAGCCCAAAAAGGCCCATGAAAAGCCCATGATGACCTCCAAGGGTATTTTGGTAATTTATCCAAAAGCCCAAGGGTATTTCGGTAATTTGACCAAAAAGCCCAATGGCGTTTTGGTAAATTGGATAAACTTTAAGGGTATTTTGGTCTTTTCACATTGAAACCTCCCTACTATTCATGAGGGCATTTTGGTAATTTGTCAATTCCACTTTTTCTATAAATAGAGGGGTAGGGTGAGAGAAAAAGTTCCACCAAATCAGTTCCACTTTCTCTCTCTCGGTATACGGTTGTTTCAGAATTCACGGGATCGGTGAATAGTGTTTTTACGAAAGTTGCGGTATTTCTGCACATTTGTGAAACGAATTACTGCGAGTCGTGAATAGTACTATTTCGTCTTTTCTCGGGTGAATAGTGTTTTTGCGAGAAACCGCGGTTTACGGTATTTCTGGCAAAAGAAATAAACCGCTCTCTGGTCAGTCCTGGTGGATAACCTACAGAGGCATCAGACGTTTGGTGCTCCGAGACAAGCCGATTTTCATTCCAATTGAAATTTGGAAGCGAGGTATAACATCTTATATTAATCTATTTAATTGTTAAGTAGATTAATATTTTAGAAATCAATCATGGAGTAGATCAATAAAGGTTTAAAGAGGTGTGTATCTCTCGGTAATCATCCGACACATCACTTTAACCCTAAGCTTAAGTTAAAGTAAAATAATATTTTACCGTCTTTTGTAAAGGATTAAATGTCGTAACTCTCGGTTATTATCCGACATACTTTAATCCCTAACTTAAGTAGAAGTAAAATTTTTGTTCTACGGTCTTTCCGCAGCTTGAGCATTAATGGGATTTGGGCATACCGAATCCCAACACTATCTTCCTTCTCTTGTCAGCTCCGGATTCGATCGGGGATTCCGGGACGCTTGAGTCGGGTGTTGGTGTGGAACATCCCGCACTCGTTGGATGTAACGGTGGAAGTCCACCACTAGTTGTTGTATCGGTATTATATTGGGAACTTGGCGGAAATGAGGCCGAACCTTGTCCGGCACTAAAAGAAGTGATTTGCGGGTTGTAATTAGGATCAGCATGCGGTTGTGATGGATAATATTGTTGTGATGGAATTTGTTGATAATAAGGATGCGGAGGGTTAGGATTTTGTTGATAGTATGGGTTCGGAGGGTTAGAACGTGGCATATCTTCACAAAAAATTTCAACACTCAATCGATGTGTCATTTCTTCGGTATGAGAGAGATTGAGAGATGTTATTTGATATTGCTAAAAAACATTAAAAAAATATAATGAATGTTATACATATAAAAAAGAATTAATTATTATAAATTAAAAATATAACTAATTACAAAAAATAAAGAATCTAATAAAAACTAATTAAAAAAAATGAATGACAAAAAAGAATGTAAATATATATTTAAAAAACTAATTACCAAAAAATATAAACTAATTATAAAATACTAATTATAAAATATAATATATACTAATAACTAACATTTTTTGTCAGAATCGAAAGATTGTCGAAAACCCGAAACTTTAAAATGAATTAACAACAAATAATATAACGAATTCTAAATTGACAATAATAACTAAATAACACTAATATAAATATTTTTGATTTTTTTCTGGATAATGTAACAAAATTACTATAATAATATAATTAGAGAATTGCTAATATCTAATGATTAACGAATTAACGAGAGAGAGTTTGGTTTGGAGAATTAAGAAGAGAGATAGAATGAAGTTGTTTGTGTGAGGATATGAGATAAAATGTGGTGGTATTTATAAGAAAAAAATTTGAATTATTATTTTTTTTTATTTTTTTTAATATCTGCGGGTTTGGGACGGGTAAAGTGGGTCGGGTCGGATGGGTAAAGTGGGTCGGGTCGGACGAGTTTTATTCTCGGGTTTCCCGGGTCGGGTCGGGCACGGATTAGGGCGGGTTGGACGGGTTGGGTCGGGTCGGGTCGGGTCGGGACGGGTCTAAAACGGATCGGGTCTAGCACGTTTTTTTGTCTGCGCCCGCGCTAGACCCGCTGATTTTAACGGGTCACGAGTCTGACGGATTTAAGCACGGATCAGATCGGATCGGGTCTGACCCGGACGATTTTTTTTTTTTAAACACTAGCAACAACTAGCTAGTAAGTTCCACCGTCTATATCAATTCCAAGTCCCATAGCCCATAATAGTTCATTGTTCCACAAAGAAAGCTTGTGTCAGTTGTCACGTGGAAACCACTGCATTGCCAATTTGCCATGCTTCCCGGTTCCCAAGAGTAGCATTGCATTGCTTTGCATGTAACGCGAATTGAATTGAAATTGTCTACCAACACGGGCTAGGAATTAGGATTCTATTCCTGTATAACACATTCGTCCTATAGTTGCGCAAAAGGCTCAAAAGCCCAATAGCCCGTTATTTAATTTATTTGATATATATTTTTTTAGAACTCTTATGAAAACATGTTATAAAATAACAAATGAAATGGAAAGGAAATATAAATTTTAATTGAAATCTGAACTCTTTTTTTATAAAATTAAATAATCTCAATCATAAATTAAATATCAATACATATTTTTTTTATAATACAGCATAAATATTCAATTAAATATCAATACATATTTTTTTTATAATACAGCATAAATATACAAACTCGATGTTGAACCTTCTAGCATTTCATTCAGGAGAACCGTAGTTTTTTTTTTCCAAAACATGCTCGTCCCTTAAATGTGCCTAAGAATGTTTCTTGTAATTCACGATATGAAGATATTAATTGGTTTTTTTTAAGAAACACAAAATACACATAATAGAAAAAAAAATTCGGCTGTTTACAAGAAAAATTACTCAATTCCAGCTTTCATTTTACTAATTAATAATTAATTAAGCCCTACAAGTATTTAAAACCCATGAAAACGAGAAAGTTTGAAATTATATTTGGTAGGGGTACGCCACGCCCGTACAATAGTGCAGCGCATGGGCGACGCTCAAAGGTCCCAGCAGCAAGCTACCGTGACGGACCTTTCCCCACAAAAAATTAATTTAATATCGTTGTGAGCACATGGCTCACATATCAGATATTAAACTGATAAGAACAGATACTACACTTGATCTTAGCCAAAAGGCCGAGAAAGGTATGATTTGAAACGAAGCTCGGTCCACCCTTTTATAGACTCGCGGAGAGTGCATGCTGTGGTATGCTCGCATGGTGGGACTAATCAAGCGCGTTTGTTTGTTCCGGCTTCTGTTTTGTGAAACAAACCGGTCATGCCATGTACTCACAGATGTTTTCTGGGCTGGGCTTTTAATGGACTAAAGTTCATTACCGAAAAAATTATAAAAAAATTGAAAAGCCATGTTAGTGTAAATTTGGAGAGCAAGATGCATAATTGTTGATAGAACCATTTCAATTAGGGGTGTATACAAATTAAGCAACCCTCCTAATCCGATTAACTCCTCCAACTGGACCAATGTAATCCGCAAAAAAACAAATTTAAATTTTATTTGGTTAAGTACTAATTTGATTTTAATTAACCGATCGCTTTATTTATTGATTATGGATTTTCAAAAGTATATACCAGTTAAATTTCGACCTGATTGCAGTAGCTTATTTGAATTTATATTTTCATTTTTACTAAATCTTTTTGGTATATGTGTACTGAAAACGATTAATAAAACAGTTTTACTACTGAATTAGACCTTGAATGATTAGAATAATCATTTCACTACTTGTCCTTGATATCTATTTACATTGTTTTTATTCTGTTTATTTTGAGCAATCAAAAAATACGCATTTGAAATTTGAAAAAAAAAGTAATAATTAACATAAACTACAGCCAATGTAAATCCAGCCAAATAACTGAAATTTTAACATAACTTAAAAAAATATGAAACAGAAATTACCAGCAGGGGTGGGGTCAATAATCGAATTGTAATACCTTATCGGATTGAAATCCATTAGCTAATCGGGTACTAAATAAAAAATCAACAATAATTCTTACCTAATAAAAAATATCAAACTAATAATATCTGATAGCCCTTGAAGCCCTAGGAATAGGATTATGGTATTGAAAGGTCAAAATAGTGCAAGAATGTAAATAACCTAAGATAGAAATGTATAAACCAATTTGAGACTTAATATTCAAGTGTAATGGCAGCGGAATATAATTTAAATCAATTTAATTCTCACAAGAATATAGCAATCAAAAAATGTGAGAAAAGAAAAGAAAATATCAATCAAGAACATAAGATGTAACGGAATTCGACTTTAACAATGCCTACGTCTTCAGGACCCTCAACCTCCAACAATTGAGGTTGAGCCGATATATTAAAAAGGGTTTTTACACTTGTAGAACTTGGTCCCTTACAAAAATGGGTTGTCAAGCCTATCGGTAACACGAGTAATAACACACTCAAAAACATGAGTGACAACACACTCAAAACAAGAAATGAGCACTACAACTCAAAAAGAAGTTGAGCACAACAGCTCAAGAAAATATTTTCAAGAAGATCACGAAGGATCAAGTTGAGAGAATAGAGAGAAGCTAGAATGAGCTTGAACAAAGATTTAACTAATTGAGTGTATTAATATCTTGAGTTATCTCTCTCTCGAATATGGCTAGTAAGCTCTCTGAAGTAATGATTTTGCTAGATGGATCACCCATTTTCAGTGAGAGAGATGATATTTTTAAAATAGATCTTCTGAAATAACTGAAGAAACTATTTTTCAGCCTAAACCGTTATAACGGTTTAGAAAGAATAGTCGTTGGATCAACTAAGTTGAAACGTTATAATGATTCATCAAATCTCTATATGTTTCATGAATCGTTGTAACGATTACAGAATCGTTACATAATGATACACTCTGATTTATATGCATATTTTTTCGCCTTAGAATATTTTTGAGTATTGAGATGAACCGTTATAACGATTCACTGGGCAAAAGTATTTTACTCTGTTGTTTAAGCTCAATTTATCTTGACCAATTCAACCTAATTTAAGTCTAACTAAACCTATGCCTAATGCAGTATTGATTTAGCTCTTATGTCATATCATTAGTCTTGGTTCTTATGCACTAATCCATTTACATGTTAATTCCTGTACAAAACTTAAACAAGATAAATTATAAAATTTAAGATTATTTTACAAATCGACAAATCAAAGAAAATGTTAAGTATAACAATATCTTTTTATATATTAAAAAATATAAAACTCAAAATACTAAATAATCAAGTTGTTTAAGAAAATATTTTTTCTCTACGGAACTTTATATTTTGGAACTTATGCATAATTCTTTCATTATCCATGGTATTATATTTTTTTTTCTCTGAAAGTAATCAAACAATTTAATAGGGTCAAAAATAAAATTCAAGAAGATCAAATTAGTAAAAACTTAATGCAAACTATTTTACAAAATTCAGAGAAGATCGACCAACTCCTAAAAGATCGGTAATTTCTGACTAGGCGGAACACACCGATTACCGAGAAGAGGATTTCGAAAGACTTTTATTCTTCCCTATAATATGTCTGTGAATGTGAAAAAATATTTTCCCGGCATATCAGGGTTTGGTCTTATATAGGTTCCTATTCGCGCCACTCAACCGTTGGGCGGTTTCAGTCGCCATATTCGGGACAAAACATTATGACGCTTTATGTCGCGCGTGGACATTCATGACACATTATGTCGTGTATGGGCATTCATGATGCATTATTTCAAGTTTGGATCGTGGCGGATAAGAAAATTCTGAGCTTGTAGAAGCCCCCGAGTTCGGCCTGTAAATCTACTTGAGCCCAATAGATGGTGTCGAGTAAGAAACCCTATCTTTAAGCCAACACACAACCACGCATACTTGAGCTCCTTATTCATGATTGTACGCTCCTGCAGAGTCTCTGCCAATTCCTAGACCTCACATTTAGTATCATATATGATATGAAGTTATTTTTTTATTAGTAATAATTAATTTAGCATGCTCTATTTTTGTTATTCAATATGTAATTATGATTCATATTGAATGATTTATTTAATCAACTTATTAGTTATGTTATCGAAATTAACGATTATATCATTTATGTGCATATTTTGCATATTATATACGTTGTTTTTCATATTTGCTCTTTTACTATTCAAATGGAAGTTACTGACAAGGGATGTCATGGCCAAGAGAAATATCCAATGTACCAAAAAATGTGTAATGTGCTCAAATTGTCCAAGTGAATCGGACGTACATCTCTTCTTTCTCTGTCCTTGTGTTTGTACATGTGTTGTATGGTCTAGCCAGACATTACAAGTGCTAGATTCTCCGGATTTGATACGGACTTGCCGAGCAAATCATCACAAGTTCTAGAAGGTTGTCGCACAAGGGAATTCAAACTTTGGGCCTCCACTTTCCTGGCGGGTTGTTGGGCTATGACGGGAGCAAAATACGTGCATCTTTCGGCCTAAAACAGATGTCATCGCAGGTCTTAGTTAGAAGAATCATAGAGGAAGTGTAGATGTGGTTCAAACATCTCTCTCAACATCAGGCGGCGAATTCGTTTTAGCCCTTAGTTTCTCTGGACCAGAGACTTTAATCGTCTCTATTATTTACACACTTTAGGCGATCATCGTAGCATGTTAGCAATTTATATACGCCTTTTGAACAACGGAAGCATATCCCTGAAATTGAACTGGAGATTAATGAAATTTGAAACATCATTTACAAGAAAATTTTTCATAAAGGATCAAAGAACCAACTTTATTAACAGAGAGAGTCAATCACCCCCTAAATATTTCACAGAGGGTCAAAGATACAAGTATTATTTGCTTCCCTAAGGTTTTCCCGATTTCTAGGCACTTTTGCCCAGCTTTTGCAGGTGTGGGGCCCAGTAGTCATTGACCAAATTTAGGGACGTGTAATACTTATGCCCCTAAGCTTATTTCTGAAAATATTATAAGATGTATAAGTAGAATATTCATCTTCTACGTTACGAGAAATAATAATGATCTAGCGGCAGAGATGATTGGGTTTGAGGCGCTACGATGACTTTTATCTTCAAAAACTTTTTTCCTCCAGATCCCCCTTCCTCGACATTTCCAGACTGCCAAGGATTACCATTACCCATTTGGGTTTGAGAGAGGGCGTGAGTTCGATCCCCCCGCCGCACCATTTTTTTTAATTCTTAGGGGCACAACTATTACTTGCGCCCCTAAAGTATAGACTTAATTCTATAACTTCGGAGAAGTTCCAAGTTGTGGATGCATTTAGGGGCGTAAGTAATATATGCGCCCTTAGTTTATATCTGATTATAATTTGTCTCTTTTTTAAAGAAGACCTCAATAAAAAAATTATTTAATCATATAATCAAACTTCATAAAACATTTAATCGTACATTAAAGTTCATAAAATAGTATATTTAATTCTACATCAACCTCCATAAAAAGTACACGTAATTTTTAATAGGATGATACAAAAAAATAAAGATAACACATGTAATTTCTAATAGTTCAAGCTTCATCTTCTTAAGGACCAACCTTGTGCTAATTACCTGTGTTAATAAAATTTGAAATCGAAAATGGGTGATAGAAGTCACAGTTGTTAATTTGACAAAAAAATAGTACAAACCTTCGTTGTTGGGGGGTGCAGGTGCATGTGCGCCTGCTATGTCCTGGTTGTTTGCATCGCCCACAAGTATATATTTGGTGTGTATTCTCTTCATCCATCTTATTCTGAATACTTAAATGCTGACGTCGGTCATTCTTAACAGCATAACTTGTAGGGTCTGATACTAGTTTGGGTCGCCAGATTTCAGGCCAAGTGTCAGAATTGCTAAAGGGCTCAAATTCGGGTGTCCACATTGCCAGCAACTCATTAACACGATAAAAAAAGCTACATATTTGTTACTACTTATGCCCCCTTGCGCACAACATGCTAAGATATGAGAACAAGGTATACATGTTTATTACGATTTTTGACAAGTACGTATACCTCCGGGCACTTCCATCCGAACCGTATGTATTTGGTTTCCTTTAATCTTGTTGCTCATAAATCTTCGACCAGTTTGAACCTCATATTTTCACTCGTTCCGATACGCTCTCACCGTATGTGTATTTCCCCTTAATCTCCTCTCCTCCAATAGGGCTTGGATTTTGGGGGAGAAGAGGAATCGTTGTTGAAACGTTGTTTCGGCATTTGTCTTTCTCTTAACAAAAAAAATTATCGACTTATAAAATGTTATTTCGACAAGCGAAGTTACGGACAACTCACGTGCTTCTTTAAAAACATTATTAAGGGACTCCGGTCCATTTATTGTCATCATGCACAATCTATGAACTCCATCATCGAATGAAAAGCCCATAAATCATATCGTGGTCGATTGTTCCTATCAACATCGTTAGGGTCCCTACTGATTTCCTCAAGCCATGTTGTCGCGTCGAGGCATTTTTCATGAATACGGCCGAGCCTCATGAGAAATTGATTTTGTTTCATTGCAAAAGTGGGGGTTAGTTTGAAGGGAATGGTAGAAATAAGGTTTTTTTTGGGGAATGTATGCCCACAAGTTACGGGATATAGGGCGCAAGTAATAGTTACGCCTTTAAGAATTAAAAAATGGCGTGACATGGGATCAAACTCACGCCCTTTTCAAATTCAGCGCCTCAAACCCAACCCCCATGTCACTAGACTATTATTATTTCTCGTAACGTATGATACAAATACTCTACTTATTTTGCATAATTTATTTCATTCGCTAGCTCTTAATTTTCGGATAAAGGTACGTAGTTGTTACTTTGCTTTTTACAAGCACGACTCCCAAGATTGTTATAAGTGTTTTCCTGATTCTCAGACATTTTCATCCATCTTTTGCGGTATAGGACCTAGTAGTCGTTGATCAAATTTAGTAGCTCAAGTAATACTTACGCTCTCCTTGTGAAATTTTTAGAAAATGATTGATCCCATCTGTTAATAAAGTTATTTTTTTTTTGGCCCTTTATCAAAATTTTCCCATTTACAATTTACATCCATCAGCATTTTTCTCTTCCGCCCTAATCTCGATTCTCCTTCCTTTCTAATCGCACAGTGAGTCAGTAACCGCCGCACTCTCTCGCTCTCCAAACCTATCCATGGCGAGCGCCACTTCACCACTATCCTTCCTCATTTCGCACCCCCAAAACCCTAAACCCATCTCTTCTTCTCCATCTCCCTCTCTCTCTCTTCCCAGACGAAACAATCTAACACGACTCCACTGCGCCACCAGCTCTACCACCGAGCTCTCGGCCTCCGCCACTCCGGCGGCGAAGAAACGCCGCCCGGCTGAAGAGAACATTCGCCAGGAGGCCTCTCGTCTCCACCCCGATTGCAACACCGAGTTCTCCGCCTGGTATTCTCCTTTCTACTTATAATTAATTAATCTATCTTCGTGTAAATTAAATTAACAAAGTTTCTTGTTGCGTTATAAGGTACGAGCCTTTCCCTGTAAACGAAGAAGACCCGAATGAGAAGTACTCTTTAGATGAAATAGTATACCGTAGCAAATCAGGTGGCCTTTTGGATGTTAAACATGACATGGAGGCACTAGCACAGTACCCAGGGTCCTACTGGAGGGATCTGTTTGATTCACGGATCGGGCACACGACGTGGCCGTATGGGTCGGGTGTGTGGTCCAAGAAAGAATTTGTCTTGCCTTGTATCAGCCCTGACCATATTGTGTCGCTTTTTGAAGGGAACTCGAATTTGTTCTGGGCTGAGAGACTTGGGAAGGAGCATCTAGGCGGGATGCCTGATTTATGGGTTAAGCATTGTGGGATTTCTCACACCGGTAGCTTTAAGGATCTTGGTATGACAGTTCTTGTGTCACAGGTACAGTAAATCCTTATTTGGTTAAAATTTATGCTAGATAGTTGTTTATATCCAAAATTCCAAATAATGAGGTTTAGTCTACCTATTAGTGAGGTACTCTGCCCTACTAACAAACTAAATAATTTAAAATATGTCTGGATTTTGCTTATTGTTTGTGATCTACATGAACTTGTATATTGTACATTGTGGGGTGAAAGTTTTAAGGATCTTGACATGGGACCACTGGTATCATGAGCTGTTTGTAAAATGACAAGCTGGGTTTTTTCATAGCAATCTAGTTGGACACCCTTCTGAATGTCCGTATACCTGTGCTTGCCAATCTTTTACATCATTGCTTATCTTATCATGAATGTGAGTCAAGCATGTGGAATTTTATTAGCAATGCGTTGATGTTAGGTTCTTGTAGAAATGTTAGCTCATTTTTTGTTGGTCTCCGGTAACCTCCTGGAGTCAGTAATCTATTAGAGGCAAAAGACACCACCACAAACCAACCGTATTCCATAGAAAATGGTGGGTACATCTGTACATTAAAATAAACTTGTATGGTAACAAATGTGGTGTAGTTAAGTCACTTAAAACATGACTTAGCTTCAACACTTGTATCATTGAACAATAGTTCAAAAAATAAGAGCATGATAAACAAAGAGATGTAATTACTAAAACAAGGATACAACCTTCGTGGATTTTTACCAGCCATTTTGGTGATATCAAATTTATAAAAGGATGATTCTGGGTCTATTCTCCTTCCAATTGTCCTTCTGCCACAGGATTTCTACATCATTCAATTGCATACAGTTGTGTTTTCAACTTGATTTGTATGTACTTCTTGTTCTACTCAAATAGGTGAATAGGCTGAGAAAGGCGCCTCTCTCTAGGCCTATTGCTGGAGTCGGCTGTGCCTCAACTGGTGACACCTCAGCTGCACTATCAGCCTACTGTGCAGCTGCTGGCATTCCAGCCATAGTGTTCTTGCCAGAAGACAGGATATCAATAGCTCAACTCATCCAACCTGTGTCAAATGGTGCAACTGTGCTGTCACTTGACACAGATTTCGATGGGTGCATGAGACTCATTAGAGAAGTCACTGCTGAGCTTCCGATCTACCTCGCCAACTCACTCAACTCCCTTCGTCTTGAGGGGCAAAAAACTGCAGCTATTGAAATCTTACAACAGTTTGACTGGGAGGTATCTATGTAGTATATTTCAACAGCTATATAAAAGGTCAATTTGATATCAGTTCTTGTAATATGAATGTGTCTTCAGTTTTCTGAGTTCTTTCTTCATCTTTGTGTAGCTGAATTTAGGCTAATTGATATCTTCTGTTTATATAGCCAAACCTTCTACTGAAAGGCAGCTTCACTAGTAGAATCCTATTGAGATTTTGTTATACTTGCACAGTGGTGAATGGGAAGGGTCCGAACGGGGCCCAATAGTGTACCTTTTTTTCTGGTTATTAAGTCTATACTAATGGTATTTTTTGTCCTATTTTGTTCTTTGTTTAGGTGCCTGATTGGATCATAGTGCCAGGTGGCAATCTAGGAAACATTTATGCCTTCTACAAAGGTTTTGAAATGTGTCGTGCACTAGGCCTAGTTGACCGGGTTCCTCGCCTTGTCTGCGCACAAGCAGCCAATGCAAATCCATTGTACCGATATTACAAATCTGGGTGGAAAGATTTTAACCCAATAACTGCAGAAACTACATTTGCCTCTGCAATCCAGATTGGAGACCCCGTCTCAATTGACCGAGCAGTGTTCGCACTAAAAGCGACAAATGGGATAGTAGAAGAGGCTACTGAGGAGGAATTGATGGATGCTATGTCGCTAGCAGATCGTACTGGCATGTTTGCATGCCCACATACTGGTGTGGCACTTGCAGCACTTTTCAAATTAAGGGATTCAAGGGTTATTGGAGCCAATGATCGGACAGTGGTGATTAGTACTGCACACGGTTTAAAATTTGCACAGTCAAAGGTGGATTACCACTCAGGAACCATTGCTGACATGGCGTGCCGGTACAAGAACCCACCAGTAAGTGTCAAGGCCAACTTTGGAGCAGTTATGGATGTGTTGAAGAAGAGTCTCAACAATGACAAGATTTAAGTTGTTTTCATCTTCCACACTTCTATTGGTGCCTTGGTTGTTATTGGTAGTTTGTTGATCAATTTAATTTTGATGGATCAATCTGGTGGGACATGAAGCCCACCATACCTAAATACCTAAACGGTAATTGCACTAGCCGCAAATTATGTGGTTTAGCAATAACTGTCTTTTTTATTTACGTTTAGAATAAAACGGTTGGAATAATTGGGATCTTGTACTCCCAACGCTTAGTTTACCTAGTAGACAAATTGAATACTTACAACATTTAGTTTAGCTCTTGCTGAACGCTCAGTGCTTTTTAATTCGACTACATTTATTAGGATACAAATTGTATTATCTCAAGAAAATTTGTCAAATTATTGTGAGTTAAACGCAATTGGTCTCCCCTTTATTTGGGAACATAATAATATAGGTACATGATATATACCTGAACAGACATTTTTCACATGGTGTATTAACCGTTGCAATTTTCTTTATGACAACGAAATTTGAACTGTAACCGACACCGCTTTTGACGAGACATGGAGAAACAATAATTTTCGGGGGCACGATTAGTAAAACCAAGGTACATGTTATACATATATTAGAACCTTCTCACACTGGGTCACAATTGCAAAAGATTAATACAAAGACACTAAAACCCGAATATCCATGAATATGATTTAAAATCACGTGGGGGCATCACATCGCGCTTGGAGTCTTTTTTTCTTTGATTTGCTGACGTTACTCCAACTAGAATAAAGTTGAGCAATTCAAGCGGGCCTTGCCATTGGATATTAGCCAGTTCCACTGTTATTAACGCATCCATACATACCAGACCCAGACACAGCCTGGTCAGATGAAAAAAGAAGATCAACTAGTGTTCTAAAGTATGAAACAGATGCAAATTCTGGTACCTGAGTGCCCCTACCCAGCACAACGAGAAAATGAAACAAAATGCACTTACAACTTGAAACTTACTAAAAAGTAAAAACTAGCAATCAAGGGTACCATTTACTGAAATAACTGAGATCTAATAAGTTTCAGAAAGTAAACCAAAAAAATTAACCTACTAGTACACAGAGTTGCATAAGATTAAAAAGAATATAAATTACAAACTTACTTTGTTGAGAGCATGTGCGCCATCCTGAAGTCGCAAGCCATTGAAATTCATTAACCTAAATGCAAAGCAAGTACTCAATTACCTAATAAAAGACACAGAAGATGCTAATTTCTGCTGGTATGCTGCCATAAATGGCACAGTATAAAAGTGTAGCATGCTGTACTAGTGCCCCTTTGAGAATTGAGATTCCCATCTATTTGGGGGATCTGCAATTAAGGAAGCACCAAGACGTACCGTGCTACAAGAATAAAATTAACATTAAAGGCGGGCAATACATTGAAAGACTAACAAAAATTAAATTATCATGAAAGGTAAAACAATACCCAGACTCACCTTGTGACAATTCCAAAATAGAAAGCTCCATCTTTTAGACTTTAAAAAAACATGTTTACTTCTAAGCAGGTACTCCCCATAGTACCTTACCTACACATAATAACACTGTATGTCATACAAACAATCTTCCAATACATTCATTGTGCATATCAAAGATAGCAATAATTGCATTACGATCAAGAAAAAAATGCTCAGATTAGGGATCAAGCAAATGTGTACCATGACAAGCAATACTTAACGCAATATCAACAGCATCAAACCGTACCATAGGCATAAATTTTCTCTGGAAAAAAAAACCTAGTTAGATTATTGTACCAACACATACATAGAGAGCATTGGCAGAAAAGATAGGGTGGAAGGAAGTTAGAGAGAGAGCAGTACTAGATGAACATAACAAAATATGAGCACAAATAACATACCTTGGGTGAGAACAAGTACTGCAGTGTTTGAAATAGGCACTATATCTCTAATTTTTCCACTCATGAATATTGTTTCCGTAGCTACAAGTAAAGCATACAAGTTCAGACAGAAGCGAGTAAATATCAGTCCTGGTAATTCCCTTATTCTGACAACAGACCTAACCCACAAAACTACTGCACAAAAGATTACCTAAACTCAGTTTATACCTGTACTTGTAGGCTGGTACAGATTTCAAAACCATGGTAGAAGTACTACTGTACTACTACATACCAGCGAAGACTAGAAGTTCTCGGTGAATAGCCATTCCTGAAACTATAGTATGCATTTAACTACAGGTAAAGTACTTGATGTTGGTAGCAATCTCATTCATACCAGCAGCTATCTATCTAGCTTATTAGACGGGAATTTAGAATAGATAATGACAATATCCTACCCAAAATTTCGACTGATTTTAGATTCCTTTCAGTTGTGTCATTGTCATTGGTACCACTATCTATACCAGAAGCTGATACCATTTTTAACAAATGATGCCCGTCCGATACCCAAAATATTTGTGCCTCTGAAAAAACACTACAAATAAAGTATAATCACACAGTTTATAAAACAAATGAAACAAGGCAAAGAATAGAAAGTTAAATTATCTACCAGCAGTAAAAATATTACAATACACAATTATCCTCCTCAAGAAGTTATTGTACATCAGTCAAAAGAGAAAACAAAGACCGTTTTGAGTGGCAAAAAATAATTTGCAGTCAGGGTAGGGAATGGATTGTTGATTCTAATATATAACAGAATGAGTCTTTTGAGAGGCAAAAAGGAATTTGCAGTCAGGATAGGGAATGGATAGTTGATACTAATATGTAATGAAATGGGGATAGATTCTAAAATGATTCTAAAAATTACTAGGTAATATAGAGTTATAGACCTCACATAACGAACAATAAAAAAAATGCATACTTGTGGAGAAATTTGGACGAACAGCTAGTAGCTGCACTGTGATTGCAACATCCAACCTAGTGGTGCAAAAATCTCTTGCTGCCATGTTACTCCTAGAATTGGGTCCCGTGACAGAATTGCTGAGAAGGTTAAAGAAATGGAGATCACCAGCAGAGTCAAGAACCATGAAGGTTTTCTTGGAAAATGGATGAATGGATATTGCTCTTGCCAGCTGTGGAACTTCATTTCCATTTTCTGACTTTATGGAACGACCCTCATTGAAGGAAATGAAAAACGAAAAACATTCTCCTGAGTTCTGTTTTACTTTCACAGTTCTCAATTTGCCTGAAACAATATTAATACTGCTCAAGAATTGAATACATAGAAAATTACAGCACATAGCAGTAATGAGGTAATCAAACCAATTAAGCTTAGTCATTAAAGACCATTTATTTCTACATATTGACAACAGTAATGTTGCTGCTGCTCATGTATACTTTTGGTATCCATAAAGATGACATATAATCGTGATTCGTGAAAATAAGTTAATAAACAGCAGAAATTGTACATTCCAGAACCAACAAAATTTTATGCTGAAGCTGCATAAGGCGTACCATTTTTCTTATTGGGCGAATGATCCACCATCCCATTTATCAACCCCTTCCCTTTCTTCACACTGCCTTCACCTCCCTTTCCCTCCTTCCCCTTAATCATCAGCCTAAGTTGAAAAACTCTAACACCACCTCTCTCCCCTAAAATTAAGCACCCCAAACCCACACACATCCCATACACAGGGTTCACCAGCTCAATGACTGCACATTTCTTCAACTCAACCACCATTGCACCACTCTTCTCCCTCAAACAGACAAACAACAGCCAGATCTGAGAAGCAGCAAGCGAGTGAATTGCCAGGATATTTTGGGATGACTTAACACGGAAGCCAAGGCCCAAGCCGAGCTGTAGAAATGGAGAGAAGAGGTCGGGCTTGAACTGGAGAGGAATGGGGGTGAACTGGTGCGAATTGAGGTGATAAGCAATCGGTGCGTGTGGGGAGAAGGAGATGAAGAGGAGGGCGCTGGAGGGTTGAATGAAAGAGAAGGCGGAGAGGGAGTTGAGGGAAGGGGAAGGGAGGGAAATGGGGGCTGAAGGAAGGGAAGGCGTTAGGAGGGGGAGGGAAGGGTAGAGGAGAGCGGTGGAGTCGGAGAGGAAGACAGCGAGAGAGGTGAAAGGGGGAGGGCTGGGGAGGATGGAAGTAATGGAGTGAGGGGAGGGGAAAGGAGGGGACGGGAGGGCAGTCGCATGGAGGGCCGAGGAAGGGGCAGGTGGGCCAGAAGGGGAGGTTGGAGGCATGGAGATGGAGGTTTCTTTTTGCTTTGGTTGGGTTTGGTTTGGAAGAAGGGAGAGAGAAATCAAGAATCGTATTGACTATTGACTGTGCCGCAGGTAGGGCTGCTATTCTGGCTCGCGCAGAGCTGCTATTCTGGCTCGATGATTAATTGAGCTTTGAGTTTACGCTGGCTCGCTCAAAACTCGCTCGATAGCTCGAAAAATATATAGGTATGTAATATGAAATTTCGCCAAATCTATGATTCTAAATCTAATCCTAAAACCTCATCTCCCTAGCCGCTATTCCTAGTTCCTATCATCAAAATTCAGAACCCCGAATAATTCCTATCGTCGCCTCAAAACTCAAAACCCTCGTCCCTCGTCAGTCGTCTCTCGTATCCTTTTGGCTTCTCCGATATCTCTTCCTTCGTTGTCGAGTCGAGTGGCTTATCTCTGACTTCCGCCATCGCACACAAGCACCGCCACGTCCATCACAACTCACACGCGGCGCGCCACAATTTCTCCTTAGTCCTCCCAGGTAACAACTCGAAGTCTCGAACTTTGACTGTACATTTTGAGTTTTTGATAGTAATTTCAAAAAATGCATTGTTATTGACTTATTTTAACTCAAACTCCTTTACTATCTTGTATGAACTCTACTGTCTTGTATGAACTCTATACATTTTGACAGTATCTCCAACTCTGTACATTTTGACAGTAATTTCAATGTAACACTATCTTGTATGAACTCCATTGTCTTTCACTGATAATTGTTTTAACTCATACCATATAGGTATCCTATGAAGTAAAAAACAACAATTAGACTATAGTTTCATCAATTGAGTCCTCGAAGGGATATTAATTATTTAAGATTAATCTGAATCACTCAGAAGATAAGCATTCCTTATGGGTTCGTTTGGCAAATCAAGGAATAGTTTTGGAAGAGTGATAAAAGAATAATTTTTTTTGAAGAGTGGTAGAAGAGTGATATTCTTGACTATTCGGAAGAACGAAAATATCGTTTGACAGTTGTTAATCAGAATAATTAAAATATGAATAATTATGATACTAACAATGATGATGATGATAATAATAATAATAAAATAATAATAATAATAATGATAATATAATAATAATAATAAAATAATAATCATAATTCATAATCATAATTATAATCATAATATAATAATATAATAATAATAATTAATAATATAATCATAATAATTTTAATAATATAATATAAAATCATAAACAAATAATAATAAAATAATAATCATAATATAATATAATAATAATAATATAATTATAATTATAATCATAATAATATAATAATAATAAATAATTATAATCATAATAATATAATTATAATATAATCATTGCTATAATTATAATATAATAATAATAATATAATAATAAAATTATAATCATAATCATAATATATATATTATTATAATAATATAATAATAATAATCATAATAATATAATAATATAATTATATTTATAATTATAATATAATAATATAATACTAAAATCATAATTATTATAATATAATAATAAATAATCATATAATAATAATACAATATATATAATATAATATAATAATAATCATCATAATAATAATATAATAATAAATCATAATCATAATTATAATTATAATATAATAATATAATATAACATAATCAAACAATAATCGCTATTCCGACGAGAGCTAATCCAGTATACCACCTATAACTTGAATACCGGATTAACACTCTTCCACACTCTTCTACTTAGTCTAAAATTCATTTGGCAAATTAATTAATCGGAATAGCTATTATATTCCTACTTTTTGTTATTCCACCAAGTGCCAAACAAACCCTATCTTAATGTACTGAATACTATGTTGAATCAGTGAATTATGGTATTGTATTGTATAATATGCTGATAAATATTCCCACTTAGATAAACAACAATTAGACTATAATTTCATCAATTGAGCCTCTAACATGAATTGTACTATATATGATAGATAAGGACATGAATAATACAAATGATTTATATGTCAAACTAAAACTATATCAGAATCTCAGTATTTAACTGAATACTTTCTAATTTGTCCATAGAACAAAATTGCATAATTAGGTTGTTGTTTCAACTGAATACTTTCTAGTTGTTATTTTAGGTACTATATTATTATTTTTCTGTTATGCAATTATATAATATATCTTATGAATTATGATGCTCATTTTCATTCTTTTAGGTAGAATGGCTACACCTGTAGAATCTGAAATTGCAACTAATGATTTAGACAAGATGATTGAAGAAGAGCTAGATATAGATGAGGCGATGTGAAATAGATGAGGTAGTGACAATGACGGTGATGAGGCGACAACGGATAATGAGGTGGTGGCGGCAGGGGGATGATTCTAATTCTGGAGCTACGTCACTTCTAAAGATAAACGTAAAAGATCTGAAGTTTGGGATCACTTTCATGATGTGGAAGTTAAGGACAAAAAGGATAAATGGTGATGATGAACAAGTGCATCCATTGTGAAAGGATGTACAAAGTTGTGATGAGAGGTCCTACATCAAATCTACAACGACACCTTCAAGCCTACCCTTATTTTAAAAGGTCAAAAGGAAAAACACAAGGTCTTATTAGATTTGAAATCATGTGAGAGTGACACTATATCAAAACTGAATTCAACTAGGGGTTATGATCAAATGAAATATAGGAAAATAATGATAAAAATGATCATAACTCACGAGTTACCCTTTGCATTTGTTGAGTACACTTGGTTTAACATCTTAATGAAATACAACAATTCTTTTTATCAAAGAGTGAGTAGAACAACAATTAGAAATGATTATAAAAAGTATTTGAAATGGAAAAAGATAAGATAAAAAAATCAAAAGTATTGATAGGATCTCGCTCACAAGTGATTGTTGGATTTCAAACCAAACCATAGGGTATATGTGCTTGACGGTACACTATATTGATTCTGATTGGAAATTATAAAAGCGAATTATCAATTTTTAATGAGCTTGCACCACACCATAGCGGTAGGGAATAACGGATGACATCCTAGATATTCTTATAAAATGGGAAATACAAGATAAAATTGGGACAATTACTCTAGATAATGCATCGAATAATAATAGGACAACATTAATTTTGAAGAGTAACTTTCAACAAAGGAGTAACTTGCATTTCAATGGATTATTTTTTCATGTGAGGTGTTGTGCTTATATTCTAAATTTGGTAGTGTAAGATGGTTTAAGAAAGATTGAGTGTTGTATTTGAAGATTAGGGAAGTCGTCAAGTATCTTAGAAAGTCCCGGGTCATCTTTTGAAATTCGGTGAAATAAAATGAATTTAGGTATCAAAACTAGTTGGTCTTTATGTACCGATGTGAAAACTAGGTGGAACTCGACTCACCGCATGCTTGAATCATCTCTTTATTATAGAAATGTTTTTTATAGCTATTCCATGAGGGACCCTATCTTTGAATGGGTGCCTACAGAGGAGGAGTGGGTAAGAGCCGAAAATATGAGTAAGTTGCTTGAAGTTTTCTTAGATGCCACCAATATTTTCTCGAGAAATCTATACTCAACATCAAATTTGTTTCTTGTGGAAGTTTATAAAGTTAAAAAGATGATTTATGAGCCTTATACATCTGATGATGTATTCTTGAATAGCATGAGTTTACCCATGTTTGAAAATTTTGAGAAATATTGAGGAGAAATTGGGGTTCTCATGTCGATTGCATCGATTTTAGATCCTCGTTTTAAATTATTATCAATAGACTTTACGTTCAAAAGGATGTACCCCTCTGAAGAAGTTGGTACTCGAATTGAAAAAGTGATAGAAACTCTTAAATCCCTCTATGAGAAGTATTTAAATGAACACAGAGCTAGTAAGGTTACCGTTAGTACCTCAAACCATGTCGTTAGTAACCTTATTTCTAGAAAAATGATGATTTCTATGCTTATCTTAAATCTGTGGGAGTTGAAAATTCATCTAAATATGATCTTGAAGTATACTTGGTAGAAGATGAGAGTTCATTTGACGTTTTGAAATGGTGGACTCAGAATTGTAGCAAATATCTAGTTTTAAGTAAGTTGGCACGTGATGTGCTTTGCATTCCAATAACCATTGTTGCTTCTGAATCGACCTTCAGTGCCGGAGGTCGGGTATTTGACGATTATCGTAGCTCACTTAAGAAGGATATGGTGGAGATTCTCATTTGTGCAGGTGATTGGTTAAAAGCTATTTCAAAGATGACAATACAAACACTACATGTTTATTATTTTCTTTTCTAAACTAGCTGTTTTTTTGTACAAAAAATATAATAATTTGGGTGTATTTTAATTTTTTCCAGCAATCTGCAAAAGAGGAAGATGACTTGGAGATTCAAGTTTCAATGATCAATCTAACTATTTCTTGACCTAAGGTAAATACTTGCTTAAGTGCAAAAAAAAAAATCTGGGGTTGGATACTATTTTTCATAGAATTTTCAGTATACTTGTTTTTTTTTTTGTAGATTGGAAAGGCATATGGTGGCAAATGGAAGAGGAATACTACCATCTTTTAGGTTTGTTACATATAATTCTCAGATTAATTATTTTCTATTTTTATTAGTTTTGTTAAGGATAAGTCAGGATCTGGTTGGGAGTATTGAGTACTCCATTGGTACTGAGGGCAATGGTACATATAAGTCAGGCTCGGTTTATGTGCCATATATTGATATGAATAATTACAATGGTACATTGGTATTGGGGGCACAAAAATTAAAATGATGATAATTTCTTTTTAAAAGTACAAAGCTTGACTATTGTTCATATATTGATATTAATAATTACAAAGGTTATGGTTGGCTTAACTGTTGTTATATTTCAACCGACCTTCTCACTTCAACCGTTGCTGCTAGGATAATATGGACTATCGTTGTATTTCAACCGACCTTCTCATTTAGACTGTTTTAATTATGATTGTTGTTGTATTGTATGTAATTTGAACTACTATTGTATTATTGTTTTAAACTGTTGTATTTGTGATCTGAAGTCTAAACTGTTGTATTTGTGATCTGAAGTCTGAACTGTTGTTGTATTTGTAGAATTGTTGTGTTTGCATAATTATTGTGATATGAAGTCTGAACTGTTGTAATTAGGGAATTATTGTGTTTGCATTATTTGGAGAATTATTGTGTTTCAATTTATGATAATATATCTAGTAAGCAATTGGGGTCTAGGTCTTAGAGATTTGTAGTTGTTTTTGTTGGCACTTAGAATTTATGATAATGTATGTATTCATTTTCAACAAACTTACAACTGGGGGTCTAGATGAGATTCTGGGAGTTGGTTGAAACTTGAAAATGAGCCAGATATCACGAGCCATGAGCGAGCTCGAGCTAGTTCGAGTTGATTTCGAGCTAGGATTTCAGCTCGAAGTGATGCTATTGACTCGCTCGACTCGACTCTAAAATGAAGTGAGCTGAGTTCGAGTTAGCCCTAACTCGCTCGAACTCGGCTCATATGCAGCCCTAGCCGTAGCTTTATTGGGACATGGATGTCTAAATTTTATTTGTTTAATTTTTTTTTTCTTTTTAAAAATATAAAAATTCTCCAATTCTCCTCACTTTGATTAAATAGTAACTTTGAATTCTTTTCAAAAAAAAATAATAACTTTGGAGGAAAAAAATATTGCTTTCTGCAAACTATTTTTGTCCAACTCACACCCATAAAATTAGTCCGCTTTAATGATTTTATTGTTTTGGAGGTGTTGAATTTTGTAATCTGTAAGTTTGTGAGATAAGTATGATGAATAATTTTTATTATTCTGATTTTGAGAAAACTATACAATGTCTTTATATGTGGCTCTCTCAACGAAAAAAAAAGAAAATTAATGATAATAAATGTTATCGTTATACTAACCACTCTATTGTGCCTATACATCATTATTGCCTATACAAGGAAATGGACAACATTTCTCTAATTAATTAAATAGAGAGGTTGGATGGTATATTTTTAATTAGCCAATGATGAAAATATCCTTCACGGTCTGAGACTAATTAATTATAAATCTAATCATTTTTATTTTAGCACTCCCTCTCAAGTTAGGATTGTATAAATCGTATAATCCTAATTTGCACGAAATATTTTCAAATGCCTTAACGCTTAATCCCTTTGTGAGGATGTCGACCAATTAGTCCTCACTCTTGACAAATGGAGTTTTGATCTCCTTTGATTGTACTTTTTTCTCTAATAAAGTGACAATCAATTTCGATATGCTTGGTGCGCTCATGAAAGACGGGATTAGTCGCAATGTGTCTTGCCGATTGATTATCACAAAATATCTTCATTGGTTCTTCGATCTTTTTATGTTCAAATCGGCTAGTACTTGCTTAAAATTCATGTTAATTCACTTGCGGTTGATGTCATTGCTCGATACTTCACTTCCACGCTCAACCGAGCCACGATATTTTGATTCTTGCTTTTTCATGTGATTAAGTTTCGGTCCATAAATGTGCAAAAGCCGATAGTTAATTTTCTATCAAAGTTTTCCACCCAATCTACATTGGAATAACCACATATAGCATTAGTGTTATTTCTTTTCATCCAAATTTTCTTATCGGGATTCCCCTTTAGATACGTTAATATTCTATTAATGGCATCTAAATGTGGTGTTCTTGGTAAATACATAAATTTACTTATTTGGCTTACGACAAATGACATGTCCAGTCAAGTGACGGTCAAATAGATTAATTTTCCTACGAGCTTTTGAAAGTGGTGTATATTTTTCAAAGGCTCACCATCCTCGATGTTTAATTTTATATTTGAGTCAATTGGGGTTGATACTGGTTTGCACTAACTTTTCGGTTTCTTTAAACAAATCAAGTACATATTTTCTTTGAAATATTAATAGCCCCTTAAAAAATGAGCTAGTTCTATCCCAAAAAAATATTTTAATTTGCCTAAATCTTTTATATTAAATTTTTATTTGAGGTCTCTTTTCACACAATTAATTTTCATTTGATTATCATCGGTTATGATTAAGTCACCAACATAGACTAATACTACGGTTATACTATTGGAATTATGCTTGGTAAACAAAGACGAATCAACACCACTAATTTTAAAATTACAAGAAATTAAAAAATGACTAAGTTTGTTATACCATACCCTTGGAGATTGTTTTAGCGTATAAATTAATTTTTTAATCTACAAATAAGATTAAGAATATTCTCCTTTCTATGGCCCGGTGGAAGGTTCATATACACCTCTTCTTCAAGTGTTTCTTGAAGAAAAATATTTTTTACATCCATTTGATAAAGGTTCCAACTTTTATTTACCATAATTGACAATAAAATCCTTACGATGTTCATTTTTATGACCGTGCAAAGATCTCATGGTAATCGATACCATAGGTTTGGGTGTACCCTTTGATAACTAACATAGCTTTGTACCATTTTATGGTACCATCACTACGATATTTAATCTTATGTACCCACTTACAACCAACCGGTTTCTTATTTTTTGGTAGAAAATATATTTCTGATCTTTGTTTTTTTTCTAAAGTATGGAGCTCCTCATCCATTACTTTACACTATTTTGGGATAAGTTTTGTTATCTCAAAAAAATTTGGTTCTTCGGTTTGTGATAGAGAATTTAAGAGCACGTAGTGATCATTGGTAATATTATCATAAGAAATATAATATTGAATTGAATATTATACCGAATATGTGATAAAATCTTTTAAACTCGTTGAAGGATAAGTTTGTCGACTTGTCCTCCTTAGCGGTACATCTTCTTCTTGAGTTCCGTCTATACTCTCATCTTCTTCGATCTCCTCATGTGATGGTTCATGATATCCATTTTCTTGATCCCCTACATGATTTTCTACAAATACCTCTCTTCCTTCTTAATTAGTAGCACAAGGTAAAATAAAATTATTTGAAGAGTGATAATCATTATACCTTTCCTCTATTGTTTTTAAAAAAGTTTATTTTAAAGAAAGAAAATATTTCTTGAAATATGAAGTTTTTTATTTTTTATATCATAACATTATATCCTTTTTTTGAGTGGAATATCTTAAAAATATGGCTTTTATTGAAGTAAAATCTAATTTATCTAATTTATTTTTATAAATAAAACATGTGCTTTTTTAAGTGATCTAAATTAATTTTTCTACCATAGAGAACTTCATGGACTTTTAAAACTCAATATAACACTAGGCAACCTATTAATTAAATAGACCGCGGTGAGAACGGATTCCGACCAAAAAATTCTAGGAATGTTGTTTTGAAATAAGAGAGTTCTTGTCATTTCAAGTAAGTGATATTATTTTCTCTCGGATACTCTATTTTGTTGCGGTGTGTAAACAAACGTGGTTTGATGAATGATACCCTTTGAGTTAGTAAATATTGAAAAATTTTGGTTAATGAATTTCATTCCATTATCCATTCTAAGAACTTTATTTTTTTTTATTATATTGTGTCTCCACAAAATTTATAAACATTTGAAAGTGAGTAAAGACTCACTTTTATTTTTCATAAGATATAACCAAGTAGTTTTTGAAAAATCATCAATGAAAATAATAAAATATCTAAAATCATTGTATGAGGTTACAAGAGCGGGCCTCTCATACATTGGAATGAATAAGTACAAATATTTCATTGCTTTTAGAATTAGAGTTACAAAAAATAAGCTTTATAAGTTTTGCAAATTTACAAGGTTCACACTTACTACAATAATCTTTAGAAAAATTAAACATAAAACTTAATATCTTATCGGACGGGTGTCCCACACGCTAAGTTCATTTAAATTGTCATCTTTTCTATTATGAAAAATAGACTTGTTGCTATCTAAAAAGTATAATCCATTTTCTAAATGTCCTTCATCAATTTTCTTCTTGGTGATTAGGTCCTAAAAATTACACGTTTTTTCTCGAAAAATTATTTCACAATTTAAATCTCTAGAAACCTTACTAATGGATAAAAGATTAATTGAGCATTTCTCACATAAAATATATCTTGAAGAAATCTTTTTTTTTTCAAAAATGCTAATCATACCCCCATCCCTCAATTTTAATTTTCTCATTGTTTGCAATCATAAAATATTGAGTTCCATTAATAGTACAATATTTTTTTAATAAAGCATGATTCCCTATCATATAATCAATGGACCCTGAATCGAGCACCCATTTTGTGCAGTCTAGATGCTTGTTGTTAACAATTAATTTTAGATTTAGACATTTGCTAATTGGTTTATTAATCACGTAATTATCATTGCTACTGAAATTAATTGCTGGGCTAGTTGAATTGAGCATAGACTTTTTTATAAGAGGAATGGGCTTATAGCTTATACCTTGGCCCAGTTGTGGCCTAGTAGGGTCGCCAGCATAGCCTCCAGGCGATTAAGCCGATCGCTATCTATGTTGTATGCGCGTTGATTCATCTCCTTCTCACTTGACTCTTTTGATAGCATCAAACCCTTTCTCTCCCCCACCTCCGATTCTAGGGTTTTCCCTTTTTGCGCGCTGCTTCCCTGGTTGTGATCATTGGAGATACAATACCCAACATTTATCGGATGAGTGTCCTTCCTTTTTGCAATGAGCACACCTCTCGACTTCCTTTTGTCTTGCCTCTTCCGATATTGGAGCACAGGACGACGAAGGCCTAGGCTTCAAACTTTGGATTCGAGTCTGAAGGACCCATGGCAACCCGTCTTGTTGTTTCTTGCTGAATGAAGGCAGTTACAACATCAAATGTGATCTTCTCGATTGACAACGAGACTTGTGCCCTAACTTCCTCATAACTTGTCAAGAGCTGCAAGGAAGGTATACACTCGGTCGATTTTTTCTCTTTCTTGGAGTACTAAAAGGTAAGTGGTTGGAGGTCTATACAATTTTAATTCTTCGTATTTAGATCTTACGTGTCCAATCAATTCGGGTATTGTTTTAGTTTCTTGTGAAATTTGGGCGATTTCTCTTTTGAGTTGGTAAATCTGAGAATGATTGTTTTTATTGCTGAATTGATTCTCAATAACTTGTCATAGCTCTAAAGTTGTTTCACAGTAAAAAATTTCTGATAATTGAGGCTCTAAAAAATTTAAAATGAGAGTCATTGCTTGACTATCCATCATGTCTCATTCATCTTGAACTCTTGCTCTCTTGTTTGGTCTTACTCTACTCTCATTTACATACCCGAGTAACTCTTTGCCTTTAAGAGTTACCTTGGTTGCCTTTGCCCCATGGAATGTACTTTTTGCCATTTAAAGGAATATTGGTCAATTTTTGTGAAGAGTTGAAATCTGTGTTTGGCCTTAGAGCTTTGGATATTTGAGCTATTTAGCTTTGATTTAGATCTGGAAAGGAGAATATTCCCTCTGTCGTTTTTGGCTATAACTCAGTGTTTCTGGTATTTTGCTGGTATTCGTCTCTTTCGCTCTTTGGAGAGAGCTCGCCCCGAAAAACTCCCATAACGTCCTTTCATTTAATGATATCACATGTTTAGTTCAGAATAATATCTCATATATTAACTATAATAGCGAGCAATCTATTTCTAACAAGTAAATCTATTGTTAATTCGTTTTGTTAAATTTTTGTTTTTAAAATGGCACCCTATTTGCACTTGTGAGTGAGATATTTTCTGAATATCGAGAATGGTTTAAAACATAGAGAAGATAGGAAACATACAATTAAAATAGATTTTCGTTCGTTTTTTTGTTTTTTTTTCTTTTACTTCAAAATATAAATATATAATACAAAGACCACTAGTGATCAATGTAATAAAGACAAATAATGAAATTTGAAGACATAGATCTTCGTCTTTTCTATTAAACGGACGTGACACTATTTGATGTTATCCTTGAAACAACAACAAGAAAGTAAACGACACTTGGGGTGGAGGTGTTTGGAGATGTGGGCAGCAGTGGCAATGGGAATGAGTTTGGTGTTTTTTTCCAAGCAGTGCAAACGAGAAGGGGTTATATTTTCCAAAATAATGCAAAAAAAATACTTTATTTCCATGAGTAGAAATATTCACACAACCTCAATTGTGTTCCCATCAAATTTAAAATCCAATAGTTGATGATATGAAAACCCTCACCCATTTCTCTTGAGAATCAATGTGCCGTACATGCCTTTAAGAATACAGTAGTGATATGATAATAAATTTATACAGTAGTTCCGAAAACCCGATTTTACTAAATCAAAGAAAAAAAAAACAAAGCAATTAATATTTCATATGTATATCATTTCTTCTGAAAAACAAATATAAAATGTTCTACAATCATAAATACTTATATTAATATAGAATATAATTTTGAAAAACAAGAAATTATTCAGATATAGTTTCCAAATAATAGATCTACAACGGGTCTACGAAGAAAACAAAAGTTGTATGTCAAAAGGTAAAGGGGATGGATCCTTTGACGATGGGTTATTTTGATAATCTTGACAATGAGCTTTAAATAATACAAAAAAATAAAAAAATCATAGATATATTTTGTTGCTCACAGATTGATAATATTTCAAATTTTGTGTAATTTCATTATCATTTGATAGTCCATCAAAGATAGTTAAATTGAAACTGTTACAAATTATATAAAATTTTAATGGTCTTTAATGGACTATCAAATAATAATAAAATTATATAAAATTTTAAATACTATCAAATAAAAGAATGTACCTATAATATTTTTAAGTTTTAAGTTTTTTTATATTTATTTAAAAGTTTATTGCTAAAATTATCAAAATAACCGATTGTAAGGGCATCTCCCAAATGTAAAACGGTAAACAAATAAGAAACACAATCTCCGCTCGAATTCCAGTGAATGCAGAGATCGAATTAATATAAGGATGGTGAACAAATGCAAAAAATCGAAAATAAACTGGGACTAATAAAGAAAAGAAGAAGTAAAGAATGGTCAAACAACATGAAATTTTTGTTTGATTGAGGCAATCTTCATATTAAAGCGTGGTCTAAAGTCGGTAACAAAAAAGTAAAGTTAGCCGGGCATCTTATCTATATTATTTATACTATATTATACGACTATATGTTTTAGAGACGTCCATTAATATTATCAGATAATATATAATGACTGAAATATTTTTATTCAATTTATGATTGAGATTGATTGATTTTATAAAGGCAATAGTTTATATTTTGATCAAACTCATTTTTTTCTCCATTTCATTTGCTATTATTTTGCCAATGCATTTATAGAAGATCGAACAAAAAATTTATACCAAATAAATTAAATATTATTAAGTTTATTGTAAAAAGAAAACTATGCATTGTGCAATCTTACTAAAAAAAATTATTATATTTTGCACATTATTTTTTATTAAATAATGAATTATTTTTACTTCAAAATTTAAAAGTCTTTGTAATTTATTTATATATAAATTATATATAAATAAAACATATTATTTTTATAATAAAATTCATATTAAATATAATTATTTTATAAAAGAAATTACATATTAAATAATTAAATATCAACTATTATTAAGTTTATTGTAACATAAAGAAAACTACACATTGTACGATTTAAATATTACCCAAAAAAGGAAATTATTATCTTTTGTACATCATTTTTTTATTAAATAATAAATTAAATTTATTTAAAATTTTAAAAGTTTGTGATTAATTTAGACATTAATTATAATAAAATTAATATTAGATATAAATATTTTTAAAATTAATAGCGTATGTATTGAATTTATCTATTAATGTTCAGCTTTTCAACCTTTATTCAATGATCAACACATCCCTAATTGAATGGTTCTAATCAAAAATTTAAAAACTAACAATTTAGATTTTAGTCAGTGTCATTTTTTCTCTCCATTTTATTTTCTATTTTTATCATGCATTAATGTAATATCTACAAAATTAATCCATCAAATAAATTAATACTCAACTATTTTTAACTTTCTTGAAAAAAAAACTATCTACTATACAACTTTATTTAAAAAATATTATATTTTGTAAATCATATTTTATAAAATAATGAGTTAATTTTATTTATAAATTTAAGAGTCTTTATAATTGATTTAGTCAGACATTATATCTAAATAAAATATATTATTTATTTATAATAAAAGCATACAAGTATTTTTAAGAGTCTTTGACCATTAATGTTATCAGATAATGTATAATGATCGAAATACTCATATTTAAATTTACGACTGAGAACGATTGATTTTATAAAAGTGACGGTCCATATTTCAATCAAACTCATTTTTCCTCTCCATTTCATTTGCTATTTTTTACATTACATTTATAGGGGATCTAAAAAAAAGTTGTATCTCAAATAAAATTAAATATCAACTATTATTAAATTTTATTATAAAAAAGAAATTATGCTAAAAATTATTATATTTTGTACATCATTTTTTTATTAAATAATGACCTAATTTTATTTAAAAATTTAAGAGTTTTATAATTAATTTAGATATAAATTATATTTAAATAAAATATATTATTTATTTATAATAAATTAGTGTCAGATACAAATAGTAAAATTAAGAGGATCTGCACAACAAATGGGTTCTATGCTAGTATATTATAGAGAGTATATGTATTGAAGATGTCCATTAATGTTATCAGATAATGTATAATAATGATTGAAATATCTATATTTAATTTATGATTGAGACTAATTGATTTTATAAAAGCAACAATTTAGATTTTAGTCAAACCCAATGTTCCTCTCCATTTCATTTGCTATTTTTTTATCATATATTTATAGGAGATCTATAAAAAAAATCTGCATATCAAATAAACTAAACATCAACTATTATTAGATTTTACTGTACTACCTTACTAAAAAAAAATTCACATTGTACAACCTTACTAAAAAAGTAAAATTAAAATTATTATATTCTGTACATTATCTTTTATTAAATAATAAATTAATTTTATTTAAAAATAATAAAACCTTTGTAAGTGATTTTAGATATAAATTATATCTGAGTAAAATATATTATTAATGTTAAATGTAATTATTTTTTTAAAAATATCAAATAACTAAATACTAGCTATTATCGAGTCCCAAGCGCGCCAGCATGCCTTAGAGCAGAATGCCATTGTGGACAACTTATTATCATGTTTGCGCGCTTTTACCGTCAGGATAACTTAATTTCATTGCTTTATCTCCCAATACCAATTTCACAAACAATTTCTCGTCATCTTGGGTTCTCGCAATGTGGAAACACGGAGTTCAATAGTGATAATAAATCGCCATGACTTGAGATTACAACACCACGCAACAAAGAAAAAGGTAACCAAAGAAAATATTGATTAAATAAAAAAAATCACTGTAGAGGGCTTTCTCTACTATTGTCTGTTCGCTTCACCTCTCAAAACTACATTTGGAAAGTATGGAACCCAATTTTGCTTGCTCATAATCCTAAACCTACATAAATTACACAATTTTTTACATCTACATCCCCATGCCAAAATCCTACAGAGATCTCCCTGCGGGGAGAAAATGGCCATATAGCAGTAAGCAATCTACCTGTCAGATCAGCCAGGGCATTTTAGGCAACTTTGCCGCGGCACCAATTTCTTCTTCATTCAAACATAACCACCATTATAATGAACACGCCTCTTCTGTTTGTTGTACATCCTCCCCTCTGGAAAGAAAGGTCATCATTATGGGTAAGATGTATCATGTAAGTGTTGTGCCTTGAATTGATGCCCCAGAATCAAATGGTCTTGCTGCTGTTTGTTGCAGCTCATTTAGAAGACCTAGCACCTTTAGTGTTTGGCTGTATCAAGAGAAATTGTCAAAACAAGAGAACAAAAATCATCATCATCATCATCATCATTATCATTCTCATTATTCTCATCATCATTATCATCAATATCATTGTCACAATTACTATCATTAATGTTTTATATTTGAGATCTCTGAACTTATGTTTTTGGATTGGGTTTTATTTCCAGCTTAATCCAATTAATTTGGTATTAAAGTCTTTGTTGTTGTTGTTGTTGTAAGAGAAAAAAACTAATATTCCAGACTTGCCCAAAATATTTTTGTGTAGTTCAACTTCAACAAAAGGGGAAAGATCAAGAGTCATTGAAACTGAGACATTTAAAGAAACTGCAGATATGACTAACCTAGATAGCGTTGAATGGATGTTCTTATTAATAACATAAGAAGCAAGCGGGGCACGCAAATTTGTATGCTTTGTCAATACATTCTCAAGTTGTGTAGAAGGTAACTGCAAGCACCACATTTTTTTTTCAAAATCATTAATAAAAAAAACAACAGCTTCCAGTTCATCCTCATGTTACCCAAATCGACAACACTGCAAAAAATCAAACCTTAAAGATGGATACAGACACCGGTCAGTTTATGAATAACACATTTATACGGAACCCAACTCTAGCAAATGTGTGTGTGTGTGTGTGAGAGAGAGAGAGGCACTAGACCTCCAATACGACTGGAAAAGAATGAGGCTGTGTTTGGTACACCAACTTCAAAAATCCAGCATACAACTTGGGCATTTTCCAAATCTAGCATACATTGGTGGAACACCACAGTAGATGTAAGTTATCCGATATACTTAAAAAAATTGCAGTAAAAGAGAAACAAATCAATAAAACAGTTCTGTTTTCTGGAAGTAGCATGCTTGCCTACTGATACAAGGGGCAATCAAAATTAGAAGGCAACATATAAAAAATATTCATGTGTTCCCATCTCGCCAAAACCAAGAGAGAAAGAGAGAGAACCTGCTTGCTAACAAGCTTCAAAAGTAAGCTCATGACAAAATCAACCTAAAATGGAATTAAAGAGATAAACATCAAATACATAATCTGATCACGTTTAAGTGCTAGCCAGGTTTTGACAAAGTTTAAAATAGATGATAAACAATAAGTACTACACCAAAGTACCAGAGAGGGAAAAGCATCTATTGTTTGAATGACAGTCCTCATGAAAAGAAGAGGAAGCGGTGCTTTCTCCACCTATAGACAACAATTGAATCAACAAATAAAATCTTGGACAATTTGAATACTCTTTAGTGAACAAAAAAGACATCAATTACACCCACTATTTTTCCACATTTCAAACTGTACCAAGTATATTGCCAAGAAAGCACCCATTTAAGTGGACAAGGAATAACATAACATAATTTTTCATTTGATTTTAGACAAAATTTAAACTGATTCAAAGAATTTTTATTAACAGTAAAAGAATTTTTATTAACAGTAATATTCTTCCCACTGACCAACCAACAGAGCAAGAACTTTAAACAAATGAGTTAAAATAGTAGGTGATTTAGCGTAGGAGCATACAAAAATCAAACTTCTACTGTGCAATGTGAAATTAAGGTGAAAACAATGATTCTTTAATTCCTATAACATATATCAGTGCTCAGATTAGGTTTGAGTTTCTTTATTTATTTTTTTGGTTTTTCTCAATACTGTAAATCATGATATCTCTAATTAGGAATAAACAGTGGATGTGTTTTTGCCAAAACATTTTTTTACAAGAAAAGCATATGTGGTTTATAGGCAGCACCATTTGGTTCAAAGCTTTTGCCAAAACTTGATGCGTGAACACAGTGCGCTGCTCAAAACAAGCCGTGCATGCATCTGTCACCTGAAAGAAGTTGTAATTGTTACCATCTGCATTTTCACATAACTTGTAGATATGTTATCTCCTTGTACATACAGATCTACTATATATTACAATAATCACAAGGCCATCAGACAAAGGTGGTCCATTACTACAAGCTGTATGATACCAGATGAGATTCAAAATGATAGAAAGGGCCAAATACAAGCCAGAAGAAAGCATGAAATGCACCATTTGGCAATTATAAAAAAATGCAGCAGAAAGTAGGCATACTTTTTTCAAAGCAACCTGGTCTTTCTCAGGATTTATATCATGTATCGCAATTAAAACCTCAGTCGGGGTCAATGCTGGGCCCGTATGAGCAGAACCCTACAACCAAAAAGATTACAGGAAAGATTAACATCTTATGCATATTGTTCGGAGATTAATTAATTCCACTAAAATCAGCAAGAAGTTGTACCCAACAATACCTGTAGAATTCGAGCCAAAGCAGCTTGGAATTTTTCAAGAGGAAGATCTAAAAGCCTTGGGAATATCGGCAATACCTGACAAGATACCAATCATTTTAATCTTTCAAAAAAGTAACTGAAACAAATAAAGAATAAGGAATCAAGTGTAAAGCACAATACATCTTCCTTGGATAAAGAAGAGAGCATCGGAATTAGAATAACTGGATCCTGGAAAAGAAAGGATACGACTAAGAATTTCAAGTACAAGATCAAAATAAATGTTTTTATGATATACAACACAAGACAGCATCAGCTTTGCATTCTAGAAATAAAAGGAACAAGGTGTATGACCTCATCTGGGTGCTCGGCCAAATAAATTAAAAAGAGGGGGGAAAAGCACAAACACACAGGCACACATGCACAGCAGATGTTATGGTACCAAAATCTATCTCATTCGGTAGACCTGATGCAAAATTAGACAACAACAATTGTTGCTAAAGGTCCAACCTGGAGCTTAGTATAATATAGATGCTTAACAGCTCCTATAAGGTCAGCTGAAGGAGTTGACTCCTCTGTCAGAACTTGCAATACCTGACAGAATAGAAGACAATTAGTAAAACGCAGATCTCCAATCTATCGATTTTATATTTGCAGAAACTTCTGAAATAGAAATGAGAAAATACCAAAGTGACGAGGTTTTCACTTCCTTCTGGTAAATTGTAAATTATGTCAAGCAGCTCAGAACATGAACCTAGGTTTCTCAAGAGCACTGGTATGTGCCGGTGTATCGCCTGCATGGGTTTGATACAAAACATAAGTTAGAAAATTCTTTTTATGGAGGACTTTAACAAAAGAAAAGCAGGAACCTGTAGTAATTTGACACCATCCAAGATCGGCTAATATCAGTTTTTCTTAATTTAACTTAGTTTCACTGTAATATGTTGAGGTTCATGCAGGTCAAACCATAGTATAGCACTTGTCACATACATGTAACTGTTAAGGCATAATTGTATAAAAGAATCACCTGTTTGACAGCCTTTGGTGTCTTTCCATAAACATCAAACACAACACGGAGAAGACTAGGTTTCTGCATAAACCAATGTAGAATATAAATGATTTTGAATGCTCAAAAAGTATAGACAAATAAAATAATAATGCAATTAAGAGATTTGCATGCCTTTGAACAAAGAGCGAAGAAGAGAGAGATTTGGGTCTGGGCCTTAGATAGAGACGGGCCTGATGTCCTTGCCAAGACCAGACCAGACTCATTTTCAGACGAACCTGGTTCAGAACTTTGAGAGCTTGTAACTGACAATTCCTGGTTCATCTAAAGCAAATAAACAAAGTAGAAACATAAAATTAAAATTCCTTTAGCTATTCATAAAGCAAGGAAACTATAAGAACACATAGTGTTAAAATTTTCCTTATAACTATTTTATGCTGTTGAGAGAAACAAATACAAGACATAACAAAATCCTCATATTCCTTCAAACTCTCATTTGAACCTACCACTAAGAGTATGCTCTAGAATGAGGTAGAGAAGGGGAGGGGAGGGGATGGGAGAGGTGACCAGCCTGCTCGGCTCTTTGTTACTTGCTCCAGAAACTTAATGTTCAGAGGGGAGAGGAGAGGAACAAAGAACAAAATTTATATAGACTTCCCATCCAATCTTTACACCCCGATTTGGAGGGCAGCTTCCCCTCTCAACCCTTCCCTCCTTCCCTTCTTGTCCCCCTTGTCCCCTTCCAAGCTCGTTCTCTGGAGCAAACCCTAAGAGAAACATGCACATGGCCACTCAAGCATGCAATAACCTCCCTACCAGCCCCCAGCCATAGAAAACGGTATAAAAGGAAAAGGAAAAGGAAAAGGAAAAGGAAACGGAGTGGAATAGAAACACAAGAACACACACACAACACAAGCAGCCAGAACACCAGCTCAAGCTCATGCTAGAAAATTTTAATTATTTTTTTCGTGACCTTGTTAGTGTATGGTTTGTACTGTAGACTTCATTTAAACAGCACAACAATCAGTTGTATCCTTCAGTATAAGATTGTAAATTTGAATTATCTATCAATTTTACCTCTAGTTTCACATCTCTAAAGGATGTTTGGTCAACCTCCATTTCTTGCGTATGGTCACGCACAACTGAGAGGAGCTTGTTGGTTGCAAATTCCTCAATTCTCACTGATGCATAGCTTAGGAGGTATAGTTTGTTCACAACCTTGAAAAAATCATCAATAATCAGCAATTTTAATACTTCTTTTAGTATTCTTTTCATTAGTGTCACAGAGTAGAGATGCTTACAAGTCTAATAGCCTTCGACCTAACTTCATCTTGAGAGTGGACAGCACACTGCAACAATTCAGAATTTATGAGAGGTGTACCAAGCTTTATCTCTAGAAATTTGCAGTTTTCTTGAGTGCCCCCAGTAGTTTTTTGCTGCCTACATGACAGTTTTTTTTGTATATAATAATAATTATATTATTAATAATAAGAATGATAAAAATAAAATTTGAAATCTACGAATGGCATCGCACCACTGGTAGTGGCACGGAGCAAACGTGTCACTGCCATTGACGTCTTTGTGTAAAACAGTGTAAAGTCAATGGTTTGCTCTTGCTCATCTGATCACAATTTCATTACCGTTGGATCAACATCACTATTGCCACCAAAGACGCCACTGACAGTGACGTGTTTACACTGTTTTACACAAAGACGTCACTGACAGTGGCGCGTTTACACTGTTTTACACAAAGACGCCACTGACAGTGGCGCATTTACACTGTTTTACACAAAGACGCCACTGGAAATGACGTGTTTGCTCCATGCCACTACCAGTGGCGCGCTGCCATTCGTAGATTTCAAATTTTGCTTTTATCACTCTTATTATTAAATAATTATTATATACAAAAAAATCTGCCTACATGAGGACAAATTCCTTTTTTTCCATTATTATGTTTTCATTCTAGAGTACTCTTGTTGTCAAAATAAGGAATAGTCTACCCAGACAATTCCTTGCTAAGAAAGAGAAAAACACTACCTTTAGAGCGATATCAAGACATGCCATTCTGGCAGATGGCCGACCTAATATTAGGCTCCAAACAGTACCTAGGCCTTGAGTAACACGATCTCCACCATCAATCTCCCTCTCCTTCTCAGTCCCGCCATCAGACATGCCACACAGCTCCTTGAGCAGATGAAAAGCAGAATCTGGCAAGAAAGGGGCATCACCAAGCAACCGACTGAAGGACTTGTCATTTGAAGGCAGATTGTCCAGTAATGCCCTTGCCTAGGGAAAAATGATTGATGTTTTAAACATATGCCAATTTTTGATGTTGTGTTTTTAACCAGTGTCCTATCAAAGGCCTAGACTGGAGTTGGAAAGGAGGGATCTTTTACTAGTGTCAGTCTGCACCAAATTTTTATCAGTGATATATCAGAGTCCAATCTTGGAGTGGGAAGACGGGAACATTTAACAGGACAATGCTTAGGTTATCAGGTCTGCGCTATTTTGAACTGGGACACCTTGTGAGGCTAAGCATTCAGGGACCAGTAGCATTATTTTGTATATAAATGAGTATACTGACCAGTGAAGTGAGAAACTTCTCATAGCGATGCAAAGCGGCAGAAGAAGAATCCATCTCTATCACAGCTTTTAGGTGATAAAGTAAATGCAATGCCAACTCATGACCCTTTAAAAATTAACAACAAAGAGAAGTAACTAAAATAAATAAGCAATTTCAATATTTCATTTATAACAAAAAATATCAAAAGAGGAAAAAAAGCCATTTTCCAAATCCAAGCAATACAATGAGGGGGTGTGGTTCAACCTATATCAATTGGGACTGATAGTGTATGGTGCATACAAGAATACGCAAACTGCATGGAAAATCTTTGCAGGTAGTACAGAATAAAAACCAATGGTGGAAAAAAATTATAATGAAGTCAATCAAAATTTAAGTTAGTTACCTTATGTCGGTGGAAGTCAACAGATATGTGCTTCTGTATCTGCTCAAGAATTTCATCACCTGGATCATTCTTCTCAAATATACAAAAAGAAAAATAAAATTAAAATAATGTAACCACATCAGAATCAGAATCCATTAAAAAATATCTCACTAAATAAATTCTCATCTTTCACTTCTTCAAGTATATATTGCAACAGTTTCAAAATATAAAACTGGTATAGCCTAGAAAACCACACTTAAAATACTTGTGTCCACATACACCGAGCTTATTCTTCTAACATACCATAGGTTATGTACATAAGGCATGACTAGTATCTTGTCCGTGAGTTGCTACGGTGATGTCTTTTAAAAATATAAAAATTCATATATTCATGTGAAAAGAAAAGAAATAAAAATGAAGATATTTTAGTAATTAATGTAAATTTCAATCATAGATATATAATTAATGTAAAATAAATACATAATTGAGAGGAAAATTGACATTCAGAATTTAAGGAAAGTTGAAATTCATAATTGATGACAATCTAAGAAAAAAAGGAACAAAATAGAGCAATTGTACTCCTAAATTATGTAGCATTTCATGTAACAATCAAAATTGAAAGAAAATTATAACTTCAACACAAATGTCCATAGAGATACCAACATTATTTAACGAATAATTCAATCCAATGACAGATATTAGCTCTAGAAATTCAACAAAAAATCTGGACCGTTTCAAAATCAGAACACTTACATGCTTAATAAAGAGTAAAGATATAAGATAACATACCAGAGCAACCATACGGGCAAGAGGCCGCAAGTAGGAATCACTCTTTCCATCAATTATTCGCTTGATAGCCATCTGACGAACGTCTCTCCTCTCCCCCTCACACAAATCCAAGCAAAGTGGAAACACTGGCAATTCACCACTACTTGCACTTGCATCCTCCATCAAAGAGTCTTTATTCTCGGCTTGAAAAGGTCGATCAGACTCAGAATTATGATCATCAGGTGAATATTCAGCTGCACCTTGGTCAGTGAAAGTCAAATCAGGAGGTGGAGCTGTAGCTCTTACCACTTCAGATTTTATTTCAATCACTTCTTTTGTCAGTGTTTCAGCAACATCAGTCAATTTGATAACCTGTGGAGATTTTGATTCTGGTTCCACTTTCATGTCAAGGCTTGGTACAGCTTCTGTAAAATCAGTCTCTGACAAGGGCAGAGGAGGTGGCTGCCTGGTAGATAGGTGTGATAGTGAAGGTGCAGGGCGTGAATCAACAGAAGTTATATCTGTGCTCACTTGTGATTGGATGTGGCTTGCGACTGAGGAGCCCATGGACCCAGCTGGCCGGCGGGGATCCAGGCGACGAGGGTCCTGAAAAGAGGAAGAAAAGGTCAGCAGTCCTGTATTAGTGGTTTGATTGAGATGATGTAGGACAACTTTTTTTCCAAAAACTTGGCAGAGGCTGCCATGGGTAGATTAACTTAAATTAATGTTTTACATCACAAGAAGACTCTGCTTCTTAAAAGAAGACTCTCTCTCTCTCTCTCTCTCTCTCTCTCTCTCATTCTCTGGAGGGGTTGCCAGGTCTCTCTCTTTCAATTAAAAAAGTATAAAAGAACTATTCCTATCTCATATAACAAATCTTTGAAGATGCACATTTACAGTCCTCTCATTACTTCGTTAAACTTACCCAAATTGCTTCCCATTTCCTTGATTTTTGGCAATAACAGTGGAGGATTCTTTTGGCATCCTTTGCAATATAGAAAAAGAAAATTAATGTTCACTAGGATTACGCATGATATTTCTTGTTTATCAGGATGATGCATGACATTTAAGTTTTTGCTAAGTGATGTATAAAATTGACAAAGGAACTTTAAACAATACTCTTCTGGGATCACGCTTCACATCAGTACCATCTCCCAAGCTAACCAGGTTCTCCGTCAAAGCAACAGTGGGGACCTGTGTATGTGGGCTGAAGACAGGAAGTGATTTTGGTAGTCGTTGCATCGTCTCTATGACAATATCGGCCAATAAATCTGCATGTATGTTGGAGATGAGAAGCTCAAGTGGGCCAACTCCTCTCTCTCCTTCGGCTATTAAAGCACCAATAACAACTATCATTTTACCAGCTGGGGTCAAGTCGCTGTTGTTTTCGCTCTGATCTGAGGACAGATTCTCATCAGATCGGGCACACTTAGATGGCAGGTTCTCAGGGACCAAGGTTGTGGGGCCTCTTTTTCTGCTGATGGAATCTTCTGCAGGTTGAGGATGCACATCCTGCAAAGATGAATATAAAAAACATATATAAATAAAGCTTTTATTAATTAAAGTTATGTACATGAGATATCATACATTGAACATTGTATTTTTTTTTTTTTTGTAATATTGTACGTCATTTTCAGAAGACTCGGTGTCATTTTTATTATGGTTTTCAGTTCATATTTATTTCATCAGCTTTTTTGTGCATAATTGCGGAAGACAGTAAATTAGAAAGCTATGCTGTCCTAATCAAGGCCTCATTGAAAAAAGTGGATGGAATTGGAACTTTTGTGCGGAATTGGTAGTGATCAAGCATTATTGTGTAGAATCAAGGCCTCGAAGTGATGATTTGGAGCAAATGTCAATGACTTTGTTCAAGATTCCTTAATTATTAGCGAGAGAGAGAGAGTGAATAACCTGATAAGATCTGAAATTATCACGAGAAGATCGCTCAATGTTGCGTGACGTCTTCTCAACTTGACGTATTATTTGCTCAGTTGATTCACCTGGACTAAGTCCTCTTAATGCCATAATGAGCTTATCCCTTGACTGTAATTAACATGCAAAATTGCAAAATGCAATAAACAGTGAAAACCAAATGAACACAATAAAGGGAAGGATACAGCAAACTAACAAAATGTAATGCCCCAATTTGGGGCTACCAGAAATTGCTAAGTTATGTGTGAAGTGTGATCTCCAAAGTAGTACAGCCGTTCTCAATTATGGGTCAGCAGCAATCCCACATGGTAAAATCAAAATGTGGTGTTTTCCGTACAGTAACAGATTTAATGATCACAAACTAATTTGTACTCATATTCAAAAGCTAGATTGATTCTGCTGTTAATTTGGGATCCAGCATTTTTTTCTTCAGAGAAAAAAAAAGAAGAAGAATACATATGTGGGTAAGATGAAGTCTGGGTTGGGAAGAATGAAAACTTGCAAATTATTTGCCAAACAAATTAGAGAAAGAAAGGTCTCTTAAATAAAGCAGAGACAGCAACATAATCTTAGAAGATATGAAGTAACCCATTCTGTCTGCTTAGCGAAACATTGTCATCATATGCAATTGCATTCCAATATATCGTAATCAGTTCTAAATTTTCTACTCTGTTCCAACCGAATTATTCTGAATCTCACAATTCAAACTACTGAGAATGTTCTTCAGTCCAAGTATCATTCACATATTCTGGTTCCCAATCATGTAACCCTGCCATGATGAATCAAACGAAGTATGACACATAACTCATTGGTGAGACCTCGTACCCACGCCCAGGGCCGTCTTGAGTTACCCCCACCAGACCCACAGCCCTCACGCCCGCGTACGAGTGAGGGTCATGTGGCCCACGACGATTAATGACGATAACTTGTCCTTATTAATATTCCTGTTGCCAAATAACCCTGCTATCAAATCAAGGACTTCAATCCTAGGCCCACTAACCTCTCGACCCCCCCCCCACCCCCAAAAAAAAAAAAAAAAAAAAAAAAAAAAAAAAAGCATCCACATCAATCTCAGACCCTAAACACATGGAAAAAGACAAAGTCAAGCCCTCAACCCCACATATTCAAACACTCAGCACAGCACTGCCATTTTTATGTAAAATGGCAACAATAAAGGAAAGTTGTTGGATAATACCTCAACCATGGAAGGGTTTGTGCTCCTCAAAAACCCTATAAATCCAGCCCGTAAGTTGTACCGGATGCTTGAAGAGTGAGCACCTTGTACTGAATTTATACTCAGATCGAAACTTAATAATCCAGAGAGTATATGCTCATAGTATGCTGGCCTCTTCTTTGCAATTGCAACTAAGCTGGAATCATTAGTTAGGAGAGAGTGTGAGGTTGACTTGCATGGGACAAGTAGTACCGTGATTATAGAGTATAATGCCAGTAGCAAAATTGACTGTAAGCATGCTGCTTGCTGAGTTCTTGTGTAAAGAATATTATTGGACAAATAAACTTCAATAAACCAGGATATCATACCAACTGGTAGTTAGATGAATGCCGTGGCTTACCAATTAATGGAGGTGATGGTAACAGCCCCATGTAGCGAATAGGAAGAGTGCAAGCTATCAAGCAGAAGATTCAGAGCTTTAATCCCATCAGATTCCAGAGTAACAGGGTCAAGAAATCTACAGCAGCCTCGTGGTATATTAATAATATTAAATCCCTTCCCTGTTATGTGGCACGAAAATATTCATGATACAGTCATTTTTCATATAAATCCAAAATAAATACAATGAAAATCAAAAGGCATACCAGGTGAACTTGTGGTATCAGGAAGTGGTGTCAATAACAAGACAGATGTCTCAAGGAACTTCAAAGCAGCTGTCTTTGTACCAACTGAGACAGACTGTTACATTTTTTTCTGTATAAGACATGAGAGAGGTCGAAAAGAAGCGCATGTGGAAAAGAAGTAAATCTAATTGAAACAAAAGTCTCTTGGTGTCTTGTTTTTTACTGAAGAATTTAATTGCCAGGCTGTAGATATGACCAATCATATTTGGTACTGGTGCCAATATGTCAGTGCTCTAATATATTATCTCTATTCTTCCCAGACCAACACAGTAGTATACCAGATGCAAGGGTCTGGCTAACCAGAACTATGCCCATACCGGTACAACACAATTAGCTTCTTAAGAATTATGATACAAAGACCCATTTAAACCCTTACTAACCAAATTGATAAAAAAGCAACAAAGATCAACGCTATAAATAATGTGTGTGCGAGTGAACTCATTTTGAGATGGTACAAGGTGGTACAGATATGATAACAAGGCAACAATATGCAATGATAGCATTTATAGAAAAAAAAAGACTGTAAACATGCCTCTGACAAGAGACCCAGTACCAACTCTTTAAACTGCACCATCAATGACCACATCTCTTCAAGCCATCGATCCACTGTTCCAAATGAGTTAATCTGTATTATGCAAGATACAAAAGTCAGGTTGATAATAAGAACTAGAATGTCCAAACTAAGAACTCATCATCAATAATGTGAAATAAAAGGGCAAATGCTGTAATAATGCCATTACAAACAAGATTTTCATGCAATAATAAATAAGCAAGTATAACATCCTTTAAGACATTTGCAAATATTGCACTTCAAAATGTCACTTCGCTTTTTTAGGAAATATAAAGATCAACAATCATATATCAATATCAAACTAATAACTGAAGCATTAAATTGATTAAATGCTGGATGATTTCAAACAAGAATTAGTGAGTTGTAAGTAACTAAATTAAATTGAAAATGGACATGCAAAAGAAGGAACTGCAATAGAAAATACTGCTATCATTAAATTAATTTCAAAAGGCCAGCAAAAGTAAATACTGCAATAGAAAACAAAGGAAAGTTCAAGAAAATGCCAACAGAAACTATTAAGAAAAAACTGGAACAGTAGATAATACTATTTCAATGGCTAGCACAAATAGCAAGCAAAATTTTATTAATTAAAATTTATGTTAGATTATTAGATAATATCAGTTAAATTAATCAATGTTTCAAATGAATACCATCTTAGTTTCTTCAAAACTATGAAAATATTCATTAGTAACCTGCATACTACTTCCTTTGTCTGCCATGTACATACAAGTGTAAGAGATTGAGATTGTCAAGTTGAGATCTGATAGAAATCCTTCACTGTATTGATACCAAGTTCAAATCATGAAGGGAACTTAATCTTGGTGGATAGAAGGAAAAGAAGAAAGAAAAGATCGGCCCCTTAATCAGCTATCTGGCATTTTTTTATGTACAGCAGGAGACAGTTTGCAGGTGTACTTGTGGATGCCTCCTGTAACATCCACCGCGAGCTTTTCGTATTTTTTTTTTTTTTCAAATTAAGTCTAGTTATCCACTTTTAAGAACCTACACTTGAAATTCCTATGAAAAATATATACTGATGATTGTCTCTCCTTCCAAAAAAAAATGGGAAGATTTTTGTCCACTGCAAAGTGAACTTCCATGAAAAAAGTTGAGATGTGAAGGGCCTTTCAAATAGTTCACTTCAGTAGCCAGTTATTTGTTGGATATTTCAAATATATACGTATTCTCTCGCATTATCTTTAGCTTATTATGCATCAAACCAACACAAAAGAAAAACTAAAGATCATAATCAAGATGAAAAAATAACCAATAGAACAGCATCACCATAACAAACAGTCGGATCTTTATACAGACAAAAAAGAGCCAAAATTTATTAAACAGAAACAAATAAAAAAATTTCATATCATTATATCTTGTAGCTGTTTGTTGGTTACAACAGTAGAAAGAGACCTGAAATGCAATTTCCTGTAAGACACCCGCAATTAAAACTGTGCCACATGTGATTGATTTCTTTACAACCAGCGGATCAGCATGCCGGAGAAATGAAATTAGGGTCGGTATTAGCACCGCCAGGTCTTCCTTTAACTCTGTACCAACAGCTTCTAACAACCTGAAAAGATTTCATTAAAATGTTAAAAAGTTTTCTTCCTAACATACATTTCAAATTCATTTGAAATAATAGTACTATCAAAATCATAACAATAGTAAAAGCATTTTGCCTGCCATGATAACAGAACTAGTCATATAAAATCATACATAAAGTTCAAATTTATTTTATTTTTTATGTGTTTCCTGGTTCTCTTTCTTTTTTCTCATTTTGGCTTCAACCAAATTCTTCAAAGAATGGCCACACAGTAGCAACATATCAGACAAGAATGCCAGAATCAGGTACTTAATCGGGAATAATATAAAGAAAAAGGATGCAGGAAAGTGCCATGTATTCTTAGAAAAAGAAAAAAACAAATGCAGCAAGTATGTAATAGGCTAACATATTCTCTGCTCCGGAGTTGGACGAGAAAAGGAATGGAATGGAATGAAAGACGGTGGAAAATTGAATACTGCAAGTCTCCTGAGTCACCTCCCGCCACCCTCTCCCACCCTCTGAAAATAGACTCAGGAGAAGATCGTTTTTTCACTCTTATTTTTCATCACTCTTTCTCTCTCTCTCTCTCTCTCCAGAGCACAGCCAAGAGGTATAACATACGAAAAGAAACCATGCTCTTAGGGCAGGTATATACTGGTAAAACTGAACCAGATAGCATATCAAGATGTAAGTTAAGGTGAGTGAAACTGACCAAAAAGTGAAACATCAAAGGTGATTATTCTATGATCAGATTTCCAACCAACAAGTACCGCCGTGTAGTATAATAGTAAGGAGTTTCAGTTTGTCAGGTAAGTACAAGTGTGATGATTTCTAATATGAATATCATTTTGAAGAAGTAAATCGAAAGTAAAGGTAAAGTTAACTTCATCCATCAAGTTCAATACCAACTAGATTAGTAATCCTTGATTTAGTCAACCAAGGCAGCATCTTCAACACTCCTTTTTTTCCACAAAACAAAAATTCCCAATGAAGTATAAACAGCAGACTAGCAATAGGTCTCATGCCACTTCAACAGCTTACAAAATCAATTCAAGAGTCATTGAGGTTTCTCAACTTTCTTTGTCAGTACACAGTGCTCATCATACTTTTGTCAGTAGGGACTTCTGAATAATTTTATTGGGGTCTCTATGAACTCTCAAGCATTACAAATGTGCCCCTAAGGTCAGGCGTAGATAAGAAGAAAACAGTAAAGATTGAAACCACCTAGTTTGCGAACTACTAACAATGACCAGTACAAACTACATTGGTTTGTCCCTTCAATTTCAAAAAATGAAAAAAAAATTTCTAAAGCTAGCTGCACAATTAAACTTTGATTTCAAAATACTCTTAGGCTCTTAGCTTAATGGATCATCCCCAGCACTGTAGTCCGAAACAAATGAAAAATAAATGGAAGAAAAATAACAAAACGATCTTATTTGAAAAAAAAAAAAGTAGTGGTCGTTTATAAATGCCTTTTTTAAATTATACTAAAAACTCCAGTTATCTATATGCAATCATTGAATTGAAAAGGAAAAAAAAAGTTGGATCTTGGAAGACTTTAACACGAGCTACAAAGCGACGTAAAAACGGAGGGAGAGATGCAACTTCTGAATTACTATTTCATCCCCCCTGCAACAACCCCCTGACACCCCCCCCCCCCACACACACACAACAAACACACGCGCACACAATAAGACGAAGGAATAAAAAAAGGCTCCAACATCCCTTCGCGACTACCAAATTTGATATGAATTCCGTTTCCAACCCCAATTTCACAAATGAATTCATAGAGAACTGCAATTACCTAAGAGCACGAGAAGAATCAAAGCGCGAAGAATCTTCGGCCATCGGCAATCCTCCGCCTCTCCGCTTCTCCAACTCCATGAATTGGATTGAGAAAAAACGAATTTTAAATCTAGGGTTCGAGAAATTATATAAGCGTGGATTCTCCCGTGAAAGACAGGAGGATGGGAAGGTCACGTGCCAAGCTCGTGATACCAGCGGATAAAATAATCAGATTAATAAGCAACTGTCCTTTGCTGTGGGCCTGTGGTCGAAATTTTCGGCGATGTGGTTAAAAGACTTCCTAACCGCTGGAGGGCGTTTTTGGGCTTATCAGCTTATGGCCCGTCATGTGTGATATCTATCATTTTGCAGCCTGGAAACATACTTAAATAAAGGAAAATTGTAAGCTTTGATGATGTTGTAATTCGCATGGAGATTAAATTGATTAAATCAGAGCCATCTACTAATTTTATGAACAAAAGCAAACTGCAATGCATTTAAAAACTCATTCTACTCATTACGTACACGTTTTTATAATTAATTTATGCCTCGTTTGTGATTTAATAAAATAAAAAAAATCACATGAATGTTTCAAATTATGACTTCTCTATGTTTATAAATTTATCAAGGATAAACTCAAATACTTATGAAAAAAAATTACACAAATTTTTACTATAATACACTTGTAACATTTTCCACTAATTTTACTAATGTTCTTAATCACTTTAGGCATTGTTTCATTACTAGCGCATGTACCCGCTCTTACGCGCGGACTCAAATTAACTTATTGAATGTTTAACTTAATGACTTTTATGATTTCAATGAAAAGAAAGCAAATGAAAAAATGAATAACCCATTTAAATTTACTCAAGAGTAGATTTTTATCTCCTCACTCTATGAAATAATGTACAATAATGTAAGACAATATGTGACCACCTAATACTTAAATTATAATAAAACTCTGAAATTAAAAAAAATCATTGAAGGTGTCCTCCATTTGTAACAGAATTTATACAAACAGAAAACTAAATAGAATTATACAAACAAACATTATACAATGCATCAACAAGATAACATGCAATCCAGCCTGATAAAATAAAACTTTTGAGTGTACTAAAAAATTTGAGCAGCAGCAAAGGAAAAAAAAAGATATCTCTAGAAATGTTGCTTTTGGATCGAATATACCCTTCCCAACTTTTCAAGAGACAACTCTTGGAACATTGAAATAATTATTCCACCTGCACAACTATTATTGATGATGATTGGAATAATAATAACAGTAATGATGGTGATGATAATAATAAAAATGATGATGATGATGATATTACTAATAATAATATAGATATTTCTTATCTCAATCCCAAACCAGATGAAATGTTAATCAATGTATATTTAAGAAGTGTAGCGGGCAATAACTTTCCATTGTGCCAGGAACAATGAAAGCACAATGGCACCCTTTTGGCCGTTTACCTGATCCGTATCGTACCCGATAAAACGGATATGAGTAAGGTTTTATTTTCATTAGGTTATCGGGTATGGGTATGGGTATGGGTATGGGTAAGAAAAAAATTTCGTTAACTTATCGGGTATGGATATGGATAAGGGGTTTTCGTTACCCGTTATCCATTGGGTAAATTATATAAATATATATAAGTATAATTATTTTATATTTTTAATAAATATGTATAGTTAAATTATATAAATATATATATATATATATAGTAATTAGTTTATAACAATTGACATGAAAAATTATATGATTTATGTAATATCTAAAATGTTAATTATTATTGCACTTTATTAGTATATTTATTTAATGTTATTTATTTGTCTAAATATACAATTTTTTCATTGAATTATTTTATATTTTTACCCATTATCTACTTTTACCCGTTCGTTATCCGAAATTTTTAATGGGTAAGGGTAGGGTAAGAGTAAAGAAAATTTTAACGGGTATGGATAGGGTATGAATAAAGAAAATTTTAATGAATATGGGTATGAAAATACCTTCACCCGTATACCCTACCCTACTCATTGACAGCCCTATATAAGTGGTACCTGAAACCTCCTATCACGGCCTTGAAGCAATAAATACTTTAAATTCTTATGTTGAATTCGAGTCGAGACCGAGTCTTGTACATTCTCATAAAAGAGAAGATTTGTGTGTTAATTAAATCATCCCAAACTTGATACCATATTGTTCCCTCAGAAATTATTAAAAAATAAATGTCTAAAAATATGTAATAAATTGTCAACAAAATAAACAATGAAGGAAATTTTGGGGAAAAATCCACCTGACTGGTAACATGATTTAAGCAAGCAATCATACTTATTATGTGACATGTACAATTTCGAAGTCAACATGGTGCCCAAAAAATTTTAGTGGTCCAAAATCAAAGCACATGCATGAAAAATATAATCTAGTGATCTTTTTCTTTTCCGGAAAATGATCCCACGGAACAAAATGTATTTCTATGAGCTTACTGAAAGGTTTATAAAGGTTTATTATGTTTCAATTGAAATTCAAAATATTCATCTTAATTTTCACTTGTTACCTAGATATTTTGGGAAAGCGATAGACCAACATCAAGCAGGAGCTTGTTACCAGAAGCATCTTTGGAATCCTCACAATAAATATCTTGTGCAATCAAGTCCTGACCAGCACCTTCAGCCATAACTATAACCATGTGGCCAAAGTCCCTGATCATTTTCTCAATAAGTTCAACCAAACCACCTGGGCCTTCTAAGAAGAAGAGTGATTCAAGAATTACGCACAAGTCCTAAAAAAAAGGAGAAAAGGAAAAACGATGAGCATTATTTCTAAAACGGACCTTGGAGAAGGCATGTGTCTCCACTTGTAAGAAATATCATTCTAAAACAAAACCTTGAGACCATTGTTACTTCACATAAAGCACATGACTGAACTTCCACACTATCTTTTCTTTAGAATGCAAAAGATACAAAAACAAATTTTTAAAGAAAAATCTTATTTGCATCAGATCAAATCCCTTGCCATTATTTATTCTCTTCAGTATTAGAGCTCTCTATTATTGCAGAACACAATAGACTGACATCTAGAGTGTTTGTTATGTCTTCAATAATTTAGCAATATGTGAAAACTAAAAAGTAATCTAATAATAGTCAACTAATCTGACAAACAACAACAAACAATGAAATTAAATTTAAATAGAGAAAACAGAGATGAAGCTTTAACTATTGACATTATTACATATCCTGCAACTCCCATTTTACAGATTTTCCACACTCCCAAGAGGACAATGTTGTTCTTTCACTAAGAAAAAGAATAATAATAATGTTGAGTCTTGCCATTATTACTTCTTTATTTGCATCTTTACGATGTTATTCAACATAAAAATAATCCTTGCAAAACATAGTCCAAATATAGTTTAGTTATTTTATTTTCTGTTTATCTCTTGATTAAGAGAAATAAATGTGTGCAATACTTAGCTGCAGAAGAGTTGAATGAAACAAAAAGTGTAGCAGTTATCTCATCCACAACATCATATGCCCCGTAGGTACTCCAAAGCTGCATTATCATATTTCATTAAGAAGAAAACAATCTGACATGTATAACGGTCATTCAACAGAAGTTGAAGATAAGAATAAAAAATAACCTGACCAGTAATGTAAATTTGTTGTATCCAGCAAATACTCTCTGAGTCTAATTTCTCATAAACCAATCATAAATACAAATTTAGAAATTAAGAGAGAAGAGATGGTCACATACCCAAAAAAACTCAAAGAAAAGTGCTCGGAGTTAACTTGCAGCATTGATTTCATATTGCATTGCATATCTCCTCACATATTGTCAATATTCAAAGTTTCAAACCTATCCTAAAATGTATTTAATAATCAGTATGCATATCAGGTCCATTTCTCATAAACCAATCATAAATACAAATTTAGAAATTAAGAGAGAAGAGATGGTCACAGACCAAAAAAAAACTCAGAGAAAAGTGCTCGGAGTTGAACTTGCAGCATTGATTTCATACTGCATTGCATATCTCCTCACATATTGTCAATATTCAAAGTTTCAAACCTATCCTAAAATGTATTTAATAATCTGTATGCATATCAGGTCCAAAAATTGACATTTTTTTCCTTTTTATTTAACATATTTAACAAAAACCAAATAAGAATGAAAGAATAAACACACCTGATGAGTCGTTCTCTTAAGATTTCTTGCCCCATAATAAAGTCACACTTCAGCCTTTTTATTTTCATTAAAACCAAATTCAATGAGGGATCAAATTGAGCTGTCACAATTGAAAAAAATTAAAAAGCAGTTAAAATTTTCATCACGGTGCCAATTCATATACAAGCTCACATTTCGATACAAAACAGTAATCAATCATGTATCAGATGTAGGAAAGGTTGGTTTTGCATTCCTAATGACTGATATATATCTATACCAAATTGTATCAGTAAAATTACATAGCACTCAAGATTTCTATCACTATGTACCCTTGTAAATTTACAATATAACAAAATTCTATCTAAAGAGGAAGCAAGTAATTTAACCTGATTCCAGATCCAGTGGCAAACATTTGTAACTAATCTATAAAATCTTGAAGTTTAGAAGTCAGGGAGCATTTTGCATGACAAAAGGAATTCATTTTTCCTAGGATCGATGAGTTAGGTCTGGTGGAGTAATTTACACAAAGTATTGAAAACTTTTATAATATAACTTGATTTAAAGATCAGAAAACAAAAATAGATGGTACCTTATAGGTCTCTACTTGAAATAATGAAAAGAAGAGGCAATCTGCGATGGTAAGGTTGCTTGCCGCTGATAAGGTTGGGTTGAGGCCATGAACTGGAGCCCTCCTGCACTGTCGCTCACTCGCTAGGGAATACGGTGCAGGGGAGACTGTGAATGCGAGATGGAGAGAGAGGGAGGCGATCTGTATCAGTAGGCGTTTGCGTGTGAGAAAGAGGATGGCAGAGTGATGTGAAGTGGAGGAGAGGGGTGGTGTGAGGGTGAGGCGGATGACAGAGAGAGGGGAAAGAGCAGAGAGGAAGAAAAAGGGTTTCGACAGTTTTTGTGAGAGGGGAGAGATCGAGATAGATAGAGGCAACAGGAGGTAGACAGGAACAACGAGGCGGGGTGGAGCGAGTGAGAGCATTGCGGTTTTGATCGAAAGAGGGATGGATCCATGGCGGAGGGGTGAAAGAGAAAGGCGCGAGACTTAAGTGAAAGGAGGGCCGCATCGAGATAGAATCACTGAATCAGTGAAAATTCGCTATTCAAACTGGAGAGGAAAAACAATGACAAACGTTTTAGCCCTTTAAGTCCACATATCGCATTTATATCAATTTTTTTTCACTTTCGGTGGTTTTGAAAGATAACAATCGAGCACATCAACATCTAAAGGGCGTGAGTTCAACTCACGCCTTTGTATCTTTGGGCGGTGTTCGGGCGAGGTAAAATGGAGATTTAAGGCGTGAGTTGAACTCACGCCTTAGTTAAACCGGCCGTTTGAAAATAACTTTCTCTAAGCGCGGTTCTCAGTAGATAACATTGATTATTAGGCTCTTTAAGTAAAAACTACACGTTTTACATAAAATGTGCCGCGAGGGTAAGATCGGAATTTCACATCTTAAAAAACCCAAAACAAACGGATGAATCCATTCCTTCGGTCCTTTTTAAGATAGAGAGAGAGATTTGTGCTCATAAATTCATTTGTACTTCACAAAAAAGTAAAAAAGAAGGTTCAAATTATGCTTTCTATTTGTTTTATGAATTCATTGAATCCAAATAAAATAATTATGACACATTTTCATTACCAAAGGTGAACTATAATGTACTTACAACGCGCTTTAATGATTGATCGGACGTTATTAGTTATTTCATGCCTCCTTCCTCAACGGAAAATTACCAAAACACACGGAAATACAGCTTACCTTTTGTTATTAGTTGTTTTATGAATTAATAATGTCTCCCAGATGTTTATGAACTTGTTGGGGTTAAATAAGAAAGCTACGAGTTTACTACACATTTTATGCGCTGAATTTAATTATAATGTAGTACTTACTAAAACACATTTTAATGGCTCTCAAGTTTTTCAGTCGTTCTTGATAGTAAACTGACAAAAACTCACGTGAATTTTTCTAATTAAGTTACTAACAAATATATGAATTTATCAAAAGGAACTTTTGTCGTACTTTTGAAGCAGCTTAAGAAAATGCTTCTCAAAAGATTCAGAGATTCGACATGACCAAAATGCTTATTAGTTTACCAGCATGATGAAAGAAGATAGTTCTATTTCTAATCACATGCGCATAAGATGGGTTATTTGGATTGCTTAAAGAAAAGGGGTTCTCATGTGGACAATGAGTTGGCGATGATTTGAGATCTCTACCTCGGGAATTACGATCGAGGAGTTGATCAGGAACTATCTCGAGACTCATAAGGAGACTAACATAGAAGAATTCCATAAATCTTTTATATTGTATGAGGTGATGATGTGGGAAGATGGTGACCTTCATGTTGATGGGGAAACGTTCTCCAAGGGAATTAGCGTTGAACACAGAGAGAAATAAGAACAAAGGACGTCAAGCACAATGGCTTAGGAAAGTTTCAAGTAGGGGCTTCGAATACCCCAAAGGTCATAGGACATGTTTCACCTGATGCTATATGCTTTTATTGCAAAGTCAAAAAAGAGCACTGGGAGAGGAATTGTGCCAAGTACGGAGCAAATAAGAGGTCCGGGATTGTATCAGCTTCAACGAGTATATAAATCATTGATGACAACACTTTGCAATCTCTTTTGATTTGATATAATGGTAAAGAATCATGTCATATTAATATATGTAGGCACAACTGCACAAGTGAGAGGTGGAGAAAGCAAAAGGAGGAAGAGTCATCAGCCATAAGTTTTTAGGTTAGAACATTTCGTTTTTAATTGTATCTTTATTTTCATGTGTTTACGTGGATGATTTATTGAGACCAATAAGAACAAACTTGATTCTCGTAATAAAGATGTTGTCTTGAATATTGTCCTTTATTAGTCTGTATTATAATCATTACGTGCTCGATAATATAAATTGTGCAAAAAGATTAACATAAAATTCTCCATAACAGTAATACTTTTGTTGGTTTACATTAAAATTATTGTGCGCTTGAGCCTTTATGACATGAGTTGCGTGGACAGATTAACACAAATGTAATAAAATAGTATTTTTTTTTTGTTAATTTATTTGAGTTTTATATCATTTGTTGTTTCATTTCAACAACTAAAATCATCATAATATAAATATTTATTTTGAATAATATCTTCTATTAATTTATATTACAATCATCGCAAGCTCGAGACTTTATAACACGAATTGTATGAAAATATTAACTCAAATACATCAAAATAATACTTCTTTCATTAGTCTATTTGTGTTTTGTTACATTTCTGACCTCATGTCAACTAATAAAATCACCAAAGTGCACAATATTTTTTTGAATTATATATTCTATTGATTTATATTATAATTATTGTATTCTCGAGATTTATGATAAGAATTACGCACCGAGATTAATGTAAAATGCATAAAAATAATATTTTATCTCCTAGTCTATTCAAGTTTTGTATCATTTGTAGTACCATTTTAAAAATAAAATCATCAAAATATACAGAGTCATTTTGAATAATGTCTCAAATTATTTTATATTATAATTATTACGAGCACAAATTTGACACAAATTTCGCAGAAAAATTAACACAATGCATTAAAATGATTTTTTTGTTAGTTAATTTGTATTTTATTTCATTTGTAGCATCATTTCGACTATTAAAATTATCAAATTATAAAAAATTATCTTAGTGACATGTTGATTATATTATAATCATTTTATACTCGACCTTTTATGATAAGAATTACGTACCAAGATGAACAAAAATACAGTAAAATAATACTTATTATGTTAGACTATTCTGGTTTTTTTATCATTTCTAGCCTCATTTTAACATATAACCAAAACACACAAAATTATTTTGATTAATATCTATTATTAGTTTATATTATAATTGTTACGAGCTCGAAACTTTATGACATAATTTTATTCAAATAATAACACAAATGCATTAAAATATTACTTCTTTTATTAATCTATTCAAGTTTTTTTATTTTTAGCCTCATTTCAACACAAAAAAAATAAAAATACATGAAGTTATTTTAATATTGTCTTCTATTGATTAATTTTATAATCATTGTGACTCAAGACTTTTATGATACAAATTGCAAAGAAAAATTAACACAAATACATTAAAATAATACTTTTTATATTAGTTTATTCGAGTTATTTATCATTTCTAGCCTCAATTTAACATATAAAGCCCCAAAATATATAATATTATTTTGAATAATGTCTTATGTTAGTTTATATTATAATTTCTGCAAAAATATTTATATAAATGTGTAAAATAATATTTCTATTGTTAGTCTATTCAATTTTTTCATCATTTCTAGTCTCATTTCAACACATAAAATGTCCAAAATATTCAAAACTATTTTGAATGTTATCTTCTATTGGATTATATTATAATAATTATGAACTCGAGACTTGATGACATAAATTTTGTAAAAAGATTAACACAAATGCCTTAAAATAGAACTTTGTATATTAGTCTATTCTAGTTTTGTATCATTTGTCTCCTCATTTTAATATATAAAATCATAAAAATACACAAAATTATTCTGAGTGTTATCTTCTATTAATTTATATTATAATCATTGCAAGCTTGAGATGTGATGATATGAATTTCGCTGAAAGATTAACATAATTGTAGTAAAATAGTACATCTTCTGTTAGTCTACTCAAGTTTTTTTATCATTTCTAGACTCATTTCAACACATAAAATGAGTAGAATACATAAAATTATTTTGAATGTTGTCTTTTATTAAATTATATTATAAATGTTGTGAGCTCGAGAATTTATAATATGAATTTCGCTGAAAGATTAGTACAAATATATTAATACAATACTTCTAATGTTGGTCTATTCAAGTTTTTTTCTCATTTTTATCCACATTTCAACACATAATAAAATTTCCAAGATACACAAAACTATTTTGAATAATAATTTCTATTGGTTTATATTATAATTGCTACGAGTTTGAGACTTGATGACACGAAATCGCTGAAAGATGAACACAAATGCGGTAAAATAGTACTTTTTTGTTAGTCTATTTGAGTTAAATATTTTTGGTAGCCTCCTTTTAACATATAAATTATCAAAATACACAAAGTTATTTTGAATAATATCTTTTATTGATTTATATTATAACCGTTGTGAGTTCGAGAATATATGAACGAATTCCATTGAAAGATTGACACTAAAGAATTGAAAAGTTACTTCTTTTGTTAGTTTATTTGACTTCTGTAATATTTGTAGCCTCATTATAACACATTAATCACTAAAAACACACAAGGTTGTTTTGAATAATATCTTATAATGATTTATATTATAAACATTGTGATTCGAGTTTTTATGACATGAATTGCGCATAAAGATTACAAAAACGAATTGAAACAATACTTTTTCAGTTAGTTTATTCGAGTTTTGTATCATTTGTAACCTCATTTTAACATATAAGACTACCAACAAACATGAAATTATATTAAATAATATCTTCTATTAATTTATATTATAATTGTTATTAGCTTGAGACTTGACAACACAAATTTCGCTGAAAGATTAACAGAAAATAATTAAAATAATATTTCTTTTATTAGTCTATTCAAATTTTTTATCATTTCATATCTCATTTCAAAATATAAAATCATTAAAATACACAAATTTATTTTGAACAATGTCCTATATTGATTTATATTATAATCATTAAGAGATATAGACTTTATGACATAAATTCCGCTAAAAGATTAACATAAATGCATTAATACAATACTTTCGATGTTGGACTATTCGAGTTTTTTTATCATCTCTAGCCACATTTCAGCACATAAAATATTCAAAATACAAAAAAAATATTTTGAATAATATCTTCTACTAATTTATATTATAATCATTGTGAGCTTGAGACTTGATGACATGAAATCTACTGAAAGATTAACATAAATACTGTAAAATAATACTTCTTCTATTAGTCTATTCAAATTTTTTTATCATTTATAGACTCATTTCAACACATAAAATGATAAAAATACACAAAATTATTTTGAATATTACCTTCTATTGAATTATATTATAAACATTGTGAGCTCGAGTTATGACATGAATTGCACTGAAAACACATTGAAGTAATACTTATTTTGTTTTATTTATTTCTGTTTTTTATCATTGTAGACTCATTTTAAAATATAAGACCACAAATAATATTATCATTGTAGACTCATTTTAATATTATAAGACCACATACTTTTTTTTATGAATAATATCCTTTATTGTTTATATTATAATTGTTACAAACTTAGGACTTTATGACATAAATAACACAAAAAGATTAACAAAAATACATTAAAATAATATATTTTTATTAATTTACTTGAGTTTTGTATCATTTATAGCCTTATTTAATACATAAAATTATCAAAATACACAAAATTATTTTCAATAATGTCTTTTATTAGTTTATATTATCAAAATACACAAAATTATTTTTTGATGAAAGATTGACACAAATGTATTAAAATGATACTTATTTTGTTAGTCTATTTGAGTTATTTTTATCATTTATAAGCTCATTTCGACACATAAATCTTTAAATTACATAAAATTATTTTGAATAATATCTTTTGTTGGTTTATATTATAATTATTACGAGTTCGAGACTTTATGGCATGAATTGTGCTTAAAGATGTTATAAATGTATTAAAATAATATTTCTATTAGTTTATTTGAGTTTTGTAACATTTATAACCTCATTTTAGCATATGATACAACAAAAAAATATCTAATATTATTTTGAATAATGTTTTATATTGTTTTATATTATAATAGTTATAAGCTCGAGACTTTATGGAATGAATTGTGCAGAAACATTATCAAAAATATATTAAAATCGTACTTCATTTGTTAATCCATTCAAGTTTTGTATCATTTATATCCTCATTTTAACACTTAATACCACTGAAATACACATTATTGTTTTAAATAATGTCTTCTTTTGGTTTATATTATAATCGTTGTGAGTTTGAGATTTTATGACATCAATTCCTCTGATATATTAATACAGTACTTCATCTGATAGTTTATTCAAATTTTGTACCATTTGTAGCCTCATTTTAACACATAAAATCACAAAAATACACAAAATTATTATGAATAATGTCTTTTATTGATTTATATTATAATCATTGTGAGCTTGAGACTTGATGGCATGAATTTTGTTGAAAGATTTACACAAATGCAGTAAAATATTATTTCTTTTTAGTCTATTAAAGTTTTTCATCATTTGCAACCTAATTTTAACATATAAAATGACCAAAATATACAATATTATTTTAAATAATATCTTCTGATGATTTATATTATAATCATTGTGAACTCGAGACATTAAGACCCTAATATCACTGAAAGATTAACACAATACTTATTCTGTTAGTTTATTCGAGTTTTATATCATTTGTAGGCCTATTTTAACACATAAAATTACTAAAATACACAAGTTGTTATAAATAATGTCTTACATTAGTTTATATTCTAATTGTTATGAGCTAGATTTGATGACATGAATTTTGGAGAAAGATTAACACAAATATATTAAAATGAAACTTTTTATATTAGTCTGTTCGAGTTTTGTATCATTTATATTCTTATTTTAATATATAAAATAATCAAAATATATAAATTTATTTGGACATTTACTTTATATTAGTTTATATTATAATTGTTGTGAGCTCTAACCTTTATAATTTATAACATGAATTCCACTGAAAGATGTTACAAATACATTAAACCAATACATCTTCTTACTTTATTTGAGTTTTGTAAAAATAGTAGCCTCATTTTAACATAAAAAATCACTAAAATATACAAAGTTCTTTTGAGTAATGTCTTATAGAGGCTTATATTATAATTGTTGCGATCTCGAGACTTTATGACATGAATTGCACATAAAGACTGACACAAATGCATTAAAATAATATTTTTTCTATTAGTTTCTATTCGAGTTTCGTATCATTGGTACCCTCATTTTAACACGTAAAATCATCAAAATACACAAAATTATTTTGAATAATATATTATATTAGTTTATATTTTGATCATTGCGAGCTCGGGACTTGATGGCACTAATTCTGCTGAAAGATTGACATAAATACATAAAAATAATACTTATTTTGTCAGTCTATTCAAAAAAATTTATCATTTTTTATCACATTTTAACACATAAATCATCAAAATATATAAAATTAATTTGAATAATGTCTTCTATTGCTTTATATTATAATTGTTGCGAGCTTGAGACTTTATGACATGAATTTCAATGAAATATTAATAGAAATGCATTAGACACAATACTTCCTCTGTTAATATATTGGAGCATTACCAAAATACACAATGTTTTTGTAATGTTGTCTTCTATTTGTTTATATTGTAATATCATTATGAATTTGAGACTTTATGACACAAATTGAGCTGAAAGATTAAAATAAATGCATTAAAACAGTACTTTTTTGTTAGTTTATTCAAGTTTTTCATCATTTCTTGCTTATACCATCACATAAAATTATCTGAATACACAAATTTGATTTGAATAATGTCTTATATTGATTTATAATATAATCATCGTGAGCTCGAGATTTCATGACACGAATTTTGCTGAAAGATTAACGTGAATGTAGCAAAATAGTACTTATTATGTTAGGACATTCATGTTTTTTTATCATTTCTAACCTCATTTCAATACATAATATTATCAAAATGCGAAAAATATTTTGATTAGTGTCTTCTAATGATTTATATAAGAATCATTGTGAGCTTGAGACTTTATCACACGAATATCACTTAAAGGTCACATGAATATCGAGACTTTCTGACATGAATTTCATCGAAAGATTGACACTAATGCATTAAGATAATATTTCTTTGTTAGTTTATTTAATTTTTATATCATTTGTAACTCATTATAACACATAAAATCACCAAAAACACACAAGGTTATTTTGAATAATGTCTTATAATGGTTTATATTATAATCGTTGTGAGTTTGAGTCTTTATGACACGAATTGTGCAGAAAGATTAACACAAATGAATTGAAACAATACTTTTGTTTTAGTTTATTCAAGTTTTATATTATTCGTAGCCTCATTTTAACACATAAGGTCACACAAAAACACAAAGTTGTATTGAATAATATTTTATGTTGATTTATGTTATAATTGTTGCGAACTTCAAACTTGACGATACGGAATCCGCTGAAAGATTAATAGAAATGGAGTAAAATAGTACTTTTTCTGTTAGTCTATTCAAGTTTTTCATTATTGCTTGCCTTATTTCAATACGAAAAATATCAAAATACACAAAGTTATTTTGAATTATGTCTTAAATTGGTTTATATGTTGCATGCTTGAGTCTTGATTACAGGAATTCCACTGAAAGATTAACACAAATGTAGTAAAACGATACTTCTTATTTAGTATGTTTGAGTTTTTTATCATTTGTAGTCGTACATATTGAAGCGTGTATAAAATATATGTTTAGATTTATTTATAATAGTGAAAATTAAGACTAAATTATAAATTATATTTTGAATGACACATTAAGACGTGTTATGGTAGATATTAAAACTTATTTTTATTAAATATTAAATCTAGTATATATTGTTGACAATATTATGACTTAATGATATAAGATATAAAAGATAATTTTTATTATTTATTGAGATTATTTTTATTATAAATATAAATTATAAGGTCTTAAGATATTAAAAAATATTAAATATAAATTTATCAATTGTAAGACATTAGTTAAGATAATAAGAATATTCAAAAAATATTATGAAATTTTAAATTCATTAAAGTTAAATATGACTTATTAATCAGTATTAAGAATTTAATTACTAAGTTTTAAGATGAGAACAATTAGGTATAGAGATTTGGCTCTAGTAGTGTTTGATAAATATTTTTTAAATTATATATTATTCAAAGTTAAAAGTAAGATTTGTGTTAATATATATTAAGACATCAGATGAATGATCTTAAGACTTCTAATACTAGATTTTAGGACTTTATTTATAAGATTTTATATCAAATGTAAATTACATAAAAGTATTATTTTAGGTAAAATTTATTAAGACTTTATTTCTTACTATTATTTTTTTAATTTATTAAAAATTTTCATAATTAGTATACAAACTTCAGACCGTAAGTACAATAACTTTAAAATGCAAATATTAAGACTTCAAACTGTAAATACTAAGAGTTCAAACTGTAAGTATAAAAACTTCAAACTAGCACACTTTCTCACATAAAAATTAGACCGATGGACAGATTTATAAGTGGTGATATTTAGATAAGAATATATATAAATAAAAATAGATATATAAACAAAAAAATACTTAATTTAATAGATATTAAGATATATTTTAGCAATTATTAGGAGTATGACTATTAGTTACAGTGAGTTTAAAGTTTATAAAAAGTTATATTTTTTGTTTTTGGTTTTTAATAATTGTTATGTGGTTCATTAATATTTATTAGAATGATTGATATATTAAGATATTTTATTTAGAATTATGTTGTATATTGAGAATTACATAGATGGATATAAAGACTTAGATTGATGAATATTATGAATTAGAAAATATATTTTTAAGATGTTTGTTAAAAATTAATATAGACTATTATGTTGCATATTGAGACTTACATGGATGAATATAAAAACTTGGGGTGGAGACTTAAAAGATCAAGTTATGTTAATATGACTAGTGATAAATTAATTTTGTTTGTTTATTAGAGAATGAAAAATTGATTGAAGCTCCAACTAGTTAGATGAATTATAAGATATTATAGTTTAGATATATATATTTGCTTATGTTATGATAACCGTCGAAATATAAATTTTAAGTTCAAAATATAACTTGTAATATTAGATTTTAAGACGTCATATTTTTCGTGTTAAGACTTCGGATATTCGATTTAAAGACTTTGGTTATCCAGTGTTAAGACTTAAGACGTCCGATTCAAAGACTTCGATGATTGTCCATATGACGATTATAAGTTGATGTTCAGGAACATGGTCAATGTGGTCAATAACTTTTTCAGTTAGGCTTAATTAATTGATAAGTATTAAGACATGTTGAGAGTATAGTTCTTAGTTATAAAGAGTTCATAGTCGAGGCTATTTGGTTCGTCAAGTCATCATATCACGTCTCCCTTTCAAAAAAATATATTATTTACTCACAATCAGGTATAAAAGTATATGAGTATTAAGGCAAATAAAGATAGATATGAAAGAAAAAAATACTTATATTAATAACTATTAAGGTATATAATATTAAGTATTAAGAGTAAAGTTATTAGGTATAAAGACATCACAATTTAGGACGGTCAGGATGTTTCAGAACGTGAAACGTTTTTAAGAGTTATTTCAGTATATGGTCAACGTATTTGAGTTGGGGTATTTGATGAGATGCTGAACTTGAGGTACAATTATCAGGTTCCTAAATTAAAACCTCCATATACATAAATTTCATTAAATGAAATTTGAGACCTAGCCTCTCATTTTTTATCAAAAAAATTGGGAATCATCTTTTATTCTTTTTAGTATAGAATTCCGGAAGAATTTGATACAAGGAACTTCAAAAAGTAATAATCGGAGAATAAAAAATATCAGCCGTTATAATATAATACTCGATGAAATTACCAAACATCACTCGGCTCAGAAAATTTCGGCCAGATTTAGTAAAACTGCTAGCTACTCGTTTATATCTCAGGAATCAATTTTCTTTTTTCCGATTTCAAAACAATATTAGATTTTAGTTTTACTCTTAAACGACTTAACCATTTTTCTGAGAAAACAAACGAACAAATCATATATCGGACAGAAATATAATCTTGATTTCATGTGATTTAGAAAGGAATTATATCTACTTCCCGCAAATAAGCTCATGTAATCAAACACTATAAATTGATCATCTCGCAGGAAAAATATATACATCTGCTTTGTTCAGAGTTAAACGAGTTACACTATAATTACACTGCACAAAAATTTCCAGTTTCTGTACTGATGTTTATAGTGTTCACACCCAACTCACTCCTCCCTGGGAATCCAACGGCTCCACCAGAGGCTTTTCCTCTGTCGTGTAAGCTCATCCATGCTCTCGTTCAGCGTTCTTATAATCTTTCTCTGTACACGCAAAAGGGAAGCAAGCACATTTCTCTGTGCACTTCCCTTCTTTGGCTCAATTTCCTACATGATAGACAAAATTGGACTTAAGCACTTGAATAAGGTGGAAATCAGGAAATGTGTTCACATTCATTGGAAATTAAATAATTTCGCACTTCTGTTGAAGGAAAAGCCAGATGATGCAATGCATACCTTGAAGAACTGAACTCCTTATAATTAATATTGCCAAATTTGAGGTAATACTATCGTGTCAAGGTCAGGTGGTAGCGAAGGAACAATTCAAAATTGTCAAATCTGTACAATTCTCAAGTATATATACCCTTAGTTCTTGGAGCTGGGCTTCAGTGAAGCCCCCAACTGACTCAGTGCCAGACCTGGCCATCAACCCTACAACCCAATTGGCTGCCTCACTATAATCTTTCTGGGTTGCTCTGAACAGCTGGAGCCTCAATGTTTGCATGAAAGAAAGCACCAAAAGACCTTCCCTGTTGAAGTATGGGTGTGCCAGGGCAGCCTTCGCACTCACCCTTTGCCTTGCCTTGTACCTTAAGAGATGTGCAGGAATTATGTATAAGAAAAGAATTAATCTCCACCCACAAGTAGCAGAGAGCAAGCTAATCTGCCATCAGGTACCAGCTAGAGAATATCCTGTCTGGTACCGTATAGTTCACAGGGTCTAAATTGGTGGTACCTGACCATCGAGGTCAGAAGCTCCCAGCCGATACCATTATCTAAATCCAATATTTCAAAACCCTTGCGGAGATCAGGTGCAGCACGGGGTTCGACCATTCTGCGCCAGGCCTCCAAGTCGTACCCGACCCGTTTGAGCTGACGGTTGAACTGGATCAGACTACTATCAGTGCGCAATGCAGGAAATGCCTAACATTTAAAGAATTCAGTATGTTTGTTAGTCTGAAATATTGCATCAAAATTAAGAGAAAATTTTCCATTCATCCTCGTACACTATCCTGATTACCTTAAAGGACGGAAACAATATTCCATATTATTCCCAACAAAGCACAAAAAACATCTCCATGAAATCCGTTTAACCACTTGTTTTTAAGAAAAATTAGACAAAATACCCTGACATCCCACCTATCTCTGTTAAGTCTGAAATAAAGGACTGCTGCAATTATGCTGATGATATTTCTTTCTTCAGGCAGACATGGCAATAATTCATTTAGTCTGTAGAATGAAGTACACAAGAAATGCAAAAGCTGTAAACAAAATTTAGGTTCAATAGCCATGCTCACCATTTGTAGAAAAATCAGTCCAAGGCTGTATATATCAAATCTATCAGGAAGGTTCATCTATTAAACAAACAGTTTTATCAGTAGACCCATGAAGTGTAAGTGCTGCATAAACTAAAAGACAGATGGTCCTTTTAATAAAGAAAAATATGAAAAAAAGACCTGCCAAAGGACTGGTGATAAAGCAGTTGCAACAGGAGCGGAAGGTGCTGAAGGAGTTTGTGTGCTCATTATGTATTGCTCTGGTGCTGCATACCTAAATAAAGACATACAAAACAAGTTTCATCATGCCCCTAAAATGCATCAAGTGTCATGTACATGACATATACAACCTATGCCTCTCCAATCTCATGATCACAGAAAAAGCTTGAATCGCCCCTCATTTCCACATTTGTATAGAAAGAATCAGTGAGCAAGGTAAGTCACTTTGAGCATATTCTGAAGTAATAAGCAACGATATACTTGGTCGCTCCACAATTCCACAAAATAGATGATTTAAAAGATTACCGTGGGTCTAAAAGGAACTCCTTTGGAATATAATTAATGCCAACCCTTAAATCAGTTGCGGCTCCAAGATCTATAATTTTGAAGGAACGAGCAGCTACAATTTACAAAACAAGCATTGTAAATATATGGCTTAGATAGTTTGCTTAAGAAGAAATACATTCCCTCCTGAAGGAATATCTATTGATCTTGGTAGAAATGTAGACTGTAGTGTGTTCATACTAAGTCCTAACATAGTTCTGAAAACATACACTGGTTGCAGAAAACCAATTTTTGGGTCATGGTAACTCCAAGGTCAAGTATATAAGGAACGTAGACATTTCAAATATATCAGTATAGGTAGGCTGTACTTTCAGAGAAGATGAGATTTTGGGGTTTAATGTCTCTATGCACAATCCCAGTTGAGTGAAGCCCATCTAGAGCAAACAAGAGCTGCCTCATGACAGTCTGAATGATTCTATTTTCTCTCTCTGTCCCCTTTGGCAAGTCTTGCACGTCTCCTAAGATCTTTGTCTCTACCTAATTCATACCCTAAACATTAGTAATAATTATATACTTCTAAAAGTTGTATATATTCTATCATACAGAAGGTGCATATAATACCATAATGAAATGATTCTTTGATAAATGTTACTTTTGTGCAAGGAACGCAAAACATTATGCTTACATTATAAGGGAACTCCTTGCTTTGCATAAGGCCAAAAAGGGTATCTTCTCCCTCAAATCGCCAGATCAGGCAATACTCATCGCCCCCTTTACCTTTTGATTTGCTCTATAATTGAAAAAAAAAAGAAAAAAGACATATAAAGTGCAAACAAAAGAGAGGATGAACCATTACAAATACAGATTTGATTCAGAACCATTTTAGCATTACTACTAAATTTCTGATTATAAATTACAATTGCTTTTATACTCCAAAAAAAGTGTATGGAAGCACTTAGAAAACAAAGGCTACCTTGAACATCAATTTTTAAAGCTTGAAGATCCTTTAAAAAGATACAACAACAGAAAAAAAACATAAAAATTGCTTTTTAATAAAAAGAAGCATCTGATCCACAATTCCTAAGGATGTAGGGTATTTTCAAATTCTCATATAGACACATCAATCTTAAACAAACATATTTTCTAAATTTTAATTATAAAATAAAAACAATGAATCAACTCTAATGCAATTATTTTAAAAGATACATACTGATTGTGCCAGAAAACTTGAGCATCTGGACTAGAAAATTTCACAGTGGTTATGCAATTTAAATTCTCGAAAAGACAGAAGGGCCTCAATTACAAATTCTAATCGGTTGTGAACTTTTGTGATACTTTCTTAGTTAAGTAAATGCAAGGACCTTTAGTTTGGGAAACAGACTACATCTTATTGAAAGTTTTTCTCAAAAAAATAAAAAGAACACGGGAATTTTTTTTTAATTCAGGTAGGCAGGACACTTTTGTAAACTTCTCAATTTGATGGCATTAACACAATCACTAAAAAGTACAAAATAAAGAGACCTCCAGAAAGCCATAGACAAAGTCCGCACAGCTACTGGCGCAGGCCCTGTGTACCCTCTCATTCATCCAAATCTCTACTGCTCCATATTCTGTCGCCTTCTTCACCACTAGATCCCCTAGCTTTCATTTTGTACCACCAAAAGCAATATTTTATTCATTGTTTTTTAAAAGAGAGAACTTATATATCTGTTCAAACTGAACCAGATCCTGTGCTAACTGCAAATGACATTAAGCGGTAAGATCCATAACTGTGATCAGTGTGATGGGAATGAGAGGCAGATTAATTATATATTGGCAATTTTACCCCTAACAAAATAAAACCCCATACAACTTGATACCAAAATGAACTACACATCAAGCTAATGGTTGCTTGCAATGAAAGAACCACCTGTGTTTCCCTTGGTGATGATAGACATGAATTTTTCCCAGCTATCTACAGATTGCAGCAATATATTTACCTTGGCAGCAGATTTTTTGGGTTTTGACAAGGAGGCCTTGTAGACAACTCCAAATGCACCTTCTCCCAGTTTTTTACCAAGTACAAAATCATCCTAAATGTAAAATTAGTGAATATGAAACTTAGTCATATTTTTTTAAATAAGTTGGTTAAGAACTTTGGTTCATTGTTGAAGCTAAACTTTCAACCAGTACCGGTATTCCCTTTACAATATAGATGGTATCATTGTACTAGCAGCCTCGTACATGCCTCATCCAGTTCATACAGCAATGAGCAACACTATATTGATGAAAAGTGGAAACTCACCAGTCACCATACAGCATCTGAACAATAGTATAACAATGGTGCTCGGCCTGTCAGCTGGCAATTGGCACCAGAGAAATTCACTGGTAGGACACTTTTACCAGCTGCTGACCATGACAAAACCGTGAGTACCGAGTACTATAAGAACCACCTGATACCATTTCGTACCAATCAAAACCTGTTGTGACACTGATAATCCGATACCTTACGAAAGGAGGGTCTGAACAGTCTCTCCAAAAAAGCCAGCACAAACATATCAAAAAAACCAGGAGCAACCCCTGGCGTGGCCCAAAGATACGCAGCTGCGGCAGCTAGCAGTGCAACCCCCTGTGTGGTCACCGTCAAACCCTCATTTCGAGGAAGCGTACTGCGGTATATAACATCCCCACACTCCATTACTGTGCATGGGAGCCCCACGCCCACCCCCAAAACCAGTTGGCCCAGAAGATCGGAGACTGTGTCAGGGGAGATGCCCGCACGGGGAGGTTGCGAGAGCGGCTTGACATTCCTTCTGTTGTGCCGCCGGAGCAGGTTAATATTTGAGAGGAAAAAGGAGGTGGAGGAAAGGCCGAGGCCACTAGTGGCGGTGGCCATTTCTTTTTCTTCGTCGTTTTGGTTTCTGATTTTTCTTTACCTCTGCTTGGAGTGTGATTTTTTTAGCTGGAGTGAAAATGAGAGTTCTTTGTTTTGCATATACGGGGAATTTTGATTCGCGGGGTTAAGGTACTGACACGTGGGGACCGAAAGCTTTGCTGTTATTATCCCTTTCTGATTCTGTATATTAGTGATTCGAAGTGGAGAAGGGAAATTATTTGTGGTCGAGGTGAGAGTATAGACGACGAAGAAACAGAGTCGTGGCTACCATTTGTTCGGAGATGGGACTGGCAGGGGAGAATTCTCTTAAAATTAAATTGAAAAAAAGAAGAAGCAAAGTTCTCAATTATATTGGGCGATTGATGGAATGATTGAAGAAATTGAGAACTGCACTCATTCAAATTTCAATGTATTCCGTTCTTATCTGAAATAAAATATTTGATGTTAATTTCAATGTATCCCTTAAAAAAATTTAAATTACAGATATCCCATCAAAACATAGTAATTCCTCATATCTCCATTAAATATTTTAACTTTCTTTCTTTCATCTCTTTCAAAAAATTACTCATATCTCCATTAAATATTTTAACTTATATTTCTAAACTCAATTCACTATTTTACCCTTTGAAAAGATTGCAGTGTATTTTATGACAATACAAAAAAAAAGACTTTCTTTCTTCTTCTTATGTATGTGCTCCTACATTTTATTCGCTCCTCTTATTCATCTCAAATGAGAAGGCTAGCTTTTTTTTTCCTCTCTTTTCATATATCTGCTCCTACATTTTATTCTCTCCTTTTATTCAACTTTCAAATGAGAAGACTGGCTTCTTTTTCTTCTCTCTTCTTTTCTTAAATATGTTCTTATATTTTATTGTTTTCTCTTCTTTATTTGAGTAAAATAGCATACAATCATGACAACTATTTAGTTTGACAACTTCAATAACCAAACTAATATAAATTTATAGAAAAACTTAAAATAAAAAATAATGAATATATTCTTAAGTTTAAGGATTGATTGTATTCCAAAGTTGATAAAATTGAAGTATAATTTAATATTTCATCAAATATCAACAAAATTGTATGATGATTGTAACAGTTTAAATTTAACAAGTTTGATAGAAGGGTGGGGATCACTTGACAATGAATTATTTTGCTAATTTTGATAATGGACTTCTAACAAATACAAAAATATTTTTAAAATAGAAAAAAATTATAGATATGTTTTTTTACTTATAGATTAAGGGTTCGTTTGGCAAATTAAGGAATAGTTTTGGAAGAGTGATAGAATAGTGTCTTTTTGGAAGAGTGGTAGAAGAATGGTATTCTTGACTATTCGGAAGAGCAAAAATATCGTTTGGTAGTTATTAATCAGAATAGTTAAAATATGAATAATTATGATAATAATGATGATGATAATAAAAATAATAGTACAATAATAATAATAATAATAAAATTATAATTATAATCATAATAAATAATAATATTCATAGTTATAATCATAATAATATAATAAAAATATAAACATAATCATAATATTGTAATATAATAATAATCATAATTTTAATAATATAATCATAATATAATACAACATAATCAAATAAAAATCATAATCATAATCATGAAAATAATATTCATAGTCGTAAACATAATAATATAGTAATATAATAATAATAATAATAATAATTATAATCATAATATAATAATATAATACAAAATAATATAATAATAATATAACCATAATCATAATAATATAATAATAATAAATAATCATAATCATAATCATAATAATATAATAATATAATAATATATAATTATATTTATATTCATAATATAATAATATAATACTAAAATAATATTTATTATAATATAACAATAATAAATAATATTATAATACTAACAATGATGATAATATGTAATAATAACAATCATTATAATAATATAATTATACTAATGGTGATGATAATATAATAATAATAATGATAATCATAATTTAATATAATAATAATAATAATAATAATCATAATATTAATATAATATTAAATTATAATCATAATATAATAATAATAATAATAATAAATCATAATCATAATCGTAATATAATAATATAATAATGATAAATCATAATCATAATATAATATAATAATATAATACACATAATTAAATAATAATCGCTATTCCGACGAGAGCTAATCCGGTATACCACCTATAACTTGGTATACCGAATTAGCACTCTTCCGCACTCTTCTACTTAGTCTAAAATTCATTTGGAAAATTAATTCGTCGGAATAACAATTCTATTCTTATTTTTTGCTATTCTATGCATTTCAAACAAATCCTAATAGCATTTTAAATTTCATGCAATTTTATTATCGTTTAATAGTCCATCAAAAACCATTAAATTAGAACCTTGTAAAAAAATTTGATGGTCTTTGATGAACTATCAAACGTTAATGGGTTACATGAAATTTGAAACACTATTAATCTATAAGTAAAAAATATATATTCTATAAACTTCTTCCATTTTTAATATTTTTTTTGTATTTATTTAGAAGTTCATTTTCAAGATAGTCAAAATAATCCATTGTCAAGTGATCTCCACCCTTGATAGAATATCAAATGACACTTAAATTACATCAAATTTGAAACACAATCAATCAATAACCTTAAAAAGTATGTTTATAATTGTAGCTATCGTATGCCACGAAAATTGAAGGACTGGACTTAGGTAATTTTTAGATCTTTTATTTTTTTGGAGTTGCCACCCACTGAATAACGAGAAATATTAACAGATTATATGTTTTAGCCCATGGATAATAGGTTCGTGTCTTGATTATGAATGTGAAAGGTGTTAGGCACCACACTCGCCCAAAAATTGGTCTCTACTGATTTTGGCTTTCAATTTTCATTATTAATCAGCAAAAATAAATTACAAAAATCTGGGCAGAAATTATAAAAAGAAGAAATATAATAAAATACTAATTAGAAATTGATTAAAAAAGATTTCAAGTTGAATAAATCATGATTCTTGTCATGATTGCATCACAGCGGTCTTTCAACTTGGATGGCCGGCTTTATGGAGGACACATATGCTCTGTGGAAGTATCAGGTCAATCCATCATTCATTTTCATCTCAATTTTCTCAATGATAATTTGATGAAAATATTCTAGAGCTGTAACTACACTCTGTATTTTTCTCTCAATAACTTAAAATTGCTTATTCTCTAGTGCTTAGTATGCTCTTGCCAACCATGAAGAGGAAGGAGAGTAGCAGGTTGCATTTATATTATGGATGGACAACCTCCCTGGAGCTCAAGCTGAGATGCATTTTGCGTATCCTTGTCTGCTCCAGCATTTAAAGCCAATAGTCCACATGTCCTATGCATGGTACATTTCTCTCTGAACCTATTTAAGACGTTTGACTGAATTTAGACAAAAAGCTGAAAAACATAGTTGAAATGTAATGATTACATGACAGTATAAGAGAAGCTTGTTTACTGAAATGTTTTACTATTTTTAGAGTTTATAATCACTATTTCTCAAAATAAGTGAAAACATCAGTCTTATTTATTCCATGTAAATTTTCACAACCACTTTTGAACTTCTAGTTAAGTTAACATGCCATGTATAAGGATACTAATGAAAAATGGCACTTTGTGCCTTTTTTCTCTTACCACGCCTGCCACACATAATTTGATTTTTTTAAATTCGTATAGGATTTTTTTATGGATTTTTAAGGTCTAAAAGTCAGTGAAAATATGCATAAAATTTATAAAACATAGGCTTTTCATGTTCTTGACATAAAAATATTAATGATGATACATAAAAAAAGATGTTAACATACCTGCATATTAGATCAAACTTCTTCTCTTAAGAAGTTTTACTTGATGGAAGAATTATAATTAAAAATAATCAAAATAATAGAGACATGTCATGAAATTATTATGGATCTCTAAATTAAGATAGACCTACCATTGATTTAGTTATGACACATACATTAATTTAAAATAATGTTTGTCTCTACTACGTAGATTAAGGTCAATAAATGATTAGTGCATGTCACTAGTGCCATTTACTTCTTCTTGTGCAGCAAATTAGTGTCAAGACTGAAAATATATCTCATAATGCATTGACATTTTTATTTTATCATGACTATTAATCTAAGGCAATAATGCAAACTCCTCAATGTACCATTTCTGCCATTTAAACTTTGTTCTTTTCTTTCTGACTTTGCTTGCTGCAAGGTGTTATTCTTTGCTTATGCTGGGGGAGAAATAGGAAAAACCAATAGTATTTTTACTTGTGCATGGAGATCATAGACAAATTACACTCATGAAGCTCTATCTAAAATACATCCATCTTAATCGAATGCAGAGGGTAAGAAATGTGTTTTATTAATTTGATCTATTTGTTCTTATTTGCCATGAGCAAGTGGGTCTAGTATATATATATATATATATATATATATATATTCAATGCAAGTTGTGTATTTTTTTTTACTCATTGAAGTTTAGCCTTTTTATATTCTGACACCACCTATGTTGTACAAAAAGTGTTGCTGGAAAAAAAAATGTTTGTCATCATACCTTAATTTGACATCTTGTCTCTACAGAGAATATTTGATTCTCTGCTGCAAATGTTGCTTTTTGCTTGTGTCAGGGATGAAACCGAAAAGAAAAAAAGGGACAAATAGTATATTTGCAAGTGCAAGATGGTACAAGCGGTTCAACAGAGTTATGTTTGTCTGGATACAACTTGTTACACTGGTAAAGATATGATTAATGAAATTATTCGTTTCCTTTTCATAGGATAACTAATTTTCTTTTCATGGGAGACAAAAGCAACACAATTTTCAAGTATTAAGATTTTTCTGGTTCGTTAGGTTGGAGATTCTACTAGAATATCAATGCATTTTTAGATGTAAATTATCAACTAACGCTAACCGTATGGGCATACTCCCTCTCTCATTCTTTTTCACTTAACCATAATATGTGTACCATCAGTTTCAGGATTTTTATTTGCATAGAAAAAAAAAGATATGAGGATTATTTTCTCATTATTTTCGTCCCTAGCTAATTGAATGTACGCTTGAGATGTGTGTGACACCCTTTTTTGCCTTCAAGGTGTGACACCCTTTTTCTCATTATTTTTTCCTCTCTTTTTATGGTCATTGATTTGTCATCATATTTCTTTGTAGCAAATAATAACTTTGCTTGTGCCAGAGGGCAATAAGAAGAAGGACAAATTACATTCATAAGGTCTATGAAAGATGCAATACTCTCAGCTTGTTGTTTTGTTGAAAGAGAAGTAAAAAAGACAGTGTCCCTTTCTTATTTAATTGGTCCGTCATTCTGACTTAGCAGGATAAACAAGTTTGCTTTTTATTCTTTAGGCAGCAGTGTACTTTATCTTCTTCCAGTCTGAAAGTGATTTGCTGAAACTACTATACATTTTTCATTTGTACCTTGACATGGTGTCCTTTTTCTTAAATAATCTTTCTTTTCCTTATAGTAATATTCTTATGATTAATTGAGCAACCTAGTTTTCGGGAAATAATTTTTTGCCTTGATTAATGTAACTACTAATGTATTCAAGTATGAAAATATCCCTTAGTCCTTCTGATAAACTCGTGGGGCAAAGTATTTTGCCAATAGAAGCATCAAATAGTTGCATATGTTATTATAGTGAACTGGAGAAAGACTATATTTGTTCAAAAGACAAATGTGTTTTATATATTTTCTTCATTTACTTTTTTTTTTATTATTTTTTTAGACCAAAATTCTCTTTCAACATAATCGTGGTATGTATATTCATTAAAATAACTTTTCCTTAGCTTGTTATAAATCAAAATGACCTGGGCCAAAAGGAACATTGAAGCTTGTGATAGATTATTTTAATGTCTTCATATTTTAATGCCTTCATATTTATTTGTGATGATTATTTTTTCGCATGAAGCTTGTATGAGCATGGACTTGATTCAAAAGTGCTATGTAGACAAGCTTTCATCTTTTATTTATTTCCTTTCGGACTTAGAATATTTTTTCTGACAAATATATCCATTTTGTGAGTCATTATGATAATTGCTCTATATTTTTTTCTATTTGACAAATCTAATATATTTTTTAGCCCATTTTAATACCAGGAATTAATTAGCTTAGAATACACTTTTGAACAATTATTTAAACTAATGAATAATACTGAATTTCCCTGGAGTTACGAACCCTTGTACTACTTGATATATAGCCTATAGGTGTGTTATCCCCAATATTTAACACCAAAAATGATGTTCTAAACAGATGAAAGAAGAACGGAAAAAAAATCTCAACGTGGTTTAAAAATAAAAATTGATGTGGTAGACGAGTAAATAAAATTTGAACGTTCATATTAACTAAAGTTCAGCATATTTTTTTGAAGAAAAGAAAAATAAATAAATAAAAATAAAATGAGATAAATTAAAAAGAACTGATTAGGAGGACATAGAATGAAATTATAATAAGGTTAAGAAGCATATCTCTTGACATCAACGTCTTGATTCTGATTTTTTCTTTCTCCTGTGTCTATTTCACTTCCTTTTTTTCTTCATATTTATTTATTATTTTAACAAATAAAATACCGTATAAATTGAGGTGTCTACAATAGTATTTTAATTTTAATTTTTTTATGAATTTATATTAAGTTGATTGTCAAGATTGTTAAACTAAATAGTTATCAGGATCCCTATCTATTATGAATTGGCACATTTAAAAGATAGTAGTTTGTCGTGTTTTTGTGTGAAAAATGACCATTTGAGTTTTTGATAATCCAAATAAATAAATTTGAACCGAGTTATGAACCTTCTCTTATTTTATGCTCCACAAAGAAGAAGAGAGAAGGAAGAAAGGGAAGGGAAAAATAAATAGTTAAGAGGAAAGAGTAAAATTATATCTCAATTTGCGTGGTAAAATTTTGATGAAATTTGTACGAGGAGTTTTTTTCTCTCCCCTTCAAATTATATAGTTATAAACAAATAAATTTAATTGAGCAAGTATCGGTCACCAACTTTAAAAAATAGAAAGTTGTTACTATTTTAACGATTTTGATAAACTCTGATGTTAAGTTTTTGAGAAAAAAAGTATTTAACAATTTTTTTGTGATTTAATTGTTTTATCTCACGTTAAAATAATTAAAACCATTAAAATAATTAAAAAATTATAAAAAAACACATTTAAGGACTGAAATTTATTTTATTTCATATCTTAATAGTTAATGGCTCTCAATTTTTATTTTATTTTTAATTTTTGGATATAAATTAATGCCCTAATAAAAATAAGAAATAACTACATAAAATAGTTTAGTATAATTTAAGATTTTTAACTTTTAAGTATTTAATTAATATTTATTTAATATCCAACCCATTTATCTTCGGGTCGGGTCGGGTCAATAATTGACACCCCTAACTCAGCATAATAAGAGGTGATGTTGACTCACGTGTTAAACCAAACAAATAATTTGAAACAAAACATGAAGCAATCTACTGGTACGTGTAGGGGTGTGTAAACGGTCGGTTCATTCAAACTGAAATAATTAAATGTATTAAAAAAAATTTGGTTTATCAAATTATGAACTGAACTAAACTTCTAAAAATATCAACTGAATAAACTGAATTTTTTTTAGTTTATTCGGTTAAACCGAAATTATAATATTTAAAGAGGAATAAAAATATAAAAAATTATAAAAATTTATAGAAAAAATAAATAGTTTAAAAGATAAAAGAAATAACTAAATAAAACTTATAGAAAATAAATATATTCGGATTATCTTTGATATAATCTTATTTATATCAAGTAAAATAAAATTATTTGATAATTTTTGGACTATTCGATTAGAAAAAATAAAATCGAATCAAAGAACAAAAATCGAATTAGCTAAAATTTTCAACCGAACCAAAATTTTTAAACCGAAAAACCGAACCAAATAGACAAAAATTTAACGATTCAGTTCAAATCAATTAAACCGATCCATTTGCACACCCCTAGGTATGTGCCCTTAGTAAAATTACTCCCATGAACTACACATCAAGGTCCTCCAGATGTATATAATAAACATAGATTTATTTCAAACTCACATCACCTATGGAGCTTAAAAAGCTATGCAAGTGTTGATTCTTTTAGTTGAATGTTCGGATCATTTATCAACAGTTCAAATTTAATAATAATAAAGTCTTATATATTAAAATTTGTGTTTAGACTTTCTCATAACCGTTTAGATTAACTTGAGCTGTCGAGATTTTTATGCGAGATTTCCACACAGAAAATTTTTCGTAGAGAATACTCATCCGATCTGTTTCATAGTTTGATGAGTTTGGCGTGCTTTATTATTTAAATGAGCAAGCATTTCATTTTCCATAAGAAAAGAGAAAATAAGAGAAAATAAGGTTAAATTGGGATGATAATCTTTAGATACAAAAATACAATTGAACGCTAATATGAGGGCTCACACTTCTTTCCTTTCTCTTTCATTCACTTAAGAAATTTAAGAGAGATCCCATTTTTCTGAAAGGTTAAAAGAGTAAATATCATACATTCCCTCTCACATCTTTTTATCCTTTTTTAAAATAGACTCTCTCACACATTTTTTCGTGCGTTTTTCTCTATTTCACCACTCTCGAAACACTATATGACATTTTCAAAATCCTATCCTCTTTAGTTAAATTTTACCTTATATTTACCTCGATTTTTTTAAATAAAAATTAAAAAAGTTTAAAAAACTATAAAAAAATGATATTTATTGGTATATGTAGGATAATACTTTTAATTTTATGTCAGGATATATATGAGTATTAATATGTATACCCCATAGTAACGATTGTTAACCATTGCTAAGGGGTATACATATTAACACTGATATATACAAATCTGTTAATATGAATAATCAAGTTAGCAATGACTGATAATCGTTGCTATGGGGTATACATATCAACACTCATATATATCCTGACATAAAATTAAAAGTATTCTCTTACATATACCAATAAAATCAATGAAAAAATATACCAATAAGGAGAACACTTCCCCTTATATGTAGGAGAATACTTTTAATTTAATATAGGAGAACACTTTCCTTATTTTGAAGAAAAAAATATTTACTCTTGTATAATAAATCCCGTTGCAACGCACATGCAATATACTAGTAACATATTATATAATGAAAGCGAATCAAAGAAATAAAGTCAAATTTTAATGGGATATCCGATATTATGGTGTTTTGATGGGGTATTGGAAATTTCATAGGTGTCTTGATAGGAATATTGAAAATTTAATAAGTTATGATTCTCAAATATTTAGAATAGTTCATTTTATTAAAATATAATCAACTATTATGACTCATACCAGTATATGATTAGGGTTGCAAACGAGTCGAGTCGAGTCGAGTCGAGCCGGGCTTATCTCAAGCTCGGCTTATGAAAATTCAAGTCGAGTCAAGCCGAGCTCGTGAAACGCTTCTAGCTGAAAAACTTAGCTCAAACTCGACTCGTTACTATTCAAGCTAGCTCGCGAGCTAGCTCACGAGCCAATGCATGTGCGTTGACTCAATTTGATATTTAGATTTAATACATCTACAAACTATAAAGTTGGTACATCTAGAAGATTGGTATAAGAATTGGTACAAAATTGGTATATCAACAAACTATGTTTTCAATGACATCTTCGCTGCATTAATTTGAATGGATGGACCAACAAAAAACTATAGAGTCAGATATACGAATCTAATTACGAGCGAGTAAGAGACGTCTTTAAGCCGCTGACATAGTGAGATGGTGAGAGAGGAGTTATCGGATTAGAGTTCGGCAAAAAAAAATATAAACTATTTTTTATTCGAGCTGAGTCGAGCCACGAGCCGAGCCAACTCCAACTCAAACTCGGCTCATTTAACTACCGAACCAGATTAGATCGAGCCAAATTAGCTCGAGTCATTTTAGCTCGAGCCCGAGCTTTTTTGTGCAGCCCTATATATGATGCATTTTACTGGCGTATCTCCCAAAGCAATTGATACAATATATGAAACATACTACTATAAATGATATATATTAAAACCTTCAAGTATATTACATTTATCTTCACATAAATCTAAGTTATTAGGAACCTAGCAAAAACAATCAAGATTATATTTTGACAACGTTTAATTGCATTTGGTTTACGAACAAATAGAAAAACTGAATCGATTAACTTAGGATAGATAATTTGTATATTATTCGGTTATCATCTATCAAAGACTATCTTCTTTCCACCACAATACGTCCCAATTTCATACATCGTTTACGTCAAATATCAATTCTAGATGGTGTAGATTACTAAAGTAGAATTAATATTATTTTTTAAAGTAGTAGGCGAAAAGTCTACTATATTATTTCATTAAATCAAATTAGAAAAAAGTTATTTATGAAAAAAGTTACAGATGAAGAAGAAAAAAAATGAAAGAAGGAGATGAAATGAAATACAAACATTATCCTAAAATTGAAATCTAAAAGAAAATAAAAATGAAAGAAAAATTGCTTCCCTTTTTGCGTGTACAGAGAAAGATTATATGAACACTGAATGAAAGAGCATGGATGAGCTTGCGCAGCAGAGGAAAAGGCCTCTGGTGGAGCCGTTGGATTCCCTGGGAGGAATGAGTTGGGTGTAAATACTATAAACATACGTACAGTAATAGCGGAACTCGTTTAACTTCGAATAAAACAGATGTATATTTTTTTCCTGCGAGATTATCAATTTATCGTGTTTGATTACATGTTTATCAGAAACAACACTATAGATGAGATATTGCGGAATACGATTGGTTGTTGAGTGACAGTTTTGATTGTGTTTTTATTTATTTTGTTGGTGGCAGCCTCAGCCTCTGCCAACCATTCAAAAAAAAAAAAGATTACTTGAGCATATTTGCGCAAAGTAAATATATGTCCTTTCTAAATTACTTGAAATCAAGATTATATTTCTGTCTGACATATGATTCGTTGATTTGTTTTCTCAGAAAAAAAGTTAAGTTGTTCAAGAGTAAACTAAAATCTACTACGGTTTTGAAATCGGAAAAAGAAAAAATGATTCCTGAGGTGTAGAGCAGTTAGCGGTTTTACTAAAAAATATGGCCATTTTTTTCTGAGCCGAGTGATATTTGGTATTTTCATTAAGTATTCTAAATATTCCGATGGCTGATATTTTTTATTCTCCTATTAGAAAGTAGCAATGGAAAAAAATTTGATGCTGCCAATTTGACACTAGAACTACGAAAATGTCATTAAATAATTTGTCTTTTTATTTCTGCGATGGAGTATGTTCCATAAAATTTCTAATCAATTATTAAATGAATGATGTGGCAGTTATTAGCAACTCTAAATGATTTGTGCTTTAGATATACTCTTAGTACTTTTTGAAGTTCATTATATATCAAATTATTTCGGAATTCTAAACTATAAAACAACAAAAGATGATTCCCAATTTTTTTTATAAAAAAAGATGATTCCCATTTTTTTTAAAAAAAAATGAGAGATCACCTTTCAAATTTCAATTAATGAAATTTATGTGTATGGGGTTTAAATTTATATATGATCCATTAAAAGTTGAAACTGAACATTCTAATTAGTTCATCCTAGTTGGCTGAAGTTGAATCTGAACATCAAAAATAATAAAAGATAATGCTCAAATTGAAACTGAACATTCACGTGTACAGTTCTATTACATAAAGCGTAAATCTAGATTCATTTTGTCTGAAAATAGCACGCCTATTCGATTTTTTTTTTCATTCCTTTCCTACAAAATAAGAAAGAAATATCAAAATCTAAAGCAGCGGATATGGGGCACTTCCGCTCGTGAGAGAGAATTGTAAGCATTAAAATAGCAGCGTTTTAAGCTTTAATAAAGCAACAACATCGTAGAGAGGAAAATAAACTTCCCGATCATTTCTGCTATAGAACAGATTTGACAACAGATATGTTTCCGATCTCCTCCTCCGAAGTCATTGAGAAATCGGAGGAGGTTCAAAGAATTTTAAACTCAAAGTTTATCTAAAAGTCTCTTCTATCCATTAATTTTTATATCAAGATTTATATTTTTAGTTTGATTCAAAACCTTTCTATCACTTCTTTATAAATCTTGATGTAAAATTAATGAATAACAATTTTTTAATCAAATTTTGATTTGAAAGCCTTTGAATCTACCGGATGCCATTGCCAGCCATGTATATAATATTTTACTCTACGACTCAATGTACGCTGCGCTGTATACCTGAATATGTAAATATATTTTTCTACGCGCGGTTTAAGTTTTAATTTTAAAACACCAGTACAAACAATCAAAAGACCTAAACACATTTAATTGATGGATTGTCTCATTAAATGTAGATCAGTAATCAGTTGCGTGGACTGAGTAATTGAGAATCCATCCTCCCGAACCAAAAGGCGCAAGTGCTCCAGTGACTGCCAGCGGAGCAAGTGGGCCCCACCTAAAACCATAATTTACACATGCGTCCGGTCTATGCAGCGAACACCGAAAAAACACTGTTTAATTGCCGAGCGACGGAGCGAGGTTAATCTTATTTCGTAAAATTTATTTCATGGTCTATAAAATGACGTGTAAGGTGGTGTCTTGGTACAACTATTTACCAATCCCTCCCACCTCTAGAAAGGCGCAAAGCAACCGAAAGAGAGAGACGGCAAAGCGTCTTTGAAGAGTTCGCAAATAGTTCAATATGAGGGATCAAAGCGAAATTAATTTAGTCCAATCATCTTGTCAACAAATCAAATAAGATTTGGACCACTGTTTTAAATTAAATAAGATACCAGGAAAAAGAAATCGATCGAAAGCATCAGAAAGATAAGAGAAAAGTAATTAAAAGGGATTGGCGGAGGAGACCATTTCCAGAGTCCTCCTATGTTCCTTCTAGTAATAATAATATCTTTTATTTACATCCTTGTCAAGAGTTTAATTTGCATGAGCGTATCTCTGTTTGAAATGTAAATCAATTGTCATCTTTACTGATGTGACAATCAAGTCTAGAAATATATTAAAGAATATTATGACTAATATTGTGATCAATATCAAACTTCATTATATCTATTAGATGAAATATTAATGTTAATACTTTTATTATGCAACTTAGTTTGTACACTACTCCTGTTATTTAACTTATTCACCTTTATTGTGAATAATACTTATTTAATTTGAATAATAAGAATTATATATAAAATAAGTTGTATGATAAAAATAATTAATATAAATAATAGCTCATTTAAATATGAATAATAAAATCGATATTGGTCATCGTCTACATGTATTTCCTTAAGTCTACTATAGAAAAATATATATATAAAAAAATGTTCTTAGCGTAGCAATTTTGTTATTTTTAGCAACCTTGCAAAAATAAGTTTTGTACATGTAAGCTGATTTGACTATTATAAAGCCTATAGATGCAAAAAATAAAAATATTGATGGTACTTATTGAGATATTGAATAGGCCATATAAATTGAAATAAGATAAATTGAAGTTTTTGAGTCTATTAATTTTCTCATTCGGTAAACATACTAAAGTTGAAGCAGGATAAAAGTTAAATCATCTTCGATGATAGTGAAGTAAATAGATGAATTAATTTGTGTAAAATATATTTAAAAATTAAGTGCTTTAAAGTTAAAATCTATATTTTAAGGGATCTATATCCGCTGCCATAAAATGACTATGGCAGCATCATACCATAGTTTTTAAGGAGATGAAATTTAAAGTTAAGACGGGGTCAGATTTTGTGGGGCTCAATGCCATGAGACAAAAAACTATGGCACTCCTGATCATAGAAAAAGTATGATAGCGAATGTAAATTTTATTTAAAAATACTTACTACACTTTCACTACATCTATCAACTAAGAGGAATATAAAAATAATGTTCATTTTATAATTACGGACTATATGCAAAAATAATAAATACATATGAACTTGAAAATTGTAAGTTCATATTAATCTGTACCTAATACAGGCAAATATAAAAAAGCCTCTTTATAAAACATAGAACATTAGAACTATATGTAATGTCAAAGATTCAGTAGGGAGGTGATAAATGCAAATGTATAATATATATATTTTGTAAGGTTTCATAAGAAAAATCTCTTGGAAGAACTTTCTATTGAATTAAAGAGGCCCAAAGTAAAAAAGAAACTTTGCCACTCGGACCAAGCGAAACTCTCGCCGAAAAAGAGAGAGAGGAGGGGGGAGAGAATCACAGCTATTGTCTATTGAGAGAGAGTTGCACATAGAAGTATTTCGAAAAGAAAGAGTTGCAGAGAAGGGACGGGGTAGAGATGTCGGCGCTACAGAGCTGGAGGAAGGCCTATGGCGCCATGAAAGACCACACCTCTGTCGGACTTGCTAATCTTAACAGCGATTTCAAGGTGCCTTTCTCATCCGGATCTATCGATTCCTCTTCACTGCTTCTTTGCTTGCGGTCATCTTGTTAGCGATTATAGCTTGTACTCTCAGTAGTTTTCTGAACTAACCAACTGATTAGATCCCGATTTATTCTTTTCTTTTTATTAATTATTTTCGAACTTTTTTAAAATGATAGGATTTGGATGTGGCGATCGTGAAGGCGACTAACCATATCGAGGTCCCGCCGAAAGATCGTCACCTCAGGAGTAAGGCTTTACATTCTTCCCTTTATTATCTTATTTCGAGTTTTGTTTAGGTTTTCTCTCTGCGTGCCAATGGAAAGGGGTAGCGTGCTTCTTTTTTATATTTATTTTGGGGCAGTTTTTCCTGTTTCGTAGATGATCTGAATTAATCCATCAAAAAATTGTAGATGATTTCTTTACTATACTGAACTTAACCCAATTTAGTTTATCTTTTTAGTCTGCTGAATACTTTTATAGGCTTCCAAATTTCTAATTGTATTGGAACTTACTAGGGACAAATTATTAAGTTTGCTATATTTATCGTCTGGATTTTTCATGTGCTGTATTTGTTTCAGAGATTTTTGGAGCCACATCAATTACAAGACCTCGTGCTGACGTGGCATACTGTATCCATGCATTGGCAAGACGGCTTGCTAAAACTCGCAATTGCACGGTACATGATTTCGTGTCCAATTACATTTTGTTTCGTCAATCCTTGTTCTGATTGAGACTTGGTGTTCAGTGCAAATTATATTTTTTTTTTTGGTTTTGTTTGTTTGTTTCCAATGCCAAACAAAAATATTTTTTTGGAAATAATTTTCATTAGTTCTGCTATCGCTGAGATGATGTGATGGCTGAATAATTTTTCTGATGGAGATTTTTACAAAATTTAGAGTTCAATATTTCAGTTGATCTGTGGGTATATGGCTTTTAAATGCTTAAACATTACAACAAACTTTTTTTATGTTTTTTTTAATTGTTGTGCATGGTGGTACAGGTAGCATTGAAGACACTCATTGTGATCCATCGGCTTTTGAGGGAAGGAGACCCTACTTTTCGTGAGGAGCTGCTAAACTTCTCCCAAAGGGCTCGGATTCTCCAGCTTGCCAATTTCAAGGATGAGTCCAGTCCAATTGGTACTATTAGAATAATAACAATTGCATTTTAACAACTCGAAATATTAAGATCTGTTGGCAACACTAAGAAAATAATAGCTTCCATATTTGACCTACATTAGTCATTTGTGCCATAAAAGGATCTGATGAGGTTATGAATTCAATAATAGCTGTTCATTTGTTAGCTTGATATTGTCTTTCAATATTATTATGGATGGAGTAGAACCACAGAAGTAGAGAAGGTGATAATAATCATATAAAAACTGCTCCAGCACCAAGAGGTGATATGCTAGTGCATAAACCGTGTATAACTTGTGTCTTTTATCCAAACAACTCTTGTTTCAGCATGGGACTGTTCGGCATGGGTACGTACCTATGCACTATTTTTGGAGGAGAAATTGGAGTGTTTCAGGGTCTTGAAGTATGATATTGAAGCTGAGCGCTTGTCTAAACCTTCTCCAGCGGCTGAAAAGGTTTTTTTTTTTTAATTTACATGTTTATTTTTTTGGTTTTGCATTGATACAGATCCTGATCATTACCGGTTAGGATTTGGGAGGTCCATTAGTTGTCTTTATACAATCCCTGTTATCAGTAACTGAGTTTTATCTTGATATGAGTTATTGAGTTTACAGTTGAATGCTGTGTTATCTTCTGCGATCCAATCCACACAGTTTTGGTTAATAATATAAAATTATAAATCATGGATGAGAGATGTGTTGATAGTTATGTACAGTACAAATTGGGAAGTGATGTTATGATATTTCTGAGATGCTTTGCCTCGAAGAGCATTTTTAAATTATAAGAATATCAGGATTCTTTTTTCGCAGCACAATTCAAATAATGTTGTTTCCTTAAATATTTGCTGATATGTACTGTCTAGTGGGTTCAAATTAAGTGTGGATAACTACAATGTTGGTCTGGTGAATGTATTTGAAAGTACCTTAAACTTGGGCATCATAAGACAACTAGTGCTAGTTTCCAAATAAAAGTTGGAAGTTATTGTCAGATTGGGTCTGACTGACTGTAAATTGGGTCAGGTTGAACTGTAAATTAGGATTGTTGATCTGGTAGTCTTTTCACCTGACCTAGCCTATAATAATCAATCATCCCTGAACCATTAAATCTGTGCTTTTAATCTTTCATTCCGTAGCAAAAACAATAATTCTTGTTATCTGACCGTGGCCGTTCATTTATATTATATTGTATCAGGGGCATAGTAGGATGAGAGAGCTGGAGAGTGAGGAATTGCTGGAGCATCTGCCTGCTTTGCAACAACTTTTGTATCGGCTTGTCGGCTGTCGGGTGCTTGCTTATAACCTCTTTTATTAAAACAAGATTGCACTTTATTTGTCTGAAAGATAGATGACCAGGATGCCAATTTTCTCCTCCTAACTTTGTCTTGTCATCATCCTAGTTCTATAAACTATGAAAAATCTGTGGTATGGAGCAAATGTATGTCTCCCTCCTTTGTGTAAGCCGGTTGAAAACTTGAAAAATGAAAATTATTTTAAGTTTTAGTTATGCTCTCTTGAAACCTAAATTGACACTGTCGCTTGTTACTCTGTGACATGATTAATTTGATTGGTAATAGCACAGGCTCTGCTGGTGTTCCTTAGTAACCAGTGGGTTGTACACAGTAATGTGTCTAACTAGTACATGACCTGATTGCGCAATTACAGAATTGGAGACTTTAAGTAGAGCAAGGGAACTGATCTCATGTATTATGTCAACCAAAATTATTTTCTTCCATCTTCCCATAAATTTATGTTGAACCTGCTATTTTCTTTTTCTTGCTTTCTCCCTGGTAATATAGTACTTTTCTGTATAATATGCCAGCCTGAAGGAGCAGCGACTAGCAACTACCTGGTACAATATGCACTTGCATTGGTAAGCTTTTTTATCTTTTAATCTGTCTGCTCTGATATTTTATGAGTCGTGTCAATGTAATGCTGATGAGATGATATTATTAATCATGTGCAGGTTCTGAAGGAAAGCTTCAAGATATACTGTGCTATTAATGATGGTATCATTAACCTTGTTGATAAGGTTTGTAGTTTTCTTTAATCAGAGTATTGATTTCTTTTTTCACCAGAAGGTAAAAGTATAGGTTTGACTGTTCTTTTCTAAATTATAGAGCCAAATTTGTAAGTGCAACTTTCCTAGTTCCCATCTGATAGGTTACTAAAGATTAATGGTGTAGATATGTTTGACAGCAAAAGTTTTGTAATTTGAATTGGATCGTTTTTTTTTCTGCTTTGATGGCTTTTGGTAATTCTTTCCAATGCTGCCAAATTCAGCGTTATAGAACGCTGGTTCCAATATTTTCTTGATACTATTGTCCTATGAAGCTGTTGGTTATATTATTTTTTCTTTTTTGTAGTTTTTCGAGATGCCAAGACATGAAGCAATTAAAGCACTTGAGATATACAGAAGGGCTGGTCAACAGGTCTTATATATATTGACAAATAAAATAACTTACAATCTTGTTTTTTTTTTTTTTTTAATTAAAGCTAGCTTATTCTAATATTTCAGGCTGGTAGCCTTTCTGATTTTTATGAAGAGTGTAGAGGATTGGAGCTAGCTCGCAATTTCCAGTTCCCTAGTTTGAGAGAGGTATTGCACAGCTCTAATTTGTATATTCTATTTATAAATTCATGGATCAAATCATGTGTCAATTATCCAAGGATCATGTGCACTTAAACTAGAAGCAAGCATATGGGTCCTTCAGCTTTTGTTTAAGTGTATGATTCTTCATATGCCATTCCACCTTTTCATACAAATTAAACCATTGTTATGATGCATCAGTTTGTAAGCTATTTTATTCTGCAAATGAACCTTTTCTTCTGAGAGATGGATGTCAGATCTCACCAGTTTGTTTGCTACTAATCAATCAATATGCATCCTCACATCTTTGATTGTTTTGTTTTCTTATCTTCTAGCCCCCACAATCATTTCTTAAAACAATGGAGGAGTACATAAGTGAGGCCCCACGTATGATGCCAATTTCTACGCAACAGCTGGTTAGTTGTAAATTTGACTTTCATTTTATCTCTATTTCTATCCTTGTATTTTCTCGTGTTTTAAAGGACTTTCTTTGTTGCTTAGGATTTTATCAGTCCTTTTGTACTGATGACTGTTATTGTGCTTGGTACATTCTATACTGGAATTCCTAATTCATGAATTGTGTCCAATTAGTCTCATGCAATTAGCTCTAGTAAAGCGTAAGTTGTGCAATTGGCCTCTGCTTAATCATACTTATCCCACAATTGACCAGCAACTTCGTGGATATGCTTTAATAGTAGCACTGACTGAAGAATCAGCCTTTGGTCTAGTGGTAAAAGACAATGCCCTCTGTGTGGGAGGTCATTGGTCTGAAACCCAGATGGGGGTTCTTTATATCCTTTATGAAATTTGAGAGCTTGACTCTCATCTTTTCTATTAAAAATAGTAGCTCAGACTGTAGTTCACACATGCCATGTTATTTAACTTGTTAACTCTGATTCATCTGGAAAGTGGATGGAAGCAAGAAAGGAGGAAGTTGTGGTGAACATGTCTATACAGGTTTTTGCTATGGATAGTGCTGGAACCATATTGGATTCGGAGAATTTCAGCCTTGCTTCTATTGTTGCTTTGGTTAAATTTTGTTTTTGTAGGGCTAACTCTTCCTAAAATTTGCATGGTCACTAAAGGAATTGCCAAACTGCTGGTTGGGTAGGTTTGGGATTGATTTTTTTTTTAGAAATTTATAATTTATAAAGCTCTTCTGGTTTGGTTATTATACAGGAAATGCCAGAGAGGCTTCTCCTCACATATAAAGTAGAGGCAGAGCCGGCCCCTCCAGATGAAGAAGAACAGGTGCCCCCTGTTGAAGAAGAAGAAGCACCCAAGCCCATAGAAGCCACTGTGACTGAAGTGGTTTCAGCAACTCCTCCAGCCCCAGCTGAAACTGTTGATAACACTGGCGATCTTCTTGTAAGCAGCATTATCAAGATGATGTATTTTATAAGTGATAGTTTAGGTGTTGATGAAGTTTTTTATGTAGGGACTGAATGACACACATCCAACTGCTTCAGCTATAGAGGAGAGCAATGCCTTGGCATTGGCAATAGTTCCTACTGGTATAATTAAAGCATTCTGTTTTTCTAATATTCTCCAAATTTTATAAGCTATACTAACTATTTACATTTAAATCCAGAGAACATGGACAATAACAATAGGACAGTGCAAGATAAAGGATTTGATCCAACAGGATGGGAGCTTGCCCTTGTTTCTATACCTAGTTCTTCTACATCCTCTACCACTGTTGAGACCCATATGGTGTGTTCATTTCCCTTTTCTTTTTCTTTAATTAGCTTAACTATTTACTAAAAAGTCAATTGAGTTTAACTACATGTCACTTTCTTGTTGTTTTTCCTTGCTTCAATAAAACCACCATCGAGAGCTAAAGAAAGTTCTTTTGCTGATAAATTGGATTCCTTGAGATTAACTTATGGCTATGTACCTGTGTTTTATACTTCGGTGCAGGCTGGTGGATTTGATAAACTCACACTAGACAGTTTATATGATGAGGCTGCATATAGACAACAGCAGCAGACTCAGAATCAATATTTCGGTCCTCCTGCCTCAAACCCATTTATGTCATCTGACCCATTTGCAACGTCTACCAATGTGGCCCCACCACCATCTGTTCAGATGGCAACTATGACAAATCAGCAGTACAACATGCCGATGGCAATGCCTAATGCCATGATGGGAGTACCTACCATGAACCCCATGATGCACCAACCAAACCCATTCATGGCAGCACCTACAGCAACAGCTCCGGCTGCAAACAACCCATTTTTAGATGCAGGTTTTGGCCCATTTCCAGTGAATGGTAACAACCACCACAACCCATATGGGGATTCACATCAGCAGTTGATCTAGAATTCAGGGAGACATTAGGTGAAGCTGGATTTTTCGTGTGAGAATCTGCGCTTTGTGAATGATTGTAGGGTATGATGTATGTATTGTCTCTCTTTCTGCTGGTGCAAGAACGATCATTGTTTGATGTGATAAATGGACAAGAAAGAATTGCTTGTAAAAGTATCAAAGCATAATATATTATTTGTAATGTAATTAGTAATTACGTCTCTTAATACCGGATTACACCAAACGCTATTTGTGCAGTGATCTGATTTATCTTTTTAAGTTTACATTTACGCCCTCATTTTACATTCAGAGTAAAGTGGAAGGAATGTAATAGTAGATGGAGAGGAGATAAATGTAAAGGAAAGTCATAATATATATATATATATATATATATATATTTAATGGAGCCATGACCAAGTAATACTTGCCCATAAGTAGGAACCTATTTCACTAAAAAAAAATTATTTGATTCATATTGCTAATTTTCGTTACACTAATTTGAGAAATAAAATATAAGCCTTTTATTAAATTTTCAACCAAACAAAAATAATAATGAAAATTTTCCCTTTCCCATCTTCCCCTTCTTTTATTCAACCAAACAAGGTGTTAGACAATTAATTCATCGTAAAAACCCTTTCAAGCTACGGTGTTTTCTTTTATAAATTCACCATAAAGACTCGTTGGAGCATCGGTGTTCCTTCGAGTATCCCTTATAGATGTATCCATTTTCCTCTGAAAGAAATGATGGAAACAAACTATAAATAAGAGGCCTTGTTCTAATAGCATAGCCATATATGCGGAAACTACAGATCACAAGTAAATTGCCTGGTAAACAAACATTAGTATACCGACGTGCATTGTTTCGTGTGCGTAGACTGTAAATTTAGAAGCTACATGGGATAAACCTACTTGTAGTGAAGGACCATTGCTAATTTGCTAGCAATCAGGACTAAATATAGGAATTAAGATACATTTAATTGGAGGGGCACGCGTGTTCTCAACAGTGGCGGATCTAGTAGCAAAGAATGGGGTTGAATAAACCCCATTTTTTTATTATATTATACATGTGTATATATAGTATTTTTAGTGTTATATTTGTGTTTTTCATAGAAAAAAAATAGTTGAATACCATAAAATATAAAAAATTATCACACTATTTTGTTTTGATTATTTTATTACTATTAATGTTTCATATAATACTTGATCCCATTCAATAATTTTCTGGCTCCGCCCATGCTCCAAAAGGTAAATTTCTGTAGTTCACTGGCCTTTGCTTCAGTCCGTGTTGCGACCATGATTGATTGGGTATGAATACCTATTCGATCAAGTATAAACATCCACTGATCTGAACATCCCTTCAATATCAATATATTCAATTATAAATATTTTAAATGGTATTTCTTAGACATGAATACTCAAATTAAGAAAACGTTTTTATGTGATTTTAATGTCAATTTAATACGCACGTGTGTAATTCACTGCCGCTTGTGCTGCGGTCTGTGTTGCAACTTGTGTTGTGAGGTGTTTATATTAAGAGAAGAGATCGGTTGACAATGGGTTATTGATAATTTTGTCAATGGACCTTTAAATAAATATAAAAAAATTTAAAAATAGAAAAAAAATTATAGATGTATTATTCTACTTTTATATATTAATATTAATGGTCATTTAAATTTCATATAATTTCATTATCGTTTGATAGTCCATCATCTCTTTGTATATTAACAAATCCGAACCGTTAAATTAGAAGCGTTGCTACATATATATCGTAGTTGCAAATTGCACGAAAATTCAATAATATTAACAAATCGGAGGATTTTTTTTTTTGGGGGGGGGGGAGGGGGGGACTATAACACCCCTTATACTGTAATTGAAAGATACTTTTTTATTGTATTCTATAATATTTCCAAATTCGTTCGTTTTCAAACGGATGGACATCGACAGGGAAAACAATTAAATCATGAGAAACAAAGAAGGATTCAAGAGCTTAAACCTGATTAAGGCTCGGATCAAAACGAACAATAGATGAGAATTCAATCGAATAGAATAGAATAGAAAAGAGAAGAGCTGAATTTTTATTTTCATGATCGGAATGATTAGCATAGCAACAAAAAACGATTTGAGAGTATATTGAAATACACTTTCGTTTTTACTTTATTTACAAAGTTTGCCATTGAAGCTTCAGAACTAGAGCTTGATTTGTCTAAGAAAAATGATAGTCAAAACGAAATGAAAACAAAAATGAAGATGAAGATATTAACAACGAGTAGCTGAGACTTACCTTTGTCGGAGCTTGATACTCACTTATTGCCGCTGATTCGCTTCGTTGTTTGCTCGGAATAAGAAGGAGAAGAAAGGGCGTTAGCGCTATTCACCCCGGCGAATTCATTTCTCGCCAAATACCAACCATTTGCTCGCGACTTTTCCTGATTTAGGGCTTCTGAACTCCCGTCAAATCAATTCTATTCTCTTCAACGCATTCCGATCACAAAATTGACGGGAAAAAAAAAATCTCTTTCTCATTTGACGGAGGTGAATTTCATTCCATTCATAGAATTTTTTTTTAAACCTTCAGTATTCTTTATTTTTAATTTTCTTAGCTACATTTTCTCTTTTCAGTGCATAGAAAAAAATCATGCCTAAAATCGCGAAAAATATTTTATATTTCTAAAAATAAAAATATCTCAGGTCTTTCGGATTTGCCTAAAAGACCCGAGATTTTTTCTCAAACCTTTTTAGTGTATGAAAAAGAACGAATCTGCATTTCGTCTTTTTAAAAATAAAAAAAGAATCATGTAGAATCTTTTTTTCTATGTTTATTTTGATGCAGGTAGCGAGACTGTGCTGCATTGTTGTTTATTTATTTTTTAATTATTTTTCAATTTGAATGTGAACAGAGAGTTCAGGGGTGTTAGGGGAGTCTGACATCCTCCATAATTTACGTAATTTAGTAGAAGTTTAAATTTTAATAGCATTTATAAGTTGTTTAGTTATTTAATATCTTCATAATTTTATTTTAAATATATAAATCATTAAAAATTTAAATTTAAATATATTTTATTCTAACTGAAAATCCATCATATTTGTTTTTCAATATAATTTTTAATAATTCTTTTTTATTTTGCAGTTAATAATAAATAATAATTTATTTTCTTCTTTAATTATCATCATATCGCAGACTCCCTTCAATCTCTCCACACCCGCCAGGTCAAATCTCAGAGAGTTGATTCCGATTGCGACAAGAATCTTGTCCTCATTAGACACGTCAGCATATTCTCAGAATAGTTAAATCTTGAAGGTCATTATATTTATTATTTTTCATTGAAAAGGCCTAGAAAGAATAGATTCTAGGGCAGTTGGACCTATTTTCGTTGGTAAGATCTCCTGTGGAAGAAAAGTGTTATCATCCTGTGTAACGAGTGAAGATCCAATGAATATCCCCATATGTCAGTGACTCACTACACAATTTATTTTATTACTCTTTTTACGGAACCAACATTCGGACTGCTTAGAAAATTAAATTCATGTCTAGGGATAAATTAGGGGGTGATCTGGCACATACGATAAATCGGTCGCTCATGTAAAAGGGTACTTGATTTTTTTAGATGACCCCAAATGGAAACAAAGAGGTTTAGAGAAAGATACATTTGATTAAAGGTTTGAGAAAGATTGCCATAAAAGGGGTAAATTTCAACATCTGAGTTGCATATGCACCGATTCTATGTCAAGTTGAATACTATACTAGTAGTTTAAGTGGTAAAATTGGTGGAATCTCTTTCTAAGAAAATGATGTGTTGAAATTATAGTTAACAGGAAAAGGGGGAAATTATATTTTCATTTCTTTATTATTATCATTAATAATAATAATAATAATAATAACATTATTATTATTATTATTATTATTATTATTATTTAGGCTGGCACGTTAGTCTATTTGAAATACGGAGAGTATTTGCGATGTATTGATGGTAGTTAGACTAATTGTATCAGAATTTATGAATTTGCGTATCGGCTGATCATTGTTAATTTCTAACTCTTACGGTAAAAGCCTTAAATTAAGAGCAATATGCCACATGTTAGTTTTCAGAGAAAGAAAATATCGACAATCAACTCATTTGATAACTGATAATACAATTATAATAATAAAAAACATAAAAGCTATCACATATACTTATTTTATAAACAGTAAGATGCATGGGAGAATTTTCGTTTGGTGAGATCAACAATAATAATTTTGCAAAAATTGGAAAATAATTAAGTACTAGTTGTATACTCGCACATTGCGGCGGACATTTTTATTTAGATACATAAAAAAAATTATTTTGACAACTGAATATATTTATATTAAAAAAAATAAAAAATGCTTGTTTCTATCTTCTAAAATATCTTGATGGAAGACATGATTAATATTTCAAAGAAAAAAAGATTATAATTTATTTCTGATTCTCTCCTCTGTCTTTATACAATTATAGTAGTCAATTTATTATGTCTTTTTTCCCATCCTTTCAGTTATATAAGTGATGTATGTCGTATCATTAATAAAAAATACTTATCAATGATAACCCTTTTCTTTTCTTTTCATCAAAAACACGTAACATGATTGTCATCTTCATCTTTAATATTTGCAGGTGCTTTTATATCTGCAATTGTGAGATATACCATCAGAGAGAACTTCTATAAAAGATAAAACAAAAATGGAATAATTAAAAGGAAATAATTATTATAGAATATCACCTAATAAAAGAAGTCATTTTAGAAAATAATTACTATAAAAATTAAGATGATCAGAAAATCTCTGTCAATTATTAGAAAAGATATAATATCATATTATTTTGGTTGATTGACATCAAATTTTTAATCAAATCTTTACCTTTCTAAAAAATTTCGTTTTCGAATAGAGAGAAAATTGAAAAACTGAAAACGATTTCTGCCGCCGAACTTGATCAAATTGAATCTCAACCGTTGCATGAAGGATAAAATAGATATTATGAAAGTTTGAATATCATGACAAAAAATGGACGTCTCCAATACTTAGTTGTTTTATATAATAGTATAGATATAGATATTAATATAGAATAAAGTCAATGAAGTTTATTTGAGAATCATTTGCCAACGTTGACAGAATACTTTTTGATGAACGCACGACCAAACACAAATTATATATAAAAATTTCACTTTTATTGTTATCATTCGATTGATGAACAGACGTTAGTCTTCTAATCCAAATTACATTTCATTGAAAATCTACTTGCTCTGATCAACTTGAATTCAAAATTGTTAGTGTTGCCACCGGAGAAGATCTTGCTTGATATTCATCAGAAAGAAAGAAAAAAATTGTTCTTCAGACGCTTCCCTATCATCATTTTTTTTAAAACATAGAAAATATAAAATATTTCGAATATTATAACACGATTTGTATCGATTTTTATATGAAATAACGAGTTTTTTTCAGATTAAGAGATCGCCCAAAAAATAGATTAGATATATATTTATTTTAACAAAAATGACGTGATATTTCGGGAAAAAAATTATTTGATCGGAACTTTTTTATGGACCATTCGCTTGGCCGAGTGCAATCATGATAATAATATTTTCTAATTTTTATTATTTTTAAAAATATCCGTCCCTATCATGATTGGGATTGGGAATTACCGTGGCGGTATTATTGGGAATAGTTGTGCACACGTGTCATTTTATATTCGCGACACCAAATCAAACATAGACAACGGAAGCGACAAGTTGGAGGGAGGTGGCGATTGGGATCTGCAACCCATGCTGTTTCCTTTTATATTATTTTTTTCAGCATTCGTTGGAACTATAGGTTTAAATGGTCCGATCAGATTATATTATTTTATTTTATTTTAATTTGATTTGAATTCGATTCAATTAAATTCGATTAAGAAATTTTAATTCATATTCGATTTGATCGGATCATGAGTCGATCCGATTCATATAAAATAATTAAATATTTATTAATTATTTTTATATAATTTTAAGCAATTAAATATTAATTAATTTATAATTAATCTTAATTAATACATAATTAGTATACATTTAAGCTTTAATTAGTACTAAATCATAAAATTACTTCAAAAAATATAATTAATCGGGTTGGGTCGGATTGATCCGAACCTGACCCGATTCTTGATCAAAACAATTAAACCCGATTAATTTATCTTCGAATCATGTCGGGTCGGGTCGGGTTAACCCGTCGAATCAGGTCAATAATTGACACCCCTAATTTTTTTTATTGAAAAGATAAGAGTTAAGTTTTCAAATTTTATAATTGTCTATAAGGACCTTCATCCGGATTTCAAACTCACAACCTCCCACACAGAGAGTGTCGTCTTTTGATACTAGACCAAATGCTAGTTCTCAATTGACACCCCTAGTTGGAACAATAATTTGCATTATCTCATATTTTTAGTGAAAAATCTCCTGATTTCTGGAATTAAATAGTAAGAACTAGTGGTAAATTTTATTTGGACAACTAGCAATGGTAATTTGAGGCGCTTTATATGTTTGAGATTCACTAGTGAATATGAGAGCAGTTTCTTTTTTGTAAATTTAATGATGTATTTTTTTTTTCGAGGAAAACCTGATTTTGCGGGCTCCAGGCACTTTTTTATGCAGAACACTTATATAATTTTGCAGACGAAATTACCCCGCCGATTTGTATGACGTAAATGACTGCATGACACTTCGTACGTGTCACCTGTCATTTTGTAACATGTTATTTGACGTGTTGACGTGCCGTGGCCGCTGCCAATTTTAGTCGAAAGATGACATGTCACATTATACATGAGACATGTTACATGATACATCTTATGTTGAGTAATTTATTTTGGATTTTTTAAAATAATTCTAAAATATTAATAAAAACAGCGAATGTTCGCATATGAATATATATCATTTTTAAAAATCATAACAAATACTTGAAAGACTAACAATAAAATATTTTGTATCCTATAAGATTTTGAAATAAAAAAATTATTAATCAGTGTTAAAATTGATTATATATTTTTAAAATTTATCTTGTAGGAAATTTAATCACGTTTTTTTTAGTCTCACAATTGTGCAAAATTGGTTAGCGAGATGAGAATGATATATAGCAACGATAAAAGCAATCGAGAATTAAAAAATAAAATAAAAGAGGAAGACCAGGGGAGCAAGAGATCGGAGAGGAAATATGAATCCACATTTGAATTATATTTTCGTTAGCATGTATACTTGTGTTGTGTATTGTGGGAGAGTTGAGAGTGTTCCAAGAAATCACCTCCTAAACCTTTTAATTTGATTTCAATTTAAATGTTTATTTTCTGAATCATTAGCTTCACAGTTTAATGTGCTGATATATCATTGTTCATCTCTCTATGTTGAAAATAAAAACTAACGAAAACAATAGTTCAATTGGCAATTTGAGTAAAAAAAAAAACAGTTCAGGAGAGGCAATTTTAACAAAGAAATAAGTGTTCAAGAAACAATTTGAACTAAATCAGATAGTTTAGGGGGGATCTGAACAAGAAATAAATTTATGAGATAATTTGAAATAAATACCAAAGGTCAGGGGCAAAATTGACTTTCCCACGTCTTTTACATGTCTAGCAGATCGATATCTCCAAAGTCCAAATCATTAAACAAGGAATATTATTATACTGCAAGACTACGATAGGTCTATTTTCTTTCTAAAAGAACTTTGTTTGCACAACATATTTTGTTCAACATACATCACACAAAACTAAAAATAGCAACAATTTGTTCTTTCCTTTTTGAACGAAAAAAGCTGTTTTTTTGTGGTCATGCTTCACAGATTACAGATGAGATGCCTCTTGCGCCAAAAAAAAAACTATAAAAGTGCAAACAGACATTAAATGCGAAGACATCTTCAACACCAAGCGTTGTTGGACGCTCTTGAGTCTTGCCTCAAGAGAATAATCTTCTTCAACACCAAGCGTGTATCATAAGAAATTGTACGAGATTTTTAGGTGGATTTTTCTATATTTGCATATTTACAACCTAATTAACTAAGCATGAAATCGTCTATTTGTAACGTGAATATTTTTTCCCCGCGGGAGGTGATAAAATTCCTCAGTGAATTGTCAAGTACTGGTTTCCTATTCTAAATAATTTGATGTAGTTTGTACAGTTTTTATTAATAATAATTATTATTAAATTAATATTATTAAAAATAAGAGTGAGAACTGTAAAATTTTAAATATACGAATGGCAGCGCGCCACTGCCAGTGACGTGTTTTATTATTTTTATTAAAACGCGTCACTGACAGTGGCGCGTTTCGTCCAAACCCCGCGCAAGTGATATGGAGAGGCGCGCGCGTTTTGTATATATAAGAACCAAACGCGCCCTTTGTCGGTGGCGCGTTTCATAAAAATAATGAAACGCGCCCCGCGCGGGCGCATTTTATAAAAATAATGAAACGCGCCACTGGCAGTGGCGCGCTGCCATTCGTATATTTGAAAATTTACGGTTCTCACTCTTATTTCATATAATATTAATTTAATAATAATTATCATTACTAAAAACTGGCAGTTTGTATTACAAGCCATATATTGATATATAGAGAGATAGTTTATGGTGCTTTGCAAAATATAAAATTATTATTGTTTCAGGATGAGATTTCATATCCTGAGGTCTTAAATGGTCAATCTAAGTTTCTCAATAATTTCTTCATGTCAAAATATTGTAGGATATTAAATTTTATGATTTTTGAGATTTTTAATTATTTTTTAAATTATTTTTAAAAACAGCTCTGAAATAGACTATTTTCTTATGTTAAACAGAATAGTTTTTAAAAATAATTTAAAAATAATTAGAAATCTCAAAAAATCACAAAATTTAATATCCTAAATGATTTTGACATAAAAAAATTATTGAGTAACTTAAATTAATCATTTGAAATCTCGGAATATGAAATCTCATTCCGAAATAATATAGGGTTTTTGTTTTGCAAAGCACCATAATATATATATATATATATGACATTCTTTTATTTTTAAATTTCCTTTAATTATTGAAACCTATATGCATTTAGAAAAAAACAAAAAAGGACTCCTATCAGTCTTGATATTTATTTCTTTTAAATGTCGTTGTTTAGAGTTGGGCCTACATCTCCCCGTAAAGAGCTCAAAATTATCACCATATGTGTTAGGCCAGCCATTTTCGAATTATAAATAAGCAATATATAGCATACATAACTGACAGTGAAATTAATTTGATGTGTGTAATTTTTTGAATAAAAAATATATAATCAAGCAGGAACAGCACTTTACTTGAATTTAGATACGCCAGGCAAGAAAAAAGAAATGATAAGCAGAGTTTTTTTTTTCCACGCCGTGCAATCAACTACAAGATTCAAACAAAACACACACACACACACACACACACACATATATATATATATATATATATATATATATAATCAAGCAGGAACAGCTCTTTACTTGAATTTAGATACGCCAGGCAAGAAAAAAGAAATGATAAGCAGAGTTTTTTTTTCCACGCCGTGCAATCAACTACAAGATTCAAACAAAGCGCGCGCGCATATATATATATATATATAGTAAAGATACCGTAAGCTTAAGCTCGCGAAGGCTTTCCGTGAGTTTAACTTAAAAAATATATCAAATCATCTCAAAATTTTAATTTATTATCCTCATTAAATTATTTATATGAAAATCTTATTGGATGCAAAAATTTGAAGTGTTTTGAGTTTTTTATGTCATGGTTTTTAATTTTTGAAAATCATCTCTAAAAATAATAATAAAATATTTAATATTTGAACATCATTTTTAAAAATTAAAAATGGTAACCTAAAAAGCTCAAAACACTCTAAATTTTTACATCCCATAATATTTTCATATAATGAATTTAATGAGGATGATAAATTAAAATTTTGAGATGATTTGATATACTTTTTGAGTTAAGCTCACGAAAGTGTTTTGAGCTTTTTAAGTCATGAATTTTTATTTTTGAAAATCATCTCTAAAAATAATAATAAAATATTTAATATTTTAACATCATTTTTAAAAAAATAAAAACGGTGACCTAAAAATCTCAAAACACTTCAAATTTTTGCATCCCATAAGATTTTCATATAATGAATTTAATGAGGATGATAAATTAAAATTTGGAGATAAGTTGATATACTTTTTGAGTTAAACTCACGAAAGATCTCCGTGAGGTTAAGTTCACGGTATCTTTACTCTCTCTCTATATATGTGTGTCATTTTTTTTCCTATACATTTTTTTTTTGAAACAAAACATGTCATTTATTTTAATTCATAATGACTTGCATTTTATAGTACGAATCCCAAGGGCAAATAATCTAGATGCACGGGTGCACAAAAAAAATCGATTTAATTGGTTTTGAATCAATTCATTAAATTTTGAGCTATTTGGTTCGGTTTAAAATTTTAGCTAATTTAATTTTTATTCTTTAATTTAGTTTTTTTTAAATCAGATAAATTAAATAAACAGAATAGTCTAAAAAGTTACTGAACAAATTCATTTTACCTACTATAAATAAAGATCATATTAAAGATAATCAAAATATATTTATTTTTTATAGATTTTATTTAGTTATTTATTTTATTCTTTAAATTATTTACTTCTTCTATAAATTTTGTAACTGATGATTATTTGATTCCTCTTTAATTAATATAATTTTGATTTAACCGAACAAAATGAATGAAATTTTAGTTTATTCGGTTGATATTCTTATAAATTTGATTCGGTTCATAATTTGATAAACCAAATAAAACACTTAATGTATATATTTATTTCGAGTTAAACCGAACCGACTGTTGCAAGTTTATCTGCTTTATCTGCAAAACACTGCTCGAAAAAGATGGAAAATACTGTGTCCTAACGTCATTTCTATTATTTTTCGGGAGTTAAGTTATGATGTGCCTTAAAAAATAAGAGGATAAATTCAATGTTCATGATTATCAGTGTCACCTCGGTGTAATTAAATTAAGTGTCAAATAATTTTTTTTATATAAAATTAACAAAAAATAGTTGCTTCTCTCCGTTAACTCTTTAACATTGTAATGAGTAATGCTGCACGATCCGTTTAGAGATAATTAGTTATATGCCTCTTTAAAATTTTGAATTTTGAAAACTATCACTACAAAGTTTAAATTTAGATAAATATCTCTCCAAATATAATTTAATTTTAATTTTATAATTCCAACTATAATAATTTTCATACTACAAAAAATACACTTAAACCTCTTCTTCACAAAAAGTACCACTATATATCCTTAGACCTCACCGTTCCTGTTGTTTTTCTTTTCTCCGTAAATAAACTGGTACCAGCAAGCATGAGTAAATAAGAACACAAAAATCAGTACTTGTGACAATTTGTTTGATTCAACTTGAAAAGTTTACTCTTTGTAGGTAGCTTCTGAATTTGTGAGGATTCGTGAGGTGATAGAAAGAGAGTCAGGTCAACATGTCAGCTATGCTGACTGGCAAAGACAACTAAAATTGATACATGAACATGTTATATATAAGGGTCCTCGTTACTTTAATCTTTCCATTTCTTTTATATATAAGGGCCCTCGTTAAGTATACATTTATTTTCAATTTTTTTTTTGCTAGACTTAAACATGTATCTCTGCGTAGAACAGAGAGACTTATCATCATATGTATTAAATCTAAATAACATAGAAAAGTTAGTTTTGAGTGTAGTCGTTTCACATAAACAGAAAACAATTAAATAATGAGTGGAGACGATGCTTGAAAGTGAAGCAGCTGGACAAGTCACAACTCCTGCAAAGTCAGCCAAATCTTTGACCAGCTTGACACGGGAAGTCGTGGAGAACATCTATTGGATAAGATCGTGTCACGCGGATTCCATGAGACCTTGATGCTGGGAGTCGGAGATGCATTGTCGGTACTCGGTAGGGTGCGGATAATATCGGATCGTATTCGGTTTATATCTGAAAATTTTAATATGATAATTCGTATCTAAATATTCGGATATAAAATAGTATGAAAATGATTTTCAATTCTCATTATTCGTATCTGAATATTAGATATATAATATATTATTTAATATATATTATATAAAAATAAATATTATTTATCACTACATATCAATTTTAATGTTTTTAAAATTAGAAATATATGTTTAAATAAATAATAATATTGAAAATTTTAATTTATTGTATATTTCAATAAATTTTATAGATTTTAAGTGAATTTTATATTTATCTTTGATAATTTATATATATATTATCCTTATTTATATTCGTATTCAAAAAATTAAAATAAATATAAGTATGATTTTGACTAGTATCCGATCGTATCCGATCCATTTACACCCCTAATTGTCCGTCCTTCCACTGATTGATTATTTTTCTCTTGCATCCGCTTCAATAGATGGTGAGATCTGAGGGGAGTGGGGGTGAGAGAAGGAGAAGATAATTGATTCAAGGTTATTTTTTATATTATAAAAAACATTATAATTGGAGTAATAAAATAAAAAATAAATTAAATTTAAAATGATATTTATCTAAATTCAAATTTTAGAGTGATATTTTTGACATAGCTAATTATTCCGTGAGTTTAGGTCGAATCAATTAATCCAACGGATCACATTCACAGCTTTTCTCAAATTCTCTGGCAGATAATATATGGCTAATGCTATGCGTGGTCGCCTAGTGTGACTGTGTGAGGAGCCTCTGTACCCCATCGAGTTTAATCAGTGTAATTTGACTTAAGAGTTCAATTCATAGTTCAAACATTTGAATAATCTTTTCAACAAATAAAACATAGTAGATTATACCAGAATTGTAAGTTGGCAATCACGCACAATTGTTGATAACATGAGTGACGGTTCAGAACAATTGCAGAGGGTCAAAGAAATTATAGTACGAGGAGGGTTTAAATGTCTAAAAATTTTATCTCAATCATGTCTTCATTTTTTTTAATTTTTAATAATTTAAATTTTAAAACTAAATATTAAAATTAAATTATTAAATTTGACTATAGGAAATTGGAAACCCCTCCATGATCACACTTGAACAGATGTTGTTGGTTGGTTGTGGCAGTTCACCTCTTACATCATTACATGAAATTATTTGAAAATTGTAATCTCACCGCTTTGTTTCAGGCTTTCATCTTTACTACCCAAATCAGCATGCATTTGATTTGAAAGAACTCCCGAAGAAAAACAAAATCAGCATATCTGAACCGTACAATAGAACTTCTGCACAAATCTTGATGGAATCCAATAGTTGAAACACGCATCAGCAAAAAAAAAATAACGGCGCTGGTTTCAATTTCTGACCAGGGCTAGACATTATATAATTTGCCATGCCTATGTGGAGTTCTTTGAAAGTCGAAAAAAATTTACATGCTTGTAGGTATTAAAACTAAATAGCAGATGATTTCATAAATTGAAATTTCTAATAAAATAACTTTTTACAATTTTTCTTGAAAATTAAACAAAAAAAAAACTTTTTTTTTTATTGATTTGCTCGATTTGCATTGGATATTTATGCTCAATATTAATAATTGCATTCGTTCACGGAATTATTTTAACTAAAAAAACCCCGCATTTTATGTATAAAGCCACGAGGGCTTGAATTAATTGGACTCTCATGTTTTATTTTTGCCCTTATTTTAAGTAATCTAGATATGATATTGTAAAATTTCTCTGCCATAAACAAAAACTGGCCATATTTGTCGAGACAGAGACTATATCAATTGGAGCAAAGCGAAGTCAGAGCAATTTATTTGAGATATTGACTGTTAACTAACTCTTCACCAATATTTTCCACCCTTTACTTTTACAAAAAGAGTATGATTTATGATGATGGCTTATAGAATATATAAGGCAGTATCATTTTTTACGCGACAGTTGACATTTTTAATGAAAAAAAGGGAAGATTAAAATAGACAAAAGGCGGGGCTGAAATTTTAATGGGTCCGAGGGCAATAATGAAATTTGTCTTTGCCGAGACGGTTGTTGCTACTTGCTACACATTCATAATTGACAATGAATGTTGGCTATTTTTTAAGCTACCTCACATTACATTTTTACTAATATTAAAATGCAAAGCAATAAGTTTTATGGTTTTTCATAGTAATTTATAAAAGAAAAAGTATAGTTGTAAAATATTATAACACCCATAAATAAAAAAAAACTTTATATGAAGAAAACAAGTAAAAATGTAGGCGTCAATCGATCATTTATTCATTTATCGATAAAAAAAATGGAGAAAAACACTTTATAGAATTAAGAATCTTTGAGCTCAATCATTGTTATTTAGTATGGTTCTGAACTTATGATCATCTGATGGAAGTCAGAAATTTTTTTCCTGGCCAGAATCTGTGCAGTGCTTTTAAACTAGAGTGAATTCAAACAATAATATTCATATTTTCTACTTTTTTTTTGTGATTTGCAACTCATAATCTTTTGGGTCTGTTAGGCAAATCAAGGAATAGATTTGGAAGAGTGATATTCTGAATTATTCGGAAGAGCGAAAATATCGTTTGGCAGCAGTTAATCAGAATAGTTAAAATATGGATAATTATGATACTAATAATGATGATGATAATAAAAATAATTGTAAAATAATAATCATAATAGTAATAATAATAATATATAATGACAATAATAATAATAATAATTATTATTATTATAAATAATTATAATCATAATATAATAATATAATACAACATAATAAAATAATAATAAGATAATAATAATAAGAAGTAATAATAATCATAGTCATAATCATCATAATATAATAATAATATAACCATAATAAAAATATAATAATATAATAATAATAAATAATCATAATTATAACAATATAACCATAATCATAACATAATATAATAATAATAAAACTATAATAATAATATAATAATAAATGATCAAGATAATATAATAATAAAATATTTATATTTATATTCATAATATAATAATATAATACTAAAATCATATTTATTATAATATAATAATAATAATAAATAATAATATAATAATACTAACATTGATGATAATATATAATAATTACTCGGTCTTCTCTTCAGTAATTCATATTTTATCGAATTGTCACAATAGATTTGGGAAGTTTATTTCAAATCAAATAACTTTAACATAGGGTGAGGTCTAGATCCTTGATAACAAATTAAGAAATAAATAAAATAGAACATTCTTTTAAATATATTCTTAAAATTATATATTAATTTGACAATTTCAAATAAATTTTAAAATATAAATTTCTTAAAAATATATTCTAAAGTAAGTTCATAGTCCATCTAAATTCATTAATTTTATATTGGTGCAAATGTCTTGGAACTCTTAATTAAAAATAAAAAACACTCAAATTGTATATTTTTAAAAAATATATATATAAAATTTGAAACACATTTAATTTATGGGTCCAAAAATATATTTGTAAAATGAAATTGTATACTCAAGGCTGTTAAAAAATAATAATTGTCAAGTGATCCCTTCCATAAAATATGGATTTATAATTTTAATTTCTTTTCCGTAATTCATTTTTGATGTGAGATAGACGGTGTTTTAGAAGTTTGTGACATCGCCTGGGGGCATAGTCACCACATTCGTGATAATCGGATGTTTCTTGAATAATTCGTCAGTTTAATATACAATGCATTTTTTGGTCAAAAAACGTTTTATTCGCAAATTATTTAGTAAAAAAAATATTAAATATTATTTTAATTGGAATTTTTATATTTTTAATATATTTTTAATATTTTATCATTATAATATATATTTTATTTATATTATATAAAACAAACTATTCCCGAATTATATTCTATTATACCCGAACGTCAAATTTTTAACCTTGCAGAACGTTTCCCGAATCACGAACTTGTTAATATACCAGGGGGACGAATTTTGCTCTGACCCGCCATATATTAGAAAGCACAGAAAAAATTATAGTAATGTCACTGAAAACTAATTGGGCAGCAGATCCCATGGCCCCGTCCGAATATTTCTGACATTGACACCACTAAAATCGACAATGACAAAAAGCATCAGACTTTACAATCAGGTACTGAAGTATTGATACGAGTCTCCGACTCTCCTGTCAAATTTTCTTCTGGGTTTCGTGTTTATATAAAAGTGCGGTTATTTGAAAAAAGAACAGTCCCCTAAATATGATGAAACGAACGCAAACATTGCAGATATTAAAATATTTAATTATTTATTTAAGTTTTTTCATTGTGTATTGTACGCCTATACTTTTTATGTTCTGTTTAAACCATGAAACATGATCGTATGGCGGAGCTAATAAAGACCGGAGAAGGCCGCGAGCCCGCGACCCCTAAAAAATTTTAAAATTAATACATATGTTAAAAATTTATAATATTTTATAATATAATTATGATAGTTATTTTATTTCATCCTTCCAAAATTTAAAATACATAGTCTAAACTATATATATTTTTAGCCCCTAATTTTGAGTCAAACTTTGTCATTAGCTGTATGATACATCGCATCCGGTCAACATGCATGTAGCTAATACTGTAATACATATAAACAAAATGAACTTCCATAATTCACTAGCCTTTATTTATAATCTACTAAATTCAAAAAATATATTTATTAAGATATAATTACAGTGGTAAAAGTAACAATTTGAAGATTTTTTAGAAACAATAAGCCTCCCACTTATGTTTTGTGCAAAATTAGTGTTGTAGAATGTTCATATTGAAGTGTTAATTAGATAATCTTTTAATAGGCATAATTAGGTGTGATTACTTTAATTTTCACTAAATTATGTGTAGTTATTGGGCCAAATTTTTTGAAATACTCAAATAACTTTTTCAAATAGTCAAGTTTCTAATGCATCTTACTTATGTTTTGGGAGAAAATAGAGTCGTAGAATATTCATATCGAAGTGTTTATTGAACAATCTTATAATAGGCATAATTAGGAGTAATTATATTAATTTGCACAAAACTATGTGTATTTACTGGGCCAATTTTTTTTTTTAAAAAAGTCAAACAACTTTTTTAAACAAAGTAGCTTTTTAATGCATCTTACTTATATTTTGTGCCAAATTAGCATCATAGAATATTCATATCGAATATTTAATTAGATAATCTTATAATAGGCATAATTAGAGTGATTATATTAATTTGTATGAAATTATATGTAGTTATGCGGCAAAAAGTTTGAGAAACTCAATCAACTAGTTTAAATTGTTTTTTTTAATGCATCTTACTTATATTTTGTGCAAACTTAGTGTCGTAGAATACTTATATCGAAGTATTAATTGGATAATCTTCTAATAGGCATGATTAGGAGTAATTATATTAATTTTCACGAAATTATAAGTAGTTATGAGACAATAAATTTTGAAAATCTTAAACAACAGCTTTTAAATGTATCTTATTTATGTTTGATGAAAAATTACTTTGTTATAGAATATTCATATCGGAGTGTTAATTAGATAATTATATAATAGACATAGTTAGTAGTAATTATATTAATTTGCGCGAAGTTATGTGTAGGTATGCAAAAAAAAAAATTTAAAAAACTCAAACAACTTGTTTAAACTGCTTTTTTTAATGCATCTTACTTATTTTTTATGCAAAATTCGTATCGTAGACTGTTCATATCGATGTGATAATTGGATAATCTTCTAATAGGCATAATTACGAGTAATTATATTAATTTTGACGAAATTATTTATCGTTATGAGGCAATAAATGTTGAAAATATGAAACAACTTGTTTAAGCAGCAATTTCTAATGTATCATACTTATGTTTTATGTAAAATTAGTGTCCTATGATATTCATATTGAAGTGTTAATTTGACAATCTTATAATAGACATAGTTAGGAGTAATTATATTAATTCGCTCGGAAATTATGTGTAGTTTTGATGCAAAAAATATTGAAAATCTTAAACAACTTGTTTAAAAAACAGTTTTGAATGCGTCTTACTTATATTTTGTGCAAAATTAGCGTCATAGAATATTCATATCTAAGTTTTATTTCCACAATCATATAATAGGCATAATTAGGAGTAATTGTATTAATTTTCAAGAAATGATATGTAGGTAATGCGGCCAACAATTTTCAAAAACTCAAACAACTTGTTTAAACAACTGTTTTCAATGCATCTTATTTATGTTTTGTGCAAAATTTGTGTCGTACAATGTTCATATCAAAGTGTTAATCGAATAATCTTCTAATAGGTAAAATTAGGAGTAATTATTTTAATTTTTACGAAATTATGTATAGTTATGAGTCAAAAAAATATTAAAAATCTTAAACAACTTGTTTAAACAAATAGCTTTCTAATATATCTTACTTATGTTTTATGAAGAATTAGTATCGTAGGATATTCATATCGAAGGGTTAATTGGGAAATATTATAATAGGCATAATTAGGTGTAATTATATTAATTTGTACGAAATTATGAGTACTTATGCGGGCCAATTGTTTTGAAAAACGCAAACAACTTGTTTAAACAAATATTTTTAATGCATCCTACTTATGTCCCGTGCAAAATTAGTGTCGTAGAATGTTCATATCGAAGTGTTAATTCGCTAATATTTTAATGGGCATAATTAGGAGTAATTATATTAATTTTTACGAAATTATATGTAGTCATGAGGCCAAAAATGTTGAAAAACTTGACTTTTTTAAATAACAGCTTCTAATGCATCTTACTTATGTTTTGAGAAAAAATAGTGCCCTAAAATATTTATTTTGATGTGTTAACTGAATAATCTTATAACCTAGCATAATTATGAGTAATTATATTAATTTGCACCAAATTATGTGTAGTTATGCGGCCAAAAATTTTCATAAAGGCAAAAAACTCATTTAAACGCAGCTTTTAACGCATCTTACTTATGTTTTGTGCGATTTTAGCGTTATAGAATATTCATATCGATGTTTTTATTGAATAATTTTATAAGAAGCGTAATCAGGAGTAATTGTATTAATTTGCACGAAATTATATGTACTTATGAGGATAAAAAAATTGAAAAACTCAAACAACTCGTTTAAATAGCGCTTTTTAATGCATCTTAATTATATTTTACGCAAAATTAGCGTTGTAGAATATTCATATCGAAGTTTTAATTAAAGAATCTTACAATAGTCATATTTACGAGTAATTATATTAATTTATAAGAAATTTTGTGTAGCAATGCAAATCAAAATTTTTGAAAAACTCAAATAACTTGTTTACACAAATGTTTTTAGTGCATCTTACTTATGTTTTGTGCAAAATTAGTGTCGTAGAATATTCATATCGGAGTTTCAATTTGAAGATCATATAATAGGCATGATTAGGAGTAATTATATTAATTTATAATAAATTATGTATAATTATGCGGCCAAAAATATTAAAAAACTCAAACAACTTGTTTAAACAAATGTTTTTAAAGCCTCCCACTTATGTTTTGTGCAAAATTAGTGTTGTAGAATGTTCATATTGAAGTGTTAATTAGATAATCTTTTAATAGGCATAATTAGGTGTGATTACTTTAATTTTCACTAAATTATGTGTAGTTATTGGGCCAAAATTTTTGAAATACTCAAATAACTTTTTCAAATAGTCAAGTTTCTAATGCATCTTACTTATGTTTTGGGAGAAAATAGAGTCGTAGAATATTCATATCGAAGTGTTTATTGAACAATCTTATAATAGGCATAATTAGGAGTAATTATATTAATTTGCACAAAACTATGTGTATTTATGGGGCCAATTTTTTTTTTTTAAAAAGTCAAACAACTTTTTTAAACAAAGCAGCTTTTAATGCATCTTACTTATGTTTTGTGCCAAATTAGCGTCATAGAATATTCATATCGAATATTTAATTAGATAATCTTATAATAGGCATAATTAGAGTGATTATATTAATTTGCACGAAATTATATGTAGTTATGCGGCAAAAAGTTTGAGAAACTCAATCAACTAGTTTAAATTGTTTTTTTTAATGCATCTTACTTATGTTTTGTGCAAACTTAGTGTCGTAGAAAACTCATATCGAAGTATTAATTGGATAATCTTCTAATAGGCATGATTAGGAGTAATTATATTAATTTTCACGAAATTATAAGTAGTTATGAGACAATAAATTTTGAAAATCTTAAACAACAGTTTTAAATGTATCTTATTTATGTTTGATGAAAAATTACTGTTATAGAATATTCATATCGGAGTGTTAATTAGATAATTATATAATAGACATAGTTAGTAGTAATTATATTAATTTGCGCGAAGTTATGTGTAGGTATGCAGCAAAAAAATTTAAAAACTCAAACAACTTGTTTAAACTGCTTGTTTTTAATGCATCTTACTTATTTTTTATGCAAAATTCGTGTCGTAGACTGTTCATATCGATGTGATAATTGGATAATCTTCTAATAGGCATAATTACGAGTAATTATATTAATTTTGACGAAATTATTTATCGTTATGAGGCAATAAATGTTGAAAATCTGAAACAACTTGTTTAAACAGCAATTTCTAATGTATCATACTTATGTTTTATGTAAAATTAGTGTCCTATGATATATTCATATTGAAGTGTTAATTTGACAATCTTATAATAGACATAGTTAGGAGTAATTATATTAATTCGCTCGGAAATTATGTGTAGTTTTGATGCAAAAAATATTGAAAATCTTAAACAACTTGTTTAAAAAACAGTTTTGAATGCGTCTTACTTATATTTTGTGCAAAATTAGCGTCATAGAATATTCATATCTAAGTTTTATTTCCACAATCATATAATAGGCATAATTAGGAGTAATTGTATTAATTTTCAAGAAATGATATGTAGGTAATGCGGCCAACAATTTTCAAAAACTCAAACAACTTGTTTAAACAACTGTTTTCTATGCATCTTATTTATGTTTTGTGCAAAATTTGTGTCGTACAATGTTCATATCAGAGTGTTAATCGAATAATCTTCTAATAGGTAAAATTAGGAGTAATTATTTAAATTTTTACGAAATTATGTATAGTTATGAGTCAAAAAAATATTAAAAATCTTAAACAACTTGTTTAAACAGCAGTTTCTAATATATCTTACTTATGTTTTATGAAGAATTAGTATCGTAGGATATTCATATCGAAGGGTTAATTGGGAAATATTATAATAGGCATAATTAGGTGTAATTATATTAATTTGTACGAAATTATGAGTACTTATGCGGCCAATTGTTTTGAAAAACGCAAACAACTTGTTTAAACAGCTATTTTTAATGCATCCTACTTATGTCCTGTGCAAAATTAGTGTCGTAGAATGTTCATATCGAAGTGTTAATTCGCTAATATTTTAATGGGCATAATTAGGAGTAATTATATTAATTTTTACGAAATTATATGTAGTCATGAGGCCAAAAATGTTGAAAAACTTGACTTTTTTAAATAACAGTTTCTAATGCATCTTACTTATGTTTTGAGAAAAAATAGTGCCCTAAAATATTTATTTTGATGTGTTAACTGAATAATCTTATAACCTAGCATAATTATGAGTAATTATATTAATTTGCACCAAATTATGTGTAGTTATGCGGCCAAAAGTTTTCATAAAGGCAAAAAACTCGTTTAAACAGCAGTTTTAACGCATCTTACTTATGTTTTGTGCGATTTTAGCGTTATAGAATATTCATATCGATGTTTTTATTGGATAATTTTATAAGAAGCGTAATCAGGAGTAATTGTATTAATTTGCACGAAATTATATGTACTTATGAGGATAAAAAAATTGAAAAACTCAAACAACTCGTTTAAATAGCAGTTTTTAATGCATCTTAATTATATTTTACGCAAAATTAGCGTTGTAGAATATTCATATCGAAGTTTTAATTAAAGAATCTTACAATAGTCATATTTACGAGTAATTATATTAATTTATAAGAAATTTTGTGTAGCTATGCAGTCAAAATTTTTGAAAAACTCAAATAACTTGTTTACACAGCTGTTTTTAGTGCATCTTACTTATGTTTTGTGCAAAATTAGTGTCGTAGAATATTCATATCGGAGTTTCAATTTGAAGATCATATAATAGGCATGATTAGGAGTAATTATATTAATTTATAATAAATTATGTATAATTATGCGGCCTAAAATATTAAAAAACTCAAACAACTTGTTTAAACAGCTGTTTTTAAAGCCTCCCACTTATGTTTTGTGCAAAATTAGTGTTGTAGAATGTTCATATTGAAGTGTTAATTAGATAATCTTTTAATAGGCATAATTAGGTGTGATTACTTTAATTTTCACTAAATTATGTGTAGTTATTGGGCCAAAATTTTTGAAATACTCAAATAACTTTTTCAAATAGCTGTTTCTAATGCATCTTACTTATGTTTTGGGAGAAAATAGAGTCGTAGAATATTCATATCGAAGTGTTTATTGAACAATCTTATAATAGGCATAATTAGGAGTAATTATATTAATTTGCACAAAACTATGTGTATTTATGGGGCCAATTTTTTTTTTTAAAAAGTCAAACAACTTTTTTAAACAGCAGTTTTTAATGCATCTTACTTATGTTTTGTGCCAAATTAGCGTCATAGAATATTCATATCGAATATTTAATTAGATAATCTTATAATAGGCATAATTAGAGTGATTATATTAATTTGCACGAAATTATATGTAGTTATGCGGCAAAAAGTTTGAGAAACTCAATCAACTAGTTTAAATTGTTTTTTTTAATGCATCTTACTTATGTTTTGTGCAAACTTAGTGTCGTAGAAAACTCATATCGAAGTATTAATTGGATAATCTTCTAATAGGCATGATTAGGAGTAATTATATTAATTTTCACGAAATTATAAGTAGTTATGAGACAATAAATTTTGAAAATCTTAAACAACAGTTTTAAATGTATCTTATTTATGTTTGATGAAAAATTACTGTTATAGAATATTCATATCGGAGTGTTAATTAGATAATTATATAATAGACATAGTTAGTAGTAATTATATTAATTTGCGCGAAGTTATGTGTAGGTATGCAGCAAAAAAATTTAAAAACTCAAACAACTTGTTTAAACTGCTGTTTTTAATGCATCTTACTTATTTTTTATGCAAAATTCGTGTCGTAGACTGTTCATATCGATGTGATAATTGGATAATCTTCTAATAGGCATAATTACGAGTAATTATATTAATTTTGACGAAATTATTTATCGTTATGAGGCAATAAATGTTGAAAATCTGAAACAACTTGTTTAAACAGCAATTTCTAATGTATCATACTTATGTTTTATGTAAAATTAGTGTCCTATGATATATTCATATTGAAGTGTTAATTTGACAATCTTATAATAGACATAGTTAGGAGTAATTATATTAATTCGCTCGGAAATTATGTGTAGTTTTGATGCAAAAAATATTGAAAATCTTAAAAAACTTGTTTAAAAACAGTTTTGAATGCGTCTTACTTATATTTTGTGCAAAATTAGCGTCATAGAATATTCATATCTAAGTTTTATTTCCACAATCATATAATAGGCATAATTAGGAGTAATTGTATTAATTTTCAAGAAATGATATGTAGGTAATGCGGCCAACAATTTTCAAAAACTCAAACAACTTGTTTAAACAACTGTTTTCTATGCATCTTATTTATGTTTTGTGCAAAATTTGTGTCGTACAATGTTCATATCAGAGTGTTAATCGAATAATCTTCTAATAGGTAAAATTATGAGTAATTATTTAAATTTTTACGAAATTATGTATAGTTATGAGTCAAAAAAATATTAAAAATCTTAAACAACTTGTTTAAACAGCAGTTTCTAATATATCTTACTTATGTTTTATGAAGAATTAGTATCGTAGGATATTCATATCGAAGGGTTAATTGGGAAATATTATAATAGGCATAATTAGGTGTAATTATATTAATTTGTACGAAATTATGAGTACTTATGCGGCCAATTGTTTTGAAAAACGCAAACAACTTGTTTAAACAGCTATTTTTAATGCATCCTACTTATGTCCTGTGCAAAATTAGTGTCGTAGAATGTTCATATCGAAGTGTTAATTCGCTAATATTTTAATGGGCATAATTAGGAGTAATTATATTAATTTTTACGAAATTATATGTAGTCATGAGGCCAAAAATGTTGAAAAACTTGACTTTTTTAAATAACAGTTTCTAATGCATCTTACTTATGTTTTGAGAAAAAATAGTGCCCTAAAATATTTATTTTGATGTGTTAACTGAATAATCTTATAACCTAGCATAATTATGAGTAATTATATTAATTTGCACCAAATTATGTGTAGTTATGCGGCCAAAAGTTTTCATAAAGGCAAAAAACTCGTTTAAACAGCAGTTTTAACGCATCTTACTTATGTTTTGTGCGATTTTAGCGTTATAGAATATTCATATCGATGTTTTTATTGGATAATTTTATAAGAAGCGTAATCAGGAGTAATTGTATTAATTTGCACGAAATTATATGTACTTATGAGGATAAAAAAATTGAAAAACTCAAACAACTCGTTTAAATAGCAGTTTTTAATGCATCTTAATTATATTTTACGCAAAATTAGCGTTGTAGAATATTCATATCGAAGTTTTAATTAAAGAATCTTACAATAGTCATATTTACGAGTAATTATATTAATTTATAAGAAATTTTGTGTAGCTATGCAGTCAAAATTTTTGAAAAACTCAAATAACTTGTTTACACAGCTGTTTTTAGTGCATCTTACTTATGTTTTGTGCAAAATTAGTGTCGTAGAATATTCATATCGGAGTTTCAATTTGAAGATCATATAATAGGCATGATTAGGAGTAATTATATTAATTTATAATAAATTATGTATAATTATGCGGCCTAAAATATTAAAAAACTCAAACAACTTGTTTAAACAGCTGTTTTTAAAGCCTCCCACTTATGTTTTGTGCAAAATTAGTGTTGTAGAATGTTCATATTGAAGTGTTAATTAGATAATCTTTTAATAGGCATAATTAGGTGTGATTACTTTAATTTTCACTAAATTATGTGTAGTTATTGGGCCAAAATTTTGAAATACTCAAATAACTTTTTCAAATAGCTGTTTCTAATGCATCTTACTTATGTTTTGGGAGAAAATAGAGTCGTAGAATATTCATATCGAAGTGTTTATTGAACAATCTTATAATAGGCATAATTAGGAGTAATTATATTAATTTGCACAAAACTATGTGTATTTATGGGGCCAATTTTTTTTTTTTAAAAAGTCAAACAACTTTTTTAAACAGCAGTTTTTAATGCATCTTACTTATGTTTTGTGCCAAATTAGCGTCATAGAATATTCATATCGAATATTTAATTAGATAATCTTATAATAGGCATAATTAGAGTGATTATATTAATTTGCACGAAATTATATGTAGTTATGCGGCAAAAAGTTTGAGAAACTCAATCAACTAGTTTAAATTGTTTTTTTTAATGCATCTTACTTATGTTTTGTGCAAACTTAGTGTCGTAGAAAACTCATATCGAAGTATTAATTGGATAATCTTCTAATAGGCATGATTAGGAGTAATTATATTAATTTTCACGAAATTATAAGTAGTTATGAGACAATAAATTTTGAAAATCTTAAACAACAGTTTTAAATGTATCTTATTTATGTTTGATGAAAAATTACTGTTATAGAATATTCATATCGGAGTGTTAATTAGATAATTATATAATAGACATAGTTAGTAGTAATTATATTAATTTGCGCGAAGTTATGTGTAGGTATGCAGCAAAAAAATTTAAAAACTCAAACAACTTGTTTAAACTGCTGTTTTTAATGCATCTTACTTATTTTTTATGCAAAATTCGTGTCGTAGACTGTTCATATCGATGTGATAATTGGATAATCTTCTAATAGGCATAATTACGAGTAATTATATTAATTTTGACGAAATTATTTATCGTTATGAGGCAATAAATGTTGAAAATCTGAAACAACTTGTTTAAACAGCAATTTCTAATGTATCATACTTATGTTTTATGTAAAATTAGTGTCCTATGATATATTCATATTGAAGTGTTAATTTGACAATCTTATAATAGACATAGTTAGGAGTAATTATATTAATTCGCTCGGAAATTATGTGTAGTTTTGATGCAAAAAATATTGAAAATCTTAAACAACTTGTTTAAAAAACAGTTTTGAATGCGTCTTACTTATATTTTGTGCAAAATTAGCGTCATAGAATATTCATATCTAAGTTTTATTTCCACAATCATATAATAGGCATAATTAGGAGTAATTGTATTAATTTTCAAGAAATGATATGTAGGTAATGCGGCCAACAATTTTCAAAAACTCAAACAACTTGTTTAAACAACTGTTTTCTATGCATCTTATTTATGTTTTGTGCAAAATTTGTGTCGTACAATGTTCATATCAGAGTGTTAATCGAATAATCTTCTAATAGGTAAAATTAGGAGTAATTATTTAAATTTTTACGAAATTATGTATAGTTATGAGTCAAAAAAATATTAAAAATCTTAAACAACTTGTTTAAACAGCAGTTTCTAATATATCTTACTTATGTTTTATGAAGAATTAGTATCGTAGGATATTCATATCGAAGGGTTAATTGGGAAATATTATAATAGGCATAATTAGGTGTAATTATATTAATTTGTACGAAATTATGAGTACTTATGCGGCCAATTGTTTTGAAAAACGCAAACAACTTGTTTAAACAGCTATTTTTAATGCATCCTACTTATGTCCTGTGCAAAATTAGTGTCGTAGAATGTTCATATCGAAGTGTTAATTCGCTAATATTTTAATGGGCATAATTAGGAGTAATTATATTAATTTTTACGAAATTATATGTAGTCATGAGGCCAAAAATGTTGAAAAACTTGACTTTTTTAAATAACAGTTTCTAATGCATCTTACTTATGTTTTGAGAAAAAATAGTGCCCTAAAATATTTATTTTGATGTGTTAACTGAATAATCTTATAACCTAGCATAATTATGAGTAATTATATTAATTTGCACCAAATTATGTGTAGTTATGCGGCCAAAAGTTTTCATAAAGGCAAAAAACTCGTTTAAACAGCAGTTTTAACGCGTCTTACTTATGTTTTGTGCGATTTTAGCGTTATAGAATATTCATATCGATGTTTTTATTGGATAATTTTATAAGAAGCGTAATCAGGAGTAATTGTATTAATTTGCACGAAATTATATGTACTTATGAGGATAAAAAAATTGAAAAACTCAAACAACTCGTTTAAATAGCAGTTTTTAATGCATCTTAATTATATTTTACGCAAAATTAGCGTTGTAGAATATTCATATCGAAGTTTTAATTAAAGAATCTTACAATAGTCATATTTACGAGTAATTATATTAATTTATAAGAAATTTTGTGTAGCTATGCAGTCAAAATTTTTGAAAAACTCAAATAACTTGTTTACACAGCTGTTTTTAGTGCATCTTACTTATGTTTTGTGCAAAATTAGTGTCGTAGAATATTCATATCGGAGTTTCAATTTGAAGATCATATAATAGGCATGATTAGGAGTAATTATATTAATTTATAATAAATTATGTATAATTATGCGGCCTAAAATATTAAAAAACTCAAACAACTTGTTTAAACAGCTGTTTTTAAAGCCTCCCACTTATGTTTTGTGCAAAATTAGTGTTGTAGAATGTTCATATTGAAGTGTTAATTAGATAATCTTTTAATAGGCATAATTAGGTGTGATTACTTTAATTTTCACTAAATTATGTGTAGTTATTGGGCCAAAATTTTGAAATACTCAAATAACTTTTTCAAATAGCTGTTTCTAATGCATCTTACTTATGTTTTGGGAGAAAATAGAGTCGTAGAATATTCATATCGAAGTGTTTATTGAACAATCTTATAATAGGCATAATTAGGAGTAATTATATTAATTTGCACAAAACTATGTGTATTTATGGGGCCAATTTTTTTTTTAAAAAGTCAAACAACTTTTTTAAACAGCAGTTTTTAATGCATCTTACTTATGTTTTGTGCCAAATTAGCGTCATAGAATATTCATATCGAATATTTAATTAGATAATCTTATAATAGGCATAATTAGAGTGATTATATTAATTTGCACGAAATTATATGTAGTTATGCGGCAAAAAGTTTGAGAAACTCAATCAACTAGTTTAAATTGTTTTTTTTAATGCATCTTACTTATGTTTTGTGCAAACTTAGTGTCGTAGAAAACTCATATCGAAGTATTAATTGGATAATCTTCTAATAGGCATGATTAGGAGTAATTATATTAATTTTCACGAAATTATAAGTAGTTATGAGACAATAAATTTTGAAAATCTTAAACAACAGTTTTAAATGTATCTTATTTATGTTTGATGAAAAATTACTGTTATAGAATATTCATATCGGAGTGTTAATTAGATAATTATATAATAGACATAGTTAGTAGTAATTATATTAATTTGCGCGAAGTTATGTGTAGGTATGCAGCAAAAAAATTTAAAAACTCAAACAACTTGTTTAAACTGCTGTTTTTAATGCATCTTACTTATTTTTTATGCAAAATTCGTGTCGTAGACTGTTCATATCGATGTGATAATTGGATAATCTTCTAATAGGCATAATTACGAGTAATTATATTAATTTTGACGAAATTATTTATCGTTATGAGGCAATAAATGTTGAAAATCTGAAACAACTTGTTTAAACAGCAATTTCTAATGTATCATACTTATGTTTTATGTAAAATTAGTGTCCTATGATATATTCATATTGAAGTGTTAATTTGACAATCTTATAATAGACATAGTTAGGAGTAATTATATTAATTCGCTCGGAAATTATGTGTAGTTTTGATGCAAAAAATATTGAAAATCTTAAACAACTTGTTTAAAAAACAGTTTTGAATGCGTCTTACTTATATTTTGTGCAAAATTAGCGTCATAGAATATTCATATCTAAGTTTTATTTCCACAATCATATAATAGGCATAATTAGGAGTAATTGTATTAATTTTCAAGAAATGATATGTAGGTAATGCGGCCAACAATTTTCAAAAACTCAAACAACTTGTTTAAACAACTGTTTTCTATGCATCTTATTTATGTTTTGTGCAAAATTTGTGTCGTACAATGTTCATATCAGAGTGTTAATCGAATAATCTTCTAATAGGTAAAATTAGGAGTAATTATTTTAATTTTTACGAAATTATGTATAGTTATGAGTCAAAAAAATATTAAAAATCTTAAACAACTTGTTTAAACAGCAGTTTCTAATATATCTTACTTATGTTTTATGAAGAATTAGTATCGTAGGATATTCATATCGAAGGGTTAATTGGGAAATATTATAATAGGCATAATTAGGTGTAATTATATTAATTTGTACGAAATTATGAGTACTTATGCGGCCAATTGTTTTGAAAAACGCAAACAACTTGTTTAAACAGCTATTTTTAATGCATCCTACTTATGTCCTGTGCAAAATTAGTGTCGTAGAATGTTCATATCGAAGTGTTAATTCGCTAATATTTTAATGGGCATAATTAGGAGTAATTATATTAATTTTTACGAAATTATATGTAGTCATGAGGCCAAAAATGTTGAAAAACTTGACTTTTTTAAATAACAGTTTCTAATGCATCTTACTTATGTTTTGAGAAAAAATAGTGCCCTAAAATATTTATTTTGATGTGTTAACTGAATAATCTTATAACCTAGCATAATTATGAGTAATTATATTAATTTGCACCAAATTATGTGTAGTTATGCGGCCAAAAGTTTTCATAAAGGCAAAAACTTGTTTAAACAGCAGTTTTAACGCATCTTACTTATGTTTTGTGCGATTTTAGCGTTATAGAATATTCATATCGATGTTTTTATTGGATAATTTTATAAGAAGCGTAATCAGGAGTAATTGTATTAATTTGCACGAAATTATATGTACTTATGAGGATAAAAAAATTGAAAAACTCAAACAACTCGTTTAAATAGCAGTTTTTAATGCATCTTAATTATATTTTACGCAAAATTAGCGTTGTAGAATATTCATATCGAAGTTTTAATTAAAGAATCTTACAATAGTCATATTTACGAGTAATTATATTAATTTATAAGAAATTTTGTGTAGCTATGCAGTCAAAATTTTTGAAAAACTCAAATAACTTGTTTACACAGCTGTTTTTAGTGCATCTTACTTATGTTTTGTGCAAAATTAGTGTCGTAGAATATTCATATCGGAGTTTCAATTTGAAGATCATATAATAGGCATGATTAGGAGTAATTATATTAATTTATAATAAATTATGTATAATTATGCGGCCTAAAATATTAAAAAACTCAAACAACTTGTTTAAACAGCTGTTTTTAAAGCCTCCCACTTATGTTTTGTGCAAAATTAGTGTTGTAGAATGTTCATATTGAAGTGTTAATTAGATAATCTTTTAATAGGCATAATTAGGTGTGATTACTTTAATTTTCACTAAATTATGTGTAGTTATTGGGCCAAAATTTTGAAATACTCAAATAACTTTTTCAAATAGCTGTTTCTAATGCATCTTACTTATGTTTTGGGAGAAAATAGAGTCGTAGAATATTCATATCGAAGTGTTTATTGAACAATCTTATAATAGGCATAATTAGGAGTAATTATATTAATTTGCACAAAACTATGTGTATTTATGGGGCCAATTTTTTTTTTTAAAAAGTCAAACAACTTTTTTAAACAGCAGTTTTTAATGCATCTTACTTATGTTTTGTGCCAAATTAGCGTCATAGAATATTCATATCGAATATTTAATTAGATAATCTTATAATAGGCATAATTAGAGTGATTATATTAATTTGCACGAAATTATATGTAGTTATGCGGCAAAAAGTTTGAGAAACTCAATCAACTAGTTTAAATTGTTTTTTTTAATGCATCTTACTTATGTTTTGTGCAAACTTAGTGTCGTAGAATACTCATATCGAAGTATTAATTGGATAATCTTCTAATAGGCATGATTAGGAGTAATTATATTAATTTTCACGAAATTATAAGTAGTTATGAGACAATAAATTTTGAAAATCTTAAACAACAGTTTTAAATGTATCTTATTTATGTTTGATGAAAAATTACTGTTATAGAATATTCATATCGGAGTGTTAATTAGATAATTATATAATAGACATAGTTAGTAGTAATTATATTAATTTGCGCGAAGTTATGTGTAGGTATGCAGCAAAAAAATTTAAAAACTCAAACAACTTGTTTAAACTGCTGTTTTTAATGCATCTTACTTATTTTTTATGCAAAATTCGTGTCGTAGACTGTTCATATCGATGTGATAATTGGATAATCTTCTAATAGGCATAATTACGAGTAATTATATTAATTTTGACGAAATTATTTATCGTTATGAGGCAATAAATGTTGAAAATCTGAAACAACTTGTTTAAACAGCAATTTCTAATGTATCATACTTATGTTTTATGTAAAATTAGTGTCCTATGATATTCATATTGAAGTGTTAATTTGACAATCTTATAATAGACATAGTTAGGAGTAATTATATTAATTCGCTCGAAATTATGTGTAGTTTTGATGCAAAAAATATTGAAAATCTTAAACAACTTGTTTAAAAAACAGTTTTGAATGCGTCTTACTTATATTTTGTGCAAAATTAGCGTCATAGAATATTCATATCTAAGTTTTATTTCCACAATCATATAATAGGCATAATTAGGAGTAATTGTATTAATTTTCAAGAAATGATATGTAGGTAATGCGGCCAACAATTTTCAAAAACTCAAACAACTTGTTTAAACAACTGTTTTCTATGCATCTTATTTATGTTTTGTGCAAAATTTGTGTCGTACAATGTTCATATCAAAGTGTTAATCGAATAATCTTCTAATAGGTAAAATTAGGAGTAATTATTTTAATTTTTACGAAATTATGTATAGTTATGAGTCAAAAAATATTAAAAATCTTAAACAACTTGTTTAAACAGCAGTTTCTAATATATCTTACTTATGTTTTATGAAGAATTAGTATCGTAGGATATTCATATCGAAGGGTTAATTGGAAATATTATAATAGGCATAATTAGGTGTAATTATATTAATTTGTACGAAATTATGAGTACTTATGCGGCCAATTGTTTTGAAAAACGCAAACAACTTGTTTAAACAGCTATTTTTAATGCATCCTACTTATGTCCTGTGCAAAATTAGTGTCGTAGAATGTTCATATCGAAGTGTTAATTGGCTAATATTTTAATGGGCATAATTAGGAGTAATTATATTAATTTTTACGAAATTATATGTAGTCATGAGGCCAAAATGTTGAAAAACTTACTTTTTTAAATAACATTTTCTAATGCATCTTACTTATGTTTTGAGAAAAAATAGTGCCCTAAAATATTTATTTTGATGTGTTAACTGAATAATCTTATAACCTAGCATAATTATGAGTAATTATATTAATTTGCACCAAATTATGTGTAGTTATGCGGCCAAAATTTTCATAAAGGCAAAAAACTTGTTTAAACAGCAGTTTTAACGCATCTTACTTATGTTTTGTGCGATTTTAGCGTTATAGAATATTCATATCGATGTTTTTATTGGATAATTTTATAAGAAGCGTAATCAGGAGTAATTGTATTAATTTGCACGAAATTATATGTACTTATGAGGATAAAAAAATTGAAAAACTCAAACAACTCGTTTAAATAGCAGTTTTTAATGCATCTTAATTATATTTTACGCAAAATTAGCGTTGTAGAATATTCATATCGAAGTTTTAATTAAAGAATCTTACAATTAGTCATATTTACGAGTAATTATATTAATTTATAAGAAATTTTGTGTAGATATGCAGTCAAAATTTTTGAAAAACTCAAATAACTTGTTTACACAGCTGTTTTTAGTGCATCTTACTTATGTTTTGTGCAAAATTAGTGTCGTAGAATATTCTTATCGGAGTTTCAATTTGAATATCATATAATAGGCATGATTAGGAGTAATATATTAATTTATAATAAATTATGTATAATTATGCGGCCAAAAATATTAAAAAACTTAAACAACTTGTTTAAACAGCTGTTTTTAAAGCCTCCTACTTATGTTTTGTGCAAAATTAGTGTTGTAGAATGTTCATATTGAAGTGTTAATTAGATAATATTTTAATATGCATAATTAGGTGTGATTACTTTAATTTTCACTAAATTATGTGTAGTTATTGGGCCAAAATTTTTGAAATACTCAAATAACTTTTTCAAATAGCTGTTTCTAATGCATCTTACTTATGTTTTGGGAGAAAATAGAGTCGTAGAATATTCATATCGAAGTGTTAATTGAACAATCTTATAATAGGCATAATTAGGAGTAATTATATTAATTTGCACAAAACTATGTGTATTTATGGGGCCAATTTTTTTTTTTAAAAAGTCAAACAACTTTTTTAAACAGTAGTTTTTAATGCATCATACTTATGTTTTGTGCCAAATTAGCGTCATAGAATATTCATATCGAATTTTTAATTAGATAATCTTATAATAGGCATAATTAGAGTAATTATATTAATTTGCACGAAATTATATGTTGTGATGCGGCAAAAAGTTTGAGAAACTCAATCAACTAGTTTAAATTGTTTTTTTTAATGCATCTTACTTATGTTTTGTGCAAACTTAGTGTCGTAGAATACTCATATCGAAGTATTAATTGGATAATCTTCTAATAGGCATGATTAGGAGTAATTATATTAATTTTCACGAAATTATAAGTAGTTATGAGACAATAAATTTTGAAAATCTTAAACAACTTGTTTAAACAATAGTTTTAAATGTATCTTATTTAAGTTTGATGAAAAATTACTGTTATAGAATATTCATATCGGAGTGTTAATTAGATAATTATATAATAGACATAGTTAGTAGTGATTATATTAATTTGCGCGAAGTTATGTGTAGGTATGCAGCAAAAAAATTTAAAAAACTCAAACAACTTGTTTAAACTGCTGTTTTTAATGCATCTTACTTATTTTTTATGCAAAATTCGTGTCGTAGACTGTTCATATCGATGTGATAATTGGATAATCTTCTAATAGGCATAATTACGAGTAATTATATTAATTTTGACGAAATTATTTATCGTTATGAGGCAATAAATGTTGAAAATCTGAAACAACTTGTTTAAACAGCAATTTCTAAAGTATCATACTTATGTTTTATGTAAAATTAGTGTCCTATGATATTCATATTGAAGTGTTAATTTGACAATCTTATAATAGACATAGTTAGGAGTAATTATATTAATTCGCTCGAAATTATGTGTAGTTTTGATGCAAAAAATATTGAAAATCTTAAACAACTTGTTTAAAAAACAGTTTTGAATGCGTCTTACTTATATTTTGTGCAAAATTAGCGTCATAGAATATTCATATCTAAGTTTTATTTCCACAATCATATAATAGGCATAATTAGGAGTAATTGTATTAATTTTCAAGAAATTATATGTAGGTAATGCGGCCAACAATTTTCAAAAACTCAAACAACTTGTTTAAACAACTGTTTTCTATGCATCTTATTTATGTTTTGTGCAAAATTTGTGTCGTACAATGTTCATATCAAGTGTTAATCGAATAATCTTTAATAGGTATAATTAGGAGTAATTATTTTAATTTTTACGAAATTACGTATAGTTATGAGTCAAAAAATATTAAAAATCTTAAACAACTTGTTTAAACAGCAGTTTCTAATATATCTTACTTATGTTTTATGAAGAATTAGTATCGTAGGATATTCATATCGAAGGGTTAATTGGAAAATATTATAATAGGCATAATTAGGTGTAATTATAATAATTTGTACGAAATTATGAGTACTTTTGCGGCCAATTGTTTTGAAAAACGCAAACAACTTGTTTAAACAGCTATTTTTAATGCATCCTACTTATGTCCTGTGCAAAATTAGTGTCGTAGAATGTTCATATCGAAGTGTTAATTGGCTAATATTTTAATGGGCATAATTAGGAGTAATTATATTAATTTTTACGAAATTATATGTAGTCATGAGGCCAAAATTGTTGAAAAACTTATTTTTTTAAATAACATTTTCTAATGCATCCTACTTATGTTTTGAGAAAAAATAGTGCCCTAAAATATTTATTTTGATGTGTTAACTGAATAATCTTATAACCTAGCATAATTATGAGTAATTATATTAATTTGCACCAAATTATGTGTAGTTATGCGGCCAAAATTTTCATAAAGGCAAAAAACTTGTTTAAACAGCAGTTTTAACGCATCTTACTTATGTTTTGTGCGATTTTAGCGTTATAGAATATTCATATCGATGTTTTTATTGGATAATTTTATAAGAAGCGTAATCAGGAGTAATTGTATTAATTTGCACGAAATTATATGTAGTTATGAGGATAAAAAATTGAAAAACTCAAACAACTCGTTTAAATAGCAGTTTTTAATGCATCTTACTTATATTTTACGTAAAATTAGCGTTGTAGAATATTCATATCGAAGTTTTAATTAAAGAATCTTACAATTAGCATATTTAGGAGTAATTATATTAATTTATAAGAAATTTTGTGTAGATATGCAGTCAAAATTTTGAAAAACTCAAATAACTTGTTTACACAGCTGTTTTTAGTGCATCTTACTTATGTTTTGTGCAAAATTAGTGTCGTAGAATATTCTTATCGGAGTTTTAATTTTAATATCATATAATAGGCATGATTAGGAGTAAATATATTAATTTATAATAAATTATGTATAATTATGCGGCCAAAAATATTTAAAAACTCAAACAACTTGTTTAAACAGCTGTTTTTAAAGCCTCCTACTTATGTTTTGTGCAAAATTAGTGTTGTAGAATGTTCATATTGAAGTGTTAATTAGATAATCTTTTAATAGGCATAATTAGGTGTGATTACTTTAATTTTCACTAAATTATGTGTAGTTATTGGGCCAAAATTTTTGAAATACTCAAATAACTTTTTCAAATAGCTGTTTCTAATGCATCTTACTTATGTTTTGGGAGAAAATAGAGTCGTAGAATATTCATATCGAAGTGTTAATTGAACAATCTTATAATAGGCATAATTAGGAGTAATTATATTAATTTGCACGAAACTATGTGTATTTATGGGGCCAATTTTTTTTTTTAAAAAGTCAAACAACTTTTTTAAACAGCAGTTTTTAATGCATCTTACTTATGTTTTGTGCCAAATTAGCGTCATAGAATATTCATATCGAATTTTAATTAGATAATCTTATAATAGGCATAATTAGAGTAATTATATTAATTTGCACGGAATTATATGTTGTGATGCGGCAAAAAGTTTGAGAAACTCAATCAACTAGTTTAAATTGTTTTTTTTAATGCATCTTACTTATGTTTTGTGCAAACTTAGTGTCGTAGAATACTCATATCGAAGTATTAATTGGATAATCTTCTAATAGGCGTGATTAGGAGTAATTATATTAATTTTCACGAAATTATAAGTAGTTATGAGACAATAAATTTTGAAAATCTTAAACAACTTGTTTAAACAATAGTTTTAAATGTATCTTATTTAAGTTTGATGAAAAATTACTGTTATAGAATATTCATATCGGAGTGTTAATTAGATAATTATATAATAGACATAGTTAGTAGTGATTATATTAATTTGCGCGAAGTTATGTGTAGGTATGCAGCAAAAAAATTTAAAAAACTCAAACAACTTGTTTAAACTGCTGTTTTTAATGCATCTTACTTATTTTTTATGCAAAATTCGTGTCGTAGACTGTTCATATCGATGTGATAATTGGATAATCTTCTAATAGGCATAATTACGAGTAATTATATTAATTTTGACGAAATTATTTATCGTTATGAGGCAATAAATGTTGAAAATCTGAAACAACTTGTTTAAACAGCAATTTCTAAAGTATCGTACTTATGTTTTATGTAAAATTAGTGTCCTATGATATTCATATTGAAGTGTTAATTTGACAATCTTATAATAGACATAGTTAGGAGTAATTATATTAATTCGCTCGAAATTATGTGTAGTTTTGATGCAAAAAATATTGAAAATCTTAAACAACTTGTTTAAAAAACAGTTTTGAATGCGTCTTACTTATATTTTGTGCAAAATTAGCGTCATAGAATATTCATATCTAAGTTTTATTTCCACAATCATATAATAGGCATAATTAGGAGTAATTGTATTAATTTTCAAGAAATTATATGTAGGTAATGCGGCCAACAATTTTCAAAAACTCAAACAACTTGTTTAAACAACTGTTTTCATGCATCTTATTTATGTTTTGTGCAAAATTTGTGTCGTACAATGTTCATATCAAGTGCTAATCGAATAATCTTTAATAGGTATAATTAGGAGTAATTATTTTAATTTTTCCGAAATTACGTATAGTTATGAGTCAAAAAATATTAAAAATCTTAAACAACTTGTTTAAACAGCAGTTTCTAATATATCTTACTTATGTTTTATGAAGAATTAGTATCGTAGGATATTCATATCGAAGGGTTAATTGGAAAATATTATAATAGGCATAATTAGGTGTAATTATAATAATTTGTACGAAATTATGAGTACTTATGCGGCCAATTGTTTTGAAAAACGCAAACAACTTGTTTAAACAGCTATTTTTAATGCATCCTACTTATGTCCTGTGCAAAATTAGTGTCGTAGAATGTTCATATCGAAGTGTTAATTGGCTAATATTTTAATGGGCATAATTAGGAGTAATTATATTAATTTTTACGAAATTATATGTAGTCATGAGGCCAAAATTGTTGAAAAACTTATCTTTTTTAAATAACATTTTCTAATGCATCCTACTTATGTTTTGAGAAAAATAGTGCCCTAAAATATTTATTTTGACGTGTTAACTGAATAATCTTATAACCTAGCATAATTATGAGTAATTATATTAATTTGCACCAGATTATGTGTAGTTATGCGGCCAAAATTTTCCATAAAGGCAAAAAACTTGTTTAAACAGCAGTGTTTTAACGCATCTTACTTATGTTTTGTGCGATTTTAGCGTTATAGAATATTCATATCGATGTTTTTATTGGATAATTTTATAAGAAGCGTAATCAGGAGTAATTGTATTAATTTGCACGAAATTATATGTAGTTATGCGGATAAAAAATCTGAAAAACTCAAACAACTCGTTTAAATAGCAGTTTTTAATGCATCTTACTTATATTTTACGTAAAATTAGCGTTGTAGAATATTCATATCGAAGTTTTAATTAAAGAATCTTACAATTAGCATATTTAGGAGTAATTATATTAATTTATAAGAAATTTTGTGTAGATATGCAGTCAAAATTTCTGAAAAACTCAAATAACTTGTTTACACAGCTGTTTTTAGTGCATCTTACTTATGTTTTGTGCAAAATTAGTGTCGTAGAATATTCTTATCGGAGTTTTAATTTTAATATCATATAATAGGCATGATTAGGAGTAAATATATTAATTTATAATAAATTATGTATAATTATGCGGCCAAAAATATTTAAAAACTCAAACAACTTGTTTAAACAGCTGTTTTTAAAGCCTCCTACTTATGTTTTGTGCAAAATTAGTGTTGTAGAATGTTCATATTGAAGTGTTAATTAGATAATCTTTTAATAGGCATAATTAGGTGTGATTACTTTAATTTTCACTAAATTATGCGTAGTTATTGGGCCAAAATTTTTGAAATACTCAAATAACTTTTTCAAATAGCTGTTTCTAATGCATCTTACTTATGTTTTGGGAGAAAATAGAGTCGTAGAATATTCATATCGAAGTGTTAATTGAACAATCTTATAATAGGCATAATTAGGAGTAATTATATTAATTTGCACGAAACTATGTGTATTTATGGGGCCAATTTTTTTAAAAAAGTCAAACAACTTTTTTAAACAGCAGTTTTTAATGCATCTTACTTATGTTTTGTGCCAAATTAGCGTCATAGAATATTCATATCGAATTTTTAATTAGATAATCTTATAATAGGCATAATTAGAGTAATTATATTAATTTGCACGAATTATATGTTGTGATGCGGCAAAAAGTTTGAGAAACTCAATCAACTAGTTTAAATTGTTTTTTTTCAATGCATCTTACTTATGTTTTGTGCAAACTTAGTGTCGTAGAATACTCATATCGAAGTATTAATTGGATAATCTTCTAATAGGCGTGATTAGGAGTAATTATATTAATTTTCACGAAGTTATAAGTAGTTATGAGACAATAAATTTTGAAAATCTTAAACAACTTGTTTAAACAATAGTTTTAAATGTATCTTATTTAAGTTTGATGAAAAATTACTGTTATAGAATATTCATATCGGAGTGTTAATTAGATAATTATATAATAGACATAGTTAGTAGTGATTATATTAATTTGCGCGAAGTTATGTGTAGGTATGCAGCAAAAAAATTTAAAAAACTCAAACAACTTGTTTAAACTGCTGTTTTTAATGCATCTTACTTATTTTTTATGCAAAATTCGTGTCGTAGACTGTTCATATCGATGTGATAATTGGATAATCTTCTAATAGGCATAATTACGAGTAATTATATTAATTTTGACGAAATTATTTATCGTTATGAGGCAATAAATGTTGAAAATCTGAAACAACTTGTTTAAACAGCAATTTCTAAAGTATCATACTTATGTTTTATGTAAAATTAGTGTCCTATGATATTCATATTGAAGTGTTAATTTGACAATCTTATAATAGACATAGTTAGGAGTAATTATATTAATTCGCTCGAAATTATGTGTAGTTTTGATGCAAAAAATATTGAAAATCTTAAACAACTTGTTTAAAAAACAGTTTTGAATGCGTCTTATATATTTTGTGCAAAATTAGCGTCATAGAATATTCATATCTAAGTTTTATTTCCACAATCATATAATAGGCATAATTAGGAGTAATTGTATTAATTTTCAAGAAATTATATGTAGGTAATGCGGCCAACAATTTTCAAAAACTCAAACAACTTGTTTAAACAACTGTTTTCAATGCATCTTATTTATGTTTTGTGCAAAATTTGTGTCGTACAATGTTCATATCGAAGTGCTAATCTGAATAATCTTTAATAGGTATAATTAGGAGTAATTATTTTAATTTTTCGAAATTACGTATAGTTATGAGTCAAAAAATATTAAAAATCTTAAACAACTTGTTTAAACAGCAGTTTCTAATATATCTTACTTATGTTTTATGAAGAATTAGTATCGTAGGATATTCATATCGAAGGGTTAATTGGAAAATATTATAATAGGCATAATTAGGTGTAATTATAATAATTTGTACGAAATTATGAGTACTTTTGCGGCCAATTGTTTTGAAAAACGCAAACAACTTGTTTAAACAGCTATTTTTAATGCATCCTACTTATGTCCTGTGCAAAATTAGTGTCGTAGAATGTTCATATCGAAGTGTTAATTGGCTAATATTTTAATGGGCATAATTAGGAGTAATTATATTAATTTTTACGAAATTATATGTAGTCATGAGGCCAAAATTGTTGAAAAACTTATCTTTTTTAAATAACATTTTCTAATGCATCCTACTTATGTTTTGAGAAAAAATAGTGCCCTAAAATATTTATTTTGACGTGTTAACTGAATAATCTTATAACCTAGCATAATTATGAGTAATTATATTAATTTGCACCAGATTATGTGTAGTTATGCGGCCAAAATTTTCCATAAAGGCAAAAAACTTGTTTAAACAGCTGTTTTAACGCATCTTACTTATGTTTTGTGCGATTTTAGCGTTATAGAATATTCATATCGATGTTTTTATTGGATAATTTTATAAGAAGCGTAATCAGGAGTAATTGTATTAATTTGCACGAAATTATATGTAGTTATGCGGATAAAAAATCTGAAAAACTCAAACAACTCGTTTAAATAGCAGTTTTTAATGCATCTTACTTATATTTTACGTAAAATTAGCGTTGTAGAATATTCATATCGAAGTTTTAATTAAAGAATCTTACAATTAGCATATTTAGGAGTAATTATATTAATTTATAAGAAATTTTGTGTAGATATGCAGTCAAAATTTCTGAAAAACTCAAATAACTTGTTTACGCAGCTGTTTTTAGTGCATCTTACTTATGTTTTGTGCAAAATTAGTGTCGTAGAATATTCTTATCGGAGTTTTAATTTTAATATCATATAATAGGCATGATTAGGAGTAAATATATTAATTTATAATAAATTATGTATAATTATGCGGCCAAAAATATTTAAAAACTCAAACAACTTGTTTAAACAGCTGTTTTTAAAGCCTCCTACTTATGTTTTGTGCAAAATTAGTGTTGTAGAATGTTCATATTGAAGTGTTAATTAGATAATCTTTTAATAGGCATAATTAGGTGTGATTACTTTAATTTTCACTAAATTATGCGTAGTTATTGGGCCAAAATTTTTGAAATACTCAAATAACTTTTTCAAATAGCTGTTTCTAATGCATCTTACTTATGTTTTGGGAGAAAATAGAGTCGTAGAATATTCATATCGAAGTGTTAATTGAACAATCTTATAATAGGCATAATTAGGAGTAATTATATTAATTTGCACAAAACTATGTGTATTTATGGGGCCAATTTTTTTAAAAAGTCAAACAACTTTTTTAAACAGCAGTTTTTAATGCATCTTACTTATGTTTTGTGCCAAATTAGCGTCATAGAATATTCATATCGAATTTTTAATTAGATAATCTTATAATAGGCATAATTAGAGTAATTATATTAATTTGCACGGAATTATATGTTGTGATGCGGCAAAAAGTTTGAGAAACTCAATCAACTAGTTTAAATTGTTTTTTTTTTAATGCATCTTACTTATGTTTTGTGCAAACTTAGTGTCGTAGAATACTCATATCGAAGTATTAATTGGATAATCTTCTAATAGGCGTGATTAGGAGTAATTATATTAATTTTCACGAAGTTATAAGTAGTTATGAGACAATAAATTTTGAAAATCTTAAACAACTTGTTTAAACAATAGTTTTAAATGTATCTTATTTAAGTTTGATGAAAAATTACTGTTATAGAATATTCATATCGGAGTGTTAATTAGATAATTATATAATAGACATAGTTAGTAGTGATTATATTAATTTGCGCGAAGTTATGTGTAGGTATGCAGCAAAAAAATTTAAAAAACTCAAACAACTTGTTTAAACTGCTGTTTTTAATGCATCTTACTTATTTTTTATGCAAAATTCGTGTCGTAGACTGTTCATATCGATGTGATAATTGGATAATCTTCTAATAGGCATAATTACGAGTAATTATATTAATTTTGACGAAATTATTTATCGTTATGAGGCAATAAATGTTGAAAATCTGAAACAACTTGTTTAAACAGCAATTTCTAAAGTATCGTACTTATGTTTTATGTAAAATTAGTGTCCTATGATATTCATATTGAAGTGTTAATTTGACAATCTTATAATAGACATAGTTAGGAGTAATTATATTAATTCGCTCGAAATTATGTGTAGTTTTGATGCAAAAAATATTGAAAATCTTAAACAACTTGTTTAAAAAACAGTTTTGAATGCGTCTTATATTTTGTGCAAAATTAGCGTCATAGAATATTCATATCTAAGTTTTATTTCCACAATCATATAATAGGCATAATTAGGAGTAATTGTATTAATTTTCAAGAAATTATATGTAGGTAATGCGGCCAACAATTTTCAAAAACTCAAACAACTTGTTTTCGGTTTTCATCTTATTTATGTTTTGTGCAAAATTTGTGTCGTACAATGTTCATATCGAAGTGCTAATCTGAATAATCTTTAATAGGTATAATTAGGAGTAATTATTTTAATTTTTCGAAATTACGTATAGTTATGAGTCAAAAAATATTAAAAATCTTAAACAACTTGTTTAAACAGCAGTTTCTAATATATCTTACTTATGTTTTATGAAGAATTAGTATCGTAGGATATTCATATCGAAGGGTTAATTGGAAAATATTATAATAGGCATAATTAGGTGTAATTATAATAATTTGTACGAAATTATGAGTACTTTTGCGGCCAATTGTTTTGAAAAACGCAAACAACTTGTTTAAACAGCTATTTTTAATGCATCCTACTTATGTCCTGTGCAAAATTAGTGTCGTAGAATGTTCATATCGAAGTGTTAATTGGCTAATATTTTAATGGGCATAATTAGGAGTAATTATATTAATTTTTACGAAATTATATGTAGTCATGAGGCCAAAATTGTTGAAAAACTTATCTTTTTTAAATAACATTTTCTAATGCATCCTACTTATGTTTTGAGAAAAAATAGTGCCCTAAAATATTTATTTTGACGTGTTAACTGAATAATCTTATAACCTAGCATAATTATGAGTAATTATATTAATTTGCACCAGATTATGTGTAGTTATGCGGCCAAAATTTTCCATAAAGGCAAAAAACTTGTTTAAACAGCTGTTTTAACGCATCTTACTTATGTTTTGTGCGATTTTAGCGTTATAGAATATTCATATCGATGTTTTTATTGGATAATTTTATAAGAAGCGTAATCAGGAGTAATTGTATTAATTTGCACGAAATTATATGTAGTTATGCGGATAAAAAATCTGAAAAACTCAAACAACTCGTTTAAATAGCAGTTTTTAATGCATCTTACTTATATTTTACGTAAAATTAGCGTTGTAGAATATTCATATCGAAGTTTTAATTAAAGAATCTTACAATTAGCATATTTAGGAGTAATTATATTAATTTATAAGAAATTTTGTGTAGATATGCAGTCAAAATTTCTGAAAAACTCAAATAACTTGTTTACACAGCTGTTTTTAGTGCATCTTACTTATGTTTTGTGCAAAATTAGTGTCGTAGAATATTCTTATCGGAGTTTTAATTTTAATATCATATAATAGGCATGATTAGGAGTAAATATATTAATTTATAATAAATTATGTATAATTATGCGGCCAAAAATATTAAAAAACTCAAACAACTTGTTTAAACAGCTGTTTTTAAAGCCTCCTACTTATGTTTTGTGCAAAATTAGTGTTGTAGAATGTTCATATTGAAGTGTTAATTAGATAATCTTTTAATAGGCATAATTAGGTGTGATTACTTTAATTTTCACTAAATTATGCGTAGTTATTGGGCCAAAAATTTTGAAATACTCAAATAACTTTTTCAAATAGCTGTTTCTAATGCATCTTACTTATGTTTTGGGAGAAAATAGAGTCGTAGAATATTCATATCGAAGTGTTAATTGAACAATCTTATAATAGGCATAATTAGGAGTAATTATATTAATTTGCACGAAACTATGTGTATTTATGGGGCCAATTTTTTTAAAAAAAGTCAAACAACTTTTTTAAACAGCAGTTTTTAATGCATCTTACTTATGTTTTGTGCCAAATTAGCGTCATAGAATATTCATATCGAATTTTTAATTAGATAATCTTATAATAGGCATAATTAGAGTAATTATATTAATTTGCACGGAATTATATGTTGTGATGCGGCAAAAAGTTTGAGAAACTCAATCAACTAGTTTAAATTGTTTTTTTTTTAATGCATCTTACTTATGTTTTGTGCAAACTTAGTGTCGTAGAATACTCATATCGAAGTATTAATTGGATAATCTTCTAATAGGCGTGATTAGGAGTAATTATATTAATTTTCACGAAGTTATAAGTAGTTATGAGACAATAAATTTTGAAAATCTTAAACAACTTGTTTAAACAATAGTTTTAAATGTATCTTATTTAAGTTTGATGAAAAATTACTGTTATAGAATATTCATATCGGAGTGTTAATTAGATAATTATATAATAGACATAGTTAGTAGTGATTATATTAATTTGCGCGAAGTTATGTGTAGGTATGCAGCAAAAAAATTTAAAAAACTCAAACAACTTGTTTAAACTGCTGTTTTTAATGCATCTTACTTATTTTTTATGCAAAATTCGTGTCGTAGACTGTTCATATCGATGTGATAATTGGATAATCTTCTAATAGGCATAATTACGAGTAATTATATTAATTTTGACGAAATTATTTATCGTTATGAGGCAATAAATGTTGAAAATCTGAAACAACTTGTTTAAACAGCAATTTCTAAAGTATCGTACTTATGTTTTATGTAAAATTAGTGTCCTATGATATTCATATTGAAGTGTTAATTTGACAATCTTATAATAGACATAGTTAGGAGTAATTATATTAATTCGCTCGAAATTATGTGTAGTTTTGATGCAAAAAATATTGAAAATCTTAAACAACTTGTTTAAAAAACAGTTTTGAATGCGTCTTATATTTTGTGCAAAATTAGCGTCATAGAATATTCATATCTAAGTTTTATTTCCACAATCATATAATAGGCATAATTAGGAGTAATTGTATTAATTTTCAAGAAATTATATGTAGGTAATGCGGCCAACAATTTTCAAAAACTCAAACAACTGTTTTCAGTGCATCTTATTTATGTTTTGTGCAAAATTTGTGTCGTACAATGTTCATATCGAAGTGCTAATCTGAATAATCTTTAATAGGTATAATTAGGAGTAATTATTTTAATTTTTCCGAAATTACGTATAGTTATGAGTCAAAAAATATTAAAAATCTTAAACAACTTGTTTAAACAGCAGTTTCTAATATATCTTACTTATGTTTTATGAAGAATTAGTATCGTAGGATATTCATATCGAAGGGTTAATTGGAAAATATTATAATAGGCATAATTAGGTGTAATTATAATAATTTGTACGAAATTATGAGTACTTTTGCGGCCAATTGTTTTGAAAAACGCAAACAACTTGTTTAAACAGCTATTTTTAATGCATCCTACTTATGTCCTGTGCAAAATTAGTGTCGTAGAATGTTCATATCGAAGTGTTAATTGGCTAATATTTTAATGGGCATAATTAGGAGTAATTATATTAATTTTTACGAAATTATATGTAGTCATGAGGCCAAAATTGTTGAAAAACTTATTTTTTTAAATAACATTTTCTAATGCATCCTACTTATGTTTTGAGAAAAAATAGTGCCCTAAAATATTTATTTTGACGTGTTAACTGAATAATCTTATAACCTAGCATAATTATGAGTAATTATATTAATTTGCACCAGATTATGTGTAGTTATGCGGCCAAAATTTTCCATAAAGGCAAAAAACTTGTTTAAACAGCAGTTTTAACGCATCTTACTTATGTTTTGTGCGATTTTAGCGTTATAGAATATTCATATCGATGTTTTTATTGGATAATTTTATAAGAAGCGTAATCAGGAGTAATTGTATTAATTTGCACGAAATTATATGTAGTTATGCGGATAAAAAATCTGAAAAACTCAAACAACTCGTTTAAATAGCAGTTTTTAATGCATCTTACTTATATTTTACGTAAAATTAGCGTTGTAGAATATTCATATCGAAGTTTTAATTAAAGAATCTTACAATTAGCATATTTAGGAGTAATTATATTAATTTATAAGAAATTTTGTGTAGATATGCAGTCAAAATTTCTGAAAAACTCAAATAACTTGTTTACGCAGCTGTTTTTAGTGCATCTTACTTATGTTTTGTGCAAAATTAGTGTCGTAGAATATTCTTATCGGAGTTTTAATTTTAATATCATATAATAGGCATGATTAGGAGTAAATATATTAATTTATAATAAATTATGTATAATTATGCGGCCAAAAATATTAAAAAACTCAAACAACTTGTTTAAACAGCTGTTTTTAAAGCCTCCTACTTATGTTTTGTGCAAAATTAGTGTTGTAGAATGTTCATATTGAAGTGTTAATTAGATAATCTTTTAATAGGCATAATTAGGTGTGATTACTTTAATTTTCACTAAATTATGCGTAGTTATTGGGCCAAAATTTTTGAAATACTCAAATAACTTTTTCAAATAGCTGTTTCTAATGCATCTTACTTATGTTTTGGGAGAAAATAGAGTCGTAGAATATTCATATCGAAGTGTTAATTGAACAATCTTATAATAGGCATAATTAGGAGTAATTATATTAATTTGCACAAAACTATGTGTATTTATGGGGCCAATTTTTTTAAAAAAGTCAAACAACTTTTTTAAACAGCAGTTTTTAATGCATCTTACTTATGTTTTGTGCCAAATTAGCGTCATAGAATATTCATATCGAATTTTTAATTAGATAATCTTATAATAGGCATAATTAGAGTAATTATATTAATTTGCACGAAATTATATGTTGTGATGCGGCAAAAAGTTTGAGAAACTCAATCAACTAGTTTAAATTGTTTTTTTTTTAATGCATCTTACTTATGTTTTGTGCAAACTTAGTGTCGTAGAATACTCATATCGAAGTATTAATTGGATAATCTTCTAATAGGCGTGATTAGGAGTAATTATATTAATTTTCACGAAGTTATAAGTAGTTATGAGACAATAAATTTTGAAAATCTTAAACAACTTGTTTAAACAATAGTTTTAAATGTATCTTATTTAAGTTTGATGAAAAATTACTGTTATAGAATATTCATATCGGAGTGTTAATTAGATAATTATATAATAGACATAGTTAGTAGTGATTATATTAATTTGCGCGAAGTTATGTGTAGGTATGCAGCAAAAAAATTTAAAAAACTCAAACAACTTGTTTAAACTGCTGTTTTTAATGCATCTTACTTATTTTTTATGCAAAATTCGTGTCGTAGACTGTTCATATCGATGTGATAATTGGATAATCTTCTAATAGGCATAATTACGAGTAATTATATTAATTTTGACGAAATTATTTATCGTTATGAGGCAATAAATGTTGAAAATCTGAAACAACTTGTTTAAACAGCAATTTCTAAAGTATCGTACTTATGTTTTATGTAAAATTAGTGTCCTATGATATTCATATTGAAGTGTTAATTTGACAATCTTATAATAGACATAGTTAGGAGTAATTATATTAATTCGCTCGAAATTATGTGTAGTTTTGATGCAAAAAATATTGAAAATCTTAAACAACTTGTTTAAAAAACAGTTTTGAATGCGTCTTATATTTTGTGCAAAATTAGCGTCATAGAATATTCATATCTAAGTTTTATTTCCACAATCATATAATAGGCATAATTAGGAGTAATTGTATTAATTTTCAAGAAATTATATGTAGGTAATGCGGCCAACAATTTTCAAAAACTCAAACAACTTGTTTTTTCAATGCATCTTATTTATGTTTTGTGCAAAATTTGTGTCGTACAATGTTCATATCGAAGTGCTAACTGAATAATCTTTAATAGGTATAATTAGGAGTAATTATTTTAATTTTTCCGAAATTACGTATAGTTATGAGTCAAAAAATATTAAAAATCTTAAACAACTTGTTTAAACAGCAGTTTCTAATATATCTTACTTATGTTTTATGAAGAATTAGTATCGTAGGATATTCATATCGAAGGGTTAATTGGAAAATATTATAATAGGCATAATTAGGTGTAATTATAATAATTTGTACGAAATTATGAGTACTTATGCGGCCAATTGTTTTGAAAAACGCAAACAACTTGTTTAAACAGCTATTTTTAATGCATCCTACTTATGTCCTGTGCAAAATTAGTGTCGTAGAATGTTCATATCGAAGTGTTAATTGGCTAATATTTTAATGGGCATAATTAGGAGTAATTATATTAATTTTTACGAAATTATATGTAGTCATGAGGCCAAAATTGTTGAAAAACTTATCTTTTTTAAATAACATTTTCTAATGCATCCTACTTATGTTTTGAGAAAAAATAGTGCCCTAAAATATTTATTTTGACGTGTTAACTGAATAATCTTATAACCTAGCATAATTATGAGTAATTATATTAATTTGCACCAAATTATGTGTAGTTATGCGGCCAAAATTTTCCATAAAGGCAAAAAACTTGTTTAAACAGCAGTTTTAACGCATCTTACTTATGTTTTGTGCGATTTTAGCGTTATAGAATATTCATATCGATGTTTTTATTGGATAATTTTATAAGAAGCGTAATCAGGAGTAATTGTATTAATTTGCACGAAATTATATGTAGTTATGAGGATAAAAAATTGAAAAACTCAAACAACTCGTTTAAATAGCAGTTTTTAATGCATCTTACTTATATTTTACGTAAAATTAGCGTTGTAGAATATTCATATCGAAGTTTTAATTAAAGAATCTTACAATTAGCATATTTAGAGTAATTATATTAATTTATAAGAAATTTTGTGTAGATATGCAGTCAAAATTTTTGAAAAACTCAAATAACTTGTTTACACAGCTGTTTTTAGTGCATCTTACTTATGTTTTGTGCAAAATTAGTGTCGTAGAATATTCTTATCGGAGTTTTAATTTTAATATCATATAATAGGCATGATTAGGAGTAAATATATTAATTTATAATAAATTATGTATAATTATGCGGCCAAAAATATTAAAAAACTCAAACAACTTGTTTAAACAGCTGTTTTTAAAGCCTCCCACTTATGTTTTGTGCAAAATTAGTGTTGTAGAATGTTCATATTGAAGTGTTAATTAGATAATCTTTTAATAGGCATAATTAGGTGTGATTACTTTAATTTTCACTAAATTATGCGTAGTTATTGGGCCAAAATTTTTGAAATACTCAAATAACTTTTTCAAATAGCTGTTTCTAATGCATCTTACTTATGTTTTGGGAGAAAATAGAGTCGTAGAATATTCATATCGAAGTGTTAATTGAACAATCTTATAATAGGCATAATTAGGAGTAATTATATTAATTTGCACAAAACTATGTGTATTTATGGGGCCAATTTTTTTTTTAAAAAAAGTCAAACAACTTTTTTAAACAGCAGTTTTTAATGCATCTTACTTATGTTTTGTGCCAAATTAGCGTCATAGAATATTCATATCGAATATTTAATTAGATAATCTTATAATAGGCATAATTAGAGTGATTATATTAATTTGCACGAAATTATATGTAGTTATGCGGCAAAAAGTTTGAGAAACTCAATCAACTAGTTTAAATTGTTTTTTTTAATGCATCTTACTTATGTTTTGTGCAAACTTAGTGTCGTAGAATACTCATATCGAAGTATTAATTGGATAATCTTCTAATAGGCATGATTAGGAGTAATTATATTAATTTTCACGAAATTATAAGTAGTTATGAGACAATAAATTTTGAAAATCTTAAACAACTTGTTTAAACAACAGTTTTAAATGTATCTTATTTATGTTTGATGAAAAATTACTGTTATAGAATATTCATATCGGAGTGTTAATTAGATAATTATATAATAGACATAGTTAGTAGTAATTATATTAATTTGCGCGAAGTTATGTGTAGGTATGCAGCAAAAAAATTTAAAAACTCAAACAACTTGTTTAAACTGCTGTTTTTAATGCATCTTACTTATTTTTTATGCAAAATTCGTGTCGTAGACTGTTCATATCGATGTGATAATTGGATAATCTTCTAATAGGCATAATTACGAGTAATTATATTAATTTTGACGAAATTATTTATCGTTATGAGGCAATAAATGTTGAAAATCTGAAACAACTTGTTTAAACAGCAATTTCTAATGTATCATACTTATGTTTTATGTAAAATTAGTGTCCTATGATATTCATATTGAAGTGTTAATTTGACAATCTTATAATAGACATAGTTAGGAGTAATTATATTAATTCGCTCGAAATTATGTGTAGTTTTGATGCAAAAAATATTGAAATCTCAAACAACTTGTTTAAAAAACAGTTTTGAATGCGTCTTACTTATATTTTGTGCAAAATTAGCGTCATAGAATATTCATATCTAAGTTTTATTTCCACAATCATATAATAGGCATAATTAGGAGTAATTGTATTAATTTTCAAGAAATGATATGTAGGTAATGCGGCTAACAATTTTCAAAAACTCAAACAACTTGTTTAAACAACTGTTTTCAATGCATCTTATTTATGTTTTGTGCAAAATTTGTGTCGTACAATGTTCATATCAAAGTGTTAATCGAATAATCTTCTAATAGGTAAAATTAGGAGTAATTATTTTAATTTTTACGAAATTATGTATAGTTATGAGTCAAAAAAATATTAAAAATCTTAAACAACTTGTTTAAACAGCAGTTTCTAATATATCTTACTTATGTTTTATGAAGAATTAGTATCGTAGGATATTCATATCGAAGGGTTAATTGGGAAATATTATAATAGGCATAATTAGGTGTAATTATATTAATTTGTACGAAATTATGAGTACTTATGAGGCCAATTGTTTTGAAAAACGCAAACAACTTGTTTAAACAGCTATTTTTAATGCATCCTACTTATGTCCTGTGCAAAATTAGTGTCGTAGAATGTTCATATCGAAGTGTTAATTCGCTAATATTTTAATGGGCATAATTAGGAGTAATTATATTAATTTTTACGAAATTATATGTAGTCATGAGGCCAAAAATGTTGAAAAACTTGACTTTTTTAAATAACAGTTTCTAATGCATCTTACTTATGTTTTGAGAAAAAATAGTGCCCTAAAATATTTATTTTGATGTGTTAACTGAATAATCTTATAACCTAGCATAATTATGAGTAATTATATTAATTTGCACCAAATTATGTGTAGTTATGCGGCCAAAAGTTTTCATAAAGGCAAAAAACTCGTTTAAACAGCAGTTTTAACGCATCTTACTTATGTTTTGTGCGATTTTAGCGTTATAGAATATTCATATCGATGTTTTTATTGGATAATTTTATAAGAAGCGTAATCAGGAGTAATTGTATTAATTTGCACGAAATTATATGTACTTATGAGGATAAAAAAATTGAAAAACTCAAACAACTCGTTTAAATAGCAGTTTCTAATGCATCTTAATTATATTTTACGCAAAATTAGCGTTGTAGAATATTCATATCGAAGTTTTAATTAAAGAATCTTACAATAGTCATATTTACGAGTAATTATATTAATTTATAAGAAATTTTGTGTAGCTATGCAGTCAAAATTTTTGAAAAACTCAATTAACTTGTTTACACAGCTGTTTTTAGTGCATCTTACTTATGTTTTGTGCAAAATTAGTGTCGTAGAATATTCATATCGGAGTTTCAATTTGAAGATCATATAATAGGCATGATTAGGAGTAATTATATTAATTTATAATAAATTATGTATAATTATGCGGCCTAAAATATTAAAAAACTCAAACAACTTGTTTAAACAGCTGTTTTTAAAGCCTCCCACTTATGTTTTGTGCAAAATTAGTGTTGTAGAATGTTCATATTGAAGTGTTAATTAGATAATCTTTTAATAGGCATAATTAGGTGTGATTACTTTAATTTTCACTAAATTATGTGTAGTTATTGGGCCAAAAGTTTTGAAATACTCAAATAACTTTTTCAAATAGCTGTTTCTAATGCATCTTACTTATGTTTTGGGAGAAAATAGAGTCGTAGAATATTCATATCGAAGTGTTTATTGAACAATCTTATAATAGGCATAATTAGGAGTAATTATATTAATTTGCACAAAACTATGTGTATTTATGGGGCCAATTTTTTTTTTAAAAAAGTCAAACAACTTTTTTAAACAGCAGTTTTTAATGCATCTTACTTATGTTTTGTGCCAAATTAGCGTCATAGAATATTCATATCGAATATTTAATTAGATAATCTTATAATAGGCATAATTAGAGTGATTATATTAATTTGCACGAAATTATATGTAGTTATGCGGCAAAAAGTTTGAGAAACTCAATCAACTAGTTTAAATTGTTTTTTTTAATGCATCTTACTTATGTTTTGTGCAAACTTAGTGTCGTAGAATACTCATATCGAAGTATTGATTGGATAATCTTCTAATAGGCATGATTAGGAGTAATTATATTAATTTTCACGAAATTATAAGTAGTTATGAGACAATAAATTTTGAAAATCTTAAACAACAGTTTTAAATGTATCTTATTTATGTTTGATGAAAAATTACTGTTATAGAATATTCATATCGGAGTGTTAATTAGATAATTATATAATAGACATAGTTAGTAGTAATTATATTAATTTGCGCGAAGTTATGTGTAGGTATGCAGCAAAAAAATTAAAAAAACTCAAACAACTTGTTTAAACTGCTGTTTTTAATGCATCTTACTTATTTTTTATGCAAAATTCGTGTCGTAGACTGTTCATATCGATGTGATAATTGGATAATCTTCTAATAGGCATAATTACGAGTAATTATATTAATTTTGACGAAATTATTTATCGTTATGAGGCAATAAATGTTGAAAATCTGAAACAACTTGTTTAAGCAGCAATTTCTAATGTATCATACTTATGTTTTATGTAAAATTAGTGTCCTATGATATTCATATTGAAGTGTTAATTTGACAATCTTATAATAGACATAGTTAGGAGTAATTATATTAATTCGCTCGGAAATTATGTGTAGTTTTGATGCAAAAAATATTGGAAATCTCAAACAACTTGTTTAAAAAACAGTTTTGAATGCGTCTTACTTATATTTTGTGCAAAATTAGCGTCATAGAATATTCATATCTAAGTTTTATTTCCACAATCATATAATAGGCATAATTAGGAGTAATTGTATTAATTTTCAAGAAATGATATGTAGGTAATGCGGCCAACAATTTTCAAAAACTCAAACAACTTGTTTAAACAACTGTTTTCAATGCATCTTATTTATGTTTTGTGCAAAATTTGTGTCGTACAATGTTCATATCAAAGTGTTAATCGAATAATCTTCTAATAGGTAAAATTAGGAGTAATTATTTTAATTTTTACGAAATTATGTATAGTTATGAGTCAAAAAAATATTAAAAATCTTAAACAACTTGTTTAAACAGCAGTTTCTAATATATCTTACTTATGTTTTATGAAGAATTAGTATCGTAGGATATTCATATCGAAGGGTTAATTGGGAAATATTATAATAGGCATAATTAGGTGTAATTATATTAATTTGTACGAAATTATGAGTACTTATGCGGCCAATTGTTTTGAAAAACGCAAACAACTTGTTTAAACAGCTATTTTTAATGCATCCTACTTATGTCCTGTGCAAAATTAGTGTCGTAGAATGTTCATATCGAAGTGTTAATTCGCTAATATTTTAATGGGCATAATTAGGAGTAATTATATTAATTTTTACGAAATTATATGTAGTCATGAGGCCAAAAATGTTGAAAAACTTGACTTTTTTAAATAACAGTTTCTAATGCATCTTACTTATGTTTTGAGAAAAATAGTGCCCTAAAATATTTATTTTGATGTGTTAACTGAATAATCTTATAACCTAGCATAATTATGAGTAATTATATTAATTTGCACCAAATTATGTGTAGTTATGCGGCCAAAAGTTTTCATAAAGGCAAAAACTCGTTTAAACAGCAGTTTTAACGCATCTTACTTATGTTTTGTGCGATTTTAGCGTTATAGAATATTCATATCGATGTTTTTATTGGATAATTTTATAAGAAGCGTAATCAGGAGTAATTGTATTAATTTGCACGAAATTATATGTACTTATGAGGATAAAAAAATTGAAAAACTCAAACAACTCGTTTAAATAGCAGTTTTTAATGCATCTTAATTATATTTTACGCAAAATTAGCGTTGTAGAATATTCATATCGAAGTTTTAATTAAAGAATCTTACAATAGTCATATTTACGAGTAATTATATTAATTTATAAGAAATTTTGTGTAGCTATGCAGTCAAAATTTTTGAAAAACTCAAATAACTTGTTTACACAGCTGTTTTTAGTGCATCTTACTTATGTTTTGTGCAAAATTAGTGTCGTAGAATATTCATATCGGAGTTTCAATTTGAAGATCATATAATAGGCATGATTAGGAGTAATTATATTAATTTATAATAAATTATGTATAATTATGCGGCCTAAAATATTAAAAAACTCAAACAACTTGTTTAAACAGCTGTTTTTAAAGCCTCCCACTTATGTTTTGTGCAAAATTAGTGTTGTAGAATGTTCATATTGAAGTGTTAATTAGATAATCTTTTAATAGGCATAATTAGGTGTGATTACTTTAATTTTCACTAAATTATGTGTAGTTATTGGGCCAAAATTTTTGAAATACTCAAATAACTTTTTCAAATAGCTGTTTCTAATGCATCTTACTTATGTTTTGGGAGAAAATAGAGTCGTAGAATATTCATATCGAAGTGTTTATTGAACAATCTTATAATAGGCATAATTAGGAGTAATTATATTAATTTGCACAAAACTATGTGTATTTATGAGGCCAATTTTTTTTTTTTAAATTCAAACAACTTTTTTAAACAGCAGTTTTTAATGCATCTTACTTATGTTTTGTGCCAAATTAGCGTCATAGAATATTCATATCGAATATTTAATTAGATAATCTTATAATAGGCATAATTAGAGTGATTATATTAAATTGCACGAAATTATATGTAGTTATGCGGCAAAAAGTTTGAGAAACTCAATCAACTAGTTTAAATTGTTTTTTTTAATGCATCTTACTTATGTTTTGTGCAAACTTAGTGTCGTAGAATACTCATATCGAAGTATTAATTGGATAATCTTCTAATAGGCATGATTAGGAGTAATTATATTAATTTTCACGAAATTATAAGTAGTTATGAGACAATAAATTTTGAAAATCTTAAACAACAGTTTTAAATGTATCTTATTTATGTTTGATGAAAAATTACTGTTATAGAATATTCATATCGGAGTGTTAATTAGATAATTATATAATAGACATAGTTAGTAGTAATTATATTAATTTGCGCGAAGTTATGTGTAGGTATGCAGCAAAAAAATTAAAAAAACTCAAACAACTTGTTTAAACTGCTGTTTTTAATGCATCTTACTTATTTTTTATGCAAAATTCGTGTCGTAGACTGTTCATATCGATGTGATAATTGGATAATCTTCTAATAGGCATAATTATGAGTAATTATATTAATTTTGACGAAATTATTTATCGTTATGAGGCAATAAATGTTGAAAATCTGAAACAACTTGTTTAAGCAGCAATTTCTAATGTATCATACTTATGTTTTATGTAAAATTAGTGTCCTATGATATTCATATCGAAGTGTTTATTGAACAATATTATAATAGGCATAATTAGGAGTAATTATATTAATTTGCACAAAACTATGTGTATTTATGGGGCCAATTTTTTTTTTTTAAAAGTCAAACAACTTTATTAAACAGCAGTTTTTAATGCATCTTACTTATGTTTTGTGCCAAATTAGCGTCATAGAATATTCATATCGAATATTTAATTAGATAATCTTATAATAGGCATAATTAGAGTGATTATATTAATTTGCACGAAATTATATGTAGTTATGCGGCAAAAAGTTTGAGAAACTCAATCAACTAGTTTAAATTATTTTTTTTAATGCATCTTACTTATGTTTTGTGGAAACTTAGTGTCGTAGAATACTCATATCGAAGTATTAATTGGATAATCTTCTAATAGGCATGATTAGGAGTAATTATATTAATTTGTACGAAATTATGAGTACTTATGCGGCCAATTGTTTTGAAAAACGCAAACAACTTGTTTAAACAGCTATTTTTAATGCATCCTACTTATGTCCTGTGCAAAATTAGTGTCGTAGAATGTTCATATCGAAGTGTTAATTCGCTAATATTTTAATGGGCATAATTAGGAGTAATTATATTAATTTTTACGAAATTATATGTAGTCATGAGGCCAAAAATGTTGAAAAACTTGACTTTTTTAAATAACAGCTTTCTAATGCATCTTACTTATGTTTTGAGAAAAAATAGTGCCCTAAAATATTTATTTTGATGTGCTAACTGAATAATCTTATAACCTAGCATAATTATGAGTAATTATATTAATTTGCACCAAATTATGTGTAGTTATGCGGCCAAAAGTTTTCATAAAGGCAAAAAACTCGTTTAAAAAGCTTTAACGCATCTTACTTATGTTTTGTGCGATTTTAGCGTTATAGAATATTCATATCGATGTTTTTATTGGATAATTTTATAAGAAGCGTAATCAGGAGTAATTGTATTAATTTGTACGAAATTATATGTACTTATGAGGATAAAAAAATTGAAAAACTCAAACAACTCGTTTAAATAGCAGTTTTTAATGCATCTTAATTATATTTTACGCAAAATTAGCGTTGTAGAATATTCATATCGAAGTTTTAATTAAAGAATCTTACAATAGTCATATTTACGAGTAATTATATTAATTTATAAGAATCTTACTTATTTTTTATGCAAAATTTGTGTCGTAGACTGTTCATATCGATGTGATAATTGGATAATCTTCTAATAGGCATAATTACGAGTAATTATATTAATTTTGACGAAATTATTTATCGTTATGAGGCAATAAATTTTGAAAATCTGAAACAACTTGTTTAAACAGGTCCCGTCGCCAAAACGGGTCCCGTTTTCATGTTTTGCGCACCCGAACTCATTTTTGGCGCTACCGAGGGCGTTGTATCCCGTTTTAATGTTTTGCGCTCACGGCCACGTTTTCGACGATACGGAGGGCGTTGGGTCCCGTTTTCATGTTTTGCGTTCCCGAACTCGTTTTCAACGGTACTGAGGGTACCGGGTCCCGTTTTCATGTTTTACGCTCCAGGAGTCGTTTCCCTCGGTACCGAGGGCGTCAGGTGTCGTTTTCATATTTTGCGCTCCCTGACTCATTTTCGACGGTTCCGAGGGCGTCGGGTCCCATTTTTAAGTTTTGCGCGCCCAGACTCATTTTCGGCGGTACCGAGGGCGACGTGTCCCGTTTTCAGGTTTTACGCGCCGGGACTAGTTTTCGGCGGTACCGAGGGCATCGGGTCCCGTTTTCATGTTTTGCGCTCCCGGACACATTTTCGGCGGAAGGGATGGTGTCGGTCCCGTTTTCATCTTTTTCTGCAGTACCTAGGGCGACCAGTCTCGTTTTCATGTTTTGCACTCCCGTACATGTTTTCGACCGTGCCAAATGCGCCCAGACTTGTTTTTCGGCGGTCGCGAGGGCGGCGGGTCCCGTTTTCATGTTTTGCGTGCCCGGACATGTTTTCAGTCCGGTTTTCATGTTTTGCGCGTCCGGACTCATTTTCGGCGAATACGAGGGTGTCAGGTCTCATTTTCATGTTTTTAGCTCCCGGATACGAGGGTGTCAGGTCTCATTTTCGGCGGTACAGAGGGCGTCGGGTTCCGTTTTTAAGTTTTGCGCTCTCAGACTCGTTTACGGCTGTACCGAGGGCGTCATGTCCCGTTTTCGGCGGTACGAGGCGTCGGCGGCCTTTTTCATGTTTTGCGATCCCGGACTCATTTTCGGCGGTACCGAGGGCGTCGAGTCCCATTTTCAGTTTTTGCGTGCCCGACTCAATTTCGGCGGTACCGAGGGCGTCCGGTCCCGTTTTCATGTTTTGCGCTCCCGAACGTGTTTTCGGCGGTGCCGAGTGCGTCGGGTCATGTTTTCATCTTTTGCGCGCCCGGAATGGTTTCGGCGGTCCCGAGGGCAACGGGTCCCGTTTTAATGCTTTCCGCGCTGGGACTATTTTTCGGTGGTATCGAGGGCGTCGGGTCCTGTTTTCATGTTTTGAGCGCCCGGACTCATTTTCGGCGGTACCAAGGGCGTCGGGTCCCGTTATCATGTTTTGTTCTCCCGGACTCATTTTCGGCAGTACTAAGGGCGTTGGGACCTATTTTCTTATTTTGCGCTCCCTGACTCATTTTCGGCGGTTTCGAAGTGCGTCGCGTCCCGTTTTTGAAGTTTTGCGTGCCCGGACTCATTTTCGGTGGTACCGAGGGCGTCAGGTCCCTTTTCATGTTTTGAGCGCCCAGACTCGTTTCCGGCGGTACTGAGGGCGTCACGTCCCGATTTCATGTTTCGCACTCTCGGAATCATTTTCGGCGGTACCGAGTGCGTCAGATCCCGTTTTCATGTTTTGCACTCCCTTACTCGTTTTCGACGGTACCGAGGGCGTCGGGTTCCGTTTTCAAGTTTTGCGCGCCCGGACTCATTTTCGGCGGTACCGAGGGCGTTTGGTCCTTTTTTCATGTTTTGCGTTCTTAGACATGTTTTCGGCGGTGTCGAGTGCCTCAGGTCCCGTTTTCATGTTTAGTGCCCCCGGACTCTTTTTCGGCGGTTCCGAGGGCGACGAGTCCCGTTTTCATGTTTTACGCTCCCGGACTCATTTTCGGCGGTACTGAGGGCGTTTGGTCTCGATTTCATGTTTTTCTCGCCCAGAATTGTTTTCGGTGGTACCGAGGCGTCGAGTCCCGTTTTCATGTTTTGCGCGCCGGACTCTTTTCGGTCAGTACCGAGGGCGTCGGCTGCCTTTTTCACGTTTTGCGATCCTAGACTCGTTTTGGCGGTACCAAGGACGTCGGGTCCCATTTTCATGTTTTGCTCGCCCGGACTCATTTTCGGCGGTACTGTGGGCGTCGGGTCCCGTTTTCTTATTTTGCACTCCCGGACTCGTTTTCGGCGGTACCGAGGGCGTCGGATCACGTTTTGATGTTTTGCACTCTCTTACTCGTTTTCGACGGTTCCGAGGGCGCCGGTTCCCGTTTTTAAGTTTTGTGCGCACAAACTTGTTTTTCGGCGGTCCCGAGGGCGCTGGGTCCCATTTTCATGTTTTCCGCTCCCGGGATCGTTTTCCGCGGTACCAAGGGTGTCAGGTCCCGTTTTCATGTTTTACGCGCCGGACTCTTTTTCGACGGAAACGTGGGTGCCGGGTCTCATTTTCATGTTTTACGCTCTCGGAGTCATTTCCCGCGTTACCGAGGGCGTCGGGTCCCGTTTTCAAGTTTTGCGCTGCCGGACTCGTTTACGGCGGTACCGAGGGCGTCAAGTCCCGTTTTCATGTTTTGCGCGTCGGACTCTTTTTCGGTAGTACCGAGGGCGTCGGCTTCCTTTTTCATGTTTTGCGATCCCGGAATCATTTTCGGCGGTACCGAGGGCGTCGTGTCCCATTTTCATGTTTTACGTGCCCAGACTCATTTTTCGCGGTCCCGAGGGCGTCCGGTCACGTTTTCATGTTTTGCGCTTCTGGACGTGTTTTCGGCGGTGCCGAGTGCGTCGGGTCATGTTTTCATCTTTTGCGCGCCCGGAATGGGTTCGGTGGTCCCGTTTTCATGCTTTGCACTCCGGACTCATTTTCTGCGGTATCGAGGGCGTCAGGTCCCGTTTTCATGTTTTGCTCGCCTGGACTCGTTTCGGCGATGCGAGGCGTCGGTCCCGTTTTCATGTTTTGCACTCCCAGACTCATTTTCGGCGGTACCGAGGGCGTCAAATCCCGTTTTCATGTTCTGCACTCCCTTACTCGTTTTCGGCGGTTCCGAGGGCGTCGGGTCCCGTTTTTAAGTTTTGCGCGCCGGACTCATTTTCGGCGGTACCGAGGGCGTCCGGTCCCGTTTTCATGTTTTGCGTTCTTGGACATGTTTTCGGCGATGCCGAGTGCCTCAGGTCCCGTTTTCATGTTTTGTGCCCCCAGACTCTTTTTCGGCGGTTCCGAGGGCGACAGGTCCTGTTTTCATGTTTTACGCTCCCGGACTCATTTTCGGCGATACCGAGGGCGTCTGGTCTCGATTTCATGTTTTGCTTGCCCAGACTTGTTTTCGGCGGTACCGAGGGCGTCGGGTCCCGTTTGCATATTTTGCGCGCCGGACTCTTTTTCGGCAGTACCGAGGGCGTCGACTGCCTTTTTCACGTTTTGCGATCCTAGACTCGTTTTGGCGGTACCGAGAGCGTCGGATCCCATTTTCATGTTTTGCTCGCCCGGACTCGTTTTTAGCGGTACTGTGGGCGTCGGGTCCCGTTTTCATGTTTTGCACTCCCGGACTCGTTTTCGGCGGTACCGAGGGCGTCAGATCACGTTTTGATGTTTTGCACTCTCTTACTCGTTTTCGGAGGTTCCGAGGGCGTCGGCTCCCGTTTTCAAGTTTTGTGCGGCCGAACTTGTTTTTCGGCGGTCCCGAGGGCGTCGGGGCCCGTTTTCATGTTTTCCGCTCCCGAGATTGTTTCCGCGGTACTGAGGGTGTCAGGTCCCGTTTTCATGTTTTGCGCTCCCGGACTCATTTTCGGCGGTGCGAGGGCGTCGGTCCCGATTTCATGTTTTCCGCGCCGGACTCATTTTCGGCGGTACCGAGGGCGTCAGGTTCCGTTTTCATGTTTTGCTCGCCCGGACTCGTTTTCGGCGGTACTGCGGGCGTCGGGTCCCATTTTCATGTTTTGCACTCCTTGACTCGTTTTCGGCGTACCGAGGGCGTCGAGTCCCGTTTTCATGTTTTGCTCGCCCGGACTCGTTTTCGGCGGTACGGAGGGCGTCAGGTCCCGTTTTCATGTTTTGCACTTCCCGGACTCATTTTCGGTGGTACCGAGGGCGTGAGATCTTGTTTTCATGTGTTTGCACTCCCTTATTCATTTTCGACGGTTCCGAGGGCGTCGGGTCCCGTTTTCAAGTTTTACGCGCCCCGACTCATTTTCGGCGGTACCGAGGGCATCCGATCCCGTTTTCATGTTTTGCGCTCCCGGACATGTTTTTGGTGGTGCCGAGTGCGTCGGGTACCGTTTTCATGCTATGTTCGCCCGGACTTGTTTTTTGGCGGTCCCGCGGGCGATGGGTCCCGTTTTCATGTTTTTTGCTTCCGAAGCCGTTTCCTACGGTACCGAGGGTGTCGGGTCCCGTTTTCATGTTTTGCGCTCCCGAACTCATTTTTGGCTGTACCGAGGGCGTCGGGTCCCGATTTCATGTTTTGCTCGCCCGGACTCATTTTCGGCGGTACCGAGGGCGTCGGTCCCGTTTTCATGTTTTGCTCGCCCGGACTCGTTTTCGGCGGTACTGAGGGCGTCGGGTCTCATTTTCATGTTTTGCACTCCCGGACTAGTTTTCGGCGGTACCGAGGGCGTCAGATCCCGTTTTCACGTTTTACACTCTCTTACTCGTTTTCGGCGGTTCCGAGGGCGTCGGGTCCCGTTTTTAAGTTTTGCGCGCTTGGACTAATTTTCGGCGGTACCGAGGGCGTCGGTCCCATTTTCATGTTTTGCGCTCCCGGACATGTTTTCGGCGGTGCCGAGTGCCTCGGGTCCCGTTTTCATGTTTTGTGCCTCCGGACTCGTTTTCGGCGGTTCCGAGGGCGACGAGTCCCGTTTTCATGTTTTACACCCCGAGACTTGTTTTTGGCGGTACCGAGGGCGTCGTGTCCCGTTTTTACATTTTGCGCTCCGGACACGTTTTCGGCAGTAAGGAGGGCGTTGGGTCCCGTTTTCATGTTTTGCGCGCCCGAACTCGTTTTCGACGATACTAAGGGTACTGGGTCCCGTTTTCATGTTTTGCGCTCCCGAACTCGTTTTCGACGGTACCGAGGGCGATATATCTCGTTTTCATGTTTTGCGCGTCGGGACTAGTTTTCGGCGGTACCGAGGGCGTCGGGTCCCGTATTCATATTTTGCGCTACCGGACACGTTTTCGGCGGAAGGATGACATCAGGTCCCGTTTTCATCTTTTTCTGATTCATTTACTTCTCATTAGACAGACTAAGCTAATACAAATCATTATGTGGCCTCGAATTTCGGTGATTTTGATAGGTATCCCCCGGATGATGGAGAGTGTATATTCTTTATTGTACCGTAAACGTACATCGGACATTTTTACAGTATAAATAGTACTACAGTTATAAAAAACAGTACTTAGTATTTAGATTCAAAAAGAAATGTTTGCTGTACAGGATATGAATTCGAGGATAGAGCGGCAAGCTCAGGAAGTTTTAATACATTGAGGGGCGGATCCAATAGATTTCCGGGAAGGCAGCTGTTCCTATAGATTTTATAGATTTTAAAAAATAATATTTTTCGGTAATTTATTTTTTTAAATTTTTTTTGTCTTCTTTGAATTGTCTGATTATTTTTACTGAGAAAAAAAATATTTAATATCGTGCATAATGAAATAATTATGCAAAGATATCAAAATATAAAATTACGTAGACGAAAACTTTCTTCATCAACTTGATTATCTATTACTTTGAGTTTTATTTTGTTGTTATTTTTAATATATAAAATGTTATTATTTTAATATTTTTTTATTATATAATAATATATATTAAATTATTAATTTTTTATTTAGCATCCGATTAGTTAATGAGTTTGAACCCGATAAACTATTACAATCCGATAATTGCCCCGTCCGCTCCTCAATACATCGACCTAGTGGGTGTTCTGTGTCCCACCAATTATAAATCCTAAAGTCCGAATTGGTATCGTTTATTGTATGCATAAATTATAAAGTAACTGTTCTGCTGTCCGTTCTCTAAAAAATATTATTGAGATTGTTTTATTGCTGATTTAAATCTGAGGGTCATTATAAATTCCAACAGCTACTTTATGCATCTATAGAAGCCCACCCATTCCAAACTCACTCCTAACCCTTTAAAATGTAATTCGTACACCGATCCACACTCGATTTGAAAATTTCTTAGCGGCTCTCTTTTTATTTCATTCCTAAACGGACTCCTTAGGATTTTGGTTCAGAACGTGAACACTAAATTTTCTTCATTAGTAATTGTAGCAGCAACAGTATGTAAAGCTTGAAGCCACTTGGCTAACAGCTGATGTTAATTTTTTTGCTTAGATTCAATGCAACTAACAGGTTTAATTTGGAAGTAACAAACATCAAAAAAAAGTTTGAATCTTGAATCTCAGAACAAACATTATTGGAAGTAACAATGTTACGACTCAGAAAAAAACTTTGTTTTAAAAATAGAAGTGAAAAATAACACGTATTAAAAGTTGTTGTAGCGCATACTATTTAAATGATTTTCAATTCCGACACATAAATGCACTAAGATTTGAAATAATATACCGAACAGTTAACCGTGGTATTTTGATGCATATCTTAGTCTGAATGACTCCACAAATATGGGGATTATATAGTAAGTTAAGCAAAGATTGGTCATTATTTAATATTCAAAATTCATCAAAATATCTAGCAATTTAAAGACAAAATTATATGAATTATAATGCACAGTTTCAAGGTTTTAGTTAAAATAATTGTACACTAAGATCCCATTACTAAGTTTAAAATCAAATTAAATTGCCGATTGCAAATAAAAACTCAATACTAAAACAAATTTATAAGTTTGAAAAAACTTTCATATCTTTCTTCTTTTATAATAAAAAATTGTAACATCGTTATACGATACTAGTGTTCGAGCCAACACTCTTTTTTTTTAGTAGGCGTACAAATTAATTTTCCAACTATAAATATTGTGTCCGTTGTGTGCAAGTATTTTTGAAATTATTAGCTTTTATTATTGGGCACGATTTTCTTATGGTTGAAATCAATTTAAGCTCTGAATTTGCACGCAACTCTCGCGTCACGCTACGTCTCCAGTAGAAGAAGAAGTGTGCTCTTCAGAAAAGAGTGAAAACTCTTTATGAAGTTTTCGAGGGAAGGACGGATCAATTGATAATGTTTACAATAGGTTTTTAAATTAACTAGAAAGAAAAAGGACTATTGTATGAAACTCTTTTATTTTAAAAAATAATTACATCTTTTTGTTCTAAATAAATAATATATTTTACTTAAATATGATTTATGCCTAAATTAATTATAAAGATTCTTAAATTTGTAAATAAAATTAATTTATTATTTTATAAAATATGATTTACAAAAGAATAATAATTTATTTTATTAAGCTTGTATAGTAAGATAGTTTTCTTTTTTTTAATAAAAAATTTAAAAAGAATTGATAGTTAATCCATTTGATGGATAATTTTTTAGACCTATGTTTGACAAAAAATAACGAACAAAATGGAGATAAAAATGACATTGGCTGAAATCGAAAGCATTAATTTTTAAGAGCATTTCGGTCATTAAAAAAATAAACAATGAAAATTATTGGACATGTCTAGTACATATGTTTTTTTTATAATATAGTATAAATTTGAGAAAATCTTAAAAAATATAGATATCTTTTTTTACTTATAGATTGATAGTGTTTTAAATTTTATATAATTTCATTATCGTTTAATACTCCATTAAATTGAAACCATTGTAAATTGTACAAAACTTTGATGATCTTTAATGGAATATCAAACAACAATGGAATTGCATGAAATTCGAGATTTATGAGTAAAAAAAAACTTATCTATAATTTTTTTTCTATTATTACTATTTTTTTCAAATTTATTTAAAAATCATTGTCAAATTTGGCAAAATAACCTTTGTCAAGTGAGGTTCCTTTTATATATTTTCCAGATTCTACATCGTAATTAAAAATGAATTTACAAAATAAATACAATAATCTTTTTTTGAGGAAAATAAATACAATAAGTATCAATAGTCCTATCAATTGTCATCCTCAGTTTCCCACGGTCCAGGCAGGGCATAACTATCTTTCTCTTATTTTGGGCAATTTGGCTGCAGGAGCAAGAGCAACAAAAATAGAAAAAAGATTAATAGCACAAAATTGGAGAAGAAAAGGGGGGACGAACGGAGACCAGGACACCGGGTGTATCCAAAAATTTCAAATCCGATCAGCTCCTCCCTCTCCTCTATAAAACGCCATCAAAACCCCTGTCAAAACCCATTCTTCATTTGATCTCCTCCATTGCTTTTTTTATTTACAAGTCATTTCTCTTCCCCATAGCTTTTAAGAGCCGGTGTTTGTTTCTCTTAGAGAGATTAAAGGAGTAGGTAGAACCAGTATATGCAGCAGAGAGGTCGGGCTTACAACTGTAGATCTCGGAGCTTCTCTAGAGCTCGGCTTGCAGTTGAGGGATCTTAGTGATTTAGTCCCTCTGATTTAGTAAATCTTTTAATTGAATAATAAAAAAATCAGAATAGAAAGAAATTTCTCCATGGAAATGGCATCTGCAATCAATGGTAAGACGGACCTCAAATTAGATTTACTAGCAAACTTGTTCATTTCACCTTAGCAAATATTAATATTGCAAATCACAGCAATACTGAAGTGATTTATCTGTTTGAATATGGTTCCGGACATTTTCATCTTGATCTGAGCAAGTCAAACCATCTAATAGCTGGCATGCATAATTCCGTTCACGCTCTTTTTTTTTTTAATGTGAGAGAATTTTGAAATAATGATGCATAAATCCTCCATATTTTAACTTTATCTGACATTAAATATTAGAATGGCGACCGTTGCTGGATCAATTTTTCTGATTTGATAAAAAAAATATGTGCCAATTTTGGTTTCTCGTGGTTCTTGAGTAACAGGGCTACTGATTTTAAATTGATCGGAACTTGTCCTTCTCGTTCCCAATTGTAATGATATTAGAATCACGCTATGGAAATCTGGACGGTTCCTGTCTAATCGGATGGTCCAGATCACGCTCGATCCACAGGATATTTTGGTCATTTTTTAGGTGTACTCTGGACTATCCGATCTGAAATGGAGGACCCAGATCCGTATAGTGCTCTCCTATAATATGTATAACTGGTGAAGGAGCTAACACTGGTAAGATCTGTACCCCACATTAGGCAATCTGCTAAAGAGAAATTTTGTCGAACAGATGATTTTTCATAGTGGTCAGTTTATTATTTTCCCCTTCTGTTGGTGCACTCTAACATTGGAGTGTCACTTTTTAGTGCTAATAAATTGCATCTATCGAATTTAATGAACCTTTTTTTGTGTGTGTGTGGGGGGGGGGGGGGGGGGTGATTTTTGAAAAGTATATGTTGTGCCATTTGAGAATGTCAAAAGATAGCTAGAAAAATGATGCGTGTGCTTTGTGCAACTTATTTATTAATTGGAGGAGCGTTAATACAGCAACTCATTTTAATCAGGACAAGAAGAAAGGGAGGTACAAAAGAGCTACTGGCTGGAGCATTCAAAAGACCTCACTGTTGAGGCCATGATGCTTGATTCGCATGCTTCTGATCTTGACAAGGAAGAGCGGCCAGAGGTATATTTAACACTATGATAGCTCAACATATTATTGTGCAAATTAGTGTCAGTATGAAGTGATGAGCTACTGAAACAAGTAATCTGGCAATTAACTGTTCAGACAAACTGATTTGGTCTGAATCTAATATTTTATTTGGGCCATGACTGGTATGGCAAACTATCCTTTCTCACTGTACAGGAGTGCAGGTTGCTGATATCATACTGAAATAGTATGCTTGATACATTGGCTGAATATATACATATATTGATTTGATCCTAGGTCAGTTGGTGCAAATATGGTGTGGTATGCAATCTCATCAAATTTATGGCCGGATAATATAAAATTTTTTGGATGCTAGAACAGCCTGCAGATCATGTTAAATTAGTAACATGCTTTTAATAAATTATGTAGGTTCTCTCCTTGCTTCCATGTTACAAAGGGAAATCCATTTTGGAACTGGGTGCGGGAATTGGCCGTTTCACTGGTGAATTGGCTAAAGATGCTGGTCATGTCCTTGCCCTAGATTTCATTGAAAGCGTCATTAAGAAGGTTTTCCCTCTTAAAGAGTGTTTTTACTTTAGAATGAAGTAAAGAAAGTTGCAGCCCTTGATTTTGCTGCTCAAGTTTCTATTTTTATTAGCAATAGCCAGTGTTTGTGGTCTATCTTATTTTGGTCAAAAATGGTTAAAAAGGGTGGAACTAAGTTTCTCCAATTATGGTAGCAATCTGGAAAGAACGAGAGACCAGACCTATCAATTTATGTTGGCCTAATTGGCAGTGGTGGAGCTTAAGAGTGCGCTTTTGGAGCGGGTAGAGGGGAAGGATGGGGAGAGAAATGGTGACCGGATAAAATTTTACACGCCCAAACAATTTTACTTACTCCACGGCAATCAAATTTGAAGGGGAGAGTGGGAAGAGGAGGGGAGTGAATTGTTAGAGGGAAGCATTGTATGACACTGAAGCTTCAAATTATATGAATTTGTTTAATTGAAGGTCTATTATGTCTTTAGTTTAGTCCTCACTAAGCTGACTGGTAGGGATCTTGGATATTCACTTTAGTTCATGGTCACCTTTGGGACCTCTGCTTGTCCCAACCTTTTGCTTGTAGATTATTGTTTCTAATTTGCTCCTATTTCTTCTACTTGGTTTCTCCTCTTTTTTAACTAGCCGCATGGATTTTGCAGAATGAAAGCATCAATGGACATTTCAAAAATGCAAGTTTCATGTGTGCTGATGTCACCTCCCCTGACCTTGTTATTGCTGATGAGTCGATTGATCTAATTTTCTCCAACTGGTTGCTCATGTATCTTTCTGATAAAGAGGTAATCTGTACTAAACTATTTGTGCGCGCTTCTGCACGTAAGATTAATATGATATTCTATAACATGTCTGTGGCTACAGTAAGTTAATCAGAATCAACCTGAATCTTCCAAACAGCATGTGCTTGCTTCTTATTGTCCTCGGATTTCTTCTCAGATCATGAGTTAGCTAAATCTGCTGGCCTGGAATGAGTTGTTGGATATTTTGACATTTTTCCAAGTGCAAACTTACAGGCTTGTTGAAACTTCTTGTGTTATAGGTTGAGAAATTGGCAGAAAGGATGGTAAAATGGCTGAAACCAGGTGGTTACATATTCTTCAGAGAGTCTTGCTTCCACCAATCAGGCGACTCCAAAAGGAAGATTAATCCCACTCACTACAGAGAACCCAGAGCTTATACTAGGGTCAGATTTTTTTCCGTCCATTTCAAAATATTGGGTAGAAATAGTTAGCCTTGCTAATACCAGAACTGAAATGTGCCTGGTAGAAATAGTTAGCCTTGCTACATAGCAGTTTAGTTAGAGATGTTCTAAATTGAATTAAAAAGAGTTATGCAAGTATTGATCAATAACAATCAATTTTATGACAAACTGAATAATTGAAGATTAGAAATAGGAACATGCTTTCTTAGACCATTTTTTTTTCATTAAGAACTTCTATTTAGGATTTGCATTTTTCTGTCAAATTCATTGTTCTAACTAGTATTCTGCTTATGTTAATATAACAGGTATTCAAGGAATGCCACACCTATGATGAACAAGGTAACTCCTATGAACTATCTTTAATGACCTGCAAGTGCATTGGAGCTTACGTCAGGAACAAGAAAAACCAAAACCAGGTAATTTGTCTTCTTTCAGGATCTCTCTATCTGGTTTTCTTTTCTTAATTTGACATCTAAATTTGGAGGGAATGACGGGCAGCAAAATTCTGACTCACATGTTTTAATATAATAGATATGCTGGCTTTGGGAAAAGGTGAAATCAGATGATGACAGAGGGTTCCAGCGGTTCTTGGACAATGTGCAGTACAAGACCAATGGGATTTTACGGTATGAGCGTGTCTTTGGTGAAGGCTTTGTCAGCACTGGTGGAATTGGTATGTGTTTCACACTATAGTTTCAAAATGGGCAAGTGAAGAACAAATCTTGATAAATGATAGCTGATATCAATACTTTTGCATACTGTTGCCTATTCAATCAGAAACTACAAAGGAGTTTGTGGGAAAGCTTAATCTGAAGCCAGGGCAAAAGGTTTTGGATGTTGGGTGTGGGATTGGTGGCGGTGACTTCTACATGGCTGACAATTTTGATGTACATGTGGTCGGTATAGATCTCTCCATAAACATGATCTCTTTTGCTCTTGAGCGTGCAATTGGATGCAAATACTCCGTTGAGTTTGAGGTTGTCGATTGTACCAAGAAAGTTTATCCTGATAATTCCTTCGATGTAATTTACAGCCGTGATACCATCCTCCATATTCAGGTAATTTTTCTGCAATATCCTTTTTTTTCCCCTTCACAAATTGATGCTGTTTTCTTTTACTTGTAATGCTGAGACCTAAGTGTTACTAAGCTTATGAGCCCTTTCCTTTTTTGTTAATTGTAGGATAAGCCTGCATTGTTCAAGAGCTTCTATAACTGGCTGAAGCCTGGTGGTAAACTTCTGATAAGTGACTACTGCAAGAATGAGGGCACACCGTCAGAGGAATTTACAATTTACATAAAAAAGAGGGGTTATGATCTCCATGATATCAAGACTTATGGAAAGGTACATTTTTACCCTTCGAACGGTGTGCTTGTACACTTCAGTTCTATATGTATATAGGAGGGCATCAGGTTGATTATATAGTTGCATATCAGATTTTTCTCCCCCTTGGAAAATGTTAGAACTTTTTTCTTTCAAGAAAGAACTCACATACTAATGGATGGGCACTTTAAAAATAACAGCTCATATAATGATATTATTAACAACTAATTGTAGATGATTGAGGCAGCTGGTTTCCATGATGTAGTCGCTGAAGACCGTACCAATCAGGTTTTTATCTCTCAGAGATCTCCATTTCCCTGTCACAGGCTCTCTGCAATTTGTGCTAATGGTGTATGTTTCTATTTGCTTTACAGTTTATGGAAGTATTGCAGAGGGAACTGGATACAGTTGAGAAGGACAAAGATGAGTTTCTTCATGAGTTTTCAGCGGTAATTGTCTCAATTCTATGGGCAAAACCACAAAAATATCCAGTGCACCATGTAAAATGGTCAAATAACTCGGTGCTCCCTTGCAACACCATCAATTTGTTTGGCCTACCATTGTTCATGCCCTGTGAGAATTTTTATTTATCGAATTCTATGAAATTACAGGAGGATTATGATGACATTGTTAATGGTTGGAAGGCAAAGCTGACGAGGGTATCACATGGTGAACAGCGCTGGGGACTTTTTATTGCAACCAAGTGATAAATTTGAGGAATTTTACTGGTAATACTTAGGATTTGTTTTTTGGTTTCATAGGGTCTTCATGTTGGAATTATGTGTGCTGTGTAGTTTATCTGGTGATATGATGCAATAAGTCGTACGTGGTTAGCTTGATTGGAGTTGGAACTTCGTTACTCTAGTAGCACCCGTCTTTTGTCGTAAGATAATAAGTGCATGCGTACGTGTGATCTGTAGTTGGTACTTTGTTAGTATCAGGTATGGCATGAAATAATTGGTTTAACTCTTGTTATATTGTCTTTTTTGCTACAAGTTTCCTGTTAGATGATAAATTTACAGTGAAGCTAACTGAAATCGTGCCTTGAAATTTGATTGCCATTTTTGTTCAAAGAGAAGATGCATCAACCATCAGGCATGTAACAGATTTCAGTTGATCTCATATGTAATTTCTCCATTATTGAAAAGAGAGAAAAATAGTTGGTTCATTGTGTTAGTATTTATGTTACAGGTAACATGAACATTCGTATGAAATATAATTTGATCATAGATTCATCGGAGAGTATGAAACTTCGTAGCATATACCAACAGCACAAAGTTCATTAGAGAGTTTTCTTTTTTCCAGAATCGGACCATCTAATTTAAATTGGATTATTTGCGAATTATATCCGCAAATATGTTGTTAAGAGTTGCTCCTCTCATATCTGAGTTCTACTTTAATAATAAAAATTTAGATCTGATTTTAACGGTTCATTTTAAATGAACAATCCATATTCTTGCGCCTTCTAGTAACTCTTACAACCAAATGGCAGCGAAACCCATCATCCCAAGACTCCTTCACCTTCATTATTGGGCAACTGAAGCGATCCGCATCACTCATCTCTGATCGCGGGTAGATATATAGCGGCAACTATATGGATTCTAACAAGCAAGCATTTCATAGGATGAAGTGCTGAAAATCACCAAGGATCATCAAAACCCAATAAATTTTCGTTAAACAAAAATAATTATTTTTTTTATGAAAAGATGAGGGTCAGAGACTTCAAATTTCTTTTTATATATAAATATAATACCAGCGATGTTATTTATTACAAGTTAGAAATCAAAGTTTTTATGAAAAAGACTGAAAAGTAAAAACAATTATTTTACTGCTATTGAGAAAGCATTTTACAACCTGGGGGGAGGGGAGGGGGGGGGGGGCGTATCATGGGTCCCGACCTCGAGGGGATGTGTTAGGAGGAGGCGCGGCGACGCGTCTCGGAACCCCGACCTTGGAGGGGAAGGAGGGCTCGGGAGCTAGGGACAGATCCATAGAGGGTTGGGGGATAACTGCTCTCTTTTGGATTTTGAAAAATAGTGATTTTAGATAATACTTTTGGTAATCTGCCTCCTGAATTTTTTTTTGCCCCCTATTATCTGATTATTTTTATTGAGAAAAAATATTTAGTATCGTGCATAATGAAATAATTATGCAAATATATCAAAATATGAAGTTCCATAGAGGAAAGTTTTTCTTCATCAACTTGATTATCTATTACTTTGAGCTTTATTTTGTTGTTATTTTTAATATGTAAAATGTTATTATTTTAATAATTTTTTATTAGATAAGAATATATATTAAATTATTAATTTTTTATTTAGTACCCGATAAGTTATTACAATCCGATAATTACCCCCCGAACAAAATTCTGCATCCGCCCCTGTCGGGAGGGGGTCGCAATGCGTCTCAGGGCCCGACCTCAGAAGGAGGAGGGCTCAGGAGAGGGCTACGATGTGCTTTGGTCCCAGATAGGGGGAGGAGGGGTCGGGAGGGGGTCGCGACGCGCCCTGGGTCCCAACCTCGAAGGGGAGGGGTGATGCGTCTTGAGTCCCAACCTGGTTGGCCTTCGGGTCCCGACCTCGAGGGGATGGGTTAAGAGGGGGCGCGACGATGCGTCTCGGAACCCCGACCTTGGAGGGGAAGGAGGGCTCAGGAGCCAAGGACAGATCCATAGAGGGCTGGGGGGACAACTGCCCCCTTCTGGATTTTGAAAAATAATGATTTTAGGTAATACTTTTTGGTAATCTGCCCCCTGAAAATTTTTTTGCCCCCTATTATCTGATTATTTTTATTGAGAAAAAATATTTAGTATCGTGCATAATGAAATAATTATGCAAAGATGTCAAAATATGAAGCTCCATAGAGAAAGTTTTTCTTCATCAACTTGGTTATCTATTATTTTGAGTTTTATTTTGTTATTATTTTTAATATGTAAAATGTTATTATTTTAATAATTTTTTATTAGATAAGAATATATATATTAAATTATTAATTTTTTATTTAGTATCCGATTAGTTAATGGATTTGAACCCGATAAGCTATTACAATTCGATAATTACCCCCGAACAAAATTCTGCATCCACCCCTGTCGGGAGGGGGTCGCAATGCGTCTCAGGGCCCGACCTCGGAAGGAGGAGGGCTCAGGAGGGGGCCGTGATGTGCTCTGGTCCCAGGTAGGGGGAGGAGGGGTCGGGAGGGGGCCGCGATGCGCCCCGGGTCCCGACCTCAGAGGGGAGGGGCGATGCGTCTTGAGTCCTGACCTGGTTGGCCTTGGCCTTCGGGTCCCGACCTCGGGGGGAGGGGCCAGGTGGGAAGGGTTGGGAGGGGTAGTGACACGCCCCGAGTCTCGAGACCTCGGCTTGGGATTAGGGGTTGGGTCGGGAAGGGGCCGAGACGCATTCCGAGTTTCGACCTCGATGGGAGAGGGAAGGAGCAGCTGGGAGGGGGCCACGGTGCGCCTCGGATCCTACTTGGGGGGGAGGGTGTCGGTTCATGAGGGTGCGGTTCATGAAAGTTCCTTCCGTTTGCTGTTTTTTTTTTAGGATATTTCTATAATCGTTTCATTTGACTTCTGGAGGCTAAAAATGACCTGACATCAAATTGTAGTTCAGAAAAAAAGAACTTTAACGTTTTTCTTGAACCGGACTTTAACATTTTATAAACTACTGTTTGAAATAAGTAACATTAGTCAAATTCATGATTCAACAACAAAGCATATAACAAGTAATTATTAATTGGTAAAACATTTATGTAACAAAAATTATCAAAATCACCTTTCTTTTTCAGAAACGACTAGGTAAGCTACAAATTTTCTTTTTCAAATACTATTTAAAGATGAAGAAAAAAAAATCATAAAAGATTAAAAAATTTCAGCTACATGCTCCAATTTCTTCTTTAGAGTGACGTGATCATTGAAAATCAAGGATCAAGAATTAAGAACAGTTCTTGTACAATAACAACACCACATTTTTTCATAAAAAAAAAGAATTAAGAACAAATAAAAGACAAATTTTCCAATAAATTGTTAAAAATTTAATTCCGGTATTAAAAGTAAGGAGTTCCCTGCCAGGAGGAACTTCAATTGGTAGGACATTTAGTTTTATTTTGAAAGAATGTGCTTGCTGGATCCGGTTTTCAAAATTGTTCTCGTAGTGAAATTCAGTGGTTAGCTCCTAATTTTGCTGAAAACTGACACAGATTTGTACCAGTCCAAACCAATATGAAATAATTGCTTATACTAACTGATACAGAGTCCAGAAACCTCATTTTGTTGTAAACACACTAGATGTGCAATCACCGTTGGCCCGTTTGGTTTAGGCAATAGACACAATCGAATAGGAAGTATCTAGATCGAGAAATATACAAATGAAATTTGGTGGTAACAGCACAACAGCATACTCAAATAAAGGATACCTTTTGTTTTGGCTCCTATGAAATTCCATTCTCCGCGTTACGTCCAAGATATATGGAGCTTCTACGTGATTCTAACAAAGCTCTGCAAAATTCAAATAAAAAGAAAATAATTTACTAAGGGTGAAAATGGCTGCTATTACTCATATGTTTTGATTTTCAAGTTTTTGGGGAAACGCTAGTGTTGTATGGTCGAGAGAGGAGCAGCATAATGAAATAAGATCTGCAAGAAAAATCTGAACTGTTGAATGTAACGTACGGTGAAGATGTAGAATAAACAGAATTATGTTCTCAGTGGCGGAGACAAAATTTTATATAACTAGTGTCAATTAATATTATTTAAATAAATTATTAATTTAAAATAAATTATTTATATTTTTATGATACTAATAATGATTTAAAATTTAAAGTGAATATAAATTCATATTAAAAATTATTTCTCACGAGTTTAAAAAATAGTGGGTCCATAGTAGAAAACTAAAATAAATTTTAGTGAGTTCAAATTAATATTTAAATGATAAATATTATTATAAATATATCATATTTTTATAAGTTAAATAACAAATTTATAAATCTCATGGTGTCAATTGATACTATATATGTGAGAGTGGTTCTGCCGCTGTCTACTTTCTTTTAGTAATAACAACAGATCTGAATCTTCCGGGAGAGAGAGGATGACAGAATTCTGTAGTAAATTAAATTGGTCCATTCGTCATACACAGCCTAGAAGAATTAAGAGGAAAAAAAAATCAAATCAGTACCTTTGGAATGAAATCCAAGTGATATGAAAATTAATAAGGAAGGAACGGAAGGAAGGAAGGAAGGAATGAGAGAAGGAAACATTAAATAGAGCAGGAGCCCATCCGCTGGTGAAAAAGCAAAGACTGCTCGCAGAAAGATCAAGAAGCGCCCGCTGCACTGCAACATTAGATAGAGAAAAACCAAAAGAGATGGGGGGGGGGGGGGGGGGGGGATTAACAGACCAGAGAGGCAGGTGATGAAAATGTAGAAAAGGACACCGAAGTACAAAATTAAAATGTTTCCCAAACAAATAAAGATAACTGAGCAATAGTCTGAACGAGTCCTCTACAGTATACATACACTCAGAAAGATAAATGACTGCTGTATTATTGGCCGCGAAGAGCACCACTAGTTTTTAGTAATAATAAGTTTTATTAAATTAATATTATTAAAAATAAGAGTGAGAAACGTAAAATTTCAAATATACGAATGGCAGTGCGCTACTGGCAGTGGCGCGCTCACTGCACGTTTGATTTTACGAAACGCGCCACTGGCAGTGGCGCGTTTACTTCTTATATATACAAAACGCGCGCAGGCACAAGTGAGATGGAGGCGCTGCACGGCGTTTCATTATTTTTTTGAAACGCGCCACTACCAGTGGCATGTTTTGTCCGCGCCACTGACAGTGGCGCGCTGCCATTCGTATATTTAAAATTTTACGGTTTTCACTATTATTTTTAACAATATTAATTTAATAATAATTATTAATAATAAAAACTGGAGCACCACACTTACGGTAGAAAAGAGTTAAAAGATTACATCAGCAACTATGTCATTGGAAGAAACAAAGACCGTGCGATGTAAAATCCAACAGTTATGACTCAGTTAAAATCCAACATTGAAAATTCAGAGTTAGACCATCCATATTGCAGACAATCAATTTAATTTGCAATTCTGCCACGTCATTAAAAATAAATTAGATAATCCTTCAGAAAAGATATGCTGCATCGCTGACAATCAATTTATAACTATGTAGCTTGTCAAATAGATTGTCAAAATTTAAGAACTATCTAATTTTGTCTACTCCATACATCCTTGAAAATAAATTGATAGTTGTTAAATAGGATTTGATAATCAATTTGACAATGATATACAGACTCTCTAGCGTTAGGGACGATTTGGGGGTGGGGACCGGCCATTCCAATCTCCCAAAAGTTATACATCAGAGTTGAAATTTATTATGTATTTTTATTTCGTGCGGTATATCAGCCCCCTAACTCATCAATTTTAGTTATACATCAGAGTTGAAATTTATTATGTATTTTTTATTTCATGCGTGCACCAACTACCAACCACTGGGTTGCAGTTAAGAGGATCCTACGATACCTAAATGGAACTATCAACTATGGTCTCACAATCACCCCATTATCGTCTCTCAATATCACTGCATACTCAGACTTGGACTGGGCGGGCAGTCTAGATGACCACAAATCAACCACTGGATATCTCGTGTTTCTGGGCTCTAATTTGATTTCTTGGTCGTCAAAGAAACAAACTACCGTTGCACGTTCGAGTATGGAGGCGGAGTACCGTGGCCTTGCAACAGTAATTGCAGAAGTGTTATGGCTTCAAAGCATGTTTCAAGAACTAGGCTTCAGCTTATCGGTACCGATGCTTTGGTGTGACAACCTAGGTGCGACATTCCTAGCATCTAATCCTACATTTCATGCACGTACTAAACACATTGAGTTTAATTACTATTTCGTGCGAGAAAAGATTATAACTGGTACAATTCAAGTTAAATTCATCTGTTCTCAAAATCAACTAGCCCATGTCCTAACTAAACCACTTTCAATGAACCAGCTTCAATCACTGTGATGCAAGCTCACTGTTAATTGTTAACAGTCAGCTTGAGGGGGCCTATCGACGATACTACACTTCAAGAAGATGGACAAATAGAAGCAACACAACATGCTACAAAGATTATAGACATATACATTGTATGCGTTATTGTTAGTTTATTAAAAGTCTGTAATAGAATTGTAATTGTGTTAGTTTATACAGATAGTCTATATATACACAAGCTATAAGAATATTTTTACAATAAAAATATACGATATTTAAATCTCTTCTTCATACTCTGTTCATTACACAAAGCGACCTGAGTTCTCTTATTGAATGAGGGAACCGGGAGCAAACCACAAAACTTTTACGATGGATGAAAATAATCACCACGTCATTTTAGTTATATAGATTCAGATGATTTTTTTGCACTAAAAAACATATTGTAATATACTGGGTTGGGCAAACATAATTTTGTGTTTCCTTTCTTTTTTTTTCTAAGGGGAGGGATCACCTGACAATGAGTTATTTTGATAATTTTGACAATGACACTCTAAATAAAATAAAAAAATTTTAAAAATAAAAAAACTTTATAGATATATTCTTCAACTTATATATTGATAGTGTTTCATATTTCATACAACTTAGTTATCATTTGATGATCCATCAAAGACTCGAATTATAACCATTGCAAATTATATAATATTTTGATGGACTATAAAATGATAGATAAATTGCATGAAATTTTAAAACACAATTGATCTATAAGTTGAAGAATATATCTATTAACTCTTTTTTAGTTTTAAGATTTCTTTGAATTTATTCAGAGTGCCATTGTCAAGATTGACAAAGTAAACCACTGCCAAGTGATCCCTCTCCTCTTCCAAAATCATTATATATATTTTTTGAAGTAGCAGGCGAAAAACCTACTATAAATTTTCATTAAAGCAAATTAAAGAGTAAAATAAACTAAAACAAAGAAAAAACTTCATTCGTCTGCTGATCAGCTCGTTATAGTCGTGCACTCTTAAAATTTGATATAGATCAAATCAGAGGGAATTAGATGTGGTTTAGATTTAGGTTGTCGATTCGGGAAGGAGGGGTTCAGGTTGTTGGTACAGGAGATTCATACTTCCTTCGAGTTGCTGCTACTAACTAAACTTATACCCCGCCCATGCCACACACCAAATTGCACAATTTCTAGTGTTCTTGACTCCGGAGAGGACGAGAAGGAAAGACCATGAGTATGCGAGAGGAAGAAGAAAAAAATTGACCGAGATAAGAAAAGAGGTGGTTACTGGGAGAAACCAAAACCTTGGATTCCCTTATCTTTTTCCCATTTCTTAGCAACAATTTTCTCCCTCTCCCCTTAAATGCTCCCAATGTGTTGCTGCCATTGGGGTCTAGGGCAGTCATAGTAGAAGGTAGCAGATAAGGTAGAAGTCAGGGTCAGGGTAGAAGGCAGCAGTAAGGGGAAGTAGAGTGAGCGGTCAAGGTTTAGGACAGTGATAAGGCAGAAGACAACGGTCATGAAGGAGAACGACGGAGGGTGGTTGCAGAGGATAGGTTAGTAGTCTCCTATTAGGTAGGTAGAAGACTCTCAGTTCATAGCAGGCTGACTCTTCATGTGTACAAGTTTTACTGATTTTAGGGAGCTACATTTGCATACTACTTTTATGAGAGAACTGACCTAGCTGTGAGGCAATGAAGTAGGCAAAGCAGCAAAGACCCCTTTTAATACTGATCCTATTGCCTTGACTCCTACGGCCCTACCATGACATGTCACCATAGGATGAGTGGGAAGATGAGGCTGGGATGTTATGTAATGGGAGCAATGGGAAGGGGGAGAAGGAGGCTATGCTGGGATAATGGTAAGGAAGTTGTTGTTGATAGAAATACCCATAGAGGGGCACGCACGGCTCGGCAGACAGCTCAATTAGAAGAAAATGACAACAACAATCAGAACAACGGAAGTACGAGGCTCAACCTCGGCATAAGCCCACTCGGCTAAAAGGAAGGAAATACATATCGGATTTTAACTCAAGGCAGCACAAGGAGGTTGGGTTGGTGGTCGTGCTTGGGTCGGAGCAGCAACAAGGAAGGGTCGGGGTTGATGGCTCCTCATCTGTCTCGGCTCAAGGCAGCCAGGGGGCTACAGGCTCGGTTTAGGCCGTGAAAGAAGAGGCAGCAAGGTCGGGCGGCTTGACCAGCGTGCTGAGGCGTGACCAACTCGGTTCAGCAATAGTGTGAAAAACGAGATAGGAGGGCTAGATCTGAACACCGGTGGTGAAGGCGGCGCGGAGGCGGAGGCGACATGGTTAAGGTTGGCTTGTATTTCAAGATGGAGAGGCAAGAGAGGAGGTAAGAAAGAAGAGGAGAGGAGAGGGGAGATAGGAGGTTGGAGAGGCGGGGGGTGGGGGGGGGGGGGGAACGGTGCCTCCAGCCTCCCCCGCCTAGGGTTTGGGTGTTTTTCTTTTTCTCTCGGATCGCCTTCGCTCTTTTCGCTTCTCTTTCGAAACGAGAAGTGACCCAAACCTTGGAAAATGAGGAGGGTACTTCGGATAGCTTTTATATTAAAATGGGAGTAAGAGGTATATAGCAGAAAACTCATCCTTTCCAATGAGTGTATGTAATGCTTTCAATTTTATCTAGCTTTATTTTATTTGTAATAATATTATATTATGGCACCATATTAGTAGACTAGCTTCTATGTCCCAAACTGAAATATACATTTATTAATAAACTGCTGGATTTATGAATTGTGCAATGCCTTTGAAAATAATGTCGATAGTTATTTAGTTTAATTTGATTTAAATTGTGCAGTTGCTGAATCAGATAGTAATAGAGCTACCACCTGAGCATTCCGTACCGTGGCCACACCCCTCTTGAGGTAACGCACCTGTACCTTTCTTTGAGTGAAGGTAGAGCACAAATCCTCCTTTTTTTGTGGCCATGGGCACTTGAACTCATGATCTGTTTGGGACCATACTAGTTAGCTACTATTTGAGCTACTATGCCATTTGCAACACACCTGCACTCGCTTCTGCTTTTTTCACTCTGCTGCTATCTGTACCAAACTATCAATTGTTGGACTTATAAATGTACCAGTTTATGTGACGCTGGCTGTAGCTGCCTTTATCTGGTAGCGAGGAAATAGGAGTTAGACCAAGATTTTTTTTTAAGTTGCGTTACTTGCATGTACTGTTGAAGAGTGGACTGTGTATCCAGTTTTTATTGATTTGAGGCTTTTTTTCTTATTTGATTGACAGGTTTTTCTTGGAGCTTTTCTGGGTTGTTTCATCTCTTATCTGATGTCAATTTTCATGTGATCTTTCTTAAAATATCGTATCCAATTTTGGGATTAGTATAAGTCTTGACCAATAACAGGGTAAAATGCATCTCTTTTGGTCAATAGTTTTCTTATTTGAAATTATTATAGATATTGATCCTTCTCTTCTACTTAAAAGATTTTTTTTTTTCATTTTGATCTCCACTCAAAATCTACCAATATTCGATTCTTAAATGATAGATATCTCATTCTCTTTTCAATTGAGAAATATCAACTGTTCACCCATAATTAGATAAAGGATTGTTGCCAGAAAGTGTTGCCTCAGTAGTTCATAGGGACAGGACGCAAAGAATAATTGAAAAAAGGTTTTGTTTTCATCACGTTTCTGCAAGTCTCAGGTCATTTTAGATTATATATCAGGGGAGGTAGTACAAATAACAAAAGGAAACTGGGCTGGCAATTCCTTTTTGTTCCAGTCTGATCTGAGCCGTGCTTGATCAAAGCTGGTCCAACAGATCTGACTTTGCTGGGTGTAGGGATTTTTCTGTTTTGTCCTTATTCCAAGGTTATTTTTCTCTTGTTGAACTTGTTCTGTCATCATGTTATCATGTATCAGATCCAGCTTTTAGTGTCGCATGTGCTTCACTTTTTTCTCTCTTTCATAATTTAATTACTCTGAAAATAGTTAAATGTTTCTGATTTTTAGGTTATTCCTTGTTAATTTTTTAATGAACAAGTATTATGTTGCAATATTTAGCAAATATTATCTGTTTCCCCTTGCGTCTCTCTTATGTTTTCCATTGCAGCTCTGTCCATGATCTTCTGACATCATGATCTTCTGATTCAGACTTTTGGACTTTAAAAAAGTTAAACGATTTAAGAGTTAGTTGAGAAGATAAACTATTTTTTTTAACTTCTTCGTGTTAGTATTTGCTGCCACGAAGGCGGCAATTACTTCATATATATTATGAATGTTCTGAACTAATAGGGATCTAATTTTTCTATATCAATCGATCAAAGTTATATATATATATTATAATATTCCTATTTTTTTTAATTATGCCAGTTGTCTATGTTCTGAAAGCAAGCCTTAATCTATAAGCCTGAAAATTTACTGTGGCTGATATATATTTTAACATTTGACCATTCTTTGAATCCTGGGAGCCCTCATTTTGCTTTACCAAATAGAAAAGACATAATTTACTCTACACTCTTCCGCTTTTTCTTTTTGCTATTGCATGTGGCATGTGCCAATGAGCGGGACAAAAGAAATCATGGCCAAATGATATCATCAATGGCACTTTAGTTCGAGGCGTTTGCATCAAGAGCTGAAAAACAAGTAAATCAAAGAGAAGGCAAATAATCCTATTCTTATAATGCACGTAATACTTTAGTCCCCACAATCTTTTCATGTCCATAAATGTTTACTACGTATTGCAATCGGATTCGATACAACTCGTGCCAATTATATCCTATTGTGTCCTTGACCATGCAGTACCACTTCTCTGTTCAAGTTTGTCTCCTCTTATTCTCCTCTCTCTGCCTCTCAACCAAAGCTCAAGATCGATGCCCCCCTTGTGAGAGGTCCAACGTTACATATATATGTAGGTCTTTACCAACCTTAGGTTGCGAAAGTTCGGCTCTGCTTCTACAACACAACACCAAATGCAACATTGGATGTTGTATTTAGTGTGCCAGTATCACCTGATGGTTGGGCTGCTTGGGGCCTGAACCCCATACGACCCCAAATGGTTGATGCACAGGTGCTAACTGTGCACCGCAACCCTGACAAAGGTGTCATTGTATCTCAAGTAGTTCTCACACATGACACAAAGCATGGGTGCGGGGTCAGTGATACTGGGTTTGATGCTAAAGTTTATAGAGCAAGTGGAAATTATTCGGAGGAGTCAAAGATGATGATATTATATGCCAAGCTCGGGCTCCCATGGTGGTGCAATTTGACAAGGTTTAATCATGTCTGGCAAGTGGGGCCAGGAATGAACAAGAATGCACTCGTGAAGCATCCGAGGACGCTGAAGAACTTTGATAGCCGCGAGACGATCAATTTGACCAATGGGCATGTTTTTGGGCGCAAATTTAAGTCCTTAAGAAAAGTAAGCAATGTCATCTCTACAAAATTTCAGCTTATTACGGCTTGCTACTCTGGTGACCCAAACAATATTTGCCTTGGAACAATAATGATATATGGTAATAATGTCCCTGGACAAAGCATAAAATATCATGAAGTATACATATTCAAAAGACCACATATTTCATAATCAATTTTCTTTTTAATGAAGTGAAAAAGGGAAAGATGCAAATAATTATGAGAGATCCGTAATCTTTCCAGATGCATGGGAAAAGAAAGTTATACTAACATAGGTAAATACCAGTTTTGGTCCGGTTGACATTGTATTCTAGGAAAATATACGCTTCCCCAAAAGGCACCCCCCAAACTCCTACCATACACGCATAATGACAAACAGCCATCGACGGGGGAGTCATACGTAAGTGATGGTGTTTCTTTTTTGGGAATATATATAAAAACGAAGGTTCTTTTACCGTTCTGTCGCCGCGCAATGAAATATATGCAAGAAAATTCCTAGAGTTAATTATGCGGTTATAATAATGACGGAGATACTCTATGTTTAGTTTACAATTCATGCATACTTCTTTGAATCGATCACATCTCAACTATAAGCAATGTTCTAAATAGCGCTTAAAAATTAGATATTTATTAATTATTTTTATATAATTTTAAGCAATAAAATATTAATTAATTTATAATTAAGCTTAATTAGTATATATTTAAGCTTTAATTAGTACTAAATCATAAAATTACTTCAAAAAATATAATTAATCGTGTCGGGTTAAAAAAATTAAACCATGCCCGACCTTTTTATATTTGGATCATGTCGGGTCGGGTCGGGTCAATAATTGATACCCCTAAGCGCGTTATAGCGTTTTTCAACCTTAAAAATTATGTTGTAGGTTAATATTGCGCTATATTAAGTTATGGCCACTATAGTGGTATTAACGGACCGCAATAGTACATAGCGCGCGGCAGTAAAATAGCGTACAATTCGATGTAATTTGTTATTTTCATTCAAAATTGATTTTGTACAACTTGATAGTCAAATTTATGTAGTTATATTATTACGGTTATTTAATGAAGAAAATGATTGGTTTATAATTATTTGGATTATTTTGAATAGAAAAATTATTTAGCTTTTACAGTATGGATGATATTCTAAATAGCAACTTCAAATTTGTATTGATTAATTATAAATTTGTAATTCCATAATCAATTTATGTTACTTAATTAAGTTATGAAACTATAGTTTATATAAAAACTAATAGAAATAAAGATTATAATTTTTAAATTAGAGAAAATATAATGTATGATAGATTTTATTATAGCACATTATAGCGAGATAGTATTTTGTAGAATACTATCGCGATGACACAATAATTACTATTAAAAAAATTATCCGTCGAATTGTAGACTGAAAGTGGAATTTAAAAAACTCAGTTCGTGGAAGTGTAAGTTGCAAGTCTGATCTCTAGGATTCTCTTTGGCCAGGTTCATGGCATTCTAGGCATTGTTGGTTGGGGCATCTTGCTTCCGTGCGCAGTGATCACAAGCAGATACTTCAGAGAGTTCCCCAAAAAAAATAATGTGTGGTTCCGAGTGCATGTGGTTCTCAATATTTTTGCATACATAATCGGAACTGTTGGTTGGGGGATTGGGTTGTCGCTCCGGACAGATCATTTCAGGACTTTCAGGGCCCACCGAATCTTTGGCATCATCATATTTAGTTTGGCAACACTTCAGGTACCGATTATTTTAGTTTCTTTACTGTATAGTTTATGCGTAAAATAAACCTTTTTATTAATGGAACTGATTAATTAGTTCAATAGTTTGGAATCTAACATGATGATGAAAAGGTTAGCTATACATGTATGCACAATGAAAGTAAACAACTAATAAAGCATCCATGTGGCTCCTAGCTCTTTGGTAACAAGTATTATTCCGTGTTATTAACCCAAATATCTGCCCATAATTCATAAAATAACAAACCAATCCCTTTAGCCTTTTTATTTAATAGTACTTCATTGAAAATCAGAGAATAACAGTATCTGAAGTAGTCATAAAGAGACAACTAGAATATGATTTCAATATTGCTAATTACAAGGTGGAGCAATATAATAATTACCAGTTCTTGTCAATTGTTTTGTTCCGATCTTTTGCTCCGTCTCAATTGCAGATGCTAGCTATCTTCCTCAAACCCACAAAGGTCGACAAGTACCGGAATTATTGGAACATATACCACCATTTTGTAGGCTACACCTTATTATCCTTAATCGTGATCAACATTTTCAAAGGATTTGCGATCTTGCGACCTCCAAAGAGCTGGAAACACAAATACATCATACTCCTCATTGTTCTCGCATCTGCCACTTTAGTGCTAGAGATTGTTACCTGGGTCTGGTATTGTAAGAAGAGGAAACCTTTTCCTGTAGTTCCTCCTCATGGGCACGATGATGTTGCTCCTCACGATGAGGGTTCGTCTGCCCCGTCCAAATGAGCGTTCACTGATAATGCTGATCTTCAGTTGTAGTTCTCATAATATTTTTCTGATGATGATGATTAGAGTTTGTAGTGTGGTGCATTGGTATGTAACAGAGCGAAGGAAAACAAGATGCATCCAGAAGTTGCCTGTTTGTCGTTTTGCAAGCTTTCGAAAAAAAAGATTCTTTTCCCTTTCCTTTTTCTTGGTTGAGGAAATAAACAAATAATGTATTTCTTACATGCTGAGTGCGGAGATAAGTAGTTTTGTTGCACTTATTATGGAAGCTCCGTTTGAGCAATCTGAATTTAATTTTAATCGAACAACTGTTCCTTTATATATTGGATCCATCATCCATCGTCTTATAGAAAGTTAGAAACAATAGATTAGAGCCTCTCTTTCTTTTTGGGCCGAAAAGAAGGCACCTTTTTCATAAGCCCAACAATTGGAGAACCAATTCATCGTCTGAAAACAGCCAGAGCCCAGAAATCGGAGTCCAAGTTCTCTTTGTTCAGATGTTGTTGTGCAAACTCAGTTGCAAGTCGCGAGTAATATTACTGAATTATCGGTGACACGTAGGTACGTAACACAATTTGTGTCACGGGGGGACTAATAACAGAGAACGGCGGGTATCTTTCAAAATGTAAAATAACAATAATCAAATAAGCGGATTCGTATTGGGTTTATGGCATTATTCAATGCTTGGGTTAACTTGAAGCGCACCATCCTTGGTTTTGGGTTCATTGCATTGTTTAGTGTTTGATATACAGGAACCAAATTCCAATTCTGTTTCAGCTCTGGTAAGATCTGTTATTTATGCGAGTGACAGAGTTCTCTTTTTTTTTTTTTTTTTTTGAAAACCTTGACAGAGGTTGCTAGACATTGAACTAAATTTTGAAAAAAAAAATTGATACATAGATCAGGATCTTAAAACGCATCCTGTCATCCACATGACCCACTCATACATGTTCAAGCTATTGTATTCTCACATCCATACAAAGATTGCAGAAAGGCACAAATAGAATAGATGCAACGCTGATTCAGACGGGTGATTGTTGCACATCACACAGGATCAGAGGCGGATCCGATGTGTACCAAGGGGGCGGCTAAACGCTGATTCAGATGGGTGACTGTTGCACATCACACATGATCAGGGGCGGATCCGGTGTGTACCAGAGAGGCGGTTGTCCACCCCTAAATTTTGAAAAACAGTGCTTTTCAGTAATGCTTTCGGTAATTTACCCCCCCTAAATTTTTTTTTGCCCCCTCTAGATTGTCTAATTAATTTTATTGAGAAAAAAAATATTTAATATCGTGCATAATAAAATAATTATACAAAGATATCAAAATATAAAGATTCGTAGATGAAAACTTTCTTCATCAACTTGATTATCTATTAGTTTGAGATTTATTTTTTTGTTATTTTTAATATATAAATTATTATTTTAATATTTTTTTATTAGGTAATAATATATATTAAATTATTATTATTTTTATTTAGTACCCGATTAGTTAATAAATTTAAACCCGATAAACTATTACAATCCAATAATTACTCCCTGCCCAAAATCCTGCATCCGCCCCTACACAGGATCCTTGTCCAGAACTTATGTTTCGTCTCTGCATCACTTGATATGTTAGAAGCCTATCCTACAGGAAAAGATAGTAAAAGAGTTTTACAGTCACCACAAAAGGGTCGTTGTGCTTGTCTTTCTTGACAGCACTGTAAGGAATCTCCTTGATCTCAAGGTGAAGAAAGGTGAGACGCCTGCTTGTCTTAGTGTAAGGGAAGTAGATTGACATATCAGCACCAGATGACACAATGTTGAACTTCGGATAAAAAATGTCAATCCCATGTACCACCCGGTACAGCCCTGGTATGGTGAATGCCATGTGAGACTCATACTGGCCTACTGTATCCTTGCTGAAACATTAGAAAAAAGCTCTAAGTAATATTTTGATGGTGCATTTACAAGCTTAAGTCATTTGATAGATTGGAAATGGCTTACCCCCTTTGGAACACATCAGTCATGCCAGAATCAAAACGCCATGTGCCAGCTGATCACAAGGCAACTTTCCCGACCCCCGTGCTTCAAAAAACAACAAACTCTTTTGTAATGTGTCTTTGTAGTCACACCCATTTATGGGTCTGAAGGAGAAAAATAGCAATAATGTTAAGGTGGCTGAGATTAATCTCGCCGTAGCTCAACCTCAGAGAAGGAGGTGGATATTCTTTTCCTTTTTACCAGAAAATAAGTTGTTTATGAAAGTTGTTTATGAAGCTCATCTCAAAATAATTATAGTAAACTATTATCATGGTTTTATAAAAAAATCAAGAAAATGTCTGTTTTTTATTTGACACCTTTGAGTAATGTGATTTCACAATCAATATTTATGTAGTTTTCTTTTCATGAACAATGTATAGATTTTATGACTCAAACACAATTAAAATAACTATAACAACTGTCATTAAAATTGTAGAAAGGGAAATTAATTGAAAGTGAATTAAAATAATACCTGCCTGCCGGCTTGTGCAAGCAGACTGAACAAATTATTCTTAGCCCTTACCTAAATAGTGACAATTAAGAAAAATATGGCGGCCCCTCATGCAAGCAGACTGAACATTTTTTTCTACATGAATCTTTAAGTTTGTCTTTTGGTCTGCAAGAATTCACTCAAATTCTCACATTCTCACCAATATTCCAAATAAGCAACTACCTGATGGTGGTAAAGTTGGTTGATCATGGTTTGTTCTTCGATGCTGAGTTGACTTCCGCTCATCAGTACGCTCAGATTGTAGCGTCTCCATGGCACCTCCCTCATCTGACGGAGAAGGTCACTTGGACCTTCTAATCCGGAGATTCATGACTTCTTCTCCTCAGCGCTAGTAGGAGTCGCAAGAGGAGGGTTCGAGCTAGGCCCTAGGCTCAGACTAAACCTAGGGCTTTTATAACTGCGACTGTAGTGGTAAACACAGAGAGCGAGAGACCAGGGAGGGAAGGCTAGGGGCAATGCTAGTCCCTCCCGTCAGAGCACCAATACCTGAGGTCGTCCGGCGATGGCTCAGAGAGAATCACTGAATAAGAGAGAGCGACAAGGGAGGGTTTGGGGGTAATAATAGATTAGTTCATCCTTGCTCGCGGTCTGAAGCGTGAGAGCAGGAGAGAAATGGCGAGTCTGTTGTTGGGGAGAGAGCAAGAGAAAAATGGCAACCAAGGAGGCGGTTGGATCGACAGTCGACAGACTCATTATCGTTGTTCCTTTTCTCGAAATGAAATACAACAGAGGTTTGAATGCATCGGAAATACGTGCGAGAAAAGAGACTGCCTTTTTTTCGAAAATGAAATACGACAGATGTTTGAATGCAAAAATGGAAATGATAATATTTGCTAAAAAAATTAGTCTATATAGTCTTGACTGAGTTTAAAATTTGGTTTTATTTTTTTTACGTTTGTGTATTATATTAGAAACAAAATATAACAGTCAATAAATTGATCTAAAATATTACAATAATAATTAAAATAAAATTTTATAAAATCAAATATAAGCATGATTAATACATCTAAAATAGTGTCAAATAAATTGAAATATTACAATAACAATTAAAATCTAATTATTTTGATAAATATAACAAAAAAAATATAAACACATTGGTAATTTAAATCATGCTCTGTTGGAACGAGCTTGACCTCAAGTTGATAGCATGTTGATACGACCCTCTATTTCATCCATAACCATTGGAATATGTATCTTCCTTCTCCTTCCTTTGTTGATTTTTGCTGGATTTGGCCTAATGATCGGACCATTGTACATTGGTCAATCTCGTCTATTGTCATAACTACGCCAATGACCAGATCATGTATTAATGTAATACTGGATGGTATAATATGAACTAACGTACTGAGTGTAATCCAACATTCTGAATAAACAAACTGCAAGCAAGTGATCGTATGAGATACCGATCAATTATGATTTCTGACACCAATAATTACAATTCTCGTCATGGCTAATTCAACCTTTTATTTCATTTCAACTATTTGTCCCTATTATTTTAAATATAAATTAAAAATTATTGCTTAATTTTTAAAATTAAATAAAAATAATATAAGTATATAATATTACCGTTTCAATAAGTTTATTTCTGTTGTAAACATTGTAGTTGTTGATACCCCAAACCAGTGGTATGACGTCATAAGTTCTCCATTATCACCGTGATGTTTTATCAGTTTCGTGACATTTTGGTAGAACACTAGATCTTAGGCTTTCCAAGCCGCTATAACTTCTCGACGCTTATAGAACCACTTAACACATTTGTGCCATGTGTTCACAATGGTTGCACATATCAGAAGTTGTATGGCGATCCTGAACACATTGTTCAGTGATTCTGAACCATTGCTTGTCATTATTCCCCACTGGTTGAGACCTCCGCTTAGATGTTGTGCTCATTTTTCTTGATGCAATGTTATAAGCCTCATTTATATATTATATTCAATTAGGGTTTTATCTAAAAACTATGCATTTTATGTTAATTGTTAAGAATTTATTCAGTTTTTATGTCGAAGTTTGAGATACTACTGCATTTCTTATTGTTTTACATGTTATGGAATGTAAACAATGATGTTAACATGAGAAATGATGCTTGGAACGAGATGGATCGAACCTACACGAAGAAATCAAGTGAAAAGCACTTCTTGACAAAATTTGCGGACCGCAATTATGGGATTTGCTCTTTGGTTCGCTCTGATAAGAAAGTGCAAAAATTGCGGACCGCAATTTTAAAATGCCGGACCGCAATTTTTGGGCTGGAAGCGCGAACTTGCAGTTTTAAAGCGGTTTTCTCATTGAAATTAATAGATTTTGACACCCCTTCGTCCAGGACATCTCTCAACTGACTGGAGAATAGATCCAAAACAAGAAAGAAGAGGAAGAACACCATTAGAGGGAGAATTTGAAGGAGAACTCAAGAACCGGGCGAGAAATCGTAGATCTTCTTGGTGTATTCTTTTATTTAGTCTTTTCTCATGTTGTACTGTTGTTTAAACATGAATCTTTGTGCAATCTTTGATATGATTTGTGGCTAGACACTCTTCTAGGGGTCTAGGTGTAAACTCAATAACTCGAATGGTTTAATTTACTCGTGTGTTGATCTTTTAGTTCTTATTGTTTGTGATTGCTGTTTTGTCTAAATTGAATGCTTAGTTTTAATCAACTGCATATTACCTTAGAAGTGAAAGCGAAAACTGAAAAGTGGAACTGAATCTTCTCACCCAAAATAGTGATTTAGGTCGTAGGCCAAGTACTTAATCGTGAAACTTATTACCTAAGGGAAAACCGAGGAAACCTTAAAAATTATGTGAGGTACCGAAAGACGAAGTACAAAATCTAGGTTATGCCAAAGTGATTCACTGATATTAATGGGCTAGACTTGTAAGGTGAGATACTTAATCGTGAAATCCGAATTGTTTAAGTATGGTATCAAGCCATGAAAGTGTAAATTTAGTACTAAATCTGAGATTGAATCCCCGATAAACACTAGAACATATTAAAAAATCAAATAGAGTGAATTGACCAAACGAGTGAGAGTGAAGCCGAAAGCCCCTAGAGTCCTCTATTTGATAAACTTTTCAGTCGTCGTTGTTAGATTTATTTACTTTTAGTTTGATACAAACTCTCGTTTGATTGTCTAGATTAGTGAAATTTGCGAGAACCGGTAATTCACCCTTGTCCTTGTGGTTCAACACCCCGACTACTACTTGACTAGGCCGTGCGCTTGCGGCTGAAATTGAGTATAAATTAGAGTATTTATTAGCTTAGCAAAATACACATCACAATGCAGCCGCTTGCTCTGGGGTTAACTCCTCGTAATGAAATTCCTCTGCTAACACTTCCTCAGCTATGACGGGTTGGTTATTACGATTTTTATTATTTCGTGTTCTTCTATTGGACACTTGTTCCGTTATGAGATTTCCTTGCATGATTCCTACTTTTCTGGCGAATTTATCGGATGACGATCTAATGTTGTTAATTTTTTTCATATATTCATCGTATCTCCATAGCTTGTTATGTCTTGCAGCATGTTTGAAAAAGAGCCTTTATTCTTTTGATATGGTAGTCCTTATATACATTTTGTGTAATGTGTTGAGTATAATAACGGTGAATAGTCTCGTCTGCTGATTTTTGTCATTCAAAATCCGATCTCTCAAATGTTGCCCTTATACCTAAATGTTAATATGAGATAACGGTAATTTTACTAGAACCGACATCCTCTTTACGCACCCATTGCATAAACCAACCCCAGTTTGTCATACTTTTCTCATTTGCTACGACAACAAATATAAGTGGTAGTAGTTGTTGCTCCGCATCATAATCACATGCTATAAATAGTTTACCGACATACCGACCCGATAAAAATCTAGCATCGATAGTTAATACTGGTCGTAAGTAAGATCATGCTGCAATACATGGACCAAATGCTCATACAACACGATCAAAAATTTCAACACCGAACTTTGTTGAGAGTGATGTCTCTATGATGTATTTTGTGCCATATGTAAAACTTTGTATGGCTGCTAACAAAGACGAAAATATCTCGTATGACCTCTCTAAACTACCAAAAAGGTCTGTAATTACCAGTTCCCTTCCTCTCCATAATTTATTATAACTCGGTTTGTATTATGAGGAACTTTTATTTTACCAAACCGCTTACTTCTTTAACTGTAATTTCTAAGTTCTCTCGCAACTGATTCTTAACAATATCTGCTATCATTCTGAAAAGTCATCTGAGTGTGGTCCGCCCTAGTAGCACTGTCAAAACAAGAGTGCTCGAGCGAATTTGTTATGATCGCCCAAATACCCGTTATATTGGGTGTGACATACATCCTCCATGGACAGTTAAAATATTTACATTTCATCACTAACTTTGATTTGTTGTTATTTGTTACCTCCAATTCTATATTTCGTTGAACATGAAAATCAGCGATTTTCACTTTCAACTTTGATTTTGTACTAAACTTGACACCAAATTATTCATCAATTCTAGGTGGTTTATGAAAATAAGGCTCGTCTGCATATGACATTGGCGTATTATCAATAAATTATGTACACGGGTGCTTTATTCCCCGATTAATAAAAGGAACAGACATTTGTCACTCTTTAACTATTTCTTCGACGTTTATCGCATCCTCAATTTTATCCATACTTATATCTATTTCATCCTAGATGTCATCCTCCTCGACATTTAGGTGCCACTCTTTCTCTCCGTCATCCTCATCCACATCCACATTCATATTTTATACCGAGCACGGGATGATCGCTGCTCCCAAACTCGAGAGTGAGTTCTTTCCTCAGCCATGACTGGATTACTACTTTCAGAAATACTGGTCGAATTATAGTTGTTAGATCCGAATATTGATTCAGATTTAACTACTAGATCTAATATTTTATGCCCAGGTAATTGGTATGGAGCTGTTGTTTTAATTATTTCCTAAATTTCATCAGAAAGATAAATTATTTTATAACACTTACCATCAAAACCGGCAGAAGAAACGTTGTACAGAGTCTCCACTGTTGTCGGGGAACATGATAGACCCCGTCAACTCCAGAGCAAAACAGATTGCATATCGATCAAGACTCTGATGATCGTCAGCCTCCGAAGCGTGACCAATGTGAGACCATAACTCTCGAAGGGAAATAGAACGTCTGTCAAATTTATATTCAGTTTTATCACAATTTGTGAAACAAATAAATACTGAAGTTTATGTAAAGTCTAATCAATTACCTTCCATCCTTGTAAAATACTGATATATCATCCTGCCCAAATAACTGATGGATATATGCCGAGAAATCTCTGTCAGTGTACTCGGTCACCGACTCACCAATCGTGGATACACCCTACAGACATGTGATGTCCTAAAAAAATATTTTTATTACTATATAGTTTTTTTAATACTGTAATAAAATTAAAAATAGTATTTAACTATTTACCTCTAGAGTCACAGTCATCTCATCAAAACTGAAGTGAAACGTGTAAGTTTCTGAACTCCAAAACTCTATTAACGCGCATAATAAACCCGTATCAATCTTCAAGTTACGGACCTCCACTTCTTGAACATTTATCTCACGCAGTCTAACGAGATGAAAAAATCTCATACCTCGCAAACCTATCATGTGCGAGATGTATGATATCGTCGGACGGTGAGTGCGGAAACGAATGACATTGCTATCTCTCTATAATTTTAATTTCATAATTAGATTTTCAAATATGTCTTTTATTTATAATTTTTTTAAATATAATGTACATATGTTCGTCAGGGAGATAGATGATGAAATTTTTATTGAGTTGCTCTCCTACCATTATCTATTACAAAAATAATTTTATTCCAATTAATATTACAGACCTAATTATAAATATACAATAATCTATAATTAATTTCTAATTAATATACATAATTAATCTATAATTAATCTACATATAAACTAATTAATTAATTAAATTAATGTAATATTACGCTCTAATTAATATAATTTATAATTAAATTATAATTACTATCTAATTAATCTATAATTAGTCTACAATTAAAAACTAATTAATCTATTCTACAATTAAATAATAAATTAAATCTATAATCATTCTAATTAATTAATAATTAATCTACAATTAAAAGTTAATTAATCTATTCTACAATTAAATAATAAATTAAATCTATAATTATTTTAGACAATTAATCTATAATTAATAGCTAATTAATCTATTCTACAATTAAATAATAAATTAAATCTATAATTATTCTACATAATTAATCAATAATTAATACCTATTTAATCTATCAAACAATTATTGAATAAAAAAATTATAATTAATCTATACTATTAATTAATAATTAATCCAAAATTTGTTCATAATTAATCCATAATTCATTCATAATTAATTTATAATTTTAATTAATCTATATATAATCTATAATTCATTCACAAATTAATCTATAATATATAATTAATTTATAATTAATCTATAATTATATAATTTATAATTAATCTATATAATTTATATTTTAATTTTAATTATTTATATAAATAAAATTTACCTTCGATAGCAAAATTCAATAATTTTTCCGCACTCGATCTCGACCCGCACATTCTCTCTCTTCTTTCTCTTTCTTCTCTTCTTTTTTTCTTCTCTTTCCTTCTCTCTCTTCTCTCTTTTTTTTTCTATTTTTTCTCTCTCTTCAAACGCACGAGGGTGGGTGGGAAGATATCTACGGGTTCTTATATAAAGGGAGTAATCGCGTCACTCTCAGTGACGCGTTTCATAGAAGGTGTCACTAGTAGTGACGCGTTTGCTCTGTGCCAGTGACATGCTGTCATTCGTAGTTATAAAAATAATCGTTACTTTGTCTTATTATTAATAATATTAATTTAATACTTATTATATAAAAAAAAACTGAAAATACGCGTGAGAAGGAATGAGAGGCTTTAACAGATGAAGTTTAAATGAATGACTGAGATTATTTTACACTTTTCAGATGGTTGATCAAACGGTTTAACTTGAGTTTAAATGACAGATACACGTTTCTAACAGTTTTTTCAAACTGAGTAAGGGGACTTTTTAATTAAAGAGTCTAATAATCAATGTTATCTACAAAATCGGTCTTAAAGCAAAATTATTTTCACAAACGGCCTAAATAAGAGGAACTCACGCCCTTAAACCTCCATTTTGCCTGCCCGAACACTGCCCAAAGACACAAAGGGCGTGAGTTAAACTCACGCCCTATGTTATTTTCAATTATCTGATTACAACCATCGTAATTAAACACACCTAAGAGCGTGAGTTAAACTTTCGAATAAAAAACTTTAAAGGCGTGAGTTTAACTCACGCCCTTTAGACGTTGATGTGCTCTGATTGTTACCTTTCAAAAACACCGAAAGTGAAAAAAATGATATAAATGTGATATGTGGACTTAAAGGGCGTGAGTTCAACTCACGTTCTTTGGGCCATTTTGCTCTCTTTTGTTTGGGCAACGGGCAGGCAGAGAAAATAGCATTTTAAGGGCGTGAGTTGAACTCACGCCCTTTGTTAGGCCGTTTATGAAAATAAATTTGCTCTTAGACCGTCTCTTTAGTTAAGATATGTTTTTGAGGTTTAAGTAAAAAATCCGAGTAAGGAAGGGGTATCGAGGCATATCTTCTCCAGTTCTGAGAATTAAGTAAATTTCCAGTTTTCAGGAACCTTCTATTTATCCAATTGTGGTGGAAGCCTGGGAGAATTTAATCGGGAAGAAGGAAAGCCAGTTTTGAAAGCGTAGTTCATCATGATCCAACGATCAATATTCTCTTGCTCACTCCTCAAGTCAAATCGATAGGGGAACCGGAAACGATAGAGCGAGCGCGAGCGACAGAATGCTAGTGAGAGGGATTGTGGCGTCGCCTCCGCATAGGCTGGTGGCGATCGACGGAAGGCGGGCTGTGCTTCGACCCGGCGCACTGAGCAACAGCCAGGAAACGCAAATGCTGAGGTACCAGCTCGACCAGCTCCACTTGGAAGCGGATCTCACCCGATCAAAATGTACCTTTGACCTATCTGTTTCTTCACTCTCTCAACTATTCGATTGACATATCGACGATTTTGGGGCTTTAACAATTGTTCGAGAAATAATCCTGGAAGTTTGTCATCTGAGATGCTGATGTTAGAAATGCGGGGTTAATTTGTTAAATCAGGAAAAGTTATATTGATATATGCTTTACATAACTGAAGAAAGTAAATTTGTGTCTGGAATTGAGATATTTCCTGTAGCTACGATGACAAAGAACTGCATATCCGTTGATATGCCTTAAGGGGAAAAAACAAAATGCATGACATATCTGATTGGAAGAGAATCTAACATAATTTGAAAACTGTAACTATTGACTTATAATTCATTGAGATAGAAAGAGAAACATGCAAATACATTCCTTGTCGTTTTGATATGCTGGGCCTGGGTATGAAATGTGGTGCAATCTGAGTTTCCAGTGGTCACAGATCAAGGTGCTGATAAAACTGAACCTTTTTAATTTTCCAAATTACTCAAAAAATTGTCCAATTGATGTTTAAATTACACCAAAATTTAAAGGACACATCTGTAGTTTTACTCTTTCTATTTCAGGTTCCATTGGTTCTTATGGTTGTCAAATAAATTTTCTATCTGTATAAACCATTCCATGTCTAATGCAGTATTACCATTGCATAAAATTGGTGTCTGAATTTATGTGCATGTCAAAACAAATGGGTTGACATTTAATAAGTACACAATAGGGTTTGAGTGCTGGGGGTTGCAAAATCAAGACCCAGAGTAAGACACTTGGATACTATCTTTCAGACTGATCTAAAATTGTGGCAAAGTTTAGAAATATGTGTTTCTTTTTTCTTTTTACATGTTATTCTCGGTTCAGAATTTCTGTTTCTTTAACTGTAGCTCAACATGCAAGACAAAGACTCATGCGGTTAACTGAGAAAATAGAAAATCTCAAAAGAAGAGCAGCTAATAGTGTACTGGCTGGAAAAGAGGAAGAGGCAGTAGATCTACTGGTTCAAAAAAAGCAACTGCTAGAGGCACTTGAGAGGTTAAAGGCTCGAATTGAGGTGCTAGATAAGCTCTCAACCAAGATAAATGAGGCATAAGACACCCATCAATCCTTTAAGATACCATTTTTTTTCCTCACCTTACAAGTATTATACCTGCTAGATTTTTGGCCACACTGTTTTGTTTCCAAAAAAAATCTCGTGTATTACACTATGCAATGTTGCATCCTTTACAATACATTGTTCAGTAACCGCTCATCAATTTTAAGTCCTGTGATTTAGTGATGTGCTTTACAGTTCAAAGTCCTTTATCATTCTTTTTTTATTTTCAGGTAATTTCATTGAAGCAAAACAAATTAATTGATTACGCAGCAGCGGAAACAGATATTTACAGGCAAAAAGAAGAGTTTGCCAACAGTCAAATTCCAATTTCTGTCAGTGGAAGCAGTTACAAGATAAAAGGCTTAAAGGATCAACAATCATGCAAAGAATTTCTTATGGATATTGATAAAAGATTAGTTTTATTGGAGAACAATTTAGAGAAGCTATCAATGTGTGAAGTTTTGAGAAAGCAGATAAAACAGAGCTTGACTGACATATTGAAGGATTTATTGTGCATTAGAGAAATGTGAGATCATTTTCTTTAATTATGATAAAGTTCATTGCATTTTTTGCTTAAGTAAAGCAATAGAAAATGGCTTAATGAATCCTCGAGCCCCCAAAAAAGTAAATAAATAAAAGAATAAAATATACTCTTTTAACACACACGTCTCAAGTTTCAATATCTGAAACTTACCCCTCTAGTCAATGAATAACAGACTAGTACCGGACTGTGCACACCAGAACTGCAATCAACTAGTAGGGATCAGGATTGAGACTAACCAGTATGATTGTAGCTAATATTATATGCACAGTACGTTTATGATAGTAGAAGCCCAGATAATTGTTGTTTGCATGATATTATTTGTTTTTGCCAGGATTGCAGGCTTCATTATAAGTGTCGAAGATGACAGCTAAAGCTTCAACCTAACGAGGACCCATTTTGTAAGATTTTTGTATATTGATTTTAACAATTTGTTTGTCTTGACTGCGTATCTTCTGGTTCATGTTTCATACTCCCTTGCAAAGCTAATGTATACTATCATCCAATAGCAAAAGATATGATGCACATATCGCTTCATTTTGTGATAATTTCTTCAAGCAGTTATGTTACACAACAATAATCCTTCGTGTCTTCACCCCTGCACCCCGCCCCCAACAAAAGAAGAATATTGATAATAAGGTGAATTTTTGTCATTCCACTTAGCTAGATCAGAAAGTCTTATCTTTCCACATTTGGCTCCTTCAATTGTGCTGAATTGATTGAAGACGTCTGTGATATCTTTATCACAAATCTTTCCCATCTCTTTTAATTTGTATATTGCAAAGTCTGATATGCTGCATTCAACAACCAAAATAAAAAATTCTGATTAGCCAGAAAAGGGCATGTGAAAGATTTGACAGTGTGGCAAAATTATTTTATTGCCAAATAACATATCCTTGTCAGTTTTATTTGAACTTTTCTGAAAACCATTTGCTGAGGAAATACAGGAGAGCAAATAATCTTTGCAGTATAATTACTTTCATGTGTCATCATTTCTTTAAATTTGTCACTGGGTGTCTTAATCATACGGGAGGGAAATAATATCTCTGCTTAAATATAAAGTAGGTTGTAGCAGGCTATAATTGGAGAAGAGTGACAGGCTGGTAAATTATATATCAAACAAGAAATATGTTCCTTTTAGCTAAAAGTTTTTGTATCTGATGATGAAAGTGGAATTACTGTATTCATCTTGCAAACTGACGTAAGATGTAAAAGTCTGGTAAGAAAAATATAACCGAAGCACACTTCATAGAGAAGCCAAACCTTATTGAACCATCATTGTCAAGATCAGCTGCCATGAGATCTTTTAGTGTGATCTTCCTTGTAAGTACCCAATTAGCAATTTTGCGATTCCTTTTTTCTATTCTCAGCTCAGCCAAATACAGGAATGCTCTTGCAACTGATACAGTGCTAACAAAGAGCCAGACTGAAGCAAACAGTCTTCCTTCCATGGTTGAGAAGGCATAATCTCCATAACCTACTGTTGTCACAGATGTTACCGAGAGGTACAAACTGTCTATCCAATTTAATCCTTCTAAAAAATGAACCGTCACTGTTCCGATTGCTATAGAACCACCAACAACCCCCAAAGCCAAAGCTACTCTCATTCTTATCCTAACTCTCCTCTTCTTCATATCCATTATGTATGTGCTAAATATTACATTAAGTCTTTTTTCTTCTATTGTGCTTCGCAGCACCTCCTCCTGCTTGTCTAGCAGATAAGTTACTAATCCGTTTAGCAAAATATCCACAAACCCGAATCCTACCAGTATAAATAAACATGTGAATATCTTTGTGGAATTTGTAGAAGGGACAATGTCACCATAGCCGACAGTACACAAGGTTGCTGTTACAAAGTATAATGCATCGACCAATCGGATAGTGCTGTGTCCCTCAAAGCCTTTTCTTGTTAAAATGTACACTAGAATTCCAGCCAAAATATACAAAATTACACCCACAATGGCGCGTTTTACTGTAGATGGTGTTGATTTGTTGCTCCCATTTACAATGACATCATCGACTCCTGAAGAGTTAGTGGTGGTTGTGTTAAATTCAGTGAAGATGGATGGGGATGAATGGGACCGTCCAAATGGTCTGGTAGTGTTATGTAAAGTGGAATCTAATATAGCGGTGTGGTTACTGAGAGGCACTTTGGAAGAGGATGTCTGATTTAGCGGGAATTTTGGTATCAGCTGCTCTTGTTCCATCTGCATGCATGAGGCTTCGTTTAATTGGTCTGGAAATTTTGCTTATTGTGATTGAAATTTGTGAGTACATATATCGACATGGTTGTGTCCAAATCTCTCTGCTTTTTTTTTGCCCCCTTTCAAGACTAGTAGTTGGATATCTAACGTTCAAAAGTAGAAAAAAATTTGTCAGAGAAGAACATTGATTGAAGTAGTGTTTTGCCGGTGGGTACGGGCTGGGTACACCCGCGGCGGGCGGCGGGTAGGGCGGGCACGGGTAGACGGTTTTTTTTTTCAAAATCGTACCCTATCCGTTTCATACCCGTGCCTGTCGCGGGTACGGGTACGGGGGTATTCGGGCACGGGCACGGGTAGACGGGTACGGGTACGAGATTTTTTTTTTTGCTGTTTTTAAAACAATAGATTAAATCAAAAATTTAAAATGAACGTTTAAAATATAAATAAAAAACATCTTAAATCAATTAATTTAAAACAGTAAAATATAAACAAAAAAATTATTAAATCAATTACTTTAAAAATAATTTTGAATTATTTTAAAACAATAATTCGTGGGCGGGTACGGGCGCGGGCGGTGGGGTACATGGGTTGTACCCAGCGGGTAAGCGGGTACGGATACGATGGATTTTTTCTGAAAAAATGTTGATTGGCCCATCTCATGCCCGTACCCGTGTACCCCAACTCAGTTTCTCTATTTGAACTAAACAATTGAGATTAAAAAAAGCTCTCTTTTTTGTGACATGGGAAAAAAGAAAAAAAAGTACAAAAATGGCAGAACTTAAATTTATAAACTCAAATGAGATTTCCAGCCAGTGAAGGATTTAGAGAGTTCAACAAATTACTATATCACTTATTGTTAGATATTAATTAAGTCTAGAAAATTTATCATTACTATACTAAATTTACTGATTTTTTAAAAATAATGTAGCAATATTTAGCAATTTCATGCTCCTAATATAAAGGGTTTGGAAAATTTTAATTGGAACACTCTATCTATTAAGAGAGCCAATTCAAACAGTTAGATCAGGGAGGACATAAGTATCTCGTCCATTAAATTAATTTCGTGATCATGCAATTTAACTAAGCCCAATTGGTCGATTCAGAAATTTTGCTTCACAGACAACGTACTAAAGAAACTGACAAATAAAATAATATTGGTGTTGCATAGGCTACCTCACAAACATAAACATAATGAATTGATGCCGCTGTCTCTGCCTTCTCATCAACCACAATTGTTCCTCTTTATTGATTTTTTTAAATCAAAACTTCTTTATTGTTTTTACCTTGTAAACTATACCATGTATAGGTTTGTATTGTGCAGTCGAATAGCACAAGATTTTAGCCAGCTTACATTGGAGTGTTGAACCTGGTTATTTTGATACCATCTACGAGGATTTTGGTAATGTCAGGGTCATGGAATCAGAAGAACAGTTGTTACTGATTATTTTCACCATTGTTCTCTCCAATTAGTACAAGTACTGGTACATTAGCTCTGCTGATACTAGAATTTCCTCTTCGTAGGGAGATTAATAAACCAGAACAACTATGATGTTTACGATATGCCTGGAAAGCACTTTTGGGATCAATTTGTACACCGAGCAGATTCACTAAATTCATAAGTCATTAATGGGGAAAAAACACAAAGGAAAGAAAAATAGTGAGGAGCTTGGTAAATTGAAAAGAAGTAATCAGAGCCAAGTCCCCCATCTATCTTTTAGTATTAGACATAAATCCATATAACAGTACGAAGAATAAACAGCACTCTTTAGTTCTACAATTTTAATAACATGATATGCATGAATTGACCTGCCCAAAAATCAAGATCAAATGGATATAAGTGAGAACCAAATGATGAATCCACAATCATTTTCATTAAAAATCAACTTGAAAAACCTAATAATTCGTGCACAATATATGTAACTTCTGGCATTGTACTTCTCTAGAGAACATATAACTATTCAATGGCTACAGCAAATTATTACCAAAAAAATAAGTTATTAAAGTTATGCAGTACTAGATCGGAGCTCAACAAGGGAGGCATAAACACCATTTTTTATCTCCACCAGTGTTTCGTGCCTTCCTTTCTCCACAATCTCCCCATTTTTCACCACTGCAATCAAATTCGCTCTTCTGATAGTAGACAACCTATGTGCAACCACAACAGTAGTTTGACCAGCCATGACTCTATCCAACGCCTCCTGGACCACCTGCTCTGACTCGGCATCAAGCGCACTTGTTGCTTCATCAAGTAGCAAAATTTTAGGATTTTTCAATATAGCTCTTGCTATAGCAATCCTCTGCTTCTGGCCACCTGACAGCTGCACCCCTCTTTCTCCTACACATGTATCATAACCCTGAGGTAGACTAGAAATAAACTCGTGCGCATTGGATAACTTTGCAACAGCAACTAGTTCTTCTTCAGTGGCTTCCTCTTGTTTCCCATATGATATGTTCGAACGTATCGTGTCATCAAATAAGACTGGCTCTTGGCTGACAAGCCCCATTTGATTCCTTAACCAGCTTACATTGAACGTGGTTATTTCGATACCATCTAATAGGATAGCACCGCTGTCAGGGTCATAGAATCTCTGTATAAGTGTGATTATGGTCGATTTCCCACTACCACTTTCTCCAACTAGTGCAGTGGTCTATAAACAGATAAAAAGTTTACTTGAGTTATTCGATATAACCATGCAGAATATGATCACATATGTAATATTTGAAGTTTGTAAAGTCCTGTATAAATTCAATGCAATGTATCTGAATTGGCAAAGTAGATAATTTAACAACAGCTGCTGCTTATGCACATTCCTCTCTCTCTCTCTCTCTCTCTCTCTCTCTCTGTGTGTCTTACTGTCCCATTCAAGAGGCTTGCAATAGATGAAGATTGAAAATTCATTAACTAATACAGTCAGATCTTTAATGGACTCAGATCCAAGTAGAGATTCAATAGCTGCTATGAAATTTTATTAACTGATACTTAGATTTAAATCTCAGATCCAAGTAGGGATACAATGGCTGTTAATTAATACAGTCAGATCTTAGATTTAAATCTTGCACAGAGGCACTAAAGCTGAACTTCAAAACTACAAGACAAAGGGATAAGATATGTACCTTACCAGATGGAATGCTCAAGGATAAGTTGGTAAAAACTGGTATGTCACGGCGGGTCGGGTACCTAAAACTTATATGGAAGAGCTCAATATCACCTCTTACATTGTCTAATACCAGTCCTTCACCACTACTTGGGTCAATTTTTGACTTCCGGTCCAGTATTCTGAATATAGAGATTGCAGAGTTGTGTGCCTTTGCAGAATCTGAGCCTAATGTGCTTGCTCGTGCAATTCCTATAGTTGCCACCACCAAAGAAAAGAAAACCTACAAAATCACAAAAGTGCATTCAGATAATGTTCCACTTATCCTCATATCCCACTATAATATTTGAAAATTGGATATCACTAGTACTAATACACATTCGGATTAGGAAAACATCTGGACTTCTTCCATGCGTCCCTCCATTTCAATCTTTCGGTGTCAATACAAAATCAGATTAGAAAATTGATTTTCTGGAGATAATAAACACTAGGATATCACCATAGAAATGAGACCTTGTCTACATTACTGACCACTTGACCAGTCTTAACATATGGTAGGAGTAAACCATCTATTAATGTGAAATAATACTGCTTTGTCTTGATAAAATCTCTAAGGTAGTGTACTGAACATTTATTCACCTAAAATCATATGCATGTAGTACAGACAAAACTGACTGAGTCGAGAGCGTTACTGACAACAACAAGTCAACATCATGATTCCATTTAAAGTGGGATAAAAGGGGGAGTTTTGAAAAATATATTAGCCAGAATGTACCAATGTAAAAAGAACCATAGTTAACAGAAAGTCAGAAACTGAGACCATAAGGTGTTACCTTAAAGATTTCAACAAAAGTAACCTTTCCCTGTTTGGTAAACTTTGCACCGGCATAGAAGCAGAATGCATAACCCAAGTAAAGCAGTAGCCAGGAGAAGCCAAAACTGAGGCCGGCAATCCAACCTGTACGGATGGCTTGGTTCATGGAAGCTTCACACTTGTGGTTATAAGTCTCCCTCACACGCTTTTCTGCACAGAATGATGCCACGGTACGAATGCCACTGACAGCATCTGTTACAACTTGACTTGCTTCTTCATACATCACCTGTAAAAGTTTTTTCATTTTCAGTAGCAGATTTACTATTGTTGCTTTTTTTTTTGGAAATGGACGCAAAACTCAAACTACACGAAGCTATATGTGACAATTTCAAGTGTACTAGACTTGTAATTCTTATATGTGCTTCAAAGATCGGTCTTTTATTGACCCGAAAAGTAAGTAAGATGTTTCCCTTGTTTAGAAGTTCAGTAACTTGGGTTTTATTTGTGTCATAAAGATTATGAATTAGGAACAAATTAGGCTGTAAAAATAAAGTAATGCTTGAATCAAAAGAACTCTATACTGTTTTAATCATTTGACTATTTTACTCAATATAATTTAAGTGCTTAGCGATGATATTCAGATACGCCCCATTTTAAAATAAGCATGACCTAGACTAATCAAATGTACATTTCACATTTAGTCCCAATGACAATGCGCCAACCTTCTTTATAAAGAAACAATAGGCTCGATAACCTGATCTAAAATAAAGGATGATGACAATAATTAGAATGTCACTGTGCTTGTGACCTTAGTATCAGCACTGAATCCCTTGAGAAACATTGCCTGTGCATAACCCTGAAGTCCTACAAGTGGGATCAATAGCAGTATTATCAGAGAAAGCTCCCAGCTTGCGACCATAGCAACCACAATACCACAAGTTAGAGTTGACATGCTTTGTGCAATTACTGCCAAGGTATCTCCCACGAGTCGGCGAATATTCAAGGCATCCACTGAAAGCCTTGCAGTGATTTTTCCACTGGAAAACAAATCAAATTGAGAAAATCTAAGTCATTTGTATTGGGGAATATTTTAGACTGAGAGATGGTACTAATATTCTCTTTCAGTTTGTTTCATTTCACATTAAAAAACAAGATAATGGATTTACGACGCCAATGTTGGCTACTTGGATCTGTGATCAAAAGCTGATCTCTTTTTTTTATTAATTTTTTTATTCAGTGCATCTTTCTTGCGCATTTTTGCCAAGCATTTCAGAAGCGTCAAGTCTAATTTAATCAAGAGTTAATTACAAGGTTTGAAATTAAAAAAAAAACTCTTTCAGGCTCCTCCGCATTGAAGTAAAGACTACAGAAGAAAATTAATTTATGAAATTAAAAACCAAATTGGAAAACTCAAAATTTAATGAATCTTTAAATTTACAAACCTCGAATTGGCAGCATCGTCGAACCATCCAACCTCCTGGCGAAGCACACTCCGAAATGACAAGCTTTGGATCCTTTCAACTAGCTTCCCTCCAGCCAACCCAAACAAAAAGTACTGCACCGGTGTTGAAACCAGAGATGCAACTCCCAAAACAACATACATCAATGCACAAAATCTTGTGTCCTTCCTCAACATGTGTGGTGGTTCATAAAATGCCTTTATTGCATTTGCTATGATCAATCCAAACATGGGAAATACTATGCCGTGTACTGCTGCTGCTACGGAACCCACGATTAAGATGGGAAATTCTGGCTTGTTCAGTTTTATTAACTGACCCACCGGTGCTTTATTAGGGAGACCTTTTTCGCCATTGTTTTGGTCATTAGCACTACCATCTTGTGTAAATTCAGGAGGCGTTATGGAAAGAGTGAATGAGTGGTATTTGCTACTTCCTCTTGATGAACCATGGGAAAGAGAGTGGCTTATAGACATTCGACTGCCTTCCAATTTGTTCACCAAATGCTGGTGGTCTTTGGCCTGATGCACTTCTTGGAGACGGATCAGTTGGGAGTAAGCACCGTCTGGATCTTTTATGAGCTCATCATGAGAACCTGTATGATGCAAAGCTATTAGAAAAGAAAGAAAATAAATAATTATCTGCCTCACAAACTGTGGCATAATATCAATGATTCATACACAATACATTATACATAGTGAGTTTGCATCTTCGTCTCTGGAAACAACTCCCTGTATATTCATATACCTTTCAATTTTTCTTTGATGGGTTATGCAATTTATAATCTTTCTGCTTTAACAAGGATTGATTTATGAAGTTGCATTGCTCAATTTTTTTCTTTGGCCAATTAAGTGATATATACTTCCAATTTATACAAAAGCCCTTGGTGAACACTGTCAATTATATTTTAGGAGTTTATTCACCTTGTTCTTCAATTTTGCCCTGGCAGACAACTGAGATGCAGTCAGCATTTCTGACAGTGCTGAGACGGTGTGCTACAACAAGAGTGGTTCTCTCGACCACTATTCTATCCAAAGCCTCTTGAACAACCCTCTCCGACTCAACATCCAAAGCACTTGTGGCTTCATCAAGCAACAAGATTTTAGGATTCTTTACAATAGCTCTTGCAATTGCAATTCTTTGCTTCTGACCGCCTGACAGATGAGCCCCACGTTGGCCTACCATAGTATCTAGTCCCTGAACATGATTTGTGGTGGATACAAGAGATTATTATTATTATTATTATTATTATTATTGAATTCTTACAAGAGATTATTTTGGAGCATGGCATTTTCAATTACAAAGTGATAGTCTCTTCCTTGATTCGTAAATAGTACAACATAAAACATAGAGGTAAAATATCAGAACTAAGAAGCTCTGTGGATCCAAAATGATGGACATTTCATCAAACACATAGCATGCGGACGACCTCTGCCTCATATATCACCATCTTAAAACTTGTCTTGGGCCAGGCCTATTTTTAATTGGGCTCTAATTCGTTAAAATAACCTACGGACGACCTTCCTCGACGAATAGAATTTCAGTCAGAGAAGGGTTATTTTGCTGGTTTAAGTTTCAAGCTCCCCCGTTCCATTCATCAAACACAAAATCAATTTTATCAGCGTGCAACAAATGGACATATCATGTTTACCAAAAGCAGAATTTGTTTGTTTTTGCAAGAGTATTCATTGATTGGATTTTCTTACATCAGGCAATTGGTCGATGAAATTTGCGGCATTTGCCAGCACGAGAGCTCGTCTGACCTCTTCTGGTGTTGCTCCTTCCTCGCCATATAGTATGTTCTCTCTAATAGTTGTCATAAACAATAGTGGTTCTTGGCTAACGAGCCCAATTTTTCCTCTAATCCAACCAAGCTTTAAATTTTTTATGTTAACACCATCCACTAACACTTCTCCAGCTTGGGGGTCATAGAATCTCTCCACCAAATTTATGACAGTGGATTTTCCACTCCCACTTTCTCCTACGATGGCCATTGTTGTACCTATCGTATTAAAAATTGAAAACCCATCAAGTTAGCTGGTCAAGTACTTTTGTTAAGTATCTTTAATTGTATTGATAAATTAAAATACTTTGGAGAAGACAAGGTAAAATTTATACTGGAGGTTGTACAAGAAGGGAAATTCGTTATCAATAGTTTGCCTAAAAAGGTACCAAATTATCCATAGGAGAACAATCAACATTCAATATGTATTTCATGGTTAACTCTGACAAGTTCACTTTTGTATCACCAGTCTTACAATCAGAAAAATGCTTCTGACGCCATTAGAAAATTATATATGTGTTGTTCATTACTTACCATTATTAACTCTGAGTGAGAATCCATTAAATATTAGCTGCTCAGGTCTTGCAGGATAACTAAAATACACATCTCTCAGCTCGACATCACCTTTCATATATTCCAGGGTCATACCACTTTCATCATATGCATCAATATCAGGTTTTCTCTTGATTGTTTCAAACATCCTATATGCTGCAACCTGGCCTTCAGCAAAGGCCGAGACACAAGGAGTTGCATCCCCTAAAGACCTTATTTTGGAAACAGGATGAGAGAATTATTTTTCTAATATCGTATAGAATTCAAAGCTTTTCCTAATTGATATTGTACTCACAACAGCTTCTCCTTTTCAAACATCCAATGAAATAAATGGCAACTTGGATTGATTACATTGATCCAGTACGTAGTTTTACTGGTAAGCACCAGGACAGTTAAATTAGGCCATTAGCAGACTCAAATTGCACTGTTTCTTGTATTGTTTGAGTTCTTACTGTATTGGTACCAGACCTAAGAGCTTAAACAATCTTGGTGGTCCAATACTTAGCCCTTTTACTGGACACATCAACTTTATTAGATAAAATATAATAATTAAAATTGTTTATGAGAGCCAAGAAAGTATGACTACTTTAATTTTCACTAATTAATCTGAAGAAAAATACATGATCAATGAAAAGGAGACTTACATTGCACCGGTGCAGACTGCAAACAAAATATTGATAATTGTGCCTCCACTATATCCCTTGTGCATAACAAGAATGCCTCCAATCCATATGACAAGACCACAATTACAAAAGAAGACGAAATAAAAAGCTCCCACGCTAAACCCTCCAATAGCACCTTCTCTTTCAGTGGCTTTGCGAGCCTTTCTTATCTGTCTCTCATATAACATTATGGCTCTGTTCTCTCCATTGAAAGAGGCTACCTTTTGGAATAAAATTACATTTGGGTTCAGTTAGATCACAGTTATTCTTACTTTGCACACGGACACGATCCTTTTGGTCTGTCAAGAAGCAATTACTGAATGGCCAGGTATTTGAGGGGCTAAATTGGTGAATTCACTTGATTTGCTGAACAGAAAGTGTGAAATCAAACATTCAAATCATTGACATGATAGGATCAAATGCAGTTATCATTATATTGAGTTTCATAACAAATTGGTGATAGATTGATAGATGATGTTCAATATAAGTATTACACTGGTAAAAGGTAGTGGTCTGGTTCAAAAACATCGTTCTTCAGGTTTGTTTACATCTCAAGTATGTCAATTTAGCATACCATGGTTTTGCTTTGTTTTTATGCTTAGTGTTTGTGTTTTATTCATTGATATTTCAGTTCTTCTTTTGATAATTGGTTGTTGGGAATCTCAAACTCATTGCTCATATCTTAGCTTAACAAACAACTTCAGTAGTCTTATACAAACCGTTTTGATGGAACCAAGAGTCTGCTCAACTACACTCCCGGCTTCACCATGTGTGATGCGTTCCTTAATAGAGATGTCACTGATGGAATTTGATGCAGCTGCACCCACAATTAAAACCGTTGGAATGCAAGATATCATGACTAAGGTGAGAAGCCATCCCCTAAAGAAGGCGACCAGGAAACCACCTATAAATGTCACTGATAGTTGCAGGAATTTTCCCACCTAAACTTGTTATAGGAAACAAAATTTCGATACTTATTATTATCTAAACAAAAATTCCAAATTTTAAGAAAAGGAACTATATAGTTGCATGGGTATCAGCAGTCAATTTTATTAGCAGCGGTAAAGGAGAGAGGTGATACTGTATTGTAAATGGATTGCAAAATTGAAGATTATATTTCTCAATTCTGAGGTTATATATTTATAGTAGAGGATTACAATAAATAAGAAAGTAATAATGCAGAAAATCTAAAGAGGAATAAAGAGAAAATTCTAAAATTTTGCTTAGATTCAATAATTAATACTAGATATTTTAACAAATTTTAGTATGGAATGGTTTTTAACTAATCCAATTTTTTGATATTTATGGTTCACTTCCGGTTTAAATTAATTTTTACTTAATTTTCAAGAGACATCTAACTCAGTAAAACATCAAGTATATTTAATTTGTCTACCAATTGATTGATACAGTAGATATTATATTTTTCTTAGTAATTGTTGAAAATATATACTATTAAAAAAATGCTAAAAGAACAGAAAACTAAAAGAAAGAATTTGTAACCTTTTCACCTATAGCATCTTGGATGCTTGCAGTGTCGGCAGAGATTCGGCTTGTAGCCTTGCCGGCAGTCATCTCCTTGTCAAAATATGCAATATCTTGTCTCAGCATCGCTTTGATGTACAGAGCTCGAATCCGAGAAGCCTGTCTCTCTCCAGTCATTGTCCAACATGCCACCTCTGTAGTACATGTCATTTATTGAACCAATAACACCTATGTTTGCCTATTGTAATTACTGAGATACACAGGACTTTGACCATAATAATGATATAATAATTTTAACCGATAATTATATATTTCTTAAATGATTAAATATAACTTATATTTATTATATTATTATTTAACTTTTATAGTTAATAATTATGTTCGATTTAATAAATATATAACTACCATTAATAATTATATCAGTTGTTCAATTTTTACGCTGCACATGGATAGAAAAACTATAATTATTTTTGGGTGAACAAATTACGATAAATAGTTATGTATTTTATTTATAAATATATAACTATCTATCATAATTATATAACCCTTTCAACTTTTACTGTACTTGAAATGCAAAAATTATAACTGCGGAAGCAAACATTCTTGTTCTCACAGTAAAAGTCTTCCACACAATAAAAATACACTTACGAAGAGATGCTGCTACACCAGTTCCAACGCCTAAATAGACGAAGTTTAAAACTTGCTGCACAAACAAATATAAGAAAATTTAACTATATTGGTGAATATTTACTGCGAAATTGGATTGTTATAAGAAAAGATATGATATGCAGATATCATAATTGATAACTTTATTGATGCCAACCTCTATTATTCAAATTATGATATTTAAATTGCAAAATAAAATATGTACAGAATAAATTATATAATAAAATCATTTAATCCAAATAATAAAGTCAATCGAAAATGGTATCACTCGAATATAGGCGTGTTAATGAGTTGAGTCGGGTCATTATTTTTTTTTTACCAAAGCTAACAGGATCTGTTTAAAATAGGGTAATTTTTTTATTCAATTTGACCCGAATAAAATAATTAATTATTTAGTAATTATCTTTATATATTATTAAGAAATTATTTCTTAATTAGTGTATATATAAATTTTAATTATTGTAATTAAACGGATCTGATCGGGTCGATCCGTATATGTCCCAACCCGTGTTGAATTAAATTTTTTTATCCTTATCCCATCCATTTGTCCATAGAATATTTTAGGTCATTCGGGTTGACCCATCGGATCAAATTGGGTACACCACCCTAATATTTTCATAAAAAATTACTCTTGTAAAATTAATTCAAAGAACTAATTTATTATTATTAAGAAACATATCGTCAATTTGTCATAGCTAGGGATGTCAATGGGTCGGGTTCAGGTCGGGTCATATTATTTTATTATTTTTCTTGACCCAATCCGTTTAAATTTGGGTCAAAAAGTCTTGGCCCATACCTGACCCGTGTAAAATAATTAAATATTTATTAATTATTTTTTATATAATTATAAGTAATTAAATCTTAATTAATCTTAATTAGTATATATTTAAGCTTTAATTAGTACTAAATTATAAAATTACTTAAAAATATAATTAATCGGATCAGGTCGGGTTGACCTGAACCTGACTTGACACGATTCGGATAAAAAAAAATTAATATCCGACCCATTTATATTCGGATCATGTCGATTCGGGTCAATAATTGACACTCCTAATCACAGCTAAATTACCATATTTATCAATATGTGCCATCTAGCAGACTGCATATAGAGAAGAGGTTCTGTGATTTGAGCTCGCTAGCTTGTGCTCTGTGGATAACTGAGACCTGCCTTTTTGTGAAAACTTTTGGAGATATATAAAAGAACGGAAAGGACAAAAGCTGTGTAATTCTATCATGTATCTTCTAAGTTCTTCTAAGTTTTTGTGATCAAAATTGATTCCAATATTTATTTTAGTCATCAGATTAATATTGAGATTGAAACAAAATATAAAAATAAAAATGAGTTTCATCTAAATTAGTGATTAGATGTTGATCTAATGGTTAAAATAAGCATTGAAATCAATTTTGATCCCAAGAGCTTGAGAACTTTCCGATTCTATGTATCTTCTGATTCTCGCTTTTTTTTTTTTTTTGCTTCTGGTTATTGCTCTGTTATGGGTACGAGAACAAAAATGGAGGAAATAAGAAAGGCAAATAAATAAATAATAAATAAATCCTCATTTTACTAAAGAATTGAGGACGAATCAGATTTTCTCGCCTAGTTTTCCTTTATTTTTGTGCTTTTACTTAGAAGGATAAGGGATCGAATCACTTCAAAAAAAAAATCTTAAAAGTAGATAAAAAGCTTATAGATATATTTTTGTAATTGTAGATAGATAGTATTTTAAATTTTATGCATTTTAGTTATTATTTGATAGTTCATTAAAATATTAAATTAGTTTTCCTAAAAAAACATTAAATTAGAAATATTGTGAATTACAATAATATTTGATGTCTTTATTGAACTATCAGATGATAATTAAATTATATGAATTTTTTTATTTTTTGAATTTGCATTGTCAAAACTATCAAAATAACCACCGTCAAGCTGCCCCCCTCGTATGAAAATGCAAGGAAAAAAAAGCATATTCAGTTCATGTTGTAAAGTGACGGCGTTTTAATTCATTTTAGTAACTTTTTTTTTTATAAAAACAGTTATTGAATGTCGTTTTAATTCTCCAAAATGGTAAGCCTTCAGTAATGATTATTATAGACGGTAAGCCTTCAGTAACTAAAAATCAGTTCTAAAGAAATCATCCTTTAGAAGCATTTTTTTATATAAAAAAATATCTATACTATTATATAAAACAACTAAAAATTGAAATAATCTATTTTTTATCATTTCCTTCAAATTTTTTATATCCCAAAATACCCCTCATCTAATGATTTACATTAATTTTGACTAATCAGACGAACACAATAGCGTCCATTATTTTGTATTCCTCTCTATTTTTTTGTCATATAGGAGGAAGAAAATTAAAGGTTGAGAGAAATCATGCGAGATTATATCTGATATGGCATATGTAATTGATCTTGCATTTATTGATATTTTTCATATTAAAATGGCATATATATTATCATGTGATATTTTTCTATATCTAAATAAAAAAATTCACTGCAACGCTCGGCTACACAACTAGTATTTATAAAGGCTTTAGAAACGGGTTTTTTGGGAACCGTTTCTAAAGATTAGAAAAGGTTCTATGAGAATACCGGTGTTAAAGGTTTTACTAAAATTTCAGCAACTATCATCTAAATAATCGGTGCTAATTGTGTGTTTCTAAAGCTCTGTTTCTAGTAGTGTATAAAAATCATTATTAATATTGCTTTTTGTGATAGTGAATGTGTCCAATAACAATAATTCAAGTATATATAGTATGAATATCATTTGATAATCTTATTATAATAATAGGCGAAATACTAATACGAGTGTACTAATGAAAGACTAGAACTAAAATATACGTCATGCTCAAGCCTTAGAAACAAATGAGATCCAAAAGAGAGTCATCATGCATCATGACTTAAGTGCTTGTGATTTTCATTATTTCACCTCTTCAAATTGAAAGTATCAAAAGAAAAAGGAGATGCAAATTCAAGCACTGGACCTTGTTGACGAGGGTGAGAACATCATCGATATTGGCGCGGCCAAACGCATCAATGAGCATGCCAAAGGTGAGGGTCATGAGCGGCTGAGAGGCCCCGCTAGCTAGAGCAGCTACAGTCCCCACGACCATCAGTGCTAGATCGGTTCTATCTGCGAACTTGAACAGTTGGTACATTGGCACCTTTCCCTCATCTTCATTTCTTTCTCCTTTCTTCCTCTCAGTTTCCCCTTCCATGGTTTTCTGTTTAAGATGTGGTCGTTTGATGGAAGAAACACACTTGTTAACTAGGAGTAGAGAGGAGGAGAGAGTTCTAGCAAGTGAATTTGCCGATTGATTTTCTTTTCTCCTTTAAATAGAAAATATATGTTGATTTTTATCATTTTCGGAGTGGCTGAACATTTATTAGCTATCATTTTCGGAGTGGCTGAAACATTTCTATCATTTTGAGTATTAATGTATCACTAGCAAACAGCATGCTCCGCTGTGCCCATTAACAAATTCATTAATGATCTTTATGTTTCATTTTTTTCTTAGATAGCTAGCAATCTCAAATTTAAATTGAAAATGCATTTAATAACTGTAGCCCCGAAATATACATGGCTCGTAACATTGTAAAATATATCTTCATATAAATCAATGCGTTGTAATAATTAATGCAATAAGGATTGAATTTTACAAATTGTGTGAAAGAATAAACTTGTTTGAATACTGAAAAGCTGGACGCTCGTGTATAGAATATTGCAGGGGCAAGTAAACTTCAATTCATAGGGAAGACAAATTGAATATGGAAATCTATTCAGAATGACACAAAAAAAGAAAACATTGAGAACTCGATGATACATTTGTCCCAGTTGTTATTATTTAGCTTTTGCATTCTTAAAGAAAGGGAAATGCATGACCTGAACCCTATAAACTAATAGCATCTTCTTTATACTTCAAGAGGATGAGAATCATCCTACCTTCCTATTTCCTTCAAATATTTCCAATATAACATTCCAAAAAAAAACATGCTCTTTACTGTTTTTTTAACTTCTTTTCCAGCTTGAGATGTATTATTGACAATTAAGTAAATTTCTATCAAGTATCAACAAATTAAAAATATATGGTTGTCATTATTACAACATATGGTACAAAATTTGTCAATTAAAGTCGGTTACAGAAGGAGCTTAGTTTGAATGAACATATGGCTTCGCATCTTTCCCTGCAGTTGATAGAGCCATGGCATTTGGTTCCCGCAAACCAGCACCAAGTGCTTCATCAAACCATATTTTGAGCTTCGAAAGAAAATAAATTATGAAATGAAATTTCAGTCATTTGAAATCCACACTCCATGGATTGAGCATTTCGATTAACAATGCATTGACCTAAACAAAAATTGTAATCTTGATCCAACAACCTTTCTCTCAGTTTTTTTTTTTGTTACCCATCTCATCCATATGGCAGCTTTCTGATATACCATGCCTCATCTTCTTATGTATACAGAAAGACCTTTGCAATTTGCACCTCTAATACAATTTTATTGGTGGATAATTGGGTATATTACGGATTTCCTTAAAATTATTTTGCGTTCTTTCTATATATTTCTCTTCCTTTGTGAACTTCCTAATTCCTAATATGAGTTTTTTATTGGGAAAATTAACTCCATGCCACTCTAAAACTCTCAATTTAGCAAAATGCCACCATAAATTTTAATCTCCATCTAATGCCACCATAAAACACAAATAATTAGCAAAATGCCCTATATACAGTATAATCATCCAATTCATATTGTAAAATACCAATATTTCTGAATTGGACGAAACTACCCTCATCCATATAATAGACAAATTTGGAATTTTCTCTTTCCACGTAAATGGATGATCTCTTCCTATTTTCAGACAGTTCATCTTCCTTTCCGCGTAAACAACTGCTTTCTTACTGGTACCAATCGGGACTGGTTTTGGTACCGATTGGGAGTGGTGTTGAACAACAATAGGTACCTCTTACTGTTAGCTTGGCTGTTTGTTTCAATTAACTTCAATACATAACGTTTGTTTCAATTTAGGAAGTCTGACTGTTTGTTTCAATTAACATACCTCTTACTGGTACCAGGGGTCAGTACCAGTACCAAACACTAGGTTGGTACCATCGCCAATACATGGCATCGATACAATCATTCGATATCAGGCATTGGGTGGGTACCATGAGTCGGTACCAGTGTTTCAGGGTATTGTTTCAATTTAGGAATTCAGTACCAGTGTTTGTTTCAATTTAGGAAGTCGGTACCAGTGTTTGTTTCAATTTTAAAAATCACAAATAAAAAAGAAACAATCAGTTAATGTAATCAAAAATCTTGATACTGATTTATATTTTTCACATTAGTAGAATATATGGCTTTTACGGAATACTCTCCCAGAATCTTCTATTGAGTGGCTGACAAGTAGAAGTACTTGACCACCGCAGTCAGGCATCCAACATTCGACAAAGTCGAACTGTTCATGGCGAGATGGCGATCTGCAAATTTGAAGATTCTGAGAGATCGTGATCTGCGAGATGGTGAGATGGCGATCAAGCGAATGAGAGCTCTCAGGAATAACGAGATGGCGAGATGGCGAGATGAGAGAAGAGGAAAGGCGATTTTGTCAATAATGGCGATCTGTGCATGAAGAGAAGAAAGATGAAACAGGCGATTTTAACAAGGGAGTTTTTGGAATAGGGGTATTTTCGGAATTCCAAAAATACATTCAGAAAATACTCTGATTTTTAACTCAACCTAATTAAAATTTATAACAAATGTATAAGTGTGGCATTTTGCTAATTATTTGTGTTTTATGGTGGCATTAGATGGAAATTAAAATTTATGGTGGCATTTTGCTAAATTGAGAGTTTTAGAGTGACATGGAGCTAATTTTCCCTTTTTTATTTGGTAAATCTTAAAAATATTGTGAAGATGAAATTTTCCATATTCCAAAATTGGAATCCTCAAGAGAGACACTTGGACTAAAAAGATAATATTAGATACATACCTGATCGAAAGGGTCTGCAGATACTTTACTTTCTACTAATCCAGGTGACATATAGTTCTCCCTTGAAGCTGATATATCAACTGAACTTGGTTTTCAAATTCGTACACACATTGAGCTACCATGATAAGGTGAGAGCTTGAGAGTGAATTGTTTCACTATGGCTGGTGGTACAAATCTATCCCCGAGAAAGTGGTGAGGCCCCGTGAATTTCTTCACACAAAGTTTCAAAGCAGTTAATGATATCTAAACATGTCAACCATCAAGGCTAGAAATACTACAGTTGTTTCAGACATCTGAAATGACAATTCTGATCAAGGCTGGGAAAGGAATATTACTGGTTTTAGAAACTAACCACCATGTGAGGCCTAATTTCTGTGCTTGCAACGCTACCTTCCTCAGTTGCATATAATAAATTAAGGATTTTTTTCTTACAATAGGATAGAAATGTCCTTCTACCATACCAGCAGAGGTTGTGCTTTGTTTTATTTTTTTAAAGCCCTGGTTTCTACATCTAAAAACCTTTAAAATGCTAAATAGGACCTAGAGAAAAATAACAAACAACATTATGTTTAGGTCTCATTAAACTAACAGTGAAATCATTCTTGAATATGCCATGTACCGAAACTATTAAGAAAGACATGCTAGTTGAATGTAAAAAAAAAATGTGTGAAAGTCAAATACCTTTTATGGATAAAAAGCATGAGCTGATGCGAGCTGAGATGATAATCACCTGATGGTTTTCTGCAGAGAAATAATTTTAAAAGTATAAATGAATAGATAAATAGCATAAATTACAATGCATGTTATTAATCATAACAGTATAAATGAAATAATTACTTGATGGTTTCATGCAGAGACTGCAACTCATTTTTGGAAAATGGAAATAAAGTGATAATAACCAACCAGAAAAATCACAAACATGAAAAAAAAAACAAGAGAACACCATGATATACATAAAAAAATGTTTCTGGTTATTTGATTTAGCCATTTTTTTTTAATTCTCCAGAATAATAAAGACCATGAACTGAAGGTTGAAAACCATGAACTGAAGGTTGAAAACCACGAACACCGTGAACTGAAGATTGAAAATGTGGGGAAACTGATCTGTTTGGCCTAGAATTCTACCAGTATATAAAGACTGAGAAAATACCAAGTTCTGAATGAACTCGTCAGGGATTTTATGGAAGTATACCTGCAAAAGGCAATTAACACACTTCAATAATAATTCCAGTAGAAGATGATGCATTAGAATCTGAGAAAAATATAAGAATGTCTGCAATTGCAAAATCCTAATGAAGAATGACTTGAAAACAATTGTCAGAGAATATATTCACAAAAGTCAAAAATTAGAATTTGGAAAATTTTCAAGATGAGAATGAAATTAAAAGAGGAAAAACAAATCAATAGAAACAACAGATGGCAGCTCCATCTGTCAGTAAAAGTGGGGTTAATTTTCCCTTGTGTATTTTTCAAGTCAATCATCAGTCTTCTATGAGATGCAGGAGCAGGATATATAAGCATAAGCTAAGTGCTACAGTAGCTATAGACTACCAGGTTCAGCTATCTACATGTTCCCAATCAAAAGTTGGGATCAATTTTATGGAGGAAAAAAAATGCTTGCTATCTTACATCTCACCATATTGAGAGCAGCAGGGCCTCAAACGCAGCGCGAAGAGGAAACCACATGGGAACTTGATTGGGGACCCAGCTGAAGTAAAAGGAGGAGGAAGAAATGAGGTGAACGGGCATGGACCAGTCCCGCACAAGACGAAAAGAGCGAAAGAGGACAATCGCCCCATGGGAAAATGATCGATCGGTCCAAGCACAGCCACAGTACGGTGTATACTATTTTTTTACCTGTTCATGAACAGTAAAAAAACTTAGCGAGTGTTTGACACTCAATGAAATAGTAAAAAGTTGAAATAGAATAGCTATTCCGACGAATTAATTTGTCAAATAAATTTTAGATAAGTAGAAGAAATAAATAGTCTTAATCCCAGATACCAACTTATAGGTGGAATAATTTGGATTAAATTTCTCTCGTCGAATAGCAATTATTGTTTGATTATATTATATTATTATATTATGATTTTGATTAAGATTTAGTATTATTATATTATTATATTATATTTATGATTATAATTTATTATCATATTAATATTATGATTATTATTTATTATTATTATTATCATTATATTATTATTATTAAATTATTATTATCATTATTGTTATTATATTATCGTTATCATTAGTATTATTATAAATATAATTTTAATATTATATTATTATATTATTATATTATGAATATAAATATAATTATTTTATTATTATATTATTATGATCAAGATTATTTATTATTATATTATTATATTATGATGATTATGATTATGATTATTATTACTTATTATTATTTTATTATGTTGTATTATATTATTATATGTTGATTCTATTTATGATTATAATTATATTATAATTATTTTATAATTATTTTTATGATTATGATTATATTTTTATTATTATATTATTATGATTATGATTATGGTTATATTATTATGATTATGACTATAATTATTATTATCATGATTATGATTATGATTGTTATATTATGATTATATTATTAAAATTATGATTACTTATTATTATTATATTATTATAATTATGATTGTAATTATAATTTTTTATTATTATATTACTATATTATGATTATATTTTTATTATATTACTATTATAATATTATTACTTTATTATTATTATTATCTTACTATTATGATTATTATTTTACTATTATTATTATTATCATCATCATTATTAGTATCATAATTATTCATATTTTAACTATTCTGAGTAACAACTGCCAAACGATATTTTCGCTTTTCCGAATAGTCAAGAATACCACTCTTCTAAAAAAATACTATTCTATCACTATTCCAAAGCTATTCCTTAATTTGCCAAACGGACCCTTAGAAATTAAGGTTATGATGGATATGAAGATTAAAAACCGATACAAAGTAGATACACAATATGTGATCCTGACTGTTTCAGTTGATTACTTGATTAGCAGACTGCGAAACTAAAATGACCTTAAAAGGATCTAAATGATCACCAATAGACTGCAAAACTAAAATATATATGCAATTTTCATTGGACGAACTAAAATATCACCATTTCACATAGTAAAAAGAAACTTATTATCATCAAATAACCTTTATGGTTATGTCATGGCAGCGTGAAATGTAAACCTCGCATGGATCACAGCTTCTAGTTCAACTTCAATTGACTTTTGTCAATCGGGAATATCATACCCAAATCATCAAATGACATGTTTATATTAGACAATGCAATAATAATTTGAAGCATCAGAGGATGTTGATTTTGAATTAGCCAATTAATTATATAGCACCAAACCACCAATAAAAAACTTACTAAAAGACGCCATAATTATCATGAAAAGCTGATAAAACTTAAATTAAAGGGGGGGAAATGATTTGATCCAAATTCCAAACATATTTGAGACAAAATCAACTGAAATCAGTAGACGTATGATTGATTTGTACATTGGCACAAAAATTTGCATTATGCAATATATGACAAACTAAATAAAAAATCAGTTCAAATTATTTGATCTGCAGCAATTATTTTTGTGCTTTCATAAACTTCAATCTAATATAGAGACATTAAAAGAAGAATTTGGACATCACCCATAAAGAAAGCCTAACTCATACCTTGTGAGCAACCTGTTATCACTCCACATGCAACTGTATAATTGCAAACATTATTTTAAAACAGTGTCAAATAAATTAAAATATATAATAACAATTTAAATCCAATTGTTATGGTAATTATAACAATAAAATATAAACACACTGGTAATCTAAATCATGCTCTGCTGAAACGAGATCGAGCTCAAGTTGGCAGCCTGTTGATACGACCCTCCATTTCATCCATAATAATTGGAATGTGTATTTTCTTCTCCTTTCTTTATTGTTTTTTTGTTGGATTTGGTCTAATGATCAGACCGTTGTAAATTGGTCAATCTCGTCTGTTGTCATAACTACGTCAATGATCAGACAATGTGTTACTGTAGTACTGGATGATATAATATGAACTAACGTACTGAGTGTAATCCAACCTTCTAAACAAACAAACTACAAGTAAGTGATTGCATGAGATGCCGGTCAATTATGGTTTCTGACACCAATAATTACTAATTTTCGTTATAGCTAATTCAACCTCATATTTCATTTCACTTATTTGTCCCTATTATTTCAAATACAAATTAAAAATTATTGCTTAAATTTTAAAGTTAAATAAAAATTATATAAGTATAGAATATAACTATTTCAATAAGTCCATTTATGTTGTAAATATTGTAGTTGTTGATATCTCAAACCAGTGGTATGACGTCATAAGTTCTCCCCTTATCACCGTGATGTTTTATCAGTTCTGTGACTTTTTGGGAGAACACCAGACCTTGGACTTTCCAAGCTGCTATAACTTCTCAACGCTTATAGAACCACTCAACACATTTGTGCCATGTGTTCTCAATGATTGCGCATATTAGAAGTTGTATGGCGATTCTGAACACATTGTTCAGTGATTCTGAACCATTGCTTGTCATTATTCCCCACTGGTTGAGACCTCCGCCTAGATGTTATGCTCATCTTTCTTGATGCAATGCAGTCACTTGATCTGGGAGTTAACTCCTTATAACAAAATTCCTCAGCTGACACTTCCTCAATTGTAGCGGGTTGGCTATTGCAGTTTATGTTATTTCACGTTCTTCTGTTGGTTACTTGTTATGTCGGGAGATTTTTTTGTATGATTTCTGCTTTTATTATGAACTTATAGGATGTCGGTCTAATATTATTAATTTTTTCATATATTCCTCGCACCTTCAAGGCTTTTTGTGCCTTTCAGTTTGTTTGAAAATAGCATTTACTCTTTTCATATGATAGTCTTTATATACATTTTGTATAATGTGTTGAGTACAATAACGGTAAACAGTCTCGCCTGCTGATTTCTGTCATCCAAAATTTGATCTTTCAAATACTGCCCTTATACCTAGATGTTGTTATTCAAATACTGTTTTTATACCTAGATATTGATCTAAATAACAGTAATTTTTTCATGATCGATAACCTTTTTACGTAACCACTACATGAACTAATCCCAGTTTGCCACACTTTTCTCGTCTGCTACAACAGCAAATGAAAGTGGTAGTAGTTGTTGCTCCACATCATAACTATATGTCATAAATAGCTTACCGTCATACCTAACCTATAAAAATTCAGCATCGATAGTTAAGATTGGTCGTAAGTAAAGTCATGCTGCAATGCACAGACTAAATGTCCATGTAACACGATAAAAAATTTCAACATCGAATTTTGTTGAGGGCGTCATCTCTATAATGTATTTCATGTCATTTGTGAAATTATGTATGGCTACTAATAGAGACGAAAGCATCTCGTATGACCTCTCTCAACTACCAAAAAGTTCTGCAATTGCCAGTTTCTTTCCTCTCCATAATTTATTATAACTCGGTTGTACAGTGAGGAACTTTTGTTTAACTAAACTTTTTACTTCTTTGACTGTCATTTCTAAGTTCTCTCTCAACCGATTCTTAACAATATCTGCTATCATTCTAGAAGTCATTTGACTGTTATCCGCCCAAATAGCACTACCAAAATAAGAGTTCTCGACTGGATTTATTCTGATCTCCCAAATACCTTTTATGTTGGAAGTGACATACATTTTCCATGGACAGTTGTAATCTTTACATTTCATCACTAACTTTTTTGATTTGCTGCTATTTGTTACCTCCAATTCTATATTTCGTCAGTGATTTTTAATTTCAACTCTGATTTTATACTGAACTGATGACTGACACCAAATTATTCACCAAATTGTTCATCAATCTGTTCATCGATCATGAACACATTGTTCAGTGATTCTGAACTGTTGCTTGTCATTATTCCTCACTGATTAAGACCCTCGTCTAGATGTTATGCTCATCTTTCTTGATGCAATGCAACCATTTGCTCTTGGGTTAACTCCTCGTAATGAAATTCCTCGGCTGATACTTCCTTAGTTGTGACGGGTTGATTATTACGGTTTCTGTTATTTCGTGTCCTTCTATTGGACACTTGTTCCATTGGGAGATTTTCTTGCATTATTTCTATTTTCTGATGAATTTATAGGATATTGGTCTAATGTTGTTAATTATTTTCATATATTTCTCGCACCTCAATGGCTTCTTATGTCTTGCAGTTTGTTTGAAAAGAGTCTTTATTATTTTCATATGACAGTCCTTATATATATTTTATGCAATTTTTTTAGTATAATAACAGTGAACAACATCGTCTGCTGATTCCTGCCATCTAAAATTTGGTCTCTCAAATACTATCGTTATACCTAGATATTGATCTGAGATAACGGTAATTTTACCAGGACCGACAACATCTTTACGCATCCGCTACATGAACCAACCTCAGTTTGCCACACTTTCCTCGCCTGATATAATAGCAAATGCAAGTGATAGTAGTTGTTGCTCCATATCATAACCACATATCATAAATAGTTTATCAGTATACCGACCTGATAAAATTCAACATCGATAGTTAAGACTGACCGTAAGTAAGACCATGCTGCAATACACTGACCAAATACTCATACAACACGATTGAAAATTTCAACACCAAACTTTGTTAAGAGTGTTGTCTTTATGATGTATTTTGTATCATATGTGAAATTTTATATGGTTGCTAGCGGAGACAGAAGCATATTGTATGAACTCTCATAACTACCAAAAAGGTCTGTAATTGTCAGTTTACTTCTTCTTCATAATTTATTATAACTCGATTGTATTGTGGAAAACTTTTATTTAACCAAACATCTTGCTTCTTTAACTGTCATTTCTAAGTTCTCTCTCAACCGATTCTTAACAATATCTGCTATTATTTTGGAAGTCATCTGACTGTGGTCCGGCCTAGTAGCACTGCCAAAATAAGAGTGCTCGAGCGGATTTATTCTGATCTCTCAAATACTTGTTATATTGAGTGTGGCATACATCCTCCATGGACAGTTAGAATCTTTATATTTCATCACTAACTTTGATTTGCTGCTATTTGTTACCTCTAATTCTATATTCCGTTGAATATGAAAATCAGCGATTTTCACTTTCAACTCTGGTTTTGTACTGAACTGCTGACCGACACCAAATTATTCATCAATTCTAGGTGGTTTGCGAAAATAAAGTTCATCCACATACAACATTGGCATATTATCAGCAAATTATGCACACGGGTGTTTCATTCCCCGATTGATAAAAAGAACAGATATTTGTCACTCTTTAACTATTTCTTCGATATCTATCACATCCTCAATTTCATCCATATTTATATCTGTTACATCCTGGATGTCATCCTCCTCGACATCCATGTGCCACTCTTCCTCTTCGTCATCCACATCCACATCCACATCCATATTTTGTACCAAAACACGGGATCATCGCTGCTCTCGAGCTCGATAGTGATTCAAATATCATACAAATTCATTATTAGTTGATAGTTTATGAAAGATCGTTAAATTGAAATCATTGCAAATTACATAAAATTTTAATTATATTTTATTATATTATTAGAATTATGATTATTTATTATTATATTATTATGATTATGATTATATTATATTTATTATTATATTATTATATTATGATTATGTTTATATTTTTTATTATATTATTATGATTATAACTATGAATATTATTATTTATTGTGATTATGATTATGAATTATGATCATTATTTTTTTATTATTATTATATTATCATTATTATTATTATCATCATCATCATTGTTATTATCATAATTATTCATATTTTAACTATTTTGATTAATAACTGTCAAACAATATATTTGCTCTTCTGAATAGTAAAAAATACCACTCTTCTATCTACCATTCTTTCAAAAATATATTATTATATCATTTTTCCAAAATTATTTCTTAATTTGCCAAACGAACCCTATGTATATACTTAATTATAAAATCTCCGAAATACTAAATGTGCTACAGTCAAATATACTATGTATATACACGCTTGGATTTGCTTGTGTGTTTCACTGTTTATCCGTGCAGGATACAGACATAGATCAGACAACAACTGGGCTTTGCACGATTTTACTCTATTTAATTTGATTGATCATGTGGCATGTAGCTGTTCGACGCCATTGAATAGCCTCGTTGCGCTGTATCATGACTAAACTGTTGATGTGGGACATGGAAATTGAAATCATGATTAATTGTTTATATATATGACTGAGATATGCCCTGCTTACCATCTGTGTATTTTAAGATTTTTCAGACGATTTTTTTTTAGATCAAATGTACTTAAGTCAATTATGATTGTTATGAAACAAAAGTTCAACAAACTAAAATTTAATATACATAAAATAAATATGATCGTTTTAACAATTAATTAAGTTATATATACACTGTACTTTAATCAATCATGTCAATTAATTTAATAAAATATGTCATAATGTAGGTAGATGGTTACATTAATATACTCAATAATGTTAGATCAATGATTAATGATTTATTCCCAGTACTCAAGTTAGTCAATGTCATATTTCATACAGCAGATCCAAAAAGAGACTCAACAAATGATCTCTCCGAATTCTTTTTATCACAGAGTTGAAAAGTATTTCTTATTTGAATTACGCAACGAGTAGTCTCAAGATTTTGTGCATAGTCGTACGAAATATATAAGTTAGTTATACTAAGATTGTAATTCGGATTTCATTATGATAATATAGTCCTCAAATGGATAACTAAAATATAAAATTTTAAATATATTTAATAAAATTTCACATGAAAAAAATTTAAAGACAACTATTTAAATGCTCAAAATATATAATACTAAATAAATATTATAATTAAACACATGATAATTTATAAATATTTATAAAAAAAAGTTAAATCATTTTAAGACTTAAGTTTCACCTTAAATATATCATACATATTAATTATTGGATTTAAATAGATAAAAAAATAAAACAAAATAAATGATGAAGAAGTTTTGATGACATGACATATATGAAATGATAGAAGACTTAACATTTCATCAATTTTGGCTTTCAGACTTTTCTACAAACTACAAAATAAAATCTATCTTGTTTTCTTTTTCCCTACTGATTTGAGAGAAGACAATGTGCTTGGCTGCCAATCAATCTCATGTGTGTGCCCTCAATCCGTTTGTTGAAATGCTTGTGAGAAAAGTTCTATTAGGTACCTCTTTATTGAATCTAATAAAACATAAGGCTACACTCGTTTCCAATTATCATCAGTGTAACAGAACAACAAGCCTATCCATCATATGTGTGTACTACAATCAGCAATATTTCAATAATTCAAGACCAGTGAAATGCATTCTTTAATCAATAAAGAACAACACGGCCAGCAAATTTTTTTAGTGAAAAAGACACCATAAATAATAATATATTTTCTGGAATTTAGAAACAAATTAAGTTACATAAAACCGAACTCAGATACAAATACATATTTGAAACTGCCAGCATGCATTTGATATATTATCAATGAATAGCAGCAGTTATTAGCTTTGACTACCAAAATTTGATGAGCAACACAAAAATTAAACTAATTTTTACCAACAAAAAAAATATACAGTTTTACACAAATATTCTGCATTATTAATTGGATCTTAGCTCAACAAGGGAGGCATAAACACCATCTTTTATCCCCATCAGTGTCTCATGCCTTCCTTTCTCTACAATCTCTCCATTCTTCACCACTGCAATCATATCCGCACCTTTGATAGTAGACAACCTGTGTGCAACCACAATAGTGGTACGGCCAACCATGACCCTATCCAATGCCTCCTGCACCACATGCTCTGACTCAGCATCTAGTGCACTCGTTGCTTCATCAAGTAACAAAATCTTGGGATTTTTCAGTATAGCTCTTGCTATGGCTACACGCTGCTTCTGGCCACCTGACAGTTGTATCCCTCGCTCCCCTACATATGTATCATACCCCTGAGGAAGACTGGAAATAAATTGGTGTGCGTTGGATGCTTTGGCAACTTCAATTAATTCTTCTTCAGTGACTTCCCCATCTTTCCCATATGATATATTGGCACGTATTGTGTCATCAAACAGAACAGGCTCTTGGCTGACGAGTCCTATTTGTCTTCTAAGCCAGCTAACATTGAGCCTGGTAATTTCAATTCCATCTAGTAAGATAGTGCCACTGTCAGGGTCATAAAATCGCTCTAGGAGTGCAATAACTGTTGATTTCCCACTACCGCTCTCTCCAACTAGAGCAACAGTCTGCCAAAAGGACAACAAAGGCCTTATTAGATTCCAAATATACTAACAAAATTATTATAAAATCTGCCTTGGTGATAATTCTATGTCAAGTTTATTAATCATGGTAAATTTAGTATATGCCTTGATTGAAACTAAAAGAAAAAGAATAGCCTTGACGGTCACTTGTATAGAGAAAATAAAAACAACTGCTCATTTAGAGGTACATAAATAGATCAAAAGCTGGAAATTTTTAATGACCGCCAGTAATTGGCTGAATTCATGTATAAGACCAGGGCTCTTCAAATATATTCATAATTGTTCATATTTTACAAATGTATTGGAGTTTTCTTGTTTAAAAGTTGTATTAGAAGCAGTACCAAAAAAACTAAGAATGCAAGAAAGGGAAGTCAGGATATGTACCTTGCCCGAGGATATGCTCAAACACAAGTTAGTGAAAATTTGTACGTCAGGCCGAGTCGGATACCTAAAGCTGACATGCTGCAGCTCTACATCTCCCCTTACATTTTCTAGCACTTGTCCTTCTTCACTGCTAGGGTCGATCTTTGACTTTCGGTCAACTATTTCAAATATAGAGATTGCAGAATCCCGTGCCTTCGCTGAATCTGAACCCATTGCACTTGTTTGTGATATGCCAATAGTTGCCAAAACTAGTGCGAAAAAAACCTGACAATGCCAAATTTCATAATTTAGACATACTGTAAAAGTTACTATGATGACCACAGATACATGCACAAGGTACAGACATGTTCCCAAATAAAAAATGTCACATAAAAGGTTTGACTATGGTATATACCAAGAAAATACCAAATGTAACTAAATATCTCATGTACCAGGCAAAGTATTGACATAAATCAAAGGTTACAAGTTATAACACGAACTAGTAGTATGCATGAACCTTACTGGTAATAGGAGGAACCCTGGAACCCCAAGGATTTATGAACAGTTATTGTAGTGCTGGCAGTGCTAAGTCTATAATGGAATGAGTTATATGCCATAAGCAGATTATCACCTTAAAGACTTCAGTGAAGGTTGCCTTGTCCTGGTCCACAAACTTTGCTCCGACATAAAAGCAGAGTGCATAGGTTAGGTAAAGTACAAAGAATGAGAAACCAAAACCAAGACCACCAACCCATCCTGTGCGCACACCTTGGTTCATGGAGGCTTCGCACTTGCGGTTATAAGTATCTATTATACGCTTCTCGGCACAGAATGATGCCACAGTACGGATGCTGCCTACTGCATCACTTGCAACTTGACTTGCTTCTTCGTACATCACCTATAACAGAAGTAATATATGATGAGGCAAAGGAGTACTCTCTGTTTCCCTTTTTTGCTTGTAGTCCTGAATTGTGTGTTTGGAGAACAGGCTTGTACTGGTACAATCTAAGTAATTACCAAATATTACTTCCAAGTTCCAAGGTAATTACATTAATTACACAAAATAGATAACTTGCGTACCCTTTCATATATGGACCTGTTTCATTATTATCAGACCTAAAGCTAAAAAAAATCTGAAATGTTATTGGTCTAACCTTAGCATCAGCGCTAAATCCTTGCAGGAACTTTACTTGTGCATAACCCTGGATCCCCACCAGTGGGATGACGACTGTTATTATTAGGGCAAGTTGCCAGTTTGCAACCATAGCCACTACAAATCCACAAATCAGAGTAGCCAAGCTCTGAACAATTAATGCCAATGTATCTCCAACAAGTCGGCGAACATTCAAAGCATCCACAGAGAGCCTCGCACCGATTTTCCCACTAGGAATATAGACAATCAATGAAATTTTGAATTTAATCAGGAAACAGACCATTTGTAATATAGTAAAAACTCTGAAAATAATAAGCAAAGTTGTTTCATGTACTGACCTAGAGTTATTAGAATCGTCAAACCAGCTAACCTCCTGGCGAACCACACTGCGGAAAGATATGCTCCGAATCCTTTCAATTAGCTTCCCTCCAGCCACTCCAAACAAGTAGTATTCCAGCGGTATGGAAATCACAGATACAATTCCCAATAGCACACACATCAGTCCCCAAAATCTCGTGTCCTTCCTCAATTTGCGTTCTGGTTCATAGAATGCTTGGATTGCACTTGATATGATCAGTCCAAACATGGGGAACATTACACCATGTACTGCAGCTGATAATGACCCCATGAGTAAAACAGGAAATTCCGGCTTATTTAGATTCACCAGCCGACCCACAGGTGCCTTTTTAGGCACACTTTCTTTGCCATCATCCTTTCCTTCATTTTCATCTTCATCTTCATCATCTTTTGTTGGACTAGGAGGGGCGAAGGGGAGGGTGAAGGAGTGGCGTTTGCTACTCCCTCTTGATGAACCATGGCTGAGAGATCGTTTAATTGACGTGCTATGGCTATATGATTTGCTCGTAGACACATGATAGTTGTCATTGCCTTCATGGCTAGTTTCTTGGAGGCGAATTAGTTGGGAGTAAGCACCATCTGAGTCTTTTATCAACTCATCGTGTGGACCTGCATCATAAAATATTCGAGAGAGAACAATAGCTTCAGTTTTTTATGCTGATTGCAAAATTGGAAGTAACATCATGATCTTGAATCTTGTATAATCCATATAACACTTTAGGGAAAAAAATAATTTTGTTTACCTTGTTCGACAATTTTACCCTGGTGCACGACAGAGATGCAATCAGCAGTTCTCACAGTGCTTAGACGGTGCGCCACAACAAGAGTGGTTCTCTCCACCATTATTCTGTTCAATGCCTCTTGCACAATCCTCTCCGACTCAACATCTAATGCACTTGTGGCTTCATCAAGCAACAAGATCTTAGGGTTTTTCAAGATAGCTCTTGCAATCGCAATTCTCTGCTTCTGACCCCCAGAAAGTTGAGCCCCACGCTGGCCAACCATAGTATCGAGTCCCTATATAGGATTAATATATACATATGAATCTGATGGGCAATAGATTGAATCTTTATGCATAAGTAAATTAATAAAATTCAGTTTCATTGACACAATGAAGTTTCAGCCATTACAGATATTCTTGATATCTATGCAAGTACACTGGTAGAACTATTTCTGAAAATCTTAAAACTCAGCGAACTAATTTTACTGAGAGGATATTAAGAAGAAAATGACATGAACTATAAGTTTTGATGCAATAAGTTAAATCCTGGAGAACAATTAAATTTTCACTCATAAAGCTCTATTTGTGCAGACCAAATTTAAAACTATAACCGCCCCATTTTTTTCTAAATCATGAAGTAACAAAAATGTATGCACTGTAAAAATATTAAAACTTGAGTATTTAACAGAAAAGATAATGCAAAAAATAGTTATTTTCAGTTACTTACATCAGGCAATTTGTCTATGAAATTTGCAGCATTTGCCAGCTCAACAGCTTGTCTGACCTCTTCTAATGTGGCCTCCTCTTTGCCATACAATATATTCTCCTTGATAGTAGTCATAAACAACAGTGGCTCTTGGCTAACGAGCCCAATTTTTTCTCTTATCCAACCAAGCTTCATTGTTTTTATATTAACACCATCTATTAGAACCTCTCCAGCTTGCGGGTCGTAGAAACGCTCTACCAAACTTATAACTGTGGATTTCCCACTCCCACTTTCTCCTACTATAGCCATTGTTGTACCTAGTATGGATGTGACAAATTCAAACCAAAAGTTAGATTAAATGTAGCACATGTAGAACAGTTCAGATTTTCACCGTTAGGCTAATGATTTTTTTCCCATCATGATGTGTATAGATAAATACATACCGCTGTTGACTTTCAGTGAGAATCCATTAAATATTAGTTGCTCAGGTCTTGCAGGATAACTAAAATACACCTCTCTCAGCTCAACATCACCCTTGATATTTTCCAATGTAATACCACTCTCATCGTATGCATCAATATCTGGTTTTCTCTTGATTGTTTCAAACATCCTATATGCTGCTGCCTGGCCTTCAGCAAAGGCAGACAGACATGGAGTTGCATTACCCAAAGACCTTATTTCATACATAAAGAAAAGGGAGAATATTTAGAGTGCTAATTGAAATTTAAGATAGTATAAGGACGCTATTATCTTAATAAGGTTTTGTTTATTTATCTAGCACAGTCATTGGTTTCTCTTTCTAAAGTATTTTTTTTAAATAGTTCCTGTCATCAAATGTTCAGAGAACCACACCTACAGACCAAACTGGTTATGAGCATATAAGGTGAATTTTTAGGTTTAGCTAATTGTTTTACCCTCTAGCAAATTTTTATCTTGCTCACTGCCTTGTACAAGGGGTAGTATTGCAAACAAGTCAGTACAAATGCACAAGTGTTACAATTAGTACCTATTTGTACCAGGATCTGGTACAATATATAGTATAATCAATGGGGGCTTGGATAAATACTTATGGGGTATTGGGGTTGTGAAACGATTCTAATTTCTTAAGAAACAGGTGGGGACACCCACTTCTTTTGTTCAAGAATCACACCACATTCAATATCTAAATATCCGAAGCAAATAACAAAAAAATTCAAAAAAAAAGAAAAAGAAAAAGGAAAACAAGACTTACATTGCACCAGTCATGACTGCGAATAAAACATTTATAACAGTGCCTCCATTGTATCCTTTCTTTATGATGAGCTGACCACCGTACCATATGGCGAGACCATAACTACAGAAGAAGATTAAGAAAACAGAACCCATGCCAAACCCATTAACAGCGCCTTCTTTTGCAGTGGCTTTGTAAGCATTTTTTATGTGTTTGTCATAATGCGAGACAGCTCTGTTCTCTCCATTGAATGAGGCAACCTTTTGAAATATAAACAGAAAGTATAATATTAGATACCATATATAAAAAGAATTTACGTAATTTGGGTTAAATGAGGTCTAATGTCTGAAGACAATGGTATTTTGGGTCTAAATTTGGTTAAACAAGTCTCATTTTGCAGACTGGAGGGCTTAATTGCTTTGAGCTACAACATGATTAGGCAACAGGAAAATCAGCAGCCTGCTGTTGAGTACAGAAAAAGACTAAGGTCGCTCAAATAAAATAATTCAGAGATGCCAGACCTCTATACTTTATTATCACAGAAAAACGGTTGAAGCCAAATGCTGGTACAATACCAGCTTACTGGTCGAGTATTTATTGTTTAGTACTTCTGAGGTTTGCTCCATATTTGTGGGACGTTACAGCTAGGTGAGGCCTAATATTTTATAGTTGGCACTAACTACTGCCAGTATAATCCTAAGTTGGTACTGGCCACGATAAAAATGTATGTCAGGGAAATATCTTTTTACATTCCATATTGGTACCAAGACCATGTCAAGCCCTTTCTTTGCATTAATACATCCAGGCAGTCCTTTGAAATTCATTTGTACCTACCGTTTTCATATTACTAAGAGTCTGCTCCACCACACTCCCAGCTTCACCATAAGTGGCTTGTCCCTGACTCGAGACTTTAGATATGACACGTGTTGCAGCTGCACCAGCAATTACAACTGGCGGTATACACGCTAGCATAACAAGAGATAGAAGCCATCCCTTTACAAATGCAACCACGAATCCTCCTATAAATGTCGCCACTAGTTGTAGGAATTTTCCCACCTAAATATTGTTATTGTAAGAGAAATCTTATTACCAGAGAATAAAAGCTCAGAAACATATAGTCAGATATTTAACCAAGAAAAAAACTTATAGATATAATTTAGTACTCAAAGCTAGGATTTTACGTTGCAATGTATATACAAGTATGGTCTTCTATTGTTGGACAATAGACACGAGTACATTATCAGGCAGGATTAAATTAGCCAATAGTTTTTCTGTTTTATTTTCACTTTTTTATTTAATCTAATTTCGTCTTAATGCCATATTATCTTTGTACTTATACGAACCTGTCATCAGCATCCTTTTTAAAACTTAATACGTGTTAATATCATCATACCATAATTAGATAACATGAATGATGAACTATCTGTCTTCATTCGAAGTTTTGCTAAAACACAAAGACAAAATTTACAAAAATAGAAAAAAAAAACGGTTTCTGACCTTTTCACCTATAGCATCCTGAATTAGTACTGTGTCAGCTGAAATTCGGCCTGTAACCTTGCCAGTTGTCATCTCCTTGTCAAAATATGCAATATCTTGCCTTAGTACCGCTTTTAGGTACAGAGCCCGAACTCGGCCTGCTTGTCTTTCTCCAGTCATTGTCCAACATGCAACCTCTATGAAACAATAACATCCCTTCTATCATTAATTGACAAACTATTTTAAAAAGGAAAGCACTGAGTGCCCACCAATTCTTTTTGGTGGACACTTGTCCACAGCTTATTTATTAACTGTCAGTATATAACTGTCAACTAAAGAAAGTTTACATTTTTATATACAAATTTGTAAAAAAAAAATGTAATCTTAATTAAGTAGTAATTGTATGTTCTTAATTGATAAATATATACAAATAAAGTGATGAACAGTGTCCACCAGAAAGGCTAATGGTCAATGGGCAGCGCACTTTAAAAAATAACCTTGTACCAAGTGGCATCTTCAACATATTTTGGAACAGGCATCAAGGATTTAAGAGGATATATGACCCATGTTTAAAGGGAATTTATGTATCTATCCTTTCTTTCGTTTTTCCGTTTTGGTGAAATGTATATAGCCTTTGATAGGACAGGTGGAATCTTGTATCCTTCTTTTCATAGAGGCAATACTTATATATTTATTTACCTGTCCGCCATAAATAGATATCAATTAATACAGGATAATAATATATCTAGAACTATAAGTTAATACTTACGGAGAGTTGCTGCTACACCAGTTCCGACAGCTAAATAGACAAAGTTCAACACAACCTGCAGAATAAATTATTAATATTAGTTTCAACAAATGATGCCCTCCGCAACAAAAAAAAAAGTATATTTTTATATTCGCTCTGGTTGATCAGATAAACAACTATATGAGAATTGTTTACGCATTTGACTTTGGTAAAATTCGCTATGTAAGTACTGTACTGCTAGTGTACTTTCCTGTGCCTGTATTGAATTTTATTTGAGAAGATTCTCGTGCTTAAACAGGTTGGCATCTTAAAATTGATTAGCATTAATGCATTATTTTACTAGTATGTAAGGTCAAACTATTTGAACCGCAAATCTCTGTCAATGATAAGCGACTTCTTTATAGGGACTATAAATAATTTCACATTACCAAAATAGCCTTATTGGGTTAAGTATAGTGGAGCCCACGAAGGCGCTAATTATAAGGCTTTCTATGGTATTCTAGTTAAAATTACAATATTTAATGTTCCCACTAAAACGTCACTGATGACGAAAGAAATATAATTTAGCTCCTCGTCAATTTCAAAACTCTCAAAGGAAGCATTTGCAAGTTAAGAAACCGATAAAAAATGAAGCCACTTCCAATTTCAAACTCTCAAAGAACCATTTGTATGTTAAGAAACCAACAAAAGGTGAAGCTACTTGTCAATTTCAAAACTCTGAAAGAATCATTTATAAGTTAAGAGACCAATAAAAAGTGAAGCTACTTCTCAATTTCAAACTCTCAAAGAACCATTTATAAGTTAAGAAACAAACAAAAAATTTCTCAAAAAAAATTAAAATGTTTTCTCAAAAAAAAAACCAACAAAAAGTGAAAAGAGAAGGCTAAAGAAATAATAATGCACCAGATTATTGTTTTATTCCAAAAGTAACACCAATTTTGACAAATGAACCCAAAAGAAACAAGAGGCGCAAGAAATTACAAAAAAAAAAAAAAAAAAGCAGGACGTAAATATAACTCTCTCTCTCAATTGATCAGTGAAAACCATAACTACAATCATCATAATGGCGAGAATACGAATGTATAATTTAGCAAACCCTTGATTGAAAAAAGAGAACAGGAAAATAATCTAATAATTCAATAGTCATACAAGGAACAACTACTAAACAGAGTAAAGGGATTCAAAATTTCAAATCTTAAAATTAAAAAAGGCATGATGCAGGTTTCGGAATTTGGATACAAAAAGATGAAAATTGAAGCAACATACCGAGTTGACACGATCGAGAATATCCGCCGAGGTGCCGCCACCAAAGGCGTCAATCATCTGGCCAAAAATGAATGTCATCATCGGCTGAGAGATCCCGTTAGCCAGTGCGGCAGCGGTCCCCACCACCATCAGCGCCACATCATGGCTGTCGGAAAACTTGAACATTTTCAGTATGGGCACTTTCCCCTCATCTCCACTAGATCCCTTCTCTCTCTCTTTCTCTGTTCCATTGTTTTCCTCTTTCTTCTCCCCTGTATCCCCTCCCCCCATGGTTTGTTGTTGCGGATGCTGTGAGGTGGAATTGATTCCAGTGGAAAGAGAGGCACGGAGGGGTTTATATATAAAGAGAAAAGTAATTGGATATAATAATTATTTTATATATATGTTAAAAATTGGATTCTTGTTTGATTAGTAGTGTGATAGGAGAGAGGGAGATAAGTCAACAGACAAGGTGGTGCTGACAAGGGAAATATGTTTAAGGATCCGCATTTACCATCACCAAAAGTGTTGTCGTTCGTTGCTATAATTTTTGGGACGATTTATATGATTTATTTAAATTTAGAAATATATTAATCTAGTAAGGTTCGATACAAAAATCAGCATATTCGCTGCCATAAAAAAGTATGGTGGCGGATAAATTTTCGAAGTTCAACAATTCTCTTGTAACAACTCTTTTTAATTTTCTTTAATAATTTACATAGTAGGCTAACGTAAAAAAAATTGTAGTTGTAACGAGCCGTATAATTTTGAAAATAATAATGTATCAAATGGTACATACGTACAGTACTGCATCATTGGTATGCTGATCAAAGAAGAGGCGTTAAAATTGGACTTGGACTTTCGTACTTGACTGATATGAAGAAAATTCTGATGCAAAGGGAAATCAGGTAAGGACAAAGCAAACTTTAGTGAATTTTCATATTGGGTTTGTCGATATTATTTAATTTTTGGGAAATATTAGGTCCTTCGATTAAAGTTCGTCAAACATAATATGTATATACTTGTCTACTAAAAAACTGCGGCTGTTAATTTAAATGGATTAATAATATGTAGCGCTCGATTTGCTAATCTTGGATAACAATGCTATTTACAATAATATATAAAGATGATTGAAAATGCTCTCTCGGAAGAATAAAATGGCTAAATATGCTAACGACTGTATAAGAAATCAGTGTTGGAATATTCTATTGGAATTTAAATTTAAGACCTGAAAATTATCATGATATCTTATTGCGAGGTTAGTTGAGTTAGACGCAAATTTGATTTATGATTTAATTTCTGCGGTTAAAATTTTTTGACGGTTAGATTATACTTGGCTAATATTATGCCAAACCATAGTGTTTTACTGGACAAAGTAAGAAAAACAAATAGTTAGCTGTCTCCATTATAGAAAGAGTATTATATTTGATTAGATTTGAATTTTGAGATTAGGTGTTATTTGACTGCTTGTCTAATCAACGACTCAACATGCTAAAAATAATTCTAGGCTTGGAAAGCAAGCCAACCCTTATAAATGAAGTGTCAATGAGATCAGAGGGAGGCCACAGATATATTATATTATATTATATTATATTCATGCTTCATTGTGAAGGCCTTTGAACATTCCCAATTTTTTTATCAGGGAATAATAGGAAAGTTCCTTGTTAACATTATTTCCGTTTCTTTTTTTTTTGGTGCCAAAAAGATTCCTTGACAAAATATTGATTTGAATTCCACTAGGTATAAAATTTGTGATTCAGGTAATGCGAGAAAAGTTTATTATATTATATTAAAATTATATAATCATATTAGAAACATTAATCATGATACAGTGAAAGATATGATTAATGAGACTGCATATCTAGGTTGTAGAAAATCCTATTAAATAAATAATATAATAAATTTATTAATAGTATTTGAGAAGATATAATTTTCTAAGAACATGTATGGATCATACAAAGAATAATCAAGAATAAATAATTGAAAATAACAAATCAGAATAAAGAAAAATATTGATTTTGAATAAGCATGAGTATAATGAAAAATGATGTTATTCGGAATAATAAAAATATTATTTAAATTATATATTCAGAACAGTAATTATATCAAATGATGAAAATATTGGTTAATCAATTATTTTATCTCCCACCCGAAATGGTAAAATAAAAGTTATTTTTACTGTTTCTAAATGCATCACCGTTATTTTTATTTTAAAAATAGCAGCTATTACGTTAGCATCCAAGGAGGGAGAGAATAAAATGGTTGTTTTTTTGAATATTTTGAAGGGACCTGTAGGCTATAGGCCGTAGGTTGTAACATGTATCTTTATCTTCATGATAATAATTATTACTCTCCTTTCACATTTGCGAAAAACGCGGCAAAAAAACAGAGAGAGAATTCAGAATTTTTACTACCGTATATTCGAATAAATTGTGTTTTATTCGTCAAATTTGTTTTATTCTTGAATAATTGGCTGACGGTGTTCTAATCAATGCACGATGTAAACTTTTTTTATTTGTAAAAGCCATACAATTTAACAATGAACAACAAATATTCAACATTGTATATACATATATCAAAAATTCAAATAACTCCGTCATGTATTAGAGCATCCGCATCCCATTGTCAAATTGACTGTCAAATCTCATTTGACAATTGTCATTTAAATTTCAGGGATGCAGAGACTAGACAAAATTAGACAATTGTCTAAATTTGACAGTCCATTTGACAAACCACATCAGCGTAGGAGCAGAAAATTAATTACGAAAGTGTCATTTTGACAATTTCATTTTATTCAGGGATGCCACTCTTAAAATGAATTGTCAATTTGATGATGTGGCATAAAAAAATAATTTTGACAATCGGCACCGATGCGGATGCTCTTAATTAAAATATATGGAACTAGGAAAAATAGGAAATGATGGGAAAACGTCCAAAACAGGCAATTTATTGGTATCGACCCAAAGATTAATGCCAGCACCGCTGCACGACTCAACTACTCACAATGTTTGAAATCTGAATAGTAGTTTTTTTATATAAATATTTAAATTTGAGTAATTTAGACTCTTATTTTTATTTAAAAAATAATTATGAACATATTAAATAAATAATTTGAAGTAACGTTTCTCGTTTAATTATCATTAACCTAACTTAATTTGGAGTTTGTGACATTATTAAACTAAAAGTAAAATATACAAATGATTTTTAAAATAGCATACATTTATGTCTTTGTCCTTCAAATTTGGCCTAATTGTTATCATTTAGCAGCATTACTCGGGGCTGCATATTTATGATGGAATCGGTTAATTTTTTTAAGGATTTGAGATCAAAATTTATCCCAAATTTTATTTCAATCATTGAATTAGGTTTGAGATTGAAAAAAATATATATAGAATGAAAAATGAGTTACATCGAGATTGATGAAAATAAATTAATTCAATAATTAAAATAAAGTTTGAAATAAATTTTGGTTGAAGCCGGTTCCATTTACGATTGGTCGATAGGGACGTGGTGATCACTTGGAAGTTCGAACTTAATTTTTACCAAATATATGTCTTTTGTTTTACGCCTTTTTTACCTTTCTTCTGAGAGGTCAAATGTCAGTTTGAATTTCACTTTACTTTTTTTTAATGGACAAAATCACGCTCTGTTGAACCTACGACGTCAACTTTTTTATTTATCATTTTAGTCCGAACAACAAATTACAATTTGGTATTTCAAAAAATTCATCATACTTAACCATTTTTATCCTTGTAATTTTCTATTTACAATAAATTATACGAGGTATCAGTATCACCAACTCACCATCTGATGTCATAATAATATATCTTGAAAAGAATATAATTATCATCATTGTTGGTGTTCATGATGTCTATTTATTCATTCATGTATAAATTTAAAAATGAATGTTAGTGCTAATTTAATTGATATCTGATTATTTGTAAGATACTACTTTACATTTACGAAACATGTTAAATTAATGCATATATTGCATTAAATTAATGACGCGGAAAAATATTTTACAGTCAATATATTTGGAAGTCGTGTTCCACATGAAGTCTTATAATTTGTTTAAGTCACGTAGTCTTATAATTCGGATTGATGGTATTCGTGTATACAACAAGCTCGTTCTAAACTGATAATAAGAGAAGAAATTTCTTTTATCATGGCGGCGACTTATCTTATACAAATTACATTGTGTTTAACTTTATAATAGAAACTAATTTATGAAAATATATTCTCAGCTGCATGCAGGTCTCCAAGACTAATCATTTTTTTTTCTAGAAACATGTCCGTGGCTGCCGAGCAAATCTCATTAAAATTCAAGACTAATCATCGCCAACTATCCAACGATCATTCTGAATTGGATTTCTTGTGGACCCGGATCCACTGTCGCTATCCAACGATCCGTTCGATCACTTTGAGATTTGAGTTAATATTTTAAGATTCGAGTTAGCACTCTAAGTGATCGAACGTGCTGCGCTGCACCGTGCCGCGCGACAGCTGATCTGGTTCCATTTCTTGTCAAACTCTACTAGTGCCATCTATTTCTTTTTGTGTGTCAGTCAAAACAATCAATGAATAAGAGCCACAAAAGGAATGCGTACCCCTTGGAAACTGAAATATAATATTGTAGCCCTTGACCATTCTGGGACAATTTCTAAAGAGTCCATTCACAATGAGTTATTTTGATAATTTTGACAATAAATATCTAAATAAATATAAAATAAATCTTAAAAATGGAAAAATATTTATAGATGTGTTCTTATATCTTTAAATCGATGGTCATTCAAATTTTATGCAATTTCATTATAGTTTGATAGCTCATCAAAAACTATTAAATTGGAATCGTTCCAAATTACATGAAAATTTGATGATCTTTGATGAACCATCAAATGATAATGAAATTGCATGAAATTTGAATGAACATCAATCTAAAGGTAGAAGAACACATCTATAAACTTTTTTTTTTTTTAAAATTTTTTTGTATTTATTTAGAGAATCATTGTTAAGGTTGTCAAAATAACCCATTGTCAACTGATCTCTTCTCATTTCTAAATTTCAAAATTAAATTAAATGCTGCCGAAATAAACCGCTCACAGTTTTTTCTCATATATGATTCCTCTTATCAATTTTGATATTTATCAAAAAAAATATTGAATTTATTTTAGACTATTGGAGTTTTAAGACTACCGCAGAAAATGCATGTTACAATACAAATATGTTTATGGAGAAAGTAAATCAATTCAATAATACAAAAAAATGCTTTGTATTCTCGGAATCAATACCAAGAAGTCTAATAAAATATATTTTAAACTCAAAAATATTCTATCAACTGATTATCCACAAAGCCTCCATTCCTATTATTCGACAGCTAGCAAGGGATTAATTAGTTCATCATTGTAAGTTAGCTTTTTGCAGAAAACTTGAAATAAAACCCTTCTGTAGTACTAATAAAATTAAATTTCCTCTAAAATAAAAAATTAGTTTGTACATTTCAGATAAAATAATATGCTTATATGCACGAATCATTGAGAGCGAAATTGGAGTCAATCGTAAATTAGAGTTGTGGAGACAAACTTTAGAATCAAAAGGTTTTAGACTTAGTAGGACAAAAACAATATATGAGGTGTCGATTCAATAAAACTTAGATGACGGAGATGTTAGTTTGGATAGAAGTAGTACCCATGAATGACACATTTCGGTATTTGAGATCGATGTTGCGAGTGAAGGAGAGATCGATGAAGATGTTAGTCATAGAATAAGAGCTGGATGGGTAAAATGAAGACAAGCATCTGGTGTTCTTTGTGACAAGAAGGTCCCAAACAAACTAAAAGACAAGTTCTACAGGACGGTGATTAGACTCGCGATGTTGTATGGCGCAGAATGTTGGGCTACAAAAGGACAACACATCCGAAGATGAGTGTAGCTGAAATGCGGATGTTGCGTTGGATATGTGGCCACACAAGGAAAGATCGAATCAGAAATGATGATATTAGGGATAAACTTGGGGTATCACCAATTCAAGAGAAGCTAGTCCAACATCGTTTGCGATGGTTTGGTCATATCCAACGAAGGCCTCCTGAAGCATCGACGTTAGCGCGACGGTATTTTAAGTCGTCCCGAAAATACAAGAAGAGGAAGAGGTCGACCGAGATTGACATGGGAGGAAGAAATAAAAAGAGATTTGAAGGAATGAAATATACCCAAAGAGCTTGCTTTGGATAGGAGTGCGTGGAAGATAGCGATTCATGTACCTGAACCATGATTTAGGAGTTAGAGTCTAATAGTAGAGTTATAGACTTCATATTCTTAGATTTTTTAGAATTTTAGGATTTAGAATTTGGAAATAGATTTCAGAAATAGAGGTTTAGATAGGATTTTAGGATTTAGAATTTAGAATTAGGTTTTAAAATAGGATTTTAGTAATTAGAAATAGATTTTATAATAGAGGTTTATTGTACTATTATTATTATTGTTATTATTGTTACTATTATTAGCATATTATCATTATCATTATCATCTTTATTTATATATTATTATTATTTTATTTTATTTTTATTTTTTTCCATCATATTCATTTTTATCACTGATATTTGAGATCTTTGATCTTATGTTTTTCGATTGGGTTTCATTTCTAGCCTACCCCAATTTATTTGGGATTAAAGGCTTTGTTGTTGTTGATGACATTCCATACAAATTAAAACAAGGTAGCGGATATACATGATACCATCGTCGATATCCATTTTATTATTTAAATTGGATTATTATTATCTATAATAATTATTAATTATATAATATTTTGTTATTTAATTTAAATGAATTATTATTTAAAATTATGATACTTCCCTCGAAACCTCAAATCCTGCGAGGGGATTTTAATAAAATTTGCAAGAAGTGAGCCTGACTTACATTTTTAAACGTGATTTGGACGAAGCGACATAATTTGCTTGGCCCGAAAGGCTATGGAAGAATAGTCAACTGCCAAGGTGGCCTTGCCTTGCCTTGCCAACAAAGTATGCATAAACAAAAGGCAAACCGGCAAAAGAAAATTATGTACACATAAATATAATATTCATCGAAAGGTGCATATGGCATTTGACCACCTGACCTGATTCGTCGTTGCCCTTGCAAAACAATTTAATTGTGTAATTTCTTCCAACACTACGGATCTCACAAAAAGACAAAACCAATCTAAAAACCAACATCTATCTATAATAAATTAATAAGTAGGCATATGCATTTTTTTTTTTGGTTTTAGTCGTGATAGGGTTATGTTTCAAAGTTACTTCAGATATTTAGTCTAAAAAATAATATTTGATAAAAGCTTTAGGCACTCCTTTACGCAATACATATCTCGAGCTATATATCTCCGAACTCGAGATCACTTCGCTAGTTCATCTCGAGATAGATAGCTACGAGCTCGAGATCATCTTACGACTTCTCGAATCTGACTATACTAATAACTGTTCACTACTATGAATAGCAGTCATCACTAGTTACATGACCTAAAATAATACACCTAAATAAGATAAATCTATCGACTTGCCTCTACAGGTAAGTGCTATTTTTATTACTATCCACTAATATCATGGGTAAACTGATCATGATTCCCATGACCTCCTTCCTCTATATAAAGTCTCGCCTAGGACAGGGGAAGAGATCCTGCTTTTACACACGTACAAGACCTTATAGATCATAGTAGCTTTTGTGCACCAATTCAACTAAGTCTTATGTTACTTTGAGTTAATCAAATTTAATTTAGGTCAAAATATGCAAGTTCGTGGTCCTGCTCTATTTTCTTTGTTTTCATGCGGGTAAGAGGTAATTTGAGCCAAAAGAACTCTAAGGATGAACCCTAGACCTCGAGCAGAGTAGAACGGTGCAATCATGTATATGTTTGCAGGCCGCAAACCAATCTTTGCATGCCGCAAGCCCTATTTGGAAGATCTGAAGAATGACCAAGTTAAGGAGCTGGTTTTCAAGGCTATTTGCGGGCTGCAAACAGAAGTTCCGAAAAGCCAAATTTAGAATTCTATTTAGGAAAAGGGACGGGTTTTTTTAACCTTCCTACTTCCAGCTCGAATTTTAGACTTTCTTTTAGTCATTAGAGAGGGAAAAATATAGTTCTGGATAGGAAAAGCAAGGAGAAGGAAGGAAGGATCAGATTCGAGGGTTCGTTTCAACGGTTTTATCTTTTTCTATTTCTCTTTTGCTGGTTTGATTGTAGTATGTATTTTTTACTTGTTCTTGCCATGAGAGGCTAATCCCTCTCGAGAGCTAGGAGTAAACCATGAAACTTGCTAATTAATCTAAGAATTTTTTTGAATCAATTGCTTGTTATTGTTTCTTTGATTGAATGCCTATTTTGCGATTTAAGTTGAGATTGAGAAATTAAGACCTAAACCCTAGACCAAAAGGAAACGCTAAGACCAAATCAAGTCCGAGAGGAAAGATTAGGATCTTAAAGGATTGTTAGAATTACTTGTACCTTGTTAATTGCGTAATTGCTAAGCAAATGGACTCGTAAACCTAACTTGACTTGCGCCCTAAACCATCGATTAAATTGGTGCAATATGAAGATATGACCCCCAAGTTAATTTAGGGATAGCGTTAAGAGGAGAAATCCTTCTTTGACACTACAATTAGATGTCAACATCCATAACCTAGTCAATTAAATCAATCGAACAACCATCCTTTAAGCAAGTGAATTGTAAAACTCTGAACCCTAGAATCCTATTTTCTTGATTAGATTAAATCCTTTCTCTTTTGTTACCATAGTTAATTGTTGCGTTATAATTATTAAAATTACCAAACCAATCTTAGGTAATTTAGGGTTCATATACTAAAATTTAATTTAGAAGATCGAATTGTCCTTGTGGGATCGATACCTTAAGTACCGCATCAATCAGGTTGTATACTTGCAACCTATTTGAATCGATATTTAAGTTTAAAACTTGAAATAATTGTCATATCATACCAAACCGATCACTCACATACAAATGTAGCGAAGTACATCTTATCATCATGCAGGACTATTTCTAGCACTCTCTCCATTAGAATCTCATACTTGCAAATCTGAATCTCACAACCACTATGAAATATATGGGTAATTTAAAATTACTCGTTATGAATTTAGATTCAGTCTTAAGACTTGATTTTTTTTCTAGACTGAACTCAAATACCACACCTGATATTTAAAATACATTTTTATACAAATTATTATGTGAATAATTAGGTATAATTATTTATTATAAACTATATACTCATGTGCATCTTTAAAATACTATGCAACTTTTTAAAATATCTACATGTGATGAAATGAGATGGTAAAGAATCCGAAATGGAAAAATTTTGAGGAACAATATAATAGTTTATATAAGTATGGATATGAAAAATGAATCACCCATAATAAACCCTATTTGTAAATTACCATACTCATCCTTAAACTTGGTGCGCCACCAACGCCCTCATCACTTAAGACTTATCTAAGCGGGCGCCACCAACATCCAATTTACAAACTTAGAATTTTATTAAGCATGGGTGTCATCAGCGTCTTCATAACTTAACAGAAAATTTGGCATACCGTGGCGATATCGCTCTAGGAGAGTGAACGGCTAGAAATCACGTACTCTTGATATTCTAAATCTAATAATCTATTTTACCAAAGGTAAAAAAATAAAAAATAAAAAGATACAATCTCAGTTGCCATATCAAAGTAAAAAAATAATTATCCGTAAAAGAATGAAAAGAATAGATAACAAAATGAAAAAAACTCTTTGTACCAATCAGGGGCTAAAGTAGAGCTCCCGATTTTCTCTATACCCACCAAGAGCCAAATGATAAAATCCTTTGGATATATTAAGATCTCTAATAAGCTGACTAAACAATAATATAGTAAAATAGAATAGGAACCATAACTTAATATGGCCTGCGCAGACTAAATACTGAAGGTCGAATTCTAATCACTCATTTTAGTTTGGGAAAAATAATATGATATAATAAATAATAATATTATTGGCCAAAATAGAAAGTTCTCGTGACGCTGCCGAACTCATCATGTGATGAGACCCGATAAATGACCGACAAGCAACGATACTCAAGTATACTCAGACCCAGAGGTCCCACGGACGGTCAGCTTTCGTATGTAACTTGTGGATCTGATTATACTAGACATCCGATGACTGAGACCATCCAAACCGAAGGCGTATAAACATATGCCGCAGTTTTTATTTTTATAAATTATTTTTATTTTATATGATTTTCACATGATGTATTATTTCAATAAAATAAAATGGATGAAAATTTTAACTTGATCCCTTACCGATCTCCTCAAAGGATCTAGTTTTTAATTTCTTTTAATTTTTACTTTTTCAAGAAATCGAGTTAAAAATTTAATCTCTTTTTTTTTAATCTTCTTACTCGCATTATAGCAACTTGGAATTAATTTTTTTCTTGTGACACTAAGGCTTTAATTTGTATTATATATAAACACAAGACAATAATAAGTTCTTTTTTTTTTGGTACATCATTGAAATGCAAGCAAACAAAAACCTTCTCTAAGAAGGGAAAGGAGGACTTCTTATGGGTTTTGAATTCAATGGTCCAATGAGATGTGAGAGTTATTGAATCTTTAAATATAATTATTAGCATAATTTTTAAAGCGACTGATTAAAAAAATTTTGATGTGATTGAATGATGGATATATTCATTAAATCAACTTTTTAGTTTGATGAACATCAAAAAGTACTTTACTTCTCTCTAAGAAATAATAAAGATAATTTATAAATGTTGCATCCATCTCCATGCAGCCTTCAATCAAGTCTGTCATTGTTGGACGATTGATGCACAACATCCAATGATTAGTTCGATAAATATTCTATAGGTGGTATCTTATAATATTATAATAAATGTAAATTTTAGATAACACAACACTTGCTCAGTTGCTGTAAGTTTGATCTCTTAAAAAGTAAAAAAATAAAAAAATAAAATAAAATTTTAGTTCTTTAGAACTTAAAAAAGCTCGCGAAGGAAAAGAAAGGAAAGAAAGATCCATACTTTACTCCTCAAATTCAGAATTAATCAATGGAGGAAAATTCTATACAAGTTTTGTGTCTTATTTACTCGTCTCCCTTCCCTTTTCGTTCTTTCTCCTCCATTCTGAAATAAGTAAAATCGATCGGATAGATTCAGTCACTCCTCCCCTCCCCTCCTCTCCTCTATCTGTTTCTGGAGCACAGTGTAATGGAATCAGATAGATTGAGTTTTTATCTTCATATCTTCTACTTCATCGTAAAATATCTTAAGTGCGGAAATTTGATAAAAAATAATTAATTTCTAATATGTGACTTGTTAATATTATGAATACTTTAATCCCCGATGAGTGTCAATGAACAGTAACACACCTTCTTCATCTGATTTGTAACCAGCGACTCAGTGTTTATAAATCTGATGTATGCCTACTATCACCAGCTCTGCTTTTTCTTTTTTTTTCCCTTTCTTTTCTTTTTTCGTTTCCTTTTTGTACAAATGGATTGATTTTTTGGTTTTAAACCAAACCGTTATATTTTAGACTATTTGGTTTAATTTTTCAGTTCAGTTGAAAATTTTAGTTAATTTAATTTTTATTCTTTAATTCGATTTATATTTTTATATCAGAAAAACTAAATAAATCGAATAATCTAAATTCTATCAAGTTAATTTATTTTACTTAGTATAAATAATTATCATATCTAAAATAATCTGAATATATTTATTTTTTATAAATTTTATTTAATTATTTATTATAAAAACTATCAGTATTTTTTATACATGTTTAATTAATATAATTTTAATTTAATTGAATAAAATTTTAATTTATTTAGTTAATATTTTTAAAAAGATAATTTATTTTATAATTTAATAAATCTAATAAAAAAATTTATATATGTGTTTATTTGGATTTGCTGTTTTCCGTCCGTCTTTTGTGCTCGATTTCTTCCCCTCCTGTTGCCGCCTCCACACATAGTTCTCCTGTTGATCTGCCGCGCTTTTGCCACCTGCACTTCCGCTGCTACGTGTTGGGCGCTGCTCTCTACAGGTGGGTTCCTTGGTTTCTATATAGGTGTCCTCATTTTCTTCATGTTGCCTTCTCTAAGGTTTCAACTGATTTCGGCAAAAATAGGCTTGGAGTTCGCCATTGTTTTCTGAAGCTTTTGCCTCTTTTCCTCAATTGATTGAGTAATTGCTTAGTTGTTCTTTTAACTTCGGAATTCATATTTTCCATACTCGTTATGCAAAAGCTCTCGTAGAGTGCAAAATTGCTCAGTTGTTCTTTTAATTACATCATGTTGTCGTTTCTCTGAATTTTTTTAACTTACCTCTTTTCCTCAATTGATTGGAGTAATCGTCACCATTATTTAAGAAGCATGAAGCCCCGTCATTTATGTATGTTGGCAGATCACCAGTATTTGTTTAGTGCACGTAGGATGCTTACCCATGCTCTGCCACCTCACTTTTTACTTTCGCCAGAATCTTTCCATCAAGATTTTTTTTTTCTTATAGGAAGTTCCACATTGTACTGTTACTGGTAAAATCTGGCAACTGAGGTATTCCTTATTGTAACCAGGCAGCGAATAAAGTATATAATATAATTTGCATATCTTCTTGACACATTCATCAATTGTTTACCAAATTGAACAATGGTTCTTTCTTACATAACAATTATAATGAAGTACAAAATTATAATCAGAGTCAACTAAGTATTTAAGACCACCTGCAAGGCCGAGTGAAAAGAGTAAACCACAAAAATGTCTGGCCATCTTCCCCGTGTAAAAAAAATATATAATAGACATCTAGCTTAGTAAGCAAATTGCCTTGAGAAAATTTAAGTACCAAACAATATTTAAGTTTTTAGAAAACTAGTTAAACCATGCTAGGTGTCTCGGGCTACGAAGATTTCCCGATGTTAGCATTGTGATTATGGGATCATTCTACATGCGGCGAAATCTAACATGGCCCGAGAAATCCATCTGATCCATCATAACTCAATTAACACGGCCCGAGAAATCCATCTGATCCATCCTAACTCAATTTCTAAAAAAGTCACTCAATTTTTAAAAAAGTCAAACTGATCTGATACAAATCCGATTTCAATCTAACACGACTTGAGATTAAATGACCTACAATCCAATTAAAATTAATATAAAATTTAAAAAAATCAATATGTAAATTGATTTGATTAAATTCGTTAGATTACCACATCTAGATCATTCCAACTACTAACTGCTACTGGTACCGGAGTTGACTGTTAAAAGTTAATTAAGAGTTGCTCCTGACTAGGCTTTTCCTTCTTTTTCCTTTTTGATTTTTTTAGTATTGAATTAGTTATTATCTTCACTTGCAACTCAGGCGCAAACCAAAAAAAAAAAAGATTCTAGTTGAGTTTTCATTTTAGTAAAGATGCAAGTTGAGGTTTCAATTTTATTGACATTGTTGCTATCATACTAACAATATGTATGTACTGCAGCATGTTAGGCTTCTTCTAGCAAATTGAGAGCTTTATTGTCATTTTCCGATCTGACAAATGCATTTTAAGGCTTCGTCATGAGGAATATTCATATCCCAGAGAAGTTCTAATTCTCAATAATTTTCATTCTATAGTACCGTTCTCATTGCAATTTTGTCATAGCAATCTTGATCCTATTGTTATTTGCACTTTGCAGTTTCCGTTCAGATCCGACAGGGTTTTCTGACACCGCCCACTTAAGTGCATTTATTAATCGTCCAAATTGAATGATTTTTCGGTTGGATTGAACGTGTCACCTTATGATTTACTCCTTTAATTTTCTTAATTAAGTGAGGAAATAATAAGAAGCTAATCATACTTATACCGAATTTTGAGATTAAAGTAGCACGGATCTCAACACGTGCTGCGTCGTAGACGATAGGAATTCATAATAGGGTGGGGATCACTGGCAATTGATTATTTTGATAATTTTGACAATAAATTTTTAAATAAATATTAAAAAAAATATAGATATATTAGAATTCATAATAGGGTGGGGATCACTGGGCAATTGGTTATTTTGATAATTTTGACAATAAATTTTTAAATAAATATTAAAAAATTATAGATATATTTTTATATTTTTTTACTTATAGATCGATAGTGTTTTAAATTTTATGTAATTTCATTATCACTTAATAGTTCATCAAAACTCATTAAAATTTTATATAATTTATAACGTTTATAAATTAATTATTTTTGATGGACTATCAAATGATAATGAAATTTAAAAAGTTGTTAATTTATCAGTAAAAACATATCTATAAATTTATTTATTTTTAATATTTTTTAAAAATTTATTATCAAAAATTGTTAAAATAACGCATTGTCAACCCTTCATAATATATTGTCACGGTATATCGACTCCCTTTTATCCCTAGAATAAATTCGAGGCAGGCTTCATTGCTGCATGTTGGGCCTAAAAGCTACCTTTCTTCAGCCTTCAAGCTTGCAAGTTGCGGAGACGTATCCGACTCGCGCCTGTATTTGTATACGCGTTCTTGCAAGGTTTGTAGAAAATTTTTGAATTTATGACCCAAGAGGGAATGGATTCGTCAATCCAGCAAAAATAAATGGTAGAAATGTTTCTTTACCAAATGGTCCTCCACTGAATTGTCGTCAAATAACAATTTAAATTTAAAAATTATTTTCATATACACAACGATAAAGTAACCAATAAATTGGGGTGCGATTTTACATCAGGTGGCTGTGCCCGATAAATTGGCCATATACTGTGTCATTTATAACGTAGATGATTATACACCGAGTTACATAAGTCACAATGTTATTACCTGCTATATAGATTAGAACAAGTAGAAGAATCTAAAGATCCCAAAACCAGCTCCACTTTCAATTGACCTTTTATAGCCATCGCAAAGTTCGCAACCCACACACATTCGACTCAAAAGTTTTCCTTTTCACTTGTCAAAATATCCTAACCAGAAACAAGGAAAGAAGAAAGGGAATTTCCGATGGAGAACGGCGATTCGGCCAATGGCGAAGTTCTGACCAGAACCCTAACCCGCGAGGATTCCCTCTACGGAGACGCCGTCGCCTCCCCCACCAAAGGCGAAGACTCCGATAGAATTCTACCCATAGAAGAAGACTCCTCCGCCTCCGACGCCGCCGGGACTGAGGCGGCGCTCCACCGTTTGAAGGAAGAGAAGATTGCTCTGGAGAAGGAGCTGGAGGATGTGCGCAGAGCTCAAATGTCCGTGGCTACTGAAGCGAGCAGGCTCGAGGGGCAGGTGGTTAGGCTTCAGTCCGATCTTTTTTCGGCAGAGGCGGCTGCTGAGGCGGCAGAGGGAGAGGCTAATAAGCTTAAGTCGGAGTCTGATTCGTTGAACAAGGCGCTTCAGGTGATAAGATTAAGATCCGAATTTATGATAGGGTTTAATCGGTCGAGTGTCGTGGAGTTTTCTTATTTCTTCCTTTATTTATTATTAGTTGTTGTTTAATTTTCTTATTTCGTCAATTAATTGAGGCTGTATTTGTTCTGTAGTTTTTTCGCAAAGTCATGTGCCTGTTATCAGATCCTGTGAAACTGTTAATTGGATTAGTGTCAGTGTGAAGGCTAAATTGAGAGAATTGGTAATTTCAGTCCTTGTTAGGGACATTGGGAAAAGTCTTTTACTAATTGGTCTGGTGTTTGAGCTCTTGTCGTGGTACGGCAATTAATGGAGGGTGAAGAGATAATCAATTAGATTGTTAGGTTTATCTAGTTGATCTAAGAGGGTTTTCTGGTTTGGAGAAGATAGATTCTACTGTGTAACAAAAGTGTGTTCTAAACCTTTGTAATTGAGAGTGTACCAAATTCAAGTGTTTCCTATGTAAGAAATTTCATACAGAATCTAGCTACCAACAATTACAATGAACATAAAAAGGAAATAGTATGATTGTGTCAAACTTGTGCATTGCAGTTGATAATTTACATATCAAATGCTTCTTAAATCTTACACTGATAGGTCAAAAATACTTTTAGAACTGTGTTCCTTGAGTCTTATGTTTGTTCAATGTGATCCAAATGTTTTTATTTGTTTTTTTATCATTCCCTGTACATATGTTATATGGTAATAGTACATTTAACCAATATCTAGTGTGATACTACCTACACCTTGATAAAAGGCTTTTTTTTTTGTACTAAATAACCCCTGCTACAAGATTGATGGACTGTTGTATTATTGTAGCAGCTTATTTTTCCAATCTGAAAGGCCCAGTTATTAAAAGCCAAATATGCATTTTGTTTCTGACTTTAATCATTGTCAGCACATTGAGTGTAGGAGGCAGAAGGACAGAGGAAAGAGGCAGAGGAGAAGTTTATGGTGGAAAAGGAGAAGCTGGTAGGTCAGATAGATGCATTGAAGGAGAGGCTGATGGCCTTGGAAGAGGAACTCACTGAGACCAAGCAGCACAATGCTTCCCTCCAGGTTGAGATCGGGAACAACTGCCAAAATGCTGCTGTTTCTGCTGCCCAGGCTCACCAAGGTGCCATATCTTTGTGTAATTCTCGTTGTTTATAATTAAGCATGTGTTGGATGTGCTTGTGTGCGTAACTGTGTATTGTTTGCACAGATATGGCAGAGGTGATGCAGAGGAATGCATATCTTGAGGTAGAGATTTCCAAGAAGACAGGTGAGGAAGGTGTGGTAGTGGTAAAGGAGGTGACAAGCCCGCCCAATTGGGTTGGCAATGCAGTGGCTGCATCAACTGGTGCTGTGGCGGCTGTTGTCATAATGTCCCTCTATCTTCGTCTTAGGAGGCAGCAATAGATAGATGAAAACAAATGAAATTGAAAACATAGCCAAAAGAGAAACATGAGCATTTTAATAAGACTGTTAGATGCTTTATCATATTGTTTGTTTCTATAGTCTGTTTTGTTGGTAGAGAATCTACGATAGGATTTAGGAGAGGATGTTCCTTTTTCCCCTGAAACAATTTTGATGCCGGTTACGACAATTGTTTGTTGGCTTTGCTTGTCTGATGGTTAGTGGTCATAAATTTTGTAGAACCTTTCTATTTTAAAGAAGGCTCGTACTGAAATGACACAAGTAATCATGTTCATTGTATGCACATGTTGAATGACTTGAAAGCCTTAATCTAGGGCCGTCAATAGGGTAATCATGCAAAATGTTTTTCATCTTTTTTTCCCCTTTTAATCATGAGAAAGGCTCTGGATATTTAAATTATATCACTATTAGATGTGAAAACTCACAATGTCTTGGCAAAATTAACCTATCATATTGCGAATCCTATAAATTTTGTTGTGTTAAATTATTACCCCACAATCATCGATGTATTTAGTCATTTAGATGATTCGAAGAAAAAAGAATGAAGAAACATGCATAATAAGACTTGAAAAATGAATGAATCTGCATTGCTTTTATCATAAGCACGCTTGTGATATATAGGGTTATTAATAGAAGTGCAAACAGGTCCTGTATCCACTATTATTCAGATTCGAATATGAATACAGTCGGATTATCCGATCCGTTTGCGTCCTTAGTTGTTAATTGCCGTAGACTATTATGGAAGTAATATAAATTGAATCTGAACAACACTACGTATAATTTAGCAGTTTAAAGAAAAAGATGAGAATTTAGCTCTCAAATTTTAATTCATGTTTATGAATCTTTTTATAAATTATTCTCTTGAATTTCTAATTAGCTAGTTTGTTACATCATTTGTGTATAATTCTCTATTATTAGATTTTCCTCAAGTCCTTAGAGTTCGTTTGGCAAATTAAGAATAGTTTTGGAAGAGTGTTGGAATAATATCATTTTAGAAAAGTGACAGAAGAGTGGTATTTTTTATTATTCGAAAGAGCAAAAATATCGTTTAGCAGTTGTTAATCTAAATAGTTAAAATATTTATAATTATGATACTAACAATGTTGATAATGATAATAATAATAATCATGATAAAATTATAATATAATCATAATTATATATCAAATAATAATAATCATAATTATAATAATAAAAAATAATTAACATAATAATATAATAATACTAATCATGATGATAATATAAAAATAATATAATTATAATCATAATATAATAATAATACTAGCAATGATGATAATATAATCAAATAATAAATATAATCAAATAATAATCGTTATTCTACAATAACTAAACCAATATATACTATTTGTAGCTTAGAATACCGGTTTAACACTCTTCCGAGTCTCTTTTTAGATTAAAATTCATTTATCGATAACAATATTATTTTTATTTTTTTAGAATGCCAAATAAACCCTTAGTCCTCACCGATCTACTAAATGGCGCTTATCCATAGTTCACCGATCTACTAAATGGCGCTTATCCATAGTTCAACTTTTTCTAAAAGCAAAAGGACACTGGATTTAGATCCGTTATGATTAAACCAATAGGATAGCTCAAAAAAATAGTGGTTGTCAGAGCTTTCCAGCGCAAGAAAGGCTGTTGGCACTTGGCAACATAGTCAAATACAGATCCAGTCAGAATACCCTTTCATTTTTCAAGAAATTCGGCTCGACCTGAGAATACCATCCATTGGGCTTTTTTGGATCGGGTCTTTTCATTTTTCTATCTCAGCTGATTAATAGAAGCTAAAAGCAAAGCCATACTTCGCGTAGGGATTAAGTGATCAAACTAGAAGGACTATAACATAATTTTAGAACTTGAGAGAGGTATTTTTATAGGAAGTAACGCAAATACTTTTTTTTTCCTTTTCGTCCGGCGCTGTCTATCAATATATTACAGATCCGACAAGAGTTGCGTTGTATTCACGAGCCCTCTCTCTCACACTCCAGGGGAGTTCTCTCTGTATACAACAATGGTGAGTTGTATGTATGGCAATCCATGTTTGATCTCTTGTCGGGTTTACGATCTAATTTTGTCGTTTTTTCCCTTTGCTTTCCGTTTGGATCAATCTAGGGTTTAGACTTTGAAATTTCTGTTAATTTGATCGCTTTAAATGATCTATTTACTGACTGAGTATAGCTATGGTTCCTGCCAAATGATTAAACGAAATTATCTTAGTTAATTTGGTTACAATTCAAAAAAATAGGGGAAAAATGATAAATGGAGAAACAGTATCATTTTCACAAATCGATACTTTCTCTTACGGTGAATTAGAAAAGAGCGGAGTTCATTTTTGTTTTTGTGTGTGTGGGGGGGGGGGGGGGGGGGGGTTCAGTTTGTTTGGTGCTTCTTGAGAGAGGCTTTTTTCTATGCTATGCATTCCTTAAAATTTAATTTCCGAGTATGTTATTGAGTAGAGGTTTCTTGTGACTGTCCTTTAAGTGTTCAGTCATGTGTGCTTGTATATTGAAGAAAATTTTATGTTTTTCTAACTAGGATGATCCAGAGCTTGAAGCGATCAGGCAAAGGAGAATGCAAGAGCTGATGGCACAGCGTGGCATGGTATTAATTTGGTTTCTTTTCATTTTTTCAATGTTTATTGGGATAGTCCATACAAAACTATAGGTGTGTTTCCTGACAAAATGATACTTGAATTACATAATAGGGAACTCAACAAAATGCAGGCCAACAACAGGAACAAGAAGATGCCAAAAGGTGCCTTTTATATTCTCTTCCAGTTGTGTTATTGGTTTTATTTTTCTTGGACTAAGATGACATTAATGTATTGGTAGGGAGGCAGAGGAGCGTAGGCAGATTATGCTTAGCCAGATACTTTCAACTGAAGCCAGGGAAAGGCGTAAGTTTTGTCAATGGCATTTTTGTGTTATTACTTATTAGTCAATTCATATGGTACTTCATACCAGATCTTTTAGAAAATTGAGTCTACTATTATTGAATCATATGTACTGAATTTGCTGATACAGTGGGTAGCTGGTTGTTTGTTACTATATCCAAGGGTATCCATTACCTAATTATATTATCAGCGTGTTATTCTATGCTAAAGGTTGAATATCTGAAAGCTTGGGTGCATTTGTATGAAATGGCAGTTGCAAGGATAGCATTGGTTAAGCCTGACAAGGCAAGGGGTGTGGAAGATGTTATTCTGAGGGCTGCACAGACGGGTCAGATCACTGAAAAGGTTCTACAATTATTTATATAAACTACTATTCTTGACAATTGGGAAAGTAGCCCAACTCAATGATTTCGAATCGTACAATGTATCGTGTATCGTAATATTTAGTATCGTATCATGTATTGAGTCGAATCGTTTAAGATACGCTAAGTTATTCTAAAAATTAAGTAATATAACAAGTTATAAATAAATTTTATTAAAAGAAGGTTCCATTAACTGTCTCAAATTCATATTTGAGAGTACAAGTATACACAGTTGACAATTACTTTAAAATCTAAAGGCATGGTAAAACAAATTCATTCTTGGACAGTTTTAATTAAAGAGTATACTTGCTTTCAATATAAAACACAGAACAAATAATACAGTTAATAATCTACTTTAAGCGAATGAACTTGTTTTCAGAAAAATCTTAATTAAAGAATATACTTGCTTTCAATATAAAACACAGAACAAATGTTTTTTTTCATACTCATACAAACGAGAGATTAAATAAAATTTACAGTACAAAATATAAATAATAAATTAAAATAAAAAAAAAAAAACTAACTTGGTGGTGAAGATGGTAGAAATCGTGCACAAAGAGTGCGGGGGGCAGGGGCGGGCCTATGTGAGGGCAAGCTCAGGCCCGTGCCGTTGCTTCATTCTGAAACTTAGCTGTCATAGTATTAACATTTCTGTTGGGCTGAGAGAACTAGGGAACAGTTTACATAGAGGTGTCGTCGTTTCATTTCAACTTGGGTTGTGGGATGGCGTTATTTTTCTTGGGCCTACTGTAGTGTGCCGTCGCTTGGTTGCTATCCTGGATCCGCCCCTGGCGGGGGGAGGCGAAACAGAAGTAAAATTCAGAATTTTTAATTGATGTTTATCCGTCTCGTGCGATAAGAAAATATGGAGTCGAAGCAAAACGAAGCGACAACATTAAATACTTTACGCGAAGCAACAGCAAGGCGATCGCCGATTGGCTCATCACGTATCGTTGTATCGTTCGATACGATACGATACACATATCGTACTTCCGTTGCGCAATGATTCTGCCGATTCACAAGGCATGCGATACAAGATCGCGCTACACATCGTCGATCATCAGACTCGTACCGTATTGTACGATTCATATCGTGAATCGTACGATACTGAAATCTCTGGCCCAACTATATGTACATCTTCTGCATGGCATCCAACATTTTTTATTTCCAACTCACATGTTTTTGAGGTTGTTTTCAAATATAACACTGTTTTCAATCGTATTTGGTTCATTGTTTCCAAAGCCTAAATGAGACAAATTTTGGCAGAAGTTTTGTCTTGTAGCTTTTGTGAATATGTTATGAACTTAGGAAGCAATTTAGTTGCTAAGGGGCTTTGGGTTGTTTTCCCATGGTGGGACTTCCTATGGAGCGCATCCCCAATGGGCTCTTGTTGCAATTTGCAAGTACAAAATCTCTACCTTTGTATATGTGTCCGATCATATGTACACTGTGGTAATTGTGATACTTTGTTGATATCTTTTTCATTTATTGGAAAAATTAGTAATCATGTAAGTGGATTTATATTTTTTATGTGGTAGGTATCTGAAGAGAAGCTTATCTCGCTGCTAGAGCAGATTAACACCCAGACAAGCAAACAAACAAAAGTTACTGTAAGTTAACCACACTTTTATTTAGTCCCTTGAAGCATCATGGTTTATGCCTTATGATATAATACTGGTCAAGTGGTCAGGTTGGCTGTCATCTGGTATTTGCTTTTTCTATGTTATTTGCAAGGATTGTATTGCTATTTCTGTGAGGTTATGGAATTACTCTATTTTTGGTTAAAATTTCCAGGTTCAATACTGTGACCCTGTCTTTGCCAGAAGAACCAATATGGTTTTTATCATTTACATTTCCTTATATCTGTTGGAACTTGGAACACAGTTCAACAATTGAAACATTATCTTATACTATATGGCTATATACACTTATCTTATACTATATGGCTATATACACATGATATACATGAAGAATAATGAAATTGCATCAAATTGGTACATAACCAATCTATAAAGTAAAATAGAAACTTTTTTATAATTAAATTTTTTTTTATTTAATTTTGGAAAATGCTGTCAGAGTCTGGCCAATTTAGCTGCTGTGAATGGTTTATTGCTTAGTGGTTTTTATTTTGGTTGACAGATCCAGAGGCGTAGAAGTGTGCTTGAAGATGATGATTAAGAAGCCAAGATAAACTGTGGCATCTTTTTCTAGATGCAGTTACAAATTGTGTGTAGTTCTATTTTGTATGTTTCACTTGTGTGCGGCAATGGCTGGTTTTATTGTAATTAATTCAACTGATGTTATCTTTTGCTAAAATTGGACAAACTTTCTGTTGATGTTTCTTTTATCTGAGGAAGTTCTGTAGTTTTCTTGACGTAAAATTTACTTGATTCGTATCTTACTATCTTTATTATTTTTCCGTGTCAAAATGCCAGTAATAACATTTCTCTGTGACAAAAACGTACAAAATCTCAAAATGGATAATATTTGTATGCTCCACTGGATAATATTTGTATGCTCTCTTGGAAGTTGGATCATCAGACGACGAGCATTACGTGTTCATGCTTTATTATATAGTGTATTTTATTGCCAAAATGTGAAAATTTATACTGTCTGCGTGATCGTAAGACCAAAATCTGTCAATTTGAAACACCTACATTCTTAATAACAACTCTAAGCAATATTCGCATCAAAATGCCTCACTGATGTACTACAAAAAAATTTAAGATGTGAATACCTCCTTAATAACAACTCGAGCAATATTCTCACAAAAATGTCTCGTACTAAAGTCGTAACAAAAACTGAAAGATGTGAATACTGCCTCCTTAATAACAACTGAAAACAATATTCCCACCAAAATGCTTCGTACTAATGTTGTAAAAAAAAGATGAAAGATGTGAAAGAAGCGAGAGAGGAGAAAACCATCACGCAAGAAAAGAAATTTTTATAGAAGAACAAACAAGAAAACAGTTTACGGTGGAGTCATTTCGTTGTGGAGACGGTTGAGGAGGAGCAAATTTATAGCGAAGATGGTAGAGTCGGTGGAGCAATTTCATGATGGTGATGATGGAGGGGCAAGTTTATGATTATGGAAAAGGTGATGTTAGGAACACTGATGAAAGTGGAGATGAAAGCGATGGCGGCAGAGGAGGAAGAGAAGACAGAAGAGGAAGAAAAGCAAGAGGAATGTTTGATTACTCTTTTTGGAATGGAGTGTAAATAAGTTTGTGACGTTCTAATAATTTTCTTATTTTTGTTTCTAAAATAAAGGCAATAACTTCCGTTACGATCAACTTAACCCATGACTCCAAATAATCCAAAATTAGAAACTAGACAAGTATACATCTCATTGACGTCTCACAACATGAGACTCGTTCTGTTGTAAGTACCAAGTCTGAGCGCACATGATTATGCAAGCATGAGAATTCTTTCATAAATAACCAGATCCACCAAAATACTAACACTAATCGACTTATGACATTACATATGACATAAGAATCAATTTCTTAACACTGATGATTTGCGACAAGACTAATTTTCACATATGAGATGCTAATTTTCACACATGAGATAAGAGAAGGCTCGACTTCAATTTCCCAAATAGAGGGTGTACTTATATCTTTAACATTACGCCCTCTAAAACCGTTTTAAAATGCAGATTTTATCAAAATTAAATGCAGATTTTATATCTTTAAAATGCAGATTTCAATTGGAACACGCTAATTTCAATTGGAACACGCTAATTTTAAAAGATTAATTAACACTAATCAATTAAGCTGCACCTCAGTTAAAACTCTGAATATAAAATAAAAATAAAAACAAATCACGAGACCCCATTCCCATATCCCATTCCCGCTCAAGTCACGAGTCAAAGAGTCATTAAAGAGACAAAATGGACTTTAAAAACTAACCCCACAATATCAGTTTCTTCTCCCCTAACCCACTCAATCTCTGCAAACGGCGAACCTCTTTCAACCCACTAAATTTTCGCAAATCTCCCTCCACACCGTACTTTTGTGACCCAAATTGAAGATTTTACACTGATTTTGCACGAAACTCAACCGATTCAGTCCAAAAATCATCCAATTCTCCAATTTAATACCGATATCACTGATTTCTCACCCAAAAATCATCCATCGGAAGAAATCGTGTAAAAATCAGCAAGCCCTTTATCGATCAATGACTAAGAGCATGCGACAATTTATATGCAGTCCACATAATAAGTTGGACGCGTTCAAAGATCCGCACACATATGCGCCGCATGAAACCACGTTTTATTTCATTGTCTAAAACCATATACTCATATAGTGATAATATTTAAGTTGATGAACCCGACCGACCATTGACGAAGTTTCACTATTACATGATCCAGGATATAGTATCAATGTATCATGTATTGCTAATGGGTGATGAAAATAAACTTCAACAAATTTGAAATTACCTGAAATTACATCCTTGACAGGTCTGCAATATCGCACCAAAATCACAGAACATTTAACCTAAAAGACCATTAATACAACTTATAACATGAGATTTAAAGTGTTTCCATAAGCATTGCTCTGATCTTGGCTCTCAAATCATCAGGTATGTCTGCTGAATCTTCACGGTTTTTCCCTGCATTGGACAAACTACTCTCCCTTTCATCCTCTGATCTTCTACTTGATGATCTTCTTCGCCCATCCCTATGAGATAGTCTGTGGTGCTTATCCTCCTCTTCACTATCTGAGGAACTGTGATTCTTTCTATAGTGCCTCCTCTCTCTTTTACTGGCATGCCTTTCTTTATCATCATAAGAGTGTCTCTCTCTTTTTCTCTCAAATCTTTCACTCTCTTCATCTGATGAACTAAGATACTTTTTCCGGCGCTCACTATGATGCCTATGCTTATGGCGCTTCTTGTCATGACCAGGGCTCTCTTCACAGGTTTCTTCATCAGAGTACTTCTCTCTCTTTCTCTCACTTCTTTCTCTCTCCAAAGAAGTATCATGCTTTCTGTAGCTCTTCTCATGATGCCTCTTCTCCCTCTCACTTCCTCCCTTCTCTATTTCTTCTCTCTTTCTACAATCTCCACCATCAACCTCGTTGTTACCTTCAACTTTACTAGATTCTACCTTATTAAGCAATTGTGGCAATGGGGGCCCACCACCACTCCTAATCATAGAGGCAAACATCTTTGCTCTTTTCAGCCTTTCAGCTTTAATCTTCTCTTCTTTAGATATGGAAGCAGCCTCTGATGAGACCAACGCTGCAGTTTTAGCAATTGTCTTGGCAATCCAGTCCTCATCAATTCCACTGGGTTTGTTTGAACCAGGACCTGACTTAAGCTGATCTGAATCTGCTTTACGCTGTTCTGGGTGAAAAGAAGGGCTCACACCACGAGTAGCCGCATTAACTATTGCTGCAGCCTCCTGTGTGGACAGACCAACCTTCAAGTTCTGGTTGGTGGACTCAGTTTTTTCAGGTTTTTTAATTTTGCCAAATGACATTTTGAACTTTTCAGGTACTGCTGGTTCCTCAGAAGGTTCACGAGAGGCAGTTTGACTAGGTGGTGTGGGTTCCCGCGCCCTTTTCTCTGTGCTCTTCCTATGCTGCAAATAATTATGAGATAAAATTGAGTCAGACATTCTCCATCGTGCAATATGCATAGATAACAACGACTGCAGTACCATACACCAGTTCTGACATGTTCATTAAGTTTCGCTATATATTTTTTACTTGTCCCCTATATGACATGTTTATGATCTGGTACTAAAAAAACCTAGCAGAACGGATAATAGGAAGAGAATAGGCTGAAGTTTATTTTTTCAGGAAATAATTTCTTGCTTAGCAAAATTTGGAATAACATGTGAAGGGATATGTACACTAACAAAGACAACAATAACAAGGCCCCTGCGATAACTCTCTCAGGAGATAGTCAGCTAAAGGAAGCCATTACACTATCACAAAAATAAAAATATATATGTATTTCAAGAATATTGAAAAAGAACTAATGTGTTTATATTTTGATAATACTCCAAAAAAATTCAAATTATCCATAAAAGAACTACTTTCCGTGCATCAGCAATGAGCTTGTCAACATTACTTACCTGTTGATTTCAGAGATCAAGTGTAAAACATCATTTGCACATAGTTCTTCTCAAGATGAAAGCCCAAGACATAAAAAAGAGATTATAAATTGAATAACTTTTCAGACGGATAAAAAAGCAAAAAATATATATAATGAAAAAAGGACAAACATCCATGAGCAGGAAAACAATCCACAGAACAACGTTAAAAGGTCTTTGCAAAACCATTCAGTACTATTAAGTAAACCAGAAAAGAATGTCACATAACAAAAAGATTAGTGCAAGAACATGTGTTCTGTTACTTCCATGAACTGGATATGATAAAATTACTAGTACATGGACAGTTAACAAGATCATACCTCTTTAACCTCTTCTAGAATCTTAAGATAATATGGATGGTAAGCATTTGTAGGCACCAAAAAAGGGAAATTATTAGTTGATCTGTCCTGGTTTATTAGTACTGCTTCAAGTTCCCGTCCATTTCTCTGAATAAATTCTGCAATCTTCTCCATTGCTATCTTCATCACAGAAGAAGGCTCCATCATAACTACCTGTGGCTTAGCTGGTCCCACATTGTCTGCATCTTCTTTCACCTTAACTTTAGCTATGCTAGGGTTTATTTTAGCTATACTAGGGTTTTTCTTGGCCAGAGTAGGTTTCTCTCCAGTTGATATGCGGGTTTCTTTTTCTTCATGTTTGGGCACCTTTTTCTCAAATTCCATGCCCTTGGGGGTAGGCTGAATGTTAGATGGAGGGGTGGTTACATCATCTTCGTCTTCAGCAGACCCGTAAACAGATTCAAGCAAAGACAAGGCACCTTTGTCAGAAGAAGCATCTGTTTTCAGCAAGTTAGGATTCTGAACTACGAACCGGAAGTAGGGGTGGAGGTGGTGATCTGGCATTAAGAAACCAAAAGTTGGATTGTTTCCTTGCTTGACCCGAAGAACAATTTCTGATTGACCACCATGCTCGCTAACGAACTTAGCAGTTCGAGTGATTATTTGGTGCACCTTATCTGAAGGAGGCTGATAAAAATAATTGAGTTAACAAAAGAAACAGTGTTAGTGTTGGTATTCAAATGAGTACATACACAGATAATGCATGTGTTGTATTAAATACAAAAAATTGGCAAGTTCTATTTAGGTTGGAAAATTGGATGAAGCCATGAAGGTTATTTTCCAAGTATTACTTGAGAAATTATCCTAAAACAGGAACCTAGTTGAGAGAAACTGGTAATGGTAAAAACCGTTGCATGTATACTACCTGAACAGTTCTTGACAAATAACTAATTAGTTAAATTATGCTTGAAGCACTAGACAAGATGTACAAAAACCTCTTAAATTTAAGTCATTTCATTTTTCTCCTCTCTTCTTAAATATTTTATGGTGGACCACACTACGGGTACAGAACATACAATAAAGGTCTGCTAGATACCTTTCCTTGAGTCTGGTTTATTTTAGAGACTTCTATTTTAATCCAACCCACATATACTTAGCTTACATGAGATATACTTCAGAATATGTTGTAACATCATCTCAGCACCGAGCATTGAATTCTAGAGAGAGCTGAAAAAAGAATTACCAAATAATCTACAAATAACAGTGATATGCTGTCATGTTGCAAAGAAAACTACAAAAAATTCAGTTTTTATCATGTTTGCTGCTACTTACTAGGTTGTTTAATAAACTATCAGGCAGCGGAAATGGTGGACGATAGCATGAACTGGACCCCTCCAGCTTGAGTTCAGAACCAGGTTTTGTATCCTCTTCAGTACTTCCATATGAAAAGGAAACGGCAGCATAAACACCTTGAGATTGAGTTGTCTCATCTGTATCTGAAAAAAAATGAGAGCGAAAAAGTTTGATTCGTCAATTCTTAACAAACACAAATTGTACTCAGAGTTTAGTTTAAAAGAGACATCAAAATAATTTACTTTCAAGTACAAAATTCAAGAAAAAAACATACAGAAGTTCTTACTTGAACCCGCCACAGATGTTCACCATTATACAGTGCCAACCCTGCATGCTTTGAAAATTGAGAATACAACAACATTGGGTGCCAGGGTTAAAGTTAAAGATACTGTGATAAGCCAATCACAGTGGAATTAGTTAATTTCAGTTGCCCCCTGAAACACTATACGCTTAGAACTAGAAGTACAAATGCAGTGCGCAATTCCAGAAAATATCACTCGAAAAGAAATTAAATCTATTTCAAACATTTTTTCTTTTTTTGTCTCTTTCCTTAAACTTTTTTTCTTTTTTTGTTTCTGTTTCCTTAAACTTTTTTCTTTTTTTGTTTTAACAAATATATCGACAACTAGAAGCCCTCCGTTTTTGACTACTTGCTCATCAAAACACCCCTTAAACCAACTATCATTATGCAAAAACCCCATAGAATCTTCGGAAAGAAAGCGAGAGAGAGAGAGAGATACATAGAGGAGGGGGAGGGAGGAAGAGAGAGAGAGAGTATACCATCAGGACCCGATCTATTCTCTGATGGTAGATCGAGGAATCGTTCCCGATCGACCACCAGCTCCTCAGCCACCTCTTCCTCGGATTTATATACGTAACCAGGCTTAGGTCTGGGAGGCACTCGGTCGAGAAGGTGGCGCACGTCATGGCGGTCTATGAGGAGAGATGGATCGGCGCCCCAGGGCACGAGTGCCGCGGCGGAGTTGACAAAATTTGCAGCCGCGTCGTCGTCGAAGAGAAGCGCATGGCGCCCAATAATTGAGAGATTCGCCATTTGATGGGCTCTCTTCGGAGATCGCTTGTTAGGCTAGGGTTAGGGTTAAGGTGAAGGTTTGGGGAATAGAACGCGGTTAATATGCGCTCCGGAATGAATCGATGCTGGAGTTTGAGGAGAAGGAAAATCGGATAGACCCGGTCCAGCAGTCGGGCGATCGTCGGGTGAGTGGGTAGATGGGCTCATGGGCACGTATTTTTCCCGTACGGAATCTCGGTCGATTTTAAATTTTACTTTTATCACTCTTATTATTAATAATATAATTATTATAATTATTATATACTAAAAAATTGCGATCTGAGTCGTTGTTATCTTGTTACAACTATAAAGAGATTCACGCCTAGGGGTGTCAATGGGTCGAGTCGGGTCAGATCGGGTCATATTATTTTATTTTATTTTTTATCCGATATGAACCTGATCTGATTAAATTCGGGTCAAAAAATCTTGATCCATACCCGACCCGACGGGTCTCGAGTCAATCAGACCCAACCTGTGTAAAATAATTAATTATTTATTAATTATTTTTATATAATTTTAAGTAATAAAATATTAATTAATTTATAATTAATCTTAATTAGTATATATTTAAACTTTAATTATTACTAAATTATAAAATTACTTCAAAAAACATAATTAATCGAGTCGGGTCGGGTTGACCCGATCCGATTCGGATCAAAAAAATAAATCCGTACCCGACTCATTTATTTTCGGATCATATCGGATTAGATCGGATTAACCCATCGGGTCAGATCAATAATTGAGACCCTGATCCCCTACACACGCCACAAAGTAGAAAACAAATTCATGCCTAAGACTTAATTCCTAAAATGGCGAGCTGGCCATAAGGCTATGTTCATATGTCAAGAATTTGGTAGAAAATTACTTGAGATCCCCAAATTTTCTTCCCAGTAGACTATACAACAACCAAAAACTTTCTATATCAATCTATTTTTTTCATAGCTGCTGACTTTTCTCATTGAGAACTCATTAGCATCATTGATGAAATTCCTATCCAACTATTTCTTTCTCATTAAATATATTACAGCCAAACAACCCAATCGTTCTCACTCTCGTTAAATATATTGTAGCCGAACATGCCATAACTGAGTCTAATTAAATTGGACTCAATTATTTTTTCTCCAAGATATTATATAGAGTGGTATAAGAAAATGGGAAAATAATCTAACTTGCCGAGGAAAAAAATACCTACCGAACACTTGTTGGGAAATTTCTCCCGTTGGATCAAATAATCCACCAAATCCCTTTCATGGGTGCATCCGAATAACCTCTGACAGAAATTTGATTAATAGAAAAAAGAATGATCATGTGTTATGTTTCTTTTTTAGGGTTTGTTCGGACGCATTTATTTTGATGAGAATGAAATTAGATGAGTATGGATTTCATATATGAAGTTTTGTGGGTTTTCAATGTTGAATTGATGGCTGGAAAACAAAAATTAAATCCAACTCAATTATTTTTTTTATTTTTTGGGTGATATTGATTGGGTACAATTCCCCAAACTCATCCAAAAAACACCAACCGAACACCATTCTGAAAAAAAAAAACATCAATCAAAACTCCCATGTAATCCCAGTACAACCCCAGTACAACCCTAGTACAACCGAAGAGGTCCATATGGTCTTATGCGTAGTGATTTGTCGGCGGGTATCGTGGATACGGGCCAGGTACACCCGCGGCAGGTAAGGCGGGCACGGATAGACGGGTTTTTTTTCAAAATTGTACCCTACCCGTCTCATACCCGTGCCCGTCGCGGGTACACGGGTACGGGTACGGCTACGGGGGTACTCGGGCACACGGGTCGGCGGGTCAAACATTATAACGGTTTCAGAAATCGTTATAACGGTTTCTGAAATCGTTATAACGGTTTCAGAAACCGTTATAACGACGGGTACGCGGGTACGGGTACGGGCACGGGCGGCGGGCATGGGCGGACGCAGGATTTTAGTCAGGGGGGGGCAAATATCGGATTGTAATAGCTTATCGGGTTTAAATCCATTAACTAATCGGGTACTAAATAAAATAATAATAATTTAATATATATTCTTACCTAATAAAAAAATTATTAGAATAATAGCATTTTATATATTAAAAATAACAATAAAATAAAGCTCAAATGCGGGCGGGTAAATGGGTACGGGTACAACGGATTTTTTTCCAAAAAAACTGACCGGCCCTTCTCAAACTCGTACCCGTGTACCCGCCTATACCCGAGCACGGGTACGGGTTGTACCCAGCGGGTTTTAGCAAACCTCTACTTATGCGTAGTAACAAATTCATAATAATTAATAATAAAAATAAAATATACATTAACGTATTAAAATTTAATAAATATATAAAAAAATATAAAGTTCCTATAATAATATATAATGTATTTTATTCATGAATAAAAAAAATTTTATTAAAAAAATATATTATATATTAAATTGATGAATTATTCGTGAAATATCCGATTATGAGTACAAAATAAATTATTCATGAATTATGTTACTATGTTAAATATCCGATTCAAACATATAAATTTGATTTTTTTTAGTGGGCTCTCAAGCGCTAGAGGTCTAGGAAGAAGATCGTGTTTTGATCGGAACCACCATCTATTTTTTACTAAACGGTGGATATAAAAGCTTCAGTCGTTAATATATTACTTTTTCTTTGATTTGGACTTTATAGCACCAGATCACTTTCATACAAACATTTTGTATATATACGTGAATCGATCACGTATATAACTATTATCTATCCAATAAGTAGATTTGCATCTATGATAAGATACATTTCATATCAAAGCGAAATCTAATTTACCTCGCTCATACAAACATTTTGTATATATATATATATATGTGAATTAGTCACATATATAACTATCGATTCTTAATTCTTTATTTTTGCAAATATATCTTTCTTCTTTACTTATACCGTAAAAAACATATAAACATTTTATATGGTTTCAAAACAGTTAATTCTTTTTGGTACGAGAAAGCAATTTGATAACGTGACAAAGTTCCTTTTGGGCCAGTTATCAGGACACGTAAAAGGGGCTCCCAGGAAAGATTGGGGTCACGAGGACCACTTTAAATTCAATCTTTTCTAGATTTAAACCATCTCTTTCAAAGTGTGGAGATCAACAAATCTTACTCGTACTTTATTGCTTCATCACATTCATAGATATACTTTTCATAACCAAGGTTTTCGAAAAAAACAAAAGAGTTATATTTGTCATGCTTCGAAAGCGCAAAAGTAATTTGGTAACGTGACAAAGTTCCTTTTGGGCCAGTTATCAGGACACGTAAAAGGGTTTGTCGAAAGAATACCGAAGGTATCCACTTCCCATCTTTCTTTGACATCACCTTATCTTTTATGTGTGGAGATCAACAAACTCTTACTCGGGTACTTTATTGCTTCATCACATTCTTAGATATACTTTTCATAACCAAATATTTCCGAAAAAGCAAAAGAGTTACATTTGCGATGCTTCGAAAGCGCAAAAGTAATTTGGTAATGTGACAAAGTTCCTTTTGGGCCAGTTATCAGGACACGTAAAAGGGCTTGTCAGAAAGAATACCGAAGGTATCCACTTCCCATCTTTCTTTGACATCACCTTATCTTTTATGTGTGGAGATCAACGGCTTTACTCGTGTACTTTATTGCTTCATCACATTCTTAGATATACTTTAACACAATCGAAAGTTTTCGAAAAGAAAGCGTAAAGAAAGTATAAAGAAAGCTTAAATCTATTTTAACTTTCTTAGTCGACAGAGCCGAACCAAGAAAATCCAATTTTATTTGGTTTGGACTTTAAGTCGCAAATCTAAGAATTAAACCGATACTTGGGTATATGCATCTTATTTGCATAAGATATAACCTTATAGAAAATCAATTAGCGAGAGAGCCTTTGCTCTGATACCACTGTAGGGATTCGGAATGCCCAAATCCCGTTAATGCTCAAGTCATGGAAAGACCGTAGAACAAAAATTTTACTTCTACTTAAGTTAGGGATTAAAGTATGTCGATAATAACCGAGAGTTACGTACATTTAATCCTTTACAAAAGACGTAAAATATTATTTTACTTCTAACTTAAGCTTAGGGTTAAAGTGATGTGTCGATGATTACCGAGAGATACACACCTCTTTAAACCTTTATTGATCTACTCCATGATTGATTTCTAAAATATTAATCTACTTAACAATTAAATAGATTAACATAAGATGTTATACCTCGCTTCCAAATTTCAATTGGAATGAAAATCGGCTTGTCTCGAGCACCAAACGTCTCGATGCCTCGTAGGTTATCCACCAGGATCGACTGAGAGAGCGGTTTATTTCTTTTGCCGTAAATACCGTAAACCGCGGTTTTTCGCAAAAACACTATTCACCCGAGAAAAAGACGAAATAGTACTATTCACGACTCGCAGAATTTCGTTTCACAAATGTGCGTAAATACCGCAACTTTCGTAAAAACACTATTCACCGATCCCGTGAATTTCGAAACAACCGTATACCTTAGGGAGAGAAAAGTAGAATCGATTTGGTGTAATTTTCTCTCTCACCCCACCCCTATTTATAGCCAAATTTGGGATTGCAAAATTACCAAAATACCCTCGAGGATGATGTCATGGATGATGTCATATATGATGTCATGGATGATGTCATATATGATGTCATGGATGATGTCATGGATGATGTCATATATGATGTCATGGATGATGTCATGCATGATGTCATCTAAGGTCCAAATTTACAAGTTTGCCATTGGGCTTTTGGCCAAATTACCGAAATACCCTTGGGCTTTTGGATTTTGGGCTTTTTCGATTTTGGGCTTTTAATTATTAATTAAGGCTTTAATTATTAATGGACTTTTGGCCCATAATTCAAATCCATAATTAACATTTAAAATCCAAATCAAATATATATATAATTGTCATCTACAATTATATTTTTCTCATTGTTGTTTATTAATTTATACGACGTGTCCAACACGTTATAAATTCAATCGATTTTTGCTTCTTGTCATCTCTATGACAAATATAATTATATCATATATAATTAATTATAATCATCTTATTATTAATTATAAACAATTTATAATTAATCAATAAGATTCTCCGATTAACTCCTATATACGGTGTGACCGACAGATCCGTGTTATGTTGGTAAATAGAGTTAAAACCGTTTTAACTTCTATAATCATAGAGGCATCCGACGAATGCACTATGACCATCCAATTACACAGATGATGATGTCTTGTACAATATCATGATCCAAGAAACTATTTACTTGTGTTTAATTCTTTTGTCTCATAGCTTTATCGATCGGTTTCAAGGTAGGTATGTGTCATCCTTGCAAACTTAATCTTTTCTTGATCCCGAGTAAAATATCAAATATAATTACTCTTGTAATTATACTTGCTAGCGATAATCTTACTCTATCAAGGGGCCCAAAGATGCTATAACTCATATAGAAATATGAGGGACAATAGTACTTTTGGCAAACCATCTCTTCCTCCGCATAAGTTATGTATACCGAAGAGCTACCTTTATAGCCACCTTTACGGATAACGTTTGGTAGAAATCACACACATACATATCCTATGTAGGAAAGATGAATACCTCATACTTTAGAATTTAACACTGAATGAAAACATTAATGACACGAACACAATTCCATTTAATGTTTCATTCGAATTCATCAAATACGATGTTCCTAGAACATCTATCTATGTGATTAAAATGACAACTCTTTGTCTATGGTCTGTAAAACTTGACCATCATTTAATCCACATACTAACCTGATAACGGTTAATTAGTGTTCCTGCTAATTACCTTGGTTAGTGACTTTTAAGAGTATATTCTATATTATGAAGTTTCACAATTCCAGTCATGAACTCGGAATGATTCATAAATTCAATAATACTCAAGGAAACAAAATATCGTTTAAATATCCAATTCATGAACAAAGCTTTATATAACAAATTTATCGTATTATTGACTTCAAGATTATTACAAACTAACAATCTCCCACTTAAGCTTGGAGTCAATCATATTGAGCCATGCCTTATACAAATCTATAAATCTCTCAGATTTAAAAGATAATCTCACAGCCAATCTCCTATGTGTCTCAAACCCATAGAAGATGTGTGCAACTGGTGCTTGGCTTGAGGTAGAGGTTTCGTAAGTGGATCAGCTGTGTTGCCAACTGTGTCAATTTTACAAATCTTTACGTCGCCTCTATTTATGATTTCTCGTATGAGGTGATAACGTCGCAGGACATGCTTGGATCTGGAGTGTGATCTCGGTTCCTTGGCCTGAGCTATAGCTCCATTGTTGTCACAATAGAGGTCTACAGGGCCCTGAACACTGGGAACCACTCCTAGTTCACTAAGGAATTTCTTGATCCAAAAACCTTCTTTAGCTGCCTCGGAGGCGGCTATGTACTCAGCTTCGGTGGTTGAGTCTGCTGTGGTCTCTTGCTTGGAACTCTTCCAGCTCACAGCACCGCCGTTGAGTATGAACACGTAACTGCATCGCGACCTTGAATCATCTCGGTCAGTTTGGAAACTTGCATCTGTGTAACCACTCACCACGAGTTCCGAGTCACCACCGTAGATGAGAAACATATCCTTAGTTCTTTTCAAGTACTTAAGGATATTCTTTGCAGCATTCTAGTGCTCCATGCCTGGATTAGCCTGATATCTACTCGTCACACTCAAAGCGTACGAGACATCAGGGCAAGTGCACAACATGGCGTACATGATAGAGCCAATAGCTGAAGCATATGGCACTCTACTCATTATACTTTGCTCATCAGTTGTCAAAGGACACTGAGTCTTGCTAAGGCGTGCACCATGATTCATTGCGTAAATCTTTTCTTAGAATTTTGCGTCTTTGAACCGATTCAAAGACTTTATCAATGTATGTACTTTGACTTAATCCAATAAGTCTCTTAGATCTATCTCTATAGATCTTTATGCCTAGTATATAGGCAGTCTCGCCCAAATCTTTCATTGAGAACACTTTCTTTAATGAAGATTTGGTCGATCTGCAATAGGGGAATATTATTTCCCATTAAGAGTATATCGTCCACATAGAGGATTAAAATAGCGATGACACTCCCACTAGTTTTCCTGTATACACAATGTTCTTCTTCGCATCGACGAAGTCAAACCATTTGACTTCTTCGTCAAATCAAAGATTCCAACTCCGTGATGCTTGCTTCAATCCATAATGGATCGAGAAGCTTGCATAACTTCCCAAAGATTCTTTGGATCCTCAAAACTTATGGGTCGTATCATATACACGTCCTCTTCCAAATTTCCATTTAGGAAGGCGGTTTTGACATCCATCCGTCATATTTCATAATCATGAAATACGATAATTGCTAGGAGCATCCGAATTGACTTAAACATAGCTACGGACGAAAAGTTTCATCATAATCTACGTCGAGAATTTGCTTGAAACCTTTCGCTACTAGCCGTACTTTGTAAATGATCATATTATCATCCATGCTGTTTTTCTTTTAAAAAACCCACTTGTTAGCTATGGGTTTTACCCCAACAAGTGGTGCAACCAGTTCCAAACCGTGTTGTCATACATGGATTGTATTTCGGATCTCATGACCTCCGGCCATTTATCGAGTCGGGTCTATCCATTGCTTCGCATAGGTCAAAGGATCTTCAAGATCAAATACGAGACTTCATGCGGTCCCATGTACCTTTCGGTGCACGGACATCTATGTGACCTTCATAACACTTGTTCTTCAGTTCGAACTTCATCCACATCGGTATGCGGATTTAGTTCTATTTCAACTTGCGTTGAAGTAGATGAGCTCGGGACCAGAACTTCTTCCACAACTATTTGTAGATTTGGTTCTTCCAAATGCTCATTAGTAGAAGAATCAAGTGGTGGGTTTATCGATCGATATCGAGATATTATATTGTGTGATGTATCTTGAATTTCTTCAAGTATTACATTACTCCCACTACTTCCTTTTGCGAGAAACTCTTTCTCCAAAAATATACCATGACGAGCAACAATTATCTTGTTCTCGGACTGATAATAGAAGTAATATCCTTTCGTTTCCTTAGGATACCCTACGAAAAAGCATTTGTCAGCTTTGGTCCAAGTTTGTCAGAAATCGAACGTTTGACAAATACCTTGCGACCCCAAATTTTAAGATAAGACATATTTGGTACCTTACCAAACCATAACTCATATGGAGTCTTTTCTACTAACTTGGATGAAACCCTATTTATTGTTAGTGCAGCAGTTTCTAGTGCGTGCCCCCAAAATATTTTTAGGAGTGTGGTATTACTCATCATGGAACGAACCATGTCTAACAGAGTTCGATTCCTCCTCTCAGAAATACCATTCCATTATAGCGTTCCCGGAGGTGTGAGTTGTGAGACTATCTCACATTCTTTTAAGTACATTATAAACTCATAACTTAAGTATTCGCCTCCACGGTTACGTAGTAAGGCCTTAATACATTTATTCGGTTGATTTTCTACTTCGATCTTGAATTCCTTGAACTTTTCAAAAGATTCGGACTTATGTCTCATCAAGTAGACATAACCATATCTACTTGTAATCATCAATAAATGTGATAAAGTAGCGATCACCGTTTCTTGTACAAGTACTCATTGGTCTGCATACATCTGTGTGTATAAGGGCTAATAAGTCACTTGTCCTTTCGCCCTTCTTGGAGAAAGGCAATTTGGTCATTTTTTACGTAAACAAGATTCACAATATTAAAATTATCAAGAAGTCCAACTTCATGTAACTTTTGATGTGTTTCTCGTTTATATGACCAAGGCGATAATGCCATATGAAAGTCATATTTTCATGAGATGTTTTGAGTCGTTTATTGATGTTAAATATAGGTTTGTCTATTTCCAGTATATAAAAATCATTCATCATAAAAGAAGATCCATAATATAACTCATCTTTGTATATAGAACAACCATTGTCCTTTATAACAAAAGAGAAACCATTCATCTCTTGACATGAGATTGAAATAATGTTTCTGAAAATACTTGGAACAAAATATAGATTTTCAAGTTCCATTACAAGCCCGCTAGGCAAACACAACTCTATACTTCCGACTGTTACGGCTGCAACTTGTGCACCGTTTCCAACTCGGAGTTGTATTTCCTTATTACGTAGTTTCTCCTATTCTTTAGTGCCTCTATATTTGAACAAATATGAGCACATGATCCAAAGATATCCAATACCCAATCATGAATAGAGGTAACAACGTTAACTTCAACAATAAAAATACACGAAGTTGAAGTCTTGGGAACTTTTCCCATCCTTACATCTCCGGATACTTAGGCGGTTCCTCTTCCAATGACCCTTACTTTGATAGTAAAAGCGATCGAGTAGAAGAGGCTTTTGCTTTGGGAGTGTTCTGATTAGGAACCATCTTCCCTTTATCCTTGTACTTAGATGCCACTTTGGGAGTCATTTTGCGTTTCATCTTTTTAATTTTCCTCGTACCTTCTTGGATCACGAGGATAGAAGAACTCTTCTTCATCTCCCCATCAGTGATCCTCAACATCCCTTGGAGCTCCTGCAAGCTCTTGTTCATTCCTAGCATATGATAATTCTGATGAAATTAGAATAGCTAGGAGGAAAGAGTTTAGGATAACATCCGTAGCAAACTCTTTGCTCGATGACCGTTAAGCTTCTCCAACTACTCAACATCGCTCGTCATACGGAGCATGTGAGTGTCAAGAGAAACCGCCCTCGGTCATCTTATGACTCGAATAAAGATTTAGTCACCTTAAATTTCTTGACCAAGAAACTTTGTACATCAAGCTCATCTTCTTTGTGCTTGTTGTACATGGTGACTTCATTTGTTGTGCAGCCTACTGCAGGCTGTGCAGGGATTAGTGTGTTAAGGACGTACTCGAGTTTCTCATGTCTTAGTATAATTATGAGCGCACGGAACATATTAGTAAGAGTTTCTTTAGCCATGTGCTACAACGTTTAAAATGTAAAGATTTTTAGCTTTGTTCATGTAATGTCTTATTTCAAATAAAACTCTCACTACAAATTTGTTCTATTCCCGTTTGTAGTTAGGACCAAGATCCCTATTTTCATTGATAATCAAGTTATCGTTGAATAACTCGTTTATTAATTATCTTAGGTAAGCAACTCTTTGCTAATCACATCTCTATGTGATTCTTGGTTTCGCTAAACATCATATGTTTTAACGAAACTTTGCCCCAAGCCCAAAACTGTTTTGGAAATCATTGGTAAGTAACCTCACTCTATTTGGTTCGTTATGTCGGACATAACCCTCGAAAACCAAAGGTAAAAGGTGACGCCATGAGTATGTCACGTCTCGCCAATGAACAATGATATACGAGACGAGTAGGTAGGGCATATTACTTAATTTTTGGGTTTAACATCGTAACGATCGGTTGTTAAACCGACTTTAAACAACTTACGAACACGTAAAAGATGTACGCGAAAGACCACCGAAAGTTCCTTTTCCGTCTTTCTTTGACACAACCTTCCTTCACGGTTTCTTAAAAATGATAAATCTAATTTACACAAGTTATAATTAGTCGGTTTATTAAGTGACTTTAAACGGACTTATGAACACGTGAAAAGACGTACGCCGAGAAAGACCATTGAAAGTTCCTTTTCCGGTTTTCTTTGACATAACATTCTTTCACTGTTCCTTAAAAATGATAAATCTAATTTACTCATTTATTATCAAAGCGGTAAATCCAATTTACCAGCTCATACAAATATTTTATATATATATACGTGAATCAATCACGTATATAACTACTATCTATCCAATAGGAGTAGTTTTGTGTCTATGATAGAACACATTTCATATCAAAGCGGTAAATCTAATTTATCAGCTCATACAAACATTTTGTATATATACATGAATCAGTCACGTATATAACTATTATCTATCCAATAGAAGTAGATTTGCATCTATGATAAGATACATTTCATATCAAAGCAGTAAATCTAATTTACCTGCTCATACAAACATTTTGTATATATATATATATATATGTGAATTAGTCACATATATAACTATCAGTTCTTAATTCTTTATTTTTGCAGCTATATCTTTCTTCTTTACTTATACCGTAAAAAACATATAAACATTTTATATGGTTTCAAAACAGTTAATTCTTTTTGGTACGAGAAAGCAATTTGATAACGTGACAAAGTTCCTTTTGGGCCAGTTATCAGGACACGTAAAAGGGGCTCCCAGGAAAGATTGGGGTCACGAGGACCACTTTAAATTCAATCTTTTCTAGACAGAACCATCTCTTTCAGGTGTGGAGATCAACAGCTCTTACTCAGGTACTTTATTGCTTCATCACATTCATAGATATACTTTTCATAACCAAGGTTTTCGAAAAAAACAAAAGAGTTATATTTGTCATGCTTCGAAAGCGCAAAAGTAATTTGGTAACGTGACAAAGTTCCTTTTGGGCCAGTTATCAGGACACGTAAAAGGGTTTGTCAGAAAGAATACCGAAGGTATCCACTTCCCATCTTTCTTTGACATCACCTTATCTTTTATGTGTGGAGATCAACAAATTCTTACTCGGGTACTTTATTGCTTCATCACATTCTTAGATATACTTTTCATAACCAAATATTTCCGAAAAAGCAAAAGAGTTACATTTGCGATGCTTGAAAGCGCAAAAGTAATTTGGTAATGTGACAAAGTTCCTTTTGGGCCGGTTATCGGGACACGTAAAGGGCTTGTCGAAAGAATACCGAAGGTATCCACTTCCCATCTTTCTTTGACATCACCTTATCTTTTATGTGTGGAGATCAACACTCTTACTCGGGTACTTTATTGCTTCATCACATTCTTAGATATACTTTAACACAATCGAAAGTTTTCGAAAAGAAAGCGTAAAGAAAGTATAAAGAAAGCTTAAATCTATTTTAACTTTCTTAGTCGACAGTGAGCCAGAACCAAGAAAATCCAATTTTATTTGGTTTGGACTTTAAGTTCAAATCTAAGAATTAAACCGATACGGGGTATATGCATCTTATTTGCATAAGATATAACCTTATAGAAAATCAATTAGCGAGAGAGCCTTTGCTGCTTCGATACCAATCGTAGGGATTCGGATGCCCAAATCCCGTTAATGCTCAAGTTGCGGAAAGACCGTAGAACAAAAATTTTACTTCTACTTAAGTTAGGGATTAAAGTATGTCGGATAATAACAAGAGTTACGGACATTTAATCCTTTACAAAAGACGGTAAAATATTATTTTACTTCTAACTTAAGCTTAGGGTTAAAGTGATGTGTCGGATGATTACCGAGAGATACACACCTCTTTAAACCTTTATTGATCTACTCCATGATTGATTTCTAAAATATTAATCTACTTAACAATTAAATAGATTAACATAAGATGTTATACCTCGCTTCCAAATTTCAATTGGAATGAAAATCGGCTTGTCTCGGAGCACCAAACGTCGATGCCTTTCGTAGGTTATCCACCAGGATCGACCGAGAGCGGTTTATTTCTTTTGCCGAAATACAGTAAACGCGGTTTTTCGCAAAAACACTATTCACCCGAGAAAAAGACGAAATAGTACTATTCACGACTGCAGAATTCATTTCACAAATGTGCGAAATACCGCAACTTTCGTAAAAACACTATTCACCGATCCCGTGAATTACGAAACAACCGTATACCGGGAGAGAGAAAGTAGAATCGATTTGGTGTAATTTTCTCTCTCACCCCACCCTCTATTTATAGCCAAATTTGGGATTGCAAAATTACCAAAATACCCTTGAGGATGATGTCATGGATGATGTCATATATGATGTCATGGATGATGTCATATATGATGTCATGGATGATGTCATGGATGATGTCATATATGATGTCATGGATGATGTCATGCATGATGTCATCTAAGGTCCAAATTTACAAGTTTGCCATTGGGCTTTTGGCCAAATTACCGAAATACCCTTGGGCTTTTGGATTTTGGGCTTTTCTGATTTTGGGCTTTTAATTATTAATTAAGGCTTTAATTATTAATGGACTTTTGGCCCATAATTCAAATCCATAATTAACATTTAAAATCCAAATCAAATATATATATAATTGTCATCTACAATTATATTTTTCTCGATTGTTGTTTAGTGGCAATTTATACGACGTGTCCAACACGTTATAAATTCAATCGATTTTTGCTTCTTGTCATCTCTATGACAAATATAATTATATCATATATAATTAATTATAACCATCTTATTATTAATTATAAACAATTTATAATTAATCAATAAGATTCTCCGATTAACTCCTATACGGTGTGACCCGACAGGATCCGTGTTATGTTGGTAAATAGAGTTAAAACCGTTTTAACTTCTATAATCATAGGAGGCATCTGGCAGAATGCACTATGACCATCCAATTACACAGATGATGATGTACTTGTACAATATCATGATCCAAAACTATTTACTTGTGTTTAATTCTTTTGTCTCATAGCTATCGATCGGTTTCAAGGTAGGTATGTGTCATCCTTGCAAACTTAATCTTTTCTTGATCCTGAGTAAAATATCAAATATAATTACTCTTGTAATTATACTGCTAGCAGATAATCTTACTCTATCAAGGGGCCCAGTGATGCTATAACTCATATAGAAATATGAGGGACAATAGTACTTTTGGCAAACCATCTCTTCCTCCGCATAAGTTATGTATACCGAAGAGCTACCTTTATAGCCACCTTTTACGGATAACGTTTGGTAGAAATCACACACATACATATCCTATGTAGGAAAGATGAATACCTCATACTTTAGAATTTAACACTGAATGAAAACATTAATGACACGAACACAATTCCATTTAATGTTTCATTCGGGGTCAATCAAATACGATGTTCCTAGAACATCTATCTATGTGATTAAAATGACAACTCTTTGTCTATGGTCTGTAAAACTTGACCATCATTTAATCCACATACTAACCTGATAACGGTTAATTAGTGTTCCTGCTAATTACCTTGGTTAGTGACTTTTAAGAGTATATTCTATATTATGAAGTTTCACAATTCATGTCATGAACTCAGAATGATTCATAAATTCAATAATACTCAAGGAAACAAAATATCGTTTAAATATCCAATTCATGAACAAAAATAATGATGATGATAATAATAATAATAGTAAAATAATAATCATAATAGTAAGATAATAATAAAAAATTATAATAACAATCATAATTATAATAATATAATAATAATAAGTAATCATAATTTTAATAATATAATCATAATATAATAATCATAATCATGATAATAATAATTATAGTCATAATCATAATAATATAATAATACAAATATAATCATAATCATAAAAATAAAAATAATTATAATTATATAATAATAATAAATTAATCATCACTATAATCAACATATAATAATATAATACAACATAATAAAATAATAATAAGTAATAATAATCATAATCATAATCATCATAATATAATAATATAATAATAAATAATCTTGATCATAATAATATAATAATAAAATAATTATATTTATATTCATAATATAATAATATAATATTAAAATTATATTTATAATAATAATAAATAATATAATAATACTAATGGTAACGATAATATAATAACAATAATGATAATAATAATTTAATAATAATAATATAATGATAATAATAATAATAAATAATAATCATAATATTAATATAATAATAAATTATTATCATAAATATAATATAATAATATAATAATACTAAATCTTAATCATAATCATAATATAATAATATAATCAAACAATAATCGCTATTCCGACGAGAGCTAATCCGGTATTCCACCTATAAGTTGGTATACCGGATTAGCACTATTCCGCACTCTTCTACTTAGTCTAAAATTCGTTTGGCAAATTAATTCGTCGAAATAGCTATTTTATTCCAACTTTTGCTATTCCATTGAGTGCCAAACACTCCCTTTAAGAACTTACGTGATTGGAACTCCATAATTAATCACATGAATTCATTAACAATATTTAATAAAATTTTAGAAAATAAATAATTTTCTGAATAAAATATGTAGTCACAAAATTACTGACCCTTTTATTCGCCGTTCAACAAAATTGATGGTCAGGGTAAAGGATTTCAGGTCCTGTTACCCATTAAGAATAGCAGCAGATGTGGTTCGATTTTGATCTACTTCTATTCTTATTCGTATTTTGTTGGAAAAGCAAGAACTGTGGAGAGTAATAGAAATCATTGATTAACTTTCTAGTAGAAAATAAAATAAGGAGCATTTAGTGAAAGTTAGTCTACTTATCCCTACTTATCTTTCTTGTCTCAAATATATACAAACTGCACTTCAGAAGTTCTTCAAAAAAATCTTGTTACGTGGATTATCATTTTGAAGTACATTAGATAAATGTGTGCAACAAAAGCTAAGAATGTGTTTTATAATTTGAACGTGAGATCTTCAATAAGATCACTAATAAGTAAGCATGAATAATGATCCATTATTTTTTTTATGAAACTAATGTGTATTAAATATTAATTTAAGAGAGTAATTTCTAAAAGTGTTGAAGTACATCTCTGCTTTGTGTCTCGCTGCGTACTCTTAGAAGGGTTGAAGTACATCTCTTGGATCTCAACAGATATTTTCTAAAAGAGAAGGGATTCAATTACCACCATTTTAGTGCCACATCGGTGTCATTAAAATTAAATATTAAATAACTATTATTTAAATTCTTAAATAATAAAATTAATTGAAAAAATATTTATTAAATATCATCTTATATATGTATACAAAAAATTATATTATTTCGATATTATTTATATAGGCATCAAGCGTTAATAAAATCAACGGACCAAATTTTATAATTTAGACACGTTACTTGATGGCTATTCAAATGAAGTTAAAATTTTATGATTTTTTCATATACATACAATTGAGATGATATAGAATACATCTAACGGTTCACATTTTTAAATTTATACATGAATAAATAAATAAGCACCATGGACACCAAAAAAATGGTAATTTAGATCCCTTCTCTTTCTAAAATTATAATATGATGATCCTCTTAAAAAATCTCATAAGAAAATAGGATATATAACTATTTCATCTGAAAACACATCCTTTTTCATGGTCTTTTGTCATTTTAACTATGATTATTTTATAATTCATCATAAATTTCGTATAAGTCTTAAAAACTCTTATCTAAAAATCACATCATTTGCATATATTTGTTCTAAAACATAATATTAAGTGGTTAAGACTGCATTCATAAAAGTTTTTGCTATTACTAGTTAAGTGCCTATCGGGAAGAGCAAAAGACAGCACAATAATAATTTCTAGTTGGGATGTTAGTCCCAAGACAAAGGCAATTAGTATAGTAAAAAAATATTTGTTGCTTTCTAGACATAAAAAGACAACATGCATGATTTTGAATTATTCATTATTCACTTTAGAAAAGAATAAAGCCTTTGGGAGAAGAAATTTTCTGAACCAAAATGGACAGATTGGATTTATTTAGATTTTCAGATTTTAATCCAACAATCGAAGATTCATTTTCAATGACAGATAACACTTTGAGATTATATCTTCCAAGCTCCTTTTATAAGGAGTAAGGATAATTACAGACGTAGAGAATTACAAATTTAATATAAATGATTATGATGGATCTTTACAAAGACATGCAAGTTCAATTTATATCAAACATATTTAAAAATTAATATCGAAACTACAGAGCTCGTATATAACAAAAATTAAAAAAAAAATAACTACCGTAGCGGCAACATGTAGAAATGAGAAGGGATTCAATTATCATTATTGTTGGTGTCCATAATGTCTACTTATTAATTCATGTATAAATTTAAAAATATAAATTATTGTATATATTTTATGTCATTTCAATTATATGTATACGAAAATTTATAAAAATTTAACTTCATTTGAATAGTCATTAAGTAACAAGTCTAAACTGTAAAATTTAGTCTATTGTTTTTATTAATGCTTGGTACATATATAAATAATATTAAAATGATATAAATTTTTATATACATGATATTTATAAATTATTCTTTCAATTAGTTTTATTATTTAAAATTTATAAATAATAATTATTTGATATTTAATTTTAAAGACACTAATTCAATTTCGTTTGGCATTCCATGGAATAGCAAAAAATAGGAACAATATTGCTATTTCGACGAATTAATTTGCCAAATGAATTTTAGACTAAGTAGAAGAGTGCTAATCCGTTATACCAAGCTACATGTGATATATTGGATTAGCTCTCGTCAAAATAATAATTATTATTTGATTATGTTGTATTATATTATTATATTATGATTATGATTTATTATTATATTATTATTATAATTATTTATTATTCTTATTATATTATTTAGTATTATTATTACATTATAATGATTATATTATTATATTATATTATCATTATATTATATTATCATTATTATTATGTATTATTATTATTATTATTATTATTATTATTACAACTATGAATATTATTATGATTATGATTATGATTTTATTATTATTATTATTATTATTATTATTATTATTATTGTTTCACTATTAGTATTATTATCATCATCATAATTGTTAGTATCATAATTATCTTTATTTTAATTATTCTGATTAACAACTACCAAACGATATTTTCACTCTTCAGAATAGTCAAAAATCATTATTCTACCACTCTTCTAAAATAACATTATTCTATCACTCTTTCAAAATTACAATTTTTCCAAATTTATTCCTTAAGTTTGCCAATTCGTGTATTCTTTATATGCGTGCTCATCCTCTGACGCGCTGCACACATACAGCGTGGATGCAGTTTACGGATGAGCTTTGAGATTGATGAGCACGGATCTTAACACAGATTTAAACGGTGTCGATTCTGCGCTGCACCGGTCTCACGTCAGAGGATGCAAATTCTCTTTATACAACTGTAAAGTGTAAACCGAGTGTATATTTCCTCTATGCGGTCCAAACGGGCGACGATTTTTTGGTCTAGCGCCCGTGCTTATCCATCAGACAGCGGAATACACCCGTCTAATTTTCTCCGTCAGACCTTTCACAGATCTTCTGTTACATCATAATATTATAAATTTAATTGAATTACGCATCTACTCCCTATCTTAATCACTAAACAACGTGCTATTATAATTTATAAGAGCTAATCATAAACGACCGTGGAAGAGGCTACTTTTGATATGTGCAGCAAAGATCTACAAATAGTCGGATTAGGTAAAGCAACCAAAGAGGGGAATCTGGCTCGGATCCTATAATAAGAGCGGATCGGGTTGCGGGTTTCTCCCCCCCGTTTCTCTCGCAATCCTTGCAGTCCGACCCGGCGGCGCTCACCGGAGACCAACTCCGACTTATCGGAGCTCCGTTAAGTAGACCGATCTCCGCCCGGTAAGGCTTTTCTCCTTCCTTGCCTCGTGTTACCAAAACCCTTTCTGAAAACCCTCTTCGTAACATTTATGCCCGAAATAATGGATCGGTGCTTGGATCTTTTTTTCTGTGACCTCTTGCTTGTTTTCTGAGATTTGTTCCTAGGATTGCCTGTTCAATCTGACAGAATTTATTTGGAATTATGCTTATACGATAAGTAAAAACATATTTAAGTTTTGACAAATAATTCTCTTCTTAACATATAACTTCTTATCAAATGATATGTCATAACAGCCGCTGAATCAGAATGACTGAAGTTCTTTTTATATGGAATTCTCTACTGTAATTGTTCGACTATCTTTTTTTTTTTTTTTTTTGAAACCTCGACAGAGGCGTTTGACTATCTAATTAATGACTTAAAATATGAGATTATAAACTATATCAAAATATTGCCTTAAAAGATTCCATCCTGCGAACAATAAAAGATTGATTCTCATTCCTGTAAATGAGTACTTACAATATCTTCATCAGGTCCAGAATGTTTAAAGTTTTCTTCCAGTATTTTTTGGATCATGCGAGGTTATATCTTTGTGGTGTACCTGTAACGGCATGGGAGATTATGAACAACATGACTGCATGAGTTCTTATTTTTTATTTTTTCATCTCTAGTAGTATGACACTTCAAATTTATCCATTGCTCAGTATTTCCGCTAAACCACCAGTTGGACCAGCACCATTGCATGCCTCTAGTAACTTCTACAACAAGAGAGTACCTTTCATTTGCATCAACAAGGCAATTACTGAGAACTTTGTAGTAAACCCCCCATATACACTGCTCAGCATGCCGCTGGAACCGGGCACAATAGAGGTCCCGCTAGCCTCACAATCTCTAATCCCACTCTCCTCTCCTGTCACAGTGACAGCAGCTGCTGCCGCTGCTGCAGCGGCAGCTGCTGTCTCTGTCCCGCCACACAATCCACGGGAGCGCAAGCTAAGGTCAGCTGTGTGGAACGACTTCTCAAAGCAGCGCCGGCCTGATGGCAGCTGCGTGGCAATATGCAACCATTGCCAGAAGCAGCTGACTGCAAGTAGCAGGAGTGGGACCACACACCTGAGGAACCATCTCGCAGTTTGCTTGTCTACAAAGCCGCGTCCAGGGCCTGGGCGCAGGAAGAAGCTGGTTGTGCGCCGACTTCTGCTCCCCACTCACCCAAGGTTGGCATTCTATTGGAAATAGAACACAACATTTCTTATGGTTGGTACTGAACATCAGCAGTTTTAAAATATTTGCAGGCTGCAACTATTTTTCATTATGTGATGGTATAGTCTGATAGTTAGTTTCCTCTTAATGTTTTACTTTTACAGATTTTATCATAACTGAGTAACTGACATAGCTAAGCCGATAGCAAAAAAAGGTTGAGCTAAAGTCTTTTGGCTTCTTTTTATAATGGTTAGCTGAACCATGATCCAAATGCAAGTTTTATTTGCAATCACAAAGAAATATTGAGAGCTTGGACATGACTTTATAAATTAGCCTGTATATTGTGGGTTGTAATTACAAATACGAAAAAACTTGTCAGCTAAACGAAAGTGACAATGTTTCTCACATCCATTTATTATTTATTTGCATTTCCATATTTCTAGATCACAAAATCATCCAAAGTCCTTGGGGAGTTTGTTCTTTTACCCATTTTTCATATGTTTAATACAATATAGTGATTTGTGTGCAATCATTTTCATTTATGTCTGCCATGCCTTTATTGTAAATTTTGTTATATGCATATGTCATGTCTCTTTCAGAAAACATGGATCCAACATGATTGTTGCAGCAGATGGAGATGACCCCAATGCACGTCTGGCTGACAATGCATCTGTGGCATTCGATCAGGAGGCCAGCCGGTGTGACTTGGCAAGAATGATTGTTCGACATGGGTACCGCTTCTCTATGGTGGATGATGTAGGGTTCCGTACTTTTGTTCATAATCTACAACCACAGTTCAAGATGGTACCATATGATGCAGTTAGGGCTGATTGCATGAAGATATATGATGACACCAAGGCAAAGCTGCATGAGTCTCTTTTCAAACTTCCTTCCAGGCATGCCTTCTCTTTTTCATTTAAATCAACTGCTTTAACATCTTTTTACACTGACTGGGGAGAAAACATAAGGCCCTTTTTTTCTTTTCTTTTCTTTTCCAGACCTATTATTAAATTTTTAACATGCAGGGTGAGCATTTCAGTTGACACATGGAGGTCAAGCACTGGCATGGAGTACATCTGCCTGACCTGTCATTTCATTGAACAAGCTGCGGGATGCACTGAATGGAAGCTCAGAAAAAAAATTCTCAACTTCATACATGTTGAAGCCGGGTTGAACCCAGATCTAACCTCTAAAAGGATTTTAGAAAAGATCCATGAGTGGGGCCTTGAGAAGAAACTCACCAGCATAGTTCTCGACAACTGCACAGCTGGTGACCTGGTTGGGCGTGAAATTGTTAGGATCTTGAACTCAAAAGGATTGCTTCTCTTAAACGGTGAGTTGTTTCTTGTGAGATCATGTGCACATGTGCTCAATCTGACAGTACAGGAGAGCCTAGAACAGGCTGTGGAGATGACGAGCCGGGTCCGTGCATGCATCCACTATGTGAAACTTTCACAAGAGCGGTTCTCAAGATTTCAGAAGTATGCAAAGCAATTAGGTTTGCCACAAAAGTCGTTGATTTTAGACTCCCCTAACAACTGGACTACTACCTATTCTATGTTCGACTCTGCATGTCACTATCAAGATGTGTTTGGAAGGCTTGCTGAGTGGGACCCAGAGTTCCCTGGTCTACTAAACTCTAAAGATTGGGCTGATGTGAAGGCCCTTACAGACATACTGGATGTGCTGTACCACACTATGGAGAAATTCCCTGCCACTGAGAATCCGACAGCGAATCTCTGCTTCAATGAGCTATGCGGCATCCACTATCTTCTGAAGACCTGGTGCACTAGCCCATCACATGTAGTCGCCTCAGTGGCATCTCAAATGCTTCTCAAATTAGAGACTTATTGGGACCTGACCAAAACTCTGATGGCAATCACCTCAATCCTGGACCCACGGTACAAGATGAAATCAGTTGAGTATTTCTTCAAACAAATGTATACCAGTGACACATTTGAGGCTAAGTCGAGAACTGACGAGATTCAGAAAACCTTCATAAACATGTACAACGAGTATGCTGTACAGTCGGCCAGCTCTTCCAATAATCCGGCCCTCCTCTGTTATGCAGGAAGCAGTGGATTGGGTGTGGGTGCTGGTATCGGGTCAGATACAAATTACAATAATGGTTTGGAGCAATCCAAAACATTTTCAAGGATTACTTTATCTGATGCTAGGAGGGGCTTAGATCAGTACATACAGGAGAGCTCCACAGGTCAAAGCCTCAAAACAGATCTGGATATGTATTTGGAGGAACCTGTATATCGGACAAAAGAGGAAGGAGCTGAATTTGACATCTTGGGATGGTGGCGGTCATTTTCTGCAAAATATCCTGTGCTTTCTTGCATGGCACGGGATATGCTTGCTGTACCAGTCTCTATTATACCACTAGATGGGGAGGCAAGGTTGTTAAATGACTACTTAAGTACTATGGATTCTAATACCGTTGAAGGCTTGATTTGTTCTCAAGATTGGTTGCGCGATGAACAAGATGGTAACAGGCTTGATTTTTATAACTAAATCTGCTTTTGATTTTGTTCATAATAGCCCATCTGAATTTCTTATAAATTGTTTAATTGTAGTTGTGGAAAGTGTGCATGGAAATGCAGCTTCTGTTCCATGTACAAATGCTGATGATTCTAGATAAATCCACAAGCATGGATTATTCTGCATCTCCTAAATGGGTGATTAATCTTTCCTGATAAAGTCTAATAAGAAATTGTAATGGTATATGCTAATTTCTATGTACCCTGTGAACCATCAATAATGCAGTTGTACTTATTTCTGAATCAGAATTATCTCAATTGCCACTAATAGATACACCAGTTGTATCGTGTACACCATGCATTCTTCCTCCAGTTGTGCCCAGTTTTCTTAATCGTTATTATAGACTAGCTTTTTATACATGAGCGTGGACTTTGGGATGAGCTACTTCTTTTCTTTGGTGCAGGGATGAGGAATTGTGAGAGCCTTTACTTGAAGACGAGTCAATGACAGGTCCACAAATAAGACAGTTTGTAGATTTTGGTTTCAGTTTATGGTGTATATTGTCGATGTCTTACTAACTGAAGTTGTTGTAGGTTCAACTAAATTATGCTTACATAATTGAATATTTAATGTTAGATTTTATTTCCTATCGCATTAGCAGGGTGGTTGATTGGTGCGGATAGATTTTGTTCGCTAAATCTCTTCTATAAGCCCAAACAACAAAATATAAGAGAGAGATGATCATTTAGAAATTTAGAAGACATCGATATTTTAAGCACTTAATCCAATAATTCTCTATCGTGTTTTTGAAAAAAAAAACGTATATTTTAATTTTTTTTTTTTTGTTTATTTGAGGTTTTTAGGAGGTAAATCGTAAATTTTTCTCCAATTCCAGCTGAAATTGTGTAGTTTGTACATATTTAGTGATCGAACTCTGTTCTACACGTGTTTGTCAGCAAACGCTGTCCAATTTGAAGGACAGTTCAGACAAAGTCTTGACTTGGTATCGTTAGAAAGGAATCAGTCAGTCAAACCTGATGCAAATAGTATATATACATTTTCTGGAGTAACAGTCAAACTGCATATACTGTAGGTCTGCATACATTTAAGATTGGTTGCACAAAATTATGAAATCTTCTCTGCCCGATGGAACTGTTGCGTTTACACCCTAAAACCTATAATATCTCAAAATTGAAGTACACAGATTTTAAACACAAGTTGGTCATAAGTTCAACCAAAACAAAAGATTGCATGCTCTGTCAATGCTGGGCATAGCTACTGATGCCAGCATAAAAAAATATATAAATTACTTGTTATTGTACTCGCAAGAAACGAAAAGTTCAACCAAAAAAGAATGGAAATTGTGTAATCAGATAAAAAAAATCAGGACAACATGAGAATGCAACGAACCAACAAGTCCAAAAACAATTAGGTTGTACCATTAAAATTAGCAATTAGGAACAAATTTATCAATTTATATAAATTTAATTGCCCAACATGATACTAGCTCACAGTCACTCAATTTAGATTTACCAATATTCTGAAACTAAAAAAAAGTAAGGAAAAAGAATAAAAGAGTATGCACTCGCGGACCGACAAGGCTTCATTCCCTAGATGCCTCCGATCATGTTCTCATTACAGCATGCAAGGAAGCAACATCAAATCAGGGCTTCAGTCAAACACCATTATTCCAGAACCTAAAAATGTTTTTACAATCAAATTAGCAGCAGCAGAGGAATAATACATGGTAATTCTGAAAGGCAAAAAAAGAAAAGAACAAGAAAACAGTGGATGGCTTGGGAATAGAGGCACTGGAACAAAACTTTCCAGTTCTAACAAAGCCAATTTGTGAGCCATTTAATTGGGGACGAAAACTGCATCTCACTACCTTCAGTGATCCAATCACCATTGAGGCGAAGGGGGAAGATTAAAAACATAAAACCGACAGGTGGGAAAATATAATGAGTACCACGATATTGTTTTTACTAGTAGAAAAGCATATTATTATTGAAAATAAAATGTGCGTATTTACTCTTATTAAACGTAGTACTATAGCAGACATACAACCATAACCCATAAGACTGGACACTTGGTTGCAAAGAATGTAACAGAGAACAAATGACAGATGAGCTGTTTTCATAGAGAATACAATTTTTAAATCAAGATACTCAAATATTTAGGCATTTAAGAAACAATTTAGCCAAGTTAAATGAAAAATTAGAGTAGATACAAAAAATGTTCAATAGATGATTTATTGGTGGATGGAAGGAGGGTAATGCATTTATGCACACTACCGAATATTCAATCCGCCTTTAGAAAATAATGAAACTGAAATCTGAAGAACTAAAATTTGCATAGACAAGGAAAAATTGCACCAGCGTACATTCTATATCCATCTCTGACTCAATTAACTGCTGTACATTTTTTATAGAACGAACACATAAAAAAGAATCAACTTTATTATGATGATTTATTTGAAGAATTTGATCTCCATTACTGTATTTATGGTTGGATGTCCTTTCTGATTTTTTCATACTTTTTTTTTATTGGAAAGATGAGAGTAAGCTCTCAAATTTCATAATTGTCCATAAAAACTCCCCATCCGGGTTTCGAACTCACGACCTCCCACACTGAGGGTGTTGCCTTTTGCCACTAGACCAAAGGCTGGTTCTCCTAATTTCTTCATACTAAAGGCAAGAAATAGGATTTTACCAATGAAAATTCTTTAAAACGCTATAATCTATAAGTTCTCAGGTGGAAGATAGATAGCTTATCTGAGGGGGGGGGGGGATTAATTAAGTTTTCTTTTAATATTTTTTACATTCAAGTGTCACAAAGCTAAATTGTAAAATTAGCCTGTGATTTACTGGAAATGCCTTCTCTCAAAATTTTAAACCTTTCTGGCTACAGCAAAGAAGGAAGTTTAAGAAGAAACATGCTTTCCCAAACCAGCAGCAGTAGAAAGAGACTCAAACCTACAAATTTCTTTTCAGGAATAACATGATATATCAAGATTTAAGAAAACATATTCCACTCCAAAAAGAATAAATAAATTCAGAGAGATGTGACCCAAGAAAGAACCAAAGGGAAAGAAAAGTATCAAGACTCAAGAGTAAATGGAATAACAGGGTTTCTTCTCAAATAACTACTGAACCAACAAGATGGCATCACGTAAAACTGAGTCCTAACAACAGCTTAACAATATCCAGATAATTAGGCATGTTCATTGATCCAATCACAGTAGGGGTTCAGAAAACTGTGCCAAGCACGGATTGGATGGCACACATGTCATGCCGTATCTTTGTCAGTGTTGGTAAATCAAAGTGCTAAAAATGCAAATAGATGGAATATTACCTGTTGTGTATAATTTCAAGGGTTTATCCAATTTTTGTCTACTTTTTTCACATAATTTTCATTTTCTCTAATAATACTTCAAAAAAATCATAGAAAATTGTAAAAAAAAATGCAAAATTATTGGATGTTGCTGTCAAATTATATTTTTTTCCTGATATTTTCCTAGTTTTATCCTGTTCTTTCTGAATTCATTTTCAATTGCAAACATCACCATATCAGGTGCATACCACGTACCAAAATTTCATATAGTACCGCATAGCATGTCTCTTGACACCGCATTTTGCACACTGTGCTTGGCACATGCAATGTCATGCCAAAATTTAAACCCTGATTCTCTCTCCAAAGAAAAATACAAGAAAGGGGGAAATGACAAAAGCAACCAAAACAAGCTAATACCGGGGGGTTATTGTGTTTGGGCCTTCAAAAGTTACGTGAACTCACATTAACCCTTACCTCAAAAGAAGAATACTATTACATATTATGGAGGAAATGGAAAAGACAATATAGCAATTGTGAAAAATAAACAAACACACCAGAATTTTTTTAAGAAAAAAACTTACTAAATATGACAGTAACTGTATACATGTTGAATCACCTCGCTCACTCTCTGCATATACAAAATTCTAAATGCTAAGACCAAAACTGATATCAATATGTACTCAAAAGGAATATGTTTGTTAATTTTCCCAAAGTTGCTGCACATTCATTGTGGACCACTTTTGACCAGTATACATATGTCATATGTGTACTTCCTCAAAGTATGCCTTGCATATATGGATAAAGTTTTTGTACCATGTACTCTCTCTAATACAATAAACCCTTTTTATTTGTAGTGATATTTTGACATAATATACATTTATGTTTTTACCACCACCAATAATCATTTTCGTGTGATGTTTCATTAGCACTATTAAGCAGCAACACACTTAACCAAATTTTATTTTTTTTTAAAAACGAATATAAGATCTCTGTAGAAAATTTTGGGCTGGTAATGCCTCTACATAATAATAGCAGAAAGGAATTTTGTGAGCTTTTCTTTTGGCTGATAAGTGATTATGTTCTAAAAAGATGGATCTTCATTCCTAATTTCCTATGACCCATAAAGGAAGAAATAATAATAAAAAGAAACGTTTTCTTTTCTTTCTTACCGCTTTTCCTTTATCTTTCTTGTCTTGTTTTTAGACATACACTAACAAAATAGGAACTTTCTCGCTTTGACCAGATATCAAATTAATCGGACCCAAAATACTACACCATTCAACTTTCGATCAACGAAAAGAATCGGTACTCGGTAGAAGTTTTTACACTGATAGGCAAGAGATCTTTCTTCACCATCCTTGAAAAAGTTACAAATAAAATCAACCTAAATAACCACATTAAATAAATCGCTCTTCCAAATATATAGTAGCATGTACGAAATGGCACGCAAACAAGAGAGAGAACCATGGTCTGTCTCTCTCTCTCTTTTTTTTCTTTTTTTTTGTGCTTCCTACTGACTCAAAGTTCAAAAACAAAGAGGACCCAAAACCCTACACTAAGTAAACAAAGTATCAATGAAGCAAACAAACTTACAAAAAGAAAAAAAAAGTGAGAAGTACAGTTAAGGGACAGAGAAGCAGTGGGTACCTTTTCCTTCTCTTTTTTTCTTCTCTCGTGATGTTGAACGAGGTTCAAAGCCCATGGAGACATCTGAGAATGGCGAGGCAAGGGCACCATATTTCGTTCCCCCCTCTCAGAGAATAAACAAATAATAGAGGGGGGAGAGGTAAAGGAACGAATATTGAAATTGAAGAGGAAAGAAACCTAATTTTTGTCTATTTGATTTTAGAGAGAGAGTCTTCAAAACAAGAAAGGTGTAGAGAGAGAGATCAGAGAGAGGCAAAAAGAAGGGAAGGACTGGGCTTTGTCAGCGGTTTTCGCTGCTTTTGAGCTTGGCAGGCTGCCAGGCTCTCACACCTCTCTGCACGGTACGGATCTTCTATAGCAACTGGGTACAAAAAATGGTGCGAGGACTGAGGAGTCGACGAAGACCGTATTAGATTGTCTCATGTAGTGTCGCTTGTGTTGTATCTTTTCGATCCGTCGTGTATCTGTTCTCTGCTTCTCTTTGGGGCTGTCTGACGTAGAGAACAATATTTTACGAAAGCTGTCGTCGTTATAATTAACATTAACGCTGGTTAATTTACATTCACGTGTATTATATACTAAAAGGACGGTCCACTGTATATGTAGTTATGTACCGTGCCAGTGTCAGTGTGCGGTGTGCCACCCCGTTTCTCTGTGGTTGATCTAGTCCGGCCAACCGTTACTCTTTTCTGTTTGTGGAGTTGGACAGATTAGAAAATAACAGCCATAAAATGAGAATTTTGAAAATTTGGACATATTTATAATTTGATGTTCCAGCTGTCCTCCAACAAAAATCTTCCGACCTATTAACACACACGTATCCATGTAATGTATTAGGTATGAATGCATCCCAAATTTTTAGCACCTACCTTTTATAGGTATGATTATGAATATCTAGCAAGTCCCAACACATCCCACAACACCCTAGCATTCTCACTCGTGAACTACACATTGTAAACATTAAGGATCCGTTTGTCAAATTAAGAAATAAATTTGGAAGAGTCGTAATTTTGAAAGAGTGATAGAATAGTATTTTTTTAAAGAGTGGTAGAAGAGTGATATTTTTGATTATTCGGAAGAGCAAAAATATTGTTTGGCAGTTGTTACTCAGAATAGTTAAAATATGAATAATTATGATACTAATAATGATGATAATAATAATAATAGTAAAATAATAACCATAATAGTAAGATAATAATAATAATAAAGTAATAAAAAATAATCATAATAAATAATAATATTATAATAGTAATATAATAAAAATATAAACATAATCATAATATAGTAATATAATAATAAAAATTATAATTACAATCATAATTATAATATAATAATAATAATAAGTAATCATAATTTTAATAATATAATCATAATATAATAATCATAATCATAATCATAATCATGATATTAATAATTATAGTCATAATCATAATAATATAACCATAATCATAATCATAATAATATAATAATAAAAATATAATCATAATCATAAAAATAATTATAAATAATTATAATTATAATAATATAATAATAAATTAATCATAAATATAATCAACATATAATAATATAATACAACATAATAAAATAATAATAAAGTAATAAAAAATAATCATAATAAATAATAATATTATAATAGTAATATAATAAAAATATAAACATAATCATAATATAGTAATATAATAATAAAAAATTATAATTACAATCATAATTATAATAATATAATAATAATAAGTAATCATAATTTTAATAATATAATCATAATCATAATCATGATAATAATAATTATAGTCATAATCATAATAATATAACCATAATCATAATCATAATAATATAATAATAAAAATATAATCATAATCATAAAAATAATTATAAATAATTATAATTATAATAATATAATAATAAATTAATCATCACTATAATCAACATATAATAATATAATACAACATAATAAAATAATAATAAGTAATAATAATCATAATCATAATCATCATAATATAATAATATAATAATAAATAATCTTGATCATAATAATATAATAATAAAATAATTATATTTATATTCATAATATAATAATATAATATTAAAATTATATTTATAATAATAATAAATAATATAATAATAAATTATAATCATAAATATAATATAATAATATAATAATACTAAATCTTAATCATAATCATAATCATAATAATATAATATAATATAATCAAACAATAATCGCTATTCCGATGAGAGCTAATCCGGTATTCCACCCATAAGTTGGTATACCGGATTAGCACTATTCCGCACTCTTCTATTTAGTCTAAAATTCGTTTGGCAAATTAATTCGTCAGAATAACTATTTTATTCCAACTTTTTGTTATTCTATTGAGTGCCAAACACTCCCTAAATTGACATGAAAATCACATGAAAATTTAACAGGTGTTTATACCTCGATGGACGGTTAATATCTCAAATTAGGTGTTCATACCATAAATGAGGGTTGTTCATATATATATATATATATATATATATATATATATATATTATATATATATATTTGACAAAAGGAGGCAAATTATTTGTTATTTTTTATTGCATTTCGGAAAATCATACAAACGTAAAATTGTTCATACTAAAAAGTAAAATTTATACAAAACATTCCAACCACCAAATTTAAATCACAAATTCAACAAAAAATCATTATAATGACTCTGGAGCTCCTGGTCTGACGTCAGAGATTAAAATCGCCACTTCCCTACAAAGATGGTCCAAATAAAATTGAATACCGGACTGCATATGAAATAAATGTGAAACCTTGATAACAAAATTATTAAAAGATAGAATATGATTTTGTTGAAAAATCACCCGATTGCGTTCATTCCATCGTACCCAAAAAACAACTAAGATTAATGATAAAAGCAAATTTATATTAGCTCTAGATAACGAACATATAAAAACACATAATTCGCATATCGTTGATAATGGCACTGAAATTGATAAGGAGTTAGAGCGATTAAAAGCATTTCAGAAATCTTGTATTCGAGGACACTCTAGAAATAAGTATTCAATAGTTTTCAAAGGATAGGAACATAAGTCACGAGGGACTGATCCCCTCCACCCTCACTTAAACATATTTGATTTTGTTAAAATCTTATCATGCAACGTCAATCATAGAAAATATTTTATTTTAAGGGGTAACTTAAAATCCCACAAATATAACAGAGACACGTTAGAAAAATTAGTATTCATAAAAAATAAAATACATCGATCGGATTTATATATCACTGTTTAAGTTAATGACCAAATAGCAGTGTCTTACCCCCACAAAATTATCTGATAAAAAATTCATAATAGAAATAACTTTTGATTTCTCACTACATAACCGTAAAATAGCACCTATTGTTAGTGAAAAATTTATATTACACTTATTCCAAACTTGTACCAAAGTAATTAAACCAGGGGACTTGACTTTTGCAAAGAGATTAGGAAATAAAATGTAAAAGAGAACTTCCCCAAATCAAACATCATACCAAAATAAAATGAAAGTACCAGACCCCACCAATCTCTTTAGATTAATACGCATAAAAGGAATGAGAGATACCACAGATTTTTAGAAAGAGGATAACTTGTCGGTAATACGAAAATGATATTTGTTAATTAAAATCGACTTTCAGAGAGATATTGAATCAATTGAAAATCGCCACCGCCATTTTAATAATAAAGTCTGATTCATATATTTTAGATTCAAAATCTCTAAGCCCCAAACTGTTTAGGTGTACAAATAACTGACCATCTCATCAGAGCCATGGCCCGATGATTACCTTTGTCCACCCCTGACCAAAGAAACTTTTGACGTACCTTATCAATCTAAAGAAGACATCAAGATGACATCTTATATAAAGAAAGATAATATAACGGAATGGATGATAAAATATAATTTAATAAAACTACCTACCCACCCAAAGAGATAAAATTTTCTTTCCAAACTTATAATCTGGATTGAATCTTGTGTATCAAATCTATCCAAACTTCCTTGGAAGGGGCTTTCCAATGCAAAGAAATACCCAAGTATTTAATTAAAAGTTGTCTTAATTTACAACCCAATATGTATAAAAATTTGAGATGAAATATTTAATGATATAAGTTCATATTTGGCAAAATTAACTTTAAGACCAGATATACCTTCAAAAGCAATAAACGACCATTTAAGATTTTCAACCATTTTAACATCAGCCTTGAGAAAAATAAGAGCGTCATCAGCATATTGTAAATGAATAATGTTTTCATGTGAGATAACTGAAGGACCCAAACCCCTTAAGTGACCTTTGATCATTTTTTTGGAATCATTTTGTTCAAACCATTTGCTACAAGTATAAAAAGGTAAGGAGATAGTGGATCTCCTTGACGGACTCTACATTCAAAGTACTTTGTTAATTCTCCATTAACCAGCACATTAATTCTTCCTCCCATAATATTTTTTTCATCCAAGAGACTCACAGAGGACTAAAAACTCGGTGAACAAATATATTCAATAGATAAGTCCAACTAACATAATCAAAAGTCTTTTAAAAAATCACTTTAAATAGTAAACCCTTCTCTTTGTCAACATGAACCTAATGCAACACTTTGTGTGCTATTACTACACAATCAAGAATATATATTATCGACCTTTTAAAAAAAACACTTTGAGACTCACCAATTATGAGGGTTGTTCATATATAAGAAATACTATTTTGACTGTTTGTATTTGAATATATTGATATAAAGAGATGTTTATGTTTGATTAATAGTGTATTCATACTTAGTGATACATGTGTTCATATTTGATTAAGGCCGCAATATATGATGCAACACTTATATCGTTCATACTTAGTGATACATGTGTCCATACTTAATTAAGGCCACAATACATACTGTTTGTATTTGAATATATTGATATAAAGAGATGTTTATATTTGATTAATAGTGTATTCATACTTAGTGATACATGTGTTCATATTTGATTAAGGCCGCAATATATGATGCAACACTTATATCGTTTATACTTACATAAATCTTCGTATCTAGTCATTGAGGTGCTCATATATTATCGTGGAATACAAAATTTTGTTAAAATAGAAATGTTTTTTTAAAGTAAAAAAATGGTTGAGAATGAATTTGAGGACGGACTTTCATGATCAAAATAATTTCTCCTTGTAATGTTAGTCTTTTTTTTATCTATTAAATTATTTTAGTATAGATAGAGATAGTCTATAAGGGTTTGATTCTTGAATCCGATCCAGCCAGCCTTTCAAAGAATCTGGTTCTTATCCGACCCTCATAAGTCAGATCCTACCATTTTTTAATGATAAGGACCGGGCTTCTCAAGTGCCGGACTCAATCTTTAAAAAATAGGTCCTTCTAATCCGGCCTTTATCAAATCTGATTCTTATCTGGTTTTTTCTTTAATATTTTGTATTGCATATTGTTTACACTTAAAAAAAATCCAAAAAAACAGAAAAATATAATAAAATGGCAAAACAGAAGAACATAATTTAATATTATTATATAAATATAAATTAACATTAAAAATATATAATCATCAAAAAATATATATACATCAGGCTCTTACCGTTGATCCTTATTCAAACCTTAAAATTTGAAGTGCTTGATGAGAGTCGGATTTCTCAAGGATCGGGCTCATCCCTTAAAAATCAAGTTATTTAAATCCGGACCTCTAAAAATCTTTATCCGACCCTCTCATAAGTCTGTTAGCCCGACCCACCCTTAAATGCATAAAATTTTGACTTTGCACCGATTGAAATAAAATGCTACACCTAATTCCTAAACCTAATGTGTAGTAATTATTACGCATATCCTCTCGGTCTATGTGAACGAGAAATCACATTATGCTGACTTAATTGTGATATATATTATAAGTCCGCACAATAAAAAATTAGAAATGGTTCTAGTAAATTTGCACAGTATTTAAATATCAATTAAAATCTCATGAACTTTCCGTTCATGCAAAAAATGTATAAATCAAATTTATTATGATATTTGAATTATTCAATTTATGCGGAAATTATTAATGTTTTTAAAAATAAACGGGGAGTATACACCAAAGAGAGATTTTTTTAATCTGATCATTAAATATAGATCAATCTTACTTCTGAAGTTTTTATATATTTTTATGCTTTGTCATGTTAATTTGTTTTGTTAAAGTTTCTTAACATAGCATTTCATATTTTACATAAATAACATATAAGTCTGCATCTGGTTTATATTGTCTCCATTACATAAAAAAATATCCTACATCATGTGGGCTTTATTATGATGGAAACTAAAACGCTGAAAATCAATGTGAAGCTGTTTGAGTGAATTCCACAAGCTTAAGTCCCTTAACTTTACATCTCAAATATTTATACCAACATAGTTGAAATCTCTAAATTTTTATTTGCATATTGGAAATGCAAGTCATATCCATTGATCTAATTGTGATATTTTAATTATTGATTTTGGATTAACAAAAAAGGGATATCTGGATCTGGTTATTAAGTATATAGAATGAAGGAATCTGAATATGAAATTTAGGTTGAATGATGGTTTCATCTCTTTACAAATAAAAAATAATTTGATCATATATAAAGTAAGTACCAAGTCCGACAAGTTTCAAAAGATATCGAACTTCGGTATGTTACTTTTAGATACGGAAGGTTTAAAGTAAGCAAATTTAACAAAAATATGCTTGGTTGATTTTGAATTATTCTTAAACAATGCTCTCTGCAAAGTGTCTATAAAAGAAAGTAGACACTCTGATCAGTGATCAGATAAAAATGCAGTAGAGGATTTTACATGTCATTTTCAATATTAACTCCGGATATTCAGTGTAAATTTATAAAATTTATTTTTGTGTCTATCGTTTGATTTTATAAAATTCTAATAATTTAGCATCACATAACCAAGAGATTCAGTGAATGTTAACTACTCAACATTAATATAATTCGATAAAATTTGTTGTGTATATTCATCTTTAATATGCATTCTCCCGGTTAAAATTGAAAACAGCAGAAGAAGGTTTGAACTTAGATGTCCGTAAATTGAGACATCTCCATACAGTGCGCCGCATGAGGTCAGCCTCAAGAAATCCAGCGACCAAAACGATTAACTTTTTAAGATTCTTGGTTTGAAACTTTGTTAGTGCAATTATTGTCAAAAATAAAATTTTATGTCAACGATTATAAAATTGACAATATATTTTAAGAGTAATATGTCTAAATAGAATAAATTTATCAAAATGACATCATCGTAATTAATTTTATGCTTCTCCTCTGACGTGATTTGTCAAATGGACTGTTAAATTTAGACAATTATTTAATTTTGTTTAGTCTTTGCATCTCTGAAATTTAATTGACAATTGTCAAATGAAATTTAACAATCAATTTGACAATAAAATGCGGATTCTCTTAGTATAGCATACTTCCTTTTGTTTTTGTTTTACGGAAGAAAACACTGACAATGTTATTTTGAAAATATTAAAAATGAGATTTTAAATTAAACCTGAAAATTTTAAAAATAGAAAATATCTTATACATGTATTTTTGAACTTATAGATTTATAGATAGATGGTATTTCAGATTTCATATCTAATGACATTGAAAATTTATGTAATATGTTGTAATTTCAATTTAGTGGTCTTTAACCCAATGGATTATCAAATGTACGAATATTGTATAAAATTTAAAACATAATCTATATATAACTTCAACGATATTATTATAAATATTCTTTCTACTTTTATGATCTTAAAGAATTTTTAAATTCTCATTATGAAGGCTATCAAATAAGCATTGTCAAGTGATATCTTTCTTGTTTTATTTTTGTTCTTTATTGCTATATATGGTATCCCAACTGGTGGTTAACATGGCTACATGTGTATGCAGACCATAATAAATATTGTATCGTATGTTTGTTAGATATGAAATTTCACGCCGCTTCGGTCTATTTAAAATTTCATTTTATGGTTATACATTTTTATAGTTTGATAAGCAAGATGCATTAAGAGTTAATTATGACAATAAAATTTATATTCAAAATTGTATGCATCTTGAAAAAAACGCTTTACTAATAATTCCGTAAGTAATACTCATTAACGTATCTGTGAATTTAAATTTTAAATTAAAAATCGTAATGATATTGAACAAACAAAACCTTGTTAAATAAAAAGTCAAGACTTAATGTCATGTGCGAAAGCTTATTAATATCAGTGTGGTAATATTTTCGACAGATTGAGGGTTAAACATGCATATTGTTTGAGAGAGTGATTGATTGGAGAGTATAAAATAGACTTCAGTAGTCTAAAGAAGGCATTGCCGAACGGTGGATAAATTGTGATGAAGTATGTAAAACATGTTTGAATTAATATTGTATCGTTCTAGGTAAATTGAATTAATTATGTCCAATATGCCGCATTTTTACGCGATTAGTAATGATTTTTTTTTTTTAAAAAATGTCATGAATATTTTGATCTTTTTGTGATGACTCTGATTGAATTTTATTTTTAGTCTACTCTATTTTGTTTTAAGACTAAAGGCGTTATCACTATCGTTGTTATTGTTGTTGTGAACTTTAATATTTTGAGACTGTTAAAGCAATAACAAAGAGTTATAATACACCTTTTTTTTATCTGAATAACAAATTCATAATATGTTGAAATTTCAGATTACACAAAAAGCTTAGAAAATATTAGACGCGTGCCTTATTTTTCTCAGATCGTCATAAAATTGATCACAACAAAAGTTGTACCTGAAAGAAAAAAAAGGAGATACATATATAGCGGCAATTTGCGTTGATTAACAACAATTATCACGCTCTGATTGGCAGCTGATTTATAATTAATTAATACACTCGTTTGATTGAAATTGAATAGTTCAATTACTTGTAGTAATCAAAATACAACATTATGTATTAATACTAGCTTTCATATAATAAATGAATTTGGTTGTTTTCTGCCACTGAATTAAAAATTAATGTAAAATATACACGTTGATGCAAAATCTGATGGTATTAAAATCATGTTAAAAAAACAAATGAGTTCACCGTCGTACATTTCAAAGAAGATTATTTAAGATCGTCGGACAATTTTGATTTTTCTGGTTGATTTATGACAGAATTTATTCCCGTGTAGAAGACTATTATTCGACATTTTTGAAATAATGTAACACCTTTTGTACATATCATACGTGCAAAAATATCAAATAAGTTAATTTTGTGATCTGAAACGTTCGAAAAATAGCTATTTGAAAGCTAATTTTATTTTATTGATATGGAAAATTGGACAATTATCTATTATAAAAAAATAAAAAAAATACCCGACCAAGACAAAGTGTTGACTGTCAAAGGTCAATAGCAAGTCCAATAAAGCGCTTGATCTTATTCGTGGCCTAGTATTTATTTATTCTAAAACTTTGAATTTCAATTTACAGATAAAGATTTATGTATCTATTTATTTCTGTCACTGCCCATTTGGTTGAATGGTAAAGCCCATTTTCTACAGCCCGGTTAAGTTCCTCAGATCTGGGCCTCTGACCCGTGTTAAGCATCGATGCATAGACCAACTTCCATTTCTTTAGAATCACCGTAATTTATTTTAAATATAGTATGGAACTTGGAGCTCATAATTTATTTTTGGTAAGTGATACGGGTTGTTTTCGTTCACCGTGAGAGGAGTTCGACAAACTTTTACTTTTCTCTATAGACTGTCTTGTGTGTGTGCATGTATGAGTCAGTGTTCAAAGATCGTTCCCGGCATATCGGGGATATGTCTTATATAGGCTCCATTTCGCGTCATATGACATTGAACCGTTTTAGCCGCTGTCTTTGGGACGATAGTCATGACACTTAATGTCGTACATGGACATTCATGACGTTTAATATCACGATTGGGCATTCAAGACACCTTATTTTGAGGTTGGGCTCGCATGACAGATAAGATGAATTATGAGCTTATAGAAGCTCTCGAGTTCGGTCCGTGGGCCTACTTGAGCCCATTAGACGGTATCGAATAGGAGACTCTATCAGTGAGTTTAATTAAAAATATTAAATTAATTTCAAATGATTGAAGCTGATCTACTTTATGATGGATGTGTTTACATTATAAAATTTATAAACTCATGACGTGGATAATTTTAACTGTTTCAATTTGTTATTTGAAGTCGATTTGACTGGCTTTTTAGTTAAGCGCATAAAAAGATCTTGATAAACTCCGAAACATGGTATCTTTTCACTTGCTATTTTGCTTCATACATCCACTTCTTTCATTTTAATCCTTCAACTGTAATAACGCTACTGTATAAGCTTCACCACTGTTCTTAGATAGAGAGATTTATAAAGAAATGACATGACAAATATAAGGAGATATTTAGATTTGTTAACCTCTAAAGTGGGTGATAAATAATTCTTACCAAAATTAATAGAAGAGATCTTTCATTCTTTCTCACCTTTTTTTCATCTTCTACTCCCCTTTCTCTCTCTCCCTCTGTCATCTCCTCTTTTCAATTCGAAAGTGCAATCTTAGATTCGCAGTTATTGATAATATTTCATTATTATTAACTTTAATTTTATTATCAAGATTGTGATTATTAATATATTATCATTATATTATTAGTATTTTTAATTATAATTATTTACTGATAATTTGTTGTCTCTACCGAGTAATAACAAGACATAATATGTTTACGTCACTTAAGTGAATTAAACTTATACTAAATTCTGTTAATATAAATCTTCCAATATTTTCTAACATGATTGATAATCAACAATTTAAAAGAGACATTTTATTCATTTTTGTTATAGCGATTGTAGTTGCCAAAGTGACTATCCGACTAGCACTTGTTTCATCCATTCATCTTAAAAGAAAATCAATTAGTATCGATCAATCAAATTTGTTAAATAATTAAATATATTTTTCATAGAGATAAATTATCTGTTAATTATAATAACTTAGTTATAAATATATTATGTTAACAGAGGAAGCCATCAAGCTGGTGCCAAAATGAAAACAACGATGCCCATGATGAAGGCTGTAACTGTAAAATTCATTGTTAAAACTAACATAAGTTTAACCTCACATATATTTTTCATGAACTTAACTAAAATAATTAAATCATCTCTTAATTTTGATTTATGTTGCTCAATGAATTCATTATATCAAAACCTTTTGGATTTTTTAAAAATGATCTAATTTCATATATAAACATTAATTATTTTATTAATATTTAAAAATTTAAATAATGCTTGAATTTTTTTTATATTTCATGAATTTTAATATAATTTTTTTATTAAACACATATAAATTAAAAATGAAAAATAATCCAATATACTTTTCAAATTAAATTCAACAAAATCATCCATAAATTCACGCTAACTTTACTTAAATTCATTTATTACCAACAATAATTATAATTTTGAAAAGGAAATTTTATTTCACTTTATAAATTTATAATTTTCGTCCTTTTGATTTCTATTATTTCCTCTTCACTATAAAGTTTAAACCCATCGAAGCAAATCCCGACGAAACCTGACGGAGAACAAGAGAAGAGACTAGAGTTCTCGGAACGGCTGTCTGGAGAAGAGAAGAACAGAAGATCGAGACGAGCAAGCGCCGTGAGAGAGACCGTGAAAGTAGTACTGAACGCTAGGGTTTCTTATGAGACTGGTTGAAAAAGGGGAATGTGAGACAAGGGATATCGAAATGAAGGGTAAAGAGAGAAAGGTGTCCGAGAAAAAGGAAGCCATGATTGCTGATGATAGATCGGACGAGATGGACGAACAGAGCCGTGATGCTAGCCGGAAGCAATTGGGGCCTCGAAAGAGAACGAGAGAACAAGTCAAGGTGCTCACCTTTTCTTTCCTACCGTTTCTTGGTCTGTAGGATTCTGTTTAGGTTTTCTGATTATAAGTAAATTGTTTGTTTTCTAGGATACGGAGAGCGACCAGAATATCGGAAAGAAGAGTTCCAGAAAACCACAAAAGCGGGTCTCAAACCAACGAGATTCTTCCAATGAAGTAGACAAAGAAGAAAATTCCGGGGTAATATTAATATAACAGTAAAATTAAGTCCCTGAATTATAGTGGGTCTATTTTTTTTTTCAAAAATTTTGATACTATTTTTTGTAGAATTCATTGCACAATTCTTGAACTTAAGCAAGTGTTAATTATATTTTCTTGAATAAATGTTTGATGGCTTTTATTTGGAGGACTTCGTAAATCTGGAATGAGGGTTGCAAAAAGAAAGAAGAAAGAATTCTGATGAAACATTGATGCCATTTTCTTTAGTTTTTTATGCACCTGTCTCAATTCTCTCTGTTTCTTTTAATCTGTAGAAAAAGAAAAAAACTCCATTGAAAGGAGATGATGCGCTTATGTGTCACCAATGTCAGAGGAATGATAAGGGCAGGGTGGTCTGGTGCAAGCAATGTAATAGGAAGCGTTTCTGTATTCCATGCATCAAAAACTGGTTGGTTTTTTCGGGTCCTCCTTTTATCTTAATTCACTTTCTCTCATAGAGATAAACTCACATAATCGAGGTATCAATTCAAATGTTCCATCACAACATACCAGGGTCCTCAATCTAACCCAAATCAGACAACACATTACTCTGTGCTTCAGACACTGAACGAGGCAAGGGGAATGGAAAGGCTAAAACCCTGCACTATGTGTGAATCCCTTATATATATATTTTAAATCTTTCTTTTCTTTTTCTCGACTTTTCCTTGGAGATAGGTATTCTAACATGTCAGAGGAGGAATTCGCTGCTAGGTGCCCAGTCTGTCGCAATAATTGTAACTGCAAGTCCTGTCTGAGGATGAAAGGTCTTGATGAGGTTTGTTTTTATTAAATTATAATTTTAATATTATTGGCTTGTAGTACTTATTACTTATTACTGGTTATTAACATGACTCTGCTCAACTTACTGCAATTTAGCTTGTAATACTTTTTTTTTCTGTGTTTTTCAAACTTTAATAGTTCATGACTTTGGCAGATGAAACTGAATGTTCTTATTGAATGAACTGCTGACATTTTTTTGATAGTTGTAAATCATAATTGTTCAGGTTATCGTGGCAAAAGTTATTTTACTGACAATTTTGATATACTTGCTTCCTGCTAAAAGATATTGTTTCTCAAATTCAAACTTAGGATCTAGATATCTGGCTTGCATTTGGAAATTGATGCGGTTCTGCCAAAATGGAAATCAGATCAATTTTGTCATTTTTATTCGTGATGCTGACGAGCGCCTTTTGTTTTGATACAATACTGTTGTGGTTATTTTGTAAAGTACAGTTAATCTAGTTGCTTCTTAGCTCTTTTTCTTTTTTCTTTTTGAAATGTAGCCACCAAAGAAGGAGATTTCAAAGTCAGACAAGTACAGATACTATTGCTACATATTACACCTTTTACTGCCTTGGTTCAAGGAGTTCCAGAGAGAACAGAAGGAAGAAAAAGAATTAGAAGCAAAAATACAAGGTATCATAGAAAATTAGAAATTATTTGTATATATGTTGCTCATATTGCAGAATACTCTGAACTTGTTCTGTATCTTTAATATTTTGTTTTGTAGGAATCTCTTCAAGTGAGCTTCAAGTTCAGGTAGCTGATTGCCGTAACGATGAACGTGTTTATTGGTATGATAGATTTCTCCTCCTCCACTTATTATTATTTTATTGTTCCATTTTTTTGAAGTGGTAGCAAAAGGTCTACTATGTGAATTTCATTAATAAAATTGAAAAAAATTTACAGTGTTGGGAAAAAATTGATAGCCCTGTCTAAAAAAAAACTGCTGATTACGATCATTAACTACTTGTCCCTTATTAGTTATCTACTAGTTCCATAGGCAGCTTTCCACGTACAATCATTTCTTCTTCTTCTTCTTCTTCTTCTTCTTCTTATTGTTATTATTACTGTTGGAGGCAACACTGATAAAAAATAACTTTTTTGAAATGGGGCACTTGTTACCTCCCTGTTGATCAGGAGCTTTAGTAAAATCCATTGAATTCTTCTCTTTCCTGGTCTTTTGTTTTTAATTTTTTGCATTCAATTTCTATTCCCTACCATTTGTGGCATTTATTAGACCATTACAACCCCTTTCCTGCTTCCTCTTTAGCAATCCTGTAGCTTTCAAGGCGATCAGCATTGTCAAGCAGTTTCATGCCTCATTCTCCAGAACTTCACCGCCATCAACATCAAGGATTAATATGCCTTCATTTGCGCAGTTCCTAATTATTCACAAGATTACTACCTCTTTAATTAGAAGCTGTTGTGTAATTCATTCAATCCTATGCCCCCAATCTATTCTTGCCACATCACACCTCAGCTATGCAACCCCCCCATGTCAAACTTTTCTATTCTTTGGCTCTGTCTCCACCTCTTCATCACCATCCGGCACTTTTGTGTCCCCAGTTCTGTAGCACCGTCTGCCTCTGCGTCGTTTTCTTGTTGCAGAATACTCATGCTAAGACAAACCAAGGTAGATCAAAAACAATTCCTTAAGACAAGTACTAACCCCCAACTGGATACTAACACTGTACTCCGGAAGAGGGTATAGGAGGTGGGGGGGGGGGGAAGGAGACAGGGTGATCGACTAAGATTTTACTTGCTGAATTAAATTTACTTGCTTCATAACTATACAATTTGAAGGGAAGAGAGGGGAGGAGGGGAAGGGAAAAGGGAAGGAGGAGGAGGGACACTCGTCTTATATATATATAGAGATAGAGAGTCTGGCTACGATACTTCCATAAGCATTGCAAGCTGAAACACTTACGGCTCAAATTTTAAAATCTCTTGTCCGAAATTTCAATTTAAATAGCTTAAAAGATTCTTCATATTATAATCTTGTAGATTATTAATTTTTATCATGTTTGGAGTTATTTAAATATGCTTAATGGTTTTTGAAAGATGACTATGAAAATAATTAAAAATATCAATTTTTATATGTCAAACGTTGTCATCTTTCAAAAATCATTAAGCATAGTAAAATAATTTCAAACATGATGAAAATTGATAATCTATAATATTATGATATGAAGAATTTTATAAGCTATTTAAATTAAAATTTTGGGTATGATATTTTAAAATTTGAGCCGTAGGCACTTGCTCGAAATGTTTATAGAAACACCGTAGCTAGACTTATATATATAGAGTTGTGCTATGGTGCTATGCATAACACGAATCGCTCTTGTACTTTGTATCGATTTTTCATTTTTAAACTCTAAATGGTCGATCTGAACCGCTCAAAATGATTTTCGTATCAATATATAGTTGTAGACTAAATTTTATATTGTTTAGATTTTTTTCTAGATAGTTAAAAAATCACTTGATTTTATTATTATGAGCCATCCAAAAGGTTGTGGAAACATTTGCACTTCGAGCCGAAATGTGTGGTTCAAATTTATCATAACATGTCCAAAATTCAAAATTATTGTTCTCATTAATTTCTTCATATCAAAATATTTGGGGATATAAAAATTTATGGTGTTTTGAGTTTTCTAAGTATTTATTTTGGATTTTTTAAAATCAGGTACAAAATTCAATATTTTATATTATTCTAGAGCTTATTTTCGAAAACCTGAAATAAATACTTAAAAAACTTGAAACAACTCAAATTTTTTGTATCCCTCAATATTTTGATATGAATAATTTAATGAGAATAATAACTTTGAATTTTGGACATGTTAAAATAAAATTTGAACCATGTGCACTTTGGTTTGAAATACAAAAGTTTTCACATTAATCTTTCTCTCTTTCTATAGAGAGTTTGATTATGGTACTACGCGTAACACGAATGACCAGTGTGCTATGGATCGGTTCTCCATTTTTAAAGTTCAAATGGTCGATCCTGCCTTTCAAAATGATTATCATTATGAAAATCTAGTTGTAGACTAAATTTTATATTTTTAAAATTTTGTAACTATTTTTTTAGATAGTTAGAAAATCACCTGATTTAATTATTGTGAGTCGTACTTTTCACATCTACAACAAAATTCCTATTCCACTGAACCCTAACAACAACTCGGCTTTAGTCCTCATGGCTTCATCGTCCAAACACGTAGACCGCAAGATGAAAGGCCCATTGCGCCCTGACATACGTCTTGTAGCAAGTCCTACATCCCGTGCATCCCGTACCTCACTACCCTATCCCATTCCCCAACGTCTACAGGGATGCCTTCAACCAGTGCCCCCCATCGGCTTACATCCTGCGCAACCCATATCTGTGGCCCTATGCTGCTGCATGCATTGAAGCAAACAGGGATTGGACAAAGCACAAAACACAATGGCACGACGAGTTGAAGGTCGCCAAGTGCCTACTAAACACAACAAGTCTGGTGCCATGAATGGTTAGTGCTGCCAATACCCATATATGAGTTTTCAGAGCCACCTCAGAGTCAAGGCTGAAGTGAAAACAAGAAAAGAATATAAGAAATCGAATTCGTTCCCTTCGGATATTGAACGGTCTTGCTTTTATAAACCTGTATTCAATGAACTTGTAAGATATTCACTTGTTTGTTCAATCGGCACTGGGCCTCACAATAAGTAGGAAGGTAACCTCAGATGCCGGTAGGTTTATTCTCATTTTCCTTTGAAAGGACCCTGCCATCCTCACCGCCCCAGCAGCAAATCAGCACCCCACACCGTCAAACATGCCCTATAGGTACCGAGCGACCCTAAACCCAACACAACTATCCAAGCTCCTGATCGGGCTCCCGACGCTCTCGGACCATACACATCCCTACTGGGAGAGTCGACGCTTTGACTGCTTTGCTTATGGACACAAGTCAAGTTAGTGCAAGGGGACTATGGTATGCCGGGCGTGCCTCAGACAAGGACATATATCCAAGCAAACAACCACGCAACACCACACCGACAAGCCTCAACCCAAGAGAAATCCTAGATTACTCAACCTACCCTATGGATATACCACAACTAGCTTCTTACATAACTATAACCACCTGGTCCGCAAAGTAGACGAGGATCTCTGAGGCTTATGTCATTGATGCCCGGTACCTCATGGGACATAGCCTCCCTCGAATAAATCGTGACCTAACACACCCTTCCTAAATATACGAAGTTTGAACTCTCGCACCTCACCGATTTCTACTACCTCCTAATGCTTTACTCGCATATTACACAAAGACTTCTTGCAATTATGTGATAACGAGTTAAACAAGCATGAATACATATTCTTCTGCTGGACCCCGGCTGTAGGATCGAAAGAGCAAACCTTAGGATATAAAGTCTGGATAGAAATCGTTTATCTATCTTCCACCTCTGGTCCCCGTGAGAAATTCCACTCTTAATCGCTTCCTTTGGATTGGTACTCACACACACTCCACTAAACAACGTAGCCTCCTTTGAGAGGATACAAATCTGCATTGCCACCGATAACCTCTTCCGTATGCCACGAAGCATTGAGATTTTCCTCAATGGCAGATCCTCCATAAGTTCTATCATCATTAACGGATGGGTGCAAGAGACCACGCCCTTTGAATCTATCAAAGAATATACGCTAGAAGAACACATCTATGAGGATCGTGCCATGAATGTATATGCACAACTAGAAATAAAGAAATACTACAAATCCTCATCCCTTACTGACAATTTCTTTCGGTCTCATTTCAGTGAAAGCAACAAAGTCCCCTTGATTGATCTATTGCTAAGAGGCCTAGTGGCGGTCGATCGTAACTTCATAATGCAACTCTGTGCACCAGCCTCACAATCGGCAACTAAAGAGGCGGTATTGGTCGTCTTGAACAGTGAAGACAATGATCTACAGGAGAGATCTGATGCAGTTCCATTGGAGGCAGTTTGAGAAAACAGACACAGAACAAACGTGTCACAAAAAATCCAAAGAGGGGTTGGTACAAACCAAAGATTGCCCGTCACTCAACAAAAGATCTCTGCACAAAAGAATGATCTTGGTGGTGTAGTGCATACCTACCATCGAAAAGACAACACAAGCACAGTGCTAACATCACATCGGAAGGATTACAGAGGTACGGTACAAACATCTTATCGAAAGGCCCTCTCGCACCTATCACAGCCCCCTCCACATCCAATTTGTCCTTAGGTCCCAAACAAATTATAGGCAAAAACAGATTACTGGGTTTAGCCCCAAATGCATAAATATCTGTCCCCTTACAACAAGTAAGCCAGTGCAGGATGGGCTCCCACACAATACTCATCAACCCAAAAAACCAATCTATAACCTTTAACCTAACTTCACAACTCATATTGGACCCAACCACAACCATAACAAAGCCCATACAAGGTCCAGCCCCATCCCCAACTTTAACAAGGCTTGCAGCCAAAAAAAATAACACAGTTAAGTTGGCAGACACACAAGAGACCCATTTAACCTATTTCTCTCTTTGCGACAGGCTCACACATGAGTACCCCCTGACAACCCAATCCATAGGCCTCTTGTAACACAACCCCCTCAAATCAACAAATCTGCAACTGATGGGCCCTATATGGAAATTAATTTTTAAATTGATGAATATGGATCAAACCTCTAAACCTTTACCTCTCTTGTTAACAAACCAGCTAAACACAGTGGCCTTACCTCACGAGCTCAAGACCCAACCACTTAATCCAAGCCGAAATCGAATCAGAGGAAAATGCACCGTATACCAATTGATAAAAAATTAAAGGCACAAGCTAGAGAGCACCCAAACAGACCCTCCTATTCCCCGGTCTAGTGCTAACCCCCAGCAAGACGAAAAAACAATAGAAAACGAAAGTTACTCCAAAAGCTTTGAAATTGGCGATAAAAGAAGAAGCGAGCCTTACCGGTAAACTAAAACAAAAAGCAATGGCACATGCTCCTCTTCAGAAATCAACAATTGCAACAATTCGTCAGTTCGTCTCTTTGCAAACCACATTCGATATGCGACGAAGAAACAAATTCTAAACATCGTAACGAAACTCCCGCTACATTGGAAGCCGACGAGACACACAATCAGACAAATCAGAATTGAGATATGGCTGCCATACCCAACCCGTTAGCATGAGGCCGCCCCCGCCTCACTCTGTGTGACTTAGGTTTTCCCTTTCTGTTGATGAAGAAATAGAATGTGATGTAGCGCTGGAAGGGATCAACATCAATGACCTTGATCCAGACTCAGAGGATAAAGACCTCTTGGACAACAAGCCGTAGTGACTCCTTGTCGGTTCGGTAGTCCAGAACTCTGGTATTTTGGATAGGTAAGGATTTGGTTTGGCAGTTAGAAGACCCACTGATAACACTTACAAGGACGATTTCTTACAAGAAATGCGGATCATAGCATGCATGACTACATGGGCAAAGCAAAAGTACTATGGCTTCAGACATATGCTACAACGGACAAAGCACTTAATCGGAATATTAGACATAGCCGAGGAAGTACGAAATTTAAGCTCGCTAGAAATTAAACTGCACATAGACTTGCGAGTCCATGCCAATAACCTAATCAAGATCCAAGAAATTAAATGAAAACAAAGATCAAGTCTCAATTGGCTACAAAATGGAGATCAAAATATCAAATACATCCATGCGATAGCATCAACCAAACACAATTAATTTTGTACCATACCTAGCCATACTATCCAACGAATCTAACCAAAGCCCGACAATCATAATCCACACCCTCCTATCTTATCAGAATTCAACAAACACTACAAAAACCTGCTAGGATCAAAACACTATACCCACATGAAACCTCACCTCACAAACCATTACCCACCAATCCCTAGCCAGTCAGACTCCCTACGGCAACTCATTGACTCTATCACCTTAGCTGAGGTAAAGCAGACCATCTTTGCGCTGCTCAAAGATAGCTTCCAGGCCAGATGGCTTCTCACTGGAATTCATTCAGACTTACTAGGATATAGTCTGGAATGACATATTCTTAGCCGTTACTGTCTTTTATCATAATAGACTTGATCTATGGCATGTAAACCAAGCTTACATCACCCTTATACCCAAGAAAAATGACACACAAATAATTGCTGATTTCTGACCAATAAGTGTGCTCTCCGTATTATAAAAAATCATAACTAAAATCCTAGCATCCAGATTAAAACCATTCTTGCCCAATCTCACAATAAACCTCGCAAAGAGTGGGTACGTATCTATTTTCATCCAGATAGGCATCATAGAATCCACAATTCAATGCCCCCGAATAAGCCTCCCCACCACATACCTAGGACTACCCCTCTCCATTAAAAAAACACCCAAAGAAACCTATCTATCACTCATCCCCCGAACGTGTCCTCCTAACAAACACGGTGCTAAACACAATGCCTCTACACTACATGCAGGTTTTGCTGTCACCTTCATGGGTAACCGACACTCCTAAAAAAATTAACCGAAGATTCGTATGGCGAGGAGTAGCGGAGAAATTTTTGGGCGGCTACTGCCTGGTGCCATGGACATACAACCTAAACTTTTCGGGGGATTTAGAATAATTGATCTAAAACTACAAAACCAAGCACTACTAATTAAATGACTATGAATACTAGGTGGCAAACAAGACCATTTATGGATCACGACTCTAGCACCCCTAGGATACACCAATCCTACAACCATCCACAACCTCATCTTTTTTCATTAAAGACAACCAGTTTACAACCAATAATGAATGCCACCTCCACAAAAAACGACCAAGGGGAGCTTCTATTGAACCTAACAACAACTAAACAATTCACAACATACAAAATTCTAAATAACCTAGGAATACTAATACCAACCCTCCAAAACATCTGGCACATAGAGATACCCCTAGAATCAAAGTATTCTTGTGACTGCTCCTACAAGACAAGCTACAAACAACTTAAAATCTAGAAAAGAAAAGATGGCCGACTATCAACCATTGCGTCATGTGCACACAAACGCACGAGTCCGCAGATCACCTTTTTATCACCTGTCCTTCAACAAGCAATCTCCTTCATGGCACACTTGATAGGATAGTGGGATCAATCCTCACCAACATTTTGAGCCTATGGCATGAAATATGCGCTAGCTCAAAGCACTTTACATGGACCGCACTGACATGGATGATATGGAAGGAGCGAAACCGCCGAGTCTTTCTACAGGAAAAGAAAAATCTACATACAATGAAGATTGAAATTACATCCTACACAAAACAATAGAGTATCTACGAAAAGGGCAAAAACATGAGCCACAAGGATATACGGGTAGACTAATTACAATGGGTCTTAAAGATAGTTAAGTCAGGATTCTCATGTAACTTTAATTTTAGGGCAACACTTTTTCATCTATCTCTATGTAACTTCTTGGCTTTTTCCATCTCTGCAACTTTTCTTATTTTCTTATTTTTATTAATAAAATTAAATAGTAGGCTTCTTACCCACTACTTCAAAATAAATTATTGTGAGCCATTCAAAATAAGTGGATTTCTAACTATTTAAAAAACTAGTAAATTTTTTAAAAAATATAAAATTTGGTCTACAATTAGATTTTTATATGAAAATCATTTTGAGTGGTTGGATCGATCATTTGAACTTTGAAAACGGAGAACCGATTCGTAGACAGGCTATCGGTTCTGAATGTAGCACCATAGCCCAACTCTCTCTCTCTCTCTCTCTCTATATATATATATATATATATATATCCTTGAAGTAAATAATTGTTGAAATATAGAAAGTATTGATTAGTATCAATTAGAGTTTTTTGAATGATTTCTTTTCTATTGTATACTTTCCTATTTTATTTCATTGTACGTCTATATAATAAGCTTCCTAGTGATTGAATAAGAAAGTTCAGATTTCTACTTGGTATCAGATCCAATATTTGTTAGGGCGGCCATCAAAGAAAAACAGAAAAAAAAGAAATGCTTTAGTAGCCACCCCTTCTCTCGGGTTGCCGCCTCTCCAAGCCGCGCCGCAGCCACCGTCACCTCACCTCTTTGTTTCTCTCTTGTTTAAGTTTAGACATGGTTTAAAAAAAAAACAAACAGAAAAAAAATGTTGTAGGGTTCTTTGAACAAATTGGAAATAAGAAAATAGGTGATTGATTGTTTTGAAGAGATTATTAGAAGATCTCAAAGTGAATCACGGAGAAAAAATGATGTTGCGGTGTGATAATAAATCAACGATCAACATTGCTAACAATCTTGTGCAACATGATAGAACCAAGCATATGGAGATCGATAAATTCTTCATAAAGGAAAAATTGAAGAGTAGGCTATTGGAGCCGAGTCACGTAGCTACATGAAATCAAGTAGCAGACTGTCTCATCAAATGACTTCGCTCAATAGATTTAGTGAGATTATGTGATAAGATGGGTTTAATGGATATCTCTTGCCTATCTTGAGGGGGAGTGTTGAAATATAAAAAGTATTAATTAGTATCAATTAGAGTTTTTTGATTGATTTCTTTTTTTATTTTACTCCATTTTTAGTCTACTCCAATTTATTTCAGATTAAAGGCTTTGTTGTTGTATGTATGTCTATATAATAGATTTTTTAGTGATTGAATAAGAATAAGTTCAGATTTCTACTATAATATTAGTATTTTCAGTGAGTAATTATCAATGATTAAATTGTACATTATACGAGGTATATCCATTATCACTTAGGATCGCATAAAAGCATTTCACTTAAAGGACAGAAACTGAACAACAACAACAAAAATCCTTTCGTCCCAAACAAGTTGGGGTAGTGACCAAAGTTGTAATAATCAGGTAGATAGTATAGTAACATCAACTCTCTCGTTCTTTCTAAAGGATCTCTCTACCCTACTCCCCGCCTTCCGCATTTCCACAGAACTGGGTGACAATGGCAACGTGCTGTGATGATGGCAAACCACCTCTTCTCTGTTCATTCAGCTTACCATCTTCTCATGAACCTTGGTATACCCTGAAAAGAGTTCCAAAGAGTCTGGGATTTCCGAGCTCCTTCTCAGATAAAGATATTCCTCTAGTTACTGTTACATGACTGGTTAAATGCAGCAGCCAATCTCACCAACAAAGACTGGCCAACGACTATCGCATGCATTCTGTGTTCGCAAAATTTGACGGAAACAGGTGATGATCTTTTCTCTACATGCCCATTTGTCACCAGCCTACAAGGCACATTACTCGCTAATGGGTCACAGGAGACTTCACAGCGCTCATGGCACATTGCATGTGATCAGGAGAAACATCAACTATGGGCTGCAGTTGCTTGAATGTGCTGGAAGGTAAGGAATGCTTGCATTTTCCTGGGGCAGACGAGGACGACCAAGGCGGTCGCAAGGGATCTTGATCGCACTTGGCAGGAGGCTTATGGTTCATAATAATCATTGTAGCTATTTAATTTTAATGGGAATGTATTGATTAGGCTATTAGTTTGGCAGTTGTAATAATTTTTCCTTCCTTTCTCTCCCTACTTATTCTAGTCTTGTAAACTCTTTTTTTATTTATTTTTGTTTAATGAAATCTCATAGTAGGCTATCACCTGCCACTTCAAAAAAAAATACTACTAATAATAATGGCACCACCTAATAACTTATTATTTAATAATTGTATGATAACTATAGTATGCCTCTACTATAAATTGTATGGGCCGAAATCCTAAGCCCTACATCCTTAATCTTGAACCAAAAGCCTTAGGACTTAATTGCCTATGCACTAACCTTAAACCCTGATTCCTAGGTCATGGTTTTGGTATGTGAAAATATTTTTTTATTTACATCCACAATAAGACCTTAAGCATATCCATTTGATCATTTTTCTTTTCATTCTTTTATACAGTGATAGATGCCGAACTTCAATCATAAACTTGCATCGGAGCTGTCCCAAGTGTTCGTATGACCTTTGTTTGCAGTGCTGTTCTGAGATCCGTGCTGGTCGTGTACCAGGTGGAAAGGAGGTGGAGATCCAGCATTATGAAGAGCGTGGCGAAGAATACATCTTTGGTGAAGTTGCATCACGAAGTCGAACACGCAATAAAAGAACTTCGAGAAGTCGAGGTCCTGTAAATCTCCAGAGAAAGATTGAAAGCAACAAGAAGGATAACTACTGCGGTTTTAATTGGAAGACCAATGAAACTGGTAGTATTCCTTGCGGACCAGAGCAGCTTGGTGGTTGTGGCCAATCAAATCTAGAATTAAAATGCATGTATCCTGAGAAATTCCTTCCAGGGCTCGAGTCCAAGGTTGAGAGCATCGTGCGACAAAAAGATTTCTCGGGATTTCTCTTTTCCGAGGATCCATGCGCATGTTTCAGCAGCTCAGAGGCAGTACAAAGTGAAGGTGAAAATCTAAGACAAGCTGCTGATAGAGAGGGATCAAGGGATAACTATGTATACTGCCCGACTGGTAAGGATGTGATGATGGATGGTGGGTTAGCCCACTTTCAGAGACATTGGGCAAGGGGTGAACCAGTAATTGTGCGGGATGTGCTGGAGCTGACAAATGGGCTTAGCTGGGAGCCAATGGTGATGTGGCGTGCACTCAGGGAGAAGACTAATGGCAAGGCTGAATCTGAGCAGTTCTCTGTTAAAGCCATTGATTGTCTCGACTGGTGTGAGGTCAGTTTCAGATTCCAAGAGTAGATATTTGCAATAGTGGTGTGGGTGTCTTTTCACTGGTATCAACCCTGTTTGTTATGGGTACTTCTCCATGGTTTTGGTGCAAGGCAGAAATAGGACAAATGTAAATGGCACTAAGACAAGGTGTTTCTGTAGGATTTAGGTTTACATGTAACCGACCTACTATGGTGAAGGAATGTTGTTAATGTCCTGTTGAGGTACAGATTGTATCACATTGGTTTGTTCTGTATCATCTGCTGAGTTGATTAATACCAACATGTATGTTACTTGATTAGGTGGAGATAAACATTCACATGTTCTTTACTGGGTATGGTGAAGGGAGACGCCACTCTAATGGATGGCCAGAGATGCTCAAGCTGAAGGACTGGCCACCGTCCAGCTCATTTGACCAGAGGTTGCCTCGGCATGGTGCAGAGTTCATCACAGCCTTGCCCTTCCCTGAGTACACTGACCCCCGCTATGGCCCGCTGAATCTGGCTAGCAAGCTTCCTGAAGACATCATCAAGCCTGATCTGGGCCCCAAGACTTACATTGCATATGGCTTTAGAGAAGAGCTTGGCAGGGGCGATTCAGTTACCAAACTTCACTGTGATATGTCTGATGCGGTATGTCATGTAACTCATGTTGTTTTCTCTGCTTTTGGTGGCTTAGTTTTGTTTCTTCCTCTATATGTAGTAAAGCTAGGATGTTCTTAAGCTCACAAAGCACTTTTTCATCTCATGCACTATCTGAGATCTTGTGACATCTGGAAAGCTCGCGTCAAGTCAAATATAACGTCATTGAGCTCTTTTTCTTTTTAATTTGTTTGTGTTGGTCTAATAATTTTTCCAGATAAATGTTTTGACACATACTACTGAGGTGAACCCTCGCATTTACCCAATGGAAAAAATAGAGATGCTGAAGAAGAAACAACTGAAGCAAGACCTGGATGAGCTACAGTTTCATGCATCTCAAGTTACTAGAAATTCAGAAGCGTCAGATGTGAGAGAAAATGCCTGCATAACGGGTGTATCATCAGTTCCAGTTTTGGAGGAAGCAATGACCAGTAGGAATCCTGTGGGCCTGACCAACCTGGAAAAGATGACTAACACTTCGGACCCACATATGAAACCTAGTCAACAACAGCTCTACTTGACCAGAATAAATGATGAACTGAAAGAGGGTGATGGTGCACATTACAGGTGCAGCAGTTTGGTCACTTCTGAACATGGGGAGACATCTGATGAGGGAGAAATGAAGGTTGAATATGGAGGAGCTCTTTGGGACATTTTCAGGAGGGAAGATGCACTGAAGTTATCTGAGTATCTGATGAAGCACTCAGGGGAGTTCAGGCACATTTACTGCAACCCTATCAAAGAGGTAAAACATATAATCATGGCCCAAGTTGGTTTATGCAGGTTGTGGTTATAAAATTTTCATTTATGTTTACTCAACATCAATCACAACTGTAGAGAGAGATTGTGGAAATGCCTGAATGCTGGTTTTCTGTGCTACAAAGATGACTTATTGGTGCTCGGTACCATCAGCAGAAATCTGAAATGTTGAATTATCAGTTATCCTCTTTCCTAATTTAAGAAACACAACAAATTTCTTTTTGGCAGGTTTTTCACCCAATCCATGACCAAACCTTCTATTTAACCGCTGAGCACAAGAGGAAGCTCAAAGAAGAATACGGTAACTTCTAATTTTGTTTTATCACTTGCTTATCCCAATTTATTTGGGATCAAAGGCTTTAATGTTGTTGTTGTTGTTGTTGTTGTATTTAGTCTATATGAAAACCTTCTGCTTTGCTTAAATCCTCCGCAGCTTGGCTTTTACTTTTATTGTGCTGTTTATTTAAGGCCACGACCTCCAATTAATTAAAGTGAGAGGATAAAATGCAGAAGCAGTGTGTGTGAGAATTTATGTAGATGTTGTTCTAGTTAGGCATCTTACTTCTTTTGTTCTTTAATATTGCAGGAATTGAGCCATGGACTTTTGAGCAAAAGCTTGGTGAGGCGGTTTTAATACCTGCAGGCTGCCCTCATCAAGTCAGGAACCTAAAGGTATGATCAATGGAAACTTTGTTGAGGTTGTTATTGATTTTAGCCCATATTTGAATTGAAATCTAACAACAGATTTGTTTCAATTGAGTAGTCATGCATAAAGGTGGCGGTTGATTTTGTCTCCCCCGAAAATGTACGAGAGTGCATAAAATTGACCGAAGATTTCAGGCTGCTACCATCTGCGCTCACAGAGCAAAGGAAGATAAGCTGGAGGTACTTGTGAAAATTTAACTATGTTATCTAACAAATCCTTGAGAATGTCTTAATTTTTTTTTCACCAGTGGTAATTGTAGAACATCATTCTTTTTTATTTTATTAATTTGGCAAAAGAATGTTGCAAAAAGGAGCCTCCCTTGTTCATAGACTTGTTGAATTAAATGTTGACCCTCCCTAAATTCATTCTCCAGGAGTTAGATGACTTGTATTTATGAGGGCTCTTTGGAGACGATAATTCCAAATTTCTTCAATTTATCTTTGTGAGGTTAATCTTGTGATTTCTAACAAGGTGAATGCTCTTGTCAGGTTAAGAAGATTGCTCTTTATGCTTTCCGACATGCGGTTGACTACTTGATAGAAAATGGAACCACTGAACAGTAGCATTAACAGGACATTTAGCACTCTGTCATGACTCATGATGTACTTCTGGATTTATTTTTATTTTTATATTGATCCTTGTGCTGTGGTGGATATTTGATTGTCAGATCGTGGTGAAGTCAAATATTTTAACAAGAATAATCAAGAAGCCATTTCGGTTGCAAATATGTAATTTTTCTGGACCTTTCTATGATTGCACTTCTTGTTTATAATATGAGATAATAACCAAATAAAACACGTTGCGTCAGAAGCCATCACTAATTTTTTGTCTCTACTCTCCAGTGTTCAAAATGCAATCTGATGGCTATAAACGCTTATCTTATGTCAAACTCTCGATGAACCATATATCATTGATTCATTATACGACTTTCTAATTATTTGCTTCATATGGGATCAATAAATCAAGATAAAAATCTCTTGTCAAAATGCACAATCGGTTGTTTGAAAATCTTTACAAGAACAGACGCCCGGACAAACAAAATGATGGATATTTTTTTTTCTCTGGTGGCCATAAACCCTAAACCCTAAATTCATAAGATGATCTTAAACCAACAAGAGCGATAAATATTTTGCCCATTTTTTTCTAGTATAGAAAAAGTAAGTTGGTGCGTGTAGTTAGTCCCGGTTTTAGTGTAAGAACAAAATTTCAATGGTAATGCTTAATTGGGAAAATACAAACGTTGTTGTTACTTATAATACAAATCAAAGCATATGCTTTTATCAGAATGCACACAAACTAAAAGGATCACTCATAGGAACTTATAAAGTAAAAACATTGCAGGGATTTACGATGAAATACTTTCTGACTCTATTGCTGTTGTAAAATTAAAACTTGATACTGTGTGACGTATATGGCAAAGTACTATATATTTTTTATTTAATTATATCAACTCCAAAAAAAAAGAATTGTATTCCCAGTTTTAATACCGTAGAACCAATATTGCACTCTTGAGTCAATTGGGAATGAAAAAAATACGGCGCTTCTTGTTATAAGGTGCCTCTAAAAGTTAATTATATTGGGTGGAATGCATTGGTATATAAAAGAGATCAATCAATATATAATAATGGTATATAAATCAAATGATACTACAAAATACAAACAGTGCCACTATTGTAAAATGTAAATTGAAACAATATTTTTTTTGAACTTTAGAACGGAAACCATAATGAAACAAGAACAATTAACCAGTATGTATCGAATACATTTACTGTTGAGGCCAGTAAAGTTGTGATTAAATGCAATTTGGGGCTCTAAATCAGCTTTCTGCTTGCCACAGTGTCATCTGACAGCTACGAAACGAAAGGTTGAGACTTGAGAATGATGCTTGGCCTCCCTTTGGCTAAAGCTTGCCTCCATTGCAAAAGAATAAAGTTAATATTTGTATAGCTAGGAAACCTCTCTAAAGAAACAACCTAAAACCAATTGCAAACCAACACATCATCAAAAATTTTAGTTCGCCACCTTTTATATATGCTGCCAACTTGTCATAGAGAATGACATTTGCATAAAAACCCAACAAGAATCATATTAATCACAAGATCCTTTATAAAACAAATTAGGAAACAAAAATAACTTCATGGGAAAAAATGATAAAATAAAAAAAAATGACAAGGGAAAAGAATAATGATAAAAGAAAAGGAACCCATCTTGCCTGTTCCGGAAATTTATTTTGGGATTTTTTTTTTTACCTTTTTGCTTGTGGCAAATTATACAAGAGTTCTTCAAAAAAAAAAAGTTCTTAAATCACATAGGACTGTTTTGAAGACCTTAAAATTGGTAAAATATAGTAATATCCTGCTACTTATCTTAAATCTCAAGTTTCCCTTCTATCCGCCAACCAAAACTGTGCATTGCTAGCAAGCAAAGCACAAAGTGTCCTCGTAACTTTTTGTATATAAGTTGCATGCCTCCCTCAAGTCCTGCCATCTCATTCTCTCTAAAAGTCTACACAGAGACGAGATAAACATATATTTTGAGAAAGGAGAGAAGTAGCGATGGCAGGCGAGGGGTTAAAACCGGCAGCTAGTTTTCTATTGTTTCTCAATTTCTGCATGTACTTTATCGTGGCAGCACTTGGAGGATGGGCCATCAATGTCGCAATTGATCGCGGCTTCACCATAGGTGAGCTCAAACTTGTATTTAAGCTGATAATATTGATACATTGCTTGTATAATGAAGAAGTATATCTCTTTTTTTTTTGGAGATAAGTTAATAAAAGCATCTATTGACAATTTGACAGTTTGACTGAAAATTTTAAATAAACTTATTTTGGTATTTTATTAATTATATTTGCACAACAAATTAAAAATAAAATAAAATAAATTTAGGTTTAATGAACTTGCACTTGGTATCTCGTCATATACATTTTTGACTTGTGGGCCCCGAAACGGTTAATTCAACTGGTAGGAAATTTTATTCCCAAAATTCAACTATGATGGAATTGAAGCAAACCATTGATGTTTTTCCTTTTTACTAATTTTAGGCCCTAATCTAGCACTACCGGCACAATTTTCTCCGGTTTTCTTCCCTATTGGAAACGGGGCGACGGGATTCTTTGTAATCTTTGCTCTGATAGCTGGAGTAGTGGGGGCAGCATCTGCAATTGCCGGGGTCAACCACCTACGGTCCTGGAGTATTGACAGCCTACCTGCAGCAGCTTCATCAGCTCTTACTGCATGGGGGCTTACTCTTCTTTCCCTGGGGTAAATTTAATTTATAGCACACTACATTTATGTGGATACTACATCTTTTGCTTGTAACATAGCAACAACTTTTATCATGCATTTATCAACTTGATTTGACTTTTTCTTTTTTTGTGGTTTTAGCTTGGCATGCAAAGAGATTGTTCTTCATGGAAGGAATGCAAAGCTGGTATTTTTTCTCTCCCCTCTTGTCATGATATATTATCATGTAAATCAAAAAATCTGTGTTACGTGCACTTTAACTTCTCTCCCCTCTTTGTCATGATATCAATTATATTGATTAATTATATGTAATTCAACAAATTTATGTTTTTTCAGAGAACGATGGAGTCATTCGTGATCATCCTTTCAGCGACACAGCTACTGTACATCATAGTAATTCATGCGGCAGGAGGAGGCATCCGCTCAAGAGCATAAATCAAAATAATCCATATATTTCTGGCGACAATTGAGATTGGTGTGAATACATATATTTGTTCTTTTTATTTTTTCAAATTGTTGTATTGTACGTATATGATGTGAATTCTTATCATGCATGTTTATAGTGTGGACGATTGTGTTGAGTGTACATGGTTTGGATTTGGTCGGTTTTAGTGTGGTCATGACACATTCATTGGTTCGGTTGTGTACTTCAATATTCCAGCTTGCATAAAGTGATATATTCTTACCTTTGCTCTCTAATTGCTTACATCTCAAGTCATGTATACTTACAGCACTTGATATAAGTACCCAACAAAACCTTTCCATCAATCCCTAATTCCCTATTCAATTACAGTGGCATCATAGGGCGTGGACCCAGACATTCGATCTGGGGGCACAAATATATATTTTTTTAAGTGGGTAAAATTTAATTTAAAATTTTCTTCAACATAAACAATTTTTTGTTAGTTTTTTTTTTCAGAAAAAGTACATAATTATAAAAATATTTTTGAAAAAATTTCTAACCAAAGGAGCAACGACCCGCTTGTCATAATGTGGCTCCACCTCTGATATCATATATATATATATATATATATTCATATACTACCCATTTCAGTTGAGATGAGAAATAAAACTCTCCGGCATATTGTATTTTGTTAGAACAACAATCACAACAAGACATTGCTTGAAAACGTATAATAAACATATTTTCATAATTCATGACAATCTTTAAATTTGTAAAATACTCATCATTCTAACAAGTTATTTTTTTTTCCAAATGGGTTGTTTTATTTTTCATTTTTTTTCAAGTTGCGTCAGAAATTTCTAGATTAAATGCAAAAATAAAGTGAGCAAATAATATATATGTAACATATATAAGATAATTAATGATACCATGTCCGCACTCCAAAGACATGCAAAGAAAAGTTAAGCAGATAATGTGACATGTACGTACCCCATCAATAACTACGCACACTTCACAAAATTGGTATCCCCAAATTTTCAATGCAATACTTTATATCTTAATTTCCGTGGGGTTCAACTGTTGAAGTCCTGTCCAATTGGAAAACTGCAACCTTTCTATAATAAATATCTAAGCGGCGATGTTGGGATAATTTCGCAGAATTGGGCCCCCATAATTAAGTACTTATCGGAGAAACGCAGCATTTTATTAATGAAATGTTTAATTGGGGTTCCATTTGTCGTCGGACGCATTAATTAGATGGTATATCCAAGTGGAATCAATCGAGAAGTCTGTAATTTGAAATACCAAGAGTCTATCTCAAAATTGAAGAAAATAACCTGATTTTTTTCTTAATAAATGTTAATTTTAAATGAAACCTCTAAAATAATTAAATGAATTTCTGATTTAGAAAAGCTAGAATTTGAAATGTTCGTTCAGTTCACGAACGATTCATTAAAAGGTAGGAACTTTAAAAATAGTTACTAAAGGACGTATATACAAAATACAGCTATTCAATAAAATCTCTTGAATTTTTTTTGCCCCCAAGTGAAGACATGTACACATCTAACGAGTCAAAATCAGTGTTGTAAAAAATAACTGTCAAAACTGATTAGTTGGCCGACTAATTATAACCGATGGATAAATCATTAGGTATCGTAATCAACAAATTATTTCATTTTCACAAAATACACTATTATGTATTTAAGTCGAATATTTTTATTTTTCAAACAACTTTATTTTAATAATTAAAGACTTTATATAAACTAGATTTCATCAACTTTAATTTGATAATAATTTTGTACTCAATTGGACATTCATACAATTATAATATTTTTTTCAAAATAACTGAAAAAAATATGAATTCAGATATTTAATTTATATTTATCATTTCTAAAATAAAATTAAGACATAAAATATAATAAATATAAATAACTTAATTTTATTTGAATAAATAATATTTTTAAAATATTAAATTATGAACGTTAAATCATCTGTAAAAATCCGATTAATCGGCCGTGTAATGATTAAACGCGTGACGGTGCCCCATCCGTCCATCGTATTCCGCTATTTACAGTACTAATCAAAACTTTTTTGAACTCCCCTCCTTAAATATCAAGTTCCGTTTAATATTTTTTTTTTGCACAAATTTACTTTCACATTTGTTTAATTCAAAAATCGGGTCACAGCTGTCGGCATAAAACATTAACCCGGTTTTCTTTGTCATTATCACGATGAATTAATTTTGGATGTTCACAACTTTAACAGCTCATTACTCTTTGGTAACACCTCATTAGTTAATTCCCCATTAATTCTACATTCTTCACTTATTACCCGTTCCTTGTACGATTTTATGTTCATTCAGGTGTTTCTATAACTGAAACGAGTCTCTGCTCAGCGACATTGCGACCCAACTTATTTGTAGTAGTAGTTTTTCTTTGACATCAGAAACAGAAAATCCGAACCAGATCTTTCTTTTCCTCTCTTTGCGCTCCGCCCCTGACCAATCGGGTCGGGGCCGTAGCAAAATCGAGCGCTACCTTTAATTTTTACCCCACATCTGATTCTTACTTTTGTTTACGCCAATGAGTATGAGCTCCTTAAGTCCTCGTTGGACCACTTCCGTTTCTATCAAGTGGACCAAAGAAGCATTACATCCACTGATTGCGGGTCCCATAGTGAGAGGCTCCTTCTTCTTTAGTGTTTTTTTTGGTTCATTTAGGTGTAAATACGAACATTACGTTGAAGTTGAATGAAGGACGGAGCCCACAATATCAGATTCATGGGGAGCCCACAGTCAATGAGATAACATTTACGATTTACCCCTTCCAATTACGTACCGAACATTCTGACTCAATACAAGGATTGGATTCCTTTCTCCGTTTTTTAATTCCCACACACAGCACAAACTCTCTGACACTGTCGAATGACTCGAATCCCAATTTTTCAATCTATTTTCTCATTTTTTTCCCTCTTTGAAACTCCATTAAAGGAGGTGAGGCGAGAGGAATAGCTAAAGCAGAGAGCCATGCCGAAAAACAAAGCTCAGAAGCGTCGGCAAAAGGAGAAGGAGAAGAAAGCAAGAGATAAGAGCAACGCCACCACCAATTCTTCTTCTTCTTCTACGTCTTCTCAATCTCACCTAACCAGTTCCAACGCGACCTCTCCGTCTCCACCTAACCCTTCTTCTCCAAAATTTAACGGTAACTTTACACAATTAGAACTGTCCCTTACAATCTCACCTTTTTGATTTAATTAATATGCGTATGACTACAAGGTGTTCGTATTTATGCCTGTTTGGGGCCTCCCACGTTCTCTCCCTTCCCTTTTTCGCTGTCGCTGCGTCCCAGCTTTCCTTATAAGCTTCGCTGGATTCGCTTTTCTTTTGCTTATATATCGGTGTCATTGTGTCGAACAGGTAATGGGCATGAGGAGATTATTGCCTCCGAAGAGGATATAGCCCAGAGGGAAACAGAGAAGGAGCAGAAAGAGATGGAAGAAGAGCAGCGTGTGGAAGAGAGAGAGATAGAGCCAGAGGCTGAGCAGGTGGGCCCTGCTGTTCAGACTCTAGAGGAGGATAAGGAGATTAACGAGAAGTCAGGAGAGACAGGCACAGAGTCAGCTGAGCCCACTTCCCAAGGTGAAAAAGAGAAAGAGGAAGAGGTTGAGGATGAGGCTGCAGTGGGGCCTGCTCTAGAGGACGATGGGGAGAAAGAGGCTGAGGTCAGCCATGTTGAGATCGTGGAAGAGATTAAGGAGAGCATTGCCGGGCCAATTGAGGTAGTTACCACAGAGTTAGTGGGGCCTGCTTCTCAAGGACTGGAAGCAGTGGCAGAGAGGGAGGTAGCTGAGTTAGATTCAGGGAAAGTGGTCAAGGTGACGGCTGCAGAAACTCTAGAGAAGCTTCCAGAAGAGCAAGCAGCGATGGTAAAATTGAACCTTGTTTTGTTCTGCTTAATTTATTTATTATCTTTTTTCTTGTAGTTTTAGATCTCGTTAAGTTGATGGTGTTAAAGCCCCATAATTCCGCATACGACATGAGTAACAGAGGCCATGACTGGGTTTATAGAATTAAACAGCTGCATTGACATAGGATAGCATTGTACCAGCCAGTTCTGCTTTATCTATCTGAAGTGGAACTTTTACTTCTTTAATCCATTCTCTTATCTGCATGTGTTACCGAACCAAGGTGGTTCCAATGTTTGAACTGGATTGTTCCTTAGTTGGGTAGTTCCAATCTTGATTTTGGTTTGATAGTCTTGGTTCCATTGAACAATTAAATTAAAAAGTTTTACTCACATGAACACTCATTAAAGTTATGCTGGTACAGGCCTTAACTGTTATGGTGAATAGTTTGTAGAACACGGGGTTTGGGATATCATCACTACAGGAACCTTGCAGATTTGTATTTAGTGATTCTTAAAATGATAAAATTATTGTCATATGCAGGTCCATGCAACAAGCCGTGATGTTCCTGTTAGTGCAGCAAAGCGTGCAACTTGGTGGGACTGTTGTGGGCTTCTTGATGTGTTTTCTGGTTCCAGCCGCTGAAGTCGGGTAAGACAACTCTTGATTCCAGTGCATCCCCCCTTTCTTTTAAGCTATACCTTGTAGTTTGCTGTAATTGTAAGTACTATCATTTCTAATATTTTGCATCTGCTTGCAAATCAAACATCCGTAGTTTCTGACCCAGGTACACAAAATGGGACCTGGCTATTAGATGCAGGGACAGATCTTAGTGGCAAAAACTTTGAAAACATCCGGTAATTATACTATGATTTTTTTTAGTATTGCCCCCCCCCCCCCACAAAACCAACAATGAGAAATTCCGGTCAAAGCTCTGACACTGCTTAAATGAATGGTTGTCAGTGTCAAAAAAAATTGAGCTAATTGCACTATAATTTCTGTCATCTTTCTGTATTTAAAAAATAATAACAAATGTTTGGTATTAATGATATATTGTACCTTTCTTTTTCTGAAGTGCTAATATATTGTTTTGTGGGGTTGTCAATTTTATTGAGATTGCTATGCTGTTCTATTTTCTTTGTTTGATAGATTTCTTAAGTGCACACTGATTGTGTTTGTTTATCAACATTATTACCTTCCATTTACCATGTGTGTTTTTTTTTTTTTTTTTAATTTAGGTTTATGTTGGGATTATTTTAGCATTTTATCACATCCATTGTTTACTTGTGGATTTCAGTTGTTTAGCACTATTGAAAACCATAATTTTAATTTCAAAACATTAGCTTTTTGTTCCCCTGACTTGTAGATACCATGGCTAAACTACCACTAGAAAATGTATAACATTCCTGATACATGTATAAAGAAATTTCAGAAGATTCATCTTTAATTCTTTATGAGACCATGAATTGAAACTTTTTTTTGAATAAAATAATATTACTTTTCTGCTCCTATGTTATCAGAAACTTTGAATGGTTTTATAAAACTGAAAGTGAAATTAAATGAAAGTTTGAAGTATCTTCAAAAAGTTCCTATTCATACATTATCAGAGTTTTACGATTAAGGTGTTAGGATTTGTGCAAGCATTTAATATGGACTGTATTTTTGTGGATGGTTTAAATCAACAAAATTTTTGGTGAAATTGGAGTGGCAATTGGGCTGGTTGGGTAGGGTTGAGGTTATGTAGAATTGTAGATCATTTTGGGTTCAGGTCAGTTACAGGTTTGGGTATTCTTGAGAACTTGTGTTGTTCGGATTGTTTGAGGTTGTGTGTGTGTGTGTTTTTTGAAAACTTAGCAGCGGCTTCCAAGTGTATTAATGAATGTAAAAGTACAACCAGCAGTCCCAACTACATCGTATCTTACATGTACCACACATTAATGCCAGGTAGGCTTGACAACTAGAAACTAGAACAAACTAAAAAACCAATACCAAAAACCATCCCATTCTTAGCAGAAATTTTGCCATAGTACAGCCTCGAGTATCACTTTTCGTGCCAGAATCATCAGCGGCGTTAGTGAGAGTTGTCAAAAAATCCTCCCATTTCTCTCCTTCCATATATTCCAACATGCGCCCAGAACAGTGGATTCCCACGTCTTCTTGTGTGTGATCTGTGCTCTGGACTGTAGGAGAACACATTGGGGTATGTTGCCCTTGTAAATGAGGCATTCACCTTACAAGCTGGATAAACACCATCAGAAATGGACTGCATAGCGGCAACTGAACAGTAAGTGCACGGCCGTTTCAGTGGGACACTGTGACCACATAACACAGCGCATGTCACAAGTTATGTGGCATTTGGCCATGACATCATGAGTAAGCAGTCTATCTTTGGTTTGAGGTTTGGTGTGTTGCTGGGTTTGGTTTGTCTTCCTCAGGTCACATTCCTGGTTGGGGTCCTTTTTGTTCTTGGTCATTTGGTTTCCAGGTATGGCAGTTCGTAGACAGTTATTTTGGCTTCCTTATTACCCTGATTAATTTAATATTGTAGTGCTTCATTTTTTTTTCCTTTTCTGTCATACCATTCTGCAAATCGTGCCAGATTGATCAGATTTGTATCAAGTATGGATCAATTGGGTGCTTGTCTAGTCAGATATTTTGCAGGTTACTCTTGTTAGGGTTGGGGGCGAGGTTTAGCATTGTTGACAATGAGGTGGGGTTTATGACAGGTTCAGCTAGGCCTTTCTGTGAAGATTTGCCACCTTCAGAAAATAGGGTTTATGTAGGATTTTTCCTGGATAATGTTTTCAAACTTCTTTTTCTTTCGAGTTGAAACCCGTAGGCATGTTTTCAAATTTCTAAGGATGTTAAACTTTGTAACGATGCCTCTTATGCACCAAAACGTAAAAGTCATGGTGCTGCAAGAAGTTGTGTGGTTAAATAGTTAATCTTTCTGAATATGCTATAGAGTTCAAATTCCTATCAGAGGACTTTGGTTCTTGGCACAGGCTGTGATGATGGTTACCAGGAAGAAGCTCCTGTTTTCCTATTTATTTCATGAAGATTGTAAGATACAGCAGTATAACTTATACTGGTTGGCTGTATATTTTACCAGGAAGAAGCTCCTGTTTTCTATTATTAATTATTTTTGATTCCATGACTGCACATATAAGATTCGTTTATGGTTTTTTTCTAAAACCATTAAATCATCCTATAGTTCTCTTTTAAAACTGTAAACTCTTAAGTTAACTGTAAGCTTTATCTTTGCAGAAATTCAACATATGTCAAGGTCGTTGGAATGCTTTCAGTAAATTGGAAATTTGAGAGATTTTGAACAATAATATCAATCTGAGTTTAGATGGTATTCTGTGCTTGTCAAATACCACTTTTTGGAATGCTGCTGCAAAATTGCTTTGCAGTCTTATTTTATTATTATTTTTGTTTATTTTTGGATGGTAATATATCATATGGTTTCTGTTTGTTTGAGATTAGTCTGTCAAATGTTGTTAGCTAGTGTTATATTCAGAGTCTGTTTTGTTTTGTTTTGATATGTTTGCAAGTATAAAGTTGCATTTTCTTTATTGATATGTAATTATTCAGCTCCTTATTAGAAGTATTGTGGCATCAGGATAAAAAGTTGGAATAGAATGGTAATCTGTGAACAGATTTTGAGAAATAGAAATCTAGTTGTGGTGCTGAGCTAGTGCTTGAGAAGGCAGAGATATGGCAAATCAGGTGGGAAAAATTGCATTTAATATCATAAAATCAGATCAGATCATTCCTGGATTCATGTAGGTGCAGGACTTTGTTTATTTCGGATCGAATAATTTTGGATTTGGTATACTTAGAGGTTTGATTAAATATATCTTTCAGGTTATGCAGGTTGAGAACAATTCTTGTACGGGTTGATTCAGGTTTCATATTGTTTTGGTTTGGTTCATAAATGGATTATTCTAGTCTGCATAGTTCTCTCTGAAGCTGCCTTTAGATTTCTGGAAAGACCTTGATAGATTGCTAAACTAAGTACATGCAAATCAGGATATTTAAACCAATGAGTTCAATAGAATGAACAATTATTCTACTCGAATCCCATTACTCAAAGAGTTTCTTCTCCAGCAATCCAAGGACTGGACGACGGATGAACTAGTTAAGTATTAGTATTACACTTGTACACAATAAATTTGTTTTATAATTTACGTATTTATGGAATACACAACAATTTTCTTTGCATACTTCGGTTTACTTTCGGCTTTACAACAACATCCTTTTCCTATCTTTTCCCACGTAACAAATCATTAATGCCACCTCCATTTTGTCAAACCAGAACAATTTATCTTTTCCTAAGTAAGACTAATTGTTATACCCATTCTATACAGCTTCACACAACCAACAAACAATAGTTCTAATTCACACAAGGAATTCCTTTTAATCCACAATTTTCTTGGTACGACTCCAATTTGCACGCTTCAAATTGCCTCTCTCCATGGATTGTACAAGGAGCTCACAATAGTTGTTGAATAAAGCATCAATTATCTCCTCCAAAGTGGTGGCCGAGCATGGATTCTTGTATAGCTCTGATCGCCATTGCCAACGCTCTTCCATCTTTTCTTGATTTTCCACTTGGATTCAAGTTGGTTTCAAATATGTCTATGCACTCAATAGCGAAAGTTCCTTCTTTGCACACCTCCTCTTCTTCAATTTCTGGATTATTTGGGGTTATAAAAAGGCACATTGAAGGAGTCCAGCTTCTCTTGATCTATCCTGCATTTTATTTTTAATCATTGTATCATTAGCATTTTACATATTTTCAGAAATTAAGATGAATCAAATTAGAATGTTTAGAACAATAATTTTGACGTATTTTTATACTTACATGTGAGACCAGTAAATCCAAAGATTATGCCAGAAGTTCCCAGAGTAAAGAGGTGCTTGGATCTGAGTGGTCTTGAGTTCTTCTACCAAGCATGGTCAGAACCATTCTCCCTCCACACACTATTTCCGTTGATCCTGCCTTGAGAAATTTGATAAAATCTCCTTGGAATTGCTTGTAATATGCTTTAGCCACTTCAGGAGGGCTAGTGTGAGAAATGTACATTTTTGCTTTGTTTATTGGCTTGCCAATTTCATCAAATAGCCTGGGGGTACCTAAAGCATTTTTGAATGACATTATTAGCCACCCTACTTTCCTGAAACTTCAGTTTTGAAACCTTAACTGGCCTCTGTCAACCATTCAAAAAAAAAAAAAGAAAAAAGAAACCTTAACTGTGAGAAGTTGCATCTTCAACAATACCTGGGATATTAATCCTCACCATTGCCAACTTGTTTTATAAAATTAATAAGTAGTTCTAATTTTCTTCAGTTACTTTAAAAAATGATTAATAATAATGATTGAAATGACTATAACAGAAATGAATGCATTAATAATAAAAATGATTAGTAATGCATTATTAATAATATTTTTTTTCATCAAAAAAAAAATAATGCATATTTTTATGATGATAAGAATGTTGATATTTGGAGCTCATATTTGTGTCAAATAAAGAAGATCAAGATTAATGATCTGATATTTTTATTAATAACGTAAAAAAAATTCAAAAACATGAAAATAACACTTGGGGCAGAAATCACGAAAATAACAAATCCTCTTTTAACAAACGCGGACCCCGGTCCGCGTTTGTTAAAAGCGGACTCGATAAGTGCGACTCAATTTTTTTTTATCCGCGTTTGTTAAAAGCGGACTCGATAAGTGTGAATTTTTTTTATCCGCGTTTGTTAAAAGCGGACTCGATAAGTGCGAACTCAATTTTTTTTTATCCGCGTTTGTTAAAAGCGGACTCGATAAGTGCGGACTCAATTTTTTTAACAGATCCGAATTTAATAGTTGAATATGGATATGAATATGGATATGAATATGAATATGGATATGAATATGAATATGAATATGAATATGAATAATTCGTGCATTAAGAGTTGAATTGTATTAATTTTAATCAACGTATATAACTCAAATCATTTTATAATGTACTAATAAATTCAATTCCGCTTTTAAGAAATGTGGACTTAGACCCATTATAAACCCGCAACTCTTTCAAATCCATATTTCCGATTCTCTCCGAACATAATAAAGGTCAGTGAAATTTTAATTTATTTTATATTATTAAAATAAAAATATATTTAAGATATTAACTAATGATATTTTAATAATTTGACAGAATGATTCCGATTGTAGTTTATGTGGGTGGCAATGTTATCACAGGATTAGTAGATATTGATTATGATAATCATCATAGATTTTCTTTTCTTGAAAATGAAGATACATATTTTGACGAGATCAGAACTATGATATACAAACAACTCAGATTACCCGAAATCAGTAATAGAATCATTCTTGAGCGACAATTGATTCGAAGGGGTCATAGAAAATATATTTGTTTACCAATGGTTATGGATGAAATATAATGACGATGGGTGAAACGAGGATCAAGACTTACATCAAATAATAACAACTCAGATAATATTTTAGTATGCAAATAAAATGAAACCTCTGTTTTGCTATGTATATATAATCGTGCATTATACATTTTCATACAACATTAAATTTGAATACTCAACAAGTAAGTCAATCTGCACGTCACTCCATCATTGTTCCACCATCAAGAAGTAACATAAGTAATACTACTTTTGATGCTGCACGACATTCAATTAGCGGTGTCTCTCTTGCTATATCTTTGAATGTATATAATGACACTAATGAGTCAGGTAATTATATGAGTTAATTTATGATATAACCACATTTGCAAATAGTTCTAACTTTCTCCTATCATAGGTGCATCATCGAGTCAACACATAATTAAAATGCACGAAAGTCATTTGCTGGAAGAATCAAATCGTTATTTAGAGGCTCTTCTAATCGTCGAAATTAAAATGGTTGTATCGTATTGTATTACAACTCTTTATATTTTTAATAAATTATTATGTAGCTAATTATAATATTTTTATCATCAAAGAAATTGAACTGAATGCATTTTTTTAATGTTATTAGGAGATTAACTGAATGCATTCAGCGAGTTTATTATCTCGTTTATCAGAAAAAATAAATTACAAACTTAGTTAATGACTTAAATAAAATATTAATAAAATTAGTTATTAACTTAAACTCTTAATACACGAACCATACATATTCAACTTTTAATACACAAATTATTCATATTCAACTCATAAAACATAAATTATTCATATTCATATCCATATCCATATTCATATTCATATTCAGAGTAAAGCTAGCGTGCTCCTAGGAGCACAGAGCCCTCCGTGATCTTAATTCAAAAATATATCAAATGATCTCTAAATTTTGATTTATCACTCTCAATAAACTCTTCATAGAAATCTTATAGGGTGTAAAAATTTAGAGTGTTTTAAAATTTCTAAGTCACTCTTTTAAATTTTTGAAAATCAACTCTAAAAATAATAATAAAATATCCAATGTTTGTACATTATGTTTAAAAATTGAAAAGAGCGATTTAGAAAACTCGAAACACTCTAAATTTTTGTACCCCATAAGATTTCAATATGAAGAATTTAATAAGAGTGATAAATCAAAATTTGAATATCATTTGATATATTTTTTGAGTTAGAATCACGGAGGATGGACTTCTTGTACCTTAGAGAGTCTCCTAACAAGAGCACGTTAATGCTTTATGCTTCTTCATATTCATATTCATATCTATATTCATATTCATATTCAACTATTAAATTTGGATTTGTAAAAAAAAAATGAGTCTGCACTTAATAAATGTAAACAGATTCAAGTCTCTGAGAAAAATGGAGATGAAAATCATTCCATTGAAAGTGTGCATTGTCCCACTTAGGGGCATATGCAAAGGTTTCCGGAGTCAACTGATCTCCTCTGAATTTAAAAAAATAGTATTTTTAAACTAAGATTTTGTTAATCTAACCCTTCTGGATCAAATTTCTAATCTCTTGATTTGTCTGATTATTTTTCCTTGAGAAAAAATATTTAATATTATGGATAATGATAGAATTATGCAAAAGTTTTAAAATATAAATTCTCATAGAGGAAAATTTTCTTCATCGCTATAATTATCTATCATTTTGACTTTTATTTTTTATTATTTTTAATACATAAAAGATATTATTTTAATAGTTTTATTTAATATCCGATTAGTTAATGGGTTTAAACCCGATAAGCTATTGAATCCGATTACTGACCCCCTGACCAAAATTTTGCACTCGCCCCTGGTCCTACCTCTGCAACACTGTTAGCGTTTCCCACTTTAGATTTACTTTTATTTTCTCTCGAGCTTTTTGATCCACCTATAGCGGCGCGTTTTCAAAGGACAAGACATTTGAACTTGCATGCGCCAATTATTTTACATAATATCGATGTAAGAGAAGTTGATCCAATATCATTTGCACTAGTTTGATCATATTCAATGAAGATTTTTAAGGCATCGGGACATAGTGGTTGTCCCAAAAACACAAGAATGGATACAGATCAACCAAGAGTTCAAGATTGACATTGGAGAAATCAATACAACGGATTGAAGAAATAAAGTATATATAAAGAACTTGCTTTAGATATGAGTGCTTGAAACATACATAATCATAATTTAGGAGTTTAAGTCCAGTGGTAGAGTTAGAACTATAGACTTCATGCTATGAGATTATTAAATTTTTAGTTTTAGATTTTAGAGGTTAGAATTTGAAATACGATTTATAGTGTAAGTTTACTCGATTATTCTTACTAGGACTATTATTATTATTATTATTATTATTATTATTATTATTATTATTATTATTATTATTATTATTATTATTATATATTTATTATTATTATTAGTATTATATTATGAGTTAGATTATGATACTACGCGTAGTTAATGATCAAATTTATGGGTATCAATGCAAGGTTCAATCCAAAAGTTAATAAATGCATAACTCTGACCTGCCCCCCAAAAGCTAGTACTACCATAAGCACCCACCCTCTTTCTTATTTAGGCAGATGAAAATAATAAGAAAAAAAAGACAACATGGGAATCTTTTGGACATGATAAATAAGTTTTATTTAAGGGGAGGGATCCCTTGACAATGGGTTATTTTGACAAACAACAACAATCTTGACAATGTCATTCTAAAAAAATAGAAAAAAAATCTTAAAAATAGAAAAAAATTTATAGATATATTCTTTAACTTATAAATTGATAAAGTTTTAAATTTTATGCAATTTAGTTATGGTTTGATGGTCCATCAAAGACCGTTAAATTATAACAGTTGCAAATTACATAAAATTTTGTTGGTCTTTGATGAACTATTAAATAATATCTAAATTGCATGAAATTTGGAACACTATTGGCATATAAGTTGAAGAATACATCTATGAACTTTTTTCTATTTTTTAAGATCTTTTTGTATTTTTTAGAATGTCCTTTTTAAGATTGTCAAAATAACCTATCGTCAACGGATCCCTCCCCTTCATACAATGCTACTGTGTGGACATGGTTCTTTTCCAGAAAAAAAGAAGAAGATAGAAAAGAACCAGAAGCAACTGAATAAAAATAAAAGATAGTAAATTCCCTGCGTGCATCCGAACACACCCTAAGAGAGCATTTTAACTTGGTATCTAAAAAGGGATCACAAAACTAATTATATGTGAAACCTTAATTTGGCAATAATTTTTTCATGAATTATTTCTCAATTTATCAAGAGAGAACTTTCCGAACTGTCTGTTCGTTCAAGAAATCCCATAAATCCTCTCTCTGATCGGAATTTCAAGATCATCTCTATCGTTCTTCTTTAGGTGTTCATTGGGATTGGCGCTTCTTAGTGGATGGCGCATTATCCGTCGATGACATTATCCTCTGCACTCCAATCTTTGCAGTACTATGTGCGGCAATTAATCCAAGCGGCTAATTATGTGTGTCCGGAGCCAACTCCACCATCTCTACCTTCGCCTCTGCCATCTTTGAACCCTCTACCCCACCTGTGCAGGCGGTTTCCAATGTAATCCCTTCGACTCCATTTTCTTCGCACCATCACGCCTCCGCTCTAATCATTAATGCTCCACATATTCTTCTATTTCCTCTTTCTACTGGAGTTCCACATCCTTCCCCTGCTTTATCTCAAATCGCTCAGGCGACTCATCTTCAACATCCATCAGATCCATCTCTTTCCACCGTTTCGCCTCCCATTCTCTCTTCTACAGAAAAGTCTAGGGTTAAGATTCGCTCTCTCCACGAGCGCCGATCTAAGGATCGGGTAGTGTGTTTTTGTTGTGGCGATCAAGGCCATCTTGCTTCTTCTTGTCGAAACTCTGTGGTGTGTTTTTCTTGTGGTCGGTTAGGTCATCGATCACATCAGTGTAAATCCATAACGATGTTTCAACCAATGATTTCAAATCGTATAATGTATCGTGTATCATATCGAATCGTTTAAGATACGCTAAGTTAAGAAATATAACTAGTTACGAAAGAATTTCATCAAAAGAAAATTTCAATAACAAAATATATCATATTTGTACGATATAACTTTAAGTCGCATGTTATATATAATCATTAAACATTAATAAAATAAAACTACTTCATTGTCAATTTCCAAAATAAAAAAAGAACGTCTTCATGACTTAAGTATCAACTACTAGTAACTCTTAACCTATCAAATATGAATTATTATCATGTTTAGTCATTAAGGACATCATCAAAATCATCATCATTTTTATCATTAGGACCATCACTATTATCATCACTTTCATCATCAAGATTGAGTGACGACTCCTCGCTTTCATCTGTTTCCATCTCGTCCTCCAAATCTGGTTAATCTTCCTCAACAACTTCTTCCACTTGAATCACTTTCTCTTTCCCTTTGCCTTTCCCTTTCCCTTTTTCTTGTACTATATTTTTTTCCTTGCCATACCTCAAGTCCCTCGGTCCTATGAAATAGAATGCAAACTAAAAATTATTTCTTATAAATAAGATGCATAAACTAGTAAAATACTACAATAGAATAAAGTTTGTACCTCGCTTTCTTTTTTTACTAGTAGTATCAATGTCTTGTTCCAAAAGACATTCACTCAAATCCTTCCAAGAGAACACCGGTGCAACAAGGTCATTGCTATTTTCATCTTCTTCATCTTCAAAAAGAGGTTGTGATTTCTAGTGAGCCATTCATTATCCGACTCCATATCGGATAATTCAATTGGATTATAGTGGTCTCTCTTTGTTTCCCTTTCCTTTTGTCTCATTTCGAGCTTGAGGTTATACTTGATAAAAATAATATTATTCAACCATTCATGCTCCATTTTTGATCTTTTTTTGGAATGAATATCTTAAAAACACTCCAATTTCTTCCACACCCCGTTGCACTACATGTGAGACTTAAGACACGTATGGCAAATTCCTTAAGCTCTTTTCCCATACCATACATATCCCACTAATGTGCTATTTTAAATTTCAAAAGATTATATGTATTATTAATTAAATATATAATATATGAAAATAAAATAATAAAATTATGAATTATAAAGCTCATAGCCTCATACCAGGTTGTTTCTTATCATGTGAATGGATGGTCATTTCCGATCCGAATGTTCCTTCCGATCGCTTGAATTTCTCGAGTTGTGCATCAATTTTAAATCGTGTTACATGATCTGAGTATATTTTTTCAATTGTCTCAATTAGCCCTGCTTGAACCTCATCATCCACACAAAAGTTTTCACTAAAATGAAACCTAAAAGATTCATTTGTCACAAAAGGGCAACAAACATGAACTTAAAAAAAGAATATAAATAATAGGTAAAAAATCTACTTTGGATTGAGATAATACGCCACTACATGTAATGGTCGATGAAGTTGCAATTCCCACCTTTGATCAATGATATCCCAAATATTTTCATACCATTTGAGCTTGTTACCAAAGCTAGATGCAATTTCCTCTTTAGCACGGTCCATTGCTTCATAAACGCATCCCATGGCCGGCTTTGCATCACCATCCACAAGCTTAAGCACCTTGACAAGAGGTGTCGTAGCCGTCAAGCAATACTTGACTTTCTTCCAAAAACTATCATCTCTAGTTATTATGCTCATTACTGTCATTCTTTCATTGCTACGTGCAAAATTACTCTCCAACCATTTCTTTGAGCCAAACATCATTTTCAAACAAACTTTATTTTTTTCAAAACTTTCCAAACATAGAAAACATGTTGCGAATCTCGTTACACCCAGCCTTTTTAACTCTCTTTGTCCCGTTTGTTGGCGAAATAAATTCAACACCCAAAGATAATTGTAAATAAATTTGCACACTTGTTTCGCTTTACCAATTACAACCTTGAAAATTGGCAGCTTACCAATATCTTCTAGCATCAAATCCATTATATGTGCAGCACATGAATTCCAAAATAATTTTTTCTCTTTGCCATCAATAATTCTCCAGCACTCACATAAGCCGACGCACTATCAGTAACAACTTGCACTAAATTCTCTTCACCTATCTCTTCTATGATTTCATCAAGCATAGAAAGTAATTTCTCCACGTCTTTAAAATCACCTGATGAATCAACGGACTTAAGAAAGACATTTCTCATTGGACTATTGACCAAGAAATTAATGATAGACCTATTTTTCCATCAGTCCATCCATCAGATATCAAAGTACACCTAATTTTAGCCCATTCAATTTTGTACTTCTCTAATGTTGCATGCATATCATTTACCTCCATTTTCAAAAAAATAACCCTTGCTTCATAATATATTGGAAGTTTCAACCCTATACCATACTTAATACACTCTTCGATCATATCCTTAAATAATGAACTTTTCACAAGACTCAATGGCAAACCACAACCATAAATACATTTCATAATCTTTCTACATGCCGGGATACGACTTTTTACCATTGTATTCATTGTGATTTGCTTGAGTTTCTTCTTTGCATTGGGCCCCCACCCATCCGAACAACATAAGCATCCATTGTGGACCTCCGCTTATTTTCTACTTCTTGTCCATCTTCTTCTTCACGATTCTCCACTATTTCTACACCTTTTTCTTCTTCGAAATATTTTTTCAATAATTTTGATAAGTTTCCTTTAAATTTTCGGGACAACTTTCGTAAGGTGATACATCTTTACGGGTTCTTGCGAAATGATATTTCAATCTAGCCACACCACCCCACATTTCTTTTTGACAATAATTACATCGTATATGTAATCTATTATCACCAATTCTAGTACAATAAGACCAACAAATGTCTTTTTGTGATGTTCCCTTCCTTCTTCCCATCTAATTGTAAATAAAGTAATAAACTATAAATTAAAAATATAAATTATAAAATATAATTTTTCTATTTCTAATTCTAATTATATTTAAAAATAGATTGATGAAATTCTAATTTATTATGTCACTAATTAAAATTTAACATATTAATAGATTAACATTTTAACATATTAATACAAAGTACATTATAGTTTATAGTTTATACTTAACAGATTCAAGTTAGCGAATACATTATATGTCACAAATTAACATATTAAGTTATTAACATATTAACATATTATTAAGAATTAATAGAAATTAAATAATAAATTAATATAAATTAACAAAACTAATCTAATATTTAAATTACAGTTAACAGATTCTAATATTTGCTAATCTGATATTAACATTATAGTTAACTAATAAGACTAATTAACATAGACTAATTAACAGAGACTAAGTAATAAAGACTAACTAATAGAGACTAATTAATAAAGACTAATTAACAGAGACTAATTAACAAATTAACAGATTAACAAAGACTAATTAACAAATTAATAAATTAAGAGATTGTTACAAATTAACTAACCTGTTGCGATTTCTATTTCTTCACTCCTGGCGATTTCTATTTCTTCAACTCCTAGCTTCTCTTCCTCTCCTTTCTTGACTCCTGGCGAGTGCTCGTGTGAGATAAATATAGATGGTTCAATTGGATATCGAGTGACGAAGCGACGAAGAACGGAAGATTAAGAAGTTCAATTGGATATCAAAGCAATAAAAAATTAATTATTATCGAGTATCGACAATGAAGATGAGGCCAAACGAGTGACGAAGCGATAGGAGAGGAAGCGACGACGATGAATGCGTGAATTTAATCGGTTATCAGCGATGTCGTTGTATCGTTCAATACGATACGATACGCGTATCGCTTCTTCATATCGCCACAATTCAACCGATACGGCGATCTTCCGATTCAAAATAATGGTACATATCGCTAACCCTTGGTATCGTAACGTATCGTATGATACTGAAATCATTGGTTTCAATCGTCACCTCCTCAACCTTCTCCCTCAGCTCTTGAAACAACAAATAAACTCCCTATTTTAAAGTTCTACTCAAATCCTACAAATAGGAAATTTAGGGAGACAATAAGAAGCAGTTTAGTTTTTCATGATGCTCAGGGTCTTGGTCCAATCTTTATCCAAACACATCTACAGAAGCTATACCCTATCCAAGGATGGACATGGGTTGCTAGAGCCCTACCACAAAGTCGTTATTTGATAGAACCTCCCAATGTTGAATGGAAAAAACACATTCTCTCTACAGGAGAAGTAGTTCTGGGTGGTGTTAGCTTTATTGTAGAGGTCTATGATTTTAAAAGGTTTGATAGAAGTAGTTCTGAGGTAGTTTCTCTTTTTGAGAAAATTGATTTTTCTTTAGGAAACAAAGAGAATACTCGTTTACTAGTTGCTAAATTTAGATCTTTATTTAAATCACGTTTTAGTAGTTTAGTTACTGATTTAGCTTTAAAACATACTTCTATCTTGTCTAAGGTCTCCACTTCTTTGGTAGACATTAGTGGGGAGATATTAGATGCCTCAAGTAAGGGTTAATTTAATTTTTATGGTTAATTTTTTTAGTTAGAATTGTCGAGGTTTTAATAAACCTACAAAACGTGAGCTTCTTAAGAAATATCTTAAAGATCAGAGAATTGACATAGTTAGTATTTAGGAAACTAAGATGAAAATTATTAAAGATCGTACACTGGTAGCTCATAGTACTTCTATAATAGAATGGATAGTTAAACCATCTATTGGTAACTCTAGGGGTATTTTGGTAGGTATTAATACTTCCTTGTTTAATATTCTTTAAATTTGAAAATTAGATTTTTCTATTACTCTTTTACTTAAGAATACAACAGAGGATTTTACATGGTTATTAACCTTTGTTTATGGTCCAGTTTTAGCTAGTCATAAAAACTCCTTTCTTCTCGAATTACTTACTATTGATTCTTTTGGATATGATACTTCGTTGCTAGGTGGTGATTTAAATTTAATTCGAAAAAAATCTGATAAATAAGGTAAAACTTTTAATTTTTCATCCACTGCCCATTTTAATAAAATTATTAATGATTTACATTTACTTGAGATGCCTTTAGCTGATAAGAAATATACATGGGCAAAATCTGCATCTTCTGATACTTTGGCACTATTAGATAGATTTTTTTGTTCTATTAACTGGCAACAACATTATTCTTATAGTATTGTTTCTTCTTTAGCTAGGATCTCCTCAGATCATAATCCTATTATTTTACACACTTCTGTAGTTAATACACCTCTAGAATATACTATTAGATTTGATAAAATCTAGCTTACTCAAGAAGGATTCTTAGCTCTTTTTACTAATTGGTGGCATACCTTTCAATTAAGGGGCAATCTAGCAAATCAATGAAGATTGAAGTTGCAATTCATTAGGAGAAAATGTAGAGAATGAAATAAAAACTCTATTGCTGCAAAAAATAAAACTAAACATGATCTTATATCTCAAATACAACATTATGAGCTTGTTCAAGAAGATCATATTTTAAATGATTTGGAGCTTGAATCTTTTCAAGCATGTCATTCTAATTTGCAAAAAATTCTTGATGATGAAGAATCTTATTGGCAACAAAGAGCACACTTAAAATAGTTTTTGGAAGGGATATAAACACTAAGTTTTTTCATATTTCTGCCTCACATAGGAAAAAGAAAATTTTTATCCACTCCTTGAAAATAAATGGAGTCATTGAATATGAACAATCTGTTATGTCTAGACATATCAACTCTTTTTATAGAAATATATTAGGAGTTTGTGAAGATAGAATGATATCCTTATCAGCAATTTTTTGGTCTGATAATGATAGATTAACTGACTCTCAGGTGATAGTATTGTCCCAACCTTTTTCTTTAGCTGAAGTTAAAAACATTGTCTTTTCTTGTAATCCAAATAAATCACCAGACCCTGATGGATTCTCATTTCAATTCTATCAATCTTGTTGGGATCTTATTGTTGATGATGTCATGTCTTTAATTAATGCTTTTTATATTCATGAATTGGATTTAGCAAGAATTAATTTAGCTTCAATTACTCTTATCCCTAAAAAGCATGATGCTGTTACTATCACTCAATTTAGACCAATTAGTCTTATTAATTGTAGCATGAAAATCCTTACTAAATTGCTTACTGAGAGATTATCCCCTGATGGATGATCTAATCTCCCCAACACAATGTTGTTTGTGCTCATGAAACTTTGCATACCATTCATAGGAAAAAATTGAGGTGAGTTCTTTTTAAATTGGATTTTGAAAAAGCATTTGATAGAGTCAATTGAGATTTTATTATAGAAATTCTGCAGGGTAGAAATTTTGGAGTTAAGTGGATAACTTGGATTAAGGATATTCTTTATAGTAGTAGGACTTGTATTAATATAAATGGTGTGTTAGGAGAATATTTTAGCTGCAAAAGAGGAGTGAGACAAGGTGATCCTTTGTCTCCATTTCTTTTTGATTTGGTTTCTGATGTGTTGCATAAGATTTTATTTAATGCTCAACAATAAGGTTTCATTAAAGGAGTAGTGATTGATAGGACTGATATTTAAGTTATGAATCTCCATTTTTCTGATGATACATTGTTGTTTTTAGAAGCTTCAGAGTTTGTTATTCATGCCTTGAGATGAATATTAATTGGATTTGAAGATTTATCTGGTATGAAAATTAATTTTTCAAAATGTGAAATGATTCCATTAAATTTAAATGAAAATGAAGGGGATCATTTAGCTTCTATCTTTGGTTGTAAAATAGATTTTTTGTCAATCTCTTATTTAAGTAATCCTCTTCATTGGAAAACTTTGACTGTTAATGATTGTCAATTCTTAATAGATAAAATTGAACATAAGTTACAGGGATGGAAATGTAAGTTATTTCTAAGAACGTAATTTTTGGTGAGACCATCTCATCGTGTCACATTTGATCATGTCTAGGAGTGTCGTACAAGTGTCCGTGTCAGAGGATGGTTCAACATGATTTAAGAATGTCCATGCTTTCTAGGGGTGTAAGAAAAATTTATAATTCATTCATTATTTGATTTCATTTTAACTCAAGTTTAGTTCGTTTGATTAAATTTTTATGTCAGTTCGAGTTTAGTCGATAATTTTTTAATGAACTAGTTCATATCCGATTCATAATAGCTCGATTTATAGTTATTTGCATATATTTTGAACTATTAGAAAATAATATATATAATAATATAATTATTTTATTATGAAATTAATAAGATATTATTAATTTAAATTAATAAAATATTAGTTATTTTTTAAATTTTATTATAAAATTAATAAGATATTAATTATTTCAGCTATAATTATTTATGATAATATAAAAATTAATGTAAATATTAAATAATTGAGTCCGTCCGAAATTCGATTTCAGCTCAAATCGATTTAGCTCGAGTTTAATTTAGTTCGAATTTGTTTCAGTTCAAGTTTGATTTAGCTCAAGTTCAATTTAGTTCGAATGCAGCCTACTCCAAAACACATGCTAAATTTCCCTAAAAAGATATTAGATTTATATTGATTGTTTTTCGATGGTCATGTAAATGTCATTTGAAATTTTCAAAGACATTTAAATTACATGATAAATTCAGATTTAATATCTATAACAAAATAAAAAAGATTTTTGAATTATATGAAATTCGAAATGTAATTAATTTATGAATTCTAAAGCTGTTTTTATAATTTTGTATGTTAAAATTTCCTTTTAAATTACTTGAAAATATTATTTAGACAAATGAATCACCTCTGAATGGAAATAAAATTAGAAAACCAACCAAAAGCCGCGGGTTGCGCTTCTCGCGCTAAATAACTATACAATAAGAAAAGAACTCTCTCTTTCTGTTCTTTCTTTTTTATTTCTTTTAAATTAAATGAAATACAAACATTTGAGACATTAAGGGAGAGGTTTGAATCCGATCTGAGGATATATCTTAATGTGTGCATGATATATATGTTGCGTCTTGAGCTTGGATATATCGTTTATATTATGTGCATGTCCATTTTTTTGGCAAGCTTATCAAGTGTTTGGGATTTTTTTTTTATGATTTGATTACTCGTTTGAGTGATAGGAGGTGCTAGCAGATGATTATAATGAATGCTTTTGCATTAGATTACCCTTTATTGCATCTACTGATATTAGGTCTTATTTTGTTGCATCTACTGATATTAGGTCTTATTTTTTATGACAGGCTGATGTGATTGTCAGAGGTTATGACGGATACAACACAAGATGGGCTTTGCTTCTGCTTGATTAATTATTTTCCTCTGGTAGGAAAAGATTAAATTGGAAATTCTCCTTGCATCAAATTGTTAGAGATCCGACTCTGAAATTGTTCTTTGCAAGATATATTATAAGAGACTAGTATTTTGTCCGCGCGTTGTTACGACGATGTTTTTTAAAATATAAAAAATATATCTTCATGTGAAAGAAAAAGAAATAAAAATAAAAATAATTTAGTAATTAATGTAAATTTCAATTATGAATACATAATTAATGTAAAATTAAGAGAAAAATTGACATTTAGAATTTAAGAAAAGTTAAAATTCATAATTGATGACAATTTAAGAAAAAAAAAATAAAGTAGAGCAATTGTATTTCTAAATTATGTAGTATTTCGTGTAACAATTAATATTGAGAGAAAATTATAACTTCAACATAAATGACGATAGAGATAGTAACATTATTTGATGAATAATTCAATCCAATGACTGATATTAACTCTAAAAATTTAATAAAAAAATATAAACCATCGTATGATCAGAATATTTAGGTGCTTAATAAAAAAAGTAGAGATAAAAATAGAGATAAAAAAAAGAGCAGCGGGACTTGATTAACCGTTGCACTGGATGATATGTTTAATCACGTGAAGGTTTTTTCTCTTTGCAGAATAGTCCTACAGCCCCTTCTGTGGCATTAATTTTCTTTGGTGCAAATGATTTGGCCATGTTGGGAAATTCTAGTCTAGCAACGTCCCTCAAGATCAGTACAAAGAAAATCTGAAGAAAATCGTCACTTATTTAAAGGGTGCTTCTACAAAGGTTCATGGGGGTTTGTGAAACTTTTGAGAGAGTCCTTTGGTTGAATGCCGCAAAGTAGGGTGTTAACGCCTTGGATAAAATTAATTTTATGTATAATTCGATTTGAAAAATAATAAAAAATATTCGATTTATATTTATATTCGGTGATATTCATATAATGTATTCGTATTTGAATATTTTTTACGGATAATGATATGATTTGACTATTATCTATTCGTATCTGACTATTTAGTTATTATTTATTAATATCCGACACTATTTGAAGGCATCCAATTTTATCCGAATAAGTATCCGAAATATTTTTATTATATATTTTTTAATTAGATTTTTAGTGTACATTATAAATCTAATTTATTTTATATCCAATTTATGTTAATTTATCATGTACTTTTTATAATGAACTATCAATATAATAATAATAATAATTAAATTTTAACTTTTATAATTAATATTTATTTTTTATAATTAAGGATTCTATCAAATATAGTATACAATTATTTTCCAATAATATATATAATATTTTTATTTAATATTTGAAATATATCCATATTCGCATTTGTATCTATCCGATATCCGCTCCGTATCCGGATATCCGTCGAATATCCGATTCATATCCGTATCCAAAAAATTATAACGGATGCAGATATGATAAAACTATTATCCATCCGTATCCGATCTTTTTACATCCTATCACAAAGACGGAATGCCCTCTAAATATCAATTAGACGAGAAAAATAAAATTCAAAAAAGGTAAGATAAAATGGCTTGTGCTGGGTATAATTTCCAGATTTGCTTGTCCGTGCAAATTATGTTCCAGTACAAAGCAGACATATTTACTGCATACTGGATCATCCAGAAACATTTACAGAATTTTCCATGTGTTTATGAAGAAGGAAAAATTTATAAAAATAAAATCAATAAATTAATTAAATAAAGAAATAAAGAGAGAGCGTTTTTTTAATAATGACCTGTTATTGTCTTTTTTTTTTAATTTTTCTGTCATCCGCTGCTTCCTTCCGAACTTGATAGCCCTTTGCAATATTTCAAAGGGGTTGATTCGGCCTTTGCCTTCCAATCTATTGGGCTTTAGCGTTTAGCCCATGGGCCTTTCAAGCAATGGCGAACAATGTTCTAGCGAAGTCTTAAACCCTCTGAAGAAGAAACCACTACCGAGACCAGTGGCGTCACTCCTCCGATCCGGCTACCGCCGCTTTGTCTCCACCTCTTTACCCCAGCTCCGCGGTGTTCTTTTTTCCTCTGCCGCTTCTCCGTCACCCATCGACGTACGCAATCTCCCGACGAACTACGACCCGGCCACCTTCGACACCTCTACACCCTTCACTCCGCCGTCCGATCGCGTGTGGCGCCTCGTCGACGTTGTCGCTTCTCTCACCCTTGTAGAAGTATCTCAGCTATCCACTTTGCTTACGACTCGATTGGGCGTCACGGAACTGCCTAGTGTTTGTATTGTGAATGCTGGCGGAGGTGGCGGTGGAGGAATTGGAGGTGCCGGTGCTGGCGCTGCGCCTGGGGCGAGGGAGGAGAAGAAAGCTGAGAAGACGGTGTTTGAGCTAAGATTGGATTCTTTCGATGCTGCTTCTAAGTTCAAGGTAAGATCAAAATTCTGATTTTGGTTGTACCTGATCCGATAACTATGATTCAATTAAAGTTTCTTGCCATGCAACCTAAGTTGAGCATCAATTAACCTTAAGCTGTGACTGTGCACTTAGCCCTACTTTACTTGATTATCCTTCAGTTTGAATGTACCATTTCAGCAATTCATTTTGGTATAGACCGTTATCTTAAACTAAATCCAGCAGGGTACATTTAGTCAGAACTAGACTTAACTTTGCCAACAAATTTTACCTTGAACATTTTTTTTTTTCTGAAGCTCAAACTCTTGTGGATAATTAAAATAGGTTATAAAGGAAGTACGAGGTTTTACTGATCTGGGTTTGAAGGATGCCAAAGAGTTGGTTGAGAAGGCACCTGCTGTCATCAAGGGAGGGGTCACTAAGGAGGAGGCTGAACAAATTATTGAGAAGATGAAGGCTGTAGGTGCAAAAGTTGTAATGGAATGATGGATATGTCAATTGGTAAGGTATTCATTGAATTAACCTATTTTTGAGCAATGAGCCTAGATTGTTCAACTATGTCATGTCCCTTCCTCACATTTAGCAGATCATACATTTGTCAGTATCCCGTTTTAAGGATTAAGATCCATTAACAATATTTTTAACTTGACAAACTTGATGTTTGTCAAAAACAAAATTGAAATAAGAAATCAAATTTTCTAGACATGACTTTGTGAAACAAATATGGCCTTTGTCAAAAATGAGATTTGGTGAATTATTTGCCATCCGTCTAGAGAATGAACTTTTCAATTTTCTGAACTTAATGTCCTTTTGCCAACGAAGACCTCCTGAAGCACCAGTACGTAGCGGTATTCTAAGTCGTCCTGAAAATACAAGAAGAGGAAGAGGTCGACTGAGACTGATATGGGAGGAAACAATAAAAAGAGATTTGAAGGAATGAAATATATCCAAAGAGCTTGCTTTGGATATGAGTGTTTGGAAGATGACGATTCATGTACTTGAACCATGATTTAGGAGTTAGAGTCTAATAGTAGAGTTATAGACTTCATGTTCTTAGATTTTTAGGATTTTAGGATTTAGAATTTAGAAATAGATTTTAGAAATAGAGGTTTAGAAATGTGATTTTAGGATTTAGAATTTAGAATTAGGTTTTAAAATAGGATTTTAGAATTTAGAAATATGTTTTATAATAGGGGTTTATTGTATTATTATTATTGTTATTATTGCTATTACTATTAGTATATTATCATCATTATCATTATCATCTTTATTTATTATTATTATTATTATTTTATTTATTTATTTTCTTTTTCTTTCATCATATTCATTATTATCACTGATATTTGAGATCTTTGATCTTATGCTTTTCGATTGGGTTTCATTTCTAGCCTACCCCAATTTATTTGGGATTAAAGGCTTTGTTGTTGTTGTTGTTGTTGTTGTAATGTCCTTTTGATGCACTATTAATCCATAGTCAAATTGACTAAGTTTGGTAGGTAGGTTGTATGTATATCCCTACAAGTATAACCAAAGACATGTGATTTCCTCCTTAAAAACCGAGGGTACACCCCTCACCATTTGGTTTTCAAGCTTTATTTTAGTTGATGTGAGAAATAGTGTTAAAATCATTAAATAATCCCAGTCAAGGATCCCATCCCAAATTAAAGCCAAGCCTTAATACCACAGTGATGTATTTAGTATGGAATTAACAAATGTAAACTTCCTTGGGAAATACAAGCTTGACCTATTTATTTGGGATTAAAGTCTTTGTTGTTGTTGTTGTAAACATCATTGGAAAATGAGGAAGAAAGGTTACAAAATACCACGTACCCAAATAATTTGATGGATCCCGTTAACAAGCTTGAGCCCAGCCCATAGGAGAAACATCATTCTTTATCATTTTTTCTTCAAATCTTAAGTTGCTTTGAAGCACTTGCTAGTGGCGATATACAGTTTCATGTTTGTTTATAGGATATCTACTGAGACTGCCTAGCCTTGGTGTAGGTTTATGACTGCTCTACAGAATTCAAAATTTAATGACACGTTTTTTTTTTCTAAGACTTATTTGTTGATGGTTATCTTGGATTACACTTACAGTAAGCAATTTTTTTTTTGGCATTTTCTTTGCTTTCTATGTCAAAAAGATAAGTATGAGATTACATTTTATCTTTTCTAAGGAGGGGGGTCAGTGGTGGTGGAAGTGGCTAGGGACAGTGTAGAAAGGAGTTAATATCAGTGTTCGGGATAAAAGGGATAATGGCTCTGGACAGGTCGGTAATAGTCTGATCTATTGGATCTAATCAGCTGAGGGGATTTATCCTAACCTGTAATGTTATGTATTGAGTACACAACAGCACAAGCTTAAGGCTCAATTTCACTCAATTCAGGAATTGCGAGAGTGTCTCATCAGCAATCCTGGTATGTAAACTGGAAAGAAAAGTTAAGAAACACGAAATAGATAAAAGAAAGATAAGAGAAGATAAAAGGTTTCATTCAATTTCTCGATATTCTTTCCAATGTAGCTACTACTAATCATTACATCTGACAAACAATCTGAGCTAATTTGTAACTAATCCTAATCGGTTCTATTCTGTTGTTTTATTGATGTTCTGGCACTCTTTTCTATTTCTTAGCTCATCATTGCACGTGCATCTCTTATTTACAACTGATAAACTTTAGCACTGGACCTCAGAATTGTAGGGATCACCTTCTCTTGTTCTATTGCTGTTGAGTTTGGGATAGTTGCTGAACAACAGTAGCTCATTAATTGTCTTGTTTCATGCTCGGCCCAATACTTCTATTGACTGTTGTAGCCTATGACTATGAGGCCACAACTGTAAAGACGACAGAAATGGAATTTAAGTTGCTTTCAAATTGTCTAATTTCATTGGGAGGGCGTGTAATGCGCACATCACTTCCAAATTAGTTGCCTACTTTGTAGTAGCTTTTTACACTCTGGTGTCTGGCCGCTAGAAACCTAATTAAGTCTTCTTGACAGGATTTAAGCTGTTATGTTGTATGGACTATATATATGACCACGCTCTACTTGTTTACTTTTGTAAAGAGAATCTATTTTTGAAAAAAAAAGTAGCATAACCAACTTTTCATTGAAATGATCTGTTGTTGTGTGCTAAAACTCCAGTAACCATAGGGATTATAATTACATTATCCAACATTAAAAATCTTCAACCTATTTGGTACTGTATCATTGTATCAGTAAAAGAACTAAAAGTTTGTAATACAGGAAAATATAATATTATACTAAACCACCAAAAGATTCTTTCCTATAATTCACTTCCTAATCTTGATCATTAATTGCTGTTGTTTTTGTCAGATTGCGCCTCAAATAAAGAAAAATCTACACTTAAATATATATCCTACACCATACAAAAAAAGTAATAGCAATATATTTCTATGGATATGTTATGTATAAAAATGACCAAATCTGAAGATTATTTTATCATCGAGATCTAATGTCAATAAACTAAATTTTCAATTTTTAAAACCGCATGTGATGCACTATAAATCTCTTTTCAAATTGTATCAAATTACTATACCCAACCTAACTATGTGGATAAAATGTGTTAATTTTACTTTTATTTTGATAACCATCTTAATATTATTATAATGATCAGATAAGTTTATTTCTTTCATAAAATCACAAGTACATTTTACATAAAATAGTTCACACTATCGTTTGGCTTTGAATTCCTATTGTTATACTAAATATTCAAATTTAAAACCAAAGCACTAACTAAGTGGCACATCATGAGCCAAATTTAATAAAGAAAATCATCCCTGTTAGCATTTAATGGTATGTAAAACCGACCTGAAATGACATAACAAAAGCAAACTCTTCTTACAGCCTCATGGACTCATCGTAATAATCCAGTTTTCAATATAAGCACACAGCTACGCTCTAAGATTAAACACGTAAGATAATATATGTATTTCGTTAATACTATATCTATGTTCGTATCTACCTTTACATTGTGAAGGTCAATATAATTGAAGCAGAAATAAAAATTATTAGATGTTATATGTATAACCACAGCGGCTACTTGGCTAATTAACAAATGTGCATTTGTTATTCTTTATTTCTATCATTTGTTGTAGTAGGTGTGGTACACATGTTTTTCCGGAATAATGATGCATGCACCGATCGCAAGGATGCAATGTTCCTCTCTCTTTCTTTCTTTCTTTCTTTCTTTCTTTCTTTCTTTCTTTCTTTCTTGCTTTATTTTCTCTCTAAAATATGATGCATGATCTATGAAATAATATTGTAACGCAAAGCAGACTCGGAAGTGTTCCTTCACACGCCGAATCAATTTCTTATTATTACTTTGTGAGCTCTCAATCTATCATAAGATTTTACGGTCATCATCATGTCTAGCTAGCTAGTAACAACTCTCTTAATGTTATCCACAAACAGCATTAATTGTTTGCTTGTGTCGTCATTAATATCAATTCTACTTTGTGCAGTTATCAACCAACTGGAAAATGGACAGGTCCCAAGTAAGAGAGACATCCATGCATGTCCACTAATATATTTGCAACGTACGAAGGAACTAGATTTGTATTTAATAAGAGTACTACACCGGATATAACTAATAAAGCGGTGCTATATATATTAATCCACATCTCTCAATCCGCATGCCCACTACCATTCTTAATTTTATATTAATTGATTGTTAATCGATGAATCTGATAATTCTCAGCCATTATAATTATAACAGGAGGATGACTTGATGATATATATAGTAATTAAATATAGGTATTAGAACTTATCGGTAAAAGAAAATTAATTAATCTTTCACAGGTTTAGTTTCATGTTATGTATTTGTTGATTTATGAAAAAAAAGAGAACAAATTAACTGTTATATACTAGCTAGCTAATTGTTTCATTTCCGGTCATGAGTTATATTATTAATTTATGCATCGTATGGCCTATGATAATATTATTCAAAACATGGAATGGAAAGTAATGCTTTCACTTTTTAAATTTCTAATAACTTAAAATTTAAAACTAAAATATCAACAAAAAAATTGATGTACATTATATTTTCTTCTAACACATAAAAAATATTCTCACTTTCATTTTATGTAAATCAATAAGTTACAAAATCAATGTCCATAAATAATTTTTTTTATAAACTCTTGATGTCATATAAAATAATATTCAAACGTCATAATTTTTAAGCTATGCATAAATAAATGACCTGTATATAAAATCTAACGATTTTATTTTGATTTTCAGTTTAGATTTTGAGTTATTAGATATTTATAAAATAAAGATATGATTGAGACATAAAAAAATTGAGGCATGTGAATCATTCTCATGTTATATATATATATATATGGGGATTAATTTATAAAGATTCTAGAAAGACAAATTAACCAACTTCAGTTTTCTTCTGATTTGTTAAAATGTTGTTTGCCGAATTATATTTCTCTCAGATAATAAGATATACATACAACAGCGGCAACAATAAAAAAATCCCTTAATCTCACATAAATTAGGATAGACTAGAAATGAAATTCAATCTGAAATTACATAGATTATAGATATAAAAAATCAATGATAATAATAATAGTAATGATGATGAGAATAACGACTGATAATAAGACAAGAATATAAAAACAAAACTCTTCTAGAATATTTTGCTATGTATGAATTTTGTAAGTTACAATTCATTCAAGCTATCAAGTATATCGGTACAATTATTTGATTTAAATTATTTTTAATTAAAGGATTTTGGCATTAAAGAAATACACGGGAACAATTGCCAACAGTGTGAACTATAGGATGAACGGATCTTAATGCGAGGTTGACCATGCAAATAATATCACAGTTCTATGCATTGGACTATGATCTTCGAATTAATTATCTTCAGCTTTGAGGAGTACAGATCAGCACTAAAATTTTGATCAGTGTTCAATCCAAATCCAAAAAAAAATGTTAGGCTAGCGATAAAGTGGTCCCAAGTCCCAATATTGCTCACCTCTTTCTCACTCATTCACTGCATAAAGGGACCCACACAGTCAAACTTTATAATGAAGTATTTCTGTCAGTGACTGTTGGAGCACCGCAGATGTGAAGTGTGAGGATATTTTATATTTTTACAAATTATTATTGGACTGGTTTATAATATGTATACATGTAGGTCCGATATATTAACCGGCATTTCTTTGTTGGAGGTGGGGGATTCAAAACACTTTGAATTAAAAAATTAGTTTAAAGTTCTTTAAAACCGTTGATTTTGCATCGAGATTCATAATAATTATTGAAAATACAAAATTTAAAAAAAAAATACGAATCTCAATATAAAATCAACTGTTCTAAAAAACTTTCAACTTCCTTCTTCCTTCTTTGTTACCAATCAGTAGGGAACTTGTAGTACATTAATATTTAAATTGGTCTACTGATCATGGTTGGCTTGGCAGGCCCAGTCGCACAAAGCCACAAACTCGTCTTTTCTTTTTAAATAATTTATTGCACAAACTTTTGGGCAAATGTCGATACATACGAGAATATATTGCCATCTCTTCGAGTTCCGCTTATTTCAGACGAAACGCACAAGGCGAGTTTGGATGAAGTAAAATAGATTTGTTTTGAAAATAGCGGATTAGTAATTATTTAAATATAAAAATAAATCTAAAAATAACAGTAGAATAACACTAATTCACTAACTCATAGAAAACGTTGGGTTAATAGATTAATATTCATGAGAGTAATGAAAATAATAAAAAAATATTTTCTTCTTTTATATTAATATGAAGTAGTATTAAATAAATAATATAATTAAATAAAATATTAAAAAATAATTAATTATTTTAACTATTATCTCCATTATTCTCAAATTTTTATCCAAATAATATTTTACTAACCCGAAATAGTAAAAATTAGCACTTTTCTCATATTTCCCGAGATATCACTAACCTTACACTATTCTCAACCAACTCAAATATTATTATTTTTACACTAATCCTTTCACCATCCAAACATGCCCTCAATCACTAGTGTCTAAAGTCATATAAAAATTTGAGGATTTTGATCAAGGATCAATTGCGGGGATCCGTATTCCGTCATATTTTTATGGCATAAAAATATGATACGTTTTAATTTACAGCCTTCAGGTGAGATGTTCTTCAGGTAAATTTAAACATCTCAAATTAAATTTAGAAGGGATTTATTATTGAGTGGGTATCACCCATAATTTTACATGACAACCAACTATCATAGTCAAGTGTGATAACGTATGTGTTTCCTCAACAGTCCATTTAATAATTTATTAAGTTTAATGAATTAATAATTTAAGTGCAAACTATAATTTGTAATATATTAATTTCTATAGTTCTTTTATTATATTTAAGTTAAATGATTTTACTCTCTTCTCTAGAAGAGAGATAAAGGTCGCACAGAGTTTATTATATAGTTGCTATTATTGTAAATATATCAGATCTGTAATCTTTTATTACATTTAAAAAATTATTGAGATAATAATTGTCCTAATGTTGAAATACTTCTATTTTTTTATCTCAAAATAAAAGAAAAGCATAGTGCTGAACTTTAAATTACATTGAAGAATTACGGATCAAGCAAAAAAAAAAGTCTTTCTTTCTCTTCTCTGTAGGAATGAAATCTTCAAGCTCTTAATTTTTGTGACTTTTCTTTTAATTAAAAAGATGGTTTCGACAAGTTTGACCAAAATTATCCGATTTAAATGAAACTACCAATCTATTTCAGTATCCCACCAGGTAGAACCGGCACCAAATTAATTAATCCCTGACCAATAATACAACCTTAGCATCTTTGGAAAAACCATGGGCTGCTTACGATATACCATGGTTTCATATGCAAACTAATTATTAATTGATAACAAACCCTAGAATATTATCTCCCCCTAGAACTCTCTCTCTCTCTCCGTCTTTCCTTTTTTAAAAATGCCTCGCAGTGATAACCAATCAAATCTCTCTCTCTCTCTCGTGAATTGAAGCATGAGTTTAGAAACATCGATCAGAAAGAAGTAAAGAACCAGAGGAATAACAGTGCTTCGTTGTCTTAAAAGCAAAATTGCATCGACTTCAAATCCAAACCATGAGGTTAAGTTGCAACGGATGCCGTGTTTTGCGCAAGGGGTGTGGAGAGGACTGTATAATCAAGCCGTGTCTCAGCTGGATCAGGAACCCCGAGTCTCAGGCACACGCAACTCTCTTTCTCGCAAAGTTCTATGGCCGTGCCGGCCTTCTAAACCTCATCCATGACGGCCCTCCGCATCTCCGTCCCGGTTTGTATTACATTCTCACCTTTAAGTGTTATTTCTTAACTGCATTGATTTAAAAAATCAATGACTGTTCTGAAGAGTGCAGAGATAAAAGTAACAAAAAATTAGAATGCCGCTACTTGTAATATTTTTCCTTGTTTTTTCATTTTGCTAGTTCTCTCATACACACACACACACAAAAGTGGATCTATGACAAGTTTTCCTACAGCTTATCTTTAATTAATTCTGTGTTGCTTACTTGGTGAGTGTACAGCAATTTATAGGTCGCTACTGTATGAATCGTGCGGTCGAATCATCAACCCGATCTTTGGTTCAGTCGGCCTCCTATGGTCAGGTAGGTGGCATCTTTGCCAAGCAGCGGTCGAGGCAGTGCTAAAGGGAATCCCTATTTCACAAATTCCTTCAGATAATAGTACAAATTCTTCTGCGTCACCTCCCTTCAAATTTCCCGGCGACATTCGCCATGTAAACAAAGAGATGGATGCAAAATTGCATAAGATCTCGAAAACCCACCGTGGTCAGTTCAAGCGGGAAGGCAGCAAGCCGAAAGACAAAGAGCACAACTTAGTTTTCACTGGACCTGAGATGGCTCAACAGAAAGTCTGTTCACCGGATATTATAGAAATTGGATCGCCGGAATCCGAAGAGAAGCAGGATAACATAGAGCAAGAGTCGGAGACTGCCGTGCTCGACTTCAATATTGAACAACTCCCTAGAGTACGTAACGTTGATCTGTACAAAATAGATCTTAATTTATGAGCGCCATTAATTAATTCCATTCATACAGGTGCATTAAATCCAAAGGGTGAATTACCTAAATAGATTTCATTTCATTTGTTTATGGTGTAATCATCCAAAGGCATGTAACTTTATCGATCCAAGTCTGCTTGAATTTGGCAGTCATTAATTTATAAGGAGGCGAGGAGAAACAGTTCCTTTCATTTTTTTTGTCATTTTGCAGTGACTTAATTATCGATCATTTTAAATTAACAAGTATATATGCTCAAAAGTATACTAGTACCAATATTGGTATTCTAATATATACGTTATTTATGTAAATGTTTTTTTGAGGTAAATTCTTATAATTGGTTGCATAAAAAAATAAACCTTGGGAATTTTGCTTGTAAAACACACATGCTTACACCCTATTAGAATTTTGACTGTATCTTGTATCAACTCCTCGTGGCATTTTGCCCAGACAAATTAATTTTGCAAAAGCAAGTTGTTCTTACGCTCCCATCTTTTCATTGTGGGATGTTATAACTTTTAAGCCCCCTACGGCAGCGATATTTGTTAATCAACGATCTATATGTTGCTGATTGCTTGAGATAATAATTCTCTTCAGCCAACCAATTAATGAACTAATCAACGACAACATGAGAGTTAATATAAGTAGTGACTGGTCAATTAGAACATAACTGTATGAAATCAGACAGATTCAATTAATGAACTAATTATTTTTCGATCCACTTGTGTGTGAACAAGAGCACACATCCATAGGATGTATATTTATTTAGATTACGTTGAGTTTGTACTTTGTATACTCATTTTTCTCTTCAGTTTTAAAATAGATTAATGAAGCTTTTAACTTTTATCCAATTATATACACGCCACTACAATCTGTCAGAATGTACCTCAATGTCTTGATGTTAAAAATTTGAGTGAGTCTGCAGTCCATCACATTCTTTTGGGAGAAATTTTTTTCAAGTGATTTGCACCGCTTGAATAATTAAATTAGGATAGTATGTAAATGACTAAATTATTTTAGCACCATTTTTTATAAAACCGACTCTAATTAATTTATTTTAGCACCGATTTTTATAAAACTGACTCTATCCATAACACAAAACTGGATATAAATATTTTAATAATAGAATATAAAATACTTTAGAGCCAATTTTTACTAATTCTAAATCATTTTAATTATAACGAATTCTAATTCATATTAATTAAAAAAATTCTAATTTATATATTAATTAAAACCAGTTTTTATCAAAAATCGGCTCAAATTCATAAAATTATACTAAAATCGGTTCTAATTTAATTTTATAAATTTGAGTCTTTAAAGCAAAAAATCGGCTCTAAGAAAATTCTCTGACATAATTGCATCAACCAATAAAAATTTAAATATCACGGATTATTACTCTTCATCCTTCTATTTCATATATAAAAGAGGTCTTGAGAGACAGAGAAAGAGAAATAAAGACAAAGAGGAAAGCTTACGATGAGATCTACAGGGTTATAGTTTTTGATAGGAAACTCCGATTGAGGTGTTCTATGTGGTCACAGAAAGCTTACGATGAGATCTACAGGGTTAATCGTTTACGCCATTACAGCCATTTTTATGGCTAAAAAACCTCGTCTTCAAGCTCAAAAACGGATTTGAAGTTTATTTGAAGTTTTAGTTCGGTTTTTATTTTTATTTTTTTCTTTAGAAATTATATAGATAGAAAATTATCAATTTTTTTAGTATGTAAATTATTTGTAATAATTTATTTAATAAAATATATTTTATTAGTTAATGGTGATGATTGAAACTATTTAATCAAAATAAAGAAGCCAATTCAAAAAATAAAATAAAATAATAAGTCAAAAATATTAGTTTCAGTTGTAAATGAATATTTGATTTAGCATTATTTTCTTGTTATTTGAATTAAAGCTGGTTTTCTTCAAAAATCGGTTCTAAATCTTTAAATTCAATTACAACCGATTTTGAAAAAATAAACTTCTAATTGGAGAATTGAATTAAAATCGATTTTTAATAAAAAAATTTATTAACTCTAACCTAAGATCCAGTTTTTGGTCCATAACCGGCTCTAAAGGAATCCCTTTAGCGCCGGTTATGAGCCAAAAATCGGCTCTAAAGGTTAGAGTTTAGAAATGCTTATTCAAATAACCGGCTTTAAATGCCTCATCTAGCACCTCTTTTTAGCGCCGGTTTTTAAAACATTTAGCATCACATAGCTTTACAACCGGTGCTAAATCTTTTATATAACTGGTTCTAAATTTTTTTTGTGGTAGTGTGGGTAGATGTAGGATTTTGATAGGGGGGTCAGTAATTAGATTCAATAACTTATCGAGTTCAGACCCATTAACTAATCAGGTATTAAATAAAACTATTAAAATAATATCTTTTATATATTAAACATAACAAAAAATAAAGCTCAGGAGATACATATGAGCCAAGATCATTCTTTTCAAGAACAATTATGATCCATTTTCCTCAAAAAAAGAAAAAGAAAAGAACATTTGTTCAAAAGGAGGATCATGCATGTAAATGGTCTAGTAAATTGAGTGGCAGCTATAGGATGGTTTTTAAAAAATTATAAATTTAAATTTCTATAAATATAAAATAAAATTTATGAGTTAGACTTTTATTTTTATTTTTATTTTTGAAAAAAAGAGGACCATACATAATTTTAATCGCTTTTCGACAAAATAAAGTTAGTGCTGTATTTGACAAATTAAAACAGAGCAACGGAAATTTACGATTGTTTTAAAAAGTCTTTTTCGTTGGTAGCTCTTCGCCTACTACCTCGGAGAACAAAAAACACGAGTTGTAGTTTTTTCCAATTTTTTATTGTTGCATTGCCAGTTCTCACCTCTAGGTCACCAACCAATTGTCCAATTGCAGAGTGCGGTATCTCAGAAAATGAAATGGGTAATTAAAAGAGGGGACAATACTACTCACAATGTAAATAGTATCACTGACAATGTTTAGATTCACGAGACTATTTACTATTGAAATCTGAACAGCACTCTAAACAATGTATTATCTCAAAGGTTCTGAATTCATGCTAGAGGTGGGGGAGTTTTTAATCTCATATATAATAGATAGGTTCATGATGAATCTAGAAAGCTATTTTATTATATTTCTATTCCTCCCGTTCTATATACAAGTAGAGGTGTTAACGGATAGGATAATGTTTGAATTTATCTTTGATCTGATTTGAGAAATAATAAAAATTATTTAATTTTATTTGTATCTGAAGATATTCATATTTATATTAATATCTGAAATTTTGTACAGATAAAAATATGGTTTAACTATTATCTATCCGTATCAAACCATTTAATTATTATTTATTAATATCCGACACTATCTGAAAGTATCTGATTCGATATTATCTGAATAAGTATCTGAAATATTTTTATTATATATTTTTTAATTAGATTTTTAGTGTACATTATAAATCTAATTTATTTTATATCCAATTTATATTAATATATATTTTTTTTATAATTCATTGATATATTTGAACTATTAATATAACAATAAATAGTATTTAGTTTTTACGATTAATATCTAATTTTTATAATATGATTCTATTAAAAAATTGTATATAATTATTTTTCAATAATATATATAATATTTTTATTTAATATCCGAAATATATTCATATCCATATTTATATCTGTCCGATATCCGATCCGTATTTAGATATCCATCGAATATCTGATCTGTATCCGTATCCGGACTATTCATATTCAAAAAGTTATAATGAATGCAGATATAATAAAACTATTATCCATCCATATCCAATCTATTTACACCCCTAATATAGAATGCTGGAAAGGAAAAATCATGCTATATTTGTTTAATGCATATTTTAAGGGAACATAGGATCACACATCTATATACTGAATTCTTATTCTTGGTTGCGCACTACTATACAACGCAGCACATGAACGTTGGATTTTCTTATGATTTGAACCAATGCGAACCCCAAAATGATCCAACAGTTTACGTGCTGTGTTGTACGGTGATACGCAACAAAGAATCAATATCCCTATATACTTTATTGGTTAAGAAAGTACTTAATCTAAATAATTTAGTTCGATCAGCCATATAAATAATAACCATATTGGATGAAATTCGCTGACAGCATGAGGCGTCACGTTTCATTGAATCCATTTGAATTATCATTATTTAATTAAAAATAATAATATCAACTAAACGTTTAATTTATATAGATGTGACGCATCACCAGTATTATATAAACTAGAGCTATAATTTGAGTTTCATCCCAATAATATAGTTCTCAGATAAATAATTAACAATATAAAATTTTATATTAAGAAAAATTCAGACTTTTAAATGCTAAGTAATAATGATAATTATAATAATAAATAATAATTATTATCATAATAAATAATATAATTAAACACATAATAATTTATAAATGATTATATAAAAAAGTTAGATTATTTTAAAAGTTAAGTTTCACTTTAAATATATTAGACATATTATTTAAATAAGTAGAGAGAAACTATTTTATATGAACTTCTATATTTAAGAGGATGAAAAAATTTAAACAAAATTAGTGATGGAGAAAAATGATGATATAACATTCTTGAAAAGTTTGAAATCAACCCTTTTATGTATTAAAAATTTAGCTCTAATTATTTTACACGTTTATCTTCCTATTGCTTATATAGATAGCAATATAGCATAATATGCGCGTGTACCTACGCACAGAGAAGTTTTGCTAAATGCTGATATATATAAATATTTTAGATATATATACTCATCAATATTAAGAGTGAGATAATATTAATTTGATATATTCAAATTGAATGATACATTCAAGTGATCTATTTGTTTCTCTTGATGTGTCTTTTTCCTAGGATATCAATGGATTGAGTCGGGACGGGGACAGGTCGGGTTAAAAAAATTTCACTCATATCCGACCCGACTCGATATGACCCGTGTAAATTAATTATTAATTATTTTTATATAATTTTAAATAATTAAATATTAATTAATTTATAATTAATCTTAATTAGTATATAATTAGTGTGTATTTAAGCTTTAGTTATCCTGAATCCGATCCGACCCAACCCGATTCGGGTTAAAAAATTAAACTCATATTCAATCCATTTATTTTTATGTCATGTTAGATCGATTCAGATCAAATAGGTTAACTCGTCGAGTTGGTCAATAATTGAAACCCCTACTTTTCCGTACTCCTTGTTTTAAATTAAGTTCAGCTCAAGTCTTTAGAAGTCGAATGTTATAAATATGTTTGCTTTTCTATTATTCTATTTAATAGTGTAAAACTCTGCTAATCAACAAAAATAGGGGCTTGAGTTGTTTTTACCCCCCCAAAAAAAGAAAGATTAATATAAATGGATATATTAGTCATAACAACAACAAAAATGACTTTTAGACAATGTCTATTTAACAATGATTATATATTTTTCATTGTTAAAAGGACCCATGGAATTATTAAAATATTGAGAATTTCTTTTGTAATGATTTTTAATAAAAAAAATATTATAAAAATAGAGTCTCAAAATACTAAAAGCTGTATAAACATTTAGCAACATTTCCTAATAGCTTTGTGGCTCTAACAACAAAATTCACCAATGACATTTGCTTCAACGGATTACTAGATTTTTTTCATCTCACTGTTCATTCACCCCAATTTAATGATCCAAATATTAAAATTTAAAAAGTAAAATCCCACGGATTATTATATCTTTTATCTATATTTCATATATAAAAGAGAGATGATAGACATAAAAAGAAAGATGAAAGAAAGAAAAGAAATCAAAATTGAAATCTGAACATCTCAATTTCAAACGGCCATATTTTTGATAAAAAATTCCGATTGAGACATTCCGCACAACACAAAAAACTTATGATGTGATTTGTAGGGTTAATACTTATGCCGTTATGATGATTTTTCAGGGCTAAAAAAAACTCATTTTGACCCTCAAAAAATACATTTGAAGATTTAAGATCTATTTTTTAATATATTTTTTGAATATATTCTTATAATTTTTTTTATAAAATTTTCATATTATTGCAAGAATAAGATGTATTATTGAGCAAATAAATTTCTTTCATTGACTGAATATTAATATTTCTCTTCATATTGATTATTGAATGAATAATATATCACAATAGTTGTTCTTATATATCAATTTGTCTTCATTTCATATTATATATTGTTTGTTCTTAGTTAAAGTTAAAAAATGTTAAAATTAAAAATAAAAATAAATGACCCTTAGCAATGATTCTAGGTAAATAACTGTTGTTAAAGGACTATTTAATAATGGTTTGGAGCCTAAAACTACTGCTAAATACCCTTTAATAACGGTCTTTGTCTAGAATCATTGCTAAAGATATTTTTCATGTTCCAAACACCTGTGATTCACTACAAAAAAAAATAGATATTCAGTGGCGAAAAATATCGCCACCAATGATCTCCGGTGATGACTTTGTTTCGCCACCGTTCACCTCTATAAACCTTGTCGCTAAAAGTAAAAGGCGATTTCAATCGCCACTAATTATTGTGGAGATATTTATTGCCACTATTAAATTAATTTTAGATGATAATTTTGTTAGCCACTTAAAACATAATTTACAGTGGCGACATATTTATAATGACGACATTTGTTATCATCATGTATCTAAATTACAGAGGATACTAATGTCGCCACTGTTAATTAAAAAGAGACAAGTTTTTTAGCCACCTTTATTTTTATTAGAGGTAACAAATAGTTAACAAATAGTCATCATCTATTATATATTTGTGGCAATACATACAACCATTCTATATTTAAAAAAACAGCGGTGACTTATTCATTTCCACCTTTATTTTGATTTTTCAATGTTATTTTTTGATAATTTTATTATTTTAGAAAGTGACATTTGTTTTGTCCACTACATATTTGTAAATAAAAAAAAAATATTATTATCATTTAATATAAAATGAGTAACATAAAATAAAATAAATACGCTAAATTAAATTTTAGACAAATTATCATGATACTAGAAGTCAAGATCATCCATAACAAACCAGAAAATTCACAAAATGCATCACCATAATTCATATCTATACACACAAAGATATCATAATCCATATCTATACACACAAAGATATCGTAATCCATATCTCATTAATAGCTAATTAACAATAATCTACTAATTAACAACCAATATCAAACACTTCAGTTAGTTGTTCTTCAGTTGACATAGGAAATTCTTGATCTTGCTAAGATTCTGAAATCTCTTGAAGTTGCGGTTATATTTGAATAAAAAATAAGTTAGCAATAGACAACTTGAAACTGCTAAAAAAAGTGAAATTGAAATTATTTTTATAGATTGAAACTGATTGGATATAAAAATGACAAGTACACTATCCCAAGGACTTTTACTCATCTATAAATTTAATAAGTCAGACCTAGATCTAAATGGACATAAAACAAACAAGCCTTTTAAGTGAATAACAACACTGATAATGCTATTTAAAATTTCAACCTCAACAATTAATAATAAAGTAATTTTACAGAATTAGTAGTATTTACATGAATTGAAGCTAGATGTCTTGATAGCAATGGGTACTTAAATAATAACTTTTAAATTTAGTGCAGTATATGCATCAAGTTTGAATCAAATTGAGCATGAACAATACAATTTAAAGTGGAAAACAAACTTAAACTTGCTTGGTAAGTATAAAAAAGGACACAAGGCTCCTTGAACCTGACCTATAGTATTTGAGTTGAGGTGCATGAGTCAGCTGGTACAGGATCTGACTGGTACCAAATACCTTTGAATAATAAAAAGACTTTAAGGAAGATCCGCATGTTACAAAAGTTTTCATCTCCTGAGTATTCAATTTCAAACACAGATCAACTGAAATAGATCCGCATGTTACATGAATATGACAATTTAACTATATTGTTGAGAGCCAAATAAGGAAGGGACATTAACACTCACTGATTTTGACATGCTCTTCCATTTATTTCCAATAACTTTACTAACCTTAATTTGCTAGAAGCATCAATGATTTGTTCCATAAGTGAAATTAATTTAGACAAATATTAAAAATTGAATAGCCGAATAAAAAAACAGATATAGTCAGGAAGAATTCTTCTCGTTGAATTCCTTCCTGAACTCAGTCCCTATTTGCAGAAAATACAGAAACAAATTTAGAAAAAGGGAAGGAAAACACATGACACACCAAAGGAGCAGTAATCAGCACAAATGTCAACACTTACATGGAAACAAAGAAGGCAGAGGGAGGTCTCTTAGACTTGTTCAGATCCTTCCTGGCTTTCTTCAAAATCTTCTTAGGCACAACGACCTTAGGATAACATTGTTCTTGAAGATCGCCTCAGACAACGACCTTAGGCTGAATTGTAAACGACACAGGCTACATGATTCTACAGTTCTACCAAAGCAGTAGGGTGTTTTATTGGAACCAAAGAATAAATATTGATCCAAAAAAATAATAATATTATGAAATACATAACTAGGGATTTTCATACCAGTAACACTACAAAAATGCCTGTTATATGCATCTATGCCGATCAGATTCTGAAAAAGAAAAAGCAAATTCAGACACCTAATTCACAAAATGAAAAAACAAAAAATAGTAGAAAGATGGAGAGTGCATAAGCAGGGATTTTTCATACTAGTACACTACACAAATGCCTGTTATATGCATCTGTGTTGGTCAGATTGAAAAGAAAAAGCATATGCAAAAACTTAATTCACAAAATAAAAAAAAAAAATAGTAGAAACAAAGAGAGATGACCATGTATGGTATTTTGATCTGACCATAGCGGTTGCGAAGAGGAGGAGAGGTGCAAAGAGGCGGAGAAGCGGGGGATGCAGAGTGTTGGCAATGTGGGTTGTAGTTAGGCAAAGAGACAGGGAGAATCGAAGATGCACTATGCATGGTTACATTATCCTGATTTGTAATTTCACAGTAAGAGCAAGAGTGAGGAATCGAAGAATTTCAAATAGATTGTCGTGCACTATAGATAAAAAAGTGCAATAAAATTTAAAAATAAGTAAAATCACATATAGTTAAAAATATAAAAGGTTATATGCCACAGTATGAAAAAGTTAACCCAAAAATAATTCAGTCAAATCAAACAATTGGAGAATATAAACGTTTAATGTCAACTAATCAATTGACCACCTAAAAATAAAAATAAAAAAATTAGTACACACCTACAATAGTAGAGCCAGTATACCAGTATTAGTTTTAAAGGTGAAAGTAGTGCGCTTACAACTGGAATAAAGATACCTTCTGAAACATGCATCTCAGAGGGTATATGTGCAGTGATTGTGAGAATGGAAAAGCAATGAGCGAAGGGTTGATTTGCGATAGTCAAGAAACTGCTCTGAGAAAAATTGATGGCATGACCGCATGATTATTGTTTCTAATGTACATCAAATTACAAAATTAATTTAGTAAGCATTTCGATATTATCAATTTATCTGTGGTTGCATGATGAAAGTTAAAAGAATTTTGTTGATGTGTGACCTGCCTTCAACGGATCTTATTTTAGACTAATATCTTAGACATCAATTGCTTTAAATGAATAATTGAATGTGTGAATTATTCATTTTTTTAACGAAATTGATCTCAAAATAATTTTTGAATACCATCAGGAGTATCTTCAAATTGATACAACCATCAGGAGTATCTACAACTGAAGAGAAGCTAAATTTTCATCTGACATACAGAGATATACATATATCAAACTACCTTTTTATTTAGTTACTGTCTATTTATTTTAGTATTGACAATGATTATTTATAATTTTTCTAATGCGTCCTTTAATAATGATTTAAAAATTATTGTCAAACTTAATCAACAACCATTATCAAACTTCTTTTCTCTCTTAGTGCATGGTCTTCAAAATTAGTAACATGATTATGACAATATTATGTTTAATTTGTTGCATCTTTATGTTGGCATTTTAACTATATGAAGTGAGTGTTGCATAGTCGTCGTCTGACTTTATCATACAATATGGAAGAAACATTGTTTTACTACACTATGGCAAAAAAAGTATCACTAATATTTTTTTATCATTTAATAGTGGTTCATGAATCATTATTGAATGGGTTATTAAAACTATATAACAACCGATATTAGATTGTGTGTCATACCGCCCATTTTTTCGTACAATTAATAATGGTTCTTTAATAAGAACCGTTATTGAATCCATCAGTGAAAATTGGATTCAGTAACGGTTGTTACCAAAAAACCGTTACTGAATATGGGTTTGCTAGCTCGAAGTGAAATGATGCTCGTGAAGCAAGTTATGCTTTTAATGATTGGATTACTTTTTCTGAGAGAGGATATTTGAGATGATTCTGAGAACGACACCCTTATTTTTCTTAAAGCAGATGACAAGATGGTTGATCTTAAATGACTTTTAATTGTTTTTGAGGATTATGTGCATTCTAAAAAATATATACTTTGGTTAAATGGTCAATGGTTTGTTCACCTAAGTAGTTTGGGGGATTGAGAGTTTTGAATTTATGTTATATGGATTTGGCAATACTTTCTAATTAAATGGTGATGATGATTTATTTTTTACTCTGATTATTTTCTATGAAAACATATTTTTCAGCTTAAATATAAATATAAATTCACTGATAGATAATCTCCTTTTTGGTCTTCCATTGCTAGAATTATTTCTTTTATGCGAATTAATGTGAAAAAGATTGGCGAGCGATTGTGCTACTGTTTTGTTTTGTTTTGTTTTGTTTTGTTTTGATGTATGGTATGGTAATTTTTCATTTTATCTTTTATTCCACATCTTTATGATAAAGCTAAATCTCCGGATACACTTACTCTGGCTCAAGTGTAGAACAATGACTCCATTAAAAATTCATTTAGGAGGTGTGCGAGTTTACTTTTTATGCAATGAGAATACTCAGGTGCTATCAATTTTATAATCATTATCTGCTAATTTTGTGGGTTGTGACACTGTTTTGTGGACTCTAAGGGTTTTTTTTTCTGTCAGAACTATGTATCTGTTTTTTTTTAAGATGGTGGGGTTATGAATAGGATTTTTGCTTTGTTGTGAGATTTTCATTTGCCTCTTAAAATTAAATATTTTATATGATTGATTCTTCAAAACACGTGATAATTTATTTAGGAGAGGTTAGAGGGGTGATCTCTCCTGTTCTTTTTGTGAGGATACTGAATTAATTACTCATTTGTTCCTATATATCTTGTCCTCTGATATAAGAATTTTGGGTTCTTTTAATGAACATAATGTTAGACAGATTTCTTTATCAATGATTTCCATGGGGGAGATGAGGGTTTCTACTGGGATGTACGATTTATCTAAAACATTGATGGGTTTTTTTTTTAGATTATAAGAACGAAATCAATTGGAGGTAGTGTTTGTACTTGTTAGCTTGATGTTTCTTCTCTTAATTATGTATACTTCTAATTTTCCACAAATGGCGGAACCATGCTGAAACGCTTGCAGTGTTATTTAAAGCATTCTATATTTTATTGTCTGATGTACTCCTTTTTTACTCGAATTATTGAGAAAAATCGTACAATTCGTCGAGGATATCAAGGTTTTACCTCCAAGGTGCGTTAAGATAATTTGATATTTGTCAGGCACTAAGATATTTTTCATAACTAATATAGAATTTGAGTGAGGGTATGATGGTTCGTGAAGTATAATTTTTTTTGTGTTTGATGGTCCGTATCTGAAATTTAAAAGTTCAAATAGCTAATATAAACTATTGAATATGATCTTTATATTGAAATATCTTTTAAAATCAAATTTTATATTTTTAAAAAAAAATTACAATTTTTAAATGGGTACAAAGTTTATGGATCTAACGATTTCTGCACCGTCCAAAATAAGTGATTTTGTACCAATCTAAAAAATAACGATAAATTTTAAAAAAATATTGATCTCCAAATATATTTTAATAAGAAGATCATGTTCAACGATTTGAATCGGTAATTTGAATTTTCAAATTCAAAATACAAACGTAAAGTATAAAAAAATTTATACTTCATTAAGCACCATAGTCTCTCCATAGAATTTTGAATTTTAAGGGTGTGCAACGAAAAATTAAGCAAATAGATAATTTGTTTTATTTGCGTATCATGTATTGTCTTTCCAATTTTGGTTGATGTACAGAAAGAGAATGACGCTTCTTGCATTGGCAAGGCATTAAAAAAGAAGCGTACGCGTATAATCTAAAAAAGGAATCTCTAAGGTAGCACGACCAGCCAAAAAATTGCCACTTTTACACCTCGGATTCATTCAATGTGTAGTTTTGTACCATGTCTCCGCTATTTTAGGAACAAGTTGCTCTCAGAATCTTTTGCATATCAAAGAATAATTATTACAATATATCCATATGGCATTTTATTATTCAAATTTTAAAGCCCTTTTCTTTGCTGAGAGAAGAATTTTTTTTTTAGACACATCGGGGGAAGGTAGCTGCTTTAATTGGTTTACCCAAACCCAATAGCATAAACCAACTCATCAACATCTAAAATATTATTATTTGATTTAATATATATATTGACATTTGCTTGGCATGCCCTAATAGACTTAATTGGTAGCACTATGAGTTGGATAATGAGTTCCTTATTTATTTAAATAATTAAATTCCAACATTATTGCATGCATCAAATCAACAGCTATTGGCAGATTAATCGGCTATGCGATTGTGTACATTTGGAAAAGTAAAGTTACTAATTAATTTAAGAAAGATTGATTGTATACAATTGGAAAAGTAAAGTTAGCGCCTTCTGAAAATAGAAATTAAAGCATGCTTGTGTGTAATTGCACTGCCCATGTACTTATTATTCGATAACCTTGCTGACATTAACATAATCATCATGTACTATTATTGTAATTATCATTATCACCACCATCATCATCATCATTATGTGGAGACCATGCATAATTCTTGTGCAATGATTTCTTATATTAACAAAATTGGACGCAGAAGCTTTAAACCCATCTTGATGATAATTTCGTCAATTTTTTTTCTCTTGTAATTAAGCATGTAGGTACACACATTATTTTAAAAAACGGCTGCATAGCCGCATATGAGATCGCTTATACTTATGTGGTGCGATGCTAATTATATAAAAGTATTCATCGGCATATTCAATAATACATGATATTTTTTAATTTTTTATTATATTAAATCTATAAAATTAATCATGTGATATATTTTCATGCAAAATAAATTCAAAATTATATAAATGTCTTATTATATTTTTATTTTATATTAAAATTATTTAAAAATAAATGATCATTTTAAAAAAATTAAAAACTTTTTAGAATACATATCCAAATATTAAACAACATATGCACTTCATATCATAATGCGCTATGCAATAACTAATTATATACATATTGAAATTGGTATTTTAAAACTTCAAACACATGAGACACGACATGGTCATGATTGATGGTCTTTTAAATATATATTCATTTTTCTTTATTCCACCGTAGAAGTTCAGAGTTATAATCAAGCATTGGCATTTTGACACTTATACTAGTTTATCTTACGAGAAATTATAAGCTTAGTCGCGTTAAACAGAAAGAAACAGAGGCCCAGCCCAATGGATATCCATTTTCTCTTCATAAGCCCAAAGGGCCTAAGTGTAGGATCCACGCCTTAAAACTATAATTTCAGTGGGCCCACCAGTCAGTAGAAATTCACACGATGTGATCGTTCATACATGCGCTAGAGAATCTAGGTTTCTCTCCCAACTACAATTCTCCGCTCCGGCGTCTCAGATCTTTCTTCCTTGTTTTTAGTTTTTAGTTTTTACTGGAGAGAGGGGAAAAAAGACCAGGGCTGAGAAAAATCAAATTAGAGAATCTCAAGTTCTGACTACTTTTATACTGAAGAAATGTCCAGCTTGAACTCGCTCTTCAATCGAGCCACGATTGGCGCTAGATGGTTCTATTTCTAAACCATTATCTCACAATTCTGCTACCGCTTTCACTTCTGAATTCTATAAATTGATTTTTGTTTTGGATAATTCAATAATTCAGTTAAATTGAAGAAATTTGTGTTGCAAGTCTCGTGTTATTTGCTTATTTGTCAGAAACACCCACTAATTACATCTCCATTTAATGATTCCAATCTGCGTTTCAATTTTTTTCTGTTTTCTAAAAGAGTTCAATTACATCATATGCATAGCCATATTTTGTATTTTGTCAGTGTAAAGGTTTGTTCATCAACTATTTTTTCTCGGTTATGATGGAGTCAGGGCCTGAATAATGAATGTTGTGTAAATTAAAATGTAGAATAATACTGTTTTCTTTTTTGTTTGTGATATTGTATTGCATATACAGCAAGACATGCTTGAACCTGGCAATATCCAGAATAAAGCTTCTGAGAAACAGGAGAGAAGTGCAGCTGGATGGTATGCGCAAGGAGATCTTTCAGTACCTTCATACCGGTCAAGAGGCCATTGCCCGCATCAGGGTAAGTATGCTGTATGAAACATTAATTCAATAGAAAAAGCACTTTGTTAGGGTTATGTAGGAAAATACTTTTAGGTTTACTTGTATTATATATTTATATTATATCTGTATTTCATAATGGTATTTTTAAAGGGGGCATTTATTAGTTGCAGCTTTTGTGTTTGCCATTTTGCACTAGAAGTCTAAAACCCAAGTTTACTAACATTAAGAAAAAAAATCTATGATATTTGGTATTTACAAAAATACTTGTTACTATTTGGACAACTTGCTGGCTATTTAGGGTGAGCGAAAAATGACTTTTTGCCCTAATTCAAAAGTTCTGGGAATTTTTACTCTTCTAGACTTCATTTTGTAAGAATGTTATATTACTCTAACAATTCAAATGAATTTTTTTCTCTCCTCCCCCTTATTTTGCATCAGAAGACCATTAATAATTGTCCACAGTTCCACACTGATTTATAGTAACTTTTGTGGTAAATAACTATAGGTGGAGCACGTGATTAGGGAACAGAATATATTAGCAGCTTATGAGGTGCTAGAGTTGTTTTGCGAATTTGTACTTGCTCGTGTGCCCATTCTGGAATCCAAAAAGTATGTTTTCTTCTTAAAAAACATCATATGTTTACTCATCTAATCCTAAATATATGGTGCCACCACAGAATTTTCTTCTTAAGAAGCTTATCTGACAAATTCTGCATTAGTCACGCACCTTACATACAAATCTGTAGGGATTTGGAACAGCATCATATATCAGTTGCATTTTCTCTTGGGGGAATGCAACACGTGCCTGTAAAAGCTCAAGATAGTCTGTATGTACCTGGAAATAACAAATATTGTGCAACATACAACAAGAATTAGAACTTATACACCCTGACATGTAATTATCCTTTATATTTTTCTGTGCCTCGTTCAGTCACAACATTGTCCAATACCCTCATTTTTCAACTGCTCATGTCAATGTAAGTGTGTAAGAAAAGATGCACAAGGCAATGAGAGAGTATAGGTCAATTCTCATGCTTTGAGGAGCATCACATTTTGTTGGGTACGGTTGAAATTATTTTCTACTAATTTCTACTTTTCAATTTTTTTTCCCTAGGGAATGTCCTGTAGAATTGCGGGAGGCTATAGCTAGTATAATTTATGCATCATCAAGATGTTCTGATCTTCCTGAGCTGACTAGTATTCGGAATTTATTTGGTACTATTCAGAGATTCTATATCTGGGTTTTTATTCTGAATATAATTTTTTTGTCTAGTGGTCAACTTTATAGTTTGTTTAGATATAGATTTTTTTGACAACAGGAACACAGCTTTTTCTTTCCCATGTATACTCCTAATTTCTATTTTCCGTTACTATCTCTATGTCTGATCTTTCTCCAAATTTCAGGCACTAAATATGGCAAGGAATTTATTATGTCTGCACTTGAGCTTAGGCCTGACAGCTGTGTAAATCGCACGGTAAAAATGTAAAATGATAGAAAAATATGTTATAATGTTTGCAGTCTTTTCATAAACATAATTTTACGTTTAGCATAGTAGTACAAATTCTTAAGTTCAATTGTTATAGGTTTCGTGATCATATATGACTACTCTTGTAATATGTGAAATGTGATCATATATGAAGGTAATAGAGAAGCTTTCAGTGAAAGCCCCCTCTGCTGAGTCAAAACTGAATGTTCTCAAGTCCATTGCCCAAGAGCACGGTCTTGAGTGGGATTCATCTGCTACTGAAGCTCAGTTCAGCAAGAAATATGATGACTTGCTGGTATGATGATTTATTCTTGGATAACAATCACAGGTTTTTAGTTGTACGAACTAATTCTGACTGCTTTAGTTTGTTTGGTTCGGGAACAATAAAAAAAATTGTCTTGGAGGATTTGTTTCAGGTAGAGGAACAAATAGATGCAAATCAACAATGAGGAAAATAAATATAGAAGTCTGAATTTAGCCCCAGATTTTGGTGTTTGCTAAATCACCGCACTTTGTTTGGTGTAACTCTGAACTTGAGGTTTGCTGGTAGTTTTTTTTAGTGTAATAATCAGAAGGAAAATATTATTGTCAACTTATCAAAATCATCCCGCTAATAGCTGTGCACCTTACTACTGTATTTGTTGGCTATTTTTTTTTGCATGATATAGGACAGTGCAGATGCAGGTCAAAATAAGTTAACACCTGTATCTTCTCCAAGATCACCAACAGGAGACCAGTCTATTCCATCTCCAGTACCAGTGAAACGTACAATGCAAACTGCTTCAAGCTCGGTACTTCCTAATCAATCTATTGTTGAGTCAACATATAGTGAGAAACTGCAGACAGCTCGTGATCCGTCAGACGTACTAGAAAGAGCTCGTGAAGCCATTGCTCTGGCAGATAATGCATGTAATGCAGCCCGTCTGGCTGTGAACCTTGCGAATGTAAAATTATCTGTCAATTCTAGCTAATTTTAACAGATCTGAATTTGTTTGCTGATTGGAGTATGCCAATTTGTCGAGTCCTTATCATAAAGAAGAAACCAAATTATGGAATTTCAATTTGTGGCATGACATCTGTAAATTTGATGGAATAGTGTGTTTTACCTTACTGCATGTAATATTATACAGTTAATACTTATCAGTTCTGTCAGTAGTCAGTACGACTATGAACCATTAATTAATAAAAGAGGTTGATTTTTCTTTTTCTTTTTCTTTTTGTTTTCTGTGTCTAATTATTCATAGTTTTTATTTGCCTGCACTCATAAGATAAACTAATAGTATCGCTTTTGCTATAGTAGTGATGTTTAGGTTGTTTTCTGCACTGATTATTATATATAATAATAGAAATAATTCAATTATTATTAATAATAATGAAAAAAATTTAATAGTAAGAATGACAGTTCGTCATTATTAATGGTGTTTTGAAAACACATGAGAGTGATATATATATTTTTTATTATTATTTAGTTATTTTTTAGAAAAAAAAAGCACGCTAGTGAGAATGCACTACTTTTACTGGAGTCAAATAAAAAAATTCAAATACCTAGATATACTAAGTATTCTAATACAAACTGGTGGGAGGAAAAAAAACGTCACTCGTATTTTTGTCAAACGCGTTAGTCTTAGGGGTGTATTTACAAAATATCACTCTGAGTGACGATATTATTTGTATTATTAAAAAAATATTTTTTATTATTATTATTAATAATAATAATTAAATTATTCATTTATTATATATAATAATCAGTGTGTTTTCTGTGTTTATTATTCGTTTCTATTTTTGTCTATTCTTTTTGTTTACTTCGGATAGTATTATTTTGCCATGTTCTTATCAGCTATTAAATCGTTACCATTGTTTGGTCTGCGTCGAGAATATGTAGTAAGAGAAAAAAAAACAACGAACAATATCTAGAAACAAAAACAATGAACAACTAATGAACATCATTAATATGCAATTGTGAAGCCAAAGTATTACAATCTCCCATCTGCAACGTAATAAACTGTTGTAAATTATATAACCACTTTATTTTAATCATAGGTTTTTATTGGTTCTCTCAACAATTTTAGCAAACAAATGTGCGATATAGACAAAAATGTCTCTAATACGCTTGTAAGGTAATTTTGATATATATATTTTTTTTTGAGAGAAAGATAAGAGTCTAATTCATAAATTTTATTTTGTATCAATGAGAATTTGAACTCATGATCTTTTTGAGATCATTCTAGTATTATTTCAGTTACTATAACATTTGAAATTTTAGTATATACTAGGGTGATGCACCCGCGCTTCGCGGCGGGGTTGTGCGCTTTGTTGGAGTTGGTGTACATTGCGTTTATAATTATCATCCAACTCAATTGTGACGTGAGCTAACATTTTAGATGATATATGTATTATATAAAGAGATATCGACATTGAATAATAAACTAATAAATTATCGCCTAATGGAATGGAGAATTTATATATAACATTTTTAACTTAGACATATTTTTAATAATAGCGAGCAGTGTTATAGGGAACTCCGTGGAGGGAAAAAGTTGCAAAAGAAAAAAGAAAAACAGTTTTTAGTACATGTACTATTACTTCATTCTATCTCTACAAAACACATACAATTTTTAGATAATAAAAGTAAAGGTCACTTGAAAAAGCACAAAGAACAAAATAGGTTCATCAACGATTTTGTTACCATTGTGTGATCATTTTTTAGTAATCAGAGATGAAGACTACAGTCTATCTTGATGCCCGATTCAGATCCATCATTGTTTCCTACGTTGAACATTACTAAGATTAAGTGGTGTTTGTGTTTTGGTTAATATATGTTGGTAAGAAAATAACTATTACCGCTTGAAGATGTCTGCTTGGTTAATAATGCAGGTTGTAGAAGCGACTTAAGCTTGCTCATATCTGACTTGCTTACTTTTTTCCTAATTGTGTTGCAGAATAGTTTTTATAAAAGACAAAAATAATAAACACTTAATTGAAATTGGTGCGATATATTTTAATGATGAATCATTCTTACCGCCTTTGCCTCTATGTTTGTTGTTGATGATTTGCTTCTTTGTTTTGTGCATGGTATTGTTAGTAGGTGTTGGTGCATTTTTACCAACATTCATGAATTCTGAACGTTGTATTTGATCTATTGTCAGGCCTGGTGAAGATTTTTCGCCCACAAATGTTGTAGAAATTGGTGACCAGAAAGAACGTTGTTGTGTGGTTTGCTCATTAGTTGGCACCCTATAGTAAAAAAAAACATTGCGCCAATAAGTTTTTAATATATATATATATATATATATATAAGCTGATAGCGAAAGAATTTTCTATTCATTTATAAATTACCAATGAGAGTGGCAATCTTGTGGAAATAAATTATTAATACCATATTATATATATATATATATATAGAGTAATGCTATGGTGCTTCGCGAAGTAAAAAAAATTTGTGCTTCGCGTCCGTATCTCGAATTTAAAAGTTCAAACGGCCGATCCAAACCGTTGAACATCATCTTCATATTGAAATATCCTTGGAGATCAAATTTTATATTTTTTGAATTTTTTTGATATTTTTTAGATGGGTACAAAGTTTGTTGATCTAAATATTTTTGCACCATCCAAAACAAGCGACTTTGTACCCATCTAAAAAATATCAAAAAATTCAAAAAAATATAAAATTTGATCTCCAAGGATATTTCAATATGAAGATGATGCTCAACGGTTTGGATCGACCGTTTGAACTTTTAAATTCGAGATACTGACGCGAAGCATAATTTTTTTTTTACTTCGCGAAGCACCATAGCATCACTCTATATATATATATATATATATATATATATATATAATTCATCATTCATATATATTATTTAATGGGTTATGTTCTGAAAGTATTTGATACTGATTTTATCTCTATTGGAATTGGAATTTCATCATTGATAAATTACCAATACTTTATCGTATTAACAATAAATGTTTATCATGTTGCTTGTTAAACAAATTCTAATAAATCAATTAAAATATCTTCTGGTATAACTGTATACAAACTATTTGTGGTTGCTAGCACAAAATCTTCAATTATTGCTATTGAGCCCTCATTTTGTATTTTCTTTAAAAAATAATGAGTATATCGCACCAATTTCAATTAAGTGTTTATTATTTTTGTCTTTTACATTACTGTAGGCTGTGCCATTATCACTGGTAAGTGGTAAATGTTGGGAAAGTAGAATTTTGACATGTCTTTTATAAATTAATTTGTCAAACGTTTTTTCAGAGTGGGACCCATTAAAATCGGTATCACATGATATTCATTACCAGCGATAGAAAAGTATCTGGTATTATCAAAATTTATCAAAATGTTTTAAACCCTAGTTAATTTTATTATAGTTTAAATGTTTATAGAAATGATATTCTTACTGATTTGTCTCCCCTGTTGATGGAACAACATTAGAAGTATCTCCGAGCTCTACAAAAATAGGTTCAGGCAAAACAAGCGTCATTTTTTGGATGGCGGCTGGCACGTAGGAGATGCTTTTGTTCTCAGCAGCCTTGAAGTGGGATGGGTAGCGTAGATATATAGGTATCTTTGTGAAATCCATCACCGTTGATGTATGGTGTGTGAGCTAGGGGTTTTGTGGGATAGAAAAACACCGTGCTATCTGAGATAGGGTTTGTCTTTAGGAGGAGGTCTCGTGTTTACCTGCGAAGCAAAAAGGGTAGTTGTGGAAAACACCATTCTGCTCCTTCACAACCGAGAATGACACACGGCAAACAGCAGCTCCCGACTCGTACATTTCTACGATGCGCAGCCCACCACCATCGCATTTCATGAGCAATGTTTGAAGTAACGGACGTTCGTCAGCATAGACCACCATGATGATTCAACTGCAAAGGAACGTCAACAGAACGAAATGCAAACGACGAGTAGTTATAACCTCGATGAGAGAAGCAGGAGCTAAAAGATAGGAAATACCCATGCGAACCAAAAGAATCGGGGAAAAAGGAAGCAAAAAAAATAGACCGTAAATTAAAAAAAATGCTAGATAATGTGGAATATACAGGGTCAGTTTAAAAATATAAAGGAAGAGTAATATTTTTTGCAAGGCATACGTAATCATGAGAAAATTACAAAAAGTTGAAAATCTTGCTTTCCTCAGTGTTGTGCAGCCACCTCACTGAAACAGAGAAACCCATATAAATCTATGTCCCTATATGATCGACTAAGCTATGCAAAACGGAACGTCTCAACAACAGGAAATAGGTATAAGAAAGCCAATATTATTCTTTCCAATAAATACGTATACATTTTAGAGAGTGAAATAATCAAGATGGAAAAAATACTTATAAGGCGAGAAAGCTAAAAAAAAGGGAAAAAAAATACTTACAAGCTAGTGCATCCTTCTCTAACATGCGAGGAAGCTAAAAAAAAAGGGAAAAAAATACTTATAAGGCTGACATGTAATCTTAATTTGAACAAACATAAATATCACGTTGCTTACAACTTAGTCCCAACACCCGTTTACTATGATCAGCTTCTAATTATGTGAATTATGGATGATAAGTAATCATGCAAGAGTATTTATGGATACCAGCTATGGATACTAACTAAGCAAGTTCACAACAGTATTTATGAATACCATGGATACTAACTAAGCAAGTTCACAACAGTATTTATGAATACCATGGATACTAATTCTTACAGTTCATTGTTCCAATATAAAATTAGCTGCCAACAAATTAAAGTACCAAAATAAAAACCAATTCTTCTATTTACTTAATTTGTTGATGTAGTGTGCACCATTTCTAGTTATGAAATATCAGTACCTTAATATAAGAAGTTCAATAAGCCAATCCAAATTCTGCACCAAATTCTTACTAACCATTTTTTTGAAAGAAATATTAACTTAAGCTATTAATTAACAATGTTAAAATGTATATCTGCAAATAACAAAGCAAAATGCTCCGATCTTTAAAAAAAATGGTGTCATTATCATTAATTATCTTAAACGTAAGTAACTTAATTAACGTATTTGCAATGTAATAGTAACCTAAATAAATTTATGGCAAACTACCTTGATATTTGTGTTGGAAAATGACACATAGGCATGGAACTCCTAATCCATAATGCTAACTGCCACTGTGAATATCCAGGCCTGAGTTACCACAGAGCAGACATGAAAAAAAAATTAAGATCACGATCCCAAAAAAAGTACTCAATTTAATTGTTGACTTAAAGTGATCAAGTCTCACATCTAATTTTTAATCATAATATTAATATTGGTACTTATTGGTTGCTTTCTCAATTGATACTTATTGGTTGCTTTCTCAATATAACTTCTCTTCCTGACATAGTTCCATTGCTTTATCTGACTGGAACATAACCCTTTATTTGAGCAATCTAAGCTCAAGGCACAGATTGTAGAAAACTGTATTGGGTCATTGGGTGGTAATAATCATTGAAAGTGACCACAAAATGAAGGATAAAATCCCAAAACCAACAAAATTTGACCATTTGTAGTTCTGCCTATATTATTTTTTTTTAATTTACATTATTTTTATTTTTAGTGTCCAAAAAATTGCATTATTTGTATTATCATATCTTCATACCTGTGACCTCTCTTCTTTCAGTCTTCTATATTCAGCACTTTTGCGATCTAATCCCTGCCATAGTTCAAATGGCTCTGTACCAGGCGTATAGGCATGCAACACGTGCTTTCCAGGTGGTGCCAGTCCCTTGCCTAATGCACTCGGTACTATATCAATACGACATTTTGTGCTGCATCTACACCTTGGTCCTAATTGTTTACTACTATATGATGGATCCCTAGGTCTTCCCGTGCATTCTAAGTAACATAAACACCTGACGGATTGAGTACCATTTGCAATGCTAAAAGTTGAATAAATAAAGTGGAACCTATAGTATGAAGTATGTTTGGAACTTATACATGTTTAATTTGTGCACAAAATAGTTTTTATTTCTTACAGTACAGCTGATGGCAATCGATACTGGTAAAACTCATTGCTCTCTCATCTTTTTCTTAATCCCTTTTTCATATAACTTTATTTTTTTATGAATTTATGAATGATTTCAGCTTAGTTTAGCTAAGAAAAATTCATGAGGCAGTGCACAAAAACTAAGAAAGAAATCCAAAATAGAACTTACACATGAGGAACTGAAAACCAATGGAAGAATCGCAACATCAGAGAAAGGCATGCAACCATGATTATAGCAAGTGGTATTAATTGAGATAACCATATCTATAAATGATGACAGATTAAGGAAAAGATGAGAGAATAGAAAAGTGAAATGGATTATAACATTAAATAAGAGAACTATAGTAGATACCAACTTACATGTAACAATGTTGAATATGTGCGCACTGTTTATAAACATGATCCAGCATCATATGGACTGGAGAACAAAAAAGGGATTCATTGACAATAAGCATGGTATTTTTTTTCAGACACAGCGGTGGCATTAAAAATGAACTGAAAGAGGGAAATACATCATCATTTGAAATTAGATTTAAATACTAAAAATGATAGTTTACAGACTGCTTTCAATTTTAGGTTTACTGTGCTATATATAAAATTTCTAATGTAGACAGTACAATCTAGGGGAGATCAATGATCTTCCTGCAAAAAAAATTATAATAATTATTTTTCACCATATAGCATTGAATCAATTTTCAAAGCAATGCAGAGGAATAACTCGACAAATCAAACTGGAGTTTTAATAATCTGAACCTAAAACAAAGTTAAGTTACTTCCCTTGGGGGTAAAAAAATGAAAAAAAGTTGAAAACAGAATCATTATCAATTTTTTTTAAGAAAATGTTCATCAGAAGGTGTACATATACAAAAATCAAATATAATTTGAAAACAAAGAATATTCTGCTTTTTTTTGGTGTAAGGGATCCATACATCGTTCATATTTTTCTTGAGAAGAATTCTATTCTGAGAGTCCTGCCACAATCTGAAATTTCATAAAAATGTCAAACAAATTTGGCATCAGAGTGCAAAGAGAGAAATGAAAATAAAAGAATATTAAGAAATCTGGTGAAATCAGTGGCCAAATTTGAAATCTCACTTCACATTCAAAGCATGCTTAGTCAAATAAAAGAGAGACTACCTCCGCAATGGGTTCCCATCAAATTTTATAACCTGAAGGCTTGTCTCAAGTAATCCTTGCAAAGATAGAAAGAAGCAATTAACAAATTAACATTAGAAGTAAATGTCATGAAAAAAATATACCAACTATTTAGTATTTAATGCCACCGCTGTGTCTGAAAAAAAATGTAGATCTGAAGGAGTAGATAAAAGAGGCTTCTCTTTCTTATCAACATCAAACCCTCAAAAGATACTAAAACAAACAAAGAATTGATTATAAAAAAATGCAAACCAGTTCTTCTGGAAGTGATGAAATCAGGGACTTCGGCGGAGCGCTGATCCCATGGACACATGCGATGAGGCAGCATCCGGTGACGGCTAGGGCTTGTTGTCTTTCTTTTTCATATTCGAATGAGATAAAGAGAGAGATCGAGAGAGACTATGACTTCCGATTCAATCTCATGGCGGATCGAGTGCAAAAAGGATATAAACACCTGGCGGATTGAGTACCATTGATGTAGGAACACTGGAAATAAACACACGGCCGATCGAGTGCGGGGGCGATTGCCACAGTAGGTTGCGAGGCGCAGGCCAGCATCGCCGCGCCGGTTAGGGTTAATTTACTTCCCTTTTCTTGGTAGAGCGAGGGGGAGAAGACCTATCGGGACTTAGGTGTCAGAAAAGAGAGAGGACATCAAGAAGGAAAAGAGTGCTCCAATCGGGTCTGAAAGGCCGAGGCGAGCATGGATGTAATGAATCGTATACGGGAAGAGAGTGTAGCAGAGGTAGTTTTCGCTCCAATCGGGATAAGAACGAAGCGTCGAAAAGAAAGGGGGAAAGATAAGAACGAAACGCTCAATGAGATACGCGCATCACAACTCGCCAATCTCTACGAAAATCGAACGGATACAGGAAAAAGGTCGACGTGGCCTGAATGAGAACTCGTTGTTCTCCCCCCCCCCTTTAGGGGGGATATATTTTATTACAGTACACCCGTTATCGTAAATCTATATCATTGGTGATGTTTTCCAAATTAAAAATAAAAGCTTGGTTTCATTTTGTGGGTCTTGATAAGGGATAGCTCGGGAATTAGGGTTGAACTTGGACACTTGGTTGAGGTTTATCTTTGGGCGATGTTTGTTATTTTAGTGTATATTTATTTAAAATTTTTGCAGAGGTTGTAAAGTTATGGATGAATATTGAACTCTTAACTTTTGAGTAGAATTTTTACTAGTTGAGTTACCATCCATTTCCATTTCCATTTTAGTATATTTTGCTTTTCTAAATTCTGAGTTCATAGTAGGAAATAAACCGTTCAACTGCTACCTGGTTTATTTAAAACGAAACAGAGAAAAATAAAAGGTACGTGCAGGGGCGGAGGCACTTTTTAATCAATGGGGTCAATAAGAAGCAAATTATAATATATATATATATATAGGGGTCAATGTGGCAGTAGAATTTTTGTCTTGAATAATACATAATTTAATATAATTATGAAGGTTTTTGACAAAAAAAAAAATGGGGTCAATTGACCCCATTCACTTCATTTGAATCTGTTTACTATTATTTAAGCAGATTGCGTATTATTTGGTTCAATTTAGAATGGATTTAGTATGAAATTTTCGACAAGTTGAAGTTGAAGAATTCGTAAATTGCAAGGATATCTAAACTGCCTTTGAATTAAGTAAATTTTGGCACCTAATCTCTTCTAACAAATGATATACATTTTTAAAATTAATTTTTAATGGGAAGCTCTTCCAATATAAGACAGTTCCTTTGTCAACAGGGTTTATGTGGGGTTTGCTTTAGTTTCGTTTCTAGGGAATCGGTTAATTTTCTAAGGACTTAGAACTATAATTTGTCTCAAGTTTTGTTTTAATCATTGAAAAAAAAATTATCAATCTCAATACAACTTATTTTTTATTTCATACTTTTTTCAATCTCAACTCTAATTCAATAATTTAAATAAAATTTAAGATAGAAATTAACCGATTTCCGTTTCTAGTGGGTAGTTTGGTTGTTAAGCAGTGAGATTACAAAATTTTGCTTTCTATCAATAAAATTGTAGAAAACACGTCATGAACTTAAGCGGTCGTCATAATCCTTATCCTTACTCCTTATAAAAGGAGCTTGGAAGATATAATCTCAAAGTGTTATCTGTCATTGAAAATGAATACTGATCATTGGATTAAAATCAAAAAATCTAAATGAATCCAGTCATTCATTTTGGTTCGTAAAATTTTCTCCCAAAGACTTTATTCTTTTCTAAAGTGAATAATGAATAATTCAAAATCATGCATGTTGTCTTTTTATGTCTAAAAACAACAAATATTTTTTTATTATACTAATTGCCTTTGTCTTGGGACTAACATCCCAACTAGAAATTATTATTGTGCTGTCTTTTGCTCTTCCCGATAGTCACTTAACTAGTAATAATAAAAAAGATCTTGTTTTTAAAAGCAATTAAATTGAGTACCTTTTTCCTCAAAAAGGGTAATGATGAAAAGCACAAAAAGGTCAAAATCAAATTTCATATTAGGGGCGAAGCAGCCTCGCAGAGCTCACATTAGTCTCTCAGTCTCAGTCTCTCTCTCACTCAGATCCTCTCCATTCTCCAACTAAACCTACGCAAATGGCGATCTCTGTGCAACTCCAATACAGCTGCCTGATCCAGCATCCATCACCAAATCTAACTAGTCGATCCCTGATCGGACGATTTTCGCCACTCGCTCCTCCTCCCAGCAGGTTGACGTGGCCGTTGGTGAGGAGAGGTGGTGTGATCGCAGCTTATGTCACTGCCACAAGCAGAGATAATGATAGCAAAGATAGTATGAAGAATAAGTGTAAGAGTAAGAAAGGAAAGTTGGAGGGGGTGAGTGAGCAGCTGAATCTATTGGCAGCTCAGAGCCTTGACTGGGCGCCGACACGGCGTCGTGTCAGAACTGCCTTTTTGGAGGTGCAAAAAAACCTCGATCATGTCTTATTCAAGGTGAACAATCTTATTTCTTTTCTTTTCTTTTTTTAAAAAAAAAAGATATATGTATCGTTGAGTGTTTAGTTGACAGAAAGGAGGATCTAGAACAATAACCTGAATGTAGAAAATTAAATTTCTTGTTTTCTGTTTTGTCATTGCAGATGGCTCCTAAGGATATTCAAATGGAGGAGGTAAGTTTATTGTTGATTTTTTTTTCTTATATTTAATTGTCAATGTGTGAGACTATAATTTTTATCAGTGTTGTTTCTTTTATAAATTCTGATGAATTATTCAGTTCTTGATTTCAAACAAAACAAACAGTACACATATTATTCAAGGCCAATCTGGTTTGAACCTCATTACTCAGTCTTTTAGCAGTACCATACCCTATGATGAAGATAACGTAGTAGTAAATGTTCAGTTCATGGTAAAGTTTAAGTTTACATTATCATGTGCATTGAAAAGAAATAATTTTCTCTGTTTGCATATATACACCAATCATGTACAGACATATGAGACCAATTCAAAGGGACTGGAAATATTTTGGAAGAGTTGGTTGCCACCGGTTGGCATTCCTTGTAAGGCAGCTCTCTTCTTCTGCCATGGTTATGGTGGCACTTGCACCTTCTTTTTTGAAGGTACCCTTCTTTTCCTCATGTTGTGTTCTTTTTATTCCATTCATCAATCAGTTTGAGAATCTAAATAGTAGGGCATAGAGTGGAAACTGCAACTGTTAATAAATCCCCGTCTCAGTGCAGGTTACTGCATTTATGCATTTATGGTATCAAATGACATTAGCAGTAGTATTTATTGCATTCTCTGCATTGTTGACTTTGTTTTGGCCCAAAGGAATCATTTAAAACATAATTGAGAAACACTGGTTCAGTCAATAAACTGCAGCAATATGTGAAACAAATCAAAAGAAACACATATATGAACATGTAATATATAGTGGACGCTGCATGCTATTTTCCTTACAAATTTTTGTATCATTATCTCTCTTTCGCTTTTTCAATTCTCATTTTATTTTTATGGTAATTGCAATTAAAAATTATAGGAGTTGCAAAGCGAATAGCACATGCTGGGTATGCTGTGTATGCAATGGATTATCCTGGATTTGGCCTCTCCTATGGTTTGCATGGATACATCCCAAGTTTTGATGGAATGGTGGATCATGTTATTGAGCAATATAATCGAATCAAAGGTTTCTTGTCATATAATTTAAAAACTATCCTTTTTACCTTGCTTTCAGGCCCTAAAGTGATTTGAGGCTCTTAGAGAAGAACTATTTTTTTAATTATTTGCAAATAAACTCTTAATTAGTGGATAATATCATCTAGCTCATTGATCTTTAGTACCATAATGGAAGGTAGGAATGACCTTAAAATTTGAGACTGACCAATTTTAGAAGTATAGTATTGCAAACATTAAATAAGCTGGCCTATATGTGTACATTTCAGTAATGAATTTGAGCTATTTTTAATGTTATTATCAAATTGAAATTAGAGTTGCTAAAGCTTAAAGCCCTGACTTTTGTTAGGAACTTAAAACTTCTATTCCACAATACAATGAAAACTTAAGGATCTTCCTGCCTTTTAAGATGTGTTTCTTTTGTTACATTTTTGCATTCTTTATATTTCATTATTAGATTTCTAAAATGTGTTCTTTGATGTTAAACTATATGAAGTAATGTTTACTGCAAAGCAGACTAGTTTCTGAATACTCTTTTGTTTTTGCAGGAACAAGTGGTCAGTGCCTTTGATCAAATTGCTTTGTAGTTGTACTTGATAGTACACACATCTCACTTGGGTTCTTAAATAATTACAAAAAAAAAAAAACTGACCTTAAACTAATCTCTTTTTTTGGCGCTATACAACTGCATATTTTCGTTTTTGATTTTGTGATGATATGATAGGAAGGAAGGAATTGCAAGGGTTACGGCACTTCCTATTAGGTCAATCAATGGGGGGTGCGGTAGCTTTAAAAGCGCACTTAAAGAGGCCTGATGATTGGGATGGTATCCTTCTTGTGGCGCCCATGTGCAAAGTAAGCTCTTTGTAAACCAACTGAACAAAGCATGGTTTTCTATTCAACACTAAAATCTACTCTTGTAAGATTGCAGAGGACGTGACGCCTCCAGGACCAATGTTAAAGGCACTTAGCTTGTTATCTGTGCTCATGCCTGAAGCAAAGCTCTTCCCTCAGCAGGATTTTGGGGATCTGGCCTTGCGAGATCCTAGCAAACGAAAAATTGTGAGCTCTCTTTATATTTGATAGTAGTCACTTTTTTTTATTCAATCATAACTAGGAATATTAATAACACTGAGAATTATAACAACAGAAGTTATAACAAAAACAACAATAAAATGGGTATGCTGCTCTTAATTTCTGGAAATTGGGAAGTTCTTTAATGATCAAAGTTATTCATAATTTTCCAGGCAGAGTTCAATGTGATATCATACTCTGACCAAATGCGATTGAGAACAGCTGTCGAGCTCATTAAGGCCACAAAAGACATTGAATCAAAATTAGATAAAGTTTCTTCACCTTTGTTGATTCTTCATGGAGCAGCTGATAAAGTTACAGATCCGCGTGTCAGCCAGTACTTGTATGATAAGGCCAGCACCAATGACAAGACACTTAAAGTATATGATGAAGGCTACCATTCTATTTTGGAGGGAGAACCTGATGATCGGATAGATGCTGTCATTGCTGACATTATCTCTTGGCTTGACTCACGTTCTTCTTCCAATTGATCGGTTTAATTTATTTTTGTAGTTATGATGTTTTCTATTTTTTTGAGGGGGATCCATTTCTGCAGCCCAAAACTTGTGTATGTCAAATAAATATTTCATTACCTCAAAAACTTTCTCTCGGAGCAGATTGATTCATTCCATCAATTCAATTTTCACAAAATTGATTTATAGCAGATTAGTATTGCGTGAGGATATCGAAAATAATTCAAAAATCAACTTTGTTAATATTAGTACAATATAATATTAGATAAAATAATAAAAATAATCATTTATTTTATTTATTATCTCATTGTTCTTAAGTTATCATCCAAATAATAAAAATTAACTCTATTTTATATATTTCCCTAAATATCACTAAACTCACACTATTTTTAATCACTAATCCAATAAAACACTATTCTTATGATAATCCTTCCACCGTTCCACCATCCCAACACACATTTAATAGTTACCGAAAGCAGATCGTTATTTTTTCTTCTTGATGGCTTTTTTAATTTTAAAAAATAAAGGAAAATGACATGCTTATACTGAATATTTACTCCCAAGAGCACAAGAACCATCCTCGGAAAAATTGTCAATCGTGTTTCAAATCTAAGTGAAATTACAGGCACAACACCTTCACTCATAATCAAAACCAGTAATGTCATCATCATCGTCGTCATCAAATTCAGAGAAACTATCATCCCCGTCGTCATCAGATTCAAAGAAACTCTCATCATCACTCTGAAAATATGAAGATGTTAACCAATTAAAAGAAAAAGAAAGAAATAATGATATTTTCTTCTCTCTTATAAAGAAATATATTTAATTACAAAAAGGTTTGTCCAAAGTAAATAATAAAGGTGATAATCATTTCTTTACTCAAGAGATGGTTTCCCCCCTATAAACGCTTAGCATTTAGTTAGGCAATAATTTGCTGCTAATGAAAGTGTAACAAAATGTAAGGATGCAAATCACAAGATTTTACTTGTAAAGAATAAACTAAAAACTAGGCCCTCTGAGCTTGTATATTATGAAGTCGGATATGTAAAGAAAACCACACCTCATTCTGAAGCACTGATGTTGTAGAACTGTTTTGTTCCAAGTAATCTGAATCTCCTTCATCATCCGTCATACCCTATATTCATTGAAGATTTTAATTCCAAATTTACGCAAGTTATATTTTATCTACTTCAGCTTTTGTTTGTTTTCCCAATTCCTATTATGTGTGTGTGTGTGTGTTGTGTGTGGTGTGCGTTTTTTTGGTGGATGGAGTTATACCAGCTCCAGTTTCATTTGCCTGATAGTTCCCTCCAACTGCAATATGTGCTGGCTGAGTGCCTGCATGTGTGAAAATTACAAATATCACATCTGTTATTCTTTACTTCAAGCATCAATGATTATAAAAATAAAACAACAAATGAGAAAGCATAAAATGTAATAAAAATTAAAATTTTATAACTTTCCTTACTAGCAATGATGGCTATAGACTAAAAAATCTCAAACTATGTATCAACATTTGTAACAACAAATAAAGAGAAGAATTTGCAAATCTGTGCTGAGAACAAAGAAAAATTGATAACGGGACAAAGACTAATAAACTGGCAAATTGACCCAACTATACACTTTCATAATACACTGGTTGCTCAGTTCGAACTCAAGCAAGCAAACATTCAGGCTTGGTGTCAATCCTACTAGCACTCGAGAGGGTCTCATCAGATTGCAAATTTGTCAGCGCATGATGAATTGTATATTGCACTCTATTTCAAAAAACAATCTCAGATAAATATGAGAAATGATGTATTCTATTTGCAAGAAACTGATAAATAATGATACAATCTGAAAACATAAATAGAATAAATAAATAAATAAAAAAGAGAAAACAAACCTCATGTCGTTGCATAGCTATAGCACGTTTCAATGCCTTAGCTTTTGTCAGAAGATTCCTGGGCCGTATGCTGATGGGTCTCCGATAGTTTTTTCCTCGGTAGTATATCAAAGCATACCCTTTGGGTACCCTTTCAATGGCGACCAATATCCCCCCACTCTCATATTCCAATAAGCGTGCAGTGTCTTCAACAAATGAAAGTGTTTTTTGTTTAGAAAGGAGCTTCACCACCTCTCTGTGTTTCCAATGAAGGTGCATATTTTCTATCACACCATCAAAAACCCCTCTAATACCTATAAAAACAGAAGTATGCATACTGTTAGTATTTTTATTAAACAAACTATCTAAGAACATGCCAGAACTATGGAAGTTTTTGTACAGCAGCAGATGGCATTAATGAAATATGTACTGTATGGACTGAACTAGTGTTAACAAAATAAAACAGCAAGGAGACGACCAGAAGCTACAAACAAAGATTTGCTACTTTTGAATCAGTAAATTATGTGGCAATTATCTCTGGAGGACTGGAGGCCAGGTCATGATATGACAATTGAGCAGGTTGGATTTGAGTTAGCTTGACTCGGGGTCATCCTTGGATCTGGTCATCAGATCAGTTTATGTTGGCCGACTTTGGATCATTTCTGGTCTTCTCACCATCTCCGATCAGCTTTTGGGATAACCAGTTTCATAGCATTTTTGGTTTTTTGGTAGCCCGGCCTAAGAACATTTCCAGGTTTGGGTTCATTGGGCTTTGGATTGGGTTAAGACTGAGTTGTTTTTAGTCAAATAATTTCAACTCACACTGGTCTCAGGTTCAGGTCGGGTTAGGGGTCATTCAGGTTTTTAGGCTGAGTTGCGTTTATAGGGTCAGATCAAATTCAAGCCAAAGTCCAGTGATTTTGCCAACTCCAGCAATCACCCCTCACCCAGCCCCAAAACCAATGTAAGATAAAAAAAAATAACAATGAAATGAAGAAAGAAGAGAGAAAGGGGATGAAAGAGGCAGACCCATCGGAAGATAGCTCTTCATGCGAAGTCCAATCCTTCGAAAAACAGAACGTTCTTCGTCTGTGATCATTTCTCTGTCATCAGAGGGACCCACTGGAACCATTCCTGCTTCTACCTTTGCTAGAAGTTTTTCTGCCTTCATCTTCTTTGCTTGTGCCTACAAATTTTAAAAATAAAACCAATAACTGGAATACTAATTATAATAATAAATTAATGTTGATGGCAATGATAACAAACTATTATTGCACACACAGCCGTCAGTCTCCACAGTTTGTTCATGACATTTACCAGACTAAAATATCCTCTATTTGAATTCCTTAAATAAATTTGGTAAAACTTAACCCTATGTGAGAAAAGGTAGAGAATTAGAAGATCAATGCTCTAAAGGTGATATTAGCCAATTAATAGCAATGTGAGCAATAGTCACAGACATGTTAAGGTGATATATCATCAAGGTATCAACATGGATACAATTTCTCTTTTCCAAACATGAGTGTTTTATTACTACCAAAAACAAAACTAGTATGTTTAGCAAGCTCACTTACAATGGAGAGCTTATGCTCAATCCTTCTGAAGAGCCTATTTTTATTAATCTTAGAAGCTTCCTCTCTCATTGCATCCCTCTCCTCAGGAGTCACTTCTCGACCCCACTGGGCCATGGCCTGTCTGAACTCTGCCAGGGTGCCGACAGGTGCGCTTTCATCAGGTGCACTTTCATCTACCACACTTCCTGACAGTGATTCTCCCACAAAAGAACCTCTTGTTTTTTCTTCTATAGTCTGTATGTCCTCAGTCAATTCCTGCCTCTCCGCTAATGCGGTAGAGACAGCTGATGGTAAGAAGTCTTTCCCTCGGTAGATTACAATATAGAACTTGTTCCTTTGTAATAAGGTCCCTCCAGTGAGCCTCTGAAAAAAAAAATCCAATGGAAGAAGATAATATATTTTCATGTCTCTGTACCCCTTAAAAGATCTCAAATTCTCAACTAACCAGCTTAGCTTTGGGACCTCATATTGCTTCCTACATAATATTTTTTTCTTGGAAAAGGGGGTGTTTATGCACAATCATATCCATTGAAAGCAGGATACATGTCATATTATGATGGCACATGATACCTCTATTGCTTTATAGGAACTTGCTCCTGTTTTGAAGTCTTGTGAAGACACCATTGTATGTCACAAAATGTATACAGCAACAATAACAAAGCCTTTAATCCCAAATAAACTGGGGTAGGCTAGAAATGAAAACCAATCCGAAATCAAAGAGATCTGAGATCTCAAGGATCAAAAATCAATTATTGTAATAGTGATAATGATAATGATAGTAATGATGATGAAGCTAGTAAATTAATGAAATTTTCTCCTAGATATATTAGAAGTTTTATTTCTTTATGGAATAAAAATAAAACAAATGACAGTAAGATACAAGGCATAGGAGAATTAAAAGGAGTTGAATAAAAACCTTTAGCTCTTCTGCCATAAGTTTATTGTTTGTATTTTGTACACCCCTCTTGACAACTATTTTCACAACCAGACTCTTCTCCCACAGCTTGAGGATAGCTTGTGCTAGGCCTTGATGGTGCTTGTTTCTCCCTTCAGAAAAACAGTTGTATGTACCGGTCATGACAATGGAATAGTATAGTATCAGTTAATGCATGCCTCTGACATGGAACATATGACAGGACAACACCCATAATAGCAATCACAACTAGTTTTCATTAAGGTATTGTCACTGTACCTGAACTGGCAATTGCTAGCAATTCATGAAAGGACCAATAATGTACCTGACAGTCATGATTTAAAATAAAATAATAAAATAAGTACACTTACCAAGTGCAAAATGGCAGGGGAGTTTTCTTGCAAGCTTTCTTAAGTTGGTTAGCTCAGCATTGGTGAGCCGCGACCGCATATTAGCGGGCAGAAGCCTAAATGGAGTTTTATATCCATCAACCTTTTCAGGTAACAGATCTGCATCCACAGGTAATATACCTGTGCCCCACCAGTCAACAAATCTTGGTCCCAGCTCATCCAGCATCTCGTTGAACTCAACGTCCTCTTCTGTTAGGTTCTCAAGGTCAGTTGGGGCAGTACGGTTGAGTAGTACTGGGTGTTGTGTTGTCAGAGGAGAAACTGAATCTAATGGAGATGACATGCTAGGGATAAACACCATGCTATTTGTAACATTTTCAGTTAGGGATGGGGGTCCTGAAGGGCACTTGTAGTTGGCACCACGATATACTACCATGACACTACCTGATCTCCATAAAACCAGTCCACCAGTACGACGCTGGTCAAAAATTGCCGAAGAAAAATCTTATTAGAAGAATTATGTAAGTTACTGATAGTTCAACTTTTGTGATCCAAATAGAAATGGGTGATAGATGCTGGTTTCAATTTCATCCAGATGCTGGTAGTTTTAACTAGAATTTTTGGCAATGTCCACAGTTGCGAAAGCATAAGCATAAAAAGACTCCTATACTAGATGTGATCAAAAGTTTTAGTTGTCCAAAAAAAATATCTTTTATTCCAAACTTAAACTTAGGTTCCTAAATTACTGAGTTGTACAAGGAAATTAGGTACAATAACACAACCTACTAGCTATTGTGTATAAAAAAGGCATGGAAAAACTTATTTTTATCACAAAATTAGGTATATTCATTGTAGGAAATACCTCAACTAGCTCATGGGCGGTTTTCATATCATGCGCAAGTGACTCGTGAAATTTCAATCTAACCAACTCAGACTTCCTCCATGCAGCATGGATCTTCTCTGCCACAGCCTGGGTTACACCAGCCTTGGGCACAGTCAATCTCTCTCTAAGAGTCATGCCCAGCCTTCTCAGCCTTCTCAACTCTTCATCCTCTATCGTCAATTCAGCCATAGTTGGCACCTTTGGTCTTCTTTCCCTCTCAATTCCAGCCTCTAAAGCACCAGCATGGTTGTATTTTTCTCTCTCCCAAGGAAGTGCTGTTGTTTGATCCGAGTCAGCAGGTGTAGGATGATCCGGCCTATTCCAGGTCCGCTGGAGCAGATCGCTAAGGCTCTCACTGTCTGCCATGATTTAATGCTTATCAATAACTAATTAGAATATTGAAAATTATGTAACTCCCAGTCTCCCAGCACAAGTTGTGGCATTACCATCTAGGGAAGCTTCAAGTGGAGTTGTGGAATTGGATGTTTCTTCTTCATCATCATCATTGTCTACGCCAAGGTTACGGAGCCGGTGAACAATCCTTTCAATGGAGGTGGAGGCAGGAGGAGTCTTGGAAGGTGGAGGTGGAGGTGGAGGAGGCGGAGGTGGGGCCTGGTCGAGTGGACCCCATTGCTGGAGCCACGGCGTGCGAGGAGGAGAGGCAGAGAAGAGGCGAAAGCGGAGGTGGGAGGTGATGGGAAGAGACGGCTGGAATGATAAAGATGAGGTGAATTTCGCGGTGGAGAGAGCCATGAGGGGTCTGGGTTTTGTGAGTACTGTACGCCAAGGGTTCGACAATTTGCCTCAGAGAGGTTTTGGAAGGAGAAATGGCGCCATTGCCTGGGAGATCGTTGTTGTACAGCCCATCACTGGATAAGAGCACTGATACGTAGAAAGAGATCTTTCATATTTGTGAGGTTACTCTGGAATATGGTTTGTTACAATCTACAGAGAATTCAGAAGCAACGGGCCTTCTAACTCAACAGCAAGTACGTTTAAAAGTTATAAATCCAATTAAACGAGTTCGTTTCATAAAAATAAATAAATAAATAATAACAATAACGAATTTGGAATCAGAACGGAGAAGTTCCAAATGCCCACTGCATTCCTAATTGCTAACTAAATTGAGAACATCATCTTATGTACTTCAATTAATTCATAAAATAAATTTTATGATAATAATTAATTTTATAAACACGAAAATTCACAAAAAATACATCAGAAACAAATATCATATCTATTTTATACGTAAAAAGAGTAAAAAATAGCAATAGAAGAAAACTACTATATAGTTAAATATATTCATAACCTTTTTAAAACTAAATATGTTTATTAATGTTGGCAATTTTTAATCCATTTTTCGAGTTGGTAAAGAAATTGTTGGAACCGAGTAATTAACAACCTCTTTTTATTCATTGATTTTTTATTGCTTGTCGAATTTTAAGAATTATTATTTCCCAAAAATATTTAAGAAAATGAATTATAAACTTGAAAGATGGTTGAGTCTTCAAACATTTCAAGCGTGCCATATTATCTAAATTATTGACCACTTGATTTTTTTTATAATTATTATTTTGCATTGATCCTATATATATATATATATTATTTTTTAAAAAAATCATTAGTAATAGAAAATAAAGAATATTATCGTTATATTAAATTTGCATGAGCTTTGTTAAGATTGTTTAATTTTCTGTAAATAATTTGATGTAACTGATATTTTGTTTCATATCTTTTGATTTGTTGAGTTCATAACATTAAATTTTCACTGATGGATATTTTTAGTTCCGGAGCAAGGCTCGGAACGCAATAATGACCGAAGAAAAACTAGTAATACAATGTAGCAAAGATGAACGAACAGATGGTGCATATAATTTAAGAACCTAATTTGAATGACAAAATATTTTCAACAAGAATTGCGGTATAATTGTTTTGGTGAGAATTTGTTCAAACCGGAATCTATAGTCCAGCATGGATGATGAAAAGCATTGAGTGAGATAACAGCCATAATGAAATTGCATAAAATTTGAAACTATAAATAAAAAAATATATCTATAAACTTTTTTCTATTTTTAAATTTTATAATGATTTTAAAACGTTAATAAATTATAAAATTTGAAACATTATCAATCTACAAATACGAAAATATATTTATTCATTTAAAAAAATTAATATTTATTTAAGTGTCCATTATCAAGATTATCAAAATAACTAGTTGTCAAGGATCCCCAAAACAAATTAACCCAAGTAAAATTCCAATTTCACACCAGCGAAGAAGAACCATTTTCATTTTTTTTTGCATAACATCAGGCTTGGCCCAATATGAATTTATAATCATATTGGGTAAATATGATCAATGGGCTCTGTGGGCTGTATTAATTAATATGGTTATTACAAAAATTTAGTATTGGGCCCCATCCAACAACAAAACATTTTTAATTTGGGATTCATGAACCGTTCTTCAATATATAATATCAGTTTGAAATTTAACAACATAATTTTTATAAAATTTAATCTTACAATTCTTAAATATATTTTCAATTCAACAGTATCTATAAAGCCGTCTTATGAAGAAAACTGAACGGTTCAAACTGATTTTATCAAGGCTTATTTTGATGTGCTGACTCCAATTTTGGTTTGTTGATTTTTCACTCAATATGACCCAGCTGGGATTTATTGTCATAGAAAATGCAGAACTGAAACTTTCAAGAAATGACATTTTAGAAAAAAAAATTAGATTTTGGAAGAAGTCATGTCAGGCAATTATTGACTTGGCCCAATTCCATCAAAGCAGATCCGAATCCAATTGGGACTGGGTCCTGCTGAAATTCTAAATCCCAACAAACCCAATACCTGCTTCTCTTCAAATTACAATCAGAGAGAGCAAATCAAATGAAAATCCAGAAAATAAAACATTGTAATGTCCAATTTGAACTCAATTAAAGAATTTTAGTAAACCAAATGTGGGGCTAGGTACAAAAATTTCAAAACAAAATAAAAATCAGGAAGTATCTGTGCAGTCTCAGTCTCAGAAACCAGGTGTGATATTTTTGTATGCTGAATTGTAAAAGGAAATAAATAACTCGCCGGCTCAACGCGTCAATTTGTCAACATTTTCGTCTCCTTTGATTGAACGTGTCAGAGAAATTCTGGGCCATAAATAGACAAGAGTATGTATAGCTGTCAAATGATGTGCATTGGCTGCCAATTCGGTGTGATCCTGCACTATTCAAACGAGGAAATATTTTGTGGACTCGAAAAACCCGTTCCACGTGTCACGTATATTCCTTCCCGAGTACAAATTGTATGAATTCTTGTGGATTTCAATTAAAAAAATAAATGATGAATTTTAATATTTTTTTATTAGAATTTTTTTTTATAAATATTTGTTTTTCACTCGTTTAGTATGAAGAACCGTATGTTTTAATTTATTAAAATTTTAAAAATCTAAACAAATATTTAAGATATGTGTGATACATGTCAACACTTATGTAACACATACAAACTTAAAAAATAAAACTAAAAAACTATAACAAAACTAAAAAAATAGGAAAAATATAACTAAATTCAATAAAATGTGAAAAATTATAAAATGTTAGTCATGTCTTTAAATATACTGCACATGTGTGTTCATATATTATACGTGTATATTCGTGTTCGACGTACTAGATGTGTGTGTTTAATCGTGTCAAAATTATTTAGGGGATGATCACGTACATTTAAGATCACAACACTTTTGACACGTGAATACGTCACTGCTAATATATCTAGACACAAAAATATTTTTATGCACATTTCTGCACATACATACTCACATGTTAAAGTCAAACACGTTTGTCAATTTACTACTGAATAGTTAAGAATTTCATATTTAAAAGTAAAAAGTAAATAAAGAATTTAAATATAATCTTATTTATAGTGTGGCATATTTAAAAGAAACTTAATTTTTTTAATGTATTAAATTAAGACTGATAAAAAATTAAAAAATTATGTTGGAGATGAAAAGATCAAGTTCGATATCAATAGTTATTAAAAATTATCCACAGAAAAATCGTTCATAAATTAATATATATAATGAATGAATTTCTAGTTATTACTCATTGATGGCTTCGAATTCAACACAGTTCGGACCCGATTCAGATATTTAAGATTCAATTAAGAACCAAAACACCACTTATTATCTTGATATGAATCCAACAATTCAAAATCGGAACAAAGACACCTCCAATTCTATGTAAAATGCAGAGGAACCAGCTCGGAAACAATTGAAATTCTTGTCCAGAAGAAACCAAACAACACATGATAAGAGGAAATGGTGGTGGCTGGAATCCTTTTGGATCCAATCATGCTACAGGGATTTTTTTTACTGTTCTACTGTACGGATAAAGCTTATTCTACTTGTTCTCGTCTTTATTCAAGGAATCTTACAAATCCAATTAAATCATGACACTTAAAATTTCATTTGTTTAGAATAAGAATATATACTATTTGCGGCTCAAATATTGGATTTTGAAATTTCATCTGTAAGTCACACTAAAGCACTATGCTAAATGTGGTTCTCTACATAAATTTAAATTGGGCTTAGATTTGTTCCAATTTACTTTTTTTTTCGAAGGACGATTTGTTCCAATTTACGTTCTCACTAATTAAATGGAAGAAGATGAATAAGAAGTACAATAAGTGAATTACTCTTATATGGTTCCCAAGTCCCAACATTTGTAAAACAAATATAAATTTCATCTATTTAACTAAGTTTATTTTATTGGTGTCTTTCAATCTCTTCTCTTCCTCGTATTATCTTCAACGTACTGTCATTTTTTTTTTACAAAATTTTGGCGGTATTTGGTACTTCACCAAACTTATCAGGACCCCTATGTACATTTTGTTCATATGCATAAATTAATGGGCCAAATTATGAATTGCAATGTTCTAAAATTATGCATTTCTTAATTCAACATTGTACATAGCAACACCCTCATGTGGCATAATATATAAAATTAAAATTTGAGAGCTTGATTTTTCATCTTTTCATAAAAAAAAGGACCCAAACTTAGTACAAGAGATCTACATAATTCACTTTAAATTCTTAATACATAAAATAAGTTAAACTTTTTAAACATACTATATCATCAATTTTCTTCATCATTGATTTTGTTTAAATCCTTTCATCTTCTTGAATCCAAGGATTTATATAAAATGATTTCTCTCTCCTCATTTAAAATAATGTGTAATGTACTTAAAGTGAAACATAACTCTTAAAATGATCTAATTTTTTATATGATCATTTATAAATTATTATGTATTTAATTATATTATCATTATTATGTAACATTTAAAAATATAATGTCTAAATTTTTTAACATAAAATTTTATTAAATATATTTAAATTTTTATTTTTTTAATTATTTATTTAAGGACTATATTGTTGGACGTAGCTCGAGTTACAGCCCTAATTTGTCATAAACTCCCTTTTGGTATGAAATTTGTCTCGACCTTCTAATAATCCATAAAAAATGTATATCATTTTTTTATGTAGTACTACTGTTTGGTCTTGGAGCAACATCACACTTATGTTGTGAAGCCCAATTAACAAAGCTTATGATTTTGTTTGACTCCGCAATAATGGAGGCCAAAACACATTAATCAATTAGTTAAGTATTCACCCGACAATCCTAGATCTATACTATTATTTATGGGTCATTAAATTAGTCAAAGATCGTTGCTTTGGTATCCAACTATCATGTTATTTTAAGTTAATTCAATTAATAAGAAATCTTACTTGTACCGTTACAAAGGCTCATAAACATAAATGTCCCTCTTAAAATAAGAATTTTACATCCTATATTTCCCAAAACTTAAACGTAAAATATAATCATACTCACTTATATCCACCCAATTATTTTTCAAAAAAACAACAACAAAGGATAATTAGTTTTCTGAAACAAAATGGGAGATACTTCTCATTCACACTTCCAAGATAGTATTTTAAAAAAATGCAGGGTGTTTCCTGCAAAATCTAACAATCCAGTCTAAGCAATGTATTTCAAATAAACTTTAGCGCCAATTAATTAAAGCCAATCACACACCCACCGTTAGATGTGCATGTGTGTGTGCGTGATATGTCTGTGTGCAGTGTGCTCTGCTTTCCAATGTTAATTATAAATAATAACCACTTAACAATTATAGATTTGCATGTGGTTGCAAACTCAGCTGAGCCTGTTTTCGCACAAGTTGCCTCTGCTCTCCAGCCTGAAGTGGACTGTTAATCACTTAATCTCGCCTCCACTCTTCCTCTCCAGTCTAACACGGAAACCATGCATGAATAAATTATAGGTGCCAACAACTGGAGATGATGACAGAGTTGTTGAGGACGACGAAAGCGTCGTACACGTGCCACCCGGACAATGCATGGGGGTTGGTTGAGGAGTCCACATCACAGCCGTTGGTTGGGACTGATTTTATGCCAGATCCAACGGAAAAGGACAGCCTCAATTGCCCTCTATTAAACGCTATTTTCAGTAGGTAAGTTTCACCTGCAAATTTTTATTTTTATGAAATATTGAAACAAAATAAAATGTAAAGCGCAGATTTTTTGTCTTTTGCTGTTCACTGCTAATTGCTAAAGTTTCTGTGGTCTTGTTTAAGGACATATTTTGTCCATGCCCTGTACTTTTTTCCTCTGTATATAACTACTAATCACCAATTTTTTTTAGAATGAGATGAGTTTTAAATTGTTTTATTATAATTCACATATTAAATATTAATTTTGCAACTTTTGAAGTGAAAGAAAAAAATACTTTAACTAACTGAATGCACTTCTCGTACTATAATGTCTTTAAACATCATTAAATTTTGGTGAACTCTGAACGAAAACAATACCTAAAGCAGTGAAGAGAGTATATGGTCCGCATAGCCTCCTCCAATTCCCAAGTGGCCTCTTGCTCCGAACATAAAAATGTCAAGAATCAAACTACAGACATTTTAATATATACAAATCATATAAATATCAGAATCAAACTTCAAATATGCTAAAGATATGAGTCAACAACAACAACAAAATCTTTAATCTCAAATAAATTGGAGATGGGCAGAAATGTGCAAATGAGTCAAAAATCAAACTTCAAAATGCCAAACATATGCAAATTATACAATTATATCAAAATTATTCTCAAAACATGCTAAATGTATGCAACAAAAAATATATCAGAATCAAACTTCAACACATCCCAATGCAAATCGTACAAAAATGTCTTTCAGCTATGAGATAAATTCAAAATTATCATGCATTAAACCTTATACATATGAAAATAAAAATAAATAATATGTATACAATCTGAAAAAAATTATTAAATGAATTAAAAAGTTGTAAATGAGTGACAATCGCCATATGTGACTATTTCTTTTTTGTTTTAAAGATTTTAAAGTAACAATGCATAGAATTTTATCATAATAAATTCAATTTCTTTTACTATAAGATGGCTCTATACATTTTTAGTGGCTCATAGGTGACTACTTTTTCATTTTAAAGATTTAAAGTAAAAATGCATAGGCTTTTATCATGATAAATTCAGTTGCTTTTATTTCTTCATGATGGGTCCATGCACTATTTTAGGGGCCCATATGTAACTTTTTTTTTTTCATTTTAGAGATTTTAAAGTAAAATTGCATTGAATTTTATCATAACAAATTAAATTGCTCTTATTTGTTCAAGATGGGTCCATACATTTTTTTAGTGCCTCATATGTGACTATTTTTTCATTTAAAAAAATATCCCGTCTTTTGTTCGGTTGTTCCTATAAAACTCTCATTGCGGAAATTACAAACGTTCAATTATTTCGTTTCGATTATGTTCTTTTCTATCAAACTCTCAATAAAATATGTTTATTATATTCAATTATAAAATGTTGCATTATATAAATTTATACTTATATGAAAAAATTTAATTATGAAAAGAACTTAAATAATAATGAACTAAAGTAAAAAAAAAAAAAAAGAATCTTATATATCCTACCAAAAGCTCTTGCCGCTTACGGTCTCCAACCCCTGTTCCCCTTGCAAATACAACCACATTTAGGGGCGTGCAAACCTATCATTTTAATTGATTTTTGAATGAACCGTTAAATTTTAAATTATTTAATTTAATTTTTCAATTCAAAATTTTCATTTCGATTAAAAATTTTGTTAATTCGATTTTTATTCATTGGTTTGACTTATGTTTTCTAAATCAAATAAACTGAATAGTCCAAAATTTATCAAGCAAATTAATTTTACTTAGTATAAATAAGAATCATATCAAAGATAATCTAAATATATTTATTTTCTATATATTTTATTTATTTATTTATTTATTTTTAAATTATTTTTCTTCTATCAATTTTGTAACTATTGATATTTTCATTCATTTTGAACTAATATAATTTTAGTTTAACTAAATAATTTGAATAAAATTTCAGTTTTAACCAAATAAACCGAATAAAATTTTAGTTTATTTGTTTTTTTGTTCAATTAATATTTTTATAAGTTTTATATGATTCATAATTTAACGAACCGAATAAAATTTCAGATATATATTTATTTTAGTTTAAATCGAACCAACCACACCCTACTCTCATTATTAAAAACCCAACCGGATTGAAAAGAGAGAAGGGCGAGGATGCAGAATCGACTCTAGTAATAAGTTTGTGATTTGGAAAACGTTCGGCAAGGTCAAAATTCGATGTTCAGGTATAACACGGGTATAATTCGGTAATAGTTAGTTTTATATAATATAAATAAAATATATATTATAATGATAAAATTTTAATAATATATTAAAAACTATAAAATTCTATATTAAAATAATATATAATATATTTTTTGTCAAATTATTCGTGAATAAAACATTTTTATCAAAAAATATATTATATATTAAACTAATAAATTATTCGTTAATAAATCATAAATCTTATTACTATGGGATCGATCCTTTCTATTCATCTAATATGAATTTACTGAAGTATACTTTTCGGAACTAAAAAAAGTAAAGTATTAAAAGTCCCACAATTTAATTTGGACCGTACAATGTATGCAGAAACGGGATGTATCCAAAGTTTTGGATGTATGCTAGAAAAACTCTAATTGGAAATATAAGGATCGGAGTTTATCTATGTCGTTTACTTGTTTTGGTTATAAAATATAAAAGGAAAACATAAAAAAATGACTTCTAAAATATGCAAATATCATAAGATTAAAATTTTATCATTAGAAGAAAAGTCAACTATTTCTAAGTGAAAGCGATTAATAGTATCTAATGAAATCCCTTAGAAAATCTCTCTATTTTTTTATTTTCAGCAAAAAATAACGGTCCTAATAGCTTGAAATGGATAAAAGAGTAAAAGATGCTGTCACGGACGACCCACTATTTTCATGGAATAAGCATAAATGTTTAATGTTTTGTCTCTCAATATATTAATGTGTTGAGGATAGACAAATGTGTTGATCGAATTTTTAATAAATGGTTGATCATTTAAAATTTATCAGTAATTTGATTGTGTAATTTTTACAAGTAATATTTTTTTTGATCAAACTGTCCACATATAAATTTATACTAGTAAAATTATTTTAGTATTTTTTACTAATAATAATATTCCCTAACTGAACTGTCCGAATGTAAATGTTTACTTAGTAAATTGATTATGTAAATTTTTACCGACAATATATGTCTTGACCAAACCGCCCACGGTAAATCTTTATCATCCCAATTTTTTTCCATATAGAAATTATATAAAATATAATTCATTTTTATCAAAATTCAACTCATCCAGGGGCAAAACGAGAGACATAATATCACCGTCCATTTCCATGTGCTTTAAAAAGCCGATTGATCCAATTCTCCTCCGACAAGCCTTACGGAGTCGACCAAATATTTATATTTTGTTATAAAGTATTTATATATGTCAATAACTTATATTTTGAATCCAAGTGTTTATATTTTGTTCTCAATTTTCGGAGAGATCGTCTGTCGAAGAGAACAGTCACCAAAAAGACTGTTCTTGAACTATTATAATTATTCGCAAGCTTATGAATTTTACTTTTGATTTATGAATCTATCCCGAACTAATGAATTATGTCCGGAATTTTTATGTTGGGGGGGGGGGGGGATCACATGATATTGACAACATTAACAATTACGATTTCAAATAAATTAAAAAATATAAAATTGTAAAAATAGAAAAACAATTATGAAAAAATATTGAACTTAAATTAATTAATACTTCAAATTTCAAGTGATTTAAGTATCATTAATAGTCCATCAAAGATTACTAAATTAGAACCCATGTGAATTATACAAAAAAAATTGATGGTATTTGTTGGACTATCAGGTCACACTTAAATTGTATAGAATTTGAGATACTATCAGTTTATAATCCCAGAAATCTAATCATAAGCATTTTATTTTAAAATCATTTTCTAATTATTTGAAATTGCATTATCAAAAATGTTATAATAGTCATTATCAAACCATCCCTCCTTTTTAAAAACAAACTATTTATTTTTGTACATCCCCACAACAATATCATTCCTAGCCATTGTAGTACTGAGTCTGACTACATTGATATTGATCTAGGGAGGATATATAAAAATAAAGCAGAGGTGGTGCGCCCGCTTTAAGAAGAGAAATTAGAATAGACCAAATGATTGATATGTTAGTAAATAAATATGATAATTTCCGCGTTACCCGTTGAGCCACCAAACTTAGTTAATTACGAAGCACAAACAGTAATAAGTAGAGGTGATAAAATTTGATACTAAAGAAAAATTCATTTGGATTTGATTTTTTTGAAAATTCAAACTTATTAGATCAGATCTAAATTCAATCTTATCTTATTTGATCTGAGAGCAAATAACTTATAACCCCATTAAAATCAATTTAAAATTAAAAAAATAAAAAAATATATAAAATAATCTGATTTGGTTCAATCTAATTTTTTTTATAAATTCAAACTGATTCTATTTAACTCATTCAGATCTGAACTCGATCCGATCGGCCCGACTATCATCTCTTTAGCAAGTCAATGTTCACCGCAAGTTTGCCGAATGTTAGGCTGGAAAGCAATAGTGAGTAATACTAACCCAGTATCTGAGGAACGCGTTTTAGTTTGTTCTTTTACCGAACTGCACTTGTTGTGGATTGATGGCCTTGTATGTAATTTTTAGGATGTCAATGGGTCGGATCAGGTTCGGATCGGATCATATTATTTTTTATTTTTGATCCGATTCGAACCCAATCCGATTAAATTCAAATTAAAATTTTTTGATCCATACCTAACCCGACGGCTCACGGGTCGACCCGACCCGACCCATATAAAATAATTAAATATTTATTAATCATTTTTATATAATTTTAAGTAATAAATATTAATTAATTTATAATTAGTCTTAATTAATGTATATTTAAGATTTCATTAGTACTAAATCACAAAATTACTTCAAAAAAAATAATTAATCGGGTTGGGTCAGATTGACCCAAACCCAACCCGACACGATTCCCCCTTCTTACTTAACACGGTACTAGATGGTGATAGGTAGGGAGTCCGCAATCTTGGGTAAAAAAATTAAAATTTTATCCGATTCATTTATTTTTAGGTCATGTCGAGACGGGTCGGGTTCGAATCGGATTAGGTCAATAAATTACTAATTTCTATACATATTTTTTAATTTCTTCCCCATGACTGAATTATATAAAATGATTATTTCCCTTATTTTTTACATCTTCTATCAAGGAGATAACGTTTAGGCAGACATGACCATGGCACGGATATTTCCGATTTCTTTTTGTGAAGTTTTTTTTCTTCTTTTATGCGATTTTCTAGTTTTGCATTGCAAAACGGGCTATTAGTGCAGCTTCAGAACTCAATTTAAGTAAATAGATCGATTTGACTATTCGATATACGCATACCGAAATATTATAATAATTATTCTTTTTATTTTTAAGAACTTACTTTTTTTAGATAGAAGAAATCAATGATTTTACAAATCTTGAACCATGCAATAGCACATTTTCACCTAATCCAAAAAAAGAGCAATATTAAATAAATAAAAATCATCAAGTTAAGTCGATTTGAATTCACTATTGGAGTCCCAAAAATGCAAAAAATTATATTAAAAACATGGTAGCTCGGGTGTCAAAACTTGACCCGACTGATTAGGGGTCAACTCGACTCGATCCGATATGAAATTATTCAAGAATAAATTAGACTGATATAAGTCAATAAAATTTGATCCATCACGGGTCATTTCGAGTATGAATTGACCCGACCGACCCACTTAATTGTGTTTTCTGAATTTATTTCATATTTTAATGTTAATTAAAGATTGTATATGAACTAAAATTAAGTTACTTAATAATATATATAAATAATTAATATATATTTAATTATTTTATTTGAGTCAGATCAAATAAAAAATAATAATGATGATCCGACTCATTGACACCTCTACTCTATATAGCTAATCAACTTTATTCTTGACACAACTTTTTGCCTCTTAAAAATAAAATAAAATAATTATAATGAAGCTTTATTGGTTTTAAATAACATCTTGTCAAATAATAAGTTTTGTCGTGCTGAATGCGACATGAAATAATGCATGGATATGCAGTTTTTTGTTTTTTTATACATATAAAACTCATCCTCCAATTTTCGGAAAACAGAACAGATATTAATAACACATTTCATATGTTTGAGAATATCATAACCATTCATCATTGAAAAACTAATTATGTTAAATCAAATTGATGGTTCAGTTGGGATTATCGTGTAATATATGTTCCAGGTGGGAGATCGATCCCATATATTGTCGATTTTGCTGCATAATTTGCCAATACATCCTCTTATTGTTCTTGTTACCGAGAATCTTTATTCTTTTTCCCAAATTTTTTGTGAGATGAACTTGATGAACTATATTCTTAGTTTATATATATGAAGATGAGATTCGAAAGAAACATGGCGTGCAGGACGTCCATGAATTGAACTCGGACCAAATTGTGGTTTAACTCAAATGCGAATTTATTATCTAGGGTTGTTTTCCGATTTCGCCTCAGGAAAAAGAATATTAATTGAAAAAATATTTTTTTTTGGAAAATATGTAGTTCTGTAAAATAAATTCATAAACAACAGGTAGCCATTGGAATATTAAAGGTTTGTATGAAACGTACAAAATGTATGGTAATATAAAATATAAAAAGACAAAATGATTGATTTCATATAAAAATTAAAGTACACGTGAGGTATATCAAACACATTCTTTTTCAACAAGAAAGTTGTGAAAAAAGTTATCTGATTAAATACAGGATAGAAATAAATATAATGGATAATATGAGTGATGATGTGTTATACTTAAAATCATATATTTGAATCAGATTGAAATCATATAAGCGAATCAAATCATTTATATTACAAATGTATATATAAATTAAGAATAACAACTCTTATTAAACTATATTTGTCACCTATGATTTAATTATTTTGAACGTATATAATATATCTGAACCAAAATCTAATCATATTTGATATACTAGAATAACATTACCTAATACGTTTCAGATTTGGGGACGAATAATGACATTCTAAAACAATACATAAGAGTCTTAAAAATAGAAATTTTTTATAGATATATTCATTAGGTTACAACAATAACAAATTATATAAAATTTTGATGATCTTTTTATGTTCTATCAAACGATGTCTAAATTATATGAATTTTGAAATACTATCAATTTATAAGTTGAAGAATATCTATATTTTTTTTTCTATTTTTTAGATTTTTTATTTTCAATTAGCATGTTATTTTCAAGATTGTCAAAATAATCTATTATCAAGGAATTGCTCCCCTTAAGATTTGGATCTTACGAGGATCAATAAATAAGGTGGATCTTTCAATAAGCTAATGAATATATTTTAAAAATCCATATATGATATGTTAATGCAAATTAAAAATCGATAATCATTGACATATTATGTGGAACTAAAATAAGAGTTGATTGTGTGTTAATTTATATTGGCACTATTTCCAGTTGTCAAAATAAAATTTTAAATAATTTTGCGCATACAACAATGCTACCTATTAGGGCTGCAAACGAATCGAACACGAACGAACTGACTTGTGTTTGAGTTTGATTTGAAATCTATTTCGAGCTAGTTTGATTTGAAATAGATAGGCAGTTTCGAACTCAAACCATTGTTTGAAATTTGATTAGATTAAATATTCGAACTGTTTGATTTGATTAAGTAAATAGTTTGAAATAGAATTATTAGGTGAACAAATTCCACAATTCATATCAAAATAACAGAATCAAATATAAAAAATGTCAATTTAATATAAATTCATACAAAACTAAAAGTTCATTCAACAAAAAATAATAAATTTTATATAAATTCATACTACTCAAAGTCTCAAACAATCAAATAATTAATACAAATTCAAACAAAAATAGTTCGCGAACACATTTCGAACGAACTCACCATGGTTTGAGTTTGATTCGATATAATTTCGAATCGAATCAGTTTGATTTGAAATTAATTTCGAACTAGAATCGAACGAACTTTTTTCGAACTTTTTTCGAATCGAACACGAACGAACTACGAATTTCGAATATTTCTTGCAGCCCTACTACCTATGGAGCAAAAAATTCTGTAGCATGCATTTGAATAAATCAAGTCCTTTTCACGTCAAGCTCCTCAACTATCATGCATGATTCAACCTACTTCCTTAATTTTTTATTTTCAATAGTTCAATTGGACTATTTTTGTATGGTTAAATCTTTCAATTAATTTATATACGTCAATAAATAACCACGAAATAACCAAGTAAGAATTTAAAAAATATCACATACAAAATCATATAATTTGAAAAATCATCAACGATGTTTTTACTTCATTGAGCGATTAAAGTATCTAACCGATTCCTCAACAAAAATTCACGGGGTTGATTGAATTTACAAGAGTTCAATAATTCACTGAACCATACCCAGTTCTGGAGAAATTTAATTAGGGTGACTTTGACAATTATTTAGTTTGACAATTTTAACAACTAATTTAATATAAATTCATAAAAAATCTTAAAAATATATAAATATTTTTAAGCTTAAAGATTAATTGTGTTCCAAATTTGATGTCATTCGAGTGTCATTTGATATTCTATCAAATGTCAATAAAATTACATGATGATTTTAACGGTTTAAAATTTAATGGTATTTGATGGAATATCAAATGACACTCAATTGTACTAAATTTAAAACACAATCAATCCATAATTTTAAAAATATGTTTGTAATGCTTTTTCACTTTTAAAATATTTTATGAATTTATATAATATAAATTTATCAAGATCGTCAAACTAAATAGTTGTGAATGGATCCCACCCATTTAATTAAGCGAAGGGATCCCGTTATTTTTGACAATCTCGACAGTATTTCGAATAAATTTAAGATTTTGTCGGCTTATTGCTGCTTATTCAGTAGGCAAAACCGGCCTGCCTAATTTACTAGTAGAACACCCTCCTCTTTAAGATAGGAAACCTTCGGCTTTGAAGTAGACTTTTCTTTCCATAACAAGTATTTCCTTTTTTTTTGTACTGACTCAAATATTCATAATAAGATGTGTAATAGAGAAAGGCTTTTGATTTAAAAATAGAAAAAAAAATATAAATATATTCTTCAACTTTTATATTGATAATGTTTTAAATTTCATGTAATTTAATTATCATTTGATGGACATCAAAAACTATTATATTATAATAATTATAAATTATATAAAATTTTGATGGTCTTTGATCAACCACCAAATAATAATTAAATTACATAAAATTAAAAATACTATTGATTAATAAATTGAATAATATGTCTCTAATTTTCTCTATTTTTAAGATATTTTTAAATTTATTTGAAATACTATTGTAAGTGTTATCGACTAACCCATTGTCAATGGATCTCGCCCCTTAATTTAAGGGCCAGGATCCCATGACAACTATCTATTTTAACGGTCATAACAATCAATTTCATATAAATTTCTAATAAAATTATAAATATATTTTTCAATTTATGAATTGATTATATAATTTAATTGTCATTTAATATTTCAAAAAAAATCATCAAATTAAATACAATAGTTTGAGAAACAAATTTGGAGCATTGTATGGCTCAATTTCATTTAAAAATGGTTCGATCTCTCATTGAGCTGGTCGACACTCGAGAGCATAGTCCCAAGGCGTGAATTATTCTTTTTTTTTATCCATAGCCGGATGTTTTATGAATAATTTGTCAATTTAATATATAATATATTTCTTTGGTCAAAAATATTTTATTCGCAAAATAATACATTATATATTATTTTAATTATAATTTAATAGTTTTAATATATTTTTAAAATTTTAACATTATAATATATATTTTATTTATATTATTTAAAATAAATTCTTCTCGAATTATACCCATATTATATCCGAATCATAAATTTTTAATCACGCTGAATAATTTCTGAATGCCGAATTTCTTACTATACTTAAGGGTCGACAGTTAAAAATAGAGTACAATGTACTAAATCAAAACAAACCTCTATCGCATTGCAAATTTGCAACACATTGTGCAAAAAAACCATGAAATATAAGTGTGTTAGTGCGCCCATTGTGACACTAACAAGTGGGAGCTAACAGCAGCTGTATATTTGATGCAAGATAACATCGTTCTCGCTGGGAGCGAGAGGTAGAATTTTTTTGTATGCGGAGATTTTCACAAAAAATCTAAAACGGCTTATTTTAATTTGAATGATTATAAAAATTTAAATATAAATTTTGAGTTAGGTTATGATGCTACATGTAGTTTACGTTGATGAATCAAATTTGCTATGGACTAAAAAATATGGATAAATCATCTCTAAATCTTGATTTATGGATCTCAATAAATTATTTATATTAAAATATGATGGGATATAAAAAATTTCTAAGTATTAGTTTTATATTTTTTAAGATGATTCAATAATAGTAATAAAATAGTACATATTTTCTAGATCATTTTTAAAAATCCAAAACTAATATTTATAAAATTTAAAAAATAGAAATTTTTTATATCTCATCATATGTTGATATAAAGGATTTATTGAGACCCATAAATCAAGATTTAGAGATGATTTAACTATATTTTTGAGTCCGTAATAAATTTGATAATACCATAGCCTAATTAATAAATTTTAATATATAAAATTTATTATTATTAAATTAAATTTATTAATCAATAATTAAACTGTTTGTAATAAAAAAATCGGACAGCTCCGCACAAAACTTTAGTTCCAGATAATTATATTTCTGCTCCGAAGGAGAGCGAGAAAAGGAGATCGCGCGTCCTCCTGTCGACTGTCGTTATCGCCATTGCTCAAGGCTGGCCCACTAGCACGTTACCACCGAACAGACACGTGTCCAGTTCTTACCGGAGCATAGAGGGTCCCAGCTGTCATGTGCCCCACGACTCTGCCAGATCGGAACCGGCTGCAGCCTGCAGGAGAGGGGCTCTGACGCTATGATGAAAAGGACACCTGGTTCACTGTACGCGGTGCACACCACCGAGAATGCGCCGGTAACTCTGATGTACGGGTCCCACGCGGCTCATTGCAACCCTTTTATGACTTAAAATAATAAAAGTATACCGTATACGACAAAGACACTTTGTCAGTTGTCACCTTGCGAACCTGTGGGGTATCAACTCATGGGGCGTACTTAACTAGGGCTGCAAACGAATCGAACACGAACGAACCGACTGCTTGTGTTTGAGTTTGATTTGAAATATATTTCGAACTAGTTTGATTTGAAATAGATAAGATTCGAATGTTTGATTTGATTCGTAAATAGTTTGAAATAGAATTATTAGGTGAACAAATTCCACAATTCATATCAAAATAACGAGAATCAAATATAAAAAATGTCAATTTAATATAAATTTATACAAAACTAAAAGTTCATTCAACAAAAATTAATAAATTTTATATAAATTCATACTACTCAAAGTCTCAAACAATCAAATAATTAATACAAATTCAAATAAAAATAGTTCGCGAACACATTTCGAACGAACTCACCATGGTTTGAGTTTGATTCGATATAATTTCGAATCGAATCGGTTTGATTTGAAATTAATTTCGAACTAGAATCGAACGAACTTTTTTCGAACTTTTTTCGAATCGAACACGAACGAACTACGAACTTCGAATATTTCACGTAAGGTACAGTCGTACATGGAGCTTAGAAGAATATTGAACTTTGTTCTTTTCAGCCTTGCTTTTTGGAAAATATCGCATAATAGTCCTGATTCTCTTTCATATATTTTTTTTCATATACAATATTACAACAACAACAACAAAACCTTTAATCCCAAATAAATTGGGATAGGCTAGAAATGAAACCCAATCGAAAAATATAAGGTCAAATATCTCAAATATTAGTGATAATAATGAATATGATGGAAGAAAAAGAAAATAAATAAATAAAATAATAATAATAATATATAAATAAAGATGATAATGATAATGATAAAGATGATAATAATAATAACAATAATAATAATAGTACAATAAACCTCTATTATAAAATCTATTTTTAAATTCTAAAATCCTATTTTAAAACCTAATTCTAAATTCTAAATCTTAAAATCCTATCTAAACCTTTATTTCTGAAATATATTTCTAAATTCTAAATCCTAAAATCCTAAAAAAAAATCTAAGAATATAAAGTCTATAACTCTACTATTAGACTCTAACTCCTAAATCATGGTTCAGGTACATGAATTGCTATCTTCCACACACTCCTATCCAAAGCAAGCTCTTTGGATATATTTCATTCCTTCAAATCTCTTTTTATTGCTTCCTCTCATGTCAGTCCCGGTCGACCTCTTCCTATTCTTGTATTTTCAGGACGACTTAAAATACCGCTGCGTACTAATACTTCAGGAGGCTTTCGTTGGATATGACCAAACCATCGCAAACGATGTTGGACTAGCTTCTCTTGAATTGGTGCTACCCCAAGTTTGTCTCTAATATCATCATTTCTGATTCGATCTTTCCTTGTGTGACCACATATCCAGCGCAACATCCGCATTTCAGCTACACTCATCATCTAGATGTGTTGTCCTTTTGTAGCCCAACATTCTGCGCCATATAACATCACGGGTCTAATCACCATCCTGTAGAACTTGCCTTTTAGTTTTTTTGGAACCTTCTTATCACAAAGAACACCATTTTCTTGTCACGAAGTCTCTTGTCTTCATTTCTCGAAGTTTTGCCATCTTGTAGACATCATTTTCGCCCTCTTTAGTATCTAATTTCCGATACAACTCCGTGTATGTCTGACCCCTTGCTTCGCTCACAGTTTTTTTTTGCGTTTCTTCTAGCTTTTTTGTACTTCTGTATGTTTTCATCACTCTTGTTGTGATGTAAACGTTTGTAACATTCTTTTTTCTCATTGATAGTCTTTTGTACTTCATCATTCCACCACTAAGTGTCTTTAGGTTCACGTTTATTTCTTCTAGTTACTCCAAACACCTCTATAGTCATCTTTCAAATGTGAGTCACTATCTTCTTCCACATATTATCCGCATACTCACATTCGTTCTACGATCCTTCTACAATAACTCTATTCTTAAACACCTGAGAAACATCCTCTTCGAGCTTCCACCACATCGTTCTCATTATTTTCATGCCTCTATCTCGCCGAACGCATACTTGAAAGTAAAAATCAGCCACCAAAAGTTTGTGTTGTGTGACAACACACTCGCCAGGTATAACCTTATAATCCATGCAGTTTGGTCTCTCCTCCCTTCTAGTCAGGACAAAATCGATTTGGCTCGAGTATTGGCCACTGCTGAAAGTAATTAAATGCGATTTTTTCTTTCTAAAGAAGGTGTTCGCTACCATGAGGTCTTAAGTTATAGCGAAATTCAAGATGTCTTCTCCCTCTTGATTCTGTTCGCCATATCCAAAACCCCCATGTACCCTCTCAAACCCCCTCTACCTGTGCCAACATGACCATTAAGATCACCTTCAATGAAGAGTTTTTCACTGCTAGACACTCCTCTAACCATGTCCTCTAAGTCTTTCCAAAATTGTCTTTTGACATCATCGCTCAAACCTACTTATGGGGCATACGCACTGATGACGTTCAAGACCAAATCTCCAAAAATCAATTTGATCATGATGATCCTGTCCTCTTGTCTCTTAACTGCGATAACTTCATTCTTGAGGCTCTTATCAATTAAGATGGCTACACCATTTGTACTTCGTTCTTTTCCCGTGTATCACAATTTAAAGCATGTATTTTCCACCTCCTTAGCCTTCTGACCCGTCCATTTAGTCTCCTGAACACATAAGATATTAACGCGTCTCCTAATCTTTCCAAAATCTACAGAAATATTTTTTTTTTTTCTAAAATTAAAAAGGTTGAATAACCAGTTGTTCCATGTTTACTAACTTGTAGCAGTCGCACAAATTGCAGCTACATTGAATTACGAACCTGAGTCGTCGACTCGATAATACGACTCTAACTCTGCAATGTTAATAGAAAAATAATTGTATTCCTGAATAATTTCCATGACTTCAAATGACAATTTTGCTTACTCTTATAAAATGTGAAATCACTATCCTTGAAATTAGTAATTAAAATTTGATTTTAGAGTTAGGCTACAATATTACGCTTAGTATGGATGTCCTATGTGATATGGATTATTTCTCTATTTTTAAAATTTCAATGGTCGATTCTACTACTCAGAATGATTTTCATATGAAAATTTAGTTGTAAATAAAATTATATATATTTTTTATAAATTTTTAACTATTTAATGGATGATTAGAAAAATATTTTTTTAAATGATTCATAATAATTAAATTAAATGATTCATAATATTTTTTTAATGATTCATAATAATTAAATTAAATGATTCATAATATTTTTTTAAATGATTCATAATAATTAAAAAAATAGTAAAACTGGTCCACAACTTAATTTTCATATGAAAATCATTTTGAGTGGTTGGATTGACTATTTGAACTTTAAAAATAAAAAAATGATCCATAGTAAATGAAACATATGTGCTATATATAGCATCATAGTCCAACTCTTGATTTTTTAATCAATCATGGCGATGATATTTTCTTGGTGAAAAATGTGATTCCCTAAATTGCTGTCGTTTTATCTTTTAGTAATTTATAATTCTAGAAATGTGACTCAATAGTATGCCTAAATTTCTATCGTTTTATCTTTTAGTAATTTATAATTCTAGGAGTCTGAGTCTAATCATTTGAAGTTGCAATAATAATATTTGGGGACTGCCAACTTAGCGTCTGAATTTGTTGTTATCGTTGTCGGAATAATAGAGCTTTATTATTTCAAGTGGACTAAAAAAATGAAACAGAAAAGAGAAAAATAAATTAATTTGATTTGACCTTCAGGTTGTAATGTTATTGCAGAATATGTAACCTAACATGATACTTAGGATGTTGTTATGTTTCACTTTTTACTTAGTTAATCAATATTATAGGTTTTAATTTTTGTTCAGAGATCAAATAAAGTTGTTCATGTCATTTTTTCAATTGCGGAGAATTGAGCTGTTCTTTAGGCTATACTGATAATAAATAACATTTACATAATATTGCTCTCTGTTAATCACCTCTTTCAGTTATCGATTTCAAGATCATAGAATTTTTAAAAATATTCCTGTAATAATTTATTGAGATTAGATCAGCTTCTGATCAGTAACAGATCCAATCACTTTTATAAGTCTAAGCATAATTAGTAGACATAGATTCTCAAATATTTAGATATGAATTTTTCAATTAAGTTTAGACACTCATGTAATTTTTATGTATATTTTTTTAATCTGATTTTTTTTTACTATTTTACTCATACTTTCGAAAATTAAGTTCAGACATTGATCAGGACTTTTCTTACTGTAACTTCGCCCCTGCTTCTGATGTAATGGTAGAACTTTTTTTTAATTTCTTCGTTTCATCTGGGTGAAGTGAAATTTAAGTAACTTAGTCCTAAAAAAATGAATTCATCTATTGATGTGTCATTACCAACCAAAGCAAGTCTTTAGCGTTTAGCCATTGGTGTGTTCCACTCTCGTTATTTAAAGCAATTCGTGATTTTTTTTTCTTTTTGCCAAATATGTTTAACATTAACATTGACAAATCAGTTCATATATTTTTTATGAGACAATAATCACGACCAAAATTATAAGTCATGTGACTGGCACAATTATACTTGTTGGAGTAAATAATTAATTTTTTTTTAGGTAGAGTAAAGAATTAGTTAGTTTAACAACTTAATATAATTTAGAAACACAAAGCATCACTTTCAATTTATTTTCTGCTTTGACAACATTTTTTAATTCCAGCATATACAAAAAAAAACATTGACAACGTTAACATAATCTAACTAATAAACAAGAAGCAATCACTTGCCAATGATTTTTTTACAACGGATTACAAAATGAGAAACATACACGCACAAAATAACCGAACGATTAAGTTCATATAATCTAAATATCATTTAATATTGCATCAAATATCATTAAATTCAAATCACTTGAGGTGTAATATAGGGGTAGATTACGGTGCTTTGTAAAGTAATAAATCGTTTTTATTTTGCATTGAGATTTCATATTCTAATGGTTTAAATGGTCAATTTAAATTTCTCAATAATTTATTTATGTTAAATCTTATGGGATATCAAATTTTATGATTTTTTTTAGTTTTCTAGCTATTTTTTAAATTATTTTGAAAAATAGCTCTGAAATAGACTATTTTCTTATGTTAAATAAGATTGTTTTTAAAAATAATTTAAAAAATATTTAGAAAGAACAAAAAATCATGAAATTTAATATTCCATAAGATTTTAATATAAGAAAATTATTAAGTAACTTAGATTAATCATTTGAGCCATAAGAATATAAATCTCAATGCAAAATAAAAATGAATCTTTACTTTGCAAAACACTGTAATCTACCCGTATAATATATATAAATCATATATTGATATCAAAAATTCCAAATTTAAGCCCTATTTTGACTTCTTGATATCTTAAAATGAAAAATTGTTATTATCCGTTCCTAATAATTTAATTTAAATACTAAATTTCTGCTTAATAATATACTACCATAATTAGGAAAAAAACAAGTATAGACAAGGAAGATAAAAGAACAAAAACTGTGGTCGATTGGTGTGCCTACTTTCGCTGGTATCGATCCCAAATTCCCAATGGATTTGGAATTATTCGATTAATGTGCAACTTGGATCACAAAATCGGTTTATACGTAGCCAGTTGGACTGTGGGTGCATGGTCTTCGCTGGCATTAACTTTGAAAATAGTTCAATATTTTCTTGGCCAAAGTATACTTTTTTTTTTAATTTTCTTTGTAGATTAAAAAAAAAAGACAAAATATACATTTATTAAATAATTAAATCCTCGATTCAAGAGGGGCTTCAGTTTCCAATGAATATTATCACGTGAACCCAGTTCAACGTATTGATACGCACGTGTCCATAGATTCGTCTTTTGACTAGCATTTCATTTAATTAATCTGCTTGCTATTTTGAGAGGTTACATAATTGCATTGCATGTTGGGGTGAGTCGGTTTATGATCCATCATCAATGATCACAAACAATTGTTCGATTGTTTCTTTCAAGTTTATAATTATTTTCTCCGAACTATCACTTTATTATTATTTGTTTTCATCCTATTCAATTGAGGATTTCACTCCTCTTCAACGGTCATAATTTCTTGACAAATATTGAAAAGATTCAAAATTCTGGATTATTGTTTATTTTCAAGCACTCGACAGTTTATTTAGTTTTGTTGAGTCACAAATATAACCAAGTGTGTAATTGTTTAGATCAGGTTCGGCTTATTTGACTAGTAAAAATATCAAGTCGCAAGTTGGGATAAATTGTCAAGTTTCAAATTGTCTAATGTCTATTTTATTTTTTTTTACGAATCATGGGTTAATTGGAGTCGGGTAAGATTGGTTTCGAACTCATCGGGTTGAATTTTTCATAATAGAGTTGATAATTAAACAAATTAAATCAGATTAATTTGACAAAAAAGATTATTGGATAAGATCGAGTTGAGTTTTGAATCCTCTATTGTTAGTTTCTTTTAGATTTTGAGTCAATTTGAGGCAGACCGCGTCGGATTTGGAAAAGTTTTGTCTTTTCTAAAAATTAGATTAGATAAGTTCAAATTCAGATAGTTCAAACAAATTTATTCGATCAAGTCAGATTTTGTCATATCTAAACATAAGATATAAGTAGAAACTACTATATAAACTATTTGACCTAAAATTAATTAACACATTTATTTAAAAGATCCTAAATAAATATAAAGGAGTCTGATTCCTTATACGTTATCTTTATAGTTGAAAATGTTAATCCTTCTGTAAGTTAAATTTAGTTGAAATAAAAAAAGAGAAGGGATCCCACAAGCTTTAATGTTCATCAACTTTTTTTTTAATTTATATTTGAAAATTTAATGATTAAATTATTAATACTTAATTTATATTTTAAAATTTATATTATCTGATGTCATCAACTTTTTTAATTTGATGTTGTTCATTTTTATGATAGATGTATGCTTGTAAAATTTTATGACTTTTAGTGATCATTTCATACTAGATCAAATGATAATAAAATGAGTGAACCTAATTAACTATAAAATTATAAAAACTTTAAAACACAAAATATCAGAAAAAAGCTGTATTTTCTTTTACTTAAGATGGACTGTTATTTAATTAGCATTGAATTGGATTAAATTAATTAATTAGGTAAACGTACTATTAGATTTTAAATTTGTACTTTCATGTTTTGACAGAAAAATATTTCTTTCTAGAGTAAGTAGGTCAAGACTCAAACAGCCAACTTCAATTCTTTTTCCGACTTTCGAGTACGAGATCTAGAGGTGGCAGAATCCGACCCGACCCGACAAACCCGTCCGACCCGCCCAGACTCGAACCCGACCCGACCCGATTTTTTAAGAAAGTCAAATTGACCCGACCCGACCCGAACCCGTCCCGACTCAAATGGCTTTCAATCCAATCGAATTTATCAACGATCCACAACATGTAAATTGATCCGACCCGACCCGACCCCGACCCGACTTTTCTTTCGAGTCAAACGACCCGACCCGTCCGAGAAAACCCGAACCCGCCCCCGATTGCCACCTCTAACGAGATCAGAAAAGAATGTACGTGAAGTCAAGAAAGCGTAATTTATAAGTCAACTTTTTTTTCAAATTTTGACGATCATGTTTCTCAATCTAAATTAGTACTTTTTCGACAAATGTAAATCATCTCAAGCGGGGTGACAGAGTCACAGAATCATAAATATTTTATATGAGATTCACTAACTTTTGAAATAAAAATATTATATTAATTTTATATGAGATTCACTAACTTTTACCTAAATTCTCTTATACATATAATAAATCATCAATTTATAAATAAAAAAATCACAGAAATTAGTTTAAACAAATAAAAATAAATAAAAAATAAAGTTTAAAATGTCATAAATATAATTTTGATTAAGATATAATGGAAGTACTTTCCACATCGCAATAAACATGTTCTAATTTCATATTTTTGGAAGATAAATCTACTTAATTCATAAAAACAATGGGGATGATTTATATATTTGAATCAAAGATTTTCTAATTTTAGATTAATAGGTAACACTATTCCATAAAAATGAAAAAGAATTAGAGGTATAAATTAAAAATTATGAATCACAATAAAAGAAAAAATACTTTATCGACTTAACAAAAAAAAATAATACTAAGTATTATTTTGAAGATTGTCTTTCCTGATCTTGTTCTACATCTTATGGACTAACTTCTGACGAGTGTGAAAACAGTAAAAAGGAATAAACCGTTAAATTCAACAATATTTTTCTTGTATTGCCTATTTCGGGAGTGCTTATAGAGTATAGACTTTGAAAGGTTTCCTAAAAAAGTTTCTGAAGAGAAAATAAAAAGCAAGGTAGTTCCAAATAGAAGACCAAAAGAATTGCCTGATGATAGTTTTTTTTTTCAATGGTAAAATGAATGATTCTATTTACCTCTAATCACTTTAGAAGGTGAAGAGACCATGAATTTATTAATTGTTATTATTTTTGTTCTAGTGTCTGTAGTATTTCGATAAAAGCAAAAATAACTTCATAAGATTCAAAAAAAAAGGAACTAAATACTGAATGCTTCAAAATGAAACTTTATAAAATTATGAGACAAGTGGAATTCTAAGTAACTTCGATAGGGTTCATTTATATATATATACAATAAAATTAATTGTATATAATAAAATTGAAAATAAAAAGCGACAGTATTTTATGAATGAATGAAAAATTGATCCATTTAATCCAAATAAATCTGCCATTTGTCCTATGAAAGAAAAATATTCTGAAATAATGCGGAATCTGTTAAATGCAAGAAAGACGACGAAAAAAAAAACAAAGATGTGTCTTTCCAATTAATTCGTTTCTATGTGTGAAATTAAAAAAAAAATTGACGGCATTGCTGCATTAAAAAAAAAGACAATTGTATAATGGAAGATAATTTTAATGTCAGAGCTCAAACTAGTCCAAAAGGTAAATGCGTGACTTGGAGCATGGGATTTATAACTGACAAGGTCAATTGGTGTTCATTATTTGTCCGAATAAATAAGTCATTGATTATTACACTAAATTGTCATTATTATGTTGGTGCACCGCCAACAAAATATGTACAAAATAGAATTTCATTTTCAGTAGGCTGGCTTCACTTAAATTGATCCCATAATATATTGGCACATACTAATCATGATTCAGGAAAAGGTAGCCTATTGATTAACAAGCTCATACTTTGAAGCCAATATTGGTCCCTTCTAAGACTGAGTACTGATATCAGTATATATTATATTTCTCGTTCACACTTACATGCAAATTCCATGCTATTTATAAATATTAATCAATGAAAATGCGCATGCATACCAATTTGAATGGTTAATATATGCGCCATATATAACACATTTTTTATTAGTACGTACCTAGATGGCTCTTGCAAACTGATATCCAAGTGGCAAGTCCCGAGGGTTTGCATTCCAACAGAAAAATAATAATAAATGAAGTTATTCTGATTTTGATTAATTAAAAGTTTCACAAAAGATGTTAGTATTCAATAAAGCTAAAGCCGCAAAAAGGGTCCTATGTTAAATAAGCAAGTCCATCAATATAAATATAATTCACGGACTTTTTTAAAAAATTAGCAGGATCCGTGCAATCTTTTATTTGAAGGTGAAGCTTTGACACCTATTTGATAGCAAGATTGTGGCTAAAGGAACATTAGTAACTGATGAAATGCAGCACAATTGAACCAGTCACATTATGCACTTTATGGGCTTTGAATTTGGTCTTAACCTTGTCATCTAGGCTCCGAGGTTCAACAATAAGTTAATAACCAATTTAAAACCAAACATTGATTTAAAACAAGAATCATAAATGCCTACATTTATTTGGATATAATTTCTGTTTTGGATGCCAAATTTGTGTGAAATTAATGCTCTGAGTAATGCACTTTATATTCAACAATACGAATTTTTATTTTATAAAATGCTAAATTAGTGTATAATAATCAACAATACAATTAATCACGGATAATTATTAGGAGCACACAAAAATGTATTATTGTATGAGTTAAATTGTAGTTTAGATACATCCCTTGTTATAAATGAGGAAAAATTAAGTATTATATGAGTTATCCAATTAAGTTAGAAGAGAAGAATGAAATAAAATAAGAGAATACCGATGACGACACAACCAGAAACATTTAAGTATCTAACACATTTATGTATTATGAATTAATGAATTATAATCAATCTTAATTGTACTAATATATCATGTAATATTTACATAATATCATTTATAGAATACAAATAAATTCGGCATACAGTGTCTTTTCTCAATTTTTTAATTTCGATTTCAAAAGAAAAAATATTTTGCCCTCTTTGGATAACTACCATGAACAACCGATGACTGTGTTAGAAATGGACAACACCTTTCGCAGAGATAAATCAATTAATTCAAAAACTTAAAAAGAGCCCATAATCAAGGAGTCTTCAAGTAGTATTCCATAGTTATTGTGGAATTTAATTCTAACAGCCTAAAATAATTAGTTTGTTAGTAATAACACGAACATTACAATAAGTCCCAACCACAAACATATGAATAACCTACCGACGATTTTGAGAAATTGATGCTTGGATGCAATAATTTGAAACAATGCATTGTCTATTCGGTGCTATTTTGTAATTTGCTAATATCAAACGCGAAGGTGAGAGAAAAGAACAAAGGTGTATTTTTTAAAAAAAAAAATAGTTAAGGCTCATTTTTAAAATATTAGAATTTTGAACAGACCGCGTTACAAAAAATAGTTATTTATTAAACAATCAAATATTTAAAATGAGAAAAAATTATAAAATTATTTGTTCTGTTCAAGAAATACTGAACAGAGATTTTTATTGTTTAAAATCCTAAAACAGTGTATAATAATCAACGATACGATTAGTCATAGATATAATTTGTATAGGAGAACACAAACAGTTTTTAAATATTAGTTTACTTAGATTAAATTTTTTTTTTTAAATGAGGTGATTAGTAGCATATGATTATCCAATCAAATAAATGAGGATAGTGAACTAAAATCAAGTCAATGGTAAAGAATATGATGATGTGACAGAACTATAAAGTTATCTAACACCTTATGTTATCAAAAAGTGATCAAACTTAATTAATTATGCTGTATTACAATATTCACATAAATATCATTTACAGATAAAAATAATTTCGGTATATACTGTCTTTTTTCTCAATGTTTTATTTTTAAATTTTCAAAGAAAAAAATGATTTTGCCCTCTTTAGATAACGCCCATGAACAACTGCTGACTAGGTTAGAAATAGACAACACTTTTCCAAAGATAAATCAATTAATTCGATACTTAAAAAATCCATAATCAAGAAGTCTTAACGTAGTTTTCTAGAGTTATTGAGGAATTTAAATCTAACAGATTAAAATAATTTATTTGTTGGTAATAACACAAACATCATAATAAGTCCCAACCACAAAAATAATGAATAACCTACCGACGATTTCGAGAAAAAGACAGATAATTAGGTGTGACTTCGCACTCTTTAAGTCAAGCTGTTTAGTTAGATTTAATCTTATAAAAGAACAGTTAATGTATCCTTAGAGAACTTCAAATATTGTTGCTTCCAAGAAACACAATGATCCAAATAATAGATCCGAATAAATTGATTATGATCGAACAACATATATAAGTTAACAGTTAACTATTTAGCAGTAACCGTTAACAATTGAGGGTATACTATAGCAAGCGATTACTTGTAGAATACAATTTCAAAACATAGATTACATTTACATTTTAACTGAAAATCTTAATGTTTAAAATTTAAATTTTCATGTTTGAAATTTTTATTTAACTAGTTCTACAAAATTTTATATCAAAATCTTGTAGAATATATTTTTTATCTTTATTAGATTTGTTTTACTATTTTTAATGATTTTTAAAAAATGATCATTAAATAATAAAAATACTAATTTTTATATGTAAAAATAATCATCTTTTAAAAATAAAAAATAAATATATGAAAATTCTAAACACACGAAATTTTTGTAGTCTTTAATATATGAAAAATTTAATGAGAAGAATAATTTTGAGCCACGTGCATTTCAGACCAAAGTGCATGTAGTTTAAATTTAATCGTAACATATCTGAAATTTAAAATTATTCTTCTCAATAAATTTTTCATATAAAATATTGTTGGGGGGGGGTATAAAAGTATTGTAAGTATTCATTTTGGATTTTTGAAAATGATATACAAAAATTTAGTACTCTATTATTATTTCGGTGTTGATTTTAAAAAATTCAAAATAAATAATTTGATATGAAGAATTTTTAAAATTTTTAGGATAAAAATTTGAATTTTTATAGAGGATAAAACTTAGAGTTTCAATTTTTCTCTCTAAAGTTTATTATATTATATTTATGATTATAATTTATTATTATATTAATATTATGATTATTATTTATTATTATTATTATCACTATATTATTATTATTAAATTATTATTATCATTATTGTTATTATATTATCGTTACCATTAGTATTATTATATTATTTATTATTATTATAAATATAATTTTAATAATACATTATTATATTATGAATATAAATATAATTATTTTATTATTATATTATGATTATATTATTAAAATTATGATTACTTTTTATTATTATATTATTATAATTATGATTGTAATTATAATTTTTTATTATTATATTACTATATTATGATTATGTTTATATTTTTATTATATTACTATTATAATATTATTATTTATTATGATGATTTTTTATTACTTTATTATTATTTTATTATGTTGTATTATATTATTATATGTTGATTATAGTTATGATTAATTTATTATTATATTATTATAATTATAATTCTTTATAATTATGTTTATGATTATGATTATATTTTTATTATTATATTATTATGATTATGATTATGGTTATATTATTATGATTATGACTATAATTATTATTATCATGATTATGATTATGATAATATTATTAAAATTATGATTACTTATAATTATTATATTATTATAATTATGATTGTAATGATAATTTTTTATTATTATATTACTATATTATGATTATGTTTATATTTTTATTATATTACTATTATAATATTATTATTATTTATTATGATTATTTTTATTACTATATTATTATTTTATTATGTTGTATTATATTATTATACGTTGATTATATTTATGATTAATTTATTATTATATTATTATAATTATAATTATTTATAATTATTTTTATGATTATGATTATATTTTTATTATTATATTATTATGATTATGATTATGGTTATATTATTGTGATTATGACTATAATTATTATTATCATGATTATGATTATGATTATTATATTATGATTATATTATTAAAATTTATATGTATAGAGGATAAAAATTTGAATTTTTGAAATCAACGCTATAATAATAATAAAGTATTAAATTTTTATAAATCATTTTTGAAAATAAAAAATGAACATATAGAAAAATCTAAATATCTTAATTTTTTATATACCTTAATATTTCAATATGAATTATTTAAAAAAATAAATTCAAAATTTAGACATATTATAATAAAATTTGAACCACATACACTTCAATCTGAAATGTAAATGTTTTTTATATTAGTCAACTTCTGAATAGGAAAAAAATGTCTACATTCTAAATCGATTATTATTCACTGGAAAGTAAAGATGGAAATATGAGTACCTTTTGGCAGATCTTTTTATTTAATAAATACAAAATATTTGAATTGAATTTTATACAAACAAAAACACTGCATGCTCTTGTGTGCGCAGTCGGCTGTTAACCCCAATTTCGCATGGCACAACCAATGAATGTATGTACTATGTACAGAGATTAATTTAGCCATTAGCACAAGCCCGAATTATTATTTAAGTTGTGAATAGTTAAAGTTAACCTTAGAGATATACTGGTTTTTAATTTTTCATCCAAAAAATGTATATTGATGTAAGTTTATTTGAACCATGCATATTTTCTTGCAGAAATAAAAATTTAATTTGGTACTGCTAATGAAAATGACTTCCTGCCGAAATCAACTACAATTATTTAGGATGTACATTAATATAACTCACATATGAAATTGAAGATAACTTAAATTATTTATAAATTTGACTACAAGTTTCAATATTTTTAAGATAAAATTTTCCCAACCAAAAATAAGAAAAATGTCCATAATGGAAATTACGGTGGAAAAAATAATGAAATTAATTTGGAAATTGTAGCGAATGTTTGTCTTTTTAGACAAGTACAGGAGCTTGATTGAAATTTTACCTTGTTCGTTTATAATATAATAATTATTGCTTGTTTGCATTTGGGGGAAATGGAAGGTGGGAGATAGCAGTTTAGGAGCGATAGTGACTTGGCACATTTTTTCTGGCCTGTTTGTATAAAACTGACATGCTGCCCGATTGGAATCCGACCTTCAAACTGTCTACCATTTTTCCCATTTTGCATTTTTTTCTTTCGCAAAATCCTGAGGAAGAAAGGGGAATTACTTTAACTAGGGTTGATTTCGCTCCGAAAAAAAATAATTATAAAACAAATAATTAGAAATACAAATTTGTAAAAATATACCTTAAATAAAATTCGAACATATATACCTTTTTTAAATGTTAATGATGTGTATAACGATAACAAGCAATATAAGTCAATACATCATAGTTTATAAATAATTAAAATTTATTAGTAATTGGGAAAATAAATTAATCCAAATCTTCCCATAGAGAACATTATGATTTACATACAACTCTTATATGTGGCTAATAGCCTGCTCTATCTTAAGTTCTAATCCCCAAATCCCAATCAACAAAAATTGCCCTTATTATGGTTTAAAAAAAATTCACATCGACTTTCGAACAACAAAATTGAAAGCATTTTTCAGTGTGGTTATATAAATATATTAATTTACGTAGAAATCGCACGTTTGAAATTAATTAATGAATTTTATTAATATTTTTAAAATTGTGAAGTTGACCTCATTTTTATTTAAAAACATTTTAATTGAATATAAAATTTTGCTGGTTGTAAAAGTCTCAACGCCACGTCGGACACAAAACTTGTCCAAATACAAGATTCTAACATTCTTTTTTTCTTTTTCAAATAAAATAACTAAATAAGGTAAAGCTTAAGGGTTCCTTACGATAAGATTTGTAATGCTACAAAAGTAGAGGTGGCAGAACCCGACCCGACTCGAGAAACTCGTCCGATCCGTCCGGATTCAAACCCGATCCGATCTAATTTTTGAAGAAAATCAAACTGACCCGATCCGATCCGAACCCGACCCAACCCGACCCGACCCGAGATCAAATGACCTTTAATCCAATCGAAATCTATCAACGATCTGAAAAAACACAACATATAAATTGACCCAACCCGGCCCGACCCGATTTCTTCTAAAAGGTCAAACTGACCCGACCCATCCGACCCGCCCAATTGCCACCTCTATACAAAAAAAGTAATTTAACACATTTTAAGTCCCAAGTTACGTCCGTTTCTGATGTCATTTCAGAGCGGAACCCATGAGGCCATGACCATTTTTTGCAGTCTAAAAAAATAAAATAAAAATTATTAAATTAATCTACGATTTCATAAAAAGATCCGGCTGCTAACGGCAATTAGGAGTGAATTTCTCTGACGTCATAAAAATAAATTGGGCACGTTAGTTTTTTTGAATTAAGTATATTCATTAAAATAATCTGAAATTGGAATTTGGAAATAACAGCGACATACTAATAATTAACTTCAATTATTTAACTCACAAGTCAAATAGGAAAGATCAGTAGCTAGCCATACATTTCCCACTCACTTCTTGGTATATATCCACCATTGCTGATCATTTATTGTCCATTTCCCGCTGTAATTGAAAGCGATTTAGTTGGAACTAGGGGTGTAAATGGGTGGGGTCGGGTCGGGTTCGGATCGGGTCATATTATTTAATTATTATTTTTTACCCGATCCGATTAAATTCGGGTCAAAAAATATTAATCCATATCCGACCCGATCGGATCACGGGTCGACCCGACCCGTGTAAAATAATTAAATATTTATTAATTATTTTTATATAATTTTAAGTAATTAAATATTAATTAATTTATAATGAATCTTAATTAGTATAGATTTAAGCTTTAATTAGTACTAAATCATAAAATTACTTCAAAAATCATAATTAATCGGGTAGGGTCGGGTTGACCGAACCCGATCCGATCCGATTCGGATCAAAAAAATTAAACTCATACCCGACCCATTTATATTCGGATTATGTCGATCGGGTCGATTCGGATCGGATCGGATCGGGTCGATAATTGACACCCCTAGTTGTAACTATTGGATTTTTGCCTTTTGCGTTTTGCCAATTTGTGATGAAAAGGCTGGTATTAATTCGTACCTAGCTAGTATATGGTTATTGCATGCCATTTCAATTTTCCCTCCAATTTGAAATTCAAGACTCCTGTAGTAATTACTCTTGTTTTTTTTGGAACAAATATATTATTTTAGTTAGTATGGAATTGAACAATATTGACAACATCCTTGCGTCCTTCTGTCGTTGTGTTACATGTTATATCTCACATAGATACTATTGTAAAAGGACAAAGTATTCTTTTATTTTAATATGTTATTTAAAATTTTGCAACTACAGAAATTGCTCTGATTGAATATAACCTTTCCCCCCTTCCAGATGCTCCAGCATTAGCTTTTGGTGCGTCAGAAAGTTTGTTGAAATTAAAAAACGAAAAAAATTAACATGGATGTTGAAGGTACTAGTTAATTATGAGACCGTACTGCTTTAAAAAAAGTTATGAAGCTTCTAATGTAACAAATAAAAGGTGACTTGAGTAATAGGTTATCCCAAGTTGAAGACAGCTTGAAGTTGTAGAGTCATTTCTTATTGCTCCAACTAACAAAAAAGAGCGGCAACATCATGACACGATTTGATGTATTGCCATTCCTCAGTGCACCACAAGTCCACAATATTGTTTTTTTGATGGAGAATTATTTAAGTTTCGATACTTTTTTTAAAGAATTAATTAAGTTGGTTTATGTTCATTCTCTAGTATCGATTGAGTGCAATGATATTAATCGAATATTTTATCCTCGGGATGCGGTTTGTTTAATTTATTTTATGATTTGATCTTTGTAATAGCGTTGTGTATCTCTTCACGAGTTTTTTGTGGACGTTAAATTCTCAGGATCAGAGTTTTTTCTGTTAAAAGTTATCCCCATTTTAAGCTCGACTTTTATTTCTTTAAATTTTTTTTTCTGCATTTCTCGGTATTGTTGTACCTCATCTTTTTATCCGTTCGACTCGAAAATTCTCTGGTGAACTACTCATAGCATGTATAAATTACTAAAACTATATTGTATTTATCTAATTAATTTTTAACACTATTTAATACATATTTTTTCTTACTACTACATTATTAAATAATTAAAATATAATTTTAATAATTTTTAAATATCATTAATAGTTCGTAGGAGAATTTTCGGATCGAACAGACAAACAACAAATAAAAATTGAGCTTAAAAAATATTATTTTTTTTGATAGAAAACTCCAATCAAACCATATGACATGCCCACAGAAACTCGTAAAAAAGATGCATAACGCCATTACAAAGAACAAATGTAAAAAAATTAAATAGATTGCATCCCTAGGGTGCGGCCAACCTATGGAAGGCCACATTATATGAGTGTGATCTACTCTATTGTAGGTTGCAACACCAGGTGCAGTTTTAAGCTTTTTTTTTTTTAAAAAAAATATTTTCTCATATTATAATTTGGAAAAATTATTTTTATTCCAAATAAAAATAACCTTTAACCCACACAAAATCATACATGTTGAATGGGATGATCCAAATTAGGAAAAAAAAATAGAAAGACATAATTCAAACTTTTAAAATATAATAGGAACATAATGTGTCGATTATATTACGTGTAGTAAGAATTTCTCCGTACTACGAATTCATATCTCCATTTTTAAAATTTTATTTGTTGATATGAATCAGTCAACATGATTTTCATATATAAACTTGCATATGAAAAATTATATTTTTGCTAATTTTTGTATAGATAAAAATGTCACCTCTTTAAATGATTCGTAATGCTTAGATCAAGTGATTTTTTAATTATCTAAAAGTATATTAAATAAATTAAAAAATATATGAAATTCATTCTATACATAAATTTAAATCTAGAAATATATTAAACTGTTCGGATTGAACATTTTAAAATTTTAGATATGAATCTGTGCTATCAGCTAAAGGCCTCGTTTTTATTATATATTTCAGAAATCATATGATATTCTTCCAAAAATCATATCATCTCCTTCGACACAATTTAACCTTCTTCGCTATCTCAATATTATTTTATCGTCAGATATATGATCTCCTCAGTTATCAGTTATCGTAATTCTGAATACATAAAGAGGCATAAATTTCTAAACTTTTAAGTATGTCACATCATAATTTTTTTTACCACTAATTTTATTTAAATTTTTTATTTAGTTGAATCTATGGGTTCATATATAATTTTTATATCTCTTCATTTAAAGTAATGTATTTAATATATGAAACATAACTCTTAAAATGACCTAATTTTTTATATGATCCTTTATAGATTATTATGTGTTTAGTTATATTATTTATTACTATTATCATTATTATTTATTATTTAATAACATTACATCCAAATTTCTTTAATATGAAAATTATTAAACATATTTAAAATATTATATTACTAATTAAATATTGGATGAGATCAAACTTGAGTTACAACTCTAATATATCTAGAGACTGAGAGCTGACACGGTATTCTATGAAACTTTTTTTTTATTTTACACATTATTTCTTGACTGTTATCCTTTACATAAAAGTGGGTGCAGATAGATAAAATGAAAAAAAATTTGAAAACAATATATAAAACACCAAAAAGAGAAACTGCATAAATTATAAGTTGATTTCTTTTTCCCTTTAAATTGGCAGTATTTCACCTTAATACAGTTATATATTTTCTAAACGGTTTAATTAACAAAGAAATTACGCTCTTAAGAGATCAAATCAACTTTAAAAATTTGAAACCGACGCTCAAAACTCAAATACTATTCATGTAAGTATCACTGTATCAGATGTGAAGTCCTTTTCACTTTCTCCTTGCCTTCGCTGCCTCGCATTTACAGCGCAGTACGCCTTATATTCGCTCAAATCAGGCACTGGTAGGAGAAAACCACACAAATCATACACTTTTTCAATTAACAATGTTCCTTTTCCACACCTTTTGCTGGGTTCGTTAGATCTCAAAAGTATCCCCTCTGTACCAGTGCTGAACACTAAACACTGCATTTAGGCCCTTCACGTTGTCGTTATCTTGAGAAGGCCCTTTTCAGATTCTCTCTACAATAAAGAGTGAACTTGGAATTGACAATGGAATTGATAAGGCCCTTTAATCTCAGATATTCAATCCAATTTACTGTGTTAATAAACTAATCTGATTTCTTGTCACTTTCTTTAAAAAAACGTTAGTCGCCCACGAGCCTTGTAATTATAGCAAACAAATTGAAATTTACAATGAGATTAACTTTAAATATAAAAAATGAACGAGTGAAGATGAAGTTCATAGTTCCAAAAATTTCCCATGTTGTTCGGTTTGTATCACCTGTTCTTTGTGTAATGACAAATTGATCAGTAATTGAGTTTGCGCGTCGTTGTCAGTTCCTTTTCTTTTCTTTTCTTTTTCAGGGCAGATGATACTGTACCCTAAAGTTTGATTGACAAGAACATTAGTAATAAAATATATAATTACATGATTTCAGCAATTGAGGATTTAACTAACTGACTCTAATGTAAGACCCATAAAATTGTTCTTTGTAATTAGACTCGTTGTATCGTCGGTGTTTTTCTTACTGACAAAAAGATCTTAGAATTAAGAGATAATGTGTTGTTGTACAATGTTGGGAAAATAAAATTAGAATAAAGAAGAATAGGAAACGTTATCCGATGGGTTCACCTCACAAGTCATAGTTGGAGGGAATGAATAAGAGGACTCTCTTATTCCGATCGAGATTATTAAATAAAAAATCAACGATTTTGATTTGTTCGAAAAGAGAGCGTCAAGAGAAGAGATGAATCTGAATCGTTCGATATTAATCTCAAAGGTCCGATTGGAATAACAGAATCTGTTATTCCAAAAAATTACAGAAGATTCGGATTCAGAATTGGAGATAAGTACTGTGGCAATGCTGCAATTCTTCCTATGAGAAAATGTGCTTTGAAAAATTTAGATTTCCTGCGGCGATCCCAGGTCCCTTGGATAAAAGAAACTCATCAAATTGAGCAATATGAGAAGGAAAAATCAGAAAACGGTGACAGTTTCTATTTCTATAAGAAAATCTGAAAACTCGATACCAGAAACATATTATGTTATCTTGTTCACGCCACAGAAGTTCTGGAAGTGAGGCCAGGCTCAGCTGCATGCAGCGTCGGTGACCGACAGTCTGAAGATCTACCGGAGCAACTGGCTGTAGCCGGTTTGCCCACCTTGCCTGGAGCGCAGAAACCGGGTAATAAAGTATTTGGTCCGAGTCTAACTCCTAAGAAAAGCGTCGGTGACCGTTTCCTTTTTTTTTTTTAATTTAATTTAACGTTTTCAATTTTATTCTGGTAAAATTCCAGGGTCAACATTTTGCTTAAAAGACTGATTATTACTAGATTACTGCACCAAATGACCAGTACAATAATAAAACACAAGTGTTACACGTGATAGCGGCTAATACACGAAATGTTTCAATAATCAAATATTTCCTATATATTATTATGGTAATAATTCTTTATCCAGCATAATATATAGTTGTATACAGAAATTTTGTTCTGCTAGTATTTTTTTTTATTTGGCAATGCCGATCTCATTTAGCAGTAGGGAAATTCCTAGAGTTAGATCTATCAGTTAATGATTATAATTACTCGTTATCATGATAAGATCCACACGTCAATTGCATCTCCTATTTGGTGTGGTAACATGCATGCATTTCTAATTAATAATAAAATGCATAATGATTTTTGTGGTACCTCTGTTCATCAAGAGAGTCAGTAGCACCGGAAGTCCGGAACACATGTTTATGTTCTGGATGAAAAAGAAAATAATTAATAAGAATTGATTCTTATGAGAGTAGAGATTAGTGTATATATAGATCTATCTAAATACATATTTTATTGGACTTATTATAGTTATAAGAGAACAACAAAGGAGGCATGAATAGTGCTCATTGGCATGTGACATGTTCCTAGGGGACATTTCCACCATTGCCTCTCTCTCTCTCTCTCTCTTAATTCCCCTACCTCCTCTCTCTTTCTCTCTCTAAGCAAATCCAAAGTGCTAAACGGCCCACTCTGTTAATCAATAGTCAAATATAGCTAGGGTGTAATTGTAGTGGTCACCCAATGCATCTTAAAAATAAGAAAATATCATATTTTTATGGTAGGCCATGTATATAGGAGTCAAGATTTGTTGTACACCAAATACTAGAATTCTCAATAATGAAACATAATCTTGAAAATTGATATACTAAAATTGAAATGGAGTACAATAGTATTCAACTTCTCTTGCGAGATACAGTGATAGAGTGCTAAAATTTTAAAATTAAACCACAAGATAATTAATAACTACAAAAATCTCAGTTTAATTAATCCTTTGTACAATTAAAATTTTAAGTTGCCCTATTTAAATAAAAGAGGTCCAACTTCTACACTCTTTTTAATTTATTGGGTTATTAATAACATTTATACACAGTTGGTTACTTTATTCAAAAGGCAAAAAAGAAGAAGAAGAGGGATGCCATATAACTTGCATAAAGCATAAAAAATATAAAAGAAATATGCAAGGAGTAATTTTCGAATTTATGTTAATTAACGTAGTTATTGATTAATCTATTCTCACCAGATTCTCAATTATGTATTTTATATGTAGTAAAAATATAGATGAACCAATATAAAATGTTATTAACAAAACAAAAGTTGAAGCAATTATATCATATTTCATCTGCCCAGAATATTTTGTTCATACATTGTAGTTTTCATTGTAAATTGTAGTGTGTTATTTATAATTGGATATATTAAAAAATGTTTAATGTCGAATAGTATACCATGTGCACCCATATGTGTAAATTGCCTTCCCATCACTAACGTTGCCAGGTAGAAAAAAAATCTAACATTGTTCTGTAGAAAAAATTGGTAATGCTAAGGGAATTCTCAATCATTGTGCTTAGTCTTTATTCTTACTCTTCCCCTGGAAAAGCCCCCTTCAAAATCCACTGGCGGAGCAGCGCAAAAGTAAAATATAAATAAAATAAGCAAAAGCACCTTGCACCATTTACCATACAAATAATTATGCATCAAGATGAAAGTTCATGAAGGACATTCACATAGGACTGCCAACGATATTCATAATTCAAAAATTCAATCCGAATATGTATAAATAGATTTATATATGAATTTTCAAAATATATTTATGAGTTTATTAGATCTGCATATGAATTTTAAAAAATATACATCTAATATAATGGATTCACATTTGAATTTTATAAAATTTGAATCCGCTATGAATTCGATAAATAAATAAAATAAAAGGGAAATAAAATTATATCATATGTCAATTAATAAAATAGATATATCTAATTTAATTGAAATTAAAGAATAATATTTATGTTCTACTCTGTGTTGGTTCATAAAGTTGAATAATAGTTATTGTATTAATTAAGTATATTTTATTATGTTATTTGATTCTTATTGTATGTTTTGAAAGTTGAAATAGATAGTTATGATTGTTGCTACATTTATGATTGTAATGAATAATTTTAAGATTGCTATAATAAAAAATATGAATTATAATTGCTGCTATATTTGAAATAATTTTAAGAAAACATTATAATGTTTCTTTTGTCATATATTAATTATACTATTTTTAGTATTATTATAATATAAAATATAAAATAAGAGTCCGATTCGAAATCCGCTATAATAATAAATATAAATTTACATTGAATTTACAAAATTTTATTAAATATAAATTAATATAAAAATCGTATAAATTTTTAATGAATCCACGTTTAAATCCTCCAACATCCAGTTCGAATCCGAATCCGATCCCTTCGCAGCCCTACATTCAGATTAACTGCGCATCGGTGGGTCCCGCTTCAATTTGATCTAGAGCGAGCAGGGAGTATCAATTCTCTAGAATTAACTCAATTGCATACACTTCTCACTCTTATTGGAAGGAATTCCAATTATTTTATGTCAATGTCATTACTGAATTGATACAAAAAAATAGTGTATGTCTTGTAACTAGTTATATAGAAAATAATGATGTTTTATGCAATTTTTTATTATAAATATTATTAAATCACAAAATATGGGACGTAATATATGTTGATAAATTTTTTTTAAAAACCACTACAATTAAAATAATTTAATTTTGAAGTGTTATGAATATTGTTGAAATCAAATAATAAAAAGCAATTAACTCTATAAATATATCACTTCCGAATCTATTATATCACTATCAATATGTTTTAGTATAACGATGAAGAATGAGTATATGGTCACGAAATTAAAAGAACAACAATGATTAAACAATATATAGAAAAACATAAGAAGAATAAAAACACCTATTCACCTCTGTTTTTAATTTGAGTTGAATTTCATATTTAAAAATTACTTCAGCAAAATGAGTAATGGTATACTGACTATAATGTTTGTAATTGAATTTTTGACCTCTAGCATTCATGTATACAACGCATAATATTTATGAAGTAATGAAAATAATCATCACAAACATTCACTTAGTATGAAAGATTTTTTTTTTTTGTCTTATATTTCATCAATGCCATAAGAAACTTTTAGCAGCGGTTATCCATAAAATCAGTGCTTGATGGACATTTTTAAAACTTTTTTCCTGGCAGTGCCACAATAAGTTACTAACATATTTAACATATTTTTTTGTTATATATTAGCAAACTTGGTTAGAATATTCACCGATAAAATTGTCAAATAATGCAAAAGCCATTGTAATAATCAGTCCAATAATTCTTTACAAAATATAAAAAATGAAAATTTTAATGACAAATTATGGCTATAGAAATCTTCATGATGTCGTATCGATAACATTATAAACTGATCACGTTAATATTAATTAATTAATATTTGTCTGAGTGATTTAGTTTAAATAATAAAAAAATTGAAATCCTATGAACAGATACACTACTAAATCTTTCTATCTTTGCTAACATATCCAAAAATTGGGTGTAAAAAATTTCAACACAAGTGAATTGTAGAGAGAGAAAAAATTAGATGGAAAGGGAGACTTCAGCTTCACGACAGGAAAAAAAGGGGAGGAGGCCAGCTAGCACTGAGAGAAGAAGGCTCACCTAACATATACCATACTGCCCCTCAATTGTTTTCATTCATTTGCAGTGGTTAAATAGTTTTTCAATTGCTCTTACCCCTAACTCATCTATTTCTATCTCTCTCTTTCTTCTTGGTGTAAGTTTGTGGTACCTCACTCCTATCACACGTTCTCTCCCCTTTTTCTTCCCCACTCACACCTCGCCCATTTTATTTCCCATTTCAACTCTCCTATTTAACCTTCTCCTCCTTTTTAATCATCTTCTCTAACGGTTTAAATCCCCTCCTCACATCTTAAGTAACAGTTAGAGTAGAGAGTGAGAGACATAGAGGAAAGAAAGAAGAATAGTAAAGGCCACACTTCAATTCGGTTTAGAAGCTTGCAGTTTAATCCTATTGCACAAGTATCATCTCGAATTGAGATTGAATTGCCCCCTTTTAGCGGCACCTCCAATAAAATCATTGATTAAGGTGATCAGCAAGAAGTGAAGAAGAGGTATGTCCTTTTCTGAGCATTCGCCATTTTTATTGGAATTTTGATTTTTACTTGCTTCCATTTTGAGAAATGCACATTCCGTATTTGATATTATTCCTCTCAGAGGCCAGTACAATGCGGTGAATGCTTTTGACATATCGACCTCTTGTGTCTAGAAAGTTCGAACAAATTTTATAAAGTACTCTCCATATCAATTTTGTGCCAAAGTATAGGCACAAGTCTTCATTGTTACCAATATATCTATTCTTGAATGAATTATGAATGAGTGCGATTTTATTACGGATTGGAATTGGAGAGCGTTACCCATTTTCAAGCGTTGAATTGGAAATTTGGAATGAGATATGGTCGGATATTTCACAGTGAAATTCGTATTCCCTCCAATTAGCTGGCACTGGAGGTTTCCATTCTGAAATCCCGCCAGCATGCTAACGGATGATAATTAGCAGTTGCCAATTGGGGATTGCAAATTTGCAATTTGCGCGCTCTCCGATGGCGTAACAGCCAGTCAGCCAATTTATTCAGGAACGACGTCTCCAGTTTTTCATAAAATGGAGGAGGAGGTCAACATATGATTTTGCAGTCCGCTCCTTCCTCTATTAAGATTCGCACAAGTACTGCATTAATCTACTCCGAAACTAACGGCCATTAGGTGACGTGCACCAACCAATGAGAGCGTCCCACGTGGCAAATTTGATTTATTGACCTTCCCTGGTAAAACTTATCCGCGTTTACGCCTCTCTGGCCTTCGTTTCTAAGCATAGTCACTTTGAATAAAACGCCTCTTGGTTTTCATGCATCTCTGAAAAAAGCAAAAAATTTCTTCCAAAACGCACCTTTAAATCTATCCACCTCTCCCACCCCTCTTTTTTTAACATAAAAGTTACGTATAGCTCTCAAGAAAACCTTTACAATCTGTTTCCGCCAAAAAAAAGTTTGAAATATTGAAGGAAATTCAAAGGGTAATTCTCTCATGACTGAGAATTTGGAGTTTCCACCCATAATAGCTTTTCCACTCGTCATCTCACCATGCATGCTTTGTCATTTGTTTTTGTGTTTTATATCCATGGTAACTATTTTTTACTAATGGTTATTTTTATCTGATAGGAATGGAAGCCTCAGCTGGGACAAAAGGTTATGCAGAGGAAATGGGAGTCGGCTTGTTTGATCAAATTGATGACTTGCTGGAATTTCCAAATGATGATGAACTGCTCCTTGATATGGACCATATGGTGGGCTCGGCAGGCTCGACCAATGAATGCCTTTTGCCGATTGATGCCACGCCAACGGCTCCACATGTAGAGGCCAATTTCGAACCAATGCTCCTTTCTTTGCCAGAGGATGCATTCCTCTCCGGGACACCAGGAGATGTGTCGGATGGCTCTGGTTTAATCAAGGTCGGTGATGCGCTGAATGGAGAAGAGCAGCATCTTAGCCCCGTAAGCACAACTTCATTTTTTGAAATGTTGATAAATAACATTTTCTATTCTCATTTTAGTTTTATTGTACAGAAGACATGTAAATTACATGGGTACAAAGTCTTCTAATTAATTTTTCTAGAATAAACATGGGGCTCGTAATGAGAATTTTGAATTCTATGATACCAGTACATTTGAATTTTCTACACAGTGCATATGTTTCTAACAAATTGGGTCCCCCTCGTGGGGCCTGAAAAAGGTGGGTCTGGGCCCCACAGCACCCACCTGCGAGTAATGCGTCTTTTTTACTTGGGCTCTTTTCCTTATTCCCTTTCTATATTTATTTTCAATCATGCATGCTTGTGGTGTAAGAAAACTACATATAAAAAAAAAGCATACAACAACATATCTTGTTTAAAAAAGAAAAGCGGTGAGCACCGACAGTCTGGAATGACTAAATTCTACGTGAATAGACATTAGTCCTTAATTAAATTCTATGCTGTCAAGAAATTACTACGTATGGTGTTCCATTCGTCCAAACAGCAAAAAGACCCAGGTGGACTTTTGAAAGAAGCTATTTTTTTCAAGACAGCTGAAGTGGTGCAATTCATGTATCATTTCACAGCCTGTAATGCATGTGGGAGTCTCACCTAGTACAACTCAAAATTAAAAACTATCATGGCTTTTGTAATGATAGATTTTTTCCTATTATGGTCCCAATGATTTCCTGCCATACCCTTCTAATGGGCCCAATTTTATCTTCGGCTTTTTCCTGCCAATACTTCTTTACAACTGAAAAAACCTTTTACTGATCTGTAGTTTTCTGGCAAAAATTGACAGTGTGATGAACTGGACATGACGCAACTAGAGTGGCTATCCAACTTCTTTGACGATGGTCCGTCTGCCTCCTCCTTCCCGGTTGGTGACACCATAGCCACCGGCATTACTGCCAAGGCTCCCTGTACCACTACCCCAGAACACACAAAGGTCGAACGCACAATTACTATTCCCACCCCGACTTTATCTGTGGCAGCCCCAAATGACATAACAAAGGATGATCCAAACCACTTGTTCTGTACCTCAAGCCCAGTATCTGTCCTGGAGCAAACCAGCTATAGTGGTGGTAGCACAGCCTCATCATCAGTTTCATCCTCTTCATCTTTCTCATCAAGCAACAGTTTTTCACGGGCATCGCTGTCTCCACGCTCAGTGACACCACCTGAGCCCAATTTTGTGATCCCAGCACGCCCCCGCAGCAAGCGCTCCCGTCCGGCAAGTTTCTCTCCACGCAACCATGTCATTGTTCCTTTCCTCCCCCCTTCGTCAGAGACACAACCCATTATTGAGAGCATGGCTGAGTCTGATCCTGTACCTGTTTCGGTCCCAGTACCGATGTCAATGCCGATGCCAGTGCTCCCACCAGTGCAAGTGCTAGTACCAGTTATGCCTCCAGCAAAGAAGAAAAAGAAGTTTGCTAAGAGGGCATCTTTAGGGGACAATGAGGAGGCAGAGTGGGGGGAGTTCCGGCTGCAGGCAACAGCTGTTAGGAGGTGCATGCATTGCCAGATTGAGAAGACGCCTCAATGGAGAGCGGGTCCAATGGGCCCCAAGACACTTTGCAATGCATGTGGGGTCCGTTATAAATCAGGCCGGCTGTTTCCAGAGTACCGTCCTGCTGCTAGTCCAACATTTGTCCCATCTATTCACTCAAATTCACACAAAAAGGTGGTTGAGATGCGGCTTAAAGCTACCCAGACTACTGATGCCCGTGGTTGTGATTTGCTCCAATTGATTCGCCGGAAAAGGGAGTGATGCAACTTATGTTGGTTCATGAGCATCAGTTCACTTTAGAGAGCATGTTATATTGGTTAGTATATTAGTTTGGTTGATGTAGTGTGTAGTCCTCTAGCGTTATTTGTTACTATAAGGGTTTTTCCATTCATTATTCTTTATTATTTGAACTGTATCCCCCATTTTTTGTGTATAGCAAACTGGTTGGGATGGATGGTGAAATAGAGAGGTATTGTAGTTGTCAAAGTGAGAGAAAGATAGAGAGAGGTGAACTAAAGGTAGTTAGGGGCAGAATGAGAGGATAATTTAAGTGATTGTAGAAAAAGTCGGGGGTTTTTCAATGAGTAATTGAAGTAATGTAGGTTTACTATTGGAGCTTGTTGTACTGTCGCATTCTTTTTGCAGTTGATTTACTATTAGGAATGTGTGAGATAGCAGTGTTATGAACATGTTCTTTTCTTGGATTTTTCTGCCCTTTCAAAAGAAATTGATTGCTTCTACAGGGTTGTTGCACAGAGACTGGTACTGCAGTCTGCAGTGGGTCTTTAACTGTACCATGATATCTGAACTAAGAAAAAGAGGAAAAATGAAAAGTTCCAAGTATTACCATGTAGTTAATTAAAGATAGGTTCTATTTTCCGAATGTTGTTTCTGTTCAGGACCACTAATACAGGATTCATTTTCTCAAGTAATCTTGGAAGCCCAACTTTACAAACACAACTCTTTTTTCATAGAAACCAGGAACAAATTCTATTAGAGCGAGAGACAGTATCCAATTTAACAATCACCATATTCTAAAAAAGAAAATTAAGTTGGATATACTTCTTCGATCTTTATGTTTTAAATCAAGGCATTGCTGAAATTTCGAAGGATGAAATAAAAGATTGCCTTTTTACATGTATGGGGAAACATCATTTTTAGAAGTAGAACTAGTGATTTCTTTGGACATCTGAAGCAGATAAGTATAATTAACGCTTCGGACTGACAGGAGGATTAAGTAATTTTACAACTAAAGAACAATGAGCGAACTTCTTTGCAAACTTTGCTCAGAGCAGTCACCTTAATTAGGTATTGAAGATATCATTTGCATCTGAAAGCATAAATGTTGAATAAAGCAATGGCAAGGATTTCCATCCGAGGCCAGAAAGAGATCTGTTTGGTAATTTGGAGCATGTGACTCCCTTAAAACACAACATTATTTAAAGTTTAAAATAAATTAAAGTTGTTTGGTAATACTCGTTCTTCCACATGGGAGGAGACCCACTCCATGTTGTTCAAATTCAACTCTCATGATAGTAATAAATAATAAATTTGGGGACCGGGTAGTTAGTTGTCCTTTTACAGATTTTTGCGAACAGACCCAACTAAAAGTTCATTACTCATAATATATCTTGTACCATGCAAAATGGTAATGTATTAATTTGTCTTATATGCTCCTACGGTACTAAGTATGAGATTACTTGTATATTTCTCATTATTTTATGAAATAAAAGTTAAAATTACTGCTGTATTTCCCCCCTCAACATTGTCAGAATTTTGCATAATTCCTTTACTAAAAAAAAAAAACTGTACATGGAACTTCTCATGCTTGCAATATTTTTCAAAAATAAAAAACGCATGATATTTGAAGTTTTCGGGTATATACACTGATGGCTTTTTCTTTGTTCAAAGTTAATGATCTCATACTCCAACCACCATATACTTTTACTTTGCCAAAGTCACAAGTAAATGGAATTTAAGTGTAAATTAAACATGCTGTGAAAGCGCCAGAAGAGATCCATCCAAGGCAAATTGGCTTGGCCGGTTTGGATGGTCTCAAACAATATAAAGGGTAGGTGGTTTATATATATCATATGACACACTTGAATTTCTATACAGCTTATTTCTTAAAATTAATCACCTATTATTATTATTATTATTATTATTATTATTATTATTATTATTATTTTATAGAATGGAAATCCTATCGTTGGAGAAAACTTTTACCTGGGAAATTAACTATATCTTCCAACGAACTCTTAAATTGATTGGAGCGTTTTTTTTAGTGAAGTTCATGGTTTGTTGCTGGTTCAACATCCACGTTTGTTTCCTTCCATGTTACTCTTTTATGTTTGCTATTGTCTCATAATCGAAGTACATGATTAGGATGTACACAAACTTAATTCTACACTGCTCAAACCAGCACTGAGAATTAAATAAATCAAAGCTCCAAGATGTAAGCAAAAGATACCAATCAAACTTTTGTAGTTTTGTACTCCATCCGTTCGATATAACACTTATGAATTGTGCCTGAAAAAGCGCCCTTTGTGGTTTAATTTTAACTAACACACGGAAGGTATTGCGCTTGCGCAACCTCTAGGTATTGGTTTGGTAGGCTATTTATTTCTGTATGCAAGCGACTGGAAACCATACATTAATTAACAGCCGAAATTACATTTGTCCAAATTTCTCAAGAAAAAGTTGGCACATGCTTGTCAAATGCGTTAAAACCCACAATTAGGCAGAATTCACTTCATTTTTCAAACATTCTCGCACTTGTCTTTGTTTGTAAAAAGAATTCAGGTGATACTGCAATAATGAAATGGCCAAATTGAAATAGTTAAATCGTACATAAAGCAAAGTAACATATTTATATTTATCATGTTTTATAAAAGATATATATATAAATAATAATTAATACTAAAAAGAAAATGATATATAACATAAAAAATAAAAATAATAATAAAATCTACATGGTTATAATTCAAATGTAATGTAGAATTTTAACTCTTAGATAGTTGTTTGATTGATTATCAATAAATTATACATACAATAAGTTAAAGAATTTATATCATATAAGATTATACGAGTGAGTCCGGGTTAATTATATGGGTTTTCTAAAGTAAACCCAAAACCCAACCCAATATAATGGAATAATCAAAATCACAATTTGTATCCAACCCAATAATTTCTCAACCCGGTAAAAAATAGATCGGGTCGGATGGTTTGAACGGGTAGACAGGTTGACAGATTTTTTTTTGTAAACCCCTACATAAAACAGATATGCAACTTTATCATCCCTAAAATCTAGTTATCTACTTTTATGAACCACTCCTCCTCAAGTACTCTTTCAAGAGTCTGAGAGATGCAAGTGAACTTTAGAAAACTGAAGCAGAGACATCTCCAATTGGGTCACAGCATCAAATAGGTCTGTAGTAACTTGTAATTAACATAATTTAATCTAAAACTGCACTCCATTGATAGTGGTATCTGCAATTATATCCCGGCAGTCCAAAATTTTGTTTCATATCTTCAACAGTTATGAGGATTTAGGCCATCGCCATCACGTCAATTAAGGCAATACTAAAATGTTCAATCGCTGTATTATCTCTAAGGGAAGGTGCAAGGTACGCAGTCTATCACCATTTCTGACCATAAAGTCTGAGATAAAAGAACATTCTGCATACCCATACTGGTATCAGCACCATTCAGGTACCGTGTCTACAGCTGAGACTAGTAACTGGTTGTCAGATACTGACCAGTAAGGATTCCAACTGCTTCATCACAGTATGAAACTGCCAGGACCTTTTGGGGGCTAGAACTGCAGGTTTGAGAATTTGATAGGAGTGGCAATGTGGCATCTACTTTCATTTGAAATTCACATCTTAGTATCTTAATGGAGCTGTAGGCTGAAGCTCGGCATCACATTTATATCAGTGTGATCAATTCATTTGTGTCTAACAAATGCTCAACCAGTAACGCAGCTTCCCACAATTTAAAAATAACAATTAGGAGGGTTTAGATGTTAGGTTGAACAACTAAACAGTTGTCTGCTAACCAGAGATAAGACTGCAGCCTTAAGCACAACCACCAATTTAAAATTTGAAGTTAATCTCAAATTTTTGTTTATCACATATTGTAGAAGCTCCACAGCATTTCTCCCTTTTTTTTTATTCACAAATTCCTGCATCGCCACTCTTAAATGAGCAACATTTATCTGGTCTGAGATATGCACTGTTTCGATTGCTATCAATTGCATTCCTCGGTCTATCTAAAGGAAATAAGGGAACTATATAAGCAACATATATGTGAGTTCTTGAGGGCACAGAAACCCAGTATATTTCTATACCACTTAAAACTACCTGAAAAGTAGGCATATTTTGAAAATTTTCATAAAAAAAGTACCAGTATATCAGTACAAGCTTCAGACAATCATAATAGATACAAAACAATGAGCATGCTATTTTCACAACAGAATAGTGTTGACCTTTACAAGATTAACACAAAACAATTGTTAGTAAATGGAAAACTTAAAGTCAGTATTACCTTAACTCAGATATTTGTTTGGCAGTCCTGGGTACTGGCCCTTTAAAGTTCAAAGTTGAGACAAATAAAAAAGAAACAATTACTAAACGAAAATTAAAATTTGATGAACAACGAGTGCTGGTGTTCTTAATGAATTCGGCCCATTTTCATACGGGCTTCAATAAGTTATAAACTTTCCAAGGATTAAAGAGGCCCAAATATTGTTATGCAGAGAGAGAAGTTGGCAAGAGAAATTTGTCTCTGTGCGGCTACAAACTTTTCTGGTTGCACGACAAGCAGTGTAGATGCAGGATTTTGGTCCGAGGTAATTATCGGATTGTAATAGTTTAATGGGTTTAAACTCATTAATTAATCGGTTATTAAATAAATAATTAATAATTCAATATATATTTTTATCTAATAAAAAATATTTAAATAATAACATTTTATATATTAAAAATAATAATAAAATAAACCTCAAAGTAATAAATAATTAAAGAAAATTTTCGTTTACGTAACTTTATATTTTGATATTTTTGCATAATTATTTCATTATGCATGATATTAAATATTTTTTCTCAATAAAAATAATCAGACAATTCAGGGGAGGCAAAAAAAAAATTTAGAGAAGCAAATTACCGAAAATATTACAAAAAAACACTATTTTTCAAAATCCAGCGGACCTAAATCACATTAGATCCGCTAATGACGATAAGTGGTCCCACATTTGTATTGTTGTACAAAGCAAATGCACACTATTATCTCCATTTCATAATGCTTTTTTCCTTAGAAATTATTATTCACTCAGCCCGTACATTTGCTTAACGACCTTGAATTCATTGGATCTGTTTATTTTAGAATTCCATATTTGCAAATTGCAAAAATCTTTTGGCTGCTTTAATTTGTGGGACATTTCAACATCAAGATCTCTTTCTATCACACACTGACTGGAAATCCTGATTTCTTAATTGAAATTTCTTTTTTTTTAAAGAAAAAAAAACTTGGCAGAGTCCTTAAAAAAAACTGCATTCCTGTACTTCCAAATTTCCCAGACACATTCTAAGAACAAACAACAAAATCTCTTCTTCACCTCTCTATTTTCTCTGGCCATCAGTCTGGAACTCTGTAAATACTTGCTGTGTGGACTCTGCCAATTTTATATTTCGTCCCACTTCCCTCATACCTAAGTTCCAGACCATTACTGCAATCGGGCACTGAAAGAATAGATGCAGAGCTGTTTGTAATGTGCAATCTGTGTACACTTTGCATGGTATGCTGCACATCATATTTCTTCAGAGCATGATGTTGTGCGCAAGAAGGCATCCCCACAAAAGTTGATGGGTAAAATTTTAACCTTGGGAGGAACCTTGGCCTTCCAATCCATTTGAATTTCCATTTAACCCTGCTTGGTCCTGTTATCACCCTTTAGTTCCCCATCTCCATGTGAGTAAGTGTGCTCCGTACCACTGCAGCGTCGACACAATTAGTGTCCATAATGATGTCGCTTCTGTGTATGATTTTCACCACCATCTCAACAGCAGCACTATATCTGAATCTCTTTCCCGACTCCTAATGCTCCCCATTCTCTTGCCGATTAATTAAGGATGTGAATTCTTAATTGAATTCCAATTATGAGAATCAAACAAACCGACATATTGATAACCACCAACATTTAAAAAGTACTGGCACCATGACTCTTTAGGCCTCCCTATATATACTACTTTGTTTACTGTATTTCCTTGGCTCTTTTGTTTGAAATTCTTTTTATTATAGTTCGTCATTATAATATAGTTAGAACTCATGATATCCTGATAATAAGATATTTCTGATATTAAAAAGAAAAGCTCAAAATTGAAACACAAATATATGTGCGCTCAAGCAAAGAAATTAGTTAACTAAAATATACAGAATTGTATGTGATGGACTGATTTTTTTCTCAAATTATAAATTTCAGAAAAGACGAGACTTAGCAAAAGAAAACTTAAAACATGTCATGACCATACAGTTACAAATCACAATCAAGAGGCTGATCGAAGATTTATTCGTCTCAAGGAGATGTATGCCAATAGCCGGTACCCGAAAACCATTATAATTAAAGCAATGACTTCTCGAAGACCATTGTCCATATTAGGGACATTTAGGTATGGTGGCACTTCATCATACTGAACTTTCAGTAGGAGCCTGTAAGTATGATAATTGAATGACAGATAGCGCAGCCACGATATGAATGGAGGAACTCTCTGCACATCACAAAATTCATGAGAAAAAGAAACTTGTTAAAAAATTTCTCACTTTTGTTAAAAAATTAAGCATGTTATCTACTAAAAGTTTGAATTCTACCTTTACAAAGAACCCTCCAGCTAACATAAAAGTCATTACGGTCACTGAAGCCAGAGTAGTTGCCTTTTTTATATCCAAGAGTGTGGCTCCAATTGCTAAACCGAGACCCTGGTATACAATTTCATAAATTCAATTCTAGTTCGATTTGTTATGTATAATGAAAGTACAAAGTTTTTGGAAAGGAAACATTTTTGTTCTTTTCTTAATTAAATTTGCAAGTTTGTCTTGTGTACCTGAGCAGCGACAATGCATAAGAAGACAATGAGCACAGTAAGGAAAAAAGCAGTTGCAGTCTGCCTTAAACCAGCCATGAAGTAAACAATAAGCAAGAAGATAATAGGTAGCAAAAGATCGAGTGGCAAATCACTAGTGGTTCTGGCCATGAAGTAAGCACTGAGCTTGTACATATCAACAGATCTTTCCTTGTTGAGCATTGCTCTCTCTTGTGGAAATGTAAATATAGCGGTGAACACTGGAAAAAAGCCCCAAAACACTGCTATGAAAAATAGCAACCCTGCCTACATTTATAAAATAGGAACTTATACATCAATCAATATAACAAATAACGAGTCAATAAAATAAATAAATATATCTTTCAAGGAAAATTATCTAGGATACATACCTGGTCTTCCAAGGCATTGGGAGTGGTAGTTTTAGTATGCCACCAAAGAAGACCAAGGATAAGTGAAGTGGCAATGACTTGTGTAATCCTCATCCAACTCAAGTAATCATGCCTTCTTTCTTTTATCCCTCTCAAAAATAAAATGGCATATTGCTTGCTCCAATTTGCTCCCCATTCTCTCTTCATCTTCTTTTGATATTGTGCTGGCTCACATTCCAACTCCTGCAACGCTAATGTTTTCTTCTCTTTGCTTTCTACTTTGTTCTCATATGCTCCAACTAGGTACTACATTGTTTTCAGTAATAATTAGTCACTTATTGCAATTTACGACCATAGCTATGTATGGAAATTTATGATATATTTTTTCAGAATATGTCCTCATTATAGTTTTACAACAATTTAACTTTAGTGCTTAAATAAATTTTGTACATACAAATGTATATTGAATTGAAATTTATCAGTCAATTTTACCTCATGAACATCACTTGCAGATGGCTTGCTAGATTTGGTATCAGTTGCTATATCCTTAGTCTGCACTTCATCATACAGTTCAGAAGGTATTGATATATCAGTAAGGTTGCCATTCGCAAGATCTAACAAGAACTCTGCTGGGTTCATTGCAATCATAGGTGAACATCCAATGGACTCAAAATAGCCCATAGCTTCTGATGCCTTTCCAAAATAAAGTAGGCTGCCTCCGCCCAGAAGGATCAATTTATCGAATTTATGAAACAATCTGCTCGACGGTTGATGGATTGTTGTAACCACCGTCTTTCCAGCCTTCCATCAATTAAAAAAATACATTATTAATGTAATTAATTTCTGGATTAACTTGCATCTTGTTATTCTACTCTAATTTTATTTTGTAATCATTTACCTCAGCTATGTTGTGCAAAACTTGAACAATTCGTAGAGCAGTAGTTGAATCTAGTCCAGATGTAGGCTCATCCAGAAATAACAATGAAGGGTTGATGATGATCTCACAGCCAATGCAAACCCTTTTCCTCTCGCCTCCTGAAACACCACGCACAAATGATCCTCCAATCATTGTATTCTGACACCTGACACCAACATAACATGATATATTGATCAGTTAATTAGACAAATCTAAAATTTTCATATTAAAGACATTCACTTGGATTTGTACAATAAGGAGATGTATACCTGTCAAGACCAAGCTCATATATGACATCCATTGCCCTTTCCTCTTTTTGTTGATTTGTCATTGTTTTTGGTAATAGAAGCAGAGCCGCATAAGTTAGTGTTTCTTTCACCGTAAGATGCGCAAATAGCACATCGTCTTGTGTCACGAATCCTATCCTGTATCATGCATCAAATTGTTTCACATTGCTGAGTTTGTGCGTTATATTGTTATTAAATCACCAATTTGCTATTATGCATTGTTAGGAAGTTTCTGAATCATATAGCAGATTATCATTTTTTTGCTTTCTTTCATAAGTTTAGCATTACTTGTTTTCAACATGAAGCGGCATTGAGCCCAGCACTTCTAATAAAAAATAGAAGTGATTAAACTGTGAATACTATCATTAATTTGGAACTAAAATAATTTAGTATATGATCTAAAATAAAAGTTAATCTATTTACAAATTTGTTAATTGCGTACCTGCGCTTTAAAGATTTGTTGTATGTTTCATCATTATAGATGACTGAACCTTCAACTGCATTATTGCCTATTCTTCCACCAAGTATGCTCAAAAGAGTTGTTTTCCCACAGCCAGATGGTCCCATCATAGCTACAACTTGCCCGGGGCTAGCATAACCAGATATGCCATTGAGTATGTATTTCTCATTCGTACTAGTGACACTCTTGATAAGAATCTTATACTTGACATCTGTGAACTGCAAAACCAGCACTAGAATTCATGTGTTTTTCTTATTTTGTTTTTTTTTTCTATTAGTAATTTAGAAAAGAAAAAAGAAGATATTTGTTAGCATTGCGCCCTTGTAAGTTATAACAATTCCTGATACCAAGTAATTATGTGGAGTCTCAGTCAGATGGTTCTCTTATCAGTGTAAAAGATCAAATATTATTTCATTGATTTTAGTTTTTTTTTGATAATTTTTTTTTTGCAAAATAAAAGGTTGATTTTTAGTGGCCAACTAAGTGACTGCCTCTTGTGATGTTATGTTGTCTTATAACTTCTACATTTGTATAAACAAGAAGAAAATGTACCTTTAAGATTATCGGTAAGGTAGGTTCCATCAGAAAGTTTTTTCGTTTAATGTTAGACTCGAGATCACCAGCTACATTAAAAACATACACTTTGTTAGACTAATAAACAGATATAATTTTAAGCCAAAACAAGTAAATTTACTAGTTATTAACTACCAGGGGAGAAATCATCATCACTGAGAGTGGGATTTAAATCAGTGACGCCTTGAGGAGGTGGAGTAAAACCAGTAAATGAGAAGGAGAAACCCAAGCTAGCACTTGATGCTCTGCTCAGTGCTGCGCTGCTGCTCACTTCTTCCAAATCCACCTTCATGTTGAGTTGTGTGCTCCTGGATTTTCTTATGTGATAGTTGCTCCTCTTTGCTGGTGAACTCCCCACCACCTTTGACTTGCGGCCCCCGCCATTTAGCTCGGTGCTAAATTCTGTATCAACCGATGTCGTGCGGCTTAATGACTTCAACACCTCCAATTGGTCTGATCTTGTTCTGTCTATTGCAGAGGATCGTGTTGCTGGATCTTTATCCATCTGTGCCTGCACCATGAATTGTTGATGAATTATGTTTAATTAGGTAATTCGAGAATACATTTATTTTTCACTATACATGCATTTTATATTTTATAATAATATTATCCAAACTAAATAGTGATGTTGCAGTCTTTTCTGAAGGGTCTACTATAAAGTTGCAGTCTTGCAGATACGTTTTTCATCATTGAGGGATGGCATCAAATTAGAGTTTTTTCTTAGGATCGTTTGGCATCTTTGGAATAGCAAAAAATTTAGAATAGTATTGCTATTTTAATAAATGAATTTGCCAAGTAAATTTTAAACTAAGAAAAAGAGTGCAGAAAAGTGCTAAATCGATATATTAAGCTATAAATGATATACTGAAATAGCTATTGTAGAATAATAATTATTATTTGATTATGTTGTATTATGTTATTTATTATGATTATGATTTATTATTATATTTATTATAATATAATTATGATTATTATTTATTATTATTATTATTATATTTTCATCATTATTAGTATTATTATATTATATTATGTTGTTGTTGTTGTTGTTATTATTATTATTATTATATTATAATTATAATTATTTATTATTATATTATCATCATTGTTAGTATTATTATAATATTATTATGATTATGATTATGATAATTATTATTTTATTATTATTTAATTATGTTATATTATATTATTATGATTATGATTATTCTTATTATTATTATGATCATCATCATCATTGTTAGTATCATAATTATCAACGTTTTAACTATTCTGATTAATAATTGCTAAACAATATTTTTGCTCTTCCAAAAAGTCAAGAATATCACTCTTCTATCACTTTTCTAAAATAATATTATTCTATCATTCTTCCAAAAACTATTCCATTGATTTGCCAAACGGACCTTAGCCGCCAAAAATCAAACTTTGCAAATTTTAATTGTTTGATAAAAAAAAATACATGAGTTCGATTAGTTCAAATTTAATTCATAAAATTGATACATTTTCTTATTTAAAATTGAGTCAAATATTTGTTCTTTCATATTTATTATGATGACAAGCTGTAAGTACAGTTGAAGAAATTGGATTTTAACTTTGTATTTATTATCACAATCATCATGAAATATATATAAAGTATTGCGACAATTTTTACATTTCATTTTGAAGTGCACACGGCTCAAGATATATCTTATTATGTCTAAAATTTTAACTTATGGTGGTCAATATATTATTCATATAGAAATCTTGTTGGATATAAGATATTCTATTTTGAGAGTTTTATAATTATTTATTTCGATTTTTTTAAAATTATCTCTGAAAATTTTATAAAGCATTGAATGTTTGTGCATGAAAATATATCATTTTCAAAAATTCAAACTAAATACTTAGAAAACTTTCAAAATAAAAAAACTTATATCCACATAATTTTTATATAAAATATTTATTTGGGCACCATAAATTGAAATTTGAGAAATGATAAGATTTATTTGAGCCATGTGTACTTGGGGCCAAATTATAAATATTTTCACAATAGTTATATATATATATATATATATATATATATAAAATTTATACCAATATTTTGATATAAAATTTTTATTAAGTAATATAAATTAAAATTGGAGATGACTTCATAAGCTTTTGATTTAAGCTCATCTCATGTAGCTTTATTATATATAGAGAGAGAGAGATATATATGGCTTATGGTGCTTTGCAAAGCAAAAACTGTTATTACTTCGGGGTGAGATTTCATATCCCAAGGTCTGAAATGATCAATCTAAGTTGCTTAATAATTTCTTCATATCAAAATCTTGTAATATTAAATTTCATAATTTTTTGAGATTTCTAACTATTTTTTAAATTATTTTTAAAATCAGCCCTGTTTATCATAAGAAAATAGTTTATTTCAGGGCTGTTTTTAAAAATAATTTAAAATATAGTTAGAAAGCTCAAAAAATCATGAAATTTAATATCCTACAAGATTTTGACATGAAGAAATTATTGAGAAACTTAGATTGACCATTTGAGACCTCGGAATATGAAATCTCACCCCGAAGTAATAACGGTGTTAAGCACCATAAGCTATCTCTCTCTCTATATATATATATAGAGAGAGATTTTGTCTATTGTGCTTCCAGTAGCATTTCAGCCGAAACGCTATTAGTCCAAATTTTAATTTTTTATGCTCAAAATTTTAATTTAAATAGCTCAATAAAAATTTTATATCATAATCTTATAGCATACTAATTTTTATTGTGTTTGAAATTAATTTATTATACTTAATTATTTTTGAAAGATAGCCCTAAAATAATAGAAAATTAATAAAATTTATATGTCAAAAATGCTTACTTTCTAAAAATCATTAAGTATAGTAAACTAACTCCAAACATAATAAAAAATAGTATTCTATAAGATTATGATATAAAGATTTTATTGAGCTACTTAAATTAAAATTTCGAGCATGAAAAATTAAAATTTAGATTGGTAACATTTCGGCCGAAGTGCTAATGGAAGTATAATGGACAAACTCTCCCCCCTCTCTCTCTCTATATATATATAGTTGAAATACATATATTTGTAAACTAGTCTTACTATATATGAGCAATAGAAAGAATAACTCTGGGAAACCATGTATATGGTCGTCTGAACTAGAAAAGAAGTCCCAAGAAAAGTATCCGCCAATTAGTGAAAAATTGAAAAACCTATGAAGAACACTAAACGTGCCATGTTCTAAATTGGAATATAATATATAAATGATCTAGTAGCTTAGCTGAAGTAATAGCTAATTAGAATATATAATCTTAAAATATTATGATTCCAAACCCCACAGACACAAAAATGAGGTCCTTAAATTCATTCTTCACTCAAAAAAGAATACAATATATATGTAGGAAATTTACGGATTTAATTCTTGGCCTTCAGTTTATGAAGGTGGAGACCCCCCCCCCCCCCAAAAAAAAAAAAAATAATAATAATAATAAGAAAACAATATCATTTATGCAATTCAAATTGTTATGACGTTCCACTATCCCTTCGGATCTTGTAAATTCTAGTTTTTTTTTTGTTCAGTTGGTGGATGTTGTATTGTTGGTCATTGCTATATACATAATACAGCCCTTGAAAAAAAAATTACAAAATTTAAAGAAACAAATGAGACGTTCATTTCGTTGAGTACGTGAAATTCAGAAATTAAATACCCACCCAAAGCTTTTTTTGCTTTTTGTTTAATTTGTGTAAGAATAGCAGAAGGACATGTATTGATGAATGAAACGAAAATATATATCTTATTATTTTTTAGCGCTTACATAAAAAAAGCAGGAAATATCTTATTTTTCTTTTCCAAAAGGTTTGGGAAACAGTACGTGTGTGTCGTTTTCTGTGTAGGTATTGTTCTTGCTAATACTGGTTCCAATTTTTGACAAGATAATGACTAACATAATAACTTACATTTAACTATTAAAGATGCATAAAAAAGAAAAAAAAAAAGAGATCCCAATAGACAGATAAATATAAAAAGCAAGAGCACCAGAAAACAGAATATATATCGAGCACATATAAATCAACAAAGCTTGCCTTACTCATTGCCAACATAAGATAAATTGTGAACGGGAGATTGAACTGGAGTACCTATGATTTTTGGTAGACCTTGCGAGAGCTCTCCTTCCCTATCTCTCAAACGAGAAAGATTGAGAAAACTTAAATTGGGAAAGAAACAGAAGGAATGAGGGGCCAATTGAATGCCACCAGTGCATATCATATATGCACCTCGCCTTTAATCTTCTCTCTCTCTCTCTTTCTCTGCCTCCCCTTTCGCAATAATTAATGAGCAAGCCATATATTACAATCACAAGCCAATCAAAGAGTCTCCAACGTCGTATGCTCCAGGGAAGATGTTTAACTTAATTTTACCAAAAGGCCCCTTGTTTTGTTTTCACTATCATACCCCTCCAATTTTCTCGCTTGCATTTGCCGTCCAGGTCCCTTTCTCCCTTTATGTGGGTTGGATTGTTCTTAGTTTAGTTCGCATGAACAGTGCATATAATAGTACATGTTTTTTCCCGCCGTATGCTTTAAGGCAAATATAAGGTGAAAAGGACATGTTACAATTAGAAAAGAAAAAAATGAAGACACCAATTCTATCTACTTGTTAGAGCAAAAGGTACAAACGAAACTGATTGCATTAGCACCACAAAGGAAAGGACAAATTGAATCAAACACAACAGATGGTTTTATGTTTCAAAGATGACATCAGTTAGGGTTTGAGCTGACTCTAAAGTGACGACTGTTACTTGGTTATTAATCTTCGTTGTCTGACATGAGGTGACTTCTCTAGCAGCACCAGCAAACCGCAATTGCTACTTGACAGCCCAAGAGGATACCTGTCATCAACATTCCAATTTCATTTAGTTTGTTAATATCACACTATTAATGTTTCATGTATTTATAGAATACAACGAGGAACTTACTTTATCCGAGATGCTTTCCTTTTCCAGAACAGAACTGATGTGATCCACTGCAATAAATAAACCAAATATATACATATGTATTTATCCTTAAAAAGGAGAGAGTAGAGAGAAACAAAAAAGATAGACGAGGAAATGTAATGGGTCATTTTAATTTTACAAATCAATACGGGCTTTCTCTTTAAAGACCCAATGTGGTATAGACTAAGTTTTCGTTTCAAGTTCGGTTTCGTTACAAATTAATTGGGCCTCTTATCGCCTGGATATTTTGTTGTGCATATCGTGTGCAAAGTAAGACGATGTTATATTCACCGGAATTGCTTCATAATAATTCAAAATTTCTTAAAAGTTACTAGAAGAATCCTCAATTTACTTAAAGAAGCTTTTAACTACATTATTTTTTTTATGCAGTGATTTCTTTCTTGCAATTACAGTTAGTTTATCATTAATGGACGATGGCATAACATGTTCTGATCAACAACTTGTGACTGACAATTCTAGGCTAGAATAGCTTTGAGTTGGAGGCAAAATGACAAATATTAAAAGAACAGATTGTGATACTGGAATGTGTTTCTTTACCTTGACGACTGACATGATGGAAAATGATTTTGCTTTCGGAGGAGAAGGCCGGCGTTTGACAATCTTTTTCTCAGGTGCCACATTGTCTCTGCAAATCTGCTGTGCAATCTCTCTGAGCAGCACCATCTGAGCTTTGTCGGTGCCCATGTTGATGAGAGTTTGCCTCATTGACTCTCTGTCGGCCTCCAATGCCTGTAACCTCGTCTGCAGCTTCCGTATCTCCTCCTGCTCCATCCCCCATCCTGGCTCAGCAGTTCCAAGGCCCAGCCCTATTCCCCCTTCAGTCTTTGTCTTTGTCGGTGTAAGACCAACTCCTAGCTCTCTTGGTGTGCTTGCATATGAATCATCACCCCCGCAGACTCTGACCGTGTAAATCCTATCGCTGGTTTCACCATCTCCATCGAATGTGTTTGATGGTCGATCAACCGCCACAGGAAACTCATCCCCACGGTTAGCAAAGGATGTAGATCCTGAACCAAAGCTATTGAAAGAAGAGGAGAACCTTCTTCTTGGGCGATGTGGGTATCTAGGCGACAATAAGGATTGCCTGACAACCACCCCCTTCTCCATGACATTGCTTGGTAGTTTCTCAAGCTGACAGATGCGTTGCTCTATTTTCTGAAGGTGCTCCTTTGGTGTCTCTGTCCCGCCTTCCTCGGCTTCTCCAAATGGGTACTTGTATGCTTCACTCTGCTCGTCATCTGCACAAGGTGGGGCAGTAATTTTGCATCTGAGGGGAGGGTAGTCAAAGCGGGCAGGAGGTGTCATAGGCGGCGGCGTGTCAAATTGGTCACGCGGTGTGTTTGGCTCTGAGGCATTCGGGTTGAGGTCGAGAATACCGTAGCTAAGGAGCCGGTGCTTGTAAGCCTGAATTTCACAAGAGAGAGATTGCAATGCCTGGTCCTTCTTAAACAGCATCTCCTCTAGTTCACTGATATCTTGCTGATCATGCGCCATTTTCTCCTCAGCGAAGCGCTTAAACTGGGTCGCCTCAATCTGTACATCAGCCTTCTCTCTCTGTAGCCGTAGGATCATGGACAGAGTCTCAGTTGTGGCCGTAGCAGAAGAATTGCGTTCAGCCTCCAGCTCTGTGCACAGATCCAAGATAGTTTGTTGGTGCCTTGCCAGTGCCTCCCTCAGTGCCGCAGCCTCATTTTCAAGTTCTACCCGCGCAATGCCCTCAGATATTGTTGTCATCTCTGAATAATTGCGCTTCAAGGGACGAGGGCTTCCATCTATGGGCATGGAAGCCTGGCTTGGTCCACAACAAAGGCATGAGCAGCACGCGCAAGAACAGGTGCACGTGCTAGCGGGTTGCTGTTCCACATAGGGATCCATTTTGATTCCAGCTGCCTTACAGACCTCCAATCCTTGCTTCTCTTAGTTTCTATATGCTTATTGCCATGACATTGCTCCAATCAGGGTCGTTAACTAACAGGGATTTGTTGCAATTTGGCCGTGGATTACAGGGGCCAAGTTAAAACATTATGATAAATGAATCCAAGCAATTAGTAGCATCCAGATAATGTTGCAAGATGAAGGCCGGGGGGCAATTCTAGAATTGATGGAAGGGGAGATAACCAAGTGGAGGAGCCAGGGTGCGATCGGGAAGATAGACGTAATGTTGTTATTGCTGAGTAGGAATGGCAAGGACTACACGGCTTAACGCGACAACTATTTTGAACACTTAATTTAGGCATCCAGCCCATTTTTAGGCTGTTATAGCTGAATTGTTTTCAGAGTGTATTTTATTCAGTTTTGCTAAAAAAAAGCAATTGAACAAAACAAAGATCATTTTACCGTGCAAAAATGAGAGAGAGGGAGTGAAGATATACAGATATGAAGAAAGAATTTGAATCTTATTCATTCATTGATTATTCTCACTGTTACATTGTACATTGTACTATTTATAAACATCACATAGAATATTGCGTAACTAACTAACTAATCTTGAAACAACTTCTTATTTATCTCCATTACATAGTTTACTGGAATTGTCCAGTGTTTGATTTTCTTCACCTATACGCCCCCTCAAACTCAGGGGGTTGTCAACCACATGAAGTTTGATGCGGAGCAATTGATAACGGGATTTGGCAAGACTCTTTGTGAACAAATCACCCAACTGATCAGCAGAACAGATAAAATGGACTGAAATTTTCTTGGCTGCAAGCTGTTCTCTGACAAAATGAAAATCGAGCTCAATATGCTTAGTGCGGGCATGAAATACCGGATTAGCAGCTAGAAATGTTGCACCGAGATTGTCACACCATAAAGTAGGTGGAGAAGGCATGGTGTGACCTAAATCATGAAGAAGAGACTGAAGCCACATCAACTCAGCTGTTGTAACAGCCATACTCCGATATTCTGCTTCTGTGGAAGAACGAGAAACAGTGCCTTGCTTTTTAGATGACCAAGACACGAGATTTGGACCAAGAAACACAGCATATCCAGTTGTGGAGCGTCTGTCATCAGAGCAACCAGCCCAATCAGCATCACAGTAAGCATTGAGAGAAAGGTTGGAACCTGGCTGAAGAGTAAGACCCATGCTAAGAGTACCGTTTACATAACGAAGAATACGTTTTAGTGCTTGCCAGTGCACATCAGTGGGTTGAGCAAAAAATTGTGATGCTTTATTAACTGAATATGTGAGGTCAGGTCTAGTAACCGTAGCATATTGCAGAGCTCCAAGAATTGCTCTATACTGGGTTGGATCTTCTAAAGGAATACCATCCATTTTTGAAAGTTGGACACCAGCTTGAAGAGGAGTAGAGCATGGTTTAGCAGTAAGCATGGAGGCTTTGTCCAAAAGAGATGTCAGATACCTAGTTTGAGACAGATGGAGACCATTAGAGTGATGATGAACTTCAATTCCAAGAAAATAGTGAAGATCACCTAGATCCTTGATAGAGAAGGTGTTATGTAGAACAGTCTTGAGAGAAGCAATGGCAACTGGGTTATTGCCAGTAACAACTATGTCATCCACATAGACAAAAAGATAGATAATTGTTGTGCCAGCTGTATAAATATAGAGAGAATGATCAGCCTGAGAGGGAACAAAGTGATTAGATAACAGAAAATCTTTCAAGCGTTGAAACCATGCCCTAGGAGCCTGCTTAAGACCATAAAGTGCTTTCTTCAGTAAACACACATGAGCTGGCTTCTGGGGATCAGCAAAACCTGGTGGCTGGTGCATGAGGACTGTCTCAGACAAATGTCCATTTAAGAAAGCATTATCTACATCCAGTTGATGAAGTTTCCAGCCATGTGAAAGAGCAATAGTGAGTACAACTCGAATGGTAATTGGTTTCACTACTGGACTGAATGTTTCAGCATAATCAATTCCCTCTTCTTGGGTATAACCTTTTGCTACTAAACGGGCTTTGTGCCTTTCAACTGTCCCATCTGACTTTCTTTTCAATTTGAATACCCATTTACAACCAATGACATTTGCATTTGGAGGTGGTGGAATAAGTTCCCATGTGGAATTCTTGGCCAATGCATCCAACTCAGTAGCCATAGCCTGGCGCCAGGAAGCTGATTTAATAGCTTGAGTATAACAAGTTGGTTCAGAAGACTGAGCAGTAAAGGATGTGGAGGTAGCAGTAGTAGTAAGAAGATTATAATTGAGAAATTGTTTAGGTTTGAGAGAGTTGGTCTTCTGTCTTGTGACCATAGGATGTCTTGAAATTGGTGTAGGCAAAACTGAGGTGGATGAGGGTAAAGCAGAAGTAGGAGATGAAGATAATTGAGTGGAGATAGGAGGTGCTGGTATAGGTGGAAACACAGTAAGATTGGAGGATGAGAGAGTAGACAAGGCAGGTAAGGAAGAAGAAGTGGATTGAAGGGTAAAAGGGTAAACATGTTCATTAAATAGAACATTTCTTGAGATGTAAATTTTATTAGATGGTAAGTGTAAGCATTTATAGCCTTTGTGATTTGTACAATAGCCAAGAAAAACACAAGAATCAGAACGTGGTTCCAGTTTATGAATATTATATGGTCTGAGAAGAGGAAAACACTCACAGCCAATTATTCTGAAAAAGCTGTAATCTGGTTTTTGATGAAATAAAAGCTCAAATGGTGTGATCATGCCGATGACTGAAGATGGCAATCTATTAATCACAAACACAGCACTTTGAAAGACCTCATCCCAGTAATGTAGAGGAATTGAAGCTTGGGACATAGTTGCTAGACCAAGTTCTACTATGTGCCTATGTTTCCGTTCAGCCAAATCATTCTGTTCAGGAGTATATGGACAAGAAAATTGGAAATAAATCGCTGGATACTGTGAAACTAAAGGTTTGAACTCAGTTCCATTATCACACTGTACTGTTTTGATTGTTGTTGATAATAAGTTCTCAACCCTTGCTTTAAACAATGAAAAAATCATAGCAACATCTGATTTACTGGCACAGCTATAGAACCAACTAAATCTGCTGTATTCATCAGTAAAATGTACATAGAAACGATGCCCATTATGAGAAGAAACAGGAAAGGGGCCCCACAGGTCAGTGTGAATTACTTGAAGAGGAGCAGTAGCTGTAGTAGTAGAGGATTGAAAAGGAAGTTTATGTGCTTTGGCCTTTGAGCAATGAGAACAAAAAGTAGATGTAGTAGGAGACATTGGTATGCCATTTATTCGTCTGATAGTAGATACAATAGAAGAGGAGCAATGCATCAGCCTGGAATGCCATAGATCAGCAGTCAGATGAGAAGCTTGTAGAGCATAAGGTGTTAGTTTGTAATAATCTTGAAGTCAATAATACGATAAATTTGTTATATAAAGCTTTGTTCATGAATTGGATATTTAAACGATATTTTGTTTCCTTGAGTATTATTGAATTTATGAATCATTCCGAGTTCATGACTGGAATTGTGAAACTTCATAATATAGAATATACTCTTAAAAGTCACTAACCAAGGTAATTAGCAGGAACACTAATTAACCGTTATCAGGTTAGTATGTGGATTAAATGATGGTCAAGTTTTACAGACCATAGACAAAGAGTTGTCATTTTAATCACATAGATAGATGTTCTAGGAACATCGTATTTGATAGACCCCGAATGAAACATTAAATGGAATTGTGTTCGTGTCATTAATGTTTTCGTTCAGTATTAAATTCTAAAGTATGAGGTATTCATCTTTCCTACATAAGATATGTATGTGTGTGATTTCTACCAAACGTTATCCGTAAAAGGTGGCTATAAAGGTAGCTCTTCGGTATACATAACTTATGCGGAGGAAGAGATGGTTTGCCAAAAGTACTATTGTCCCTCGTATTTCTATACGAGTTATAGCATCACTGGGCCCCTTGATAGAGTAAGATTATCTGCTAGCAGTATAATTACAAGAGTAATTATATTTGATAATTTACTCGGGATCAAGAAAAGATTAAGTTTGCAAGGATGACACATACCTACCTTGAAACGATCGATAGCTATGAGACAAAAGAATTAAACACAAGTAAATAGTTCTTGGATCATGATATTGTACAATACATCATCATCTCGTGTAATTGGATGGTCATAGTGCATTACGCCGGATGCCTCCTATGATTATAGAAGTTAAAACGGTTTTAACTCTATTTACCAACATAACACGGATCTGTCGGGTCACACCGTATAGGAGTTAATCGGAGAATCTTATTGATTAATTATGAATTGTTTATAATTAATAATAAGATGGTTATAATTAATTATATATGATATAATTATATTTGTCATAGAGATGACAAGAAGCAAAAATCAGATTGAATTTATAACGTGTTGGACACGTCGTATAAATTAATAAAAACAACAATAGAGAAAAATATAATTGTAGATGACAATTATATATATTTGATTTGGATTTTAAATGTTAATTATGGATTTGAATTATGGGCCAAAGCCCATTTATAATTAAAGTCTTAATTAATAATTAAAAGCCCAAAATCAGAAAAGCCCAAAAAAGCCCAAAATTGAAAAAGCCCAAAATCCGAAAAGCCCAAAAAGGCCCATGAAAAGCCCATGACGACCTCCAAGGGTATTTTGGTAATTTTTCCAAAAGCCCAAGGGTATTTCGGTAATTTGGCCAAAAAGCCCAATGGCGTTTTGGTAAATTTGATGAACTTTAAGGGTATTTTGGTCTTTTCACTTTGAAACCTCCCTACTATTCACGAGGGCATTTTGGTAATTTGTCAATTCCACTTTTTCTATAAATAGAGGGGTAGGGTGAGAGAAAAAGTTCCACCAAATCAGTTCTACTTTCTCTCTCTCGGTATACGGTTGTTTCAGAATTCACGGGATCGGTGAATAGTGTTTTTACGAAAGTTGCGGTATTTCTGCACATTTGTGAAACAGAATTACTGCGAGTCGTGAATAGTACTATTTCGTCTTTTCTCGGGTGAATAGTGTTTTTTGCGAAAAACCGCGGTTTACGGTATTTCTGGCAAAAGAAATAAGCCGCTCTCTGGTCAGTCCTGGTGGATAACCTACAGAGGCATCAGACGTTTGGTGCTCCGAGACAAGCCGATTTTCATTCCAATTGAAATTTGGAAGCGAGGTATAACATCTTATATTAATCTATTTAATTGTTAAGTAGATTAATATTTTAGAAATCAATCATGGAGTAGATCAATAAAGGTTTAAAGAGGTGTGTATCTCTCGGTAATCATCCGACATATAACTTTAACCCTAAGCTTAAGTTAGAAGTAAAATAATATTTTACCGTCTTTTGTAAAGGATTAAATGTCTGTAACTCTCGGTTATTATCCGACATACTTTAATCCCTAACTTAAGTAAAAGTAAAATTTTTGTTCTACTGGTCTTTCCAGCGACTTGAGCATTAATGGGATTTGGGCATTCCGAATCCCAACAATTAGTGTATCGAGCAAAGGCTCTCCCGTTGATTGATTTTCTATAAGGTTATATCTTATGCAAATAAGATGCATATACCCCGTATCGGTTTAATTCTTAGATTTGCAGCTTAAAGTCCAAACCAAATAAAATTGGATTTTCTTGGTTCGGCTTTGTCGACTAAGAAAGTTAAATTAGATTTAAGCTTTCTTTATACTTTCTTTACGCTTTCTTTTCGAAAACTTTCGATTGTGTTAAAGTATATCTAAGAATGTGATGAAGCAATAAAGTACCTGAGTAAGAGTTGTTGATCTCCACACATAAAAGATAAGGTGATGTCAAAGAAAGATGGGAAGTGGATACCTTCGGTATTCTTTCTGACAAGCTCTTTTACGTGTCCTGATAACTGGCCCAAAAGGAACTTTGTCACGTTACCAAATTATTTTTACGCTTTCGAAGCATGGCAAATATAACTCTTTTGCTTTTTCGGAAATATTTGGTTATGAAAAGTATATCTAAGAATGTGATGAAGCAATAAAGTACCTGAGTAAGAGCTGTTGATCTCCACACATAAAAGATAAGGTGATGTCAAAGAAAGATGGGAAGTGGATACCTTCGGTATTCTTTCGACATGCCCTTTTACGTGTCCCGATAATCGGCCCAAAAGGAACTTTGTCACGTTACCAAATTACTTTTGCGCTTTCGAAGCATGGCAAATGTAACTCTTTTGTTTTTTCGAAAATTTTTGGTTATGAGAAGTATATCTATGAATGTGATGAAGCAATAAAGTACCTGAGTAAGAGCTGTTGATCTTCACACCCGAAAGAGATGGTTCTGTCTAGGAAAGATTGAATTTAAAGTGGTCCTCGTGACCCCGATCTTTCCTGGGAGCCCCTTTTACGTGTCCTGATAACTGGCCGAAAAGGAACTTTGTCACGTTATCAAATTACTTTATCGTACCAGAAGGAATTAACTGTTTTGAAATCATATAAAATGTTTATATGCTTTTTACGGTATAAATAAAGAACAAAGATGTAGTTGCAAAATAAAGAATTGAGAATTGATAGTTATATATGTGACTGATTCACATATATATATACAAAATGTTTGTATGAGCAGGTAAATTAGATTTACTGCTTTGATATGAAATGTATCTTATCATAGATGCAAAGCTACTTCTATTGGATAGATAGTAGTTATATACGTGACTGATTCATGTATATATACAAAATGTTTGTATGAGCTGGTAAATTGGATTTACCGCTTTGATAATAAATGAGTAAATTAGATTTATCATTTTAAGGAACCGTGAAAGAATGTTATGTCAAAGAAAGACTGGAAAAGAAACTTTCAATGGTCTTTCTGGCAGACGTCTTTTCACGTGTTCATAAGTCTGTTTAAAGTCAGCTTAATAAACTGACTAATTATAAATGTGTAAATTAGATTTATCATTTTTAAGAAACCGTGAAGGAAGGTTGTGTCAAAGAAAGACTGGAAAAGGAACTTTCAGTGGTCTTTCTGGCAGACATCTTTTACGTGTTCGTAAGTCTGTTTAAAGTCAGTTTAACAAACTGACTGCTTACGATGTTAAACCCGAAAAATTAAGTAATATGCCCTACCTACTCTGTCCTCGCATATCATTGTTCATTGGTAGACGTGACTACTCGAGTGGCGTCACCTTTTACCTTTGGTTTTCGAGGGTTATGTCCGACATAACGAACCAAATAGAGTGAGGTTACTTACCAATGATTTCCAAAACAGGTTTTGGGCTTGGGGCAAAGTTTCGTTAAAACATATGATGTTTAGCGAAACCAAGAATCACATAGAGATGTGATTAGCAAAGAGTTGCTTACCTAAGATAATTAATAAACGAGTTATTCAACGATAACTTGATTATCAATGAAAATAGGGATCTTGGTCCTAACTACAAACGGGAATAGAACAAATTTGTAGTGGGAGTTTTATTTGAAATAAGACATTACATGAACAAAGCTAAAAATCTTTACATTTTAAACGTTGTAGCACATGGCTAAAGAAACTCTTACTAATATGTTTCGTGCGCTCATAATTATACTAAGACATGAGAAACTCGAGTACGTCCTTAACACACTAATCCTCTGCACAAACTGCAAAAGTAGTGCACCGCACAACAAATGAAGTCACCAGTGTACAACAAGCACAAAGAAGATGAGCTTGATGTACAAAGTTTCTTGGTCAAGAAATTTAAGGTGACTAAATCTCTGCTGAGTCATAAGATGACTGAGGGCGGCTCTCTTGACACTCACATGCTCCGTATGACGAGCGATGTTGAGTAGTTGGAGAAGCTTAACAGTCCATTGAGCAAAGAGTTTGCTACGGATGTTATCCTAAACTCTTTCCCTCCTAGCTATTCTAATTTCATCAGGAATTATCATATGCTAGGAATGGACAAGAGCTTGCAGGAGCTCCAAGGGATGTTGAGGATCATTGATGGGGAGATGAAGAAGAGTTATTCTATCCTCGTGATCCAAGAAGGTACGAGGAAGATTAAAAAGATGAAACGCAAAGTGACTCCTAAAGTGGCTACTAAGTACAAGGATAAAGGGAAGATGGTTCCTAATCAGAACACTCCCAAAGCAAAAGCCTCTTCTATCTCTGGCTGCTTTTACTATCAAAGTAAGGGTCACTTGGAAGAGGAACCGCCTAAGTATCTGGAGATGTAAGGATGGGAAAGGTTCCCAAGACTTCAACTTAAGATATTTTTATTGTTGAAGTTAACGTTGTTACCTCTATTCATGATTGAGTATTGATATCTTGGATCATGTGCTCATATTTGTTCAAATATAGAGGCACTAAATAATAGGAGAAAACTACGTAATAAGGAAATACAACTCCGAGTTGGAAACGATGCACAAGTTGCGGCGTAACATCGGAAGTATAGAGTTGTGTTTGCCTAGTGGGTTTATAATGGAACTTGAAAATGTATATTTTGTTCCAAGTATTTTCAAAACATCATTTCAATCTCATGTTTAGAAATGAATGGTTTCTCTTTTGTTATAAAGGACAATGGTTGTTCTATATACAAAGATGAGTTATATTATGGATCTTCTTTTATGATGAATGATCTTTATATACTTTGAAATAGACAAACCTATATTTAACATCAATAAACGACTCAAAACATCTCATGAAAGTATGACTTTCATATGGCATTATCGCCTTGGTCATATAAACGAGAAACACATCAAAAGTTACATGAAGTTGGACTTCTTGGTAATTTTAATATTGTGAATCTTGTTTACGTGAAAAATGACCAAATTGTCTTTCTCCAAGAAGGGCGAAAGGACAAGTGACTTATTAGCCCTTATACACACAGATGTATACGGACCAATGAGTACTTGTACAAGAAACAGTGATCGCTACTTTATCACGTTTACTGATGATTACAGTAGATATGGTTATGTCTACTTGATGAGACATAAGTCGAATCATTTGAAAAGTTCAAAGAATTCGGATCAAGTAGAAAATCAACTGAATAAAAGTATTAAGGCCTTACGGTTAGACCGTGAAGGCGAATACTTAAGTTATGAGTTTATAATGTACTTAAAAGAATGTGGGATAGTCTCACAACTCACACCTCCGGGAACGCCACAATGGAATGGTGTTTCTGAGAGGAGGAATCGAACTCTGTTAGACATGGTTCGTTCCATGATGAGTAATACCACACTCCCAAAAATATTTTGGGGGGCACGCACTAGAAACTGCTACACTAATAATAAATAGGGTTTCATCCAAGTCAGTAGAAAAGACTCCATATGAGTTATGGTTTGGTAAGGTACCAAATATGTCTTATCTTAAAATTTGGGGTTGCAAGGTATTTGTCAAACGTTCGACTTCTGACAAACTTGGACCCAAAGCTGACAAATGCTTTTTCGTAGGGTATCCTAAGGAAACGAAAGGATATTACTTCTATTATCAGTCCGAGAACAAGATAATTGTTGCTCGTCATGGTATATTTTTGGAGAAAGAGTTTCTCGCAAAAGGAAGTAGTGGGAGTAATGTAATACTTGAAGAAATTCAAGATACATCACACAATACAATATCCGATGCGATCGATAAACCCACCACTTGATTCTTCGGCTAATGAGCATTTGGAAGAACCAAATCTACAAATAGTTGTGGAAGAAGTTCTAGTCCCGAGCTCATCTACTTCAACGCAAGTTGAAATAGAACTAAATCCGCATACGATGTGGATGAAGTTCGACACTGAAGAACAAGTGCTACGAAGGTCACATAGGACGATCCGTGCACCCGAAAGGTACATGGGACCGCATGAAGTCTCGATTTGATCTTTGAAGATCCTCGACCTATGCGGAAGCGATGGATAGACCCGACTCGATAAATGGTGGAGGCCATGAGATCCGAAATACGATCCATGTATGACAACAAGGTTTGGAACTTTGATTGCACCACTTGTTGGGGTAAAACCCATAGCTAACAAGTGAGTTTTTTAAAAGAAAAACAAGCATGGATGATAATATGACTGTTTACAAAGTACGGCTAGTAGCGAAAGGTTTCAAGCAAATTCTCGACGTAGATTATGATGAAACTTTTTCGTCCGTAGCTATGTTTAAGTCAATTCGGATGTTCCTAGCAATTATCGTATTTCATGATTATGAAATATGGCAGATGGATGTCAAAACCGCCTTCCTAAATGGAAATTTGGAAGAGGACGTGTATATGATACAAATGCCCATAAGTTTTGAGGATCCAAAGAATCTTTGGGAAGTTATGCAAGCTTCTCGGATCCATTATGGATTGAAGCAAGCATCACGGAGTTGGAATCTTTGATTTGACGAAGAAGTCAAACGGTTTGACTTCGTCGGATGCGAAGAAGAACATTGTGTATACGGGAAAACTAGTGGGAGTGTCATCGCTATTTTAATCCTCTATGTGGACGATATACTCTTAATGGGAAATAATATTCCCCTATTGCAATCACCAAATCTTCATTAAAGAAAGTATTCTCAATGAAAGATTTGGGCGAGACTAATCTATATACTAGGCATAAAGATCTATAGAGATAGATCTAAGAGACTTATTGGATTAAGTCAAAGTACATACATTGATAAAGTCTTGAATCGGTTCGAAAGACGCGAATTCTAAGAAAAGATTTCGCGAATGAATCATGGTGCACGGCTTAGCAAGACTCGGTGTCCATTGACAATGATGAGCAAAGCATAATGAGTAGAGTACCATATGCTTCGGCTATTGGCTCTATCATGTACGCCATGTTGTGCACTCGCCACGATGTCTCGTACGCTTGGAGTGTGACGAGTAGATATCGAGCTAATCCATGCTAGAGCACTTTGGAATGCTTGCAAAGAATATCTTTAAATACTTAAGAAGAACTAATGATATGTTTCTCATCTACGGTGTTGACTCGGAGCTCGTGGTAAGTGGTTACACAGACGTTATCACCTCATATGAAAAATTATAAATAGAGGTGACGTAAAGATTTGTAAAATTGACACAGTCGGCAACACAGCTGATCCACTTATAAGATCTCTACCTCAAGCCAAGCACTAGTTGCACATATCTTCTATGGGTTTGAGACACATAGGAGATTGGCTGTGGGATTTTTCTTTAAATCTTAGAGATTTATAGAATAAAGATATTTGTATAAGGCAAAGCTCAATATGATTGACTCCAAGATTAAGTGGGAGATTGTTAGTTTGTAATAATCTTGAAGTCAATAATACGATAAATTTGTTATATAAAGCTTTGTTCATGAATTGGATATTTAAACGATATTTTGTTTCCTTGAGTATTATTGAATTTATGAATCATTCCGAGTTCATGACTGGAATTGTGAAACTTCATAATATAGAATATACTCTTAAAAGTCACTAACCAAGGTAATTAGCAGAACACTAATTAACCGTTATCGAGTTAGTATGTGGATTAAATGATGGTCAAGTTTTACGGACCATAGACAAAGAGTTGTCATTTTAATCACATAGATAGATGTTCTAGGAACATCGTATTTGATAGACCCGAATGAAACATTAAATGGAATTGTGTTCGTGTCATTAATGTTTTCGTTCAATATTAAATTCTAAAGTATGAGGTATTCATCTTTCCTACATAAGATATGTATGTGTGTGATTTCTACCAAACGTTATCGTAAAGGTGGCTATAAAGGTAGCTCTTCGGTATACATAACTTATGCGGAGGAAGAGATGGTTTGCCAAAAGTACTATTGTCCCTCGTATTTCTATACGAGTTATAAGATCATTTGGGCCCTTGATAGAGTAAGATTATCTCTAGCGGTATAATTACAAGAGTAATTATATTTGATAATTTACTCGGGATCAAGAAAAGATTAAGTTTGCAAGGATGACACATACCTACCTTGAAACGATCGATAATATGAGACAAAAGAATTAAACACAAGTAAATAGTTTTGGATCATGATATTGTACAATACATCATCATCTCGTGTAATTGGATGGTCATAGTGCATTCTCGCGGATGCCTCCTATGATTATAGAAGTTAAAACGGTTTTAACTCTATTTACCAACATAACACGGATCCTGTCGGTCACACCGTATAGGAGTTAATCGGAGAATCTTATTGATTAATTATGAATTGTTTATAATTAATAATAAGATGGTTATAATTAATTATATATGATATAATTATATTTGTCATAGAGATGACAAGAAGCAAAAATCGATTGAATTTATAACGTGTTGACACGTCGTATAAATTCGCCGAAACAACAACCGAGAAAAATATAATTGTAGATGACAATTATATATATTTGATTTGGATTTTAAATGTTAATTATGGATTTGAATTATGGGCCAAAGCCCATTTATAATTAAAGTCTTAATTAATAATTAAAAGCCCAAAATCAAAAAGCCCAAAAAAGCCCAAAATTGAAAAAGCCCAAAATCCGAAAAGCCCAAAAAGGCCCATGAAAAGCCCATGACGACCTCCAAGGGTATTTTGGTAATTTTTCCAAAAGCCCAAGGGTATTTCGGTAATTTGGCCAAAAAGCCCAATGGCGTTTTGGTAAATTTGATGAACTTTAAGGGTATTTTGGTCTTTTCACTTTGAAACCTCCCTACTATTCACGAGGGCATTTTGGTAATTTGTCAATTCCACTTTTTCTATAAATAGAGGGGTAGGGTGAGAGAAAAAGTTCCACCAAATCGCTTCTACTTTCTCTCTCGGTATACGGTTGTTTCGAATTCACGGGATCGGTGAATAGTGTTTTTACGAAAGTTGCGGTATTTACGCACATTTGTGAAACGAAATTCTTCATGCGAGTCGTGAATAGTACTATTTCGTCTTTTCTCGGGTGAATAGTGTTTTTGCGAAAAACCGGTTTACGGTATTTCGGCAAAAAGAAATAAGCGCTCTCTGGTCGATCCTGGTGGATAACCCACGAGAGGCATCGGACGTTTGGTGCTCCGAGACAAGCCGATTTTCATTCCAATTGAAATTTGGAAGCGAGGTATAACATCTTATATTAATCTATTTAATTGTTAAGTAGATTAATATTTTAGAAATCAATCATGGAGTAGATCAATAAAGGTTTAAAGAGGTGTGTATCTCTCGGTAATCATCCGACACATAACTTTAACCCTAAGCTTAAGTTAGAAGTAAAATAATATTTTACCGTCTTTTGTAAAGGATTAAATGTCTGTAACTCTCGGTTATTATCCGACATACTTTAATCCCTAACTTAAGTAGAAGTAAAATTTTTGTTCTACGGTCTTTCCGCAGCTTGAGCATTAATGGGATTTGGGCATTCCGAATCCCAACATAAGGAACTGAGCTAGAAGAGAAGACATCCGTATCCAAAGCATACAATCCATTAGTGAGAATGTCAGTGAGAATAGTCCTTCTGGTGTGTTTGTCCTTAATGAAACAAGAGGTAGAAGTAAAATTCAACAAGAACATCATTATCTTGTGTTAACTGCTGAATACTAAGAAGTTTCTTAGTAATTAATGGAACATGAAGAACATAAGTTAAAACCAGGGGCTGACCAGATGTGGAAAGATTGGTAGAACCAATGTGAGAAATTTGCAAACCTGAACCATTACCCATATGCACCACATCAGTACCAGTATATGGTTGTGATGAGGAGAGGCAATTTAGATCTGGAGTCACATGTGTTGTAGCTCCAGAATCCAGAAACCAAGATTCATGAGGAGTAATAGAGGGTTCAACCACCAGAGCTTGATGAGGAGAAGATGAGACTTGAGAGGAATCACCAGAATATCGAATATCAAAGCGATAATAGCAATGAGATGCTTGATGACCCCATTTCAGACAGATCTGACACTGAGGTCTATCAGAAGAAACATTTCTGCCACGACCTCTACCACGAAATGATCGTCCTCTGTGATAATTATAGGTAGAGCGACCACGATTAGATTGAAAAGTGGAAGAAGAGACACCAGAAAAAGGTTTCTGAGAAGTAGAACCAGCATAGAGAGCAAGAGTCTCAGAACTGTTGGCAGAAATAGATGGAGAGGAAGAACTAGCAGTAGGAGGTATAAGATGCACTGGCTGAGAGGAAGATGTGATTCTAAGATTGGCAAGAAGCCTTGCTTCATGTGCAAGAAGAAGACTATGCAGTTCTTGCAGGGTAATAGGCTGATGACGTAGAGAAATGGCAGTAACAAAAGTTTCAAAGTCAGATCCAAGGCCTTGTAATGTAAACAAAACCATATCTTGCTCACTAACATTAGATCCAATGCTACGCAGACGATCAGCTAAAGACTGCATGTGCTGAAGAAATTGAGCACATGATAAAGATCCTTTCTTGGATGTCTGAAGAAGAAGTTTTAGCTCCAGCATCTTTGCCAGGGAATGAGATGTATGTGACTGCTGAAGAGTTTGCCAGAGTTGAAGAGAAGTGCTGCAGTTAATAACTTGAGCCAGAGTTGGAGGAGAGATGGATTGAAACAGCCATGCTAGGATTAGCTGATCCTGTTGATGCCATCGATCAAAATCAGGATTGGGTGAGATAATACCAGTAGAAGAGGAGATGGTAGCATTAGGCGGAGAACCAGATTCATCAACGTAGGCAATTAATCCATGACCTCGAAGAACAGGAAGAACTTGAGACTTCCAAATGAGATAGTTCTCAGGGCCAAGAATTGTATTGAGTTGGTGATTAAAATGAATCGGATGAACAGTATTAGTCGCCATGAGTGAAAGAAAAGGAAGAAAGAAAAAAAAAACTGAGCGTGTGCTCTTGTTATGGCTCTGATACCATGAAGATATACAGATATGAAGAAAGAATTTGAATCTTATTCATTCATTGATTATTCTCACTGTTACATTGTACATTGTACTATTTATAAACATCACATAGAATATTGCGTAACTAACTAACTAATCTTGAAACAACTTCTTATTTATCTCCATTATATAGTTTACTGGAATTGTCCAGTGTTTGATTTTCTTCACCTATAGGGAGACATTAGTCGTTAACTCCTTTTGCTGTGCGCCAATGCGCCCAGCCCATTAGCCAAATCCAAAGTGAACAATTTTCTGCTTGACTCTGAAACCATCTTAGAATTATTGAATCTGATTGTCCTCGGTTGTTGCGGCATATCTTTTTCTCTCATTTTCCTTCCCTGTTTCGTCGGAGGCATCATGGAAAGTTAGAATAAAATTGGGTTAAAAACTACGCGCCAGGTAGGGGTCGAACCTACGACCTTCTGCTTAGGAAACAGACGCTCTATCCACTGAGCTACAGGCGCCTTCACGTTCAACGTGCTTTAACAGTCATATTAGTACAAACGTAATTCTGTTCACTTCTCTTGTATTATATTAAATTGCTATATTTTTGTAAACCTCCATGATTCCATTAAAAATTTAAGAGTATTTATAATTATTTATATTATAGCAAGCATTTACTTATAATAAAATTAGTGTTGCTCACAATTATTTAAAGTAAGAGATCTCATACAACGGGTAGCTTTTAATTTGGTCTGTAGCAAAGAGAGGACATTCTTATCTTCAAAAGTAATCATTTAATCTTTTAGGGGGGGGGGGGGGATTTTCTGCACGCACTTTTTACACTAATGTGTACCGCCAAGTAGGAATAATCACACAGTCAGAAAAGTAGAGCATTTCTCATTCCAGCTGTTATTATATAAATCTATACTATTATATAAAGTATCTAAGAATTGGAGAGTCCATTTTTTATAATGGTATTTTTTTATTATATCCATTTTATCTCTCAATTAGACGGATAATATTTATTTTTGGTTGATCGAACATATGTGATCGCGTCTATTGATCCCCTCTTTCTCTCCATTTCTTTCCCATATATACTATTATTTTCATAATATATTTTTTTCATTTAGCAACCTTGTGCATATTTGGTAAGAAATTAATGGTGATAATATATGTTAGAATAATTTACTTTTCTTGCCATAAAAATCATAAATCATTAACTCATATTGTACAAAAATCTCATCCAAGATTAAATATAGTCTTTATTATAGGTTTTCTCTATAATTTGATGAATTTATAATTTAATATTAGATAAATGTGAATTATTTTATCTTATAATATTTTAATGTTTAAATAAAAGAATTTGCTGCAATGCGTGGATATATAGCTAGTTTGATAAATGAGCACATCAAACAAGTATTTCCAACTCAGCTACAAGGATCTCATCCACGTTTAGATATGCACCGGTTCATCCACGTTTAGATATGCACCAGTTCGGCTTGTGATTCTGGTGTGGATCACCTCTATGGGGTCGTCTTTTATTTGTTTCAATTGCGGGTGACCCCCAGCTCAGGGAGGTGTATTGTTATTGCTTAAACCCCAGATACCAATAAAGTCCAATAAGAAAATAAGGAGCATTTTCCTTGTTCAGAAGATCAACGCGTTGGCTGCAAATGAAACAAATTCAATCGAACTACTTATTATTTAAGTTTGATTTGAAATAGATAGGTAGTTTTAAATCAAAATGAGAATTTGAAATTTAATTCATAATAGTTTAAAATTGAGTTGAAAATTAAATATGTGGAGCTTGATATTAGAATGTATTTCTCTTCTACTAATGTTGCATCCTCCATTCTGCAATTTACATCTTACTATTAATTCATAGGCTTGAATTTTTCACCGTCCCAAATTATGCACATGTTAGAATCTTTTTGGAGGTTCGTAAACTTTACTCCAACTAATTGAAGGTATGTGTTATCGGATAGAACTATAATTCATCAACAGGGACTTAGAATTTAAATATTTTTTCAGATATCGAACGGTCCAAACATCATTAAGATTCAAACTTTATCAGTTCGTGAATCAGTTTCAATCAAACAATTTTGAGTTTGATCCATATCTAGTTTGAATCGAATTGGTTCGCTTTCAAATAGTTTCGAACTAAAATCGAACGAACTTATTATGAACTTTTTTCAAATCGAACACAAACGAACTACGAACTATAATTTTTCTTGTAGCCCTAATTGAGGGTTGACTAATATAAAAATATTTATATTATTGTCTGAAGTGTATGATTCAAATTTTATCATAACATATTCAAAATTTAAATTTATTATTCTCATATAATTCTTAATATAAAAATTTTAGGGGATAAAAAAATTTGAGGTGTTTAAAGTTTCTAAGTATTTATTTTGGATTTTTATAATGATGTATAAAAATTTAATACTTTATTATTATTTTAGAGTTATTTTTAAAAATCTATAAAATACATAGAAAACTCTAAATACTCCGATTTTTATATCCTAATATTTTTAATATAAAAAATTTAATGAGAATAATAAATTAAAATTTTAAATATGTTACGATAAAATTTAAGCCGTATATACTTCGAAATGAAATGTAAACGTTTTCATATTAATCAACCGATATCTCAATTTCTATTATATACATAGACGTTAAGCAGAGTTAAAAGCATCTTTATAGCTCTGATACATCTTTGATTGATCTGGAAGAGATACAAGGGGCAGTCCAAGCTTATGCGAATATATCTTAGTATTGACATTTTATTACAAATGTTATCTTTAGTTTCTGTTCATTGTATGTTATTAGAGTCTTGGGGTTTTGTGGGTTGATCTTATGGGGGTTGTTTAAAGATATTTGTATTGTGATTGTTTCTGTTTCGTGTTTTCGAAAAATAATGGAAACTAGCAGATTGTTATCTGCTTTATTCAAAGAAAAATATGTTCACAAGCTTATTAGCTAGACCATTTGTCGAAGCTGAAAATTGCATAGAGATGATTGACTGCGTCTAATTTGATATCTTGCCAATCTAGAATTTTTAAAAGGAAAACATTAATGCTCTGTGCTTGAAAGTTTGAGAACGGGCATGATGTATGGTTTCAGCAAGACATACATTTGACTGCTTGAGCAATAAATTTTGACTAAATTTGTGTGTTTTTGGACAGAATTTACATAAGTAACAAGACAAATTTTGAATGCATGTTTAATTGTTGTGACTTTTTTCCCGCACGATATAATACAGTCATAATGCACATAGCGCTGTAAACGAACCGAGTTGAATAGAGTCAGGTCAACTTTAAAATCGGCTCATTAACTTAACGAGCCGAAAATGTTGACTTGAAATTGACACCTTAACGAACCAAAAATATTAGCTGAATTGGTTTGTTAACAAGTTATTTAATAATTAATAATATTTTATTCAAATACTTTCTACCAAAATTTTAAAAAATAACGAAAATCAATGATAAAGTTATCATATTTCATACAATAATCTTATATAATTTATATAATACACTAAAAATCTACAATAAAATAATATAAATAATAAATATTAATAGTTGAACGAGTCTAATGAGCTCAGCGAGTTTAACGAGCTGACTCAAATCTAATTTAAACTCAGTTCATTAACGTAACGAGTTTAACGAGTGAGCCAAATTTGAGTTGACCCCAAATAATCCACGAGCTACGAGTTTTTCTGTCAGCTCGAATCAAATTTTAAGGTGTTTAAAGAACACTTGCATTTAGGCCCGCTCCGCACTATGGAACCACCTTTTAGCCCAGAGAACGGCCCAGTAGTGCGAACGGCCCAGTAGTGCGAACGGCCCAGGTATTGAATTAGGTTTGTTATTAGATTGGGCCTGCTCTTGATTTCACTTTCGGATCGCCTCGACACGTAGACGTAGTGCGCACTTGCGCATTTCGTCAGTTTCTTTTTTTACGCCACTAGCTGTCTAGCACACAGAAACAAACATAAATAGAAAGTACGAATATGCAGCAAAATGAACAAAAATGATACCAGTCTGGTTTCATCGGGAAAGCAAAAAGATAGTGGAATGAGATAAGGATTGGGGCAGTTGTGATCTTTTTGCTTTGCTGATGCACATACATATAACAATGCAACTGGACACTTGTACACTTGTATTTAAATTCAGCACCTCAGTATTTCACTAGGAAGAGTGTTTGCAAGCAAGCAACTAACACACAAATAAGATGGAAAGGGTCAATAAGAAGGTGGTGTTGGTTGCCATCGATGAGAGCGAAGATAGCCTCTACGCCTTGTCGTGGGCAATCGACCATCTCTTTCAGGTGCCGGTGCTGCTGCAATATCCTCATGAGGTGGCGGCCGGCACCAAATTGGTTGTTGTGCATGCATACCCACATGTGCACAGTTATATACATTCTGCTGGACCAGGTTCGAATTGTCTGTTCCTTTCAGTGATTGTTTATTTGCTTCATTCTGTGTCAGGTTTTCACGTATGCATTCAACTAAATTTATGTTTAATTTGATTTTTGAATTCAATTGTAGCTGTTTGTGCTACACCCTCTCTGGTGGAGTCAGTGAAGCAGGCACAAGAAGAGAACTCTAGGGAAGTCCTCAATAAGGCATTTCATGTCTGCTCTGAGAAGGGGGTAATTCCAACTTTATCTTCATCATTTGATCTACTAACTTAATATACGCTTCAGCAATTTTCTCTGTCTTGTTTCTGGCAACTCATTCAATTTATGACAATGTCTGAATATATGGCTAAAATGACTAGACTATTAAATAGGCCCTTAATTAGACCAAAATCAACCCAATTTTTATTTACCAAAGCGAAAAATTCTAAATTTAAGAACAAAAAATATAATCCTTATGATGATTGAGAGATTAATTAATTTGTTTAATGTATTTGTAAAAAAAAGTTTTGGTTCATATGTGATATGCTCCTATGCACCTTATGTAACCCATTAGCTTGCTGTGAAACTAGATAAGGGCAGAAACATTACTGGTAGAAGGAGATGCAAAGGAGATGATATGTCAAACTGCTGAGAAGCTGCATGCAAATGTGCTTGTTGTCGGTAGTCGTCGTCTTGGAGCAATCAAGAGGTAATTTTAAAAAAATTACTGTGATTGTAAATTTGTCGTTATAAATCTCTCAATTATAATTCTCAGTTGGGGGAACTAAGTGTTTGAATAAATTGCAATGCACCGTAAAAGAGAAGACAAATTGTGTATTAGCTTGTAATAATCTTTTTTTTTTCCTTTGATTTGAACTACAGGGCACTTTTGGGCAGCGTAAGCGATTACTGTGCACATCATGCTAGTTGTCCAGTGCTGATTGTGAAACCTCCCAAGCAAGGCACCAGATAATAAATGTTGTTGTGTCGAGTAAACAATGTCTGAACTGAGTTTGCTATTTTATACCATTCATCTTTGGTTTTTCCAATTTTCCTTCTACCTGTTTTTTCTTCTTGTATTTGCAAAGACTGTTATTTTCAGATTTCAGGCGCTAGACCTGTCAGAGTTTATCGAATTATGAAATAATGACTGAATGGTAAAAAAGTAGGTATGCACTATTAAACTATTTTGTTTCCCTTTTACGTGGGTGCCACTTTGGACCCTAGTCAGATGAGAATACTTAATTTTTCCCAATTGAATACATGTCTATGTAATTCGTTATTGAGGAAAGGGTTTGAATAGCATCTAAGAAAGCATTTGGAGCTTGTAAGTATCAAATCAGTGAAGATAAAAAGTACCAATTGAACTTGGTATCAATTGGTTTATTCGTGGCCAATACATTAATGGAACTTTCAATCAATTAGTTTTTCTTAACATTACTAATTAATGATTTGAGCTTATAGTCTTACAAGTTACAAATAGGAGTACACAAAATATTCATAGTTCGTAGCTCGCTCGTGTTCGACTCGACTGCAACTCATCATCAGCTCATCTGTTATCAGTTCGAGCTGCTAACGAGACGAGCTAAGTAGCTCGTCAACTTTCCGAGACGAGTTCGAGTTTTGTACAACTCAACTCGTCAGCTCGTTGGTTAAAAAAAATAGTCAGAAGTGAAAATTGATAGAGAGAAGACTAGTAAAGCCAACTCACCTACGGAAATATACACTTTGACTCATTGGAATCTGTACATAGATTAATGAGCTTTTTCTTTTATTTATTATATTATATTTATTTTGAAATAGCCGTTGTCTAGTCCTCTGCAATAAAATCGCCTAACCTCTATGCAGTCACTTCTTCAGTCATAACCCCGATCAAATTTGTTTTCTATTTGATAAAGATACATAATATAATATATTATACATTAATACATACTCTCTTAAAGAACTAAAAAAACTAAAGTTTGCTCCTCTTTCGTAAAGGTAACTAACCTCTAAGCAGCTCGTCAACCATTTACAGGCATTATAACTGAAGATGCTCCAGCCTTCTCCGTTCTTCTTTCTCTTTCTTCTCTTTTTTCTCGTCGCTTGACATTGGTTCAATAGTTGTTTTCGGTCGAAGGAACTGAAGTCTCACTGCTCTTGAATCGGTGAGCCAGCTCGTAGTAACTAGACTTAGAACGAGACAAACTTGAGTTATTGATTTTAGCTCGTGAGCGGATGCCATGATGAGCTGGCTCGACTCGTTAATATCACGAGACGAGTTTGAGTTTGACTCAGTTCATTCGAGATCGTCTCGTTGGCGCCCCTAGTTACAAAGCACTCTTACAAATAATCTTGGAATATTTTATAATGACTTATTCACTGATAGTCCCTCAAAATTATTCTAATATAATAAATGATAAAAATACAAATATCTCAATACTTCCCCTTAAAATAATCGAAAAATATCCATTAAGTCCATATAATCACAAAATACAGCCAGATCTAATGAGTTAAGTCTCTTAGTGAGGTAGTCTAGTGCTTGCTCTTCAGTAATAACATGATTTATTTTATTTACAGGAAAGAAAAGAATATACAACATCTTGATCATAATTATTGAATTAGTATAAGTCACGATACTCTTATCAACAACTAGTCGGGTTGTACCATCGATTGTCTAAATACTTTCTAAAATTGTTGGATAAATATAGGAAGAAGACTCTCTAATAGCATATGTCACATAATGTTTTCATAACTTGTTGTTCTCTACTTCCTCTCCTACAACTTCAATAAAATGAACTCCTTATTCAAAATCACACACATCATTTTCTTCACCCTCGCTAAATCATAAAGAATTCAAGTAAAACCATACAGATCACATGGGACTTCATTCTCATCTTGACCTAATTTTGATTCACCTCTCACAAAATTATTATCATCTCCAATCTTTTTTCTCTATTCTTTCGAATCAAATTCTCTTCCTTCTTCCTCGAGACGCGATCTTACAACCTCAAGATATAGATTCTCCTCATCGCCAATTATTTTTCTTTTCTTGACCCAACCTTAATTCATTCAATCATTCAAGACCGAGATTTAAACTCAATCAACCCTCCAATGGGTAACGTAGGGTATAAGCCCCCACGCGGAGCTAATCAATAAAAAAAGATCAAACTCCAGGTGAAAAGATAATGATTTTATCGTATTTGTATCCGTCATAATTTTTTGAATACAGATTCAAATATGAATAGTACGGATACAGATACAAATCGGATATTCGATGGATATTCGAATACGGATCGGATATCGGACGGATACAAATACAAATATGAATATATTTTAGATATTAAATAAAAATATTATTTATATTATTGGAAAATAAGTGTATACTATTTTTTAAAGAATCATTAATTATAAAAATTAAATACTAATTATTATTAATAGTTCAAATGTATCAATGAATTAAAAAAATGATACATTAATATAAATTAGATATAAAATAAATTAAATTTATAATGTACACTAAAAATTTAATTAAAAAATATATAATAGAAATATTTCGGATACTTATTCAGATAATATCGGATCGAATAACTTTGGATAGTGTCGGATATTAATAAATAATAGATAAATTGTCGGATATGAATAGATAATAGTTAAACCGTATCCTCATTTGTAAAAAAAAAAAAAATTGAATACCAATATAAATATGAATATAAATACGAATCAGATAATTTTTACTAATCACGTATAAAATCAGATATTATAAAATTCATTAACACCGCTAAACTATCCTCTCTTTTTTTTTCCTTTTGTTTCTCAAATCCACGCGACTTGGTCTTTCTAGCTCTCATATCAAATTAGATGTTCTGAAAAACTTAATTTTATTGATTAATGATTTGGTTTTATATAGTCTTACAAATAACTTCCAAATCATTTCATAATGATCTCAAAATTATTCTAACACAATAAACGATAAAGATACAAATATCACATCACAATCCACTCAATAAATTAGTTTATTCGTGGCTAATCCATAAGAAAAGAAAATGTTCTCTAGATTTAATGAGATGGATGTGTCGCAACACCTTCAGGTATGTCGTGAGTTTGAAATTCAGATAGAGTACTTATGAACATTGAGATCTTTGACTCTTATTTTTCCAATCAAAAGAAGATTTAATGGGATGGTTGTGTCGCATGTCCAAAGCCAAAGGGGAAGAGGGGGTCATAGTGCGGGTCGCCAACATTCATTGGCAGCTGATTGACAGACTTAAACCATGTCCTCGAAAGTTTGCCAGTGAATCCATAGTCCCCAAATAGCACATCAGCCACTCCTTTTCCTTCCGTGCCAGGAAGCCATGCAGCTACAAATGCATCGATTTTGTTGATGTATGGTTCAATAACAAGGGGACGTCCAGAGATGAGCACCACTATACACTTTACATTGCTACAAACGGTGTCAATCACACTAGGACCAGGAGCAGGAATGGTGAGGTTGAGATTGTCACCTTCTGTCTCAGCATACGGTTTTTCTCCAACCACCACAATGGCATAGGAGAAACCACCTTTCTGGACAAAGTCAGAGCTTGGTTGTTGTGAGTAAACCACTTGTGCACTTCCATCTACGGTAGATTTTATTCCATCAAGTATGGTTGTTCCTGTGAATAAATGCAAGTGCATGATAGAAATTAGCTAAAGGAATATGACTTCTCAATTAAAAGGAATGTGTCATGAAAATTACCAGCTGTTATGTCATTCCCTCCCTGCCCCTGCCATGTGATAGTCCAGCCACCGCACTGGTAACCCAAATTATCGGCATGGCTCCCGGCAACCAAAATCTTGCCACACTTCTTAGGGAGGGGCAATAATGGTTTTTCTCCATATTTACCGTTCTTTAACAACACAAGTGATTTCCTTACAGCTTCCCTGGCCAAATCACGATGTTCCTGACAGAAATTACCAATTATGTTGTTAACTGTTATCTAAATGTATTTCCAGCAAGTAGACTAGAGATTATTTTACGAATTGATAAAGAGTGCTGAGTGCATGGTAAGAGAGACCTGCTTGCCAAGCTCGCCAGCTAAGCTAGGATCTGGGAAGGGGTTCTCAAAAAGGCCCATGGTGAATTTGACCCTGAGTATTCTACTCACTGCATCATCAATTCGGCTAATTGGAATGGTATTATCATGGACCAAGCTAGTCAAATTTCCGATGAAATCCGTGTAATTGAAGGGAATCATTACCTGTATCATAATAACAAATATACCATAAGATGGTTGTCTACTGATATGATATAATCTTCTTTTTCTTGCGTGAGCTTATGGAAATATTGATATAATTAAAAATATCTAGATGTTCATTTATTCATTTGTTACAACTTACAAGAGTACAGACACAGAAAGCTTCCAACCAATTCATGCCCAAACTAGCAAGAGGGTTTAGCAATGGTTGGCTTGTACTTGGATTATTCTCTCCAGTAAATAGTACCAGTATTCTTTAGTCTTTTTTTTTTTTTACTTTTTAGGCCTCTTAACACTGGATGGAAGTTTTTGAGATTTTTATTTTAGTAGAAGCGCGTGGGGATTCATCCATTACCATTTCCCCCAAAAAAAAGAGAAAAGAATGATCTCAGTCAATTAAAAAAAAGGGCAGGAAACTGAAGAACTGCATTGGTGCGGAGATCTTAGCTACTAACCATGTCGATGCCAGCAAGAACTCCAAGCTTTATAGACAAGTGGTAGTTTGAACCTGCAGGGCTGGTGATTCTGTCAAGCCCTTGCCAATCTGATATGATGAAACCCTATTACAGAAGCATGCAGGACATTAGAAGAGAGTAAGAAAGAAAAATTCATACATCAATTATTTGTATAGATGGTAAGCTGATTGATCAATTAAATGATTAATATTTTTAGCTACAGGAAAGGTGCAAACCTTGAACTTCAGTTTGTTCTTGAGGAAATCAGTAACTAAGAAATGGTTAGCATGCATTTTGACCCCGTTCCAGCTTGAATAAGAAACCATGATTGTGGATACACTCTCGATGACAGCATTATAGTATGGAGGCATGTGGATGCGGAGCAGCCCCCGGAAATCTATGATCGTATTGTTCTCATTAATTCCCAAATATGTACCACCATCTCCTACATAGTGCTTTGCACATGCCGCTACATTTCTCCTGTTTATTTATCAAGTATGGATTGATTTATTATTGTGTGACAATTTCAAGAATGTGACAATTTCAAGAAGCATGGTAATAATGTTTCATTCAGGAATTTCGACATTATCCTAGCTTAATGATAATTTGTAATTATTTGTGTGGTGCATGTATATCTATGTATCTGGTGATTATTTATCAATTTCAGTATTATTTCTTATGTTTTTACTCTTTTTCCAATTAAAATAGGAGTGAAAGCCCTGCAATGAAAATTCAATAAGAAAAAGAAAATAAATAAAACTATCGCTATGCAAATTGAAGTAAGAGCAGCACTGGACTTACGTTCCTGCAACAAATGGTTTTCCTTTAGAACTGGGCGGGGCTTGACCTTGAAACCCAGGGATTATTTTTGTCATCATTTGGACCACCTTTGGGTCTTCACTGAAGCTCTCATAGCACCTACCCCATCTGGGATCTCTACACACCTAAACATCAGACCCAACTATTTAATATTCAAAGCACAGATGCTTTTACAATGTTTAAATCTACAGTCTAATTAAATAAATTTTCTTACTGCCACACATGGAGCAAAGATGTAGGGAATGCCTGTAGCTCTGACTTCAAGGGCAACTGCTGCACCAACTTTTCTAGCTAGTTCTGGGTCCCTGCATATATGCATATGTCAGTCACCTAATTAAGTTAAAATGTATTAATTAGCATGCTGTATTTTCTTTCTTTGGGAGCCACTTAATCAGTTAGCAAGACCTTATACAAACCGCCTTTGTTCAATTGAAAAGTCCCATAGATCAACAACTCTTGGGTTATGTTCGTAATAACCTGGAAATGCCAAATATGTTCTATTTTAATGGGTAGTGGGCCAGTTCTGGTTCAATTATATCAGATCTGATATCAGCAATCTTATTTATTTTTAACTCATTTTAAAATTATTTATATCAGTTGGTTGGGCATCCAGTTGATTATTTAAAGTAGGTGATAGCACAGCTCAGTCCAAAGGATTCGGTGGAAGGTGCTTCACTGCTTCTATTATACTGCAAGTTTTTTCTTAATTAGTTTTTACAAAGTTATCCTATTGCTTTCAGGCCCACTATGGTTGTTGAAACACTCTACAAATTTGTCATTTAGATAGCTTCCTTCATTTGAAAAAGAGTTAAATTATGGGAAACCCAGGATTGTAACTTATGAGATACTTCTATTTATTGCCAAAAAATGGGATGTATGGTGCTTCTGGATAAGGCATATGCCAATCCTTTTCCACCATTTTGAATATGAATTTTGTAACATAATCTTACATTTTGGCCTTAGAACAGAGAATTTCTCATAACTTGTAATTTAGAACAAAAGAAATCAGGGGAAAAAATGATTTACCTGGTGGCACCGAGGCCAATGTTGTGTGGGAAGATGGTGGCTTTATAGACATTGTTGTGACCATGCACAGCATCAATGCCATAAATCATGGGAATTCCAAGACGGGTCGAAAGCGCCGCCTTTTGCATATCTGTCACCATGCTCGCCCATTCCTGCACAGTTGCCTGAGCTTTCGGCACACTCCCTCCCCCACTCAGCACACTCCCTGAACCACATATTAACAACTAATTGTTCATATACATTTTGTCAATCCAATCAAGTAATGCAGTCAAAAGTGCATACCAATGTAGTCATTTTTTATGACATCAGGAGTTGCAACGGATCTCTCAATTTGGGACATCTGTCCAATCTTCTCAGCAAGGGTCATGCGGCTTAATAGATCATTAATTCGAACATTTAGAGGTTGTTTTGGATCTTTGTACTTGGGATATCCAGTGCCTTGTACTTCCATTGAGCTCAGCATCAAGCAGCAGTATGACAGGAAAAGAATGCATCTCCATATGTTCCCCATTGCAACTAATTATCTCTGTTCTCTTTTCTCAATGGAAGAAAGTTGATTTCTCCAGAAGGGCTAGATACTCATGGGTTATATCCTGGAAAGAAAAGATTAATATCGTATGCCATTGCTCGAATATGTGAAGAAAAGAATCTCTTATATTTCTTTTACCTATTCAAAAGAGTAGTGATGTCTAACTAATATATGCAGCATTTTCTAAAGTAATACTGATAACAAAAGGGCAGATTTATTTAAGAGTAAATGCGAAAAAGAAAAAGGAAAAGAGAAAACAAAGATGCCAGAAGTTAAAAAGAAAAAAGAAAATCAAGAATGACTTACAGTACGAATGAGTGGGTGTGACAATGAAGAATGCTAGCTAATAGGTATTAGCAGAATGATGACATTTGTGGGGAACAAGAGAAAAAGGGTTGGGAGAGGGAAGCACTGAGCAGTGAGCACTGATGGAAAATGAAATGAAGAGAGCATCGACCTATATAGACCGCTGCACTAGACCAGTGGGGAGTATCACGCTCGTTTCAATGATTGGATTTGGGTTTTACTAGAGTGTTAAAATAACCCGTCCGGGTCAGACCCGACCCGTGGCCGCGACCCGATCCGTGTTCAAACCCATCAGACCCGTGACCCGTTAGAACCGGCGGGTCTAGCACGGACGCGGGCAAAAAAATTTGAAAACAAATCGTGTTAGACCCGACTCGTTTTGGACCCGTCTCGGAAAACCCGTGCAAACCCGACCCAATACCCAGTAACCCGGAAAATTAAAAAAAATGCGGAAAAATACGGAAAAATTATTTTTTTTTAAATATATTATAGTTATATATTTTTAATATTCTTAATAATTATTTTTTAATTTTTCAGATTTTTTTAGAATTTATTTGAATTTTATTGGTTTATTTTTGAATTTTGAAAAAAAAAACCCCGCCGACCCGTCCCGTTTCGACCTGACCCGCCCCACCCTTGAACTCGACCCAACGGATCTAGGACATGTCGCGGCCAAACCCCCCAAAATGAACCCGTCCCGTGAAAACCCGTTGACTCATCCCGCCAAAATCCGTCGACCCGTGCAAACTCGTCCCGCCCAGCCTCGACCCGTCCCGTTTTTAATACACTTAAGTTTTACATACATTCATCTCCCCGGACTTTTTCGTTGGGAGACCACATTTTGGATAAGCCCACAAAGATCAAAAAGAATAAAACAAAAGATTATATATTGTATAAAAGGATGAAGTATTTCACAAAAAAAAAAAAAAAAGAGTTGGGGGTCGAGATAGGGGTGACAATTATCGGTCCGACCCGACGGGTTAATCCGACTCGAACCCAATTTGACCTGACATGATCCGAAAATAAATGGGTCGGATATGAATTTAATTTTTTTTATCTGAATTGGGTCGAATCGGGTTCAGGTCAACCCAACCCGACCTGATTAATTATATTTTTTAAAGTAATTTATGATTTAGTACTAATTAAAACTTAAATATACACTATATATATACTAATTAAGATTAATTAAAAGTTAATATTTAATTATTTAAAATGATATAAAATAATTAATAAATATTTAATTATTTTACACGGGTCGGGTCGGGTCGATCCCTGACCTGATCGGATCGGATATAGATTAAGATTTTTTGACCTGAATTTAATCGGGTCAGTTCAGATCAAATCAAAAAAAAATAATATGATCCAATCCGAATCCGATTCAACCCATTTACACCTCTAGTCGGGACAGAATCGAAGTAACTATTATTATACCAATGGATTCACATGAGCAATCATACTTTTTTTTATGGCAGAAGCACTATAAATGTGGTTGTGTCTATGGTAGAGCATTAAAAATTTAAAATCTACACCATCTAAATTAAATCTAACTCCATATAAATTATAACAGCCAATGACAGTCAAAAAATTATAACTGCGAATTGAAATCCTTATACGAATAGGGGTGTCAATGGAATTTGGATCGGATTATATAAGATTTTTTATTAAATGTGGATTTAAGAAAACTTTATAAGATTTATATACAGACTAATATTCAATTAAAATTTAAGGATCTAAATATGAATTATGGATATTGGATCAGATTTCAATCATATTTCATATTTTATATTTAAATATTTAAAATAATAAAATACATAGTTAATATCAATAAAGTGTATAAAAAATTATTATTAAGTATAACTTAATTATAAAATTACTAATTTAACTAGTTTACAGGACATTAAAAAAATAATGCAATCCAATTATTATTTTGACTAATTTAATTCTTGCAATTAAAGTTATAAATTTTGGTACAGAAAAAATATTATCATATTTTTCTCACTTTGAAAACTTCGAAAATTAACTTTTTTTTACCATATTTATAACGGATTCGGATCATGCAAGATCCAAATGCAAATTCAAAAAGTAAAGTGGATCATTTTTCAAAATTCATATGCTAATCCGATCAATTGTTAGATATTTTTTTAGATTCATATGCGGATTTAGATTGGATTTTTGGATTTTAGATTTTGAATACCCCTAAATTACAAACATTGCAATATGATTGTTAATGAAGGAGATATATTGATAAGGTTTATCATATGTTGTTACTCGAATTAAATGAGTTTTTATTCACATTAATGATATTATTATGTAATTTATTATGTACTTATTTTTATTATTCAATTCAAATATCATTAATCTAGTAACAAATTATTTGAATACAAAAGTATTATGTAACAAAATCATTAACAAAAAAATAGCTCATTTAATCTAATAACTAGGTTCAGTATGAATGATGATATCAGTATATAAAGTTTCATGTAAAATATATAATATAAATTTATAATATATATAGTACAGTGATGAGTGCTAGAGAAGTTGAAGACGGGAAGGATAAAGGAATTCACATAGGAACTTCACGTGTAAGGACAGTCTCGACAAATTCTGTGCTGAGTACTCCCTAGGAGTGTTAATTATTTATCCGGGTTAACCGATCCGATTTGAATCTGATCCGATCCAATATTATTTGAAAATAAATAAGTCGGATATGAGTTTATTTTTTTTTATCCGAATCAGGTCTGGTCGGGTTCGGATCAACCCGACCCGATTAATTATATTTTTTAAAGTAATTTTATGATTTAGTACTAATTAAAACTTAAATATACACTAATTATACACTAATTAAGATTAATTATAAATTAATTAATATTTTATTATTTAAAATTATATAAAAATAATTAATTAATATTTAATTATTTTACACGGATCGGGTCGGGTATGGGTCAAAATTTTTTGACCCGAATTTAATCAGGTCATGTTCAAATCAGGTCAAGAAAAATAATAAATAATATAACCCAATCTGATCCGATCCGAATCTGATCCGGTCCGAATCTGATCCGATCCAACATTATTTGAAGATAAATGGGTCGGATATGAGTTTAATTTTTTTTTATCCGAATCAAGTCTGGTCGGGTTCGGATCAATCCGACCCGATTAATTATATTTTTTGAAGTAATTTTATAATTTAGTACTAATTAAAGCTTAAATATACACTAATTATATAGTAATTAAGATTAATTATAAATTAATTAATATTTTATTATTTAAAATTATATAAAAATAATTAATAAATATTTAATTATTTTACACGAATCGGGTCGGGTATGGGTCAAAAAATTTTGACCCGAATTTAATCGGGTCAGGTTCAGATCAGGTCAAAAAAATAATAAATAATATAACCCGACCCGACCCGACCCATTGACACACCTAGTACTCCCCTACTATGTATGCATGCTTTACATGGTAAAGCCACCCAATATAATGTTTTCATTTGGATTAACTTTCATACATATACCAACAATTAATTACTAATGCCAAGTCAACACAATTTTTCATTATTTTCATTAAATACATTCTTATTACAGAATTATTAAATTTGTTAACTATTCATTATGACATCATTTATTTATACAACTAGCAAATTATAGTTGTATGTTTCTCCATAAAACTTTTGAAAATTAAACAACATGAATAAATCATTTAGTCAACACGGACTTATTTGCTTAAACAACTTAAAATAATCAAGAATTATTGCAAAAAAAAATATTGAGTGAACAATAAATTTCCTTGGTAATTGTATGTCTCATTAATTTATTCAATATACCTTTTTGAACCACTTTGTTGATTTGTTTTGTCACAAATTGATTTTTTTTTCTGCGGCCCAATATCACTACGAAATTTCAGTTAAATATTTTAAAAACTTTTTCACTTTTTGACGATGATCGCCATCAAATATATATGTCGTTCATGATATTAGTTACTGGGATTTGAGATATCAAACTTTATTTTGTTTATATTATAAAAAAATAGTTAAATTCTAACAGATCTTACAAATTGAATACATAATGAGATAATTGAGCATTAACGAACACAAAATAAAAAAAAAATATATATATATATATATCATATAAGAACACATCTTAATTCATCCCCCGAAAGTACAAATTAATCCATATTTCTTGCTTTAACCTAGATATATATGCAGTTTATAGTTTATAATACATTTACATCTACTAAAATTTTAGTAAACAATCCATATTGGCGTGTTATACGTTTACATATATCTAATAATGAAAGATCAATTTGTCTATTAGAAACGAAGATTTCATCATCAATGCATTAGATTCCTTCTAAATAAAAAGTGCATTGAATGAGTAACAATAGGAAATAATGACGACTTATCATCAGCAATTAATTGTGATTTATGAGAAGGTTAATTCAAGTGAAAACTTTTCATTAGTAGGTCTTACCATGTGCTATGTAGTCATGCTTACATGGTAGGGGAGGTCCAACTGTACAATTTACCGTTTGGATGAGGACTTCAGACAGAGACGTGTTGCTTGCTCAAAAACGTGTTTTTTCGAATTAAAGATGTGACGGTCTGAATTGAAAAGACTGTCCACTGCACAACGTAAATGTACTACAGAAGATTCGAAGAAAACATGCATTTTTTATTTTATTTTGTTAGATGTAGTAAAAATACTTTATGCACTTTAAAGTATACGTTTTAAAAGTATCAAATGAAAGTGAGTTAATATGACATAAAGTAAAAACAGTTTCATAGATGTTTTAAAATTAAGTCATCAATTTTTTTAATACTTTTTGCATAAACTATTTTATCCATTTATTTTACTATTATAAAACACCATTATTTTAAGATAATTTATTTATTTTTTACTCCGTTCTAACTTTTCTACTTTTGTCAAATGAGAGATAAATTGAAGCAGAACTGTAGAATAGAAAGCACTAATATAGAAAAATAAAATAATTATAGTATTAAATGATGGGATCATCCGATTATGGGAAGTAAAGATTGAGACGCAACGCAAGATTGAATAGCTAGCGTGGAGTGTTGTAATTAATTATATACTGTGTACCCGTGTGTTGCAGCGAATTTTTTTATTTAGATATAAAAAAATATCACATGATAATATTTACGTCATTTTAATATGAAAAAGTTCAATAAATGCACGATCAATTATAGATGCTATATCAGATATAATCTCGCATGATTTCTCTCAATTTTTAATTTTCTTCCTTCTATATGACAAAGAAATGGAGAGGAATATAAAATAATGGACGCTATCGTGTTCGTCTAATTAGTCAAAATTAATGTAAATCATTAGTTGAAAGATATTTTAGGATATACAAAATTTGAAGAAAATGATAAAAAATGGATCCGTCTAATTCTTAGCTATTTATATAGTAGTATAGATATAAATAATCTCAAGGTTTGCAATAGATTGTAATCTAGACAAAATAGGAAATTAATAACTGCTAATTAGCCAAGCGCAGCCTATATATAGGCATGTAGCACCACTGTAAATAACTAGCTATATATCTGTGTGTTGCAGCAGACTCTTTTATTTAAACATTAAAATATTATAAGATAAAAAATTCACATTTATTTAATATTAAATTATAAATTCACCAAATTATAGAGAAAACCTATAATAAAGACTATATTTAATTTTTGATGAGATTTTTGCACAATATGAGTTAATATTTCATTATTTTTATGACAAGAAAAGTAAATTATTCTAACATATATTATCACCATTAATTTCTTACCAAATATGCACAAGGTTGCTAAATAAAAATAATAATATTATGGAAATAATAGTATATAAGGGAAAGAAATGGAGAGAATGAGGGGATCAATGGACGTGATCACATACGTTCGATCAACCAAAAATAAATTTTATCCGTCTAATTGAGGGATAAAATGGGTATAATAAAAAATTATCATGATAAAAAATGGACCCTCCAATTCTTAGATGCTTTATATAATAGTATAGATATGATAAAGATGAGCAAAGCAACAAGAACACCATTGATCTACTCGCACGTTGCAGTGAATTTTTTTATTTAGATATAGAAAAATATTACATGATAATATGTACGTCATTCTAATATGAAAAAAATCAATAAATGTAAGATCAATTATATATACTATATCAGATATAATCTCGCATCGTGTTCGTCTGATTAGTCAAAATTAGTGTAAATCATTAGATGAGGAATATTGTTGGGATTTAAAAAATTTGAAAGAAATGATAAAAAAATAAATCTATCCAAATTTTAATTGCTTTATATAATAGTATACATACATCTTGCTCTTATTAAGCACTTTGACTAAGCAGATTTTTAAAAAAAAATTATATATACTGTGCTGACAGAGTGAGCGTTAAGTACCACTGTATCAGCCATGTACATCAATGTTCGCTATATTCCATTGTATATATTTTTTTAAACCAAAAAGATAAGGTCAAGGCCCCCAACACTGTTCACTATATTCCATTATATTATTGTTAGGTAATAGTATATCATATAGTTTTCTTCTCTTTTCTGATAGTTATAGTATGTACATAATACTGTTCAATATATTCCATTATATTGTTAGGTAACAGTATAGTGTGGCTAGGGATCCCTTGAAAATGGGTTATTTTGTTCATTTTGACAATGGACTTCTAAATAAATTGTAAAAAAATCAAATAGAGAAAAAATATAGATGTGTTCTTTTTCTTATAGATTGATAGTATTTTAAATTTCATGTAATTTTATTATCGTCTGATAGTACATCAAAGACAGTTAAATTAAAACTGTTACAATTATATAAAATTTTGATAGTATTTGACGAACTATCAAACAATAATAAAATTATATGAAATTTGAAACACTATTAAAAGAGCATATCTATTAACTTTTTTCTATTTTTAAGATTTATTTTAGTATTTGTTTAGAAGTTCATTATTAAGATTGTCAAAATAACCAATTGTCAAGTAATCCCTCCTCAATAATATATCATATAGTTTTTGTGTCTTTTTTTATAGTATATTATATTAGTGGGGATCACTTGACAATGGATTATTTTGACAATCTTGACAATGGACTCTTAAATAGATATTAAAGTATCTTAAAAATAGAAAAAACTTATAGATATATTTTTTTACTTATAGATTGATAATGTTTTAAATTTCATATAATTTCATTATTGTTTGATAGTCCATCAAAGACCATCAAAATTTTATATAATTTCCAACGTTTATAATTTAACGGTATTTGATGAACTATCAAACGATAATGAAATTGTATAAAATTTAAAACACTATCAATCTACAAGTAAAAAAACATATCTATAAACTCTTATCTATTTTTTTAGATTTTTTATAATTATTTAAATGTTCATTGTCAAATTTATCAAAATAATCCATTGTATCCCCACTCATATTATATTGTTAGATTATAGTTTGTACATTATACTGTTCAATGTATTGCATTATAAATTATAATGTTAGGTTATGATTATCCTCTTTTGCCACACATGTGAGATGTGACTGATGTGAGATCCGGTTTGCAGGGAAAGGAATTGGCTCTCATCCAAAAGCATTTATTGCTTTTGAATTTTCTTTGCACGTTATTAGAACTCACAGTACTATTTTATTTTTATATTTATGGTCCTCTCTCCCTTCTTTTCAGAAAAATGGCCTTTAGGCAGATAAGTTCGATGTATATCCGCCATTCGATTCGATTCTTTATATATATATATATATATATATATATTAGGGGTGTCAATGGTCGGGTTGGGTTCAGATCGGGTCGGATAATATTATTTTATTATTATTTTTATCCGGCTTTTAACCCAATCCGATCGGGTCACGGGTCGACCCAATCTGATCCGTGTAAAATAATTAAATATTTATTAATTATTTTTATATAATTTTAAGTAATTAAGTATTAATTAATTTATAATTAATCTTAATTAGTATATAATTAGTGTAGATTTAAGTTTTAATTAGTACTAAATCATAAAATTACTTCAAAATTCATAATTAATCGGGTTGGGTCGGGTTGACCCGAACCCGACCCGATCTGATTGGGGTCAAAAAAATTAAACCCAAACCCGACCCATTTATCTTCGGGTCATGTCGGGTCGGGTTCGGGTCAGGTCGGGTCGATAATTGACACCCCTAATATATATATATATAGAGAGAGAGAGTTTGGTTACGGTGCTACGCATAGCACGGATGGTCCGTGTACTACGGACCGTTTTTTCATCTTTAAAGTTTAAATAGTCGATCCAACTGGTCAAAATTTTTTCATATGAAAATCTAGTTGATGATGAAATTTTATATTTTTTAGAATTTTTTTATTATTTTTAAGATAGATAGAAAATCACTTGATTTAATTATTATGAGTCATTCAAAAGGAGTATTTTTTAGCTATCTTAAAAAATAGTAAAAAAATTATAAAAAATATAAATTTTGATCTCCAATTAGATTTTCATATGAAAAATATTTTGACCGGTTGGATCGATCATTTAAACTTTGAAGACGGAGAAACGGTCTGTAGCACACAGGCCATCCGTGCTACGCGTAGCACCGTAGCCAAACTATATATATATATATATATAAGTTAAGCTCACAGAAGACCTTAACTCAAAAAGTACATCAAATTATCTCCAAATTTTAATTTATCATCCTCATTAAATTCTTTATATGAAAATCTTGTGGGATGCAAAAATTTGGAGTATTTTGAGATTTTTAAGTCATCGTTTTTAATTTTTTAAAATGATGTTCAAGTATTGAATATATTATTATTATTTTAGAGTTGATTTTCAAAAATTAAAAACCATAATTTAAAAAACTCAAAACACTAAATTTTCTATCCCTCAAGATTTTCATATACTGAATTTAATGAGCATGATAAATTAAACTTTGGAGATGATTTGATATATTTTTTGAGCTTAAGTTCACGATATCTTTACTCTCTCTCTATATATATATAGAGAGAAAGAGTAAGACTAGCATGCTCCTAGGAGCACGGAGCCCATTCGTGATTCTAACTCAAAAAATATATCAAATAATCTCCAAACTTTGATTTATCACTCTCATTAAATTCTTCATATTGAAATCTAGTGTGGTTTAAAAATTTGAGGTGTTTTGAGTTTTCTAAGTTACTCTTTTTAATTTTTGAAAATAATACACAAACATTAAATATTTTATTATTATTTTTAGAGTTGATTTTTAAAAATTAAAAAGAGTGACTTAGAAAACTCAAAACACCCAAAATTTTTGTATCCTATAAGATTTCAATATGAAGAATTTAATGAGAGTGATAAATCAAAATTTAAAAATCATTTAATATACTTTTTGAGCTAGAATCATGGAGGGGCTCCGTGCTCCTTGGAGCATATTAGTTTTATTATATATATATATATATGTACTAATGTGATTTATAAAGCACAAAATATTTCGTACTTTATGCTTATATCTTATATTTTAAAATTCAAATGGACGATCCAAACCGTTAAATATGATCTTCATATCAAAATTTTCTCGATGATCAAATTTATATTTTTAATTTTTTTTTATTATTTATTTAAAATGATAGAAAATCGTTGATATTGAATAGTTGAGATGACGTCAGATCAATAAATTTTATAGCTCTTCAAAAAAATAGTAAAAAAATTTCAAAAAAGAAGACTCGGTGGCTCAACCAAACAGACACATTTGCGCTCATTCAAGTTTATTGTTTTTATCACTTTCGACCTCGAACACTTTAAATATTGCAAAATGAGTTTTTATAAAAATATTAAAATATAATTTTGAGTATTCCGAATTAATATTTCCAACATTTTCTGCATAATGCGTTCTGCATTTTTGCTGCACTAAAATTTCGAATAAAATAATCGTTTATTGAGGTGAGGAAACAAAGGCCGTGATTTACTGTGAAAAAAGAAATGCGGAGATAGCTGTAAGCGGAAGCCAGCTGTAGAGTTCACCTCTGGAAAGTGGGAAATGCATATTTTTTTCAAGGAGAGAGAGAAATGCATGTTCTAAAAGTTTGTTATTTAATTTAATTTTTTATTATAGGTACCGTATACCGAAATTTTAATTTATAAAATATAAATTTCAAAATAAAAAAATATTCGTAGTTTACATTGACCTCAATTGAAAAAAAAAAGTCTAGAATTTGTGTTAATGAAGTAGGCTATAATTTTATTAAAATTAATTTAGCATAATGCTATCTACGTAATGGTTTTGGAGATAATGGAAATCCTAGATAATTAACAGGAAAATCAATGATTTTACACTCGAGAAGAGAAGTCCATTGAGTTGTGCTTGAAGCATCTGAGTTTACTATGACCAAATCTAATTTATCCATGTTTAAAGTTAGTCTTGTAACCCTTTGGAAAACCAATAAAAGGAATTTAAATATTTGAAATGTCTAATGGAAGGTTCAAATAAAAATAGTGAAATATGATCCTGAAGTGGGGGGATCCTAGACATCATAATAAGAATTTGTTTTTTCATCCATACTGGAAGTATATCAAAGGCTAGGATAAAAATATAAGGTGACAAAAGATCTCTCTAACTTCTCTTGGAAGGATGATTTTTTTTTTCCCAATCTGACCATTAACCATTACTTCAGATTAACCTTGCAGAACTGAATTTGATATCCATTATATTAATGTGTCAGGGAACCCTCATGCTTTTAATGATTTCAATAAGAATTCCCAATTTAACATATCAAAAGCTTTATCGATATCAGCTTTAAAATTGGCTAATTGATTATCATTTTTTTAGCATTGTGAAGTAGTTGTTGCACATATAGGAAATTTTATGTTATTAATCTTCCTTGTAAAATATCAGTTTTATTAGGAGAGATTAAGAAAGTAATTACTGATTGTAATATATTAGATAGAATTTTGGATAGGATCCTTTGTACCCTATCTATCAAGCTAATTTGCCTAAAATCCTTTGGATGTAAAGCATCTTGTTTTTTTTTAGTTAAGACAATTAATGTATATAGGTGTAAAGAGGAGTTAAGTTATAATGCAAATTTAATGCATTGCATATATCATTTTGCAATATTGGAAGGAAAGGCTTATAGAATTCTTATGAAAATCCATCCGGACCAGGTGATTTCCTAGACGATCATGCATTGATAGTGTCAGTAATTTTTTTGAATAGATATTTGGGCAATCAGATGTGACATATCGAATGAATTGGAAAATAAATTATCTCATTAAATTTTAGAGTGGAATGTCTGACTAGTACAACCTATTTGAGAGCAAAAATAAGCAAAGAAAGCTTGTACATTTGATTTTTGATACCCATGAATGAAAAAAGAAAGTACTTCTATCACCTTGTAATTTTTATTTTTTTAACATTTGCTTACACATTTCATGTTCTAATATGAATAAAGATTGGACTCTCTTTGACTAATTGATGTATTTTTCTTTCTAAGGAAGTGGTATGACACATTTCCTGTTGTTTGTCAATCCATAATAAAAATCTAGAACATGTTTTTAGTTATCCCTTTATATGACCTATTTTTTCTTTTGCCCAAGAATTGATGCATTTAGCTAATGAAGATAGTTCAAGATATAATCATGTTGCAGATGTAAGTTGAATGCAATGATAAAATTTGAAAGCAAAATGAGCTACCAATGGGAGAACGCAACTCCCACTTGCGTTGTCACTTTTTTTTGAAAAATAATTTAACATTAAAAAAGAAAAGATGTCAGTCTCACTAACATCATTGTACAAAACGTCAATGAGACTAACGTGCTTGCAAATCATCACCGTGACTGTTTGATTAACTAGTACTTATTAATAAAATTAGAAATTAATCAATGCTTATTATAAAAAAAATCACGGAATATCCATGGTTTCAAAGTATGTGGTTTAGAATTGAGTAATCATTCATAGAATTACGGTTTACTCAAGAAGTTGATGAACCGTATGTAACATTAAATGTTAATGTGGTACCATGAGAAGCAAATTAAAATCTGCCGACAAACAATGAAATGAGGCATATGCATTCAATAAGTGAATGTAATTGTTTTTTCAAGCTAAAACTAAATCTGAAGAAAATCGTATTGAGTCTATACATAATTCCTTGACATGTTAAATATTTTTTAGTTAAACCTCACCTTATTGTTTTATATTAAATTAAGAACTAAAGATATATTTATTGGGGCGTCAAGCCGCCAATCACGTGTTGGTTTTATTAAATAACTTGTAATTGTTGCTTAGCTGAGCGTTTTTTCCAAGATGATTCTCTAGAAAGAGTCGGGCTATAAATGAGTCGAGTCGAGCCGAGCCGAGCCGAGTTGGGTTAAATTTCTACTCATCTCTTTAGTTTAACTAGTTGAGCCGAGTTGACTCGTTATTTACTTCTGAGCCAAAATTTTTAGCTTGAGATTGATTCATTAAGTTAACGAGTTAACCGAACTGACTCGTTAAGACTTATTTAATAGTTAATAATATTTTTATAATATTTTATATCAAAATTTATATAAAACTTAATAAATAACTAATAATAATATATTTCATATAAATTTGATATAATAATTTAAGTACATATAATACTATAAACTACTTACTATACTAAAAATTTATAATAAAATAATAAAATAATAAATATTAATAATTTATTGAGCCGAGCCGAGTCGGCAAAATCTCAAGCTCGGCTTATTAACTTAACGAGCTTAATGAGCAGGCTCGATAACGGCTCAATCCACTAATGAACAAGCCAATAACGAGTCGATCCCGAGAGAGTCATGAACGAGCCTAAAACCAGGGGCGGATCCAAGATGGTACCCCCCTTGGATTTTGAAAAATAGCGATTTTCGATAATGCTTTCGGTAATTTACTTCCCCCCACGAAATTTTTTTTTGCCCCCCTGGATTGTCTGATCATTTTTATTGATAAAAAAATATTTAATATCGTGCATAATATCAAAATATAAAATTACGTAGACGAAAACTTTCTTCATCAACTTGATTATCTATTACTTTAAACTTTATTTTGTTGTTATTTTTAATATATAAAATGTTATTATTTTAATATTTTTTATTCGGTAAGAATATATATTAAATTATTAATTTTTTATGTAGTACCCGATTAGTTAATATATTTGAACCTGATAAGCTATTACAATCCGATAATTGTCCCCCTGATCAAAATCTTACATCCGCGCTGTCTAAAATCACGTATTTGTTACTAGCCCGGAAAGAACAAAGAAGAAACTTCTTTCAGGATTAAGCAAAAAATATATTACGCACATCTCATGTCTGTTAAAGATTATTTTATTTTATTTTTTGGTTTAGCTTGATCTCGATTTGTTTTATATTAAATAAATAACTAAAGAGATATGTTTATTGGGTCGCCAATCAGGTGTGGGGTTTATTAGATAACTTGTAATTGTCGCCTACCTGAGCGCTTTTTCCGAGATGATCCTCTGGAAAGAGCAAAGAATAAACTTTTTTATGATGATTGATGATTTAATAAAAGGATTAATAAATTCTCAGGAGAACTTCATTAAGCTTAACTCAAATTAAATTTTAATTTATATTACTCATTTTTTATATTAAAATCTTATAAGATACTAATTTTTTAATTTTATTTATGATTTTTTAAAAACTTCATTAAGCTTAACTCATTTTTTTATATTAAACTTCTAATTTTTTAATATGACTCAAAAATACTAATAAGATATTCAATATATATGCTTATGAAAATAAATCACTTTTATAAAATCCAAAATAAATACTTTACAACTCAAAAAATAGAAAATTTTTGTATCCAACAAAAAATTGATATAAAAATTATTAAGACATATAAATCAAAATTTATAAATAATTTAATATATTTTCGAGTTAAACTCATCAAAGATCTCAGTGGAATTATGTTCAGTGTATCTTTATTCAACTTGTTTATATCACATAGGGTGATTTGAACTGTCAAAACTGTAAACATATAAAAGAACTGGTCCATTAAATTGTTTTTTACCATGCATGATGTTAACAACTAAAAAAATAGAGAATTATGTCCATCTCTAGTTCTCTACCATCATTATTAATCTCTCCTGAATCCATGAATAAAGTTAAAATTATGTCTCACTTTGTTCTTCTTCTCCATTCACCTTCTCTACTTAATTTGCAGAAAGGAAGCTGAGACATCTATTTCAAAATTGTGATTACACCGGACAAGTAAGACAAATGCTGATTCAGAGACAAAGACATCAAATAGCCATCGATCACTGACCCTTTCTGCTAAAAGAAAAATAAAGCAATCACGTTGGAGCAAGAAACAAAAAAACGAAAAAAAATTTTGCAAATAGCAGTCAATTTTGTAATATGGTGAGAGGTGTGCTAGCATTTTCAGATGAGCACAACGATAAGATGAAATTTCAGAGAAGAGTAACATCATAATCAAGCTTTTAAAAAATAAAAAGTTTTAACCATTTTAACGGTTTTGACAGACTCTGACATTAAGTTCTTGAGAAAAAAATGGATTTAACAGGTTTTCTGTGATTTAACCGTTTTATTTTACGTTAAACCCGTTAAAACCGTTATTTAAAAAAAACACATTTAACGATAATTTTTTTGTTTTAAATCTTAATAGTTAGTGACTATATATTTTTTTAATATAAATTAATGTTCTAATAAAAACATGAAGCAAATACATCATATAATAGTTTATTATAATTTAAGATTTTTAACTTTTAAGTATTTAATTAATATTATAATTATTATTTTTACTTAATTTAGTTAATTATTTAAGTACTAATGATATGAGAATATATTTCTTAGCCTTTTTAAATATCAATTAGTAGGTAAAAAGTGATTGATCATTTTTTAATTTAACGGCCGTGTAAAACTGTTAAAACCGATAACTGTTAACTGATCACCTCACCGTTACGAGCCGTTAAACGTTTTTTAAAAACTTGATCATAATACATAAAATGATTTAGAAGTACCGATCCAGACGAACAGTAAAAGTCGCTGGGATGTTTAATAGGACAACTTTTTTCTTTCTTTTCTCTTATTAGCCCTAATTCATTCTTTTTGTTGTACATATTATACCACTGGTGTTAATCAATAAATAAAATTTTACAATGTAGCTCTCATTTTTTCATAAAAAAAATGTTGCCTGGTATTAGTCATTAAACAAAATTCGAGTAGAAATCCTCATCTTTCCAAATTAAAAAAAAACTTAGAAACTCAGATCACATCTTAAAAGTCATCCAATTTATTCTCAATATGAGTAGTTAAATTTAAAAATCAACCTCCCATGCAAAATAATGACTTGACCACTGAATTATATGTTATTCCCGAATAAACTGAATGTTTGTTACAATTTCCAATATTAGTTAACATGTAATAAATTATTTTTATTTCAAAAACATATATTATAATTTATAAATGAGGGTGCACTTGACAATGGCTATTTTGACAATCTTCACAAAGAAATTTCAAATAAATTGAAATAAATCTTAAAAATAAAAAAGTATTTACAGATATATTTTTTAACTTAAAAAACAGTAGTATATCAAATTCCATAAAATTTAAGAGTCGGTTGATGTTCCAACAAATATCAATAAATTTTTATTTGATTTGCAATAGTTCCAAACTTCCAATTTAATAGTCCTTGATGGATATCAAATAATATTTAAATTGCATAAATTTTCTATTTTTAAGTTTTTTTAAAAATCGAATTTATTAGAAATCTCATTGCCATATTACGAAGATAAGCATATATTGTCAGATGATACCTCCCCTATATTATATTGTAATCATAACGACAGGTAGAATGCATCTTAAAATAAAAGTTACTATAATTATGTACATGTTATTACTGTTAAATGTGTTATATTTACTAATTAGCTTTTATATAAATAAATATTATGGAGCACATTCTATTCAGGGGCGGATCCTTAAGAGTCGGGGATCAACTGACCCCTCTGGATTTAAAAAAAAAATAGTACTTTAAGGTTAATGTTTTGTTAATCTGACCCCCTCTGGATCTAATTTTTGACCCCTCCGGATTGTCTGATTACTTTTCATTGAGAAAAAATATTTAATACCATGAATAATGAAATAATTATGCAAATATTCCAAAATTTGTAGTCCCGTAGAGGAAAATTTTCTTCATCGACATAATTATTTATTATTTTGAGTTTTATTTTTTGTTATTTTTAATATATAAAAAGATATTATTTTGATAATTTTTTAATATTTCAAAAATGTATGTTGAATTATTAATTTTTTTTATTTAGTACCCGATTAATTAATGAGTTTGAATCCGATAAGCTATTACAATTCGATTACTGACCCCTTCTAATCCCCTCCTAATCAAAATTATGTATCCGCCCTATTCTATTTATCTGGACAGGTCAAGTAAGGGTTGAAAGGTACTTTCTCAACTACTGGTAGCGGCACATAGCTGTCTTTGTACTACCAAAGAAATGTCTATCTTTTGCCTATTGACGTTGATTGTGACTGTGTCGAAATATGCTTCTCATGTAGATTTTCTTCTTTACATATTTTCATCTCATTTAATTATACATTAGTGACTGCTTGTTTTTAAGTTTTGTACCAGCCACCAGGACATAGATTTAAGAACTAGTAATAAGCTTGGTAGCATATTGTTCGATCGTCCGATCAGTTGTAAACAAATATCAGCAGAACTGGAAACAAAATTGGTGCTTTATAAAAGAAGCGCACTTTTTTTATATGGAAGGATTTTTTTTCCAGGCAGCCTCCCACAGAGACCCACCCATACGATTGTGGGAAGCGTGTCCTCTGTAATTACTCAAAATTTTGAGTTATTGCATTGACAAATCTGAGCTGTTGGTTTTGGATCTTGGTCAGGGATAAAGAAAACAGTCATATTTAAATTCACGAGGTGTATTATTTTAACTAAGAGTTTCAATTCAAATTTTGACAGTCATATTTAAATTCACGAGGTGTATTTTAACTAAGAGTTTGAATAGCAACTCAAATTTGAGTTACTGCGCTGATGTCGATTCTATGAAACCAGTATAGATTATTCATGGTAACTGTTTCTTAAGCAAATTTCTTTTATACAGTGCAGATCTTTTATACTGTTTCCAGAATTCTCGCTTCTTACATCACTTCTATCAAAACGCTGACGGATAACTCCATCATATCCAGCAATAGAAATTAATGATTTGATAGTACTATCAAATGGAACAAATAGCAGTGTGGAAATTTCTTCGGAGAGGTGGATCTAAGAGTTTTATTTTTCTCTCTCAGATGAGAGAAGAGATAGAGATTGTATTTTTTTTTGTGGAGAGAACTAGTCTCAACTAAATAATTAATCTTTTTTTTTTAATCAAGATCGGATTAATATATCAGATATTAAGTGGGTGTGTTTGGATACAATGGAACTAACATAATAGTTATTGTTCTCATAAGAATAATAATGACGCATTCAAATACAAATATGTTATTCTAAAATAATAAGAATAATTATTATTTTATTATTTCGAGTGAAAATATTATTGTTATTCTTAACTCTCCATTACTACTATAAACATACAATTTCAATAATATTTCTATCATTCAGAATATATAGTATCATTTTTTCACTATCATCAGAGGGCTGGGCTAAAAAGACTTTATTTATACCTTAAATATTATATCTCAAATTTTAAGCGCTATCATTACACTCCAAAATATTATAAATCTTTGAAGGTATACTAATTTTCAAATTTTTGAGGACCCCCTCTACTGATCCTCACTAATATCCGAGATAATTATCTCCCCGATCCACATTAAGATCTGCTATTACTTCACGGTAATCTAAAATATATTATTATTTTTTCACTATTATCATTTACTATTCTTAACTTTTTTATTTTTATATTATTTTTTGCACAATCCTAACACATGAAGACTCGGTCCCTCAACCAACAGAAGGGCATCTGTGCGCTCATTCAAGTTTATTGTTTTTTTCATTTTAGACCTCAAACACTTTAAATATTGCAAAAGAGTTTTTATCAAAGTATTAAAATAGAACTTTGATTTTTCCGAGTTAATATTTGCAACATTTTCTACATAATGCGTTCTGCATTTTTGCTGCACTAAGATTTCGGATAATCGTTTATTGAGATGAGGAAATAAAGGCCGTGATTTGCGGTGAAAAGGAAAAACGGAGGCCAGCTGGAGAGTGGACCTCTGGAAATTGAGAAATGCATGTTCTAAAAGTTAGTTATTTAATTTAATTTTATAATATAGGTATCGTATAACGAAATTTTTATGTATAAAATACAAATTTTCAAACTTGAAAAATCGTAGTTTAAATTGACCTAAATTGAAAAAAAAAATGCAAGTATGGAATTTGTGTTAATGAAGTAGGCCACGCCGGCTATAATTTTATTAAAATTAAAACATCAATTAACATCATGTGAGGAAGTATAGCGGAGTGCGTGGAGTGGGAAGGAAATTCTGAAAACGCGACTATAAAAATAATTTAAAATTAATCTCCTGTAATTTTTTTAAGCAATTCACCCTACAAATGCGAACTAAATCGTACGTAATATAAATTGCCAAAAAAAAAAATCTTGCATAATATTTCCATGTGGACAAAAGAGGTGCCAGAGTACGGGTAAAAATATATTTCCGGCCCTTAAAAAAATAAGAAATTTGAAAAGTTGACCTTCATCTTCTTCTTTTTTTTTTATCTAGAAAAAAAATAAACAGAAGCAAGATTAAGAAGAAAATCCGCCTTTCTTATGAATAAATAATCTGCCTGTAATGACTTAAGAAATTAAGTGACTAACTAACAGCTTTAGTGAGTTTTTACTGTTGTATTTATGTCAGAAAAAAGTGATTATGACCAGAAATTCTTCAATCCGATCTTTTTATACAACAACAACAAAGCCTTTAATCCCAAATAAATTAAGATAGGTTAGAAATGAAACCCAATCAGAAAGCATAAGATTTCCGATCTTTTTATATTTTAAAAATATTTTAATATTTGTCAAGAGGTTTTAAATTAAAATTTTATTTATTAAATACAAATTTTGGTATCTTATAGTTACGAAAAATAAACAAAATGTAACTCGAATATCATACGAATAGTATTATGTAATAATACATTAAATATTTTTAAAATGCAATTGTTAAAACTTTGAGCTTCTTATGAATGGCAATGCAACAAACTTATCAGTTCCTTTAATGGAAAAATAAATTCTTGCCTAACGAGTAACGACTAGGATGCGTTGTTCACTCACCCTTATCCGTAATCTATCTAGATATGCTAAATAAATACAACAAGAATAAAATTTTTAATCTCAAATAAATTAAGGTAGACTAGAAATGAAATCCAATTTAAAATCACAGAGATCACATAACTCAAAAATAAAAATGATGATAAAAATAATGACAGAGATCACAGTGATTATAGATCTCAATAATAATAATAGTACAAGTAATAATGATAATGATAATAATGATGATGATGATGATGATAATATGATAATAATAATAATAAATAGTAACAATAATAATAATAATAATAATAATAATAATAATAATAATAATAATAAGGACATTCAAAATAATAATAATAAGAAGAAGAAGAAGAAGAAGAAGAACATTCAAAATAATAATAATAATAATAGCCCTAATAGGAATAGTAATAATAAACCTACACTATACATTGTACTCCTAAATTATAAACTCTAAAAATCTAAAACTAAAAAAATCTAATAACCGCAAATCTATAACTCTACTATTAGACATTCTTTTTCAAAGCAAGCTCTTTCGGTATATTTCATTTCTTCAAATCTCGTTTTAATATGCTAACTAAATGTCTGTTCTTATTTAAGTTATTACTTATATTATTAAGTAGTTAAGTCATAATTTGTTGCATATTAATTCTTAAGTTATCTTAGTACATATTATCAATCTTTGTATAAAAAAGTGTCAGCCCTTGAATTTTTTAGGTGTCAAAGCATCGATGCTACATCCATTCTGGGCTCAGAAATATGGCCGGGATATTGTGCTTGTTAGTATGGAATGGGCCGTGTCTGTAACGACTTAGTACTGAAATTCTTTGCCCGATGGACAGTATAACAGTGCAAAAAAAGAATATAAAAATAATTATTGATGAAACATGTAGAATGAAAGCTGTGCTGTGTTCAAATAACTTTGCTGAAGGAGAACACCTTACCATTTATAGACTGGACTGGCAGTAAAGATTATTCAGGGTCAATTAGAATAAAATTCACAAATTTTCTGTTGGAATATTTTTTATATAAGATTTCAACCGTCTTAATTAAGTGAATTTCGTTTATAACGTATAGACTGGACTCACAGTAAAGATTATTCAGGTCACTGTTTTTAAGCGAATTTCATTTATACAGTGCAGACCGAATTTATGAACAAAATTATGCAGAATTTTCACTTCTTAGATCACGTCCATGAAAACGCTGACGATAACTCCATAATATCCAGCAATAGAAATTAATGATTTGATTGTATCAAATGGAATAAGTAGCAGTGTGGAAATTTCTTTGGAGGTGGATCTAAGAGTTCTATTTTTCTCTCGGATGAGCGAAGAGATAGAGATTGCATTTTTTTTTGGGGGGGGACAGAACTAGTCTCAACTAAATAATTAATCTTTTTTTAATCAAGATCGGATTAATATATCCAAGGTTACGTGGGTGTGTTTAGATACACTGGGACTAACATAATAGTTAGTATTTTCAAATTTTGAATACCAGTGATGCATTCAAATATAAATTTATTATTCCTAAAAATGACAAAATAGTTATTTTATTATTTTGAATGAGAGATGAAATAATTATTTTTTTAACTTTCTATTATTATTAAAAACATACAATATATATAATATTTTTAACATTCAGAATAGCATCTATTTTTTAATATGCTTAGAGAGCTAAAAAAAACTTTGCATATACCATAAAAGTTATATCTCAAATTTTGAAGACTCAAATAGAGAAAGTATAATAATTATACTATAAAATATCATAAAATATTGAAGGCAGACTAATTTTTAAATTGGAGGTCAAACCCGTAGTCCTCAATAAAATCCGAGGTAATTGCCTTCCCAATTCTCACCGAGATCCGTTATTGTCTCATTCTAACTTAAAAAATATTATTTTTTTCATTATTTTTATTTATTATTCTTTACACAATCCGAACATATAAAGAAGACTCGGTGGCTCAACCAACAGGCACATATGCCCTCATTCAAGTTTATTGTTTTTATCACTTTAGACCTCGAACACTTTAAATATTGCAAAAAGAGTTTTTATCAAAATATTAAAATTGAATTTTGATTATTCCGAATTAATATTTCCAACATTTTCTGCATTATGCGTTCTGCATTTTTGCTGCACTAAAATTTCGAATAAAATAATCGTTTCTTGAGGTGAGGAAACAAAGGGCGTGATTTACTGTGAAAAAGAAATGCGGAGATAGCTGTAAGCGGAAGCCAGCTGTAGAGTTCACCTCTGGAAAGTGGGAAATGCATATTTTTTTCAAGGAGAGTGAGAAATGCATGTTCTAAAAGTTTGTTATTTAATTTAATTTTATATTACGTATACCGAAATTTTAATTTATAAAATATAAATTTCAAAAAAAAATTCGTAGTTTACATTGACCTCAATTGAAAAAAAAAAGTCTAGAATTTGTGTTAATGAAATAGGCCACGCCTACTATAATTTTATTAAAATTAAAATATTAACATCATGTGATGAAGTATAATGGAGTGGAGTGGGATGAAAATTCTGAAAAATGCGACTATAACAATAATTAAAAAAAAATGTTCTGTAATTTTTTTAAGCAATTTACCCTAAAAATGCGAACTAAGTCGTACATAATATTAATTGCAAAAAAAAAAATCTTACATAATATTTCCATGTGGACAAAAGAGGTGCCCGCACGAGTAAAAATATATCTCCAGCCCTTTAAAATAAGGAATTTGACCTTCATCTTTTTTTCCTAGAAAAAATTAAAGAGAAGCAAGATTAAAAAAGAATTTTGTCTTTCTTATGATTACATAATCTGCCTGCAATGATTAAGAGGGTTCGTTTGGCAAATCAAGGAATAGTTTTGGAAAGTGGTAGAATAGTGTCTTTTTAGAAGAGTGATAAAAGAGTAATATTCTTGACTATTCAAAAGAGTAAAAATATTGTTTGACAATTATTAATCAGAATAGTTAAAATATGAATGATTATGATACTAACAATGATGATATCGATAATAATAATGGCAATAATAATAATAATAATAATGATAACATAGTAATAATAATCATAATCATAATAATATTCATAGATGTAATTCAAATAATAATATAATAATATAAACATAATCATAGTATAATAATAATAAATAATAATAAAATTTATAATATAATAATAATAATAACAATGATGATAATATAATAATATAATAATATTAATAGTGATGATAATATAATAATAGTAATGATAATTATAATATAATAATATAATCATAATCATAATACTAAATAATATAATATTAATAATAAATAATAATCATAATATTAATATAACAATAAATTATAATCATAATCATAATCATAATATAATAATATAATAACATAATACAACATAATCAAACAATAATTGTTATTCCGACGAGAGCTAATCCGGTATACCACCTATAGCTTGGTATACTGGATTAGCACTCTTCCGCACTCTTTTACTTAGTCTAAAATTCATTTGACAAATTAATTCATCAGAATAGCAATTTTATTTCTAATTTTTGTTATTCTGTGAAGTGCCAAACAAACCGTTGAATAACTAACAGCTTTTAGTGAGTTTTTACTTTTTTATTTATGTTAGAAAAAGTTATTATGACAAAAAAATTCTTCATTCCGATCTTTTTTGTATTTTAAAAATATTTTAATACTTGTCAAGAAGTCAAAAACTAAAATTTTATATTTATTAAATACAAATTTTGCTATCTTATGGTTATGAAAATTAAACAAAATGTAACTCGAATGTCATACGAGCAGTGTTGTGTAATAATACACGAAATATTTTTAAAATGACATTTGTTAAAACTTTGAGCTTTTTATAAATGGCAATTCAACACAATTATCAATTCCATTAATGAAAAAATAATTTCTTACCTAACGAGTAACGACTGACATGCGTTGTGCTAAATAAATATTATTACTATTACTATAACAACCACAACCACGACAATAACAACAACAAAATTTTTAATCTCAAATAAATTGAGATGGCTTGAAATAAAATCTAATTTATAACCACAGAGATCATAGATCTCAAATATAAAAAAAATAATAATAGAAATAACGATAATGAAAATGATAGTAATGATGATGAAAATAATATCAATGATGATGATGATAATAATAGTAATAGTAATATAATAATAATTAATAGGGCCCAATACAATTGGACCATGTCATGACCCAGACCCATTCAAAGATCAGCCTCTGATACCCAATAGAACAATAAGTATAGACACTAACCGTCTGGTCAGATCTCGATCCCGATATGTTTATTTATAGTCTCAAAAAAAATCTATGAATAGAGACGACAGACCTATGAAGAAAGGGTTCACAATCTAAAATACACACGCACTCACTCTAGACAAACAGCTTGGGCTTTCAATATATTATACATATATCGAACACACTTATCAATAATATAGTCCTCATAGGAATAATAATAGTAAATCTAAACTATACATTGTACTCCTAAATTCTAAAATAAAATCTAAAACTAAAAAAATCTAATAATTTAATAACCCGAAGTCTACAATTTTACTACCATGCACTCTTATACAAAGCAATCTTTTTTGGTATACACATTCATCCATTTTTTTAATATGCTAACTAAACGTCTGTTCTTATTTAAGTCAATACTTATATTATTCAGTAGTTAAGTTGTAATTTGTTGCGTATCAAATCTTAAGTTATCTTAATTCATTATCAATCTTTGTATAAAAAGGTGTCAGCCCTTGAATTTTTGAGGTGTCAAAGCATCAACACTATATCCATTCTGGCTTCAGACATCCGAATTTTTTTTAAATAATATTAATAATATTAAAAATTAAATATTTAGGAAAAAAAATCGAATTTTGAAATCTATTTCAAACGCAATTAGCAATTGCGTTCCCACAAAAAAAAATTCTGAACGCAGTTAGCAATTGCGTTTTTCTGGTATTTTTATTTTCGGTTTTTATTTTAAATTTAGTTGTTATTTAGGAAAAGTAATTAGAAAATGTAGAAAATAGTTAGATATTAATTGTAGTTATTAATTTCGGATTAAGTAGATAAATTTAAAACATTAGAGAAATTAGAGATATTTTTTCATTTATTTTAATTTTGGATTTAGAAATTAAATTAGATAAGTTAGAAAAATTTATTAGAAATTAGGATTTTTACTTATCTAAATTTAAAATTACAGGAAATATTTATAAATTAATTTATTTTATAATTTAGTTGATTTATGTGATTAGTGAAATTGGTAAAATAATCGATGTTATAGTGTTTGATTTATATGATTAGTGAATTACTTAATTAATAAAATTGTTGGCATTGAAGTAACTTAAGACATTAGTGTTTAATTGAAAAAATATTGGTTACATATTTAAAATAGTTTTTTAAACATAGAAAATGACAAGTGAAAATTCGATTGATCCCGATATACGAGAAGGGAATGATGATACCGAAATCGATCGGATGCTTATTTCTCCGCTTCTAGCGGTTCTCAAAATCTCAGAAGATGTAAATATAAATATTTATGTTTTATGATGCATATTGTACATATTTTATTCATATTAAATATTAAAATTATTATTAAAAATATTTGAATATAAAATTAGATTATAATCTAAATCTGATATGATATCCGCTATATAAATGAATATAGATCCGTATTTGGATTCTCAAATTTCAAATGAATTTAGATTCGCATTTGAGTCTTATAAATTTTTAATGAATTCGCATTTAAATCATATAAAATCCAATCCATTAACACTACTGCTCTTTTTTACATAAAAATCATCTGCCACTGAAAAGTATAAATTTCAAATTGGTTGGTTTTTACATCTCAAGAACATCCAACATGACATTGAGTTCGATTGGACAACAGGGATAATCCATAGAGACGGGATGAAAGTGTGACATCACAATCAATTCGTCTGATTTGCAATTCCTTTAAACAATCTGCTATCAAATCCGGATCAGTATCCGTGTCTGTCATTTATGTAACAACCGTTTATAACGTTAGTTCGGTGTGCACAGTTCAATTGCCATGCGTATGTACATACTATACATAGCTGGATGAGGCAGGTGAGAGGCGGAACTCCCCAAGATCTGGAAGGATTTACAAATGAGGTAGGTTAGGGTTCCGAAGTGGATTGGATGCTTTTATACCCTGAGTTGTGTATTTTTAATTTTGGCCATTTACTAGGCCGTGTAAGAGTATAATGTAACAACCATTCTAAATAAAATGCCTACGGCTATTTGAATCAACAAAAAAAAAAACCCTCAAAAACTTAGCATCTCAACTACAAACAAAAAAATCATTCAAGCATCTATTGATCTATACTGTCCTCCTGCAATTAATTCCATAAATCATTCAAGCATCTATTGATCTATATTGTCCTCCTGCAATTAATTCCATTGGTTTATCTTTCTGTAACACAACATCTAGATCAACTAAATTGAGAATAATTTTCAATTGATTTCTCCATTCTTTATAGTTAGAACTATTGAGAGTCAGAATATCCTTAATGCAAGCAATACTTACTGAAATGATCAAAAAATAAATAACACATATAAAACTTTAATTATAAAATAAAATCATAAACAGAATATTTCCATCAACTAATCATTTTTAATATTAAGTGCTCATTAAAGTCAGTTAATATTGTCCAATACTTAAGTGCAGTAAATAAAATATAATAATTCTTTATGCATCAATTAGTTGACTTTTGTTTGATCCGATAAACTAATCACACATTGATAATATAATTATCACTTATATATATATATATATATATATATATATATATAGGTTGACTAAAATATAACGCGTTAAAATCTCAAAATTTAAGTTAAAAATGACCGATCCAAACCGTTCAATTTATTCTTCATATCAAATTCTTGTAGAAAATCAAATTTTATATTTTTTGAAATTTGTTTGCTATTTTTTGAGTAAGAAGAAAATCATCACTATTGGACGATCCAAATTCCTTAAATCGAGCAACTTTCTTCCTACCAAAAAAAAAATAGCAAAAAATTTCAAAAAATATAAAATTTGATTTTCTATAAGAATTTGATATGAAGAATAAATTGAACGGTTTGGATCGGTCATTTTTAACTTAAAATTTTAAGATTTTAACGCGTTGCACGGATGCATCCGTGCAACGCGTTGTATTTTAGTCAACCTCTCTCTCTCTCTCTATATATATATATATATATTCCAATAAATACTATCATTCCTTTAGGCCGATCCAATATTTATATATAACATATACACAAACTTTTAAAAATTAGAAAAGAAATAATCACTGATATGAGAGCTCATTTTGATGAGATGATATCATGACTATTTATTTACTAAAATATATACTTTAAATAGTTCTATTATGATTTAGAATTATTCCTTCACACGATACCTTAAACTAAAAGTCTTAATTAAAACTTCTGGTCTGGTTCAGTCATAAAATTGTGCGTTTTATATAAGTATACTATATTCAAATCTTGAGATTAAGATATTAATGGTTAATTTATTACGCAATTAAATATCATAACCATACTTATCTCTTTTAGAATTCCTAATAAATATTAATAGTTAAGATTATTGGAATTCTATACTTAAACCATACTTTAATGTAATTAATACCATAATCTATATTGCATTTAACTCCTTAATGGTAATATTTAATGATTTAAAGACCCATTAAATCACTAATTAATGGTATTTAAAATCTTAATGGACAGATTTGAAACTTTATAGAAATTTTCTAGATTTATTTTATGGAGAAAATAAATTAATAAGAAACAGACATAAACTATATTTTTTTCCAGATTAATTACCATTCTGGTAAATACACTTTAAAAATCCAAAAAAATTGAAAAATCCCCATTAACTTAGTATCAATAGAGAGTATAATAAAAAGCTTAATTCTCTAAAAAAATTTATGAAATTATTTCAAGAAATAAAAAAATTGTCATGAAAAATTATAATTTTCTGAATCAGGTTTTTCTAGAATTAATTGTCTTCAAATCGAAATATCACTATTAAATAAATTTCAAATTTTTTAGAAGAATTCACCATCATCTCAGAAAATTCGAGTTTTAGAATATGTAAAAATATTAATGCATCCTTTAGAAATTTTCACCAAATTCATAATTTAAGACTGCTTAAATTGTGAGAATACTGAAAATTTGAATTTTCTGTTATTTGTGAATTGTCAAAACTAAAATGGAACAAAATCTTTATGGTTCTCATAAAGATGGATCTGATATTAATTGTTGAAATTTGATCCAATTTCTAAAATCACTTTAGAGAATGAAAATCTTGAGCGAAAACATTAACTTATTTCATGATCACCATTATTTGAACTTGAACTTGATCGAGTTGTCGTGTGTCACAACCTTAGAATGGATTTCAAGGCTGGATAATAAAAATGTTAGGAAAATGAACAATCTAAACTTGAAAAATTAACAACTGGTAAACCAGTAAAAGGAATAATAAGAAACATGACACATTATTAATTCCAACCTAACCCTTTACAATGGATTTGTTCTTTTAGGCTAATGATTACAACGAAACTTCTAGAAATAATCAAGAATTGGCCTAATTCAATGTACCCGAGGTTTGCTAAGTTTCTTGAGAGTAAATTCCGTCTCATTATGTAACTCGCCTACCACTGCAAATCTTTCATTTTCTGTTCTCCAACGGTCATCAATTCAAAATATAATCGTGAAATCGTGTAACTCTTCTCCTTTTTTCTTAATTTTGCATACATCTACAGCGACTACGAGATCTTTTAAGAGAACAAGTTTGTTGTTGTCGGTTCTTTTAATCCTTTATGTGACAACACTGTTGTAAAACATGATGACAAGGTTGAGCAATGATCTCTCTCAACTTTCCTTTTTTTTTTTTTAAATTTTTTTTAGAAGAGATTATCTATATAGAACATGCCCTTTAGGGACTAGGAGCCATTTAATAGGGAGTGATAATTTTCTGATTTAGTCCATCATAAATCAATAATTATCATAACTTTATTTCTACACATTTAAAAATTAATTTTTATAATACTTTATATCCATATTAAATACACTTTAGTGACCACTTGATTATGAATATATAATGACATATAATTAATATATAATTATATAACACATAAACCTATAATTAATTATACCACTCGGTCCGGATGACATCCCATACGATCCATATAATTGTCGAATCCAGTACTCAGCACTCAGAATATATAGTCCTTAGTATATAGTTCTTCTCATACTTATAATATACAGTTTTTAAATAAAATTCGTTTTACTAAAGTATTTTGATGTCGCAGCAATCTCTTTAGCTTTTAATAACATACCGCTTAACGTGCTAACAAGTGAAATTATTTCCTTCCACAAATATAATTAATGCTATCGAAATGTTAGCAGATATGTTGCAACGCATGAAATGGTGCACTAATTTTGTGAAACAACGCATAGTGATGTCTCTATTTTCTACCAACAAAATCTTAGAGCCAAAAAAATCAAGTCAACTCTTTCAATTTAAAATATTCATATTCATAAAAAATATTTCATTGAAATTATGTATTATTTCTCTCTCTATGGGAATAGCATCACTTAGTGACAGAAATAAAAGGCCGAAAACAAGCACAATCAAAGATTATTATTTTTTTTTACAAAGAAGCTATTCGCAATAAATCCCACATGCACTATTCTCGTCATTGCAATTTTTATCTCTAATCCGCCGATCGACTCTCTACAAAGTTATATCTAAAGACAAATTAAAAATTGCTCATTAAAATGCGAATTCCATACAAGTAACTGGTAATTTCACTGACGAGAAACAATAATTTATCTTTTCTTCATGATTTTTTTTTGAAAAAAGATTTAAAATTAAAAAATAATCCTTCTATTTTTAAAAAAAATTATAAATCACCCCCACCAATTAAGTTATTGTTATTTTTTGCATGGACCTGTGATCGGATAGTCGAGACTCGAGAACACTGTCGTCCATACAAAAACCAACAACAGATAATATAGACAGCTTGAACAGTGTTCTCATTCCATTGTCCCAAATCTCATCCGTTGATCGTCTTGTAATTATTGAAAGCACGAATCGTGATGCAAACGAGGGACTGAAACTGAGCCACTGAGATCGTTCGTCTAGCGGCTTCTCTTCAATGGAATTATGGAAGCCACTAAAAATATCTGATCCATCCAAATTTCAAATCAGAATTAGAATGCGTCTGAATTGAATTGGATTCGGATTTGGGATCGTCGTCTTTGTCTCAACTCTGGATCGAGTATCCCAGTCTCAGCCGTGTCCTTGAATTTCTGGAAGGAAAATGGCGTCGTCCCTTCGGCAACAGCCTCAGCCACCGCAGCGGCCTCAACCTTCTCCTTCCATTTCACGCCGTTCACTCCACTTCCTCCAAACCCCTGCCTCTACTCACCCCAATGTTAGCTCTCTCGCCCCGCCCCCCTCTTTCATTTTATCTTTTCTAAAATACTGAAATGTAATCGCTGATCAAATTAATATCGATTTGTTTGTTTTTTCCTTTTAAATTTGAAATCCTTTTACTTGTTAGGCATAACTGAGCAGATGTTCTGATTGGTTATTTAGTGACTGTAAATAGTAAAAGGGCACATGATGACTTTGAAAAACATGATATATTATTAGTGATATGAGTTACCTCATGATGCAACATGAGATCAGTATCATGACACATCTTGGTTTTCATTTTAAGTTGCATAGTCTGGGGTGCTTCAGAATTCAAATTATCCACATTTATTGCCTCAATTGGTTTTTTTTCTTGTTTTTATACTTGTGTCTGAACTTTTGGCCAATTAATTGAGTTTATTCAATCCAAATTCCATTTAATAGAACAAATAGTTAAATATAAACCCTAATTGGATAAATCTTGAGACTTTTTAGATAATATTTTGACTAAATATAGCCTGATTCCATGAAGAATTGTGCACTTCACAGATGAAGAATTGCACAATATACTACAGGAGTGAAGTTGGAGGCCTTTCGAGTTTGATTAAAAGAGGAACAGTGAAGACCTTTCAAGCAAAAGAAGATGATATTAGTAGTGGCAGCGATACTAAAAATGAATTTTTAGCAAGTGACGATGATTCAATCACAAATGATACACTTCGAGCTACAATCCTGAAAAGCAAGAAGGTCTTGGCTAAGCAGCAAGATATTCTTAGACAAGTCAGCTACATTTCTCTATTTTATTTCTGATTTTCTCTTTTTATGTTTTGGTGCTAAATTTGTGGCATATTCAATCATTTTATCAGATTGTTGAGAGAAAAAAGCTTAACTCAGCTTTGATGGATGATGATAATCTTATTAAGCAGCAAGATTCATCGAAAGACCAGTACGGCAGCTCTCCTTCCTCCCCTCAAATCACTGCTGCAAATAATAACTACAGTAAAGTTGATGATGGCATTGGTGGTGGTGGTGCTACTGCTGATGGTTCTGATGGACAAAATCGCAGTGGCATTCACCAAAAGGAAGGCAACACTTATGCTATGTACACAAAACCACCACCACCTCATGTTCCTGGTATGTATCAAACAAATATGGGAGCAGATAGCGAGAACCAAAATAGGAAGGCTAGAAAACAGGAGCAGGTGGTGGATTTAGAGGAGAGAAATCAACAAAGACCTCCTTTGGCAGGGGAAAATGTAATGAATGTAATCATTGTATCGGCAGAGTGTGCTCCATGGTCTAAAACCGGTAGTTTTTTTTCTTTCAAATTTCATTTAGTTGTGCACTTCATGTTATTGTCCCTTTTGTCTTCTCAAAGGTTAACTTTTGTGATAGCCTAAATCTATGCATTTTTAGGTGGGCTCGGAGATGTGGCTGGAGCTTTGCCCAAGGCTCTGGCCAAGAGAGGTCATCGTGTAATGGTTCGTATTCTTAAGCAAAGCTACATTCACTTTTAGAAGTACTGTCTATTCTTCAAGGTTCAGGATTTGTCTCAGAAATTATTCTATCAAATTTATTTTATACTGTTCCATATTTTATACTATGCTGAAGCATTTCTAGTTGAAATTAAAAGTTAAATGTTATTAAATGTTGAACATGTTTCTTATACGGGGTTTGGTGACAAAGCTTTTCTAATGACCCAGTCACCACCATTTAGTAGTGGGCCTTGGGAGTCTGGATTGCTTGGACTATGCAAGCAGGCTCTGACTATCATTATACGCTAAATCGCCAATGGAATTTGTCCCCTTTATTTATGATTGTAATGATATCAATAATGTCACAATTTGGCACTAACTTATGAATGGAAATTCTAAAATTGTGCTGATCTTGCACGTATTAGTTTTTTGATAACAGGTGGTGGTGCCAAGGTATGCTAGGTATCGAGAACCCAAGAAAATTGGTGAGGGAAGACGGTACATGGTTGCTGGCCAGGTATACTTTTTCATATTACCAGTTAGTTCATTCATGTACCATGCTGTTAAGCTAATCTGCCCTTCTTGTGGTTGTGTATATGTCCATCATATCTTAATGTGTTTCTGTATAGGATATGGAGGTTGCTTATTATCATGCTTACATTGATGGTGTGGATTTTGTTTTTCTGGATAATCCGGTTTTTCGCCATGTTGAACAGAACATATATGGAGGAGACCGAATTGTGAGTTGTCCTCTTCATTTTTTCTACACTTGTGCATTCGTGCATATTACTTTTTTTAAATGTATAGAACTTTGTTAGTCTAATTTGAATTTGATTTGCTTTTATCAAAATGTTTGCATGCAGGAGATACTTAAGAGGATGACCCTGTTATGCAAGGCAGCAGTTGAGGTACCTCTTTTTATGCCTTTACATGTAAACTGTGAATAAATGTGCAGGGAGTCTTGAGCAAACACAGGGACTTCTAGTTTTACATTAGGTTGCTTCTATTGAACTGAGAGATCATATCCTTGTATGGAACATATCGTTTTCTGAACATAAGTTCTTCAGACTGACCTCTTAAATATTGCATGCGTATACTATAATAATGCTTGTTATAAAATTGGATATCATTGATTAAATTCCAATGCAGCATAATTTAAAAAAAAATTAGAAAAAGGTAGTTTGTGCTAAACTCATGATGTTGTATTGATTAGGTTCCATGGCACGTCCCATGTGGAGGGGTATGCTATGGGGATGGTAATCTGGTTTTCATTGCAAATGATTGGCACACGGCTTTACTACCAGTTTATCTCAAGGCTTATTACCGAGACAAAGGTTTCATGATTTATGCTCGCTCAGTTCTTGTCATTCACAACATAGCCCACCAGGTCAGCCTGCCAGCCTCACCTTAATTCATATTACTCAAATTCTCTCAGATCATTTCATTTTAGTTTAAAATTACACTCTTCACAGGGTCGTGGTCCTGTTGATGACTTCTTGCTGGTGGATTTGCCTGGAGAGTACATGAACCTGTTCAAACTGTATGATCCAGTAGGAGGTGACCACTGCAACATTTTCGCAGCGGGAATAAAAGCAGCAGATCAGTTGCTAACTGTTAGCCATGGTTATGCCTGGGAGCTGAAGACCTCAGAAGGTGGGTGGGGCCTACATTCAATCATCAATGAAAATGGTTGGAAATTCCAGGGTATTGTGAATGGTATTGACACTGCTGACTGGAATCCCAAACTTGATGTACATCTTAGATCAGATGGGTACATGAACTACAATCTGGAAACCCTGGCACATGGAAAAGCTCAGTGCAAGGCAGCCTTGCAGAGGGAGCTTGGCTTCCCTGTCAATCCTGATATCCCAATAATTGGTTTCATTGGAAGATTGGATCAGCAGAAAGGAGTCGACCTGATAGCTGATGCGATGCACTGGATTGTGAGCCAGGATGTGCAGCTTATTATGCTCGGCTCAGGAAGACCTGACCTAGAAGACATGCTACGAAGGATGGAAAGCCAGCACCATGACCGAGTTAGGGGATGGGTTGGCTTTTCTGTCAAGATGGCTCACAGGATCACTGCTGGGGCTGACATACTACTAATGCCATCAAGGTTTGAACCATGCGGACTGAACCAGCTCTATGCCATGATGTATGGTACAGTACCGGTGGTACATGCGGTTGGAGGCTTGAAAGATACAGTGCAACAGTTTGATCCATATGCGGATAAGGGCTTGGGATGGACGTTTGACAGGGCAGAGGCAGGAAGGATGATAGATGCACTCGGGCATTGCTTGAACACTTACCGCAACTACAAGAGCAGCTGGGAAGGTTTGCAAAGGAGAGGTATGATGCAAGACCTTAGCTGGGATAATGCTGCCAAGCAGTACGAGGATGTGTTGCTTGCGGCCAAGTTCCAATGGTGATTTCATGTGTAATCATACCATTTGTGAGCTGTTCTTTTGGCAGGCTTGGAGTCGGCTTTCTTCCGGGAGCGACAGCCTGCTTTGTCATTATAGGCATTGTGTAAATTGGCTGCTACTAGATATTTAACTGGTAGGACACATGAGATTCTTTTGCTGCTTCCTGCTGGCTTTAGAGTTTTAAATAGAATAAAGTACTAGCGTTCTTCCATTTTTAGCCCTTGATCCCACCCACTTCTTTTTCTTCTGTGTAGCTCTCCGCTGATACTGATAGGGTTATCAGAAGAAATGCCATTCCCATAAATGACGCTAGCCGGAAAACATTTCTTATATGTAATTAGTGTTCATTCTTCATTGAATTATCACTTGTTGGCTGTACGATTTTAAAATTATCTTACTTGAAAAGAGTATGTGTAATAAACTGATACTGGGTGACTGAATACCAGCGCCCAAGGGTCAGGAAATAAAAAAGAAATCTGATATTGGTACTAGCTGTAACATTTTTATTGCTTCAATTTATTTGGCAAAAACGGTAACATAAAACCTGACACTTAATTTATCTAATAGTCTGCTTTTAGGAATCTTCGGTTGCCATGAGCTTTATAGATGCTGTTGGTAAGAACGTTTTAATATCTGCTCATGCGAATCTTATACCAGTCTGAAATTAACATGCGGCCCGGCCCATAAAGGAAAGATAACCCATGGGCCTTTATTTTTCTGGAGGAAGATAAAAATAAAGAAAAGATAAGCAAAAGAGCACCGACCGAAAAAGGAACCTCGACTTAACTAACTCGACTAATGAAGTAGCCCCATCAGTTCCCTCTCCTCTCACATTCAGAGAGAGAAAGGTATAACCTTCCCTCCAGACAACAAACTAAAAATTCTCTAGGAAAAAAATATATGCTGCCCCAAATGTAAGTATAAATACATACCACCTATGAAATTATGAAGCACAATCTATCAATCCTCGCTAGAAGCACCATATTTGCAAAAGAATTATTGTTGCAACCAAAGGATCAACAAAAAACCAAAGTCGAGTTATACATTTGTAATGGCAAACATGGAGGCCAGATCGGTATCTTTTGTGGGCAAGCTCATCTATGAAGACATTGTACCTTCCCATGAATTTACCGAAGGCCAAGGGAACGATGCTGATACTTTGAATATCGACGTTACAGGCATGAATTTCCTTTCTTTTTTCTTTTTCTTTTTTTGCATTTTGACTATCAAATGTCATTTAATTCTCACACTTTACCAAATGTTAATGCAACAACCACAGGGTTCTGCCTGAACTTGTGTATTCTATATTATGTAAAATAATTAACTTGAATAATTGTATCAATAACTAACAAGTTCTCTCACTAAAGATAACCCAAAGAGTCTTTCTTCAACTATAAATGAAATTGGTGATTGCAGGTTTCAGGAAGGAACAGATCAAGGTTATGATTGATAATATTGGCAAACTGAGGGTCACCGGGGAACGTCCTGTTGGGGAGAACAAGCGGATTCGCTTTCGCAAGGAATTCCAAACCCCAGAAAATTGCAACCGAACCAACATCCGTGCCAAATTTGAGAATGGCAAAGTTACTGTCACCTTGCCTAAAATTGTTGTAGACCAGCTTACGCAAACCACCGCCCAAGGTAAGACAGCTACTGAACCAGAACTCCCGAGTGCTAACCAAAATGGATATAGCAAAAGAACCAATGGTGAGAGGAAAGAGGAGAAAAGAAGCGAGCCTCCTCCTGTTGATACTCAGAACAAAGTAGAAGACAAGAAGGCTGATCAGAGAGATAGTGACAGTAAAGATGAAGCAACTAAAAAGCCCCAGGAGGCGCCAGCGGATCAGCCAAAGCTGTCTACGGGGCTCCGGACATTCAAGCAGAAGGCATTGGAGAGTGCATATGGCTCCAGGAAAGCAATATGCAGTGCATTTGCTGTTGTAGTCATCTCTGTGGGTGTTGGATTGATTATCAGTAAAAAGTTGATTGATCTTTCAACTGCGTCCGAAGGGAGTAACAGCCTAGTACCAATGATCACACCATAGAGTATTGCGCTTCTCTATTTAGTAGAGACATATATGATACACATGAAGATGAATATGAATGTGGAATTAAGCATTGTGTAAATGTACTGAAAGAAGTTGAAGAAAAAGACATGATTATTCACTTTTATTTGGACTTTTAGTCATGAATTACATTCTTCTATTAAGCACTAATTAAATTTGCAAGATTTTTTATCCAATTAATCTCAGTTAAATCGGAAAAGATAAAATCTAGGGAAAAGACATTACATATGAAACGACATGAGCAGACAGACTGTCACACTTTATGACGACAACCAGAAATTCATAATTGTTCATATTGCTTTAATACTTCTGGTCGAATAATCTTATTAAGGTCCATGGATTTTGCAATATTGTTATGTACTGAACTTTTCTATGTAAGAATCCATGATAACAATTGACTTGACGATCTTGACAATGAAATTTTTAGATAAATTCTGAGATAGAAAAATGTTACATACGTGCATATTCTTACATATTGATCGCGTTAGAAATTTCATACAAGTACCATTAAATAATAATTTAATTGTTGATAAACATTTTCATTTTTAAGATTTATTGAACTTATTTGAAAATTTATTATCAAGATTGCTAAATTAATTGCTGCCAAGAAATTGCTTGTGCTCTTACTTTTAGAATACTAATTAATTAAAGTACAAACTTCAAAACAACTGCGAAATATCTTTTCGACCTGTTTTTTTTTTCATGCGCACTTCTTGAACATTTTAAGTTGAAAAAGTAAATTGTAAAAACACTTCTTACAGTGTCACATATTTTCTCGATGATACTGTCTAATTAAACCAATGACCAAAGCACACATTCAACTAATATAATTATAATTTATTTTGTTTAAGTGAGATTATTTGAAATTACTGATATAAACCACTGACAATGTGAGAACAAACAAAATTAATTCTTACTTTAGAACGAGTAAATAGAATGTTAGAGAGTACATATGACAGTTGCAGTAGAAAGTGTTAAAGTGCTGCCTAATGTTGTGGATTGCTTAAATTTTGCGTTTACTGCCACTTGTTACTAGAGTTGTTGTTGTTTTTTGAATTATTATTTTCCACTTTCTTTTTATTTTTACTCCAATGTAAATAACTCATCATGTAAATATATCTTTAAAATTGGCATGCTAATTGGCCTGCCACTTGAAAAACAAAAAAAAAATGTTAGAGTAAAGAGCCATAGCAAACAAGAATCGATTTTCCACAATCTGGATTAAATTGAAACATTTTTTTTATTGAACTGATAAAATAAATTAATAAAGATAGTTTAATTGAGGAACTGTTTTAGTCAGTGAAGGCAAGAAACCAATCAGTTCACATAGTGGAAAAGAATAACTGCTAGAAAAGGTAGATCCACTTAAAGAAGCATCTGAATTAATTAAGGATCGCCTCAACTTCAGAAAGAAATAAAGAACATTTCTCTTTCCAAGTAACAGGCTCTATAATAACTCTAGTTTGATCTTCAAGTCTTATAATTGCACCGGTAGTTCATATTGATATATTTCCGAATCCAAAAGAGAGGAGGAAAAAAAAGAAGAACAAATGGCAGCCCAAAACTCAGCCTCTCGCATGTATTCGAACATTGACCCGCATTGCGAGTGGGTCCAAGGGAAGGACCTCAACACCTTGTTGGTGAATGTTTCAGGTATTGTGTACTGCACAATTTCTCAGCTAAATAACAGGAAAACAAACAATTGCATGCTGGTTGGAATAGATATGAAAAACCTCTTAATGCAGGGTTCAAGACAGAAGAACTGAAGGCACAAGTTGATACATCGAAGAACTTGAAGGTCAGTGGAGAGCACAACATTGAAGGGAACAAGTGGTGTCGTTTCCATAAGAGCTTTCAACTGCCGAAAGAATGTGAAATCAGTAAGATCCAAGCAAATTTTGATAATGGCGTGCTTTATGTGATGGTGCCGAAACCATCTGTCATGAATCAATCTTCTAACCAAAATAACAATACCACCACCACATCAACAGGTGAACAACAGTCAAATGAAAGTAAGGGAAAGCCATTGAAAGAGAATGAGGAGACAGTGCAGGGCGTTGTGAGGAACTTGTTAAAGCAAAAGCTCGTGAATACTAAATGTTGTTATTGCTGCCACACTCTTGGTACTTGTTCTTTTCAGAAGATACAATTTAGCTGATAAGGACAACAATGGTGATCACAGGTGTAGCACGGCACTATATTAATCCTTATCCAATACTAAAGTTGTAATGATTCTGCAAAACACATGATGATGACAATAATTATGTGCATATATGAACGAATAAAAAAGGTGATAGAGGCCAACATTGTTGCTCTGAATTAACTCCCCTCAGTTTCTCTTTATGTGATCAAATATCAGCACATTGTAAAATCCAATTGAAAAGAAAATGTAATATGACCAACCAATGTGCTAAATAAAAATTTATGACTAGTGCATGATACCACTTACATACAGCAGGGCAAACAAAAATCAGACATAATTGTGTATAATACTGCTAGAGGAGAGCATATTCTAAAAATTCTAATGCAATATGTGAGATGTTTCAAGCACCAACTATATTTTTATGAGTTGATTTGTTGCACACTACAACTCCAAACTGGTACTATTTACCTAATTTTTTTTCAATATCATCTGATTGCACCAAATAGATCGGCACCATCAAGATTAGCTCCTTCTAATTGCTGTCAACACAAGATGAATTAAATGTTTGTTAGAATTCAGAAATGAGCTGCCAAGAAATTAAGAACTAAGACCTTATTAAAATAAGGATTAGATGATAAACTCACAGCTTCATGTAAATCTAATTCGCGAAGGCAGGCTCTTTGAAGATTTGCCCCTTGCAAGTTTGTACAAATCAATTTTGCACGCTATTATCAAACAATGAATATGATTTTACAAATCAAGTGATAAAGCCAAAGGATAAACTAAATGACATACAATTAAGATACTGCAAAGCATGACAGGCATACCAACATCAATCATTTTGTCACATATATTAGGGCAAGAAAAGAACATTTGTAAGACTACAGTTAAAAGGAAATGAGAAAAATAAATAGCTACATTGAAATAAAACAGATGGATAGAAGCAAATATTGCATTTCTGAAAGAAACTATATAGAAAATAACCTGAGATTGGTTTCTTCAAGACTTACTCCCTTAAAATTCCCATCGGTCAGGTCAGCACCCTGAGAAAGATTCTTACACCAGAGAATTAAGCATTCTTCAAACTAATTTATACCGCATAAAACCTTAAGGCCATGTTTGGTATCACGCCTATCTTCTGGAAGAAGCCGGAAGAAGCGAAATTCCTGAAGAAAGTTGCCAAACAGCATCAGAATAGAATGGAAGAACTGAAAAATATTCTGGAAGATCTTCTTCCAACATTTTGGTGGAAGATGGCTACTTCCAATATTTATCAATTGCGGCGACTTAACTTCTTATTAGTTTATTATTATTTTCTTCTTTCTTCTTGAACATTGTTACCAAACATGATATTAAAATTATGGAATAGAGTGGAAGAGTGGAACTTCCAAAATAACAATATTCCAGCTTCTTCTGGAAGATGTGTGTGATACCAAACACAGCCTAAGGGAAGAGATAATCAAGCAACACAAGGGAAAAAGCAGAATAGGCACTGATTTGCAAATATACTAAATGAAGATCTGCTTTGCAAAAGTTGCAGTCCACCAAGCTTGACTCTGCAAATGCAATTATATATTGAGATTTCAGTATTTGATTTATCTTCAAGGAAATTCTTGTTCTTTCTTTTTAAGGGTTATTCACAAATCCCATTCAATCATTAGAAATTTATAAGCAAGGTCTTCTTCAGTCATACATTACTTCAAATTATTTAATAGTAACTAAAACAAACTGTTTACAATGTACTTATGCAAATTTTATGATCGCTTTGTTTAAAAGAGAACTGTATTAATAGTATCAGGATTTAGGAAACCAATACACTTGAGATAGCTGCCAGAAAGGATTGAGGTTCACATACTGTAAGCGTGTACCTTGTCATAGCATATGTCTTACCTCCTGTCAATTAGAAAAATTCATGAAAAATTATGCTACTCCTGAACTCTAATCAGGTGAAATGGTGTTGGTAATTCAAGTTAATTAAGAATTTATCTTGATCCTGGTATTTCGTCAGACTGACATTCGATTATGAGTTCAATCAGCATTAATAGATTGAAAAAGAAGTGGAGAATGAGGGGGGAGAAGCATACCAATGTTTGATCGCTGCTCATGACAACCCTTAGTTGTATTATAAGAAACCGCTCTCCTCTCCATTCTGCTCTCCGCCCGCCCTCTCTTTCACCTTACTTTCTGAGTTTGAAATTTACGAGTTGTATTTGAAGAAGTGAATGAAGGAATACGACCACAATTCTAAATTTGAAACTTAAAAAATGTTTTTATTTTAAGGGGTGAATTGCCGGTGTATCCATGAAAACTTCTTATGTTGTCAATATCCCCATCAAAATATTAAAATATCTAATTTCCCATCTAAACTTAACATATTTTCTAGTTTCTATCACACTTGGGCATGGATTTGTAAATTTCCTATTTGCCAATAGAGATGTTGGCCTACTTCTACAGCAGATATCTCAAATAACACATTATATGCTCTAATGGAAGATGATATAACATTCATAAATTTCCTCTGATCGAATTTTGACTGAAAAAAAAGTTCATTTTTTTTTTTTCAATTCACCAACTTGAGTATCCTAGATCCCATCTTTAAATGTGTGTTATTTTATTTTGGAAGGTGTTCTCATAATCTCACTGGAGATCGCAATGATCTATTTGAATGTAAATTCATTGTCTAGGATTTACAATTTATGACTGCCTCGTCTTTTTATCTCATGATCATTGTCATTTTTCTCGTGCGAAGAAATATCTATCAAAATAATTACTAATCTTTTTATTGTTTTTCTTAAAACTTTATGTTCATTTGTCTTTTATTGTCATTTGTGATTTTTCTTAACCATTCTTGGTCTTGCAATTTCTTCTCATTTCATGATTTTTTTTGGCAGAAACCTTTTGTGATGTTTTTCTTTAATCTATTTTTTGTATCCTTGATATTATATAAAGGCACTACAAGAAAATTGATTTTTTGTGATGATCTAATTGTGATAGAAAAAAACATCATCATATTTGCTACATTTTTAGTAGTGATTTATTCTCGGTTGTCACTATTTCACAGGTAAGAATGACAACCCAATTTGTTGTCACTAAAGTCATAATTAGTGACAAAAAATAGTGATAATTAAAATTTTATAACAAATATTGACATTTTTGTATCGAATTTTTTATTTACACTTTTAATATTATTTTTCGTGATAATATCTTTTTTTATTTGGAGACGTATTACATTTATGAACACTTATGTTCATCACTATTTATATAAATGTTAGTGATAACTTATTATACTCATCATTATATAAATGGATATTGCTAACAATTTAATTTGTTTTCAGAAAATTAATTATTAAACATTTAAATTTTGTCATAATAAATGATTTTTGTTTGTGATGAACCTTTTGTGACAGGACTAATTAAGTCTGCCCGTTTCTTTTGTATTATGCAAACAAATGAATACTTTTCAATTCGGAAGCCAAATTTTACATGAAATTATGCAAAAAAAAAAAGAATACTTTTCAATGATGCACATGAAACACCTCTTTTTTTTGGGTTTCCTATATTACAAAATTTTAACGTACACTTATTCAAACTACTTAATAATCATGTTAAAATTAAGCTGAACGTGCAATGTCTAGTTACCGTATTTTACGACATAATTCATGACCTTGTACTTGCAAATTTATGGCTTTTTTTTTTGAGAATCATAAGTTTTTAGTAGTTAAATTATGATTTTTGTAAGTAATGAGATTTTTTTTTTAAATTCATGTGAAATTGATCGACAAAACAGGTCTTATATGTGTGTAGCATCCATTTTTACATGCTGCAAAGTATTATCTCACAAAGGTCACATGAAGGCTACAACATCAAATACTTAACACTGAATCATCCTAAAATTCGTTAAAGTAACAAGTAACAACCCATCACTTTTTTCCCGCTACTTTGTTTTTTTTTCCGACTATAATAAAAATAAATTTGACCTTGTTATTAAACACAGTTACACAGACAAAAGCCAGCTCCAGTAAATAAACGCGAATCAAACACCTCTAATTTCTGAGAGCGCCCCCCGTCAAAAACTCAAAACCCTAGTTCTCTTCTTCCCTTTCCCTCTCTCATTTCTCGTAAAAATATTAATTGAGAAAAAGGAAACGACAGAGAAAGAGAGAGGAAATGGAAGAGGAAACCGAGAGAGACGGAGTGGAGTCGTCTACGCGGGAGAAGGCTGAGGCTTTGTCGTCGGCGCTCAGAGCGCTCGCGTCGGCGGCGACGAAGCTGTCAGCTCGGTCGAGAGGCATCCCCTCCGGTGAGGATTTCCACTTCTACCATAACTTTCCCGAATTCAAAGCCCCTGCGCGTGACATTGCCGCTGTTGCTGGTTCTTCTCTCAGCTCCATCTCTGACTCCAGACTCCTCTGGCACAACCAGAAAAATCGCGCATCGTTTCCTAAAAACGACCAAGACGACGCTCTTGATTGGGTCGTCAATGTCAACGATGAGCTTCTGGAGAGGTCATTATTAACACTATAACTTGTCAATTTGTTCTTTATTGATTTTCTTGAGGCCTTTTTCCTGGTACATGGTTCAATCCATGTCTAATATGGAGAAGCACGTCCGCTGCTTTTCTAATTACTATTTTATTACGTATACTTTGCTTGATACATAATTCTTTTTATTTTGTGTTGTTGATCCTCCTTATACCTTTTGGCGACTGTACGGTTTAATCCATGTCTAATTTGGAAAGACACTTGCACTACTATTCTAGTTGTGATGCCATAATGCATACTTGATTGTATTAGAATTGGCTTTGCTGGACATTCTTGATCTTCTTGATGTCTTTTTGACTGATGATGACAATGGGGTTCCATGTCTAATTCAGAGTGACACCTCCACTGCTTGTGATGCCATTAGGCATACTTGATTGTGTTCAAATTTGTTTGTTCAACTTTTATATCGTCTTGTTGGCTTCTCAGAATTTATGATTCAGTGTATGTCTAATTGGAAAGATATCTCTACCTTTTTGACAACTGCAATTCTATCAGTGATATTCTGTATATTGGAATCAGTTTTTATTTTATGCTATTGATTTAGTGTTAGCCACTCATTGTTATATGACACAGGTTTGGGGCTTCAATTGATGAATTCAAAGAAGGAAGAACAAAAGAAGAAGAAACTGCAAAGGAAAGGAGTATGGAGGATGATGGCTTCCAGTTGGTTTGTGGGAAGAACAAGAAGAAGAGTGCAAAAGAGGAGTCGCTGCCAGGGTCAAGTTATTCGGCTACAGGGGTTAGTGTGGCCACAAAGGATAGGAGGATGAGTACTACAGCCAAGTCGAAGGTGCCATTTCATATATCCTCCATTCCTAGGCCACAGGATGAGTACCGAATAATTGTCAACAATGCCAACATTCCTTTCCAGCATGTTTGGCTTGAGCAAAGTGAGGATGGGACCCACCTCATTCACCCTCTGGTTCATCTCTCTCTCTCTCTCTCTCTGACACACACACTCTCTTATAAACACAAAGCATTTATATTTCACGTCTAGCTATTCTATGGATTTTTGGAAATGGTTTAATGTATCATCAATGTGCTTTTAGGAGAAGACGGCAGCTGTGGATTTTGTTGATAGGAAAGGTGGCATACATGAGCCCGTGAAGCCACCACTTCCACTGGAGGAAACACCTTTTAAACTTGTGGAAGAGTTGAAAGATTTGCGGGAGATGTGTATTAAATTGAAGTCTGTTACTGAATTTGCGGTTGGTTCTGATGTTTATCTCTCTATTTTAGCTCAGCAGCATTTGTTGGCCTATGTTGCATTCACCTCGTTCTTGTCTTTTGTAATTGTACTTGATCACTACATTCTGAGTACAACCTTTGTTTCTGTCATAGCTTGAAGTATTTGCCTTAACTGATTATAGAATTTTTGCAATTGCAATATCTAAGTTTGTTGCTTTTGTGATCTTCAGGTTGATTTGGAACACAACCAGTATCGCTCATTTCAGGGTCTTACTTGTTTAATGCAAATTTCTACGAGAACAGAGGATTTCATAGTCGACACTTTAAAGCTTCGCATTTATATTGGATCATATCTGCGTGAAATTTTCAAAGATCCATACAAGAGAAAGGTTCTTATATCTTCATTTTAATTTGTTTCTCCTTTTCTGATGAAAGTTGTTTTTACTTCGTAGTATCTTTGATCTTGTATTTTAATTGAAATGTAGATAATGCATGGGGCAGATCGTGACATACTGTGGCTCCAACGGGACTTTGGGATTTATGTTGTCAATCTTTTTGACACTGGACAGGTAAATTAATTCCCCCTTTTGCAATAATGAGTATGCATAAGAGTTTGAATTAGAGGATAAATATTTTCTATCAGAATTTTGGTTCTACCACCTATTCCTTATTGAGATCAGTTGACTGTGGATATACAAATTGTTGTGAACTGGTTCTCTCTCAAACATAGTTAATCTGTGCATAGTTGGTTAATCTTTGAAGTCTGGGACTGGTTATGTTACTGTAGATGAACACTTTTTGCTGTTCCTCTACAGTATGGTTCTTGGGTGGCCTGTTTTATGCGACCCAACCATTGAAGCTGTCATGGTGAATCTAGTCATATAACTGTGGAACCTTGGTAATTGTCCTGTCCAAGCTTTCCAAAAGGGCAAAAGCAGTACCACATCTAGTGCACCCTCATGCAACAGGAGTCCCACACAACCTTGTTTCCTGTCCAAGCTTTCCAAAAGGGCACCAGATGCTTTACCCAGAAACGGTATTTAAACCCTTGAATAGTCTTGTAACAAAATAACGCAGAATAAATGTTTCTGTCTTTGAACTGACTTTCCCTGTTCCTTTACATTGATTTCTAATTTTGTCATTATAAGGATTTGGTGTAACATTTTTGTTTGGCCATTGAAGCTCGAGGGATGTTGACAGCTACATCCAAACACATGAACACAGTGTGACATCATTTGTTGAAAACTAAGACTATCAGAGTGCCAATAAATTTCATCATGTATTGAAAACTATTTATCTTTGTATTATATTTCTTTCTTTGTAACTATTCTTTTTTTCTCTGATAAAGTAGGCTTCCAGGGTGCTGCAACTGGAAAGAAATAGCCTCAAGTATCTCTTACATCACTTCTGCAATGTGGAAGCCAACAAAGAGTAAACCTAAAAGTTCCCTACATGATGCACATGCACACTTATTCCATTGGTTATCCACCTGAACTTCTGTCTTTATTTATTATTTTATTACAGATATCAAAATGCGGATTGGAGGTTGCGTCCCCTTCCAAAAGAAATGGTCAAGTATGTACCTAGAGATAATAATATCCATCTTGCTATTAAATGCTATTTTTTATGTTATATAAAGATTTCTTCTTCTGTTGTCAGGTATGCAAGAGAAGACACACACTATCTCCTGTATATTTATGATTTGATGAGAAATGAATTACTATCTAAATCCGTGGATGCATATGATCGTCTTTTAGAGGTTTTCTTTTATTCATTTTGTCGCTTCTTGTTAGGTTTTCTTTTATGTTGAAGTATAGTTGGAGTTACTGTTGTACTTTCATTGTGTTTTTAGGTGTACAATCGCAGCAGTGAATTGTGTTTGCAGATGTATGAGAAAGAACTGCTGACAGACACCTCATTCCTGAACATATATGGGTTTGTTTTTAATTCTTTTATATCTCTATTAATTTTTTAGTTTAGTTATGAACCAAAATCTAACATAAGTTATTGGATTTCTTTTGCTCAGGGTGCAGGATGCTGAACTGAATGCACAACAGCTTGCTATTGTTTCTGTGAGTACTTTCAGAAGTACCTTTTTTGAAATCAGGACGGTTTATCTTATGGATTATGCATCTCATTATAGGGATTTGCTTGTAATGCAGGGCCTTTGTCACTGGAGAGACTATGTAGCACGCGCAGAGGATGAGAGTACTGGTTATATCCTGCCTAATAAAACTCTATTGGAAATTGCAAAAGAGATGCCTCTCACATCTGACAAGCTTTTACGGCTGGTCAAATCGCGACACTCTGTCATGGAACGCTACCTACCTGCTGTCCTTGACATCATTCGAAACTCAATATCTCACTCCTCTGCTTTTGAAGCTATTGCCATGCAATTAAAACAGGCTAAGCTTGAAAAGGTATATTAGGCCTTCATTTTTCTTTTCCTTAGCTTATCTACTCGTCTAGTTTTAAAATAGTTTTTAAACTAGTTGTTGCTTGCAGGCTAGAGCAGCGGAGATTGAAGCAAAGGGAGTTGTTACCAGTGAAGTGGAGCCTGTTACTGCTCAGGTAAATCTGCTGGCCTTTGAGATTCCTCAACTAGTTGTTCCAGTTGCTCAGATCAATACTCCAGCCATGGTCAATTATTCTAGTACATATCCTTCAAACATTCCCAGTGCTAGTCAGCTTGCTCCTTCAATCAGTGCACTCCAAGGACAGAAACAAGTAACAGCTTCATTACATGTGAGTGAGACAAAGAGCTCAGTTGCAGTTAGTGCATCAGCCAACCAACGGAATATCAACAGTGGAAGCACTTCAGCAGTAAGCACCACATAATGTTATTATCCTACTTGTACAAATGGTTCTCTTGCTTATCTGTGGTGAATGATCTTTGGTTTTCATATTAAATTTTGGATGGTCAAAATTTTGTCTTAATTTAGGGGACAAAAGCAGCATCTGTCCAAATACTAAAGAGGCCTGCAGCCTTCGGAGCATTGTTTGGGAAACCATCAGCCTCTGGGAAAAAGCCAAGCGGCACTGGTTCTTTACTGCAGCAGGTATTATTCCACTGATATTCGACCTTCTTTTATCCGCTATGTAGAATGGTGAAATGTTAGGATTTTGTTTAGATTCTGTTAAATCAAAACTGGTTGAACTTGCAATTGTGCTTGAAGATGTATTAGCAGATTTTTTTTTTCTGGAACATAATTTTGTCAAGCTTGCTCACAGACTTTTATTTGTTTTATGGTTGCCTGTGGTGTTTGTAGAATAATTAAGGACTATTATCTTTGTATGTTGACAGGAGGATGTGAAAACTAAGGTGGAGAAGATAAAGCAAGCAGTGGCACTTCCATTCAACTTCTCTGGCAGAGAGAAACAGCAACTTTCTGACATTACAAGTCGTGAGGTGGTGATGGAAGCACCTCTTGCATCATCTTCCCCGACAGAAACACATTCTACAGCTTCATCTTCGCACCCTGAGAGCATGCAATTAGAAGAGCCTTCCCGGCACCCAACTAATGCTGCATCTGTTACCACGGAAGACATGATTCCTTTGGAGGATGGAGATACCAATTCACCCTCTGCCTCCACCTCTTCTCCCACAAAGAACCCCAGCACTTCTTCCGCTTCATCTTCTGAGGACAATGAAAGCGCGAAGCACAAGGAGTGGTTCCCTCAACAGGCCGAGACAACTGCTGCAGGGTCAGAGTCAGAAGCCGATACACCAGTATCTCCTACTGAGCTCTCCTCCAGCTTCGAGAAATGCTTCAAGTCCTTGAATGAACTCAAAGGCTCTAAACAGACTCAGCAGAAGCCCTCTAGAGAAAATAGTGCTTGTTTTCAGCTGAAACCATTCAACTATGCCGCTGCTAGGAAGGATATCCAATTTGGAGAGCCAAAAGGTAAAGGTGCCAAAGATGATGATGAAGAGGAAGGCGGTGGTAGCGCTGGCTTTAGGAAACCGAAGAGGGGCAGTAATGGAGAGAAGAATAAAAGTAAGAGGCCTGGTTCTGGTGGAAGAGGGGAAAAGGAGGGAGGCTTTCAGCATCCACGCCGGCGTCAGGCTTTTCCTCTTTCAGGGAATAGGAGTTTTACCTACACTTAGTTTTGTTGCTAATTAGCAGCAGCAACAACAACTTAGTTCTGTTGCTAATTAGTGATTAGATATTTATACTTTATGTTATGTATAAGTTGAACCAATTTTCCTCTTCCTGGTAGGAAATCTCTGATAATCTGGAGGTTCCAATGAGGAAGAGTAACAAATAATGAGTCATTGCATCTTCTTTATAATTTGTTGTCTGCATTTTTCTCAGAATCGCTGGAATCAACAATCCCAGTTTTGATTACTTCTTTGCTGCTGCCTGCTGGTATTAAACAAATTAATCAAAGAATATTCTTTATAGTAAATATAACCATCTGGATGTGATGATGTAATCTAATAGACGATTTATAAATTATAATGTGTGTTTGTGGCTGGTTCGGTTGATGGGAATGATCAATAAGTAAAACACAATTAAGTGCTAAAGGTCTCTAGCCGTTTTTCTCTGTTTCGTAGACCATTCTACAAGAAATTTCTAGTGCTGATTATGATTAAGCAACATACACCATGTATATTTCACCTACTTCATGTCCCCATCGATGAAATTCAGAATTAATGTTGTTTGTACTGCGCTTCCTTATGTTGGTCCTTGTCCATCCCCTAATCAGGTTTTTTAATTAACTTCCTTCTTACTTAACGTGCAGCTGTTAGACAGACTTACCCCTATTCTGCGATGGAGATGCTTTAAAACCAAGTATTCTATAAACTTGATTTTTCACATGCTTGCCAGTTTAGTATTTATTAGTCATTTGTCTGTATTTCGGTAAGATGAAAGAATCGGTGGGTATTCTCTGACAATTACTTATTTTAACACTCCGATAATATGATATATATTTCATGTCATTCAGATAATTTAAATGACTGATAAAAAATAAGAGTTTTAAATGATAAAACAGATAATTTTTCATCATTTCATGTATATGATGGATATAAACTATAAAGGTATGAATTATATTTTCCTTGTCAGTAATTCTCATAATGAAATTTTAAGTTGTTAAAAAAACAATAATAGGTGAGGGCTAACAAATTTATTTAAATAAAATTTGAAGTATGCAGATTGCAGGGACAGAGCGACACATCTTTTGGGAAGGGGTCATGACCCCCTTTATTTTCTCAACGCGTATTTTCCGTGGAAATTCTGTATTTGGACCCCTTAATTGACATTAAGTAATATTTAAAATTTAGTCTGACTTCGTCACTGTTAGCGTTGACAGAGGTTATAATTTACATGTAGTAACTGATAGGGAAAATTGTCTCAATGTCACTTCAGAACTTATTGCCACTCCAAAATCTATTGTTACTTTAATGTCACTTTAATATCATTTTAATTGTCAAAATACCACAAATAATTAATATCTTTAATAATACCCATCCTCACTGCCTCCTCAATCCCACCTTCGACACCACTATTAACCATACCCCAATTAGCTGATATTTTTCTCTTTACCCCAAGTTAAGGGAAGGGGCAACTTATTTTGCAAATATCCATACTGTAATTAACTGATGGGCCAATTTTATTTCATTTTTTTGTAGAAATTTCAGATTGAGCTATAAATTATCTGCACGAGTTCAACCAAGTTCAGAATAGAAGTCCTGAAAATGATCACAGAAAATCATAGTGATACTCAGTGTAAATGAAATCGTGATACAAATCAAATCAAAATTGGCCATCTGAGACAACTCAGCTCACTCTAATTTCCATTAGCCAAATCAGGTTCCTTGAGATTTCCAGAAGGCTCCTGTTTCCATTAGCCAACTCAGCTCCTGTTTCCAGAAGACAACTCAGCTCACTCTAATTTCTATCCAGAAGGCAATTTCTGACATATCTAAAAATATGTATTTAGTTGTAAAGTGAAATGAACTCTTATAGGTGCTACTAACATAAAAAACTTACCTACGATTAACACCAAGTATGATGCAGGTTATACAAAAATTGAACAAAATTAAAGTGAACGCTGCAGAAATTTGCAATCTCTAGAAGCTGAGAACCAATTAAAAGAAACAGAAAGTCCAAGATGGAGGGAGATTGTCTGACGAGGTTACAGCAGTAAACGAGATGAGTTGGGCCAAGCTCGTGCTCACTTCATTAATTTAACGAACTGAGCTGAGCTGGCTCGCTAAATACTTCCGAACAAAATTTTTTGACTTGAGATCGGTTCGTTAATCCTCATTAAGGCTAATTTATTAGTTAATAATATTTTATATTAAAATTTATATAAAAATTAATAAAATAACTAATGACAAAATATTTTATAAAATTTAATATAATAAATTTAAGTACATATCATACTATAAACTATTTACTATACTAAAAGTCCATAATAAAAATATATAAATAATTAATATTAGTAGTTTAACGAGATAAACGAGTCTAACGAGCCGAGCTGGTCTAAACTCAAGCTTGACTCATTAACTTAACGAGCCTAACGAGTTGGTTTGTTAACGGCTCGGTACAATATTGAGCGAGCCAATAACGAGTTGATCCTAAGCGAGTCATAAACGAGACATGAGCTATAAGTTTTTTTATCCGCCCTGGATAAAATTTCCAAGCAAACGCCCCACCTTTCTGACCTCTCACCGCGTGTTGAATGACAGTATCCGCTAACAGAGGTATGAGTTGGGGGAGGGGCAGTGGATGAGTGGGGATGCGGATGTAATTGAAATATTAATTATTTATGATATTTTAATAATTAAAATAATTTTAAAGTAGCATTAAAATAATAATGTTCGGAGGTGGCATTTTGATAAATTTAAAGTGTTGAAGTGACATAATGACAATTTCCTCTAATTAATATCTACAAGTATTTTATGATTAAAAAAACACGCCAAATTTCATTTTATTTTGGAAATTCAAAGCTTCATACAAAAAGTTAAAACTAAAACCCCGTTAACCAACAAAATAAGCCCACGACTGCAGAAAACATAAGTTACAAATTAGCAGTGTAAAACCCTCCTTAGGTGTGTTTGACAGTGGGATAAGTTAGCATAAATTAATGAGTGGGATCATTTGATAATGGGTTATTTTGACAATTTTGACAATGAACTCTTAAAAAAATATATAAAAAAAGAAATTATAGATATATCCTTTTACTTATAAATTGATAGTATTTTAAATTTTATACAATTTCATTATCGTTTGATAGTCTATCAAAAACAATTAAAATTTATACAATATGCAATGATTATAATTTAATGGTTTTCGATAGACTATCAAACAATAATGAAATTATGTAAAGTTTGAAACACTATCAATTTTACTTGTAAAATGACATATGTATGAAATTTTTATTTTTAAGATTTTTCGATATAATTAATAGGGGATGGAGTCTCAATTATCTCCCAGCTTATCTCACAACCAAACATAAATCAGTATATCGTTTTTTAAGCAGATTAAAAGCATGCTCCATCGAACGATATAAAATATAAATCAGTGCAAATTTCTTGTCATTTGATGAACCGTAAAAGTTTATAATTTTCATGTATATATATATATATATATATATATATATATATAGAGTTTGTTTAGCACGTTTCTGTAAGTATTTTAACTGAAATGCTAATGAGTCAAATTTTAATTTTTTATGTTCATAATTTTAATTTAAGTATCTTAATAAAATATTTATATCATAATCTTATAGAATACTAATTTTCATCAAATTTGGAGTAAAAAATAATAATAATTGTATGTAAAAAAGTTTACTTTCTAAAAATCATTAAGTATAGTAAACTAACTTCAAACACCATGAAAATTAGTATACTATAAAATTATCATATAAAGATTTTATTGAGTTACTTAAATTAAAATTTCAAGTATGAAAAATTAAAATTTGACTCGTTAGCATTTCGAGTTGAAATGCTAACGGAAGTATACTCGATAAACTCTCTCTCTCTATATATAAAATATACATTATGTGTAGAATACATTTTTATTTGTATGATTTTATAAGATATTTTCTATAATTGTTGTAATTGTAAAAAATAGTTATCAGTATATTTCACACGGTAATTACCGTTAAAGAAAAGTAAACTTTTTTGGTATCTTTCTCTCGGCCGGCGGTTTCACATTAGCATGAAAAAAGAAAAAGAAAAAGAAAAAGAAAATGTTACTTTTTTGTTACGGTTTAATATTTAAAGAAAGACAACTGCAATTTTAGTACGGATAATAATAATTTGTCTCTCCGCAGAATGATATATTCGAATTCTGACGGAGATAATATATGTTAAGTTTATGAAAATCCTATTTTAAAAAATATATATTTGAAGGCATCGTCTCTAAAACTTAAACATTATATTCCGTTTTAAATTAAAAAGAAGAAGAAGAAGGTTTATCTCAGAAGAATCGTGTCAATCAAGAGCTCTTCCTCATTGGTTAGTATTTGAAGGCAGATAGATATTCTTCACACCTGTAGAAACATGCTCAGCCCACTTGTTTCTGACAATAAATTTCAGGACCGTCCATGTCTTACAAGGTAGATCTTGTTTTGGCCAAATGATTTATTGAAAAAGAAAGGTTGTTGGAATTACAGAAAGAAATGATCTCCTTTAGTTTCAAACTTTTAATGTTCCAGCTCATTGCAGCACAAAACCTTACAAATCTGATGGCATCCTTCCATGTAGATGTAGTGAAATCCATGGGTTTGTATTAGCGTTATGTGAATGGAATCAGATTTTGCAGTGTACACTGTAAGTGATAATCAGACGGATCTGGTTTGGATTTGGACGGATTAAATCGGATCATTTTGATTTTTCAAAAGAAAACAAATCGGGTTTGAGACGATTTATATGTTGTCAGATGAGGTTTTGCTACTTTAGTGTACTGAGAAAACCAAAACTCGCTTCGTTGTATACTATGGATTTAATCTTCAAGAAAGTGCATTACGCCGTTGAATGGTCTAGACGAAAAGAAAAATAATTTCTTTAAACTAATATTATTTGCCAATTTTTTTGGCATATGAGGAATCAATCAATCGTCCAGCTGAAACAGCAAATCTATGATTTGTATAATGCTAAAGCAGTTTGGTAGCTTACAATTAGTTGACTTCACAAAATAATTTTAGTAAACAATAAAAATAATAATTGACTTGACATAATTTTTATGTCCAATTTTCCAATTCTTATGTTTTCTAGAATATAACAAAAAATAAGACCGACAAAATAAGAACTTTCAAATGCAATATATTTAACTAATATTATTTCATTACCTTCTTTTAACCAATTTTTTTTCACATGCTAACTGAACACAGGTGAATAATGAGTAATAAGAGAAATTAGGGTGTCAATGGATTGGTTTGGGTCATCATTATTTTATTATTTTTTTTGATCCGATCCGACCTTACCCATTTAAATTAGGTCAAAATTTTTTGACTTATACCTGACCCGAACCATGTAAAATAATTAAGTATCTATTAATTATTTTATATAATTTTAAGTAATTAAATATTAATTAATTTATAATTCATCTTAATTAATATATATTTAAGCTTTTAGTTAATATTAAATCATAAAATTACTTCAAATGAGCATAATTAAACGGGTTGGATTGAGTCGATCCATATCCGATCCAACCCATGACGGGCTAAAAAATTTTGATCTATATCTGATCCATTTATTTTAGATCGGATCAGATTAGGTTTAAATTAGGTCGGGTTGACCCATTGAGTCGGAACAAGTTTTGACTCTTTGACATCCTTAAGAGAAATTATGTTATAGTAGTTATTACTAGAGTCTATGACAACGCATTTCACGTAGTTTGTTTTGGCACAAGAAGACATTAACGTTTCAGAAATCGTGCATTCTTTTTGAGAAAACAAAAATCGTGCATTGTTAATTGATAACATCAATATTTATACGTATACATACGTGCGCAAAAACAATAGTCGGTGAAATTAATAATCATTTGAACAATAATTCAAGTACTAGGAAAACTGAATGTCACTTCTTCAAATAATTTTATTAACTATCAATTAATTATATCAAATACATTTTCTCACTTATTAATTATTTGCTTCAAATACATTTTCTCCCTTATTACAACTAGGGTTATTTTTCAGGCTTCGCCTTTTTTGGAAAAATATTAATTGAAAAAACTAAAATTTCCTAAATAAATAATTTTATAAATAACAAAAAGTTAATAAAACATTACGAAAGTTATATATAATAATGATAATGTAATTAGTAATATAATAATTTGTACAAAAGAAGTTAAATACTAGTTTTATTTTAAATTAAATTGTACATGAAGTATATCCAGTATACATTTTTTTAGTGGAAAGAGATTTGAAAATATTTAAGTTATCCGATTAAATAGATGAGAAGAGAAATTAATATAATGAATAATATAAATAGTGATCTGACATAGAAAATATAAAAGTTCAATATTTATGAATTATAAATTATAAATCATTAAACAATTTGTTATTGATAATACGATCGGTCGCGGTCGTATCATTCGACCTTTGTGGCCTCATACACAGATACACTTACTACTATATAATATACGTGATCATGATATTGATATGTAGCCGGGGCAGGATCTATTCAAATCTAACTATGCTTTGTGAAATGTTGGATTCATAATTAAATTATATTATTTTAGGAAAGCAACGAAGGCAAAAGTTCGTATGCCAACAGAAGCTTTGCAATTTCTGTCTACCGAAAAACGAAAATAGTCATACTACCATATGTGTTAAATAAAAATAACACGATGACATCGAGTATGACATCGAGCATGCATCCATAAATCATCTGTTATGAGGTTGTCTGCCATAGTCCGAATAGCAACAGTTATTTTATATATAATTAGTATTAAATTAATATTATTAATAATTATAATTATGAATGGTAGCGCGCCACTGGCACTGACGCGGAACAAATGCGCCACTGCTAGTGGCGTCTTCTATGAAACACGCGCCACTGAGAGTGGCGCGGTTACTCCATTATATAAACAACATATGCGCGCTGAAAGAGAGCATCTGCGTGTTTAATTGAAGAGAGAAAAAAACAAAAAAAAAAGAGAGAAGAGAAGAGAAAGAGAAGAGAGATTTGAATTGTTTCCTACAATATTTTTATTGTGTGATTATTTCCTACAATATTTTTATTGTGTGATTTAAATTGTTAGTTGTGAGTCTAGAAGTATGAGCGTATACTTAACTAGACTTGAACTTGAATTACAAAATACATAATAAAATTCCTATAAAAAAATTAGGATGTATTGCACTTCCTACTATATCCCTTTCAAACTATTAACATTAGGATGATGTGTTTCTACTTAGTAGGCGTCTTCTTTTATTCTTTAGGAGTTTGGGTCGTGCGAGGCACATAGAGTGAGGTTTGTCTAATGGGGTTATCGGACCGTATTCGGACCCTAGTGCAAGGTGTTAATTCACACGGGGTGTGGTTAACAAACCGAGAGTCATGTAGCGGGGCACATGATTAACCAGAGTGGTTTACCTAAATAAGCCTAATCCAAGTTTCATGCCGACACTGGCTTGATTTAGTAAAATATGGATCTCGGGCCTACTACATAAAGGGACATGCCATATATAGTGGGAGTGTTCAGTATCAAAAATATTGAACTAAGCACAATAACATAGAAACCAAAATAGAATCTTTACACTTATTTGATGTTTTATAGATCATGACTATCAAAAACCAGACCCACTTGCTTCTGTCCTAGACCAAAACAAGCTGAAAGGAACCAATTTCGCATATTGGTATCGTAAATCTGAAAATTATATTAAAGCAAGAAAGAGTATGTGATTGACACACCCTTACTTGAATCACATGTTGATACTGCTACTCATGTCGAGCGGGATCGGTATGAGAAAAGGTGCAATGAGTTCAATGAGATAAGTTGCCTCATACCGGTGTCTATCACACAAGGTCTTCAAAAGCGTTTTGAGGATCAACCAGCATACGACGTGATAGGTGAGCTCAAGAATATGTTTCAAGAGCAAGCCCGTGTCGAGTGATATCGTGTCGTGATGGAACTCTTTGAATGTAAGATGACTAAGGGGGCCTCAATTAGTGCTCACGTTCAAAATCTGATGGCTCTTATGGAGTAGCTTGGGAAGCCGGGCTCTACTCTGGACATGCAGTTATTTATTGATCTCATCTTGCACTTTCTGCCATTGAGATTTAGTTGTGAACTATGACATGACATGAGTCTATATGCCATTAAATGAGTTGCATTCTTGTAGTAATCATACACAATAAGAAGGTGAAGAAAGATAAGTGAAAAGAAAATAGAAAGGTTAAAGGAAAAGGCAAGACTTAAGCTGGGAGCAAGAGCACACCTAAGCCACATAAAGTTTCTATGCCGACCCAGACACTATGTGCTTTCAGGGTAATGACAAGAGCTGTTATAATATAAACACCAAATGACTCACAATACTAATTCGAGCCTCATGTGACATTGTCGCTTAGGTCATATAAATAAAAAAACATATTAAGAAACTACAAGAGGATGGACTTCTAGGTCAATTTGACCGAGAGTCAATTGATCGATGTGAGTCTTATTTACTTCGGAAGATGACTAAAGCACATTTTAACAAGGTGAATGAAATGTCACATAACTCTTAGCTCTTGTGCATACGAACGTGTATAGTTCTATTGGCACTAGCGTAAGAGGAGTGTATTCGTACTTCATTACATTTACTGATGATTTCAGTAGATATGGTTATGTGTTTTTGATGAGACATAAGTCGGAATCCTTGGAAAGGTTCAAGGAGTTCCAGAATGAAGTCGAGAATCAACTTGAGAAGATGATTAAGGCACTACGATTGGATCGTGGTGTGTCCGAGCGAATAAATCGTACGCTATTGGATATGGTACGATCGATGATGAGTCGGACGAAACTACCTTTATCCTTTTGGGATATGCTCTTAAGACTGCTATTTTTACTTTGAATATAGTACCCACCAAATCTGTAGACAAGATTCCATACGAGGTGTGGACGGAGAGGGTCCCTAACTTGTTTTTTTCTCAAGATTTAGGGCTACAAAGCTTTTGTTAGGCGATTGATGCCCGACAAATGCTGTCAGATTTAGGATGCTGCAGAAAAAACATACTGTCGAGGTGTGGTCAAAAAATATTTTATTCGCGAATTATTCGGCAAAAAAATACATTATATATTATTTTATATGGAATTTTATAGTTTTTAATATTTTTAATATTTTTATTATTATAATATATATTTTATTTATATTATATGAAATGAACTAATTCCGAATTATATCCGTTTTATACTCGAACATTGAATTTTTTTACTTTGCTGAACGTTTCCCGAATCACGAACTTATCACCAAAGTGACAAATGACAATGACCCGTCTCTGTGAGTCGACACAGACACTATTCAGTGAAACCTGCTACAAAGAATCTGAAATACGAAATTAGGCGGCCAAAAAAACAAAATAAATGAAAATGAGAAAAATAAAACCCCGTCTCGGTATCTCGTGAATAGAAATAAATAGGAGGGAGGCCGCTGGAGCCGCCTCACTTCTCTCTCACATCACTCACCAAACCCCAAAAGCCAGAAGACCATCTCTCTTCACCATCTCTCCCACCTCTCCTCTCCGACGAGACTCCGACCATTCCCCCACCTCAGTCAATGGCGAACGCTACTTCCTCTTCCACCTCTTTCCACCTCCACCAATCCTCCACTCGCAAATCCTCTCCCCCCGGTAGCCCCTCGTCTCTCCGTGTTTCCCAGCCCTCCAGCCTCTCTGCCGGCCGGATCTCTTGCACCGCCGTATCCGCCCCTCCCGCTGTCTCCTCCTCCGACGCCCCGACTGGACGCGTGTTCAACTTCGCCGCTGGACCCGCTGCTCTCCCTGAATCTGTCATCCTCGAAGCCCAGGCGGACCTGTTCAACTACAAGGGTTCCGGCATGAGCATCATGGAGATGAGCCACCGGAGCAAGGAGTTTGATTACGTTATCAAGAAGGCCGAGGCTGACCTCCGTACCCTCCTCTCCATTCCTGACGTCTACTCTGTGCTCTTTCTCCAAGGTGGCGCTACCACTCAGTTCGCTGCGGTTCCTCTCAATCTCTGTGTCCCTGATTCCGTTGTTGATTACATTGTGACTGGATCCTGGGGAGACAAGGCATTCAAGGAGGCTCAGAAGTATTGCAAACCTAACCTGATCTGGTCTGGAAAGGCTGAGAAGTATACCAAGATCCCCTCCTTTGATTCTCTGGAGCAGAGCCCTAATGCCAGGTATCTTCACATCTGTGCAAATGAAACCATCCATGGTGTCGAGTTTAAGGATTACCCCACTCCGGCCAACAAAGACACTATTTTGGTGGCTGACATGTCCTCGAATTTCTGCTCCAAGCCAGTAGATGTCTCTCGCTTTGGCATAATCTACGCCGGAGCACAGAAGAACGTGGGCCCGTCTGGGGTCACAATTGTTATTGTGCGGAAAGATCTGATTGGCAATGCCCAGCCGATTACCCCTGTCATGCTTGATTACAAGACTCATGCTGACACGCTCTCGCTGTACAACACACCGCCTTGCTTTGCTATATACATATGTGGCCTGGTGTTTGCTGACTTGCTCAAGAAGGGCGGCCTCGCAGAGGTGGAAAATAACAATGCCAAGAAGGCTGGACTTCTGTATGATACCATTGATGCCAGCGGTGGATATTACGTGTGTCCGGTGGAGAAGTCGGTGAGGTCACTGATGAATGTGCCATTCACACTCAGGCGGTCAGAGCTGGAGAAGACATTTATAGAGGAAGCAAGCAAGGAGGGTATGGTGCAGCTCAAGGGGCATAGGTCGGTTGGTGGCATGCGTGCCTCCATTTACAATGCTATGCCACTTGCTGGTGTTGAGAAGTTGGTTGCCTTCATGAAGGACTTCCAAGCCAGAAATCCTTAGATTTGTGTTCAATTTCTGGTGTTAACTATAATAAGTAGACTTCTTGTTCTTCCTTTTGGTTGTCCTTTTTTTGGGTTCTTCTCCCCATTATCAAGTGGATCTATTGGGAAATTTGGGGATTGCGTTGATGGGGTTATTCCGGTTCTTAGGCCTTTTTCTTTTTGTACGTGGATGGAATTTTGAAGAATGTTGCAATAAGTTGATGATGGTTATCTTAATATGATAATTGGGATTGAATTATGATGGTTATCTTAATATGATAGTTTGGATTGAATTATATGATTTGTCTTGGCTTGAACTTGAATGTCTAGCAAACAATTTGATATTGATTTTGGTTGTTTCAAATATGCCAATTTCTATGTCTGGTAGGCGTAAACGGATGGCGGATGGTTTTCTTCTGTTTGAATATAGTGTAGTGGTGGCACTTTGTACTTTGTAGTTCACTAGTTTGTACTTTTTTTTTATGATATACACTAGTTTGTACTTGGTATCAACTTCAAAAAGGCGAGGACGCATTGTTGTAAATATACTCTCATTATTATGGATTTGGTGAAAAATTGCATAATTGCCTTGTTGGATCTTGGATATTATTTCACTTTTTAAGAGCCCTTTGCCATCTTTTGTTTGTTTGGATCAAGTCCCGCTGGAAATGGCAAATGAAAATGTTCGTTGTGCTATAATGGCCTCTCCAGGCACTGAATGCAAACAGTATTGGTCAAAAGAAGCCCATTTAATTCATGGGCTCGGTTGTATTTCTCAATGGAAGCCCATTTAATGATTTAGGCGCCACAAACGCACCAAGTTCAGATCCTCTTCATGTGGTATTAATATTATTTTCCGGGAAAAAAGAAACCTGTTTGGTAAATACTTTAATTCTTTCATATTAATTTCATTAATCCAATATACTGGGTGTTGAGATGAGTTCTTTGACGTGAGCACATTGGCATAGTGGGTATTTTTCAATGTGATTATTCCCAAATCCAGTTCAGCATTCAGTTCCCACTCTGATTTCTTTGAAATATATGTAGGGAACACATTTCGTGCCTCCCCGACTGCCAGGATCTGTCTAAGAAGTATCTCTCTCTTTCCTTCTTACCCACATCTCATCTGCATTATTATAAGAATTGCTCATAACATAAGGTATTACTGTGATATGCAGTGATTTTTCCCCAAGGTATCTTGTTTGGACTGGAGACGAGCAAATCCAAAGCGTGGTCAAGTCTTCATTCTTTTTTATTTTCGGAAATTGTCAACTCCGGTTTCTGTGGTTTTTTTGTCAACTCTGCTTGTTGTAATGATTGCCACTTGCTCTCTTTCTCTCTCTCTTTCTTGTGATTTCTCACACACAGACAATCTTATTTTGCATGTGTTCCCAGTACCAAACCCCTATATAAGGTTGCACCATTTCATTTTACTGCTCTAGTATGCAAAGAGGGTCAATTAGAGTACAAAATTAGAGGTGATGCCTTGCCAAATAGACATCCGCAGTCTGGCCAGATTAAAACAAGCCAAGATCTTAGAGAATGAAGGTGTAGAGCCAAATCGAAATGGACTTGCAGGGGATTTGTCCCTTCTACAACTCATTGGCATTGTCAGTATTCATATTTTCCTCCTATTTTCGTTTGCTTTCCATATTTCTTTCTGTTCTTCCTTCTTGTTAGCATGAGTTAATCAACACGAAGGATATTAACCGGTGTAATGCAGGGGTTGGATCAACAATAGGAGCAGGGGTCTATGTCCTGGTAGGAACTGTTGCCAGGGAGCAGTCCGGGCCTGCACTCGCTCTGTGTTTTCTAGTAGCCGGCATTGCAGCTGCTTTGTCCGCCTTTTGTTATGCTGAGCTGGCAAGCCGGTTTCCCTCAGCTGGCAGTGCCTACTACTATTCTTACATCTGCATTGGAGAAGGGTAATGGGGTCTTCTCTTGTTCTCATTAAGTGGTATTGTTTTTGAATTTTAATGCTCTATTACATGTTCATTAGTTCAATTCAGTTAATTAATTGTGGTTTATTGTGAGCTAGTATAGTGTTGCTTGGTTGATCGGATGGGCTTTAATCCTTGAATACACCATTGGAGGCTCAGCTGTTGCACGTGGCATTTCCCCTAATTTGGTACATTAAAGATTCTATGCCTTGTCAAAATCTAAACACACTATAATGTTCGTACCTCATAATATCGATGTATTCTGTTGTGTTGCTAATTCGTTTTACTATATTGTTCTTTCAGTATAATAATGAAGAACTTCTGTTGTGTTGCTAAATTCATTTTTGTTAAAAGAGAATGGTGGATATGAGATAAGAGAAAGATGATAAAACAAGTTTTTTTTTATTAGAAACTCTTGTATCTTTCTTACATTTCCCAACAACAAAATACAATTCCTTTTATAGCCTAAAACAAAAGAAAACTCTAGAAATTCGTATTAAAAATAGAATACTAAACAGCCTCTGTTCCAGCTGACCCCTTTCCACTAAAACAACAATAACTCTCTGTAGAGAACTCCAAAAGACTTGAATTTTGAACCATTGAAAATTAGATTTCAAGAGCTTTAAAATCATGGGTCATGTACAAAAAACAACTACCGTTTGCCCCTTCAAATATCTTCATCAATCAGCACTAAAATTCTGACTGCTGCTGCTAAAATTAAAGAGTTCCACTACTTTCTTCTTATTTACTTCATATTACATATATTAAGTTTATTATTTCAACAATTTCCAGGCATTAATTTTTGGTGGTCAAGAGAAATTGCCATTTTTTCTGGGTATTATAGTAGATCCATGTGCAGCGATTCTTGTACTTATAGTAACTGTGCTGCTATGTCTTGGAATAAGGGAGGTACGTACCGAATTGGCTATCTTACTAGTACATTACCTTCCTTTCCCTGTAGAAGTTATAACTTAATTTTTGCTTTGTCCCATTTACAGAGCTCACTTGTGCAAGTCACTATGACAGTTGCAAATGTTATTGCCATGCTCTTTGTTATTATAGCTGGTGGATATCTAGGATTCCAGACTGGATGGAAAGGTTATTCTGTGCCAGGAGGGTAAAGCCCAATTCCAAAGTTTATAAAAAAAAAAACGAATTCTGCGATTTCATTTTTGATATCAGAACTCATGTCCTATTTGCCCTTTTTGGCAGGTACTTTCCTAATGGGATCAGTGGAGTACTCTCAGGATCAGCTACTGTCTTTTTTTTTCGTACATAGGATTTGATGCAATTGCTTCCACCGCAGAGGAGGTAGGTACACTGGTGCCCTCACATGAAAATTGTTTTCATGCATTCGATCTTTTTATGGTAAGTAATTGGTAACTGATCTATGATTTTCCTGCATCAGGTGAGAAATCTAAGGAGAGATATTCCAATGGGGATAGGATTGACATTGTCACTCTGTTGCACCCTTTATATGGTGGTATCTGTGGTGATTGTCGGGTTGGTGCCATATGCTGAAATGGACCTAGACACGCCAATTTCGACTGCATTTGTTGAAAATGGGATGCATTGGGCTATGTTAGTATCCCTCCAGTTGTTTTGCTGAAGTTAGATATGTTTCTATTCATCTGGTTTCACTTCTATATTTTTGGTTTATATGGGTAGGTATGTTGTTTCCACTGGTGCTGTTATTTCTCTCTGCGCATCATTGCTAGGTGCAATCCTTCCTCAAGTACGTGTCATATTAATTTGAGAATTATTTTAATATCAACTTCACAAATTTCTCTAAAGTGATTTCTTTCCATCATTGGCAATTTCAGCCAAGAATGATGATGGCAATCGCTAGAGATGGTCTTCTTCCACCTTACTTTGCAGCTGTAAGTCAGACCACCCATGTTCCGACCAGAAGCACAGTGTGGACTGGTATATTTGCTGCTTCCCTGGCATTTTTCATGACTGTGTCCCAATTGGCTAGGATGGTACGTACTTTTCCAATCACATTTAAGTATTTTAGTTATTAATTTTTAAGACAATAAAAGGATTGCAAGTGAGTTGGGCTAGGAATTTTATTTCTATTAGGAAATTTATTATCCATCCTAAATCCCGATCGATATAATCCATTTGTTGCTTCTGTCTGCCTATTTAATTTTTCAAAATGGATGCTTTCTTATTTACAGGTTTTATATGTCCATTGGTTCCTTGGTTGCCTATCCTGTGCATTGTCATCAATATATACTTGCTGATAAACCTTGGGTAAAAGTCTTAACTTTCTCTCTAATGTTTTGTGCATTATTCTGTCAGTATCATAAATTGACATGGGTAGTTCTTTTATGTAAATATAACTGATGAAGGTGAGAGGGCATTTAAGATCAAATGTTTTCTTGACAAACATCGTTATATAAAGGTTGTGAAATTAGCACTTTCAACTTGGGAAATTGCCGATCTTGTGATGTTTCTTTAGGAATTAGGGCCATTTCCCTGTGACAATAATCTTTCACAACATATATCCTTTTTATGAATTATGGAGTTAGAAATTAATTTGCCTCCTCCAATGATTATTAATGCTATAGTTTCTGTCACACCTAGAAAATTTTAATACTAAAACAAGATCCTCCTGATAATGTTGCAATGCTCTTAATTTGGAAGATGCCAAATATCATGTGCCAAAAGCATTTATATATACTTTATTTTTTTTTAAAGTAAATAAATATGGGGTGAATCTCCTAGCTTTTACTCTCCACAAGGAAATTTCCTAGTCAGGTTGCAAAACTTGTGACATTGTCCAAAGTCTGATGATTCCAAAAAATGAGGTGTTGTTTTATTTGTGCAGTTTAGGAACTTGGCTCCGGGTTTCAGTCTGGCTGGTAATTGGCATTCTGATATACATCTTCTACAGGAATGCCCATAGCAATGCCGGAGAGGAGCAAGCTGTGCATGATTACATGCTAGTGAATAATTGAATCTCCAAGAAATGGAGGAGCCTAATAGAATTACAAATCTACCTCAAATATCTGGTACCCAGTGTGCCTAGCTTCCTGTTGAAATGATTTGTAGGTTTAATTAATATAAATATGTATTATTGCATTTGTTCAACGTGATATGCGTTGAAATTTAGAATTGTAAAAACTCAAATTTTCCGTTCAAAACATTTACTTGTAATTTCATTTGAATTGAGGTACGTAATTTGTTTAGACATCTCATTTGTTTTGAATATCTCATATATTTTAATATATAAATTATAATATCTTGAAATATTTTATTCACTTATTATATTTAGAAATCACATAGGAAATGCTAGTAAAATTTCGAACATTATATAATCTCCTTGAATTGTTCTTTTATGTATGAAAGGAGCAATAATTTATTTTCCCCAGGTAATGCAAAAAATTAGAAAGCAGATAACCATACTTGTAGTCTTGTATGCTCATAAATATTACAACAAATAATCTTGAGAAACCTTGTGTCCTTGTCTTCTTGATTGAGATGATAGATTATGCATGAAAGGAATATAACTTTTTTTTTGTGGATAATTATACCGTGGCGTTCAACCTTATCCATTTGATATGTAGCAAAACATCACTTTTAAGTTTTAACTGTCTATAATATTAGGAAGAAAGTTTGATGGCTGCAATGAAATCTTTTGGAACGATTGCTGCTTTCCCCCTTTAAACAGTCTCTTATCCTCACCAAATAATAATAGCAATGAACACAGTGGTGATGAATCCTCTTTTATGTTTGTTAAGGCCGTAAATAAAACAGCCCGCTGGGTTAGGAGTTGGTTGAACTTAGATGGGGGCTCAGTAGGGTTGCTCATGGAAGCCATTTTCTATTGGGGAAATTAGTTTTGTGCCACTTCAAAACTAGACAATTAGTAAAATACCATTTCAAATTTTTATCTTAGTCTATTGTCACTCTAATATCAATTTATTTAGTTTTTTTGCCACAAACATACAATTGTGATAATATTTTAATTTAAAAAGTCAATATTTATACATATTTTTTTTAATATTTCCATTTTTTCCCTTATCCCTTTTCCTTCGATATGTGAATCCTCCAAATTGAAGGAAGCCCAGAGTGATAGCGTTCAAATGGGAGCTTTGATAATTGAATTGTGACATTCAGATTTCTTCATTACATTCATTCTTACATATGGCATGTCGAGATTTTTCTTGGAAGTTCTTCAGTTTGCTCTCTTGAGATTGCATTTTTTGAAGGCACGTTTATATATTTTTATGAGAAAGTGTTCAGGAACCTTACCTTTATGGATTACCATACTATAGTATAAAGTATAGAGTGATTGCATTTATTTCACTTGTGATCACATCGCTTTCTGCTTCCATTTCTAGTAATTTATTTTCTGTTTGGTTACGCTATGTTTGTGAACCAGGTAAGTTCTGTTTCTCAATGCAGTTGCTTATCAGTTATAAGTAATTTATTTATATCTCTGTGTTAGATAGAGAGTTCAACTGGATGGTCGGATCCAAATTATTAAATGAACTGTTAAGTTAATGAGCTGATTTTAAACTTGTCCTGACTTGATTCGATTCTGCCCAAATCATTTACCACCCTACTTGTGAGAAGACAAATAAAAACATATATGATAGAACAATGGCGAATGTGGATCCATTGACTGATCTAACTCAAATGCTATAATTTCGGATGATGCATGAAGAGTCAGAATCTGAATGGTACTTCCTGGAAGTTCTACGCACAAAGCAGAAAACATATTTCTTAATTTGAGAGGGTACTTCAATCTATTCTCAAAAGATTTTATTTCCAATTCCTGAAGTGCCATAATTAACTTCAAACTCCAGTACAAGATAAGATTACCACAAAATCAGTGAACTATGAAGCTTTTATTGTGGCCAACACCAGTGAAAGCATAGGCAGGAGCTTCAAAGACGCTATAAGCATGAGAGGTAAACCGGGTTGATATCTGAAAACAACCACATTCTTAACAGGTGTACTAGAATCGGTGCGGTATCGATATCGTGTTTTCGTATCTTTAGCCGTGTATCAGAAACTATTTATTTTATCTGATTGGAGGCATTTTCGTCAATACAAATAATTTATGTATTTTTGTTTAATAATTATACATGTTTTAATAGTTGTGGCAAAAAACTAAATAAATCAATTTTGAAGTGGCAATAGACTAAGATAAAAATTTAAAGTGGTATTTTGCTAATTTTAAAGTTTTAGAGTGGCGTAAAACTAATTTCCCCTTTTCTATTTAGGCACCACAAATAGGGTGTCAACGAATTCCGTTTCGACCGTGTTTCGTTTTGTTTCGCGGTAACGAAATGATTAACGAAATGAATTTTTGTTTCGTTTATTAAACGAAACGGTTAACGAAACTGTTTTTATTTCGCGCAAAGAACGAAACGGTTAACAAAACGGTATTTTTCATTTCGTTAAGAATATTTCAGTGTAAAATACACGAAATTTCATGTTTCGTTCCATTTCGTGATAAACGAAACGGTTAACGAAATGATTTTCTATTTCATTTATTAAATGAAACGGTTAATGAAACTGTTTTCTGTTTCGTTTATTAAATAAAATGGTTGACGAAACGATACTGTTTCGTCACCGTTTCAGCCGTTTGACACCCTAACCACAAACACAACAAGCACTGTACAAATGTTCTTCCTCTCAAGTCTACTATTCCATGAAGCTAAATCGTTCTATCTTTCTGTACATTCTTTCCAAAAGAAAAAATAAAATAAAAGGGTAGCAACAGAGGCGAAGATATAACCCTTCTTTTCTTCCTAAATTCGTAACAGGAAGTTTCAAAGAAAAACAAACAACCACATATAAAATGAATTTTCGCATCAGCACTCAGCAGGGCCTGAGATATTTCTGTGAAGATATGGGCATATATTTTAATGCAACCGATTCTCAAAATCCAGCTCAGCATTCAGTGCGTCCCTCTCCCCCCCATCTTTTCCCCATTTTAAAAAAAAAATATATCTGTTGAACTACTGATGATATTGCCTTATCTTCACAGGTTGATCCATTCCGGTCCAAACGATTTGCAAATTGCACGACTGACCTGGCAATTCTGAAGCAAGTGGCAAATAATCCTAAAATCTGAACCGTTCAAAACATTTGAACGTTTCCGATGATAGGAAAGCGTGGCGGTCTCTTCTTGGAGGGTTGATAGAGTTTCTTCCCTTGCTTTGCAATTAGAAAGCTGAAATGGAGGAGTCTTCTTGGATTGGTGGCATGCACAATCTGGCCAGACGAAAACAAGCCGATTTGCCAGAGAAAAATGGCGCACAGCTTCTACCCTCCTCGGACTCCGACCCTAAATTAAACAAACTCGCAAGGGATTTGTCCATTCCACAACTCCTTGCCATCGGTTAGTCCCTTCTCCTTATATGCATATACTTCCTCTTTTCTGTTTAATTTGTTGAGAGAGAACTGGAGTAAATTATAATGGGTATGCAGGGGTGGGATCAACAATCGGAGCAGGGGTGTATGTTCTGATAGGAACTGTTGCCAGGGAGCAATCTGGGCCCGCACTCACTCTGTGTTTTCTGATAGCTGGTGTCGCAGCTGCTTTGTCGGCCTTTTGTTATGCTGAGCTGGCAAGTCGGTGTCCCTCTGCTGGTAGTGCCTATCACTATTCTTACATCTGCATTGGAGAAGGGTAATTAACCTCCTCTAGTTCTCATGTTAGTTATATGATCTGTATATTGGATTTAAATGCTCTTGTACATGTTTGTTGGTTCAATTTGGTGAATGATGGTTTATTGCGGGCTAGGATAGGGTTGCTTGGTTGATTGGATGGGCTTTGATCCTGGAATACACTATTGGAGGCTCAGCTGTTGCCCGTGGCATTTCCCCTAATTTGGTACATTAAGATTTGATGCCTTCTTAGAAATTAAGATGCATCATGAAGTCCTTGTCTTAACATCTTTATCTATTTCTGTTTCGTTGCTAATTCATTGCCAGGCATTGTTTTTTGGCGGTCAAGATAACTTGCCATATTTTTTGGCGCGAATACATGTTCCATGTCTAGATATGATAGTAGATCCCTGTGCAGCAATTCTTGTTCTTGTAGTTACTGCCTTGTTATGTCTGGGAATAAAGGAGGTACCAGATTTCTCCTATTTAGTAATTAAATATTTTGGTATCCTGTTTCTTTTCCAATAGAAGCTAAACTAAATTCACTTCATCCCATTTTCAGAGTTCACTAGTGCAAGTCATTGTGACAGCTGCAAATGTTATTGTTATGCTCTTTGTTATCATAGCTGGTGGATATCTAGGATTCCAGACTGGATGGAAAGGTTATTCTGTTACCGGAGGGTAAACTGCAATTTCTTTTTGCTATAAGCTGCAATTCCATACTTGATTAAAAGAGTGAATTTTGCAATTAATTCTTGACACCAGGAGTAATCTCTTTATTTGCCCTTTTGAAGGTATTTTCCCAATGGGATCAATGGAGTACTCTCAGGGTCCGCGACGGTCTTTTTCTCATACATAGGATTTGATGCAATCGCTTGCACGGCGGAGGAGGTAGGTACACTAATGCCTATTATATGAAAATTATTTTCATTTGCTAGTTCATGACGGAGGAGTTAAGTGTGATTTTGGGATTTTCCTGCATCAGGTGAAAAATCCAAAGAGGGATCTTCCATTGGGAATAGGCTTGACATTGTCACTCTGTTGCACTCTTTATATGATGGTATCTGTGGTGATTGTTGGACTGGTGCCATATCCTGCAATGGATCCTGATACGCCAATTTCATCTGTATTTGTCGAAAATGGGATGAATTGGGCTATGTGAGTGCCCCTTGATTTGATATGCTTAAGTTACTCGTACTTTTCGTTGATTCAGTTTCGCTTATTTTATCGTGTATTTTGTGATAGATATGTTGTTTCGACTGGTGCTATTCTTTCTCTTTGTGCATCTTTGCTTGGTGCAATCCTTCCTCAGGTACATTGACTATAATTAGGGGAAGTTTTTCTGATCAGCTTCACATACTTTGCTAAAGCAATTTTTTTTCATCTACTGACCAAATTTTCAGCCGAGGATAATGATGGCAATGGCTAGAGATGGGCTTCTTCCATCTTACTTTGAAGCTGTAAGTCAAACCACCCAAGTTCCAGTGAGAAGCACAGTGTGGACTGGTGTATTTGCTGCTGCCCTAGCATTTTTCATGGATGTGTCCCAGTTGGCAGGGATGGTATGTGCTTATTCTATCTTATCTAAGTTATTCATTTCCTAACTTTTTAGACCAGAGAAGGATTGCATGCAAGTTTTTGTATTACTTAGTGTCGGATTAATCTTGTGTTCAGGTCAGTGTGGGTACACTTCTTGCATTTACTATGGTTGCTGTTTCAATTCTGATACTAAGATATGCCCCACCAGATGAGTCCCCAGACCCAGAATATCTTCAAGAACCTACTGAGATTAAGGAATATGAAAGGAGAAGAAAAGCAACTTACAACATATTTTTAATATGTTTTGGAGCTCTTATCCTTACTTCTGGTGCTTCAGCCGGGTTCTTACCAGTGTAAGTAAACACTAACCCCCAAGCCCCCAACCCACCAAGACATGCACCGAGCGTCTCTCCTGTGACACATTCACGCTTGACTAGTTTTACTCTTTTTAGTTATTTGCAGTACCTAGTTTGCATCATAGGTGGGTTGCTCCTGCTGTGCAGCTCAGTTATACTGTCAGACATTGACCAGTATAAAGGTCAGAGAAACTTTGGACACTCTGGTGGTAAGTGCTAGGAATTTTACTTTTTTTTATTAATTTATTATTTGTCCTGAATCCTGATGGATATGAATATATGATACATTTGTTGTACTCTGTGTGGGTAATTAATTTTGAAAACTGCTTTTCTATCTTTAATCCATAGGTTTTTTGTGCCCATTTGTTCCTTGGTTGCCTATCCTATGCATTGTCATCAATATATACTTGCTGATAAACCTTGGGTAAGAAGTCTACTTCTGTCCATTTTTTATTTTTGTTTAATTCTGTCAGTATAACAACTTAACATGTTGTGGTTATGTAAATGCAATTAAGTGAAGGTGAGAACATGGAGAATCAAATGTCCCTTTCTTTGTTAAACATGATTACTTGACAGTCTTGAAATTAGCACTTTCAAATTGGGAAACTGCCAGTCTTATGCTGTTTCTTTACAACTGTTTCAATGTGATAAATGATTTTTCACAAGATACCGAACTTGACTTCACTTTTGAATTATTGAATTAGACATTTGCTTCTAAATTCAAAGAAAACATGAATTATAAGCAAAACCATGTAGCACATTAAGATTTTTTAGGAGAACAGATACTTAATCCTCTGATGGGCCATTTTCCAATAATTTCTGTGATTCAATGAGAACTTTAGTTTCCCAAAAGAAGTTAGATTACTTGTAATTGATAAGAATAGCTAAAACATAGTCAATACTCCTGACAATGTTGCAAATCATTAGAAATTAGAAAAGATGCCAGAAGACCTTCCTTGATGGTGCTAAAGAAACTGAGTTGGTGTTTTCTGTGCAGTCTGGGAACTTGGGTCCGTGTCTCCGTCTGGCTACTTGCTGGCGTTTTGATATATTTCTTCTATGGTTATGCACATAGCAAGGCAGCCAAGGTGGAGAAGGGCTACATGCAAATTGGATCACCAACTCATGGGGGCACCACATAGAATTTCAACCTCAAATATTGGTTACATAAAAGGACTGGTACCTGAGGGCAAAGCTTCCGGCTGAAATTCTTTGTAGATTAGGGAGTAATCAAAGCATTCTCACATTTTCTCAATTTGACATGTCCTTCGTCCATATGCTACTTTTCTGGCTTTCCTGTCAACACTGGTAAGGACAAGGTATAGCAAAATAGCCAATACATATATACTATAGAAATTCTTTTCTTTTGGTTTTATACTTTTATTACATTCCTGTTGTAAAAGAGGGGAAAAAGAGAACAAAAATCTTCAGAGATTAACAGAAGGCTATTTTTCTTCCATGTATGCTTCACGTTTGTCTGTTTTTGTCCTGTCATGCTGTCATTTATTGGCATTGCGTAGTTCACAATCTTTAAGTGGGCACAATTTACATGATGTCCCTAGGAAGGATGTCCATTGCTGATATAATGTTTTTTCTAATAGATAGTTACTTTGACATGATGGAATTGGATTTTGGACGAGGAATGAACATATAAGCAAGTTAGTAAATGTGAAAATAATTAAACTCGACTGAGGAGATTTTATTTTATTTATTTCTGAGTCTGTGATGGCTTCATGTGTAGTGCTGTAAATAAATAGAAATTGATCGAACTAGGTTCTTTGCTAATTTAATTCGAAATCAATTTGAGCTAGTTCGATTTGAATTAGATACTCAATTCTGAACTGAGAAATGAATTCACAATTTGATTTGTTATAATTCAAATTTGTTCGATTTGGTTTGTATCAGTTTGAAATTGATTATATAAAATTTACATAACGTCCCTAACTTGGAAGTTACATATTACAATTCTTCATTTCAAAGTATAATTTAAACAACAATTTTAAATAGATCTCATTCTCACATACGAGACGACATAATACTAGTTCATAGTTTGATAATTAGGAATCCTAAATAACAGCCTTGATTTCAGAGTAGCCATAAACTCAGTACAAATTCATAGTTTAAATAATTGCTCCAAATTAAGTCTTAGTGTACAAATTAAGTTCAAGACATAAATCAAAATCCTAAGCATTATGGCCAGCAGTCAACAGCTCATTGCACTTCAACCTGAAAGCTCTGCATCTGCATGTTGAATTGAGAATATTTTAAATGAGAATACTGCTTATCCACACCATATTGTTGTCGTCTGGTACAGGACCTTATTATCATCTGGTACAGAAACTTATTATGGTGCAGCTGTTAACCATTTGATATTAATTATTTTATGTTCCTTTGGAATTACTTAGCTTCCCCCCAAAAAAGAAAAATACAAGTCCCAGATCAACTCAGTACCATTCCAAATAAGTCCCGTGCTAATACTATTGGTACCAAAGAAGCAAGATGAGTCCATGTTTTCAAAAAACGAATGCCAACATTTTTTTTTACTTATGATATTCTTTCATAGTTACATTGCTCAATTTATTTCAGTCGTTTTATCCTTTTTCTTAAAACAACAAAAGAAGCTTTTACCGGTACCAAACTGAAAGACAGATAAGCACACATATACGCACCTTTATCAATTACACAAAAAGCTCATATCTCGAAGCCACATTAATTGCAATTGAAATATTGAACTCCAAACAGCCCCAGATTTTGACTCAATTCATACAACCTCAGATTTTTTTACTCGATTCATACAGCCCCAAAATAGCCCCAAATTTTGACTTACATTCTGAAACTTAGTCATTAGACAGTATTCTGAAGTTTCTGGACATTTTTGAAAAAGGGATGCTTGCAATAGCCGAATTATATTTTCTTTACAGAAATATTCCAAATTATAAATAAAATAAAAATAAGGATGGCTTGAATGTGAAAATTATGCAAGTTTGATTTTGTCGAAGAAAGAAGTGACATAAATAAGCCCTAGTTCTTGCTATTACAATTCAATTAAACAGAAAACGTGAAGAACAAAGCCTTATCAGAAATCACTTGTATTTGTACATAATAAAATTATGCTAGAACAGCTGATCGGTGTTATAATAGAATATACTAAAATCATAGATAATTTAATGATAACGCAAACTCATTGTACAAATGCAAAGCTATTCAAGGGACTCTTAATCAAGAATACTGGGACACAATTATTCAAGAATTCAAGGATGGTTTGTCACTACCAGTCACGTTGCTAGAGGTTTCAACCAAGCTCCGGTAATTTAAATACAATTAGCGTTTACTTTCTGATGGTAAATAAGTTTTGAATTCATCTGACATATGAGTTTTAATTCATTATGGAAGGTTAATTCCGTATTTGCTCAAAAAGGCGGAGATTTGTAGCAAAATTTAATATTAAGATAATATTGTTTTACTCAACCAAGCACACATATACTACAGACAGCTTTAGAAACACCGCTATGCCAGGTGTCTGTGTAGGATTTGTAAATGAATGTAGCAAATCATGAGCAGATTGAAGTTTTGCCTTTTCTTTCTTGACTTCAGCTGAAATAGATATTAATTACATGTATTTGAGAGATCCTTGTTGATAATAGGTTCCAATCAGAAAACATTATAGGGAAAATCTACATGATCAAACAGCAAATGAAATTGCAAGCATTGCTAACAGAGGTTCTCTCTACTAGACACTGAATTTTTTGGGGTGGGGCAGGATTGATTTGGTATGGTAGCTTCTTTCATGGAATGGTGACACGAGACGGCGTCTTGCATGTGATGAACTTAGGAAGGTAAAACCTAATAAAGCTGATACATCGATAGTGCATCTGATTTTCATTCCTTTTAAAATGGCATTGTTTTTTCTATATGGGTTGTTTGATCGTCTCGCTTTAACAAAATTCACAGACAGCTTATTGAGGTGTTTCCTCTCTCGGATTACACCTTAACAGCTTGAAATTACAGCCAGTATGTTTCCATAGAAATTCTATGCCTTGTAAAATATCAAAACTGATTCTCATAACAAGTCTTTCCACTTGTAGAACTTTCTACCAACCCAATAGTAGAAGCTTCAGCAAGGCCATGCGAACATAGAGACCATTCTTTGCCTGTCTGAAATATGCTGCTCTTGGATCACTATCCACTTCCACGGTTATCTACAAGTATGGGAACGAGTCCGTTTTAGAAAGGAATAAATGCTTCTGTATAATTTTGCTCTGTATACCAATTATTAAAGGAATAAAAGCTAATTTTTCTATTCCTTTTTTTGAAATAAACATTCAATCCATTTCAGTTGCATCTTTATGGGATTTTAACTTGCTTCTCTCCATACAATGACAAGGCACATCACCGTTCTATGCCTCAGTTTTGAATAAAGCCTAATTGTTAAGTGCCTTCACCGATATGAATACCTAAATCATTATGCAACATGCAAAGAATCCTTGGAAGCATACTGCATATCTAGGATAGGAAAGTGATAACATTGACAAATGAATTACCTCATCTAGCCGAGGAAGAGGATGCATTACAACTGCATGCTTTTGCATAACATCTAGTACCTTTCTATCAACTATATACTTCCCTCGAACCGCTTCATATAGGTCAATTCTCTCTCCAAATCTCTCCTTTTGGATCCGAGTTTGATATACCACATCACACATAGAGGCTACCTCCAATAGATCATCGCTTTCTTCCCATTCAACTCCACTCTTTGTTAAATGGTGCTTTATATCATCCTAACAACAACACAATAATGCTAAAAGGTTTTCAACAAAACCCAAATTTATGTACAGAGGTATACAGGTAAATTTGATATTTAGAAGTACATATTGGAAAAAAAAAAAGATGTGATATCGAACTATTGTACCTTCATTTTGACAACATCAGGAGAGACAAAACAGATCTTAATATCTGGGTACATGGCGATTAAGCAAGCAAGGGATCGAACAGTTCGTCCATTGGCAAGGTCTCCTACCAATCCCAATTTAATCCCATCTAATCTTCCTATTTCTCTTTTCATTTTGTACACATCCAGCAAAGCCTGAATAACAGTTGCAAAAGAAAAGGAAAGGTTTCCTTCATGCATTTTTCCAAAAATTGTATTGTTCATAAACCTATATAATTAACTATATCAATACAATTTTTGAACTTCATATCAAGGTGAGGAGTATATGTTGGAATTATTGGCTAAATTAGGAGCATGTCCACATTAATATGAAGAATTTTCCATAAACCACTAACGGGCAACTTCATATCAGTACCACATACTCAAAAGGCAGGTTAAATGTTCATTGAGCAAACTTATAGAAGGCCTAAATTATATTTAAGCTTCTAAAGGTAATTATCACAAACATGTTAGAAGTTGTACATTTGGGAGTTCTTTTTTGTAATTTGCTCATAACTAGAAGCAAGAGTTTTCATTTTTCACATGACCAGATTCATGTTTAATAACAAATCTTAAACAAAATAAATAATGTAAAATATATTTTCAATATTTACCTGTGGGATGTTGACCAGGTCCGTCTCCAGCATTTATTACAGGTATTTTTGCAGTAGCTGCAGCTCTCCTAGCAGAACCACTCTCGAAATGTCTCAGAACAATTATATCAGAGTATCCTTCTACCGTCCTTATTGTATCTACAAAATACTCATATATAAATGCCTGAAAAAAACTAATGTTATTCTAAAGTACGAAGCAATACCCCAACAATTGAGTACCAGATATGCCCATAAAATTGTTGAGTACCAGCCATATCCCCACAACAAATACATAAAATCTCTAGCAAGATTCCAGAATTAATTGTCAACAACTATCAATTATTATATGGGAGTACTATTCAAAATTTTTGTATAAGAATATATGCTACATTTAGGCTGTGCTCCACAACAAGGCAGAAGAGGGGAGGGGAGGGGATCCGAGGGGTGACCAAGCTGCCCAAGTCATTGTTACTTGCTCCACAACTTTAGTTTTAGAAGGGGAGGGGACAGGAGAGAACGGGAAAGAAGGTGAAAAAGGAATAAAAATTGTAATGAGTTTACTTCCGTCCATTACCCTCCGATTTGGAGGGTAAACTCTCCTTCAAACCTCTCTCCCTTTCCTTTCTTTCCCTTCGTAAACTCTTTTCTGGAGCACAGTGTTAGTCTCTATTGATGTTGCATATATCTAATTGCACAGGAGTACAAACAGCACTTAAAGTTTATATTGGAAAACTTAATATCTTCCTTATAAGTTCATCCTACAACCTGCTTTGTACTTCTAGGCATGCTAATATGGAAAAGAAAAACAATATGGGACTAAGAAAAGAAATTTAGTTCTGGGCACTTAGAAAAAGTCACTAACTTGTCCTTCTGGATCTTTTTTTCCTGGTATCCCATTTCAAGGAGGCATAAAAACTATTTCTTATTTCACATCACTACAAGTATAATTCAAATATGCAAACAATAAATTTAAGTTTCCTACACGTCTCTCTAATTTTAAATATAGTAAAATCAATAAAATCAAAATCCTAAATGTGAATTTTGTCAAGATGAAGAAACTACAGATCATTTGTTTCTTACATGCCAATTTATTTCTTGTCTTTGTCACTGGATAGCTCAACCTAATAACTTCCAATTTCATGGCCAGACTCTTGAGAATCTATGGATGATTGATGCATCTATCCCTTTAAAAAATAAACAATTAGTAGAGATGCTTAGAGGAGCTGTACTTTGGTCCATTTGGTTAGAAAGATATAGGCTTTATTTTCAATCTGGCAACCAAAATCCATTAGAAGTATAGACATTCAAATTATTAGTCTCGTTTCATTTTGGTGTCAGCATGCTGCTACATCACAATATCATAATCTACATCTAATTGTGCCACAGGAAGTGCAAAAGTCTCCCTTTACAGGTGAATTCTCAGATGGCTCTGGTGGAAACAACTGGCACAGGTGGGAGATCTTTTGTTTGGAAGAGAGAGTGATATTGATGCTGCTATTCTTTGAACATCAATAAATATGCTTTGTGTGTTTTGTTAACATGAACTGTCCTAGTTATGTTTAGTATATAATAGTATGTTTGTAGATCAAACCTTTTTGGGTTGTTTTTCTTAGTTGGTGTTTGAGGTATATTTTGTTAATCTGCTTTTGAATGTAATCTGTTAGATGTGCTAGTCGTTCTAGGATATTAATTACTATCTACCTAATTCCATACCAATCATTTGGTACTGTTTTTAGGTTCTTGGTTTGTATTTTATTTTACTCGTTGGAGTATCTCCACTTTTATCAAAAAAAAAAAAGGAAAGAGTTGATCTACCTTCTAGGGTTTCACCCTTGGCAGCTGATGAGAACTCCCTTGCATTTTCAGTCGTAAGTACCTCTCCGCCGAGCCTTTTCATAGAGGACTCAAACGAAAGCCTCGTCCTTGTAGAAGGCTCATAGAACAGAGTGGCCATTAAGTACCCTTTAAGCATGTTACTCCCAGGAGAGGTCACATCTCTTTCAATTGCCTCCATTTCCTGTGCCACTTCAAAGATTCCATTCAAGAGGTCTCGATCAAATTGTTGAGATTCAATTACATCTTCAAGCTGGAAACTGGCTTTGGTGGGGTAGGCATGGCATTTAAGAGTGGAAAAGGAGACAGAGAAAATGGGTTTGTTAAGATGAATCTGTTTATGGGGTTTAACAAAAGAGGCTGGATAAGTGAATGAGCGAAGTGCCTTTGAAGTATGTACACCAAGAGGACTTGGTAATTAGGTAATGCAATTGAGGGTCTTTAGTGGAGTGAATGAAAGACCTTACAGACCTATTGTAGCAATTGAAAAGGAAATAACAGTGAGACCTCTTTTCTATAGATTTTTAGTGTCCTTTTTCCCATGGCTTTAGTGCTTTATTAGATTAATTTATAGGACAGCTATTTTTTTTGTGGTACAAAGCCTTGCAAAATTGCAGTGAGCACACCATGCTCCAGTTTACATATATGCGCTTGTTTTGCTTTATTGGCAGCCATTTATGCACATCTCAATTCCATAAGCTTAGGCAACACTTTTTTTCATGTCCACATTTTGGCTAATGCAAGTCACATCAATGCACTGAAACACAGTTTTTTTTTTTTGTAGTGCTTAGATGTCTTTTGGATTCAGTACAAAATATACTCTTTTACTTTTACGTTCACAGTTGACTTCACTTCAGCTACAGACGGAGCAAATCAGTGATACTGAAGAAGGTGATCCAAGTATTTAAACACAGCTTTTCATCAAAGATTCAAGTTCTTTGACAACATTACATACTAAGATATGACTATGATAATTCTAACCACTTAATTACTGTGCTAAAAGATAATACTAATGAAGGCAAACAAAATAAGAAAGAGTTTCATGGTTCAGAAAATTCACAACCAATAAAAGAATTTCTTGCCTTTACTTGGAACTTGGAAGTTCCTCATATGGCCTTTATTTGGTGGCATTTTCGGCTGTCATCTCTTGTAACTCTCTGAAGAAAAAATATTGTATGATCACAATGCAGAAAATAGATAAAATCACTTATATGTAACAAAATTGTATTCCAAATAAATAAGATGATAGGTTGCCAAGTAATAGTAACCTTATCCTAGCATTCATCTCCAGCATCTTCAATTCTTCATTTTAAAACGCTCTGTATAGCGAATAGAGTTCAAGGTGGATTATAAACCCATCATAAATTGCACAGAAGCAAAACAGAAACTAAAAGAAAAGCAAGACGAAAATATGTACAATCTCAGCATTCTCTTTGTTCTGTGTCAAAATAACAAAAACGGCAACGAGCACGGAAAGCGATTGGAAGTAAAGAGTACCTATCTAGAGAGAGAGACAGAGAGAGTAGGCGGAAACGTGTCAAATATCAGGCTTTGAAGAGGGGGGGGGGGAGGAATATAAGGAGGCGTTTTTTGGCGGAGGCGGCGTGCGAGACTGCGAGGCCATCGGATTGCGGATTTACACGGCACGAATCTTATCGCAAATCGAACTGTCCTAATTCCTGAACCGCTGTTTTGTTAACCCAGCAGAATCAGCCCGTTGAAGTTTTGAAATCTGATTGCTACATGTATATTAGAATCAGGCCCAACTTCACACAAGGATGTTCGCCTCTCTTTCACTGCGTACAAACGAAGTGACTCGAGCCGACTCGAGAAAAAGGAAACAAAAATTGTATACATAGACGAAAGCCTACCATCGTTTGGAATTGGTTCATTGTCCATTTCTCTTTTAAACGTTCTCGTCTCTTCTCCTCTCTTCTTTTCTCTCATCAATTGAGTTTGATTTCGATGGCTGAAGCGACGACAAAGCAAGAGGAAACTGACGGACGTGTTGCTGCGGCCTAACCGACGGAGAAGAAAGAGGAAACAAGCGGAGGTGTCGCTAATGTCGAACCGATGGCTGAGAAATTGGAAGAAACAAATGGGAGTGTTGGTACGACCAAACCGACGGTGAAGACAGAGGAAGAAACAAACGGAAGTGTCGGTACGGTCGAACCGACGGTGAAGAAAGATGAGGCGAATAAATCTTGGGCCAATGAAGCTGAGCACGGCCAGGATGAGGCCTCGCCAACCTCCTCTGCCCCAGCCTCCACTTCCCAGGAGGTGAAATCTGAGCCATCGGAGGAGGTCAAAGAACAATTGGGAGAGTTATCTCTATCTGAAGAGCTGGCCCCACTTAACGACCCCGACGAGGCAAACATCCAAGCTGTATGTACCTACTTTTACTTGATTTAATTTTCATAGAATTGTTCATATTATATTAGAAATTTGGTTGAATTTACTTAATTAGGTAGAATTGTTGAGTTTCTGTCTTGGATTGGGCTGACGGAGGTTTGTTTCAACGAATAGAAAGTTGGTACTTTCTTTTTAGTTTTTTTTTTTACCAAAGGCACTAAAGAACACATGAAATTTCAGTACTGTGGAGAACTAGTATACTATCTTAGAGATGGAGGCATGTATAAACTAAATTATAATCTCAAATTCCTGACTATCCATCTTTTAAAAAAAAAAATGCAAACAGGTTACGTCAGGGGATACTGTCTACACTTCAGCAGTTAGATTTGAGGAGCTAAACCTGTCAGAAGAGCTACTGAAGGGTTTATATGTTGAGATGGGTTTCAGTAGACCAAGCAAGATCCAAGCAATGACCCTGCCAATGATTCTGACGACCCCCTACAATGACCTGGTGGCTCAGGCACACAATGGGTCAGGAAAGACCACTTGTTTTGTGCTTGGCATGCTCAGCCGGGTCGACCCAAAAAAGGAAATCCCTCAAGCGATCTGCGTCTGCCCGACAAGAGAACTTGCCTTGCAAAACCAAGCTGTGCTATTAAGGATGGGCAAGTTCACAGGCATCACTTGCATGTGTGCTATACCAGAGGAGTCTTCTTCCTTTGTGCCTGTAGCTAAACGACCTCCAATCACTGACCAAGTGGTGATTGGTACTCCTGGCACTATAAAAAAGTGGCTGTCATTCAAGAAATTGGCAACACGGGATACTAAGATACTTGTTTTTGATGAGGCTGACCACATGCTTGCTGAGGTTATCTTCTTCCCTCATTTTCATAAATTTCAGTGGTGTTCCCAAATTTGCATGTCAGCCATCCTTCTATAGGCTTTAGGTTCTTAGATTCTTTGTTGTAGGTTCTAGATTCTAGGGTTTACTGCTTACAATTTAGAATTTAGGATTTAGGAATATGATTTATAGTGTAGGTCTACTATGACTATTTTTATTAGGATTATTGCTATTATTATTACTATCATTATTACTATGTGACTACTGCTACTACTACTACTATTATTATTATTTTTACTGTTACTGTTACTGTCATTATTATTATTATTACTACTACTGTTACTATTATTATTATTCTTTATGATTCCGGACCGGGTTTCATTTCTAACCTACCCCAATTTATTTGGGATTAAAGGCTTTGTTGTTGTTGTTGTAGACATCCTTTTAGTTGTGATAATTGTTGTCCATTTGCTTAATAGTCCAGGTTCTGTCCAGCAAAGTTACTGATAATTTTCTGGCACGTGCAGTAACCTTCTTTTTATTATGGGTTTATAGAAGCTTGCTGATTTATGACACCTTCAAAGTTTTTCTGGTACCCTTTTTCTGATATTGTTGTTGAACCAAATATAGTTTTCTTATTGCCAATTCTGATCTTTATATAGGAAGGCTTTAGGGATGACTCAGAAAGGATACTGAAGGAAATCCAAAGAAGCACTGGTGGTGGTTGTCAGGTTTGTTATCTAGTTCATGTTCTGTTCGTCATTCACATGTATGATATTCTGTCAATCTTAGCAGTGTTATTATTTGCTGTTGAAATGGCCTTGTACAATCCCCTTTTTGCCTTTCTGACACAATCAATGGAACCTTAGCACCATTGTTATAACTCTTTAATGGGAATTGTTATTTGTATTCACCATTTTTAACTTTCCAGGTTCTTTTGTTTTCTGCAACCTTCAATGAAATGGTGAAGGCCTTCATTCCAAAAGTGGTCCGGAATGCAAATGAAATATATGTTAAGAAAGAAGAGCTAACTCTTGATAAATTAAAGCAATACAATGTGTGGTGCCCGGATGAGCTAGCCAAAATAGAGGTCATTAGGGACAGAATCTTTGAGTTTGGTCAGAAGGTTGGTCAGACCATAATTTTTGTGCGTACTAGGGAAAGCACCAAAATGCTTCAAAGTGCTTTAACTAGCGAGGGCTATGAATGCACAGCTATTCAAGGGGCTCTTAAGCAAGAAGACCGGGATAAAATTATTCAAGAGTTCAAGGGTGGTTTGACTAAAGTCCTTATCACCACTGATCTTCTTGCTAGAGGTTTCGACCAAGCTCAGGTAGTTTTAACACAAAACATGCTTTAAATAAATGGCAGGTATTGTTTGTTATGAATTGATCTGACAGAAGCTTCATGCATGATGGAAGGTTAATTTGGTGATCAACTATGATCTCCCAATAAAGCATGCCACAAGAGAGCCCGACTATGAGGTCTACTTGCATAGGATAGGTAGAGCAGGACGCTTTGGGCGCAAAGGTAATCAACAGTTTGGTAGTCTTTTCATGCTATGCTTCTTTCATACTTGTATGTGTTCTTTAATGAGCTGTCCTTGTGATGGAAGTTGAGAAAGTAATTGTGCGGAGTTCTATCTTCACATCAGTATTGTGCGCAATCCCATTAAAGTATTATTGCTTAAGGTTGAGGTTATCAAGATGTACTTATATTTTTTTTTATCACTACAGGAGCTGTTTTCAATCTGTTGTCAACCGAATGGGAAAAGACCATCATGGAGAAAATTGAAAATCACTTTCAACACTTCATTCCTGAGGTAATTTCTGCCCTACCATGAGAACCATTTTTTTCTCATCAACTCGGTGGAAGTTCTCATGATTTACATTGGTGTCAATTTGAATTTCAGGTCCCGAACTGGAAAAATGAAGAAGATTTTGAGAATGCACTAAAAGAAGCTGGGTTACTATGAGGAGTATACACAACTTTTAGCAGCACTGCTAAGCTGGGTGTCAGAGTAGGCATTGTAAATGATGTAGCAAATCATGAGCAGCTGTTTTTCCTTTTATTTCTTAAAGAGTTCAGCTTAGATAGATTTTACATGCTGTGTTTGAGCGATCTTCGTTGATCTTTTAGTGTTTCTATTTAATTTCATTCAGTTTTGTGAACAGTTATGGCAAAAAGAAGGAAAACAAATGTTCAACTGTATGGTGGATTATATTAAATTAATGAAAAAAATAGTGATAATTATGTGAAATGTAGGTGTGTTTGAAATATACTCTGTTCTTTTGTTTACTCTCGTATGTATTAGTATCTACGCATGCTGTGTTATTAAATTATACATTATCACACAATTATAGATAAATTGAATCGTATATTTGTCATGAGGTAGAAGTTATGTTAAAAATGTCTTGTATTCCAACTTCCAAGGCATTTAAAAATGGAAAATGTGTAACATGTAAATGAAGTTCTGGAAATCATTATTTAAGATTTTCTGACAAGCCCGGATTATTTTTTTCTCAAAAAAAGATGAACCCAGATTTCCTGCTATGACGTTATATTGAATTGGTCAATTCATACGGGAAGATAGGCCGTTGGAACCTAGCCCAATGCCCATTATGCCTAACAAGACCCCGCATATGTAACAAGTAACAACTAACAAGACGGTTTGCGTTGCACTTGCACATGATTAAAGCCTGACGAATATAATGCTTGTTTTCATGACAATAGTACTTCCTCCGTACACTTTGATACTGTTTTAATCTTTTAAAAGAGGGTTCAAATACAGCTAATTTTTTTTGTGCCACAAGATGTCACAAACACAATTTTTCATTTAAAATTTAAAATTTCATATGAAATCAAAAGTATTGATGTTGTTTATATTCATGTGAGATGTATGCTAGTTAATTTTTATGATTTTTAAAATTCATGTCATACTAGATCAAGTGACCTAAAAATGAAAGAATTTAGTTAATTATAATTTGATTCATTTTATTAATCCATTTTTTGTCACTTAATCTAGTATGAGATGAATTTAAAAAATCATAAAAAATTACAACATCTCACATTAATATAAACAAGATCAATGGTTATAAACAAGATTTCAATTTAAATATGAAATTTAAAATTTAAATGAAAAATTGAATTTATGATATATTATGGCAGAAAAACTTGGTGGCATTGAACTCTCCTGTTAAAAAAGAAAACCTTGCATTGAAGAAATAACAAGTATAAAAAAAATCCGGGGACTTCCTACGAATTTGCCTGATAAATATGAGAGCTTCAGTACTATTCGTGTCAAAGAAAGACGATATTATGGAGATTTCTCAAGTTAATGATCCATTCTACAAATGTCTCTCATAGATGTACATATTGATCCATTCTACAAATCTCTCATAGATGTACATATTGATGTGGTTCACTTAGTGAACCAATCAAATCACGTAGAAATTAAGTAAAATCGTCTCTTTAATTAACAGTACCTCAGAAATCTGTGTGAATTGAAATTGACATGCGTTATGTCAGAAATGATGATGATGATAATTCTAATACTAATAATAACGATGCTATTATTATATAAGTAAATAAATAATAAAATTTCATCTATTGGTAGAGAGTTCCGCAACATGTGAAACATGTTTACAAATGCTTATGCTAATTTCCTCCTTAATTTGAGCTTCAAAGAAATATACAGAAGAAACTTTTAAATTTTACTATATATATCCTGAATTATATGACCTTATTTTAAATGATACAACAAATGTCAGGTGAATCTTTGGTATATTCCCGATACAAATTGAAAAAAAAATGATTTGTACAAACAACTAAAACCTCCTAAAGCCGAACTGATCAACAAATATGATTCTTCTCAATTCCTCTTCACTGAAAACCAAAACTTTCATCTGTGACTGTGATCATGCTGAAGCACAATTCCCTTGATAAAAAGAAATAAAAGAAATAAAAGAATTCATTTGCATTGCTTCTTGATAAAAAATCTGGCAGATAGAAGCTTTGTTAGCAGTGATCTCAATCTCCTTGAACCAGCACCAGGTTTTAAAACTCCAGACGCCCTTTCACTTGGTGAATTCGTACACATTCTTTTTTCATCGTCATAGCACCAGCCACCCAAGGCAAATTGCAAACCTTTTCGCCGAAGTAATTCTCTGTCAATCCTGTAAAGAACGGGGTCGTCTTTCTTAAATTTGCGAGCAAAAATCCTGCTGCTTAGAACCATCTTCCTATAATCTTTAATGCCTAGGTTAAGAGGATGCTGCTTTGGGGGATTATCCCATGCTATGTAGTGAAGATCATGGTTCACAGTTGTGTTGCGGTACTCATCGGAGTTGCAAATCAAAGTTTGGAAGTAACCTTCAGGTGAGGAAACAAAGTTGGCATAGTAGAGGAGAAGTGTTCTCGGTAGGTTATCCCAACCTATAATGCTGTATTCGGCAAAGGATCTTGACACCATTGTCCAAGCCGAGCCTAACAATAAGAGTGACCAAAATAATCAGTTATGAGTTCAATAATGATAACAGTAGTATTAACAGTTAGAGGCAGATTTTGATGCTAGAACAGTGACTGATAGGTGCCATGATTTCAAATTATTATTTTGAAAATTTTGATTTACTAATTGGATTGCTCAAGATGAATTACATACTAAAATATTATTGAAAGTCAAATTTTACAACCTTAAAAAATTTTATTATGACTTTTGGTTAATTTGAAGCTCCAAATTTTTTTTAAGGTAATGGATTTTCTCCTATCCAAAAGGATATAAATATGTTTTTCAGAAAAAAAATAAAATAAAATGTATAACAGTGGACAGTTCAGAGTTGCACACCAGATAATCAGTGTTAGATAAAATTGTCGTCATGAGGATGATGATTTCTTACATAACATTGTATCTCAAAATGAAATTATACTATTTAATTCAAGAACCATTATTATAAATATAAATGTAAAACTTTTTCAGATTTTATTGTAAAAAGGATGAACATTGATTATTTTAAGCTTTTATATTTAAAAGTTAAGAAAATAATTAATATTAGAGCTCAAACTCAATTAATAAGAAAACAAATATATTTTCTTTCAACAATCAAGCTCGGTTTAAGTTCAAATTGATCCAAACTTGATAACTTAATTAAAATTCAATTTGTATTCAACTTCAGCTACAAAAAAAAATCATCTCACTCGAACTAGACTAGTTTTCAACGGATATGAAGAGGGATCACTTGACAATGGACTATTTTGATAATTTTTTATTCAATATTTTTAAATGCAGTTTTCTTCATGTATGAAGGCCAATGCATACCGTATATGTGATATGGGCTGCATATGTGAATTTTCACACGGACGTATATATACATTTTTTTTATTATTTTAAGTAGAGAATATAAGAAAAAAATACCCAACTATGACACAAATGGGTTGTAGCCTAGCGGTAAGATGAAAACACACTAAACATAGCTCCTAGGTTCAAATTCAATTGAGAATCAATTAAATTCTTTATTTTCCAAAAAAAAAAATTCAGTACATATAGACTAAATTTGAGATCTCCGATCTTATGCTTTCAAATTGGGTTTCATTTCTAGCTTACCCTAATTTATTTGGGATTAAAAACTTTGTTGTTGTTATATAGACTACATAAACCTGCATATGAGTAAAACTCGTATATATTGGACTGCATAACATTCTAACAATGATTTGCCTACCGTATACACATATGTGGCTACATTTAAAAACACTAATTTTGACAACATACGCGGTCACATTTAAAAACACTATTTTTGACAACATATGCGGCCTCATTTAAAAACACTAATTTTGACAATGACACTCTAAATAAATTAAAAAAAAAACTTAGTAGTCCATCAGAAACCGTTAAATTACAATTGTTACAAATTATATAAAATATTGATGGTCTTTGATGAAATATCAAATAACTAAATTCCATAAAATTTGAAACATTATCGATCTATAAATTTCACAGAATATATGCATAAGAGTTTTTCGATTTTAAAATTTTTAATTTGAAGTATCATCGTTAAGATCATCAAAATAACTCACGGTCAATTAATCCCTCCCATGTAAATATTGAATTATCCTATCATTTGAATATTTCAGGCCCCCGCCAGAAAATATATTATATTGTACAATCCCTGAGGATAAGCTGACACAAGCATGTGGCAGCTGTTTACAATTACTCTTTTCCTATTATCAGTGGAAGTAAACATGTGCTCTCTGCTTCGATTACAAGATTCATTTTGCTTTCTCAAAGCAACAAAATGCTCAATCTTTGAATAAAATTTCCAAGAAATCCAGAACAGAGATTCTCTAATTTGATGTTTTCAAATTTTAGTCCAACACTACAATTCTCCTCAAAGATTCAAATAATTATATTCTTTCAATATTATATTTACTCTCAAATGCTTAATTTACATATTAAGGAATTTTTTTGGGGGAAACAGAGATATGAGATAATTACTCTTCAGAAAATTTGGCATAGACAAAAGCAATTCGGATTGGGGTACTTTGAATTTGAATTTATAATAAAGTCACATGATTAACATTAGTCATCAGTTTATTTGGTTGGACCTTAACTGGCACTCACTTTTTAAAGCTTTATCTATTTTTTCCATGAACATGAGATCATGTCATCATCAAATTATTTTTTTCATGCAAATTTTAAATTGGGAAAAAAAACAGACCGTGAATCCGTACCACGACTAAATCCAATGCTCTTCATAATATAAAAATTCCTGACGGGTCCCTATTTTTGCCAAATAAAAAATTGCCGACATGTGAATACTTCCAAGATCCAAGTCCTTGGTTTTGGACCCGACCCCCTACATTAAATTAAACTTTGTATATATCTTGTCGTAAACAACATTTTTTCTCAAAAATATTATGCGTAGGCTGTCCTTTGTCAGTCTCACCGACACTTAACAAGCAACTTATTACGACCACAGAATGTTATGTAATGGATTAAATTACTTAATTAAAATCTTGAAATCATACCTGTGAACAGCTTGAAAGCAGTGGGTATAGTTCTATTCTGAGGCAACCAAATAATCTCTGTTTTATTTGTTTCATACAGCGCCGGATCCATCATTAGCGGTTTTGCCCTTTTCTTTCTGTAAACTAATAAACCATTAGCATCAGTTAATTGGCAAATTCAAATTTCTTTTTTTTTTATAATTAGCACAAAGAGTGTTTGTGGGAAAATAAAATAAAGTCAAATCTTACATCTTCCATCCCAAGCGACTGGTATGCTGAATGAAATTCAGATTCCTTGGTAAGGTAGAGAATGCGTCTATCAGATCTGCGCCAGAAAGAATACCCAAAACCTTCATTGCAAATTAAATCAATGAAATAACCTAATTACTTAATTCAAGTTTGTCAGAGCTACTTACCATCTTGAGTGACTAGTGGGTAATCAGAGGCACTGAGATTGATAAACCAATCCCATTGACATGTTCTGAGAAGAATGGCCATGGCATGGAGTGTGGTGGTGAGCATGGTGGGTCCCCTGTAAGTAACAAGATTAGATTTCTGTACAATCCATACATTGCCGATTCGAGCGAACGTCGGGTGGCTGGAGATTGATTGGGAGAGATGGTGGTGTTCTTTTGGCTCCGCCTCTTGATCAAGGTGGAGAAGGTAGCAATTTGCGGGGTGGTATATGGCAGTCAGAAGGCGTACCAGCCGATCCACATCGCCTTTCGAGGCCGAGATGAGGTATGCAAAGGATACCGGATATGGCTTTTGTAGGGTCAGGTGGTGATCCGAGTGATTAATTTGATGTAATTTGGAACTGTTTAGTAGGGAAGGTATGAGGAGAAGTGAGAGGAGAAATGTTACAGTGATGCAGCATAGCATGGCATACTTAATGCCCATTTCTCAAAGGAAGGGGGGAGATGGGGGGGAAGAGTGATTGGAATCAAATTTTTGGGAGAGGAAGAGGTCAAAAAGAAAGAATGAAATATTTGGAGATTGTATTTCAGTGGTAGCTGAGGCTAGGTAGAATATGATGGGGGGAACTTGGGGTTTTCTTTCTCCTCTCCTGTGTGGGTAAGGGTAACTAGAGAGAAAATGAAGTGTGATTTCAATGGTATGAAGTAAATGAGATGGATTAGAGGCAGCGCTGCTCTAAGCCTCTAACAGCTGGGAGGAAGAGTCTAGATAGGAGACGAGCAGGTGGAAAGTCGTATTCTAGAGGTGGTTGTTCAGGATTTGACAATGATTGGATCTTGCATTGATTTCATGTTCTCCATGGCACAACGTGTAGCGAGTCAAGTGATTTTTTGGTCCTAATTCCTATTCTCCTAAGCAAGCGTCAAAACATCATAAGAAATAAAGAAACAAAAAAATGTTTCTTCAAATTCACTATATTATAGATGGAACAAAGAAATTTGAACAGACTGCAAAATTGAGGAAGAATGACAAGAACGATATATTTGTCTTATAATAATTCTAATTAATTTTAAGATCACATTTATTTAGGATTTCACTTGTTTGGGCACACGTCCTAAGGATTAATATTTTCATGGTTTATCATACAAATTTCAAGTTTAGATGGATAAATATCTAATTAAATAATTTGATGGGTATATGTATATATATCTATTTATTGCTAATAAAAATAAATTAAAAATACATTGAAAAGTTTAAATTTTGAAGTATTAAAAAAATAAGTTTCATGAGTGATACAAGCATTGGAGTCCATTGTATTTTCTAAAAAAAATTAAAGTGTTGATTAATACGTATCATAAATATAACAAATATTATTTGAGAACTTATTCTTATTTGAGAACTCTACTGTCATAATAATAATAAAGGGTTCTATTTTCAAAAAGTTTGAGTACGACTTGCTAGGTAGAAAAGAAAACGAACAAGATTGAAAAATTTAGAAAAAGGAAGAAAGAAAAGGTGAAAATTTAGAAAAAAAAATGGTTTATGTAGCTAAGGATCTTGATGTGAGGGAAAAGAAAAAGTGATGTCCGACGTATCTCTAAACGGCTTCATTTGTTACTTCTTTTTTTATGCTTTATTGATCTGAAACTAGCATAAGAAATCTAAAGTTACAAAAGGTATGAAAATTAGTTGGATAGATTATTTTGAACATAACGCAAAAAATATATAAAAGACATCGAATTTGTGTATAATTCATGAATTATTAATATAATTTTGTTGATATATGAATTGTTTCTGAATATTGTTATTATGTGAATAGCCCTCGTTAATCGTTACTAGGGTTGTAACTCGAGTTTCGCCCCGACAAAATAATCCTCAAATAAATAATTAATAATATAAAATTTTAAATATATTTAATAAAATATTATATTAAAGAAAATTTAGACACAATATTTTTAAATGCTAAATAATAATGATAATTATGATAATAAATATTATAATAATTAATAATATAAATAAATATATAATAATTTATAAATGATCATATAAAAAATTAGATCATTTTAAGAGTTAAGTTTCACCTTAAGTACATTACATACATTATTAAATAAGGAGATAAAAAAATATTTTATATATATCCTTGGATTTAAGAAGATGAAAAGATTTAAATAAAATTAATGGTAGAGAAAATTGATGATGTGGTATGTTTAAAAAGTTTGAAATCTTAATTTTTTTATGTATTAAGAAATATTATTGAAAAATTGGGATTCAAGAAGGCCAGAACGGCTGCACGTATCCGAGTCGTTACAGATTTATCTACAATTAGTCTGAAGGCTCTCTTGAGACGTGAGAATATTAATAGATCATTGAAAATTTGAAATGAAGAAAAAAGTGGCTTGGGATAAAAGGATGTGAGATCTGCGAGTAGTCTGTGGGAGGGTTCCTTGCTTGCAAGGCAGGACAGAGTTGAGGACTATATTTATTTTTGTGAGATCTGAATAACCCAAAATTTATGGAACAAATTAAATAAGAATCATATTAAGAATAATCAGAATATATTTATTTTTTATAAATTAACTTAATTAATTATTTTATTTTTTAACTATTTTTCTCTTTTATCATTATTATAAAATTATTGATATTTTTCATCACTCTTTAATTAATATAATTTTGATGAATAAACCGAATAAAAATTTTCAACTTTGTCAATTGGGCTATTGCTGCAGTACCAAAATTTCTAGCTTCATGCTTTAATTATTATATTTATGTGTATAATATATATATTCTCTACTCTCTAGTGAACGTTAAAGTACCTCCATGTAGTAGCAAATTTAATTTTCTTAATGTAATCAATATTGTTCTTCTAGTTTTAGCTCTTTCTTCTAGACAAATTTCAGAATCCAAGATAAAAATGAAATATACTAACTTTTACAGAGTAACTTAAGCTCAATGCGTGAAAGAATATTGAACCGATCACAATAAAAATCATATGTTTTTATCATTTAGGTAAAATGTATTAAATTTGATCAAATTAGTTCGAATGTCATTTGAACATTTATCAACAGATTTAAAAGTTTAGTGATTAGTTTTAAACGTTTTTTTTATAAATGAGCAAAATTAATTTAAAATAAAAATAAATTGAAAATTGGTGTTTGACTGCTTTCTATGTGAAAGATCGTATTTTCAAAGTTCCAGTAATAGGTTTTCTTTTATCTGTGATTATCAAAACTATCAAACACATTCACAAGCCGAAAGATACAATTTTTGTAACTAAATGAAAATTAAGATACAATTTTTGTAACTAAATGAAAATTAAGATACAATTTTTGTAGAATTAAATTAATTAATAATTTGGTACAATTTGATACAATGTGGTAAAATTTTATGTCATTTGATGCAAATTAGTACAATTTGGTGCAACAATTGGTACAATTTGGTGGAATTTGATATAATTTGATACAATTTGGTACAATTCAATAATTTCATATAATTAACCTACTTACATTGTAATTAACATTATTTCACCTAATTTAAACTAACAAATTAATGATAATTAGCCTAATTAGTGCTAATCTATAATTAAGCTAATTATAACTATATAATTTAAAATTAACACTATAAATCAACCAAACCAAACTATATTAACTATATTTCAATTATCACTAGAATTATACTAACTAAATCTAACAAAACTAATATTTTTTCTAAATTCGGATTAAAATTGAAAAAATCCTTCGAAATTACGACCAAATTGATGAGTTTTTCCAACTCTCCTCTGAAAAATAAAAAGTTTAGTGCAAACGGTTTTCTATGAGATAGATCAATTGAAATTGGGAATTTTTTTTCCTTTTTTCGATTTAGAGAACAGGTAGAGGAGAAGTGGGAGAGAGGAGAGTGGAAGAAGATGGGTTTCGGACGGGTTTTGACCATGGATGACTGGACTCGAGTTTTTAAACTCGGTCTGAGTAGCTGATCCGAGTTTATAATTCGGATTTGACTAGTGGATGACAAAAGCGGGTACTCTTACCCTTTTCCATTTTTTATTTTAATTATTTACTAAAAAAAAATCTGACAAACAGATATAAAATGCAAAACCTTCAACCATAATATTTTTTTGCATAAAATTCAGAGCCACGTAAAATGCAGCGGAAAAGAGATACTCAAGGGAAGAAAAGGCCGAAAAGAAACGTCACATGCATACGGCAAAAGGTTATTTTCCACTTCATTTTCCACTCTTGCACGTCAGAGACAAAAGAATGAGGAAAAAAGACGAATTGTCTTTATTTCGGCTAACAGCATACTACCCTTTAACTTCCTATTTCTGGCCATCAGATTTTTTTTTTAAATTAATTATTTGAATAATCATATTTTTAATAATATGAGTAATTAAATCCAAATTTAAAAAATACAAATAGCAGGGCGTCATTGTCAGTGACGTTGTGCAAACGCGCAACTCAAACTGACACGTTTAAGCAAAAACAACACTTCTAGTAGCGTTTTTCATTTTTTTAATATTCATCACTTCAATTTCAATCCATTTAATGCAAAATAAATGGCGCCAGTAGAAGACGCATCACTCCCATTGGCGCGGTACTATTTTTTTTAATAACTAAAAAATAAAGACGTCATTGTCAATGACGCGTTTTCAAAGCGCCATTGGCAGTGGCGCGCTACCGTTCATGCCATTCGTATTTTTAAAATTTTAATTTAATCACTCTTATTATTAAAAATATAATTATTCAAATAATTAATTAAAAAAAATCAGTCTAGCCATCTAGACCTAACTAACCAATTTGTATTATTTTCAAACTCTATAATAAATTATTGTAGTAGTATTTTGAACCTGTTCCTTTACATTAATAGTTAAACAAATGAAAGAAAGATCAATTTTTGGGCCTAATCTGGGCTACTGATCCTATCAATGTCTATACTGAGAAGTGAGAATAGATACGAAAGCCTCATAAGTGCTGTCAATTTTGTAAAGCACATTAAAGAATGTAACGACATCTCATTTAAACTGTATTCTTTTTCTTTTCTCATTTTAGTCTGATTGAAATCTTTGTCATTCAATACCCTCATGAAATTGGGCGATGTTCGTTAAGATTTCGAACGTTTGCATAATTGAGATATTTCCTTATAAATTAAGAAAGCCTAAACTAAACTTACTTGATTTTAAAAGAAGGAATTCAATTATTATTATTATTTTTATGTCATATCGGTGTCATTAAAATTATATATCAAATAACTATTATTTAAATTCTTAAATAACAAAATTAATTGAAAGAATATTTTTTAAATATCATCTTATATATGTATAAAAAAATATATCATTTCAATTTTATTTATATATACATTAAGCGTTAATAAAATCAAACATTAATAATATCATCAAACGTTATTTATATATACATCAAGTGTTAATAATATCATCTTAGTAATAATTTATATAAAATTCTAGCACTTGATTCTAAATAGGGAAGAAGAAAAACTACGCTGGAAGTATAGAGATCTCTTCCCAATCTCTCTCTTATCTCGATCAGTGTAGGTCCTTTCTAAAATCCTGATTTGAAATCTCCTCTCCTTATTAAAGTCAATGTGTGATTCAATTGAAGCAAATTCACCTACAAATATTTTCTAACAAAGCTGGAATACATATGATATTGACATTTCATTTTAAATATTAGTTTTTGTTATTTTCTTCAACCATGGTTAACTTTGCAAGTGCCATGTAGAACTAAGCTAAGGAAAAGCTTCGTCCATTGTCCAGTGATCTGAGATCTTTTCCCTTCTACCACCTACCACTTAATATTTCTGAATTTGATTCAATTATGCTAATAGTTGGTTAATTCCATATGAGGATTGGTTGTAGAAATAAAGGATGTACCAGCTACAGTGTTCTTGTTGCACCAAGTTAACAGTCAACCCATCATTTGTTTCACTACAACACAAAACTAATGCACTAGTAGCTCAAATAGTAGGTAATTAGAATGACTTTCAAAAAATTATAGGTTCAAACTCTTTTAGACACAAAACTAAAATTTGTAAACTAGACTTTCATCTTTCTCTCAAAAAAAAAAAACAACACGAAACTAATAAATTGCATTTTAGTTTGTTTTACTATCCAATTTGTCTTTGAATCAATGGCCCGTTATAAGAACAAAAAGCAAAAACAGGTATACAAAGAGTAACTGAAGACGAAAATAAAACATTTTGTAGATTTATGAATAATGAGCTTTTTACATTTCTTAAGAGAAAACCATTGAAAAAAACCACAATAAATTGTATCAGAGTTGTAGAAATTCAAGAGACTGAGCTAATCTTATGATCAGAAAACAAAAGTATATAGAGAGCAGCCCATACCCCAATCCTCTATCCAACTTCATCCCTCTTTTGGGCACCATGACCAGGGCCCACAACAAACCAGCGATCAGAAACCCCAGAGTCTCATACAAACTAGGATCCTTGGGTATAACCACAGGGGACGGATATCCAGCCCAGCAAGACAATACCAGAGACAGACCAAGACCGACCAACAAGTTAAATACTGGTCCACCATAACATCCAGATACTGCCACCTGGGCCCCACCAGGTCCCCCATTCAGTGCAACTGCTAGGTTGGCGATCAGATCTCCCAGAGAGTTGCCCCATGCCAGAACGGTTAGTCCCAGAATTGACGTGCTGATTTGTAAGATAACTCCAAGTGAAATCAAAAGGGACACCAACTCCACAGCAATCATGTAGGTCCAGATAACACTCATGATAAAACCAGCTGCCAACCATGCAATGAGAAACCTTGTAGGGGGTCCTTCTCTCTCGGTTTTAATGAAGGCAGTGATACCTAAGGCTAATCCAAGGGACCCACCAGACAGAAAGATCAATAAACTCCCTGTTGAATTCATGTCTTCTTCTATTTCAGAATTCCAGAGGGTTGCTAGGAGAACTGGTGCCAGTGACACAGAGATAACAGCAAACGGCTTGGACCACCTTTCTTTACATACATCTGGTATCGTTAGTCTTCTTGGCAGATACAGAGGCAACTCTAAGATAAAAAGAACTTTTGAAACATTCCTAATGAAGCATTTACTTGGATAGGTTTTCTCTTTGCTCTTGCATAAAAGAGGGACACCTACTTCACTAATAATTTCCGAATTTTCTGAAACTGGTTTCTTAGTATCTATCATTGGTGATGTTAATTCATCAGGAATACCCGTTTCAACATCTCTTATGTTGCACGCATGGGTAGTTGATACCAAAAACACATAAACCAAGTAGAGGGAAGCAAAAGATATGGCACCAACTATGTTTATCTTTCCAATAGCTAAAATCAACATCACTAACAACAAAACAATAATTAAAAAGAAAACATCCCTGATGAAGCTAGACCTGTCAATTGAAATCTCCTGCGAACCTACCAATATGCTGATGATTCCGACAACCACCGATGAGACAAAGAAGACACCACCTAACAAACTGTTGAGCCCGACCAGCAGTGTGGTCTCATTTCCGAAGAAGGAAACAATTGTGGAGAAAGCATCAGGTGCACCATTTCCAAGAGATAAGAGTGTTACACCAGCAATGGTTGGGGAAAGATGTAAGAGTCCCGATAAGGCCTCAAGGTTGGAACAAAAATAGTGTGCAGCAGTATTTCCAAGGAGATAGAAGAGGATAAGCAACCAAAGGATCAGTACCATGTAACCAAGAACCGGTAATCGTCCAAAAGCACAATAGAAGAGTTGGAGGTAGTTGATGTAACCATCAGATCGGCACCTTAATTCAGAATTCAGGTAGCTGCACTTTTCGTCATAGTTGTTGAATTTGTGAACTTCTTCGCAATCATTTCTGGAGCTTCCATTGGAGCTGCTTGTTCTGATCATGGAGATTCTTTTTGAGAAATTTACATGGCTTAACCAAGGATTGGAGGAAACAAATTGTGTAGTAAGCCATGAGACTGCTACGATTAGAAATGAAACACTTAGGATGATCTTGAGTGTCTTCATTACATTTGCCGTGAAGAACGAATTTGCCATGGGACAAACAGAAGTTTCTCAAATCAAATCAAAAATAGAAAGATGTATGAGAACTGAATGAGGGAATTAGAGTAAGGTCTAATTCCTTGACAGGGGTGTGAAAAGGAAGAGCCCATCAAGGTGAGATATTGGATGTGGTAGATAGAAAGAGAGATGGGTGCCTTAGTGCACTGCGCTTTCATGATTCTGGAATTGATTCATTATGCGGTCACCCAGAAAAGCTAGTTGGAGACGGTTGATGTACATCGCTCATATATATTTCAAGTTCAATTTTTGCAAGTTCCCAAAAGCTCTTTCACTGGGTGTCGCTATCACCTACTCAAATAATAAACCCCACACACGTATTATTGTTTAAAGTATCAATGAACTAATCAAACTTTTTGCCAGAAAAAAAAAAGAATAATTATAAACCCTACTCGCACATATGCTTTGGGTTTTCTTGTTTGTTTTATTAGAATTATGCTGCAGAAGTCAAACGAGCTAATCTCAAGTTTCAACAAACCGCTTTCGGTTATTAAGTGCTAAGATAACATTAACCTCCACTTGGCAATTATTTATCTTCCAAATTTAGAAATTAGAAGTATATCAGCTTTAACTAGGTATTTTTTTTCTCTATGCTAACCTGACTCCAAACTTCCGTGAGGGGCCCCGCTTCAGAAATTGATCCAACAAGGACAAGTGTTAAACATGAGAGTGACTGTGTGCTGGACTCAAATCTGCTATTATTATGTGCCAATAATAGAATTCTATTATTAAATAAAAATATATATGAAAAATGGAAAAAAAAATTATAGATATGTTATTTTACTTGTAAATTAATAGATAAATAAATTTTATGCAATTTCATTAATGCTTGATAGTTCATTAAAGATCATTAAATTAGAACTGTTACAACCATTAATGAAAGACAATTAAATTTGATAATCTTTGATGAACAATTAAACATTAATGAAATTGCATAAAATTTGATAGGCTATCAATCTACAATAAAAAAACATATCTATAATTTTTTTTTCAAATTTTTTTCATATATTTCTTGATTTAATAATAGAGACTGGCACAAAATAATAGCAGATTTGAACCCGAGTGTCCTGACCATCCGTTGTTGTCCCATTGATCATGGACTAAAAATAATATATTAAATCTAGAAAATGATTTGTCATTTATATATCTTCGTTTATCAAGCCGATATTTTAACTCAAATCAATAGTTGCTCCAATGAATTGCAATATTTTAAGGGCGTGTTGCAAGAAGTATGAAATTTTACGGAATGAGAATTCATAGGTATTAAATGAAGGTCAGCGTCTGCTGCCATAAAAGGAATGGTAGGACCCTACTATGAATTAATTTGGACGGCCTAAAAAAATTTAACGGTTCAAATTTAGCTAATAGGGAGGGTGAATATATATTTTTATTTTGTGGGCCTCATCCTACCATCACATCACATCTATGATAATGAATGTAAATATATTAAATGACTGAGATTCGATAATGTAATTTTGCTCCACTCGATCTCTTTCTCTCTCTCCAATAAAGTAATGAGAATGGATCAGTTGACAATGAATTATTTTGATAACCTTGACAATAGTCTTCTAAATAAATATAAATAAAATTTTAAAAATAGAAAAAAAATTATGGATGTATTCTTCTACCTTTAGATTGATGGTCATTTAAATGTCATGCAATTTTATTATCGTTTGATGGTCCATCAAAAACCATCAAATTTTCATACAATTTGCAACGGTTCCAATTTAACGGTCTTTGATTGACTATCAAACAATAATGAAATTATATTAAATTTGAATGACAATCAATCTAAAAGTAGAAGAACTCATCTATAAATTTTTTTCATTTTAAGATTTTTTTTATATTTATTTAGAGGTTCATTGTCAAGGTTGTCAAAATAATTCATTGTCAATGGATCCCCACTTTAAAGTAATTTTGTGATAAAATGAGAAAAAAATGACAAAAACCTTTATATTGAATAATGACATATGAAAATTATATATACACTTATACTAGAGTTAATGGAGGCTTTATTTTATTTAAAAAATGTTTATATTGAAGAACGGAAACAAATTACATTGTGTTATATACTCATAAGTTCATTTTTTTTAATTTTGTATTTTTGTAATATATGTCTTTATTCAATTTCACATCAAATATTTGATTATATTATAAAAAATATTAATCGTGTCTTTTTGGAGTGTGGTTCATATAAATCGAAGCTTTAAAAATAGTCTTTTAGAATTAATTGAAAATATAATCATATATTTCTTAATAGCAATATAATTGTTATTATCATTTTTATCGATATAGTTTTTTTCTATTTGCAAATTTATAATCTTTAAACGTTGAAAAATAGTTGTCATAATCATTGAAGAAAAAAAAATCTGCATAATGATGTTGTTTTGTATTTAAAGTCTATTTTTGGACATTTAATAAGCTAGTACGGAACCCGCTTGTTGTGCGGATACTTTTAATTCTAAAAGTATTTGTATTTATCATTAATTTTATTATAAATAAATGATATATTTTACTTAAATATAATTTATTTCTAAATCAATTACAAATACTTTTAAATTTTTAAACAAAATTAATTCATGATTTAATAAAAGGTGATATACAAAATATAATAATTTATTTAAAAAAAAAAGTTGTATAGTAAATAATTAAAAAAAAATAAAATAGTGAATCATTAATTTATTTGATGGATAAATTTTTTTATATCTCCCATTAATCATTAATGCATGATAAAAAATAGAAAAAATGGAGAGAAAAATAATATTGATCAAAATCTGAACTATTAGTTTTTAAAAATATTAATCTGTATCGTTTGATTAAGGACGTTTTGGTCACTAAAAAAAGATTGAAAAACAGAATATTAATGGACAAATTCAGTATATACGTTCTTTATAATATAATATAAATAAATAACTACTAGAGAGATCAAATATAAAATAATACATAATTTTTTTAATACGAACTTAATTTGAATAAAAAAGAAAAAGAAAAAATCATAGCTTCTCAAGTGCAAAGACATTATTCTAACATATATTATCGCCATTAATTTCTTACCAAATATGTACAAGGTTGCTAAATAAAAATAATAATATTATGAAAATAATAGTGTATATGGGAAAGAAATGGAGAGAAAGAGGGGATCAATGGCCGCGATCATATACGTTCGATCAACCAAAAATAAATATTATCCGTCTAATTGAGAGATAAAATGGGTATAATAAAAAATTACCATGACAAAAAATGGACCCTCCAATTCTTAGATGTTTTATATAATAGTATAGATATGTCTTTACTCAATTTCACTTCAAGTATTTGATCATATTATAAAAAATTGTTAATCGCATCTTTCTGGGGTGTGGTTCATGTAAATTGAAGCTTTAATAATGTCTTTTAGAATTAATTTAAAATATAATAATATATTTCTTAAGCAATATGATTGTTATTATCATTTTTACAAATATTTTTTTTCTTTTATCTTTGCAAATTTATAATCTTTGAACGTAGAAAAATAATTGTTACCATCATTAAGGGGGGGGAAGCATAATGATATTGCTTTGTATTTAAAGTCTAGGTCTGGACATCTAATAAATAAATAGCCATTAGAAACCAGAAATAAAATAATGCTCAAATTTCTTAATACAAACTTAAGTTAAATAAATTAGTAAAGAAAGGTAACAACTTCCCATTGATTGTGGGAGGGAAATTAAGTTGCAGACAACGGCCTTTTTTCCCACGAAATCATGCATGAAATGGTAGATGGTTTGGAAGGACTAACTACTTAATATGAGTAAATTATATACCGAACAATTCTCAGGGAAAAAAATAAAAATCCCACTGGATTCATTTTCCCACTTAATCCCATGGGTTTAAATGCATCTGAAGTTCCGAACAAGGCCTAAACGGTTTGAGAGATGCCCACACGACACTTCCTTTCCTACTGAGGTATTCTCAAATAATTGCATCCTTACGGCATACAACCCCATTGTACTTTTTAGCTCGATACTTAAAAATAAAAATCATGCTTTACTTTGCCAAACAAGATACCTTAACAATTTCAAAAAGATTATTACAGAAATAAGCACGTTTTGCTAGAAAAAAACATGAATCGATCAAATAACGGGACATGATAAATGATAGATTGCAATAATTGAAAATATAACATAAGACAACTGAAAAACAAGTAGCATGACGGGCTAACTACTAAATCAGAAGTCCAAAACAACTCGTGGGTGGTCACAAGCATCTACAGACGGATGAAGGTGACGTATCCTCTTAACAACGCCATCTAATCTGTATCTATTACCGGTACCAGTTTGTCTCATAGCAAGGAAGGTTGTTATCACACATTTAAAGGATCCCAGATTATATGACTATGAATAAACCCAGTAAAACTTCATATTTATATCAGGGTATAGAAAATATCCAATGGCACAAATGGGCTAACAGCAGCAATATCTTATAATAATAAAAAAAAAACTGACAAAAGGAAAAAAGTTTAAAAGAGGTGAACCTACTAACAAACTACCCATGCAATTTATTTTATGATCAGCTACATATACACAGATACAAAAATGTGCACATCAGCTAACTGAACTCATGTTATGATGCCTCAATGTATTATGCCCTCTCATACGTCCTTTTTTAGGAGGCTTCTCTATAATCATAAATGACAAGAGAAAAATACACAATGATATAGTTAATTCCATCATACACCATCAACAGACGCTAGCAAGCCAATAAGAAAAAAAGCTTACCATTATCTGACACATCATCAAGTACACTGATTACTTCCATCAGGGCTTTCTCCTGATCCTAAATTCAGTCATAACATATGCAAAATTATTTATAAAGAATAAATTTTAATCAACAAAAACAAGGAAGATCGAAAAAATAAAAACACTTTGAAGGACACATACTACTAGTATTTGCTTTGCTTTTCCTACAACAGCTGGATCAGAATTGCCATTGGTCCTTAATCTGCCAAATGACCCAAATAAAGGCATTAAAAATTTTCTGCTGTCAGTAACTTGCACAGGGCATAAACTTATTTACAAATGCCTTACCTGTTGCATAAGCATACGTTTCTTCTTAGAAAGGGGTTGCTGGTTTGTGGAATTGGAAGCTCTTGGTACAGATGCTGGTGTAGGGGCAGGGGCGGGGCACCTAATTTGCTCAAAGACTGATGCGACTGGGGTGGGTGGAGCATTCCTGCAGGGTCGAGCAGAGAATGAACTGCCAGTGCCTCGTACTTTATAATCCTTTTTATTTTTCTATAGACCAAATTAACCAAGTCAGATCAAAGAAGAGAAATCTTACCTCCTGTATTCTATTTTACCTCAATCAAAAGTTGGTGTGGGAGATTAAATGAATTTCAACTTACAACGAGCAAACTAGGAGCTGCTTTGTTGGCAGGCTGAGCTTGAGCAGAACATATGTCATCTGGGATAGGTGCTATTGCAGAACAGGATCCCACTTCTTGTTCCTTATTTTTGGGGTTCACATAGATGACATTATGGTTCTTGATCAGCCTCCTGAGTAACTTGAGATTTTGAATCCTTTCTTCTTCCCCTGAATTCACATGCAACATTGTAATTCAAATGTAGTCTGTAAATTTAGATATATTTCTTGCATACCTTAGAAGTTTGATCAACTTATCAGTGCTAACAAGTGCAAGAATTTGCCTATGTTCAGCATCAGAAACTCTCAGTTCTTTCCTTAGTTCTGTAATAAGCCCCTCTTTTCCCTTCCATAAAAGAATATTTATTTTAGATAATAGAAAATGAATGTTGTGCAAGAATGTGATCATGTGATGATTAGGCAAAAGAAACTCGAAACCATGCATGGTATATTGAGTAATGTAGAGTGTTCATCTGTGTACCCAAGAAAAAGAATTGGATTGGGCACAGAAGGCTCTTAAAACGGCTGTGTAGTCACTCTTTTCCAAGATATGCAGTTGGGATTCATTTTCACCACCAATTAGTGAAATTTTACTGTCTGGTGCCAAACTTAAATCAACCCCTGAAGCTTGAAGCATGACACAATCTGCAGTCTCCACATACATCCCAAAGGATACTAAAGACAATTAAGAGAAATTGAACTTGGAATGATTTTTCATTATTTTCACTCACCTGATACAATTACATGGAGAGTTTATTTATAGTAATCTAAAATCAGTTCTGGAATCATCTATTGTAACAGAATACACAACAGAATTACATCGAGCATTTAATGCTATATTAAATACGTAACTAACTCAACCGATTCTGAAACGATCTCTTCAGCTTATGCAGTGTCTCCAGTTTTGTTTGAACTGGTCTTATCCAGTGTTTTATCGTCAGCTTCTTCAACACCCCCCCTCAAGCGAGACGGGTTGTGAAGCACGTGAAGCTTGTTCCTAATCATGCCAAATCGATCCTTGGGTAACCCTTTTGTCATCAAATCAGCTAGTTGATCAGCAGAACATATAAATTTGACAATCAGCTGTCGAGATACCACTTTCTCTCTGACAAAGTGGTAATCCAGTTCAATATGTTTCATTCGAGCATGATAAACCGGATTTGAGGCCAAAAATGTTGCCCCTAGGTTGTCACACCAGATTGTTGGTGGTTGTGAGACTGGAAGCTTTAGTTCTTTGAGCAATGAACTGATCCAAGTTAGTTCAGAGGCTGTTACTGCTAGACAACGGTATTCAGCTTCTGTGGATGAACGCGCAACAGTTGGTTGCTTCTTGATGCCCATGAAACCAAATTAGAACCAAGATAGATTGCAAACCCACTGGTTGAACGTCTATCATCTGGGCATCCCGCCCAATCTGCATCACAGTATACATGAAGAGCCAATTGAGGTGTTGAGACAAATGTTAGTCCATGGTGAAGGGTACCTTGAATATATCTCAAAATTCTTTTTACCAGTTGCCAATGGAGGTCAGTGGGTTCAGCCATGTACTGAGATGCTTTATTAACAGCAAATGACAGATTTGGCCTTGTAATGGTGGCATATTGTAAGGCCCCCACAAATGATCTATAAAGATGTGGATTATCCATTTTAGTACCAGCATATCTTGACAATTGGGTACCAGTTTCAATGGGAGTTTGTATTGGTTTGGCATTGGACATATTTGCCCTTTGAATAATGGTTTGAAGGTATCTGGTCCGAGATAAATGCATGGTTTCTTTACAGTATGTTGTCTCAATACCCAAAAAATAATTCAACTTGCCCAAATTTTTAATTGAGAACTTCAGTTGAAGATTTTTGAGCAGAACTTGAATAGCCCCAGTGTTATTGCCAGTGACTAGTATGTCATCGACATACACTAAGATGTAAATGATAACTTTGGTATCTGTGAAGATGAACAATGAGTGGTCAGCTTCTGAAGACTTGAATTGCAGAGAGAAGAAATGATTTGAGTTTGAAGAACCAAGCTCTTGGAGCCTGTTTGAGACCATAAAGTGCCTTCTTCAGTTTACACACATAGTGCGGTTTATGTGGATCAGAAAATCCAGGAGGTTGCTCCATGTACACCACTTCTTGTAAGTCTCCATGCAAGAAAGCATTGTTCACATCTAGTTCTGGATAGGCCAGTGCTGAGATAAGGCAATAGTGAATACAATTCGTATTGTAGCTGGTTTGATTACTGGACTAAACGTTTCAAAATAATCAATGCCCTCCTGTTGACTGTACCCTTTAGCTACCAAGCGAGCCTTGTGCCTTTGCGCTGTGCCATCTGCATTATATTTAATCTTGAACAACCATTTTGCTCCAATTAAATGAACATCTGGTGGTGGTGGTACAAGTTCCCAAGTAGAGTTTTGAGCAAGTGCAGAAAGTTCTTCAGCCATTGCTTGTCTCCAGACTGGGAATTTGACAGCCTGAGTAAAACAGGTTGGTTCTTCAAGAATAGAGTCTTGTCCAGCTGTGTAGACTTGATGGTCAGGAAACTTCTTTGGTCTAAGAGAGTTTGTTTTAGTTCTTGTTGTCATGGTGTGAGAAGTAGAGGGTTGTGGTTGAGGAGTGGAGTTTGTAGTGTGAGTTGAGGTTGTGGGAGAAGAAGAATCGTCAGAAGATGAGTTGTCAGTATTGTTAACAACTTGATTGAGTTGATGTGCTGGTGGGACAACAGTTATTGTTGTTGTGCTTGGTACTGACACATGATCTTGCTTGTGTAGATTGATGTGCATAGGTGAAAGGTAGATCATGTTCCACAAAAGTGACATGCCTTGATACTATGATCTTGTCATCTTCAGGTTTTAGACACAAATACCCTTTATGAATTGTTGAATACCCCATGAAGATGCACTTTTCTGACCTGGGTTGAAGCTTGTTATTGTTGTATGGTCTTAACAATGGGAAACAAGCACAGCCAAGGGTATGCAACAGATTATAATCTGGGGCTTGTTTGAAAAGTACTTCAAAGGGTGATTTTGAGCCAAGAACTGGTGTTGGTAGTCAGTTGATGACAAACACAGTGCTTTCAAAGATTACATCCCAATAGAACAAGGGTATAGAAGCATGAAACAAATTGGCAAGCCCGAGCTCGACAATGTGTCTGTGCTTTCTCTCAGCCAGACCATTCTGTTCTGGTGTGTGAGGGCATGACACTTGAAATGTGATGCCAGGATTCTGTCTCATAACTGGTTTGAATTCTGTTCCACCGTCACATTGCACAATTTTAATTTTTGTTGAAAGCAAATTCTCTACCCTTGTTCTGAACTAAGTGAAAATAGTTGCAACATCTGACTTAGCAGCACAAGAATAAAACCAGCTGAATCTAGAGAACTCATCAACAAAATGGATGTAATATCTATTACCATGTTCAGAAAGTACAGGTGATGGGCCCCACACATCAGTGTGAACCACTTGCAATGGTACAGTAGCAGTTGTCTGAGAAGCAAAAAAAGGGAATTTTATGTGCTTTTGCTCTACAACAATCTGAGCAAGAAAATGGAGCTTTATTTCTAGAATGTGTAATTGAAATAAGCTGATTTTTGACTAATTGATCTTGAACTGTAGAGGAGCAGTGGCTCAATCTATTATGCTAAACTTCAGGGGTTGAACTGGAAACTTGATACACCTCGTGCTTGTTCACTGATTGAAGATTCAGTTTGTAAAGACCATTATGCAAGGTACCAATTAGCAGGGTCTGACGTGTTTCCAGATCCTTGATAAAACAACAGTGAGGTGAGAATTCGACACTGACTTTGTTATCAAGTGTGAGTTGTGAAACACTTATCAGATTCTTGGCAATAACTGGTACATGTGGCACATTATTCAATTTGAGAGTTGTAGCACCATTTTTTAGGACAGAACTACCCTTATGAGCAATAGAGAGAGGTTTATCATTCCCTATATGCACTGCATCTTGACCAAAGTATGGTTGAGCAGAAGATAGAGAGTTGAAGTCATATGTAACATGAGAAGAAGCACCTGAATCAAGGTACCATGGTGGTGGTTGTGATGAAGAAGAAGAGAGTGCAGATGTGGTGGGTTGTGCAATCAGTGCCTGGTGTTGTGGATTCTGCGGTTGAGGTTGTGGAACAACTGAATCCTGGGTGGAGAAGGCAATAGGTGGGCCAGTATACCTTATGTCGAATCTATGGTAGCAGTCCAGCGCACCATGTCCATGTCTGGCACAAATTTGGCATTGTAACTGATCTTGAACATTGCTGCTGTTGTTGTGTCTGCCTCTACCCCTTCCTCTCTGGTTCCCTCGACCTCTGTAGTTGTTGTTCTTGCCTTTGTATCCACCTTGACCAGGATTTGAGGAATTGGCATAGAACACAAAGTTGTCAGTTGGGGATTGAGTTTGACCAGATGATTGACAAGATGTGTGAGTTGTCAGATTGACTGCTGATGTTGCCGTAGATCTGAGATTTGCTTGAATACGAGATTCATGAGCAAGGAGGAGGTTACTAAACTCAAGCATCGAAGGAGGGATAGATCTCATGGTAAAAGCAGTGACAAACGACTCGAAATCAGATCTGAGACCTTGCAAGATATACAGTATAAGTTCTTGATCTGTAACTGTTGTACCTACGCTGAGCAAGCGATCAGCAAGCGATTGCATTTGCTGGAGGTACTGTGAACATGTAGATGCACCTTTCTTTGCTGTTTGGAGTTGTAATTTGAAATCGAGCACCTTCGCCATGGATTGAGAGGAGTGAAGGTGTTGAATTGCAGACCAGACATCATAGGAAGTCTCACATCGTACCACCTGCTTCAGCACCGTTGATGAAATCGAGCTGAAGATCCAAGCAAGGATCAACTGATCTTGTTTGACCCATGCATCATAGGCGGGATTTGGGACTGGATTGTTCGATGCATCTTTGATGAACTGATCAGGAGGTTGGATCGATCCATCAAGAAAACCGATCAGACCATGACCTTTGAGTACAGGTACAATCTGAGATTTCCACACGGGATAATTGTCAGAATCAAGTGTTGTTCTGATCTGATGCGAGAACTGAACTGGAGCAGCGTGTGATGTTGCTGCTATTGCAAGAGGAGTTGACGAGAGATTTGCCATTAGATAGGAAAGAAGAGAAGAGCGTGAGATCCTTGTTTAGTGCTCTGATACCATAAAGACAATTAAGAGAAATTGAACTTGGAATGATTTTTCATTATTTTCACTCACCTGATACAATTACATGGAGAGTTTATTTATAGTAATCTAAGATCAGTTCTGGAATCATCTATTGTAACAGAATACACAACGAAATTACATCGAGCATTTAATGCTATATTAAATACGTAACTAACTCAACCGATTCTGAAACGATCTCTTCAGCTCATGCAGTGTCTCCAGTTTTGTTTGAACTGGTCTTGTCCAGTGTTTTATCGTCAGCTTCTTCAACAGATACATATAAAACCAGCAAGATTAAGCATTAAGGCACTATATACAAATTACAAAGTAGGTACATCATCTGTAGTGCATTTCTATTTTTTTAGGTATAACACATTTTCTAACAGAAATTGACACTCACAATAAAGAAACAATAGTAAACAACACCTCAATACAACCTATGCTCATAATTAATTAATTCCCCCTCCCCCTCGGTGGAATATATCATTGTACTATAATAATAAAATAATCGACGCCCATTTCAGATAAGTGACAGAGTGTTTACATTCTACAACAACATCGCGCGAAATAAATAGCAAGTCACTTCACCGTTCACTTTTTCCCTAATCTGGACCCAGTATTACCTGCACATTCGCGCTGAACAAGATCAAATACATTGTAACACAAAAGATCAGTTCAGGACTAGAGCACATTCTTCAAAAACTCACTTCTTGACATCAAAATAAAAAGTACTAAATTACAATCACAAGAAACATAAAACAAACAAAAATGCACCGATAACTGACAAGAAAACAGAATCAAGAAGTAAGAGACGAAGGAGAGAAATGGCATTGCCAGCTCAAGCTAAGTGAATTACGCAAAGACGAGGTATAGAGAGATACCGCTGAAATCTTCGCTAAGAAACTCCATGAAAAGGAGAGGTGAAGCGTGTTGGCGCGGAAGCAGTTCTAAAGAGACAATAATCGATCGCCGTAAAGAGGACAATCACAAATTCAAACTCAAGTAAAATCGCGAAACTGGCGATGCACAATGCACAACTAGAGTCCTTATGCTATAGTGGTGGTTAGGAATGAGGGAACCATATCACCTGCGGACCTTTTTCTGGAATCATATCACCTACGGAGCTGAAAAAGCTCTGCAAGTGCGATTCTTTTGATTTTAGCGGTCCGATCATTTATCAACGGTTATGATTTAACAGTAATAAACAGCCCCGTGCATCAAAATTCGTGTTTAGACTTCTCCACAGCCGTTGTGATTTTCTTGAGCCGTTGTGATTTCCCTGCAGTGATCTCCGCACAGAAAATATCCGCAGAGACTGTTCGCCCAGGAATGAGAGAGTTAAAAAGAGGAGTTTTTGTCGAATGGCTTCCCATTTTTTATTTTATGAGTTTTTATAAATTTTATAAATAAGACCTAATAAATTTTAAATATTACAAATACAATAAATAACAAGAAAAATGAAATACAAAAGGAATGAGTAAGGGACTCAACAAACTACTCGACTCATGGAATGTGTCTTCCAACTAAACCCGTATTCTCACAATAAGTTTCAAGCTTCAATTGTGGTATCGGTTTTGTTAATATATCCGAACTATTCTCATTCGTATGGATCTTTCCAACACCAATTCCTTACTCTCAAGTACATCACGTATTCAATGATATATTAACTCAATGTGCTTGGACCGAGAGTGAAACATCAGATTTTTGCTCAAATGAATTGCACTTTGACTATCACAAAATAATACATACCTTTCTTACTGACTGCCCAACTCATGCAAGAATTTTTTATCCAAATTAACTCCTTGCAAGCTTTCATAATGGCTATGTACTCGGTTTCGATAGTAGAGAGTGCAACACACTTTTATAATTTAGATTGTCATGGCACGGCTTCGTTTCCAAAACAAATCAAATAACCGGATGTAGACTTCCTCGAGTCTATGTCACCGGCCCAATCGGCATCCGTATATGCCCCCAATACCGGATTGTTTGTGCCACCAAAATAAATAAAATAGTTAATTGTCCCCTTTAAATACCTAAATATCTACTTAACGACATTCCAGTGTACCTTACTCAGATTAGGAAGAAATCGACTTACCACACCAACGGCATTAGCAATATCCGATCTCATGCACACCATTGCATACATCAAAGAGCCTACAGTCGAGATATATGACACATTTTTCATCTCCTCCTTCTCCTTGTCATCTTTAGGGCAATCATTATGTGACAACTTAAAATGACTAGCAAGATGAGAGGTTATCGGTTTACACTTGTCCATGTTGAATCTTTGAAGTACCTTCTTGATGTACTTCTCTTATGACAATCAAAGTTTTCGATCCTTACGATCTCTAGTGATTTTCATTCTAAGAATTTACCTTACCGCATTCAAATCTTTCATGGCAAATTCACTCCCAAGCCCCTCTTTCAATGCTTTAATTTTCTTCAAATCACTTCCAACGACCAACATATCGTCAACATAAAGTAAGAAGATAATAAAATCACCACTAGAGTATATTTTCATAAAAATATAATTATCGAAATTAGTTTTCTCAAATTTATTGTCACACATAAAAAATTTAAATCTTTTATACCAATTTCGGAGCGCTTACTTCAAGTCATAAAGATTTCTCCTCAACTTGCATACCAAGTGTTCTTGCCTCCTCTTCTCAAAGCTCTCGGGTTGCTCCATGTAGAGCTTCTCCTTCAAATCACCATGGAAGAATGCGATCTTGATATCTAGTTGTTCAATATCTAAATCCAACCAGCCGCCAAACCGAGCACAACCTGAATGGATGACATCTTAACAACGGACGAGAAGATTTCTTCAAAATCAACTCCCTTCATTTGATCGAATCCCTTCACAACCAACCGAGCTTTGTACCTCGGTTTTGCCTCTTGACCTTCAGATTTTACCTGATACACCAACTTGTTCTTGAGCAACTTCTTATATCTTGATAATTCTACCAATTCAAAAATGTTGTTATCATGCAAGGATTTCATCTCATCTTGCATGGTTTTCAACCACTTGTTCTTGTGCTCCTACTCCAAAGCTTCTTCAACGCATTTGCGCTCACCACTATCTAAAATCAAAATAAATTCATTAGTGAAATACCTTGTGTTAGCCCGCCTATCTCGGGTTGACCTCCACTTGAGAAGCCTCATTTGAAGGAATTTCGATTTCGGTTCATTCTTCTCCTCTTATGGGTCATTTGGTTCGGTTAAATGGCTTGAACTTGGCTAATTTATTTCGGCATTTAGGTTGTTGGTTGAGATAGGAGTTAGATCAATAAAGTTTCTTGAAGAGATTTTATCTTTATCAAGGTTTTGCACATTGCACATTCTCAATGGTTTCTTGCTCAAAGAACACCACATCTCGACTCTTCACTAACTTCTTCTCAATAGGATCTCACAACATATACCCGAATTCACCATTTTCATACCCTAAGAAAATACATTCATTGGTGTTGCTATCAAGCTTTGATCTTTCATCCTTGGGTATGTGCACAAAAGCCCTACAACAAAACACTCTAAGGTGATCATAAGATACGTCTTTACCTTTCCAAATACTTTCCGATATATCACCGTCCAACGCATGTGAAGGAGAACGGTTGATCAAGTGAACTGTCGTGTTCAAATCTTCACCCCAAAATATACTTTTGAAAGCTTAGAATGAGAGAGCATGCATCGAATTCTCTCACAAATTATGCGGTTTATTCGTTCGGCTACACAATTTTGTTGTGGAGTTTTAGGAATAATTTTCTCAAGCTTAATACCATTGGTCTTACAAAATATCTCAAAAGGATCGCGATATTCACCTCCGTTATCCGACCGGACACATTTCAACTTCTTTTCGATTTCTCTTTCAACCTCCACAACCCATTGTTTGAACACATTCAACATTTGATCTTTAGACTTAAAGGAATATGCCCATAATTTTCTAAAATGGTCATCCATAAATGTCATAAAATAAAGAGCATCGTCAATGGTTCTATCTCTCATTGAATAAATATCAATATGCACCAAATCTAACAACCCTGAGTTTTTACGTCTATATGTGACATGAAATGAGGCCGCGGAGTCTACTACCCAAGTGAAATTATAACAAGTAAGGTTCATAAATCCTTCATCATAAGCAATAAACACTTCTCCATCGGAAGCAATGACAGCGGTATGTTCTTTCTCATCATCACCGTCTCCACCCCTAGATTGATCTCTCTTGAGACAATCATTCTTGGCTTTTAATTTCCGACAATCATTTTTTATATGACCGGATTTTTTATAATAATAATAAATAATCTCATTTCTAGATTTTGATCTCCTCTTTAACTTATCATGTTTGTCATCATCATGAGAGTTTCTATGAGTATTTCTACTTTAATTTTCGGTAATAAGAGCCAAAGACTCAGTAGTGATCTCTAACTCTTTACGTCTCAACTCTTGATTGAGCATGCTATCATTAATCATGGCTAAGGTCACAAACCATTTGGTACCGAATTACTCAAAGAAACCACCAAAATTTCTCATCTATCGGGTAAAGAACTCAACAAAATTAAGACTTGCAACTCTTCATCCAAAATCATTTTTATGGTAGACAAACGGTTTATACAATCTTGAAACCGACTCAAATGATTCGACACCGATGACCCCTATTGGTATTTCATAATTATCAATTTTCTAATGTAGAAGGTCTTATTTTGAGCGATCTTGCGCTCATACAAACTCTCAAGGTTTTGGTATTGATTTCGGTTGAAATATGGTGGTACACAGAATCATCAATCCATTATCTAATTAGGGCTATTGTCTTACGGTTTGCGATTTTCCAATCCTCGTCGGAGGTAGTGAATGGTTTTGTACCAGATAAAGGTTGATAAACATCCTTATAATACAATAAATTTTCCATACGAGACTTCTAAATATCATAATTAGACGAGATAAGTTTGATCATAGTACCAATATTACTCTCCTCCATTTCAAATTAAATCACCAAATTAACAAGTCTTCAATTTCAATCTAACCGGCAAATACCACTCACTACAATGGTTTCAAAAGAAACTCCAAGTCACACCTCAAAGCAAAAACAAAAACAATTAAATTTTGAAACCTTCATGGTCCAATCGCGCGGCTCACAAGCAAAATAAAATGGAGAGGAGAGTTGTCGCGACTCACAACACCAACCACCAATACTCAGTGCCTCTAGTCCACGATCGCGGCTCACAAGCAACCACGCGTCGAGATGCATGAATGGATTAACCGACGCACCAGAGAAACAAAACCTAGGGCTCTGATACCAGTCGTTGGCGTGGAAATAGTCCTAAAGAGGACAATAATCATCACAAAGAGGACAATCACGAACTCAAGTAGGATCGCGAAGCTGGCGACACACAGCTAGGGTTCTGGTGCTACGGTAGTCGAGAATCAGAGAGTAAAGAGGAGAAGAGTATTTTTATCGGGAATGACTTCCCATTTTCCATTTTATGAGTTTACTTATTGAGTCGTTACAAATTTTACAAATAAGACCCTATAAATTTCAAATATTACAAATACAATAAATAATAAGAAAAATGAAATACAAGAGGAATGAGTAAGGGACCCAACAAAGCATCACTCCTAAAACCCTAGTAGGAATAAGGTAGCTATCATAGCAGTTGATCGGATGGGAATAGTGACAAAAAGTGGCAAAAATACGATCAAAAGCTTGTATAGAAGGTAAAAAGCCTAAAAGGTGATTTCATTGTGATGAAACTTTGTTCCGCAGGAGTTCCTGGGTGAGTATCTATAGTATTAGAATTCACTGCTGTAGTAAGATTTGTATTACGGACTATCCGAATTTAATTTTCATTTTTAGATTCATAAAACTCATTCAAATTTAGACACTTTACTTTAAAGAATATTTTAGATGATGTAAATTTGAAGCCCCTTAGATGATGGAGTCAGAGGTGATGAACTTGACGAAGGCGGAAGTGATGCCTTGAATGCGAGCTAGTTATTTTGATCGAGATGAGAAGGTGGGGTTATTGGAGCGTTGATTCTCTGCGGATTTTTTTCAGAGATTTTCACGGGAAAATCTGAACGACTCATTTTAATCTAAATGTCTGTAGAAAATTTAAATATAAATTTTAATGTATAAAATTATTTATTATTATTAAATTATGACCGTTTATTAGTAATCGAACAGTTATCACAAAATAACTGCACACTCTCCAGAGGATACCGATTGAGTGTTATTGGGGAATATTGCGAGTCATTGTACCGTATTTTTTTAGAAGTGGAATCGTCGTCTCTTGGAGCTTGTAGTAACTGGAGATACCGTGGCTGAGGGCCCAAAATAAATATGGGCCTAGGAAAACTTTAATGGACTGAAATCAGTTTCATGAGTGTATAATTGCATTTCTTAAAGAGTTCAATTATTTTATATATAATATTAAATCCATGAATTTATTGAGTTCGCATCTTGGAACAGTCTAAATTGTCAGCTACATAAATTTAAACACCGTCCTTCTGAATTTGAGACATTATTATATATATAATATTATAAAGAAGCCGGATCCGAATTTATTAGGAATCAGAAACATAGACTTTGGAAAATGAAAAGGCAAAATATAAAAATATAAAATATGTTGCCGGCGGATCACTTTGGCCAGGTCCAAAGTATTTTCAACCAAGTCTTTCAAAATAAAATCATCTTTTGGATTTAATAGTTACATCGAAAAGATTTTTATTTCAAGTAATTTGAAAACAGATAAAATATTTATGGACATAAGAGCGATCGAGCAATAGTAGTATTTTATTTTATTTATTTGTTTTTGCAAATAACTGCTAAGTTTGACCCTCGAAACATAATATATGGGAAGGAGATACCTAGACAGGTTTATTTCGTTACAATAATGCTAATGCTCCTGTTCGTACATAGTAACTAAAATAAAATAAAATAAATTATTGTACCATAAACACAAATCCTCTAAGGAATTTTGCTCGTGAGACTTGTGAATTAGTGATAATGATTTGCTTAACAAATCAAGTAATCATCATAAAAGCACGTGGATACAATCATCCCCATATTCATTAAATATACACGTAGCACAGATAATCTATATGCTACTATTTCTTAATCTTTAAAGTTCAAATGATCGATTCGACTGGTCAAAATGTTTTCATATGAAAATCTAGTTGGGAATAAAATTTTATATTTTTTGAAATTCTTTTACTATTTTTTAAAATAGTTAGAAAATCACTCTTTCCGGATGGCTCATGGTAATTAAATTAAGTGATTTTCTAACTATCTTAAAAAATAGTAAAAAAATATAAAATTTGGTCCTCAACTGGATTTTCATATGAAAAATATTTTGATGTGTCGGATCAATTATTTGAATTTTAAATACGGAGAAACGTTCCGTAACATACGGGTCATCTGTGTTATGCGTAGCACCGTAAATATATATGAGGAGGGACCACTTAACCATGATTATTTTTTGTCAATTTTCAGGAAGAAATTTTAAATAAATCTGAAACAAATTAAAATAGAAAAATACAAGTATATATTCTTAAACTTATAAATGGTTGTATTTCAAATTATATTTAATTTAAGTATTATTTGATTGTCCGTCAAAAATCATTAAAATTTTATCAAACTCAAAATAGTTTCAATTTAACAATCTTTAACAGACTATCAAATGATAATTAAATTGCATAAAATTTAAAATAAAGTCAACAATGAGTTCAAAAATATCTTTATCTTTTTCTATTCTTAATTTTTTTCATATTTATTTAAAATCTCATTGTTAAAGTTGTCAGCATAAACTTTATCAAGTTCATCCTCATATTATATTGACAACGAACATATCATATTGTATATTGTACATCCAAATTCTTAAAATTGCAGTAATAATTCTCTTGATGTGTCTAATGTTAAGCTTGCTTAACATATATATTATTTGCGTAAATGCTTTGCTGGTTAAGAACAAATTAGCTGCATTTATCTTATATTCATTGAAATCGTGTGTATGATTGTGTGTTCCATTGTTAATCTAGTTAATTGCAATAAAAAAATGTTTATAAAATTTGAAGAGGGTTAAGTTAGGACAAAGGATTTGTTAATAGTTTTTACTAGTTAAAAAATAATTAGCATCTCTTTGATCTTGATGGATACTTGGAGACTTCCAACTCTTTGGAGGGCAGCAGGAAGGATGTTACTTGCCCTACAAAATTTGTTTGAGACTAGTTCAAATATATAAACACATTCAACCCTCTAATATTAGAAATGATTTTTATGCACTTCTAGCACCTAGGATCTTTGTTTTAAAATATTTCTCTTTGTGAAAATACATTTTTTTTCCTTTCCGTAAATACAAAATTTATTAGAACAATAATGACTACTCTCTTTTAATATTAAATAGTTCTCATTTATAACTTATTTAGATATATTCTTTCATTGCGTCTTTGATAATAGTACAGAAATCACATTATTGACCATCACTGCACTTTTTAGATGATTTTTTATCAAAAAGATGGAGGTCAATTCCTCATAATTTCATTAATTTGAAAAGTTTATGTGAATCACGAGATGTATTCATAAGAAGAAATGAAAAATTAAACCAAAAAAATTACAAGAGGCACTTTGAGAAAATGTAATCATATAAGTACGAAATATTTGAATTATTTAATAACTTAAGTATTAAAATAAGTATTTTAATATCTCAAGTAAGAATTTAGGTAATCATTTAAGTATACGCGTTAAAGAGAACTATATAAATGTTAAAGGAAATAGCTTAAATATTGTTAAAGGAAATATCTTAAATATTTTACGAAATATTTTGATAAAAATCTAATTTAATATTTTAAACACACAAGCATGCATGATATATTCCATAGATATATGTTAAAATGAAAGACGCATGACTAAGATTTTAGAGAAAAAAAAAGACTTTTTAAAAAAAAAATTTACTAGACATATATTTACCATTTGACGTTAAGATAAAATTCCATGATTTTAAATCTATTGACGTCTTGTTGTTCTAAGAGAATTAATTGACTATTGTTTATTAATATATGTTGATTGGACAGTCAAATAAACTGTGACACATTTGGATCACCAATCAGGCAATCACAATTGAAGCTCTGACGTGCTCAATTTGTCACGGGCGAGCTTTTTTCTCTGACTGCGGATGATCGATAAGTATCGAATTTGTATTTTTTTCATTATTATATAATAAAGAATTTTTTTTAGGATATATATTATTGTGCAATTTATTTTTTATTAGTCAATTGAAATACACATATCTCAATAATAACTCATTTGAGTTGAAAAAAAAATTATACAAAGTAAGTTGCACAATAGAGTAATTATTATAAATAATTAACCAATTTAATATAAATAACAGAGTTAATATTGATTATGGTATTAACGATAATATATATCTATATACCAGCTCTCTATCACAAAGTATATCTCACAAGAAACATCAATGATGAACCTCTCTAGATCGGGATATATATCCTCTATAGTACTGTAAATTAAATAGCTTCTCTCATATAAACAGTATTGCAATCAGGGTTGTTACTAAATTGGAGCCATGAAAGACAAGTAAAGAGTTCTTCTTTGAATCTATTGTTCTTTTATAAAGTAAGATTCATCTCTTCTCTAATTGTCGTAAATAGAAGTTATCCATTTTTTTATATAATTTCTACTTGTTTTTCTTAGTCAAACAGAAGAGATTAAGAGTGCTTTTGACAATTACATTGCTTCTGAGTTAGAATTAATTGTATAAGACAAAAAAAGGAAGGTGAAAGAAAATAAAATGAAGAGAATATTTATTTAATTATCTCTTTACAAGAACTAGGCTGGATAGAAGATCATGGGTCTGACGCATAAATGCTCTGAAAATATCCAGATTAGTCGTGTAATCTAAAGCTCTCAAAAGATTAGTCGTGTAATTCATACTAAAAAACATAAATCTCAGAAACGCTTCTGACCCTAGAGAATCAGTATTTTTTGTACTCACAGCCAACCTATGTTGTCAATAAAAAAGAAAAATAATAAAGACAAAAATAAAATGGAGTTGGCTAAAATGCTCACTAACCAGTTATTTTACAACTTAGCTTCTCTATAATAGGTTTATATATAAAATAATATAATTTATCATTTCAATCAAATAAATGTTCTATATATAACTTTAAAAAGTAAATACATATTCAAAACAAAATAGAACTTCTTAATAATTTTTAGTATTAAACTAAAAGTATTTCACAACTAGATGTAGCAGATATCAAAATATTACGTAAGTTTTCCCTTTTTTTATGAATTCATAATTGTATCATGAAAAAATTATCACATATCATATATTATAAATATTATGTATAATTTCATTATTATAATGAAAGACATAAATTCATAAATAGGATTCAATCGAATTTGATTAACAAAGATAATCGAAAATCAAACAGCCCAAATTAGATATTTTGGTAATCTGGCACAATTATTAGGTTTGGTACACACATCCGATATGTTCGGATTTTTCAACCCACATCTGTTGTGTCAAATACTTATACCATTTAATAGTCTGATTTCAATTCAGATCAGATTAATTCAGATGCACAATTATTCAAATATATCAAGCAAATATATCTAGACATATCAAATCAATTGATCCAGAAGCATGCCCAGCATATATAGATCCATAGTAGTAATATAATCCTCTTATCCAACCGATTTTGGGTTACAATAAGAGGACAAATTTAATATGCACATAATGAACTATTTTTCAAGGTCAAGTTGCGACCATTTACCACGTATATATTATTTTTACCAATGAAATTCAGACCCATAGGGTGCCACACAGGATTTTGTTATGTAACGTCCACATGTCCAAATCACACAAGAAGTTCAATACAGAAATAATTTAAACGGATACCAGATAAAAATGACACATGCAGTATGATATAAATTTAAAAGTAAAATATTAATATTCAATATGCATAAGAGATAATTAATAATGTAGTTTCGAAATCCAAATAATTTAGATCCCTTCATCCCAACTGACGCACTTTGAAAAGCTACTCTTCTTCTTTTCTTTTTTTATCCTTGTTGTATAAATGAATCAGTACTTTCCTTGATGCAAAACTTCATCCCTCCATAACTCCATCAAAATTTGACAACTATATGATATTGATAAGCTACTCTTTCTTTGTTTTGTTTTGCTTTCTTTTTTATTTCTCTTTCCTTCAGTCTACCCTCTGATTTCCTCTTTTTTTGTTTCTTTCTTTTCTTTTTTTTTTCGGTTTTATTTTTTTTTATTTTTTTTCTTATCACAATCAACAGGGAGAGAGGGATATACGGGTGACAGAGGAATTCGTATCATCTTCCGCACTGCACCGTGCAGCGTGGTTTGAAGACCGTCCGATCGTCTGGAGATTCGTGATTCATCCATCTCACAATAACCCTCCGTGAATCCAATGACGTGCGCGCGTGTTGCCCTCGTGCCATTCAGCATCCGATACGGATCCGATGACGGAAGCGATTCATAAAATGCCACGTGCCACGTGAGTACAAGGTAACGTGTTTCTTTCATTTTTTTTCTTTATATTATGATTATCATTAACAAGAGAGAAAATGAGCCTCGGCCCAGCACATTTGATTTTCGCATCTGTATTTTTTTAATTTTTGTAATTTAACCCATAATTTATAAAATATTTTTGAAATAGTCCAAAAATAAATAAACTAACTTGTATCTTTCGGTTATTATTACAATCCTACAGTAGAATTATAATTGTTTTTAATCAAACATATTCATATGGAAATTATCGGAGCTCTCGTGCAGTTTTCATTTTAAATCATATGGTCAAATAAATCGAATGTTTAATTAAATTCTTTCATTGACTCCACTATTATTTTTTTACCTGTTCTCTTGATTAAAAAAAAATCATCCATTATTTTAATATCGAACATTTTCAGAGATTGTGATCGTCTGCAGCAGCTCGCAGACAATATGTCGTGTGACACGATACCAACATATTAATTCCTTGAAAAGAAAATTAGAATTAATGATAATAACATAGTAGTATATGTTAACAATATTATGATATTAAGTTTTAAAACTTCTATCAAAAATATAATTTAATAATATTTATTCTGACACTTTGACTAGGTCAAAGTACCTGACCTATCTAGATCTAGATTAATTGGTGCTAATTAAAATTATAATAGAGCATGCTTTTTTCCAGCTATACATGACCGCTACCATGACCAATGGTTTTGAGACAAAGAAATTATCAGAGGAGATAGAGCACTTGGTTAAAAAAAAGATAATATATATTTTATATTTCTATTAAAAATATTTCCTCATAAGTACATTTGTTTATATACTTTGGCATGAGATATTAGGTGTTACGGTGTTAGTTCTTTTAAACTAGTTACCTCCCATTCATGACCGCGCTATCAGAAATAGATAAGCGATAAACTCTGCACAAAAATGCGTTGTTCTATCTTTAGAATAAACGCTCAACGATTAAAAGAAAATTTAGGTTTATCTCATAGTAGTTAATTTCTTTGATTGGAAGCGACTAACAATATCCAGCGATAATCCCCCCAAAAACCCTCGGCAAATGACTTTTCATTTTCAGAAAATTTCGCTCAACCGCGCTTAACGAACTTTCCTTTTTCGGAAAATTCGTTAAGCACAAAAGCGAGCGTGATTATTAATCCGCCACGTACAGACCATTAGCGCAAAAGCGTAGCGTACATGACAATTTAAAATTTTTGGACTGTCAATTCTATGTTCTATGTAATTATATTCTAGATATTTAGAATTCTTCCTTATGTATTTAGATATATGTTATGAGTGTTTAGATATGTGTCATGAGTATTTAGATATATTATCTAGGTATTTAGATTTCTTATTTGGATATTTAGATATGTATTATGTGTATTTAGATATAATATCTAGATATTTAGATTTTTTACTTAGACATTTAGATATGTGTTATGGGTATTTTGATATGTGTTATGGGTATTTTGATATGTGTTCTAGGTATTTAAGTATAATATCTAGGTATTTAGATTTCTTATTTAGATATTTAAAGATGTATTCTAAGTATTTAGATATCTGTTCTGGGTATTTAGATATGTGTTCTGGAGATTTAAGTATAATATCTAGGTATTTATATTTCTTATTTAGATATTTAGATACACGTTATGGGTATTTAAGTATAATATCTAGGTATTTAGATTTCTTATTTAGTTATTTAGAGATGTGTTTTGGATATTTAGATATGTGTTATGTGTGTTCAAATATTATTTATATGTGATTATCTGGAGTATATGATTTCATTCAATTATTTACTGAATACCATGAAAAAAAATTAAACTTCACAAAATAATATTAGCCTAATAATATATTAAATATCACAACATTCTAATTTATCTTCAACATCAAAATTATAATACATGAAACACACTTCAACATCTTAAGTTCTAAGAAAGAGAGAATTCAAAAAGAATGCGCTGGACACTAAATCTAATTGAGAAAAATATTGAAGAAATTATATATATGAGATGTCAGACTCAATTAACATGTGTTTTATTAAAAAAAAAAAAGAGCATTGATAGTGTGAAGATTATTTGAGGGATGGAGGGTCCGCGGAGAATTTTTTTTTCTCTTATTGAAACCTTTAATAAAATAAATACTAAAAAATATTCGTGATCCTTAATAGTTTTCAACATACTAATGCATTGGTCCCATTAATAAAAAAGTAACCACACAAGTTGATAAATCACAAAAAATTCAGACTATAAACTACTAGACTGAGGACGTTGCTTCACATCTGACGTCAGCTCCACGTCTCCACCTAACCTCCAATAAGACAATAAACGCAATCGCCGCAGCAGATCCCCTGGCGTCGTTCTCCGTGCCCGCTGCCAGTGGAGTGACGGCGAGGATTCTATGCCACGCAATATAGACTGTTCGATTCGTGTCCAACGTACCAGATTCGACGTAACTTCTCGGAGAATTTTCGACATTCGTGTAGAATTTATCGGAGCGGATGTGAGCATCCACAACCCAATCGGCTGTCATAAATGATTATGACATAATTCTGTCATAATCACTACTGCTTGTCGGATCATTTTAAATGATTCAGATTTTAAAATATAAGAATTTTTTTTATGTAGATCTCACATACATAAATAGCCCAAAAGTATGATATAAATATGCAATAAAAAAAACTTTAAATATGCTGATATTCTTGCAGAAAAATAGAGTTCGTTTTCAATTTCAAAAAAATAGAAAAAAAATTTATAGAGATATTATTTTAATTATAGATAGATAACATGTCAAATTTCATACACGAATGTCGAAAATTTGAAACCGTTATAAATATTTGTGAAAAATCGTTAAATTTGATTATCTTTGATGGACTACCAAACGTTAATGAAATTATATGAAATTTGACAGGCTATCAATCTATAAGTAAAATAACATATCTATAATTTTTTTTTTCTATTTTTAAAATTTTTTCTAATTTTTTTAAATTGATAACGGGACTCTATTTTTCTCCAAAAATAACAGCAGATTTGGACTCCATAAAAAAATGATAGCTGATCTAAATCTGTGAACGTTCGTCTTCGCATTATCGCATAGGGGTTCATGTGCCCGCAATGTTATTCTTACCATATACTCAGGCTATTTTGATAATTTTAACAACCCATTTCAAAATAAAAATATTTTTTATGATAATAATTTAAATTTTATATAAATTCATTAATGTTCATCAAAAACTTTAATTTAAAATTTTAAAATCATTATAAACTTGATGTCCTTTAATAAATTATTGGAATTATCAAAAGTTATAAATAAAATATATATTACAACCTTTTATTTTAAAATTTTTTATTTTGTATTTATTTAAAATTTTATTATAATTTTTTTTAAAATAACACATTATTAAAGAATCCACCTCTATATATTTACACTCTCCTCTCCTCTCTCCCTCCTTTTCTTTCACAAGAGGAAGGAGCAGGAACAAGAAAGAGAAAGTGGTAAGACGACCGGGCTCCTAATTTAATTACCCCTTCGCTTTTTATGGTAAATTGCTAATTAATTTTCTCGATATGCTTATCTTTTTCTTCTTCTTTCTGCTGTCTCTAAAATCAAGAACCAGATCTTCTCTTAAAATTCCCTTCATTTCTTCAAATTCGATTGAATTCGAGCGTTCAGCTCAGCAAGAAGAGCGCAAATGGGAAAAGGAGGGGGCTGCGCGCCAAGCAAGAAGCAGAAAGAGGCGGTGGCCACAGGTAACACAACCTCCACACCTTCGGCATCACGGGAGACTCCAGCTACCTCTAAAGATACTGTGGATGCTGCTGATTCGACTGTCGCGGTGGAAAAACTGCCCGATCAAAGTCTCAAGGTCTTCATTGTTTTCTACTCCATGTACGGTCATGTGGAGTCTCTGGCGAAGAGGATGAAGAAAGGAGTGGATGGGACTGACGGCGTGGAGGCTGTTTTGTACCGTGTTGCTGAGACACTTCCACAGGAGGTGCTCGATAAAATGCACGCCCCTCCTAAAGATGAATCAATCCCGGTAATGCTACTTTACATTTGTGGATTTATGAATTCAATGTTCTTGAATTGCTCTTATTTTTATTTGAATTTTTGTTTTTACCAAAATGAGCCAAAAATTTATGTGAATCAGTGCATAATTGAGCGAAAAAGTTAAATAGAATACTTGTTATGAGCAGATGTTCATTTATAGTTTCAGTTTAACTAGTTTCAGACCAGAATGATTGATTATCCTTGTTAACATGGTACTACTCTAAACTTCTCATTGTTGCACAATATCATGTTTTCACTGTAATTGAAAATTGAATGTTGTTTTACAATCTGGAGTTTGACAGTTTATAGCAGCAGATGACCTTGAGAAGGCAGATGGGGTGCTCTTTGGTTTTCCTACAAGATACGGCACAATGGCTGCTCAAATGAAGTCTTTTTTTGATTCAACGGGTGGACTCTGGAAAGAGCAGAAACTCGCTGGCAAACCTGCTGGCTTTTTTGTCAGCACTGGTACACAAGGAGGAGGTCAAGAGACCACAGCGTATGTTTTTTTACTTCTTACTCCTTAAAAAATATTTTTATATGCTTTTGGGATCTGAATGTCGACTAAAGTTGAAAATTACCAGTGTCTTATATTTCTTAGAATAGACTGTGCTTGTGAAGTTGGGTAGGTGGTGTACTTTTTTTGGGTAGTTGCTTCTGATTGTGCTTGAATTAAGAAGAAATCTTTTCAATTTGATAACAAGATAGGGACTTATATAGTTAATTAAGTCTTTAATTCAATGCGATGCATCGACTTTTTTGTTATAAAAAACACCTTTCTCAATGATTGATATGTAACCTGCCCACTTTAAGCATTATAAGCATTGATAGGGAATAGTGCTATGCTAAAACCCGCCGGGTACAACCCGTACCCGTGTACCCGCGACCCGTACCCGCGTACCGTACCGTGCCGGGTAGAGGCGGGTAAACGGGTACACGGCACGGGTTTGAGAAGGGCGGGCGGTGATTTTTTGGAAAAAACCCGTTGTACCGTGCCGTGTACCGCGTACCGTGCCGTGTACCCGCGCCCGCGTACCGTGCCGTACCGCGCGCACCCGTGCCCGCGTACCCGCGTACCCGCGCCCGTGTACCCGCGTACCCGCGCCCGCGTACCCGTGATTTTCAAATTTCAAAAATTTTCCCCCCAGTTCACATCAAATCAAACCCGTACCCGTACCCGTTACCCGTACCCGCCAAACCCGCTGAACCCGCTGGAAATTTTTTTTTTTTTTTTTTTTTTTTTTTTAATAAATTTCAAAATTTATTCCCTCCAATCAAAACTCTATAAATACACCACCCCTCTTCCTCTCAACATTTTCACATTTTCTCAATCTCTCAATCTTTTATTCTCTCAAATACAATATTATTCTCAATTTTTAAATTTATTGTTCCAAAAAATATAATATAAAAATACGATCACGGAATTACGAAGGTATTGAAATTACGAAGTTCGGCGTCTCTGCAAGATTTTTCCGCGAGGTTAGATTTTTAAATTCGGATTTATTTTTAATAGGTTAAGAAAATAGGTTATTTTTATTTTTTTGAATATGTGAAGTAATTAGATTTATTTTAAATAGGTTAGATTTTAATTTTTAAATTCGGATTTATTTTTAATAGGTTAAGAAAATAGGTTATTTTTATTTTTTTGAATATGTGAAGTAATTAGATTTGTTTTAAATAGGTTAGAATTTAATTTTTAAATTCGGATTTATTTTTAATAGGTTAAGAAAATAGGTTATTTTTATTTTTTTGAATATGTGAAGTAATTAGATTTGTTTTAAATAGGTTAGAATTTAATTTTTAAATTCGGATTTATTTTTAATAGGTTATGAAAATAGGTTATTTTTATTTTTTTGAATATGTGAAGTAATTAGATTTGTTTTAAATAGGTTAGAATTTAATTTTTAAATTCGGATTTATTTTTAATAGGTTAAGAAAATAGGTTATTTTTATTTTTTTGAATATGTGAAGTAATTAGATTTGTTTTAAATAGGTTAGATTTTATTTTTTTAATTCGGATTTATTTTTAATAGGTTAAGAAAATAGGTTATTTTTATTTTTTTGAATATGTGAAGTAATTAGATTTGTTTTAAATAGGTTAGAATTTAATTTTTAAATTCGGATTTATTTTTAATAGGTTAAGAAAATAGGTTATTTTTATTTTTTTGAATATGTGAAGTAATTAGATTTGTTTTAAATAGGTTAGATTTTATTTTTTTAATTCGGATTTATTTTTAATAGGTTAAGAAAATAGGTTATTTTTATTTTTTTGAATATGTGAAGTAATTAGATTTGTTTTAAATAGGTTAGATTTTATTTTTTTAATTCGGATTTATTTTTAATAGGTTAAGAAAATAGGTTATTTTTATTTTTTTGAATATGTGAAGTAATTAGATTTGTTTTAAATAGGTTAGATTTTATTTTTTTAATTCGGATTTATTTTTAATAGGTTAAGAAAATAGGTTATTTTTATTTTTTTGAATATGTGAAGTAATTAGATTTGTTTTAAATAGGTTAGAATTTAATTTTTAAATTCGGATTTATTTTTAATAGGTTAAGAAAATAGGTTATTTTTATTTTTTTGAATATGTGAAGTAATTATATTTATTTTAAATAGGTTAGATTTTATTTTTTTAATTTGGATTTATTTTTAATGTTTTGAATATGTAGGTATTGGAAAACGGAAATACGAAGTTCGGCAACGCCCGCAAGTACAATTTCGTCAAATTTGAAGGTTACATTATTTGACATATAATTCACTTTAGATTTAATTTTGTTAGATTTAATTTAAAATTTAAATTGTATGTTAGATTTAATTTGTATAAATTGTTAGATTATTTATTTTTAATAGGTTATTTATGACGTTTTAATGGTTTCCCTAGTAAGAACTGTTGCAATACTATGAAAACACAATGTCTAAGGAAAGTTCTCTAGGAAAATCGGAACTCGTAGCGTATCCTTTGTGATCCCTGGTTTTCCTGGGAACTTACCTGTTGTGATTTCGTGTGTAATAGTAAGCGGCCCAAAAGGCAACCATTAAATTTCATAGATAACCTATTAAAAATAAATATGTTAGATTTTATTTATTAAATTATTTCGAATTTTTTTAAATATGTTAGATTTTAAAAATGTCAAGTTATAACGAACAAGTGCAAGAAGAAGCCGCGAGATTTTCTGAAGACCTTTTTGGTCCAAGCATACCGTCTAACTATGAACAAATGCCACCACCCAATCAGAATGGTTCAAGCGTACAAAGATAATCTACATTTATCCAACACCGGGGTAGAGGCATACGTGAATTCGAAGTTCGATGAGATGTTTAACATATACAACTCAAGAATGGTTGACAACCAAAATTCGTCTTCGTCCCGCCGCGCCCCTAGGTAAAAATATAAATTACATGTGTTTTTAATATTCATTATTTATAATATCTACATTATTTATCTACTAATTATTTTATTTAATAGTTTCACTTCCAGGAGCACTAGCAAATGGTGGATTGTTAGCGATTTTCAATCGGAAAGCACACCGCACACATCCACAAATGAGTTATTGAGCTATATGTCGATGCTCAACGAAAATGAAGATGTTGACATCATGACGTGGTGGAAGAGAAATGCAAGGGGTTATCCAACGCCGGCGATGATGGCCCGCGACGTATTTGCTGCACCCGTGTCAACCGTCCCTTCGAAAGTTGCTTTAGTTCGGCGAACAGATTCTCTCCGATAAACGTAGTAAGTTGGGTGCACATGTTTTTGAGAGACTTGTGTGCTTGAAAGATTGGATTGATCGCCGAGGAGCGCAATCAATATCGAGATCAACCACAATCATCCGAAGTCGAGACTGAAGAAAGCGGTACCGAGCCGCGGCCGGGTTATAATTCGGATTCAGACGGTGCAGAAGAGAGCGAGCAATGGTACATGAATGCAAACTATTAGATAGGTAAAAGGCAGTGTCGGTATTAATCTCTAACCTCCTTTAATTTTTATGGCTATTTTTTAAATTGTAAATTTCTAAACATTTCAATTAGTTTTTAAATTATTCATTTTAAAGAAAACTACTAACAAAAAAAAAGTTAGAACTCCGCCTATGTCATTTTACATAGCGGTCCCAAGCCCTAATAAAGGAGGAGGGTAACTTTTATTTTTTAATCTATTTTTTTAAAATAATTCAAAATTATTTTTAAAGTAATTGATTTTCTAAATTTTTATTTATATTTTACTTTTTAAATTAATTGATTTAAAATATTTTTTATTTATATTTTAAACGTTCATTTTAAATTATTTGATTTTTAAATGTTCATTTTAAATTTTTTATCTATTTTTTGATTTAATCTATTGTTTTAAAATAATTGAAAAAATGAACGTTTAGAAAATATATTATTCTTTTAAAATGAACGTTTATATTTGTACTTAGCCGAAATGATATTATTCACATTTTACGACATTCCAAAATAAAAAATATATTTATAAAACAAAAACAGCAAAAAAAAAAAAAAAAAAAAAAAAAAAAAAAAAACCGTACCGTACCCTTCTACCCGTGCCCGCGTACCCCCGTACCCGTACCCGTGGTACCCGTGTACCCGCGACGGGCACGGGTATGAGACGGGTAGGGTACGGTTTTGAAAAAAAACCCGTCTACCCGTGCCCGCCGTACCCGTCTACCCGCCGTACCCGCGCCCGCCGTACCCGCCGCCCGCCGCGGGTGTACCCGGCCCGTGCCCGCGGTACCCGCCGGCAATCCACTAATAGGGAATGATAATGTAAACAAAGAAATCTTGTCAATTTAGATGTACCATTAGCGATGATATTATTAAAAAAATCTTTTAATCTTTTTTGGGTCATGAAAAAATTGTGTATGGGATTATTGATTTTCATTAAAGCACACTTTTTTTTTGGTCAAGAAACTTGTTTGTTAGTTTTAAAACAAAATCATATTTATTTGTTTTTGGCATGCTTTGTGAACCTGGTAAAGGTATAATTGCAACTTAGATAACATTGAGGTGGGCAATTATGTAATGGTATTGGTGTGGAATACTTTACTTCAGATATTGATTTGATTAAATTTAATAGAGATTGGTGTGATATTTCCTGTTTTCACAAGCAAGCAAACTAAATTATATCCTTTTCCTTTTATTACCATAACCTTCTGTGTTTTCTTTTGTTATAAATGTTCAATATAAGAAATTTAGCAGGCTGGGGATTTAAAAGATTATTAAGGTTTTTCCCTGGATAAATAGATATCTCTCAAATATAAGAAATGGGAAAAACCTTAAGATGTATAACATGCCCTTATCAATAATATCCTCCTTGCTATACACAATTATCACTACTGGTGCTGATCCTGATCATGTATATACCCCAACAAATTTATTTTTTTTGAATGCAGATGGACAGCAATCACCCAGCTGGCTCATCATGGTATGCTGTTTGTACCAATTGGGTACACATTTGGTGCGGGTATGTTCAACATGGATGAAGTCAAAGGAGGCAGTCCTTATGGTGCTGGAGTATATGCAGGGGATGGTACCAGGCAAGCAAGTGAGATGGAGCTATCTCTTGCTGAGCATCAGGGCAAGTACATGGCCTCAATTGTGAAGCGCATGCTCGCCTCTTCTTAGACTTCTTTAACCTCTAAAGATATATTTGTTACTTTTTGGTCCTTCAATTTTGTGTGCATGCCCCTTCCACTCCTAAATTGTTTTGGTTGTGAATTGTGATACGTCTGTTTTCTTTGTTCTTCTATAGTGATTTTTTTTGGTTTTGTGTATTCTTGTCGGGCATCAGTTGCCTATGGTTTGTTCTATTGGTTTGTCAATACACATCTGTGTCTAGTTTACTGTACATGGTTAAAGACAATTACTCTGCCTCTTCAGTAAATAATTATTTGTTCCGGAGATGCAATTGATCTAAAATAGCTGATGTCAGAGGTTTTCATTCTTGTGATATTTTATAACAATTTAGTTTTCTATATATCATTCAGTTTTTTTCGTGGGAATTTATTGGTTGATGGGGAAGATATCTTACTTTACAGCCAGGTAATTGGACAATTGACAAAAGGCAGTGGAATGAGGTAATATTTTTTATTCTTTATTGTTAGTCCCATCTTGCAATTTTTTTTTAATTTTAGAAAATAATTATTTTTCAAATGTTTAACATGAATTTTTTTTTAACACTAAATAGAAAAACTCGAGATAAAAATTCAAGTTCTTGGAGTAAAATCAAAATATCCGAGTTTTATTTTCGGATCCTTTAGTTTTGAGCAATTAAAGAGATTAGAGCTTGCAATGAATTTGATTTAATGTTTGGATCGGGTAAAAAATAATACAAAAATAGAGGAATTGAGAATAATAAATTAAAATAGTAAAAAAATAGTGATTTTTTTAATTAGCAGGAGGATAATGAAAAAATGGTGTTATTTCAAATAGTAGAAATATTGTTTGAATTATATATTTAAAATAATAATAAAGTTGAGAAAAATAACAACCATTCTTGATATTTCAAAAAAACAAATTGTTTGGATCATTTATTCTAATTTTCGCAATAGAAAACTATTCTATGTTCCTATCCAAACATACCTAAAGGACCAAGAAAAAATTTCGGGTGCTTTCTAAAGTTTCCAATTTCTTTCTCGGATCCTTTGGATATTTGGAAATGTTTCTTATACGGACCATTTGCAAATGAAGTATAACACTATGCTATTTGCTTATAATACATTAGAAATGTAATGTGCCAAGGTTTAGTTTTAATACTCGACTGCTTCCAAGTTCCAACTATAAAAAAACGTGATATCACTGAAAAGCAGTCGAGAGTATGTCTTTTGGATACGTTTCACAGTGATATCACCGGGCACTTTTAATACTTTTGACTGCTTTCACAGTCAAAATAGTCTCGACTGCTTTATGATTTCCTTCAGGCTGTAATCACAACTCACAAGTAGTCCCTGACAACCAGACCCCACAAAAATATCTTTCGGAAAAGCAAGCAGACAATATACAAACTCCATCTATCCCAAACCCAGAAGACATGAGATCCCCTGTGACTTCTCCAACCAACCAACCAACGGGAGAAACCATCCATGGCATGTTGGAATTAATTATTATTAATTACAATATATATGGATTTATATATAATAAATATATATTATATAATGGGCTGTCAAATTATATCCATTATAAAGTGATCAAATTATGTATCGGGTTTAATATATATCATGAGAAGTGAGTCATTTAATGTGTATAATGCATATTAACAACTTTATGATTTAGTGATGACCTAAATTATATAAAGTTTAATAATAATATAATTATGCTATTGGTCCCTGGAGAACACAACTATAAACATTTTTCTAATTAAGCAGCGAACTCGTTAAGAGAGAATTTGAATCTGATATGGACTCGCTAAGATATAACTGCTCTCAGTTATGGACGTCCATTATATACATAGATACTGTTGGTTTTCGAAATAACTCTCCATTCTCCATTTTCTGACACTTTTTTATTTTCCAATAGAATCCAATTATTCTCTCAAGACAGAGTCCAGAAGAGAAGAAACTGTCTGTGCCGGTCCTCTCAATCGCTCCATCGGATTAGAAGAAGATTGCTGGAAGGCTAAAAGAGTCTGGTGATCAACGGGGTTATGTCTCTCTGGAAGATCGACAATATTGATCAAGATAATCTAATTTATGATTAGAGGTTCACTAGAGGATCACAGCATACATAAAATTCTAACAATTGGTATCAGAGCATACTCTAGTTGAACCGTTAAGATCTGATGATTGATTCGAAAATTTATCAAAAATTCATATTTTTTTAATTGGATCTATTCTTTTAATCAAATAGTTTATGAATAATTCAGAAATTTATAGATCTGTTTGTTAGAATTGAAATTTTCATAAATTGAAATCAAGATTTGCAATCGCTTTCGAAAATCAAGTTTATCAGTTTATCAGATTCTAGAAAATTGAAATATTTCAGAAACTGATTGACCAACAAAGTAGTTTCCGAATTATATATAATTAACTATCAAATTTCATGATTCTGTTATGAAAGTGCGAATTTCTGATTTGTATTTCACTGCGGTTATTTTCAAATCATGTCAAGATCAGTTGTTGTCGGTTATGTAAACGGGCGGTTATGTAAATTGGTGGTTAGGTAAACAGGCAGTTATGTAAATAGGTAGTTAGGAAGCTCGTTTTGTATTACATGCCTAACTCTTTTTTTGCAGACGGATTATGAGATAGTATGACTCTGTTGCCTTGTGTGAAATTTATAATGCATGAATGATTGATGTGTGTAAGCGGCCTAAGGTGTCCATTAAGTATTTTTATTTTGATGGCTTGCATGTCACATAAGTATGTATCATTCTTAGCACTTTATGTAATTTTTATTATTATTAGGATAGTATTTTGATAAGAATGAGAGAATTACATGAAGGACGGGATGATGATTGTTGTGAAGAGGATTCTTACAAAGGAGATCATCATGTCTTAGGTCATACTATCTCACTTATGAATTGACTTATGTTGATTGCTGTTTATTTGGTATTATTTGCATGAATCCATGAATTGATATTTAGGTTAAGCCAACATATTTGAGATATTTATTCAGATAATGTTAAATCATTATAAAAGTTTCAGATAAAAATATATTTTTAAAATAATTAATAAAAATATTATCTTATCAAAGTAAGCTCTCATATTGGTGTTAATTATTTTTGAAAACTTGTATACGGAGGATATACATATAATATTTAATTCTTGAACCGTCCCAAAGGAAAGACAACAATCACTTATTATATGTAAACAAATTATAATAATATATAGGTAATGTCAATAAGTTTTAGATATAATTAGTTGATTGACCCAAAGGAATGTTGACTAACTGATATCAAATGGACCATTATATATCATTATTATGTTTAATTATCTTAGAATAATAATTGATTCCAAAGAACATTTATTATTCGAGGATACTTAGTTGATGGAATATGCCTTATTTTGATTTATATTATAATTCAGACATTTAATTTGTTATATTACATGTATTTTTCAGCAAAAAATATTGATCTTACCGTCGGCATCAATAGCATTCTGATGCTGACGGGTTCTAATTATAAGGAATAGAAAGATACCTTAGAGATTATTCTTGGGTGTTTTGACCTGGACATAGCGTTACAGCAGGCTAAACCACATGTACCTGCTACAAATAGTCCTGAAAATGTGCAAAATGCGCATGCACGGTGAATGAAGTCAAATCTCTTGTGTCTTAAGGTCATGCAAAGGATCATTCCTGAAAGTTTTAGGAGACATATTTCTTATTCTACTCTAGCCTTGGACTATTTTAAAAAACTTGAGCAGATGTTTGTTAGGAATGAGAAGGCTGAAATAGACATTCCATTAAACAAATTCTGCACAATTAAGTACAATGACAGAAGTAATGTCAAGGAGCACATTCTTGAAATGATGAATATCGCTTCAAAATTGAAGGCATATAAACTGGACATATCGGAAGATATGTTAGTCTATTTGTCTCTCAACTCTCTTCACACTTCTTTTGGGCAGTTCAAGGTGAGCTACAACTGTCAGAAGGAATCATGGACAGTCAATGAGCTCATCTCGCACTGTGTTCAGGAGGAAAAGCGTTTGAAGATAGATAAGAGCGAGAGCGCAAACATTGCTTCCACATTTAAGGGAAAAAGAAAACAGAAACGTAAAGTCAATTCAGATGCTGCAACTACAAGTTCGCAGAAGAAACCCACTAAGGACAAGAAACCGATTATCAAGACAGGGCCGGATAAGGAAAAGAAATGATGTTTCTTTTGTGGATCTGAAGGGCACATGAAAAAAATTATACCAATTATCACGCATAGCGTGCAAAGAAAGATAATTTTATTCTTATTTGTGAAGAAGTTAATTCAGTTTCAGTTCCAATAGACACATGGTGGATAGATTCAGGTACAACCACTTACATATCTGTGTCTATGCAGGGTTGTCGAAGTTACCGTAAACCAAGAGATGGTGAAAAATATATCTATGTAGACGATGACAATAAGACAGAAGTTGAAGACATGAGACATTTTAGAACACTTTTGAAAACTGGTTTATATTTGGATTTGTTTGATACTTTTGTTGTGTCGTCTTTTAGACGGAACTTAATTTCTATTTCTGCGTTGGACAAATTAGGTTTTTCTGTTGGATTTGAGACATGCATGAGATGCGGAATTTTAAAACTTTTCATGCAACCCAATTGAATACCAAGGTTCATGTGTATAAAATTCGAATCTAACAAATAAATTTATGAATAATGCACCTTACTTGGTATCATAACCAAGCGCGATGACTTTCTTTGTATGGTGGTTGTGTGTGCCTTCACCAATCACCGCAAAGACGTCGGTGTTGACCTCGTCTCTCGAAAGCTTCCCAAACGTGAAGCCTCTACCACGTGTACTCCTTGACGCGTCGAAGCGAGATTGCTAGACCTCCAATGGAACAAGATCCAAAATCCCTTTTTAATTCTCAACACATAGAAGACATTGATCAATTGAATTAAAAGAAGGAATACAAACAAATATTCGGCAGAAATATATATAATTTTTTTCAATTCGGTTCAGTTCCTTTGGCCTGGTAATGAGGCCATCCGAAAGAGGAAAAACAAAAAAGAAAGAAAACATCTTGATTAGTGCTGTAATGGGTGGTTATAATCACCCATTACAGATGCGCCACCTCTTTTTTTTCTGCCAAATAAAAATAATTGAGTTTGAGCTCGCACCGGGTCTAAGTACATCTCATCCATAATTTGAGCCTCGCCCAAATTGATCCAATCCAACTTTATATTTAATTAATCATGTCTCGCATAATTGATTAATTATTCTATACTTTAACTTATCAAATAGAGTGACCCAGTATGATCTCATAAGAAATGAGATGGACAAAATATCCTATTGACTATCCATAATTCATTGTATAATTCATATATATCTGAAAATTACCTTTATAGCCTTCGGTTAAAAGTGGCGTTTGATAATCACTAATCTCATAAGAAATGAGATGGATAAAATATCCTATTGACTATCCATAATTCATTGTATAATTCATATATATCTGAAAATTACCTTTATAGCCTTCGGTTAAAAGTGGTGTTTGATAATCGCACAAAATATACATTAATTATCTAGAATTATGAATACCAAGGTTCATGTGTATAAAATTCGAATCTAACAAATAAATTTATGAATAATGCACCTTACTTGGTATCATAACCAAGCGCGATGACTTTCTTTGTATGGTGGTTGTGTGTGCCTTCACCAATCACCGCAAAGACGTCGGTGTTGACCTCGTCTCTCGAAAGCTTCCCAAACGTGAAGCCTCTACCACGTGCACTCCTTGACGCGTCGAAGCGAGATTGCTAGACCTCCAATGGAACAAGATCCAAAATCCTTTTTTAATTCTCAACACATAGAAGACATTGATCAATTGAATTAAAAGAAGGAATACAAACAAATATTCGGCAGAAATATATATAATTTTTTTCAATTCGGTTCAGTTCCTTTGGCCTGGTAATGAGGCCATCCGAAAGAGGAAAAACAAAAAAGAAAGAAAACCTCTTGATTAGTGCTGTAATGGGTGGTTATAACCACCCATTACAGATGCGCCACCTCTTTTTTTTCTGCCAAATAAAAATAATTGAGTTTGAGCTCCCACCGGGTCTAAGTACATCTCATCCATAATTTGAGCCTCGCCCAAATTGATCCAATCCAACTTTATATTTAATTAATCATGTCTCGCATAATTGATTAATTATTCTATACTTTAACTTATCAAATAGAGTGACCCAGTATGATCCATGTCTTGATAAGAAATAAATTAATATCCATTAATTTATAAATCATAATTGGCATCTAGCAATGCATTATGATCACCGATCAAATACAGACAAATCGTGATCCTTTAATTCTTTTATCACGTGATATCTATTAATTAATGTCAAGCGTCGGAATGTGTCATCATTGACCATTAATTATTTTCTTGATCCTCAGTGTATAATTATTTATATGTGATCATCCCATAATCATAAATTGCATGCATAATAATTATCACTGCATCAAGGGGCCCAGAGATATCACTAATCTCATAAGAAATGAGATGGACAAAATATCCTATTGACTATCCATAATTCATTGTATAATTCATATATATCTGAAAATTACCTTTATAGCCTTCGGTTAAAAGTGGCGTTTGATAATCGCACAAAATATACATTAATTATCTAGAATTATGAATATCTCAGATAATAGAATTAATACTAATTTATGACCTTACTGATGATACGAACACAATCCATACAACAAGTCAAAGTGGGTCAGGTCCAATATCATGCATCCCATACATGTATATTTATGTGATTAAATAGATACCCCATATCAGTGATCTGTGAAACATGATCACACATTAATCCATATACTAATCCATATTATCATTCAGTGTTCCATACTAATGATATGGAACTAGGGACAATTCAGAGTTTTAACAACAATTATAGAGTTTCACAATTCAAGTCATCAACTCAAATAATCTATAAAATATTAAAAGTCATGGAACAAAATGATACAAAATCATCCAATTCATAAAATAAAATAAGAGCATCATCATAAATGATTGGTCCTCTAGGTCACTTTACTAATATTTTCTTGTTCATTTGGAGATGAAAAGTTTGGTTTGTATCGACACTCCAATATGGTTGCTTATGGTTTTTTATCCGTTATGGATAATCTTTATGCCTTAGAGATACTATTGCTTCCTATAATGAGACCTTGAATAATGAAACTCAAAATGTTAGACAAAAATTAACACATCAGAATTCAGCTGTACTTTGGCACAAGCGTTTAGGTCATATTTCTCAACAAAGAATTATACGTCTTGTTCAAAGTGAAATTTTGCGGCCCTTGAACATGTCAGACCTTGGTCCATGCATTGAATATGCTAAGGGCAAACAAACAAGCATGCGCAAATAAACAACCAATAGTATGACGGATGTTCTTGAACTAATACGTACGGACATATACGGACCATTCCCTACGGCAACTAGGAATGATCATGTATATTTTATCAGTTTCATTGATGATTATTCAAGATATGACTATATATATTTAATTAAAAAAAGACTCAAGTTTTGGACACATTTAAATCCTTCAAGTCTGAAGTCGAGTTATAACTCAATAAAAGGATTAAAAGCGTCAAATCAAATCCTGGCGGTGAATACTATTGTCGCTTTGATGTTTCGGGAGAGTAACGTCCATGGCCTTTTGCTAAATTCTTAGAGGATAATAGGATTGTGCCACAGTATATAATGTCGGGTTCACCGGCAATGAACGGTGTGGTTGAAAGACGTAATCGTACATTAATGGAGATGGTGCAAAGCATGATTTCTCATACCTCGCTTCCATTGAACCTCTAGGGAGAAAAACTTAAGACAGCATCATACATTTTAAATCGAGTACCAATTAAGGTAACAAACAAAACTCCATATGAGTTATGGACTGGACGAAAGCCTAGTCTCCAACACTTTAGAATTTTGGGTTGTTTAGCTGAAGTTCGGCCTTATAGGCCACAAGAGAAGTTGGATGAAAGGACTATTAGCTGTTATTTTATCGGATATACAGAAAAGTTCCGTGGGTATAAATTTTATGATTCCACTAACAGAATAATTTTCGAAACAAATGCAGTTAAGTTCTTTGAGGATGTTATGGTTCAGAGGGGAAATACAAATCAAATTATCTTTTAAGAATCACAGGATTCTCCTATACAAGAGGCACCCACATCGGTACCAATTGTAATAAGGATATCTAGAGACTCATTGGTTCATAATCCTATGGTGAATGAACCTATAGTTAATGAACCTCTAGAAATAGAAGAGAATCCAGAACAAGACAATGTTGATGTTGAAGAGTAACCTATATCACCTCAAGAACCTCAAGAAATAGTGCCTTTAAGACGGTTTATCAGAGAGAGAAGAAGCGCAATATCTAATGATTATATTGTGTTTCTTCAAGAAAATAAATTTAACATTCACATGATGGATGATGATCCTCTCACTCTTTGTCAGGCTTTAAAAAGTGTGAATTCTCATAAATGGATCAAAGCCATGGATGAATAAATAAAGTCAATGTATGACAACAAAGTCTGGGATATCGTCCTTTTACCTGAAGGTGTGAAGCTTATTGGTTGTAAATGGATATTTAAGACCAAAAAAGATTCAGAAGGTAATATGAAAAAAATATAAAACTCGACTAGTTGCTAAGAAATTTACACAGAAACAAGGTATTGACTTTATGAAAACTTTCTCGCCTGTGTCAACAAAAATTTCTTTTAGAATTATCATGGCTTTAGTGACACTTTGACCTTGAGTTACATTAGATGGATGTTAAAATTATATTTCTCAATGGCAACATTGATAAATATATTTATATGTCATAACCACCGAATTACAAGTCTGATGACTCGAAACAGATGATTTGCAAATTAAAAAAGTCTATCTATAGACTCAAATAAGCGTCTCGTCAGTGGTATTTTAAATTTCATCAAGAAAATAACTCATTCGGATTTGAGCCTAACTTGGTGGATGAATGTATATATCATAAGTTCAGTGAGAGTAAGTTTATATTTCTGGTTTTATATGTCGATGACATATTATTTGCCAGTAACGATAAAAATATGATGCGTGAAATTAAAAAAAAATTCAAGCATTTTGACATGAAATATATTGACGAAGCATCATATGTGTTAGGCTTTAAAATATACAGAGATCAAAATAAGGGTATTTTAGGACTTTCATAACAGGCATATATCGATAAAATTCTCAAGCGATATGGTATGAAAAATTATAAACCAGGAAATACCCATGTTGCTAACGGAGACAAGTTTGGTCTTGATCAATGCCCAAAAACAGAACTCGAGAAATCAGAAATGTATCAGATTTCATATGCGTCCTTAATAGAAAGTTTTATGTATGCTCAAATGTGTACGCGTTCGGATAATGCGTATATCACAGGAATGCTTAGTCGCTATCTCAGTAATCCTGGTATGAATCATTGGAAAGCAGCCAAAAGAGTACTAAGGTACTTGTAAAGAACGAATGATCACATGTTAACATATCGGCGATCAGACAAGCTTGAGGTCATTGGGTATACTGATTCCGACTTTGCTGGTTGTGTGGATAGCTTAAAGTCAACATCCGGTTATATTTTTATGTTGGCTGGAGGAGCTATTTCTTGGAGGAGTGAAAAACAAACCTTGATTGTCTCTTCCACCATGGAAGCCGAATTCATTGCTTGTTTCGAAGCATCGAACCATGAAAATATGGCTAAGGAATTTTGTCATAGGGCTGCATATCGACATTAAGTTTCTTATTGTGAATGAGAGAGTTCAGAGTGAACTTATAAGTATTGAGCATATTAGTACAACTTACATGCTAGTAAATCCACCGACTAAGGGATTGATACTCAAACAGTTTCATGAGCATGTCGCTCATATGTGTATATATGTTACAGATGATTATTAGGTTGAGTGAGAGTTTATACTTATATTTCATATTTTTATGTTTTATATGATATACTTTTTCAGATATCATGTAGTTGTTCTTATATGATATTCTGTGATTTCGTATGTATCATGCAGTTATTCAGTTTTATATACACTCTGAGTTTATGATTGACATCAAATTCAGATTAATTAAGGTGATCAAATTAAAAATAGACATGTGGATCACATTGCATGTAATTTTTAAACTACATATTCCCTTCATGATTCATGTCATTCAGTTATATTTATATTATGATTTGTGTTAGTTTAGTTTCGCTTTATGAGACGAATACTATATAAGTCCCTATAAATATGATTGATGGACGGAATTTGATGATGACACAAAAGGTTAAGGCAGCACAGTTAAGAATACTCAATTCAGTATATATATATTTTAGATACATATCGCCCAAATGAGAGATTATTGAAATTAATTATTATTAATTATAACATATATGAGCTTATATATAATAAATATATATTATATAATGGACTGTCAAATTATACCCATTATGAAGTGATCAAATTCTATATCGGGTTTAATATATGTCATTAGAAGTGAGCTATTTAATGTGTAGAATGCATATTAATAACTTTATGATTTAGTGATGGTCTAAATTATATAAAGTTTAATAATAATGTAATTATGTTATCGGTCCCTGGAGAACACAACTATAGACGGTTTTCTGATTAAGCAGCGAACTCGTTAAGAGAGAATTTGGATCTGATATGGACCCGCTAAGATATAACTGCTCTCAGTTATGAGCGTTCATTATATACAGAGACACTGTTGGTTTTCGAAATAACTCTTAATTCTTCATTTTCTGACACTTTTTGTTTTCCAATAGAATCCAATTATTCTCTCAAGATAGAGTTTCAGAAGAGAAGAAACTGTCTGTATCGGTTCTCTCAATCGATCCATCGGATTAAAGAAAGATCGCTGGAAAACTAAAAGAGTCAATTAATGGATTGTGTCTCTCTAAGAGATTCATAGTATGAATAAAAAAAAAAATTTAATTTATAATTAAAGTTCACGTGAGGATCACTACATATAAAAAATTCTATCATGGCATCTCTCCTTTCCTCTCTCTCCTCGTTTCTTCAATCCCAAACCCCTTCTCCCTCAACCACTCATTCGAGCTACCTCATCCACTGTCGCCACCAATGCCACCGCGGTCCCTGTCCAATCTCCTCCTGCTTTCTCTCTCCAGTCAATCCAAGAGAGCTTTGGCCGCAAGGGCATCAAGTTCATAGAATCCAATGGCGTCCCTTCCATCGAGTTATCTGTTAGGAATGGTAGTTCGACAATTTTACGCATACCAGATGCATTGATCACGTCTTACAAACCCGAGATATACTGGAAAGATGATGGATGCAGGGAGATACTTCGCACTATCCAGTCAGACGAGGATCCTAGCTCGGTGAAAGGAGGAATTGGACTAATATTGAATGATTTGTCGAAATCGGAAAAGAACAGCACACCTTGGTCTCCATCTGAGTGGATTGTCAAAGATGCCGATTCAGATTCATTTGATGCAGTCCAGGTACTGGACATTGCACACCTTTTAGCTTTTTTAAGGAAAAAGAAATATATCAGAAACCATTGCTGAGAGGTTATAATTGCATATTCCATTTCCTGATCCTTCATCAATGTAGGAAGAAAAAAATTAAGAATAGTAAGTGAATCAAGTTGTTGTAAAATGTGAATTAATGAGATTTGTTATGGATATGCATTTTTTGGTGTAAAAGAAGACGCACATTTGCTCTCAGTTGTTATTATCTCAGCAATCCCTTCTTTTTATGCCAACATGCAGGTCGAATTAGGCTGCACAAACAGAAACGGTACATTGGAGGTAACCTATGTCATTTCCCTTTACCCTCTGAGCATAGCAACAGCTGTAATAGTGAAGAACACTGGGCTGGAACCTGTTGAACTGACAAGCGCCATTCTAAGCCACATCAAGATGGATAATCGGCGGGGCACAGGAATAGATGGTCTGTATAAATGCTCCTATTGCGCACATCCCCCTCTTGCTTCCAGTTTTGGCATTTTATCTCCATCTGATGCAATGAAACCAGATGACTCTGGTTGGTTCGGTTCGTCAGATGCACCTAAAACTGGTGTCTGGACTGTAGAGGAAGAAAAATATATTTTTTTGAAGGAAAAACATAGCAGGGTATATGCAGCTCCCCCCTCTGAAAGATCGAAGCGTGTGTATCGCACTCCACCCTCAAATTACACAACCATTGATAAGGTACCGGTAGTTCTCTCCTTTTTTACTTTTCTTTTCTTTTTCTTCTTGTTACATTGGGTAAACAGTATAAGGGATTAATTAAGAAAACACAATGAGCACAATTATTTGATCGTCTTCCTTTGAAATGAACTATGAAGATGTCAAATTAAATTTAGATTCTACAGAGAAACTTGATTTGTGCACCAAATTCAACCTCACAACTGAATTTATTTACATACAATTTATCAATGTCCGATCATACTGTAGTAATTAATTGTATTTTTGAAAGAAGAAAGTTACACAAGTAACAAGGAATTAGCGCCATTTTGCAGGGATGGAAAGGAAGTAAACTAAATTTCAGGATAATTAGGATGGGATTTGAAGACATATATCTGGGTGGCCCTGGTTCTTTTGCAGAAAGATATGATGGCAAGGGGTATTTCATCAGCACCGGTCCTGCCTCGATGCTTGTACCCGTCGTTCTCAACCCTGAAGAAGATTGGAGAGCAGCTCAGCTTATTGAGCATGATCATTTGTAACATGTATATATGCATTACAAGTTGGTATTCTATCACATTTTGAAATTTATATACATCACTTCAATTAGTTCATGCTTGGATGTATCACAATAGAGAGAGAGAAAAAAGTAGGAATTTTCCTATTATCAGTTGTGGAATTTGGCCAAGTTTGGATGCGGTTTCCTCTATATTTTGTGATGATTTAGGAATTATGAGCGAAAAAAGTGTTTCAAGGATGGACACATCCATCTAGCTACAAAATCTACCAGTATACTACTACGGTCTCTTAAAACTTAATTCTCAATATTCAGGGGATTGTAGATAGTATATATAAGTTTAGGAAACAAATAAGTAAATTTGCAATTAGATTTTATTCGGGCATTCTGACTTCTAATTAATGCCATATCGCCATTAATTGACAATATTGTATCGTATATTCTACTAGGAAATTCAGGATAGCCGAGTGGTCTAAGGCGCCAGACTCAAATTCTGATCCTCATTGGTGGTATCACTCTATATTTTAGAGTTGGCTGCGTAGAAGGAGACGGCCACGGCACAATATAACGGACAATGATTAGAAATCACAGGGCACTTAAAATCAAATTCAAGCTGTAATGTACAAAATTTACAATATTGTAGAGGATGCCAATACGAGAGGCGAGGCGTGGTTCAAATCCCACTTCTGATAATTTTTTTTTTTTTACCTATGGGCCTCGGCTTGGTCCATGAACCAAGTTTTCCTATTATGGGTTCAAATCACACGTAGGAGGACCCACAACTGTGTTATTGATTATTCTTGATTCTTAATTTACTAAATAAATATGACAGTAAATGATGCTAGTGTTTTACTTAACTTGCCCGTATTCTTGATTCATTATATATATTTTTTTTTCTTGAAGCACTCTGCTATCACCTAACGGTGATAAATGCTCAACCTTAGAAAACTGGAGATTACAATGCATGTCCACTTGACTTGAGATTGATTTGGAGTAAACAGGAGTGCTGAGTATTCGGAAACTGAATTCGTTGTAGGAAAAAATAACGTATTAATTAATCGCAGATAAAGCTTTTACATATGAAACCTCTTTATGTTTGTTTAATGAAATTTCATAGCTAGATCATTCACCTAGCTAATGAAAAAAAGAAAAAGAGGTTGAAAGATCTCTCACCTTTGACTTGTTGCGGAGTGTCTTCTCCCATTGGAATTTGGAAGACTGGTCATAATAACTCCACAACTACAATCATTACGGATCTAGGATTTTGATTAGGGGGGGCAATTATCGGATTGTAATGGCTTATCGGGTTCAAATTCATTAACTAATCGGGTAAAAAATAAAAAAAAAATTAATAATTTAATATATATACTTTACTAATAATTTTTTTATTAAATAATAATATTTTATATATTAAAATAACAATAAAATAAAGCTCAAAGTAATAGATAATCAAGTTGATGAAGAAAGTTTTCGACTAAGGAACTTTATATTTTGATATCTTTGCATAATTATTTCATTATGTACGGTATTAAATATTTTTTTCTCAATAAAAATAACCAGACAATTCAGGGGGGGGGGGGGGGGCAAAAAAATTTTCCGGGGGGGGGGCACGTACCGAAAACATTACCGAAAAACACTATTTTTCAAAATCCAGGGGGGGCACGTGCCCCCCTGGATTTAACTGGGTCCGCCCCTGACTACAATTGAACTGTCTCGGTACCTGCATTGTTACTTGTTAGCAATTATCGGTGGGACACTTCTTTCTAAACGATAAAAAAGGCGTCATATTTTGAACTCCGCTTGTGTGAGAAATATTAATGCATCTTTTTTGGAGTATTTTAGTATTAACACTGGATCAACTTATATATATATATATATATAGTAAAACTAGCGTGCTCTTAGAAGTATGGAGCCTCTCTGTGATCTTAACTCAAAAATATCAAATGATCTTCAAACTTTGATTTATCACTCTCATTAAATTCTTCATATTGAAATCTCGTGGGATTCAAAAATTTGGAGTGTTTCGAGTTTTCTAAATCGCTCTTTTTAATTTTTGAAAATAATATACAAACATTGAATATATTATTATTATTTTTAGAATTGATTTTCAAAAATTTAAAAGAGTGATTTAGAAAACTTAAAACACCTCAATTTTTTGTACCCTATAAGATTTCAATATGAAGAATTTAATGAGAGTGATAAATTAAAATTTAGAGATCATTTGATGTATTTTTTGAGCTAGAATCACGGAGGGGCTCTGTGCTCCTTGAGCATAGATCCCTTCCGTAATTTTAATTCAAAAAGTACATCAAATGATCTTCAAATTTTGATTTATCACTCTAATTAAATTCTTCATATGAAAAATTTATGGGATACACAAATTTAGGATATTTCAAGTTTTGTAAGTCACCGTTTTTAATTTTAAAAAATTAACTCTAAAAAAAATAATAAAATATTTGATATTTATATATTATTTTTAAAAATTATAAACAGTGATTTAAAAAACTCGAATATCCTAAATTTTTGTACCCCATAAGATTTCAATACGAAGAATTTAATGAGAGTGATAAATTAAAAATTTGAAGATAATTTGATATATATACTTTTTGAGCTAGGATCACGGAAGGGCTCCGTACTCTGAGGAGCATGCTAGATTTACTCTATATATATATAAACGTTAAATATTTTATTATTATTATTATTTCTAGTGCATATTTTCAAAAATTGGAAAAAGTGACTTACAAAATTTAAAACTACGGGTGTATAACAGACAAGTTAATGATATTTTATAAAAATTTAAACCCAACCCGGTTATAATAATTGGATGTGTATTGTATAGCTATAGATTAGAGAAGTTGATCTGATTACTTTATTTTTGTGAGGGGATCGGAACGGTCCGTTCTGATTTCAAGGAAGGAACTGAAGCGGTAGCTACTAGTAAATGCAATTTAAATGCCAGAGAGGGAGAGAAATACAGAGACGCAAAGAGCAAAGAGCAAAGAGCGTTTGAGAGAGACAGAGAGGCGAACAATAGGTAAAAATGGGGAGAAAATGCAAGGAGTGTAGTAATTGGGAGAAGCATTTCTACTGGTCTCATCTGGATCTGACAAAATTTTGTTTTTGCAAAAAGATGGATGCTTCTTCTTTCATGAAAAAGATGGCAAGTATTTTGAAATTTCTCTCTATTCTTCTTGTTTCTCTATATTCTATTTGTGAGCTTATATTCATATTTGTCGCATCCAAAAGTTGCAAGTGTTGAAATCAAGTTGTTTGCACATAATTAAAGAATCTCAGAATGAAACCTATTTTTTATTTCTATCTTTTCTTATTGGCAGGATCTCCCGAATAATTTCCCTAGAAACTTCAGAGGCCGAATTGATGAAACTGTTGAACTGAAAGGTCCAAGTGGTAATGTGTGGCAAGTTGGTGTTATCCAATCGGCTGGAAGATTAACTTTTCTCTCTGGATGGAAAGATTTTTTAATTGCGAACTATGTAGAAGCCAATGACCTTCTAGTGTTTAAATACAGTGGCAATTCCTCATTTCAAGTTCAGATCTTTGATTCAAGTGGATGTGAAAGAATTTCTTCATTTTTTGATCGGAGAGAGCAAACAGAGGTACAAGAATCGAGCGATAGCTCCATAGAAATATTTGAAGGATCTGACCATGATAGGCATGAAAATAAGATAACCATTTCCAGTTCATCAAGTGATTCAGAATACAGTATTGATGGCGCACCAGTAAGGATGCCACGAAGAAAAGCAGGTAAATTTCCAAAATTAATTTTCATTTAATCAAGTGAAAAATTTTCCGTAATAGACTGTAATACAGTATCAAGGCACTTCTCAATAGTTAAATGTTTTCAATCGTACTTTTACGGTTTTACCACATGCATCCAGTCAATTGAACCGCATCTTGCTGATTTGAATATCCAAATGTGGAAGCAACAAGAATAACAACAACAACAACAAAGCCTTTAATCCCATGTAAATTGGTGTAGGCTAGAAATGAAATCCAATCTGATTATTATTATTAGTTGTTGTTGTTAAATCAACTAAACAAGAATAACAGTAACAGCATACCATGGATATTTTGTAACTCTACCCTTCACATTGTTGGTGAGAGCATTTGTTAAATTTTTCTGTCTTTCATTCACTGATGTATGAGGTTAGTTTAACTCAGTTAATTCAAAAACGCATATCCTTTCATTCCCTGCTCGTTCTATTTTCATTTACTATATAGAAGAACTGCTTTTGAAGTTACTTACCTCTTATTGGGAAAAAAAAATCTTCAGGCACCCAAAGAAATATGTTTCTGGCACCTGCACAGGAAAAGAGGTTTGTGCAGTTGTCCAAGGGGATTCAACCAGGAAATTCTTTCTTCACAATTCTCATGAAACCCAGTATGGTGACGGGACATTGCTCATTTGTAAGATCATTATTTCAAACTTATATTTAGCTCTGGATTACATGGGTTTGAGTGGCATAATAGGACAATTTATCTAGAATTCCATCTTTTCATTTTTCACTTTAATTATTGAAGCAGCAGCAAAAAATGTTGTTAGATGACGAAGTAATTAGAGAGAAACAGCGAGTAATAGGGAAAGAATGTATATTTCATAATTAATTGAGATAGAATGACAAGGTGAAACCAGAATGAACTTCTTAATTGATCTCATATGTATTCTGCAAAAGAAAAAAAAATGATTCAGTTGCTCTCCTGAGTTGGGAATGAAGGGTTACAGTCTTACAGATGGTGAGTGGAAGAGAAGAAGAGGTTTGACTGATTTTAATCTTGCTCCCGAGTTGATATCAGAGGAGGTGAGAGAGGGTGGCAGAGAGTTAACGGGAGATTGGTGTGTTTATTTTTGATAAATTTATTTACCCTGTATTTGAAGGGGAGAGGCTGTAAACCTCCATTGATTTTCATTGTCTTCCATTCCGTTCCTTCCCTCTCCATCCTAGCTCTGTAGAGAGACAGAGATTACTAGAAAAAAATATATTTCATAATTAATTGAGATAGAATGACGTGGCGAAACCAGAATGAACTTCTTAATTGGTCTCATATGTATTCTGCAAAAGAAAAAATTATTCAGTTGCTCTGATAGCTCTTGCGGCCTTGGTCTCGTTTAAACAGTATAACTGTTTTTTTTTGCCACTAATATGTTTTGTTTTTATTTATAACCAGGCCATACCTGTTGAATTTGCATTCAAGCAGCTTCCTCAACAAAACAAAAATGCTGTCCTTCATTTTAAGGGGCGTACATGGCCCATTTCTATCCGTTACAAAAAAAAATATCCACGTTGCTGTAGTGGATGGAAGCAATTTGTAGAAGACAACAATGTGCAAGAAGGAAATCTTTGCCTGTTTGAACTCATGGATAGCAATAATGAAACAGTTTCTTTCAACGTTCATATCTCTATAAATTAATTGATCCATCTCTCTATATATTTGTCGGGTTCGGTAGAATCTTTTTAATCTGTGCGTGCATTCAGCCTAGGATTTTTGCTCGAGTAGTAACTCAGCATGGTTTTGGAGATTGAATGATAAGTGCAAGCCATCTTTTTAGTTATTTCGTGTTGTACTTTTTTTGGCTGTTTGTAAGGGGATATTGTTTTAATGTCTATTGAGCACTTTAGAAGGATATATATAAGCTAGTGTGTTTCTAAGAGCATAAAGTTCTTTCGTAATTCTAATTCAAAAAGTATATCAAATGATCTTTAAATTTTGATTTATCATTTTTATTAAATTTTTATATAAAAATCTTGTGGGATAAAAAAATTTAGAGTGTATTAAGTTTTCAAAGTTTCTCTTTTTAATTTTTAAAAATCAACTCTAAAAAAATAATAAAATATTCAATATTTGTACATTATTTTTAAAACTAAAAATAATGACTTAGAAAATATGAAACATCCCAATTTTTTTTGCACCCAATAAGATTTTAATATGAAGAATTATTGAAAGTGATAAATTAAAATTTAAAAATGATTTAATATATACTTTTTGAGTTAGAATCACTAAGGGGCCGGCTCCGTACTCCTAGGAACATGTTAGTTTTACTATATATATATATATATATATATATTATATTGCAGAGTTTTTAAAATTGTGAAAACTATTATAATTTGGGGAAGAACAGTTATTGCGCTTGAGAAACAAATATAGGATTTTGGGGCTGAAAGGATTACAAAAGACAAGTGTCTCAAGCTGCTGTCAATGAAAAGATTGCAAAAGAAAATTCTAACATTTTTGCTTTACCATTGAGGCATTGAACCTACAATAAAGCTGCTACTATCATCCTTATATCAATTTCGTTGTTAAATAGGATTATTATTGGTGAGAAGCATAAACTGACTGTCAATAAGAGTGACTACAACAAAAAAGCTCCTTCCATATCATATTATACTACATCAGTTTGTAGACTTCTCTGAGTTAACTGTAGCAATTGCTTATAGAAGACAATCATTACTTGCCCAAATTATTTTTAAAAGTTGACTTTTTTTTGACATATAATTTAGTATTTTTCTCTTATTTTAGAACTATCTTTCAAAAATCATTGTGGATAGTAAGATAATTTCAAATAAGGTAAAAATTAGTATTATATAAGATTATGATATAAAAATTTTATTGATCTACTTAAATTAAAATTTCAAACATGACAAAATTAAAACTTGAACCATAAGCGTTTTAGCCGAAAGTACTACTAAAAGTATAATAGACAAACTTAATATTATTATATTAATTTCTCATAACTATAAGTAATAATACTTATATATATATATATATATATATATATATATAAAGTAGCCAAACCACAACAATTTAACTGATATGGCTCAATTTCACTGAATCAAGCTTTTAATTTTTTTAATGGCTCTTAATAGTGAGATGACCATTGAACGGTTGACAATATTAACGGTTTTATACGGCCGTTAAATTAAAAAATGATCAATCATTTTTTACCTAGTAATTGATATTTAAAAACACTAAGCAATACATTCTCATATGATTAGTACTTAATAATTAACTAAATTAAATAAAAATAATAATTAATATTAATTAAATACTTAAAGTTAAAAAATTTAAATTATATTAAATTATTACATGATGTATTTATTTTCTGTTTTATTAGGATATTAATTTATATCAAAAATAAAAAATAAAATAAAAATTTAGAGTCACTAATTATTACAATTTGATACAAAATAAATTTCAACTGTTAAATACGTTTCTAAAAAAAATTAATGATTTTAATATGAGATAAAATCGTTAAATCAGAGAAAACTGTTAAATATGTATTTTTTCTCAAAATTTAACGTTAGAGTTTATAAAAACTGTTCAAACGGTTAACACGTTAAAATTTTTCATTTTTTAAAAGCTCGCTGAGAAAATAAAAGAAGAAGAAGATGCGATTCTTGGTCGGTTCTATCGTTGCGTATTGTATAGATAGAGATTACAGAAGTTGATCAGATTACTTTATTTTTTATGAGGGGATCGGAAGGGTCCGTTCTGATTTCAAGGAAGGAACCGAAGCGGTAGCTACTAGTAACTGCAATTTAAATGCCAGACAGGGAGAGAGAGATAGAGAGACGCAGAGAGAAATATCTTTTGAGAGAGACAGAGACGCGAACAATAGGTGAAAATGAGGAGAAAATGCAAGGAGTGTAGTAATTGGGAGAACCATTTCTACTGGTCTCATCTGGACCTGACAAAATTTTGTTTTTGTAAAAAGATGGATGCTTCCTCTTTCATGAAAAAGATGGCAAGTATTTTGTAATTCCTCTCTTTTCTTCTTTGTATCTATATCCCATTTGTGAGCTTGTATCCATATTTGTCACATCTGCAAGTTGCAATTGTTGAAATCAAGTTGTTTGCACAAAATTGAAGTATCTCAGAACGAAACCCCATTTTTTATTTCTGTCTTTTCTTATTCACAGGATCTCCCGAATAATTTCCATAGAAACTTCAGAGGCCGAATTGACGAAACTGTTGAACTGAATGGTCCAAGTGGTAATGTGTGGCAAGTTGGTGTTATCAAATCGACAGGAAGATTAACTTTTCAATATGGATGGAAAGATTTTGTAACTGGTAACTGTGTAGAAGCCAATGACCTTCTAGTGTTTAAATACAGCGGCAATTCCTCATTTCAAGTCCAAATCTTTGATTCCAGTGGATGTGAAAGAACTACTTCATTTTCTGCTTGGAGAGAGCAAAGAGAGGTGCAAGAATCGAGGGGTAGCTCCATAGAAATATCTGAAGGATCTGACCATGATGGGCATGATGGGCATGATGATAAGATAACCATTTCCAGTTCATCAAGTGATTCGGAATACAGTATTGAAAGCACACCAGTAAGGATGCCACAAAGAAAAGCAGGTGAGTTTCGTAAAATAATTTTGATTTAATTAAATGAAAAATTAACCATAACAGATTGTAGTACAGTATGAAGGCCTTCTCGCTAGTTAAATGTTTTCAATCTTACTTTTATTGTTTTACCACATGAGTCCAGTCTATTGAACTGCATTTTGCTGATTCGAATGTCCAAATGTGTAAATGGCAAGACTAACAACAATAATAAATTATTAATATTGTTGTTATTGTTGTAAAATCAACTAAACAAGAGTAACAGTAACAGCTTACCATCGATAGTTTGTAACTCTACCCTTCACATTGTTAGTGCGAGCATTAGTTAAATTATTCTGTTTCTTTCATTCCCTGATGTATGAGGTTAGTTTAACTCTGTTAATTCAAAAATATATATGTTCTTTCATTCCCTGCTCATTCTATTTTCATTTAGTATATAGAAGAACTGCTAGAGAAGTTACTCTTATTGGAAAAAAATTCTTCAGGCACCCGAAGAAATATGTTTCTGGCACCTGCACAGGAAAAGAGGCTTGTGCAGTTGTCCAAGGGGATCCAACAAGGAAATTCTTTCTTCACAATTCTCATGAAACACAGTACGGTGACGGGAAAATGCAGATTTGTAAGCTCATTATTTCAATCTTTTATTTGGTTCTGGATTACATGGTTTGAGTGGCACAATAGGCGCAATTTATCTAGAAACCATCTTCTTCTCATTTTTCACTTCCTTTCTTGAAGCAGGTGCTAAATATGTTGTGAGATAATGAAGTAATTAGAGAGAAACAGAGATTAATAGAAAAAAAGTATATTTCATAATTAATTGAGATAGAATGACGTGGTGAAACCAGAATGAACTTCCTAATTGGTCTCATATGTATTCTGCAAAAGAAAAAAAAATATTCAGTTGGTCTGATAGTTCTTGTGGACTTGGATTCGTTTAAACAGTATAACTGTTTTTTTGCCACTGATATGTATTCTTTTTATTTATAACCAGGCCATACCTGCTGAATTTGCAATCAAGCACCTTCCTCAACAAAACAAAAATGCTGTCCTTCATTATGAGGGGCATACATGGTCCCTTTCTATCAGTTACAGCAAAATATATGCAAGTTGCTCTAGTGGATGGAAGCAATTTGTAGAAGACAACAATGTGCAAGAAGGAAATCTTTGCCTGTTTGAACTCATGGATAGCAATAATGAAACAGTTTCTTTCAAAGTTCATCTCTCTAGAAACTAATTGTTCCATCTCTTTTTATATGTCAGGTTCGGTAGAATCTTTTTAATCTGTGCGTGCATTCAGCCTAAGATTTTTGCTCTAGTAACTCAGCACGGTTTTGGAGATTGAATGATAAGTGTAAACCATCTTTTTAATTCATTTCGTTTTGTACTTAAATTTGGCTGTTTGTAAGGGGATATTTTTTTAGTTTCTATTGAGCACTTTATAAGGATATATTATGTTGCAGAGTTTTTAAAATTACCAGGTGAAAATTATTGTATTTTGGACACTGTATAATTTGGGGAAAAAACAATTATTATGCTTGAAATTTGAGGGCTTTACCCTCATCTTTTCATCAAAAAGAAAAAAAAAACAATTATTGCGCTTGAGAAACTTATACAGGATTTTTATTTTTGGGGCTGCCGCGTGAAGGAAAGGATTACAAAAGACCAGGGTTTCTCAACTCTCGAGCCTCTGTCAATGAAAAGATTGCAACAGAAAATCCTAATTCCATTTCGTTTTTAAATAGAATTATTGTTCATAGGAAAGCCTAAATCCTGTCTGTCAGTAAGAGAGACATTACAACTAAAAAACTCCTTCCATATCATATTATACTGCATCAGTTTGTAGACTCTCTGAGTTAATTGCAACTATTGCTTAGAGAAGACGATCACTACTTATTCAAATTAAGGAACCTCTCGGATCCGAAAGAGCAGGTCCTGCTCGTGGGGTTCATGTCCTCTAGAGTGTGCTTTACAGCTGTAGTGTAACTGCCGTTAATCTAAACTGTCAGATTTATATGACGGTTAGCCCCATTAAGACGGTGACGATTTAGATTGACAAACAGTTAGTAAAGTACTCTAGAGGATGTGGATTCCTACTCCCGACTCCCAAGAGCAGCTGATTTGGTCGTTATACATAAATTTCCTTCTCGCATTTGGATTCAGCATCATGACTCTTTCTGTTCTGGTTTGTTCTGGTTGCTGGTGAGGTCTAATTGCCTTGAAGGCCGTAGGCCTACTAAATTATGTGGCAAATCTATTGAATTTTTAATTGACAAAGTCACCATTCCTTTCTTTATTGGGCCGTTGGTAAGAATCAATGCAAGCTTCTTTCTGTCCCTCATGCTGGGGTTCCCTTGTCTCATTGTCTGTGACTCTGTAATGGTATTTTGTGTGCTATCAATACCTCATTTCTCTGTGGTTGCTGCCACAGAATCTATCCTTGTCCTTTCATAATTCAGCAAAATTCGTTTGTACCTGTAGCACATTAACGGTATGCACTGTGATACCTTTTGGCGCATGGGAGTACTTCTTTCCTCTATCATAGGTTCTGATGTGACAATACATACAATGCCATGGGGATCTCCTGTGGCATGTTAATCAGATGCAAAGGTGGAACTGAAACGGTTCTTTTAAGGATCGGTACGGTGGATTCTATTAGTAATTTAAATGCCAGAGAGGGAGAGAAATAGAGGGACGTAGATCGAAAGAGCCTTTGAGAGAGAGAGAGAGAGATTAGGCGAACAATAGGTGGAAATGAGGCGAGATTGCAAGAAGTGTAGTAAATGGAAGAGGCATAATTACTGGTCTCATATGGATCAGACAAAAAAATATTTTTACAAGAAGATGGATGCTTCCTCTTTCATGAAAACACTGGCAAGCATTTTCAATTCGTTTTTTTCTTCCTTGTTTATCTTATATTCTATTTTGTGAGCTTGTATCCAAATTTACTGCTTTGGAAAGATGCAAGTGAGAAATTAAATAGTTACACAAAATATGAAGTATCTGGCACTGAACCCCCATTCTCTATTTTCTATATTCTCCATTCACAGGATCTCCCAAATGATTTCCATAGAAACTTCAAAGGCCAAATTAGCGAAACTGCTGAACTAAAAGGTCCAAGTGGTAATGTGTGGCAAGTTGGTGTTATCAAATCGACCGGAAGATCAACTTTTCAATCTGGATGGAAAGATTTTGTAACTGGTAACCGTGTAGAAGCCAATGACTTTCTAGTGTTTAAATACAGTGGCAATTCCTCATTTCAAGTCCAAATCTTTGATTCCAGTGGATGTGAAAGAAAAACTACATTTTTTGCTCGGAGAGAGCAAACAGAGGTGCAAGAATTGAGCCAAAGCTCCATAGAAATATTTGAAGGATCTGACCATGATAGGCATGAAGATAAGATAACCATTTCCAGTTCATCAAGTGATTCGGAATACAGTATTGAGAGCATACCAGTAAGGGATAGCACAAAGAAAAGCAGGTACGTTTCGTAAAATAATTGTGATTTAATTAAGTGAAAAATTAACCGTAACAGATTGTAGTACAGTATCAAGGCCTTCTCGCTAGTTAAATGTTTTTCATTCTTGCTTGTACGGTTTTATTACAGAAGTGCAAGAATCAAGTGATGGCTCCATAGAAGTATTTGAAGGACCTGAACGTAATACACATGAAGTTGAGATAACTATTTCTGATTCCTCGATTGATTTGGGATACAGTATTGATAGTGCGCCAGTAAGGATGACAAGAGGACGGGCAAGTTTTGTAGAGTAGTTTTGATTTAATTAAGTGAAAAATGACTACAACTGATTCAATAGTAGTCATTGTAGTATGCTAGATTTATTTTTATACCTTGGCATATAGAAAAACTGCTATAGGTAAAGAAGCTTGTACTTCAAAAGAACCAGATGGTGGTGGCAATTTCAAAGTACTTGACATTGATCAAATTATTTTCTCCCAAAAATTGGTTCTGACACCTGCAATAAAAAATATGGTATCTGAAATGGAACAACCAGAAAATCCTTGCTTTGGAACTCTCATGACATCCTGTACGGTAACACGATCTTGCCAATTTGTAAGTTATTTTTTTCTTATCTTGTATTAGTTCTGAATTACATGGTTTGTTCATCATATTAGGGCAGTTTACCTAGACTCCATCTTGCTTTCTTTTCTTTTTTTTTTTATTTTTTTTATTTTTCACTTAATTGTTTGTTAAAAAGAAGAGAAAAAAGTTGTGAGATGACTATGTAATTAGAAAAAGAAACAGAGTAATAGAAAAAAAAAAGTATATTTCATAATTAGTTGATATCTCATATGTATCCTGCAAAAGAAAAAAAAATGATCCGTTTAAACAGTATAACTGTTTGTTGCCACTAACATGTTTTCCTTCTGTTTATTACCAGGCCATACCTGTTGAATTTGCATTCAAGCAGCTTCCTCAACAAAACAAAAATGGCGTCCTTCATTTTAAGGGGCGTGCATGGCCCATTTCTATCCGTTACAAAAAAATATATCCAAGTTGCTTTAGTGGATGGAAGCAATTTGTAGAAGACAACAATGTGCAAGAAGGAAATATTTGCCTTTTTGAACTCATGGATAGCAATAATGAAACAGTTTCTTTCAAAGTTCATATCTCTAGAAATTAATTGATCCATTTCTTTTTATATATGTCGGGTTTGGTAGAATCTTTTTAAACTGTGTGCATTCAGCCTAGGATTTTTGCTCGAGTAGTAATGCAGCATGGTTTTCGAGGTTGAATGATAAGTGTAAACCATCTTTTTAATTCATTTCATTTCGTACTTAATTTGGCTCTTTGTAAGAGGATAATTTTAAGTTTCTATCGAGCACTTTAGAAGGATATATATATATGTATATATATATTATGTTGCAGAGTTTTTAAAATTACCAAGTGAAAACTATTATAATTTGAGGAAAGAACAGTTATTGCGCTTGAGAAATAAATACAGGATTTTGGGTCTGGAGGAAAGGATTACAAAAGAGGTTGTGGTCTCTGAAGCCGCTGTCAATGAAAAGACTGCAAAAGAAAATCCTAACATTTTTGGCTTACCTTTGAGGCATTGAGCCTACATAAAAGCTGCTTCTATCGTTCTTTTTTCCAATTCGTTGTTAAATAGAATTATTATTATGAGAAGCCTAAAACCTGACTGTCAATAAGAGAGACATTACAACTAAAAAGCTCCTTCCGTATATTGTAGACTGCTCTGAGTTGTATTGTAGCTACATCAGTCTATAGACTTCTCTGAGTTAATTGTAGCTATTGCTTAGAGAAGACAATTACTACTTGCTCAAATTAAGGAGAAGGTCAAATTAACGAGCCCCTGGGATCCTAAAGTGCAGGTCCTGATCATCAGCTCATGGCTCCGAAGAGCAGCTGATTTCGTCGCTTTGCAATATGCTTTGTGAGGTTTTAGTTGTACCATAAACATTTTGTTCTGGCTTTTGGTGAAGCCTAATTGCCTTGAAAGCCGTAAGCCTACTTTCTTTATTGGGCCATTGGTAAGAATCAATGCAGGCCTCTTTGTGTCCTTCATGCTAGGGTTTCCTCGTCTCATTGCCCGTGACTCTGTAATGGACTAATGGTATTGTGTGTTGTCAACACTTCATTCTCTGTGGTTCCTGCCACACAATTACCCTTGTCCTTTCAAACAACACTCAAAAATCATTTTAACCTGTAGCACACTAACGGTACCAACTGTGATAACCCTATTAAAAAACAACACATTAGTACAACCTTTTGGCGCATGCCTTCAGAGGTGTACTTGTTTCCTCTATCATAGATTCATAGGCTGTGATGTGACTTGATACATATAATAAGGTCATGGGGATATCCTGTGGCATGTTAATCAGATGAAAAGGCGGAACTGAAACACCACTTTCAAGGATCGGTAAGGTGGACTCTGTTAGCAATTTTTTTTTTTTTTGAAGAAACTCTATTAGCAATTTAAATGCCAGAGAGGGAGAGAAATAGAGGAACGTAGATAGAAAGAGCCCTTGAGAGAAATCTATTGGTAGCTACTGCCTGCCAAGCTTCTCAAAGAGAGAGAGAGAGAGAGAGAGTAGCGAACAATAGGTGGAAATGTGGCGAGACTGCAAGAAGTGTAGTAAATGGAAGAGGCATAATTACTGGTCTCATATGGATCAGACAAAAAAATGTTTTTACAAGAAGATGGATGCTTCCTCTTTCATGAAAACACTGGCAAGCATTTTCAATTCGTTTTTTTCTTCCTTGTTTATCTTATATTCTATTTTGTGAGCTTGTATCCAAATTTACTGCTTTGGAAAGATACAAGTGAGAAATTAAATAGTTACACAAAATATGAAGTATCTGGCACTGAACCCCCGTTCTCTATTTTCTATATTCTCCATTCACAGGATCTCCCAAATGATTTCCATAGAAACTTCAAAGGCCAAATTGGCGAAACTGCTGAACTAAAAGGTCCAAGTGGTAATGTGTGGCAAGTTAGTGTTATCAAATCGACCGGAAGATTAACTTTTCAATATGGATGGAAAGATTTTGTAACTGGTAACTGTGTAGAAGCCAATGACCTTCTAGTGTTTAAATACAGTGGCAATTCCTCATTTCAAGTTCAGATCTTTGATTCCAGTGGATGTGAAAGAACTTCTTCATTTTTTGCTCGGAGAGAGCAAACAGAGGTGCAAGAATCGAGCGATAGCTCCATAGAAATTTCTGAAGGATCTGACCATGATAGGCATGAAAATAATATAACTATTTCCAGTTCATCAAGTGATTCAGAATACAGTATTGATAGTGCACCTGTAAGGATGCCACGAAGAAAAGCAGGTAAGTTTCATAAAATAATTTTGATTTAATTAAGTAAAAAATTAACTGTAACAGATTATAGTACAGTATCAAGGCCTTCTCGCTAGTTAAATGTTTTCAAACTTACTTTTACGGTTTTACCACAGAAGTGCAAGAATCAAGTGATGGCTCCATAGAAGTATTTGAAGGACCTGAACGTAATGCACATGAAGTTAAGATAACTATTTCTAGTTCGCCGATTGATTCGGGATACAGTATTGATAGTGCGCCAGTAAGGATGACAAGAGGACGGGCAAGTATGTTTTGTAGAGTAATTTTGATTTAATTTAAGTGAAAAATGACTACAACTGATTTAATAGTAGTCGTAGTAGTAGGCTAGATGTTTTATTTTTATACGCTGGCATTAAAAACTGCTGTAGAAATTAATATATACCTACTTATTGAACACAACTCTATAGGTAAAGAAGCTTGTACTTCAAAAGAACCAAATGGTGGAGGCAATCTGAAAGTACCTGAGAAATATAAAATTATGTTCTCCAAAAAAATGGTTCCGACACGTGCAATCATAGAGAGGGTGACAAAGATATCTAAAATTAGACCAGGAAATTTTCGCTTTGCAGTTCTCATGACACCCAGTATGGTAAATGGATCTTGCAAATTTGTAAGTTTATTTTTTTCTCATCTTGTATTAGTTCTAATTACATGGTTTGTTCAGCATATTAGGGGCAGTTTATCTAGACTCCATCTTGCTTTTTTTTCATTTTAAACTTAATTGTTTGTTAAAAAGAAGAGAAAAAGGTGAGGTTGTGAGATGACTATGTAATTAGAAAAAGAAACAGAGTAATAGAAAAAAGTAATTAATCAAGATAAAACGATTTGGTGAAACATATTAAATTTCCTAATTTACCTATTATGTATTCTGCAAAAGAAAAAATGATTCAGGTGCCACATGTCCCTTGGTTCCTTGTTTTTTTTTGTCCTTTAATTGTTCTTGGAAAGCTGTTTTGTCACTAATGTCTTTATATTCACAATCAGAACGTACCTGCTGAATTCTCTACCAAGCACCTTCAACAAATGAACAATGCCATGCTCCATTACAATCAGCGTACATGGCCCATTTATATTGGTCACAAAAAAATATACCGATGTTTCTCTACTGGATGGCAGCAATTTGTACAAGATAACAATGTGCAAGAAGGAGATATTTGCTTATTTGTATTCATGAAGAGCAGCAAAAAAGCTTCTTTTGAAGTTCATATCTCTAGAGAATAATTATGTCATCTCTACTTATGTCGGCTTCAGTAGTATCTTTTTAGCATTCGGACTATGAATTTGACTTTAGAAGTCGATTGTATCCATGTCTTGTTCTGTACTGGGCTCTTTGTAAGGAATCCTTTATGTTTCTCTGACTATGCTAGAATGATATATTATTATTATTATTATTATTATTATCATCATCATCATCATTTTGCTGATATTCAATTACCAAGTGAAACTACTGCATATGGACGCCCCTCTAAATTTGGGGGAATAACAAGGTACTGCACTTGAGAAACAAATGGAATATTGAGGCTGATGGATGAGCTTACAAAGGAGGGAGTAGAGACTCAAGCTGCTAACCTAGAAAATATTACAGTAAATAAAGCCTAACATACTTTAGATTACATGTAAAAGTAAAGCCTGATTAAAATAAAAAACTTCTTTAATCCACTGCATTGTTAAGTAGCATTATTGACGAGAGAAGCCAAGATATAAATGACAATTATTTGAAAGTCAATAAAAACAGTTACAACATTAATTTGACATATGCTAGCTACATACAACTTGTAGGTTTCTAGAGGTTTGAAATGGACCGTCCGGTCCAATTCATCCCGGACCGATCCGTGACGGTGGACTGGATCGGACCGGACCGTGGTCAAACCCGTGCCCGTCCCGTGCCCTACCACGGTCCGGTCCAACAATGAATCAATCCACCCTTCACTCAAAACCGGACCGTGTAGACCCGTCCCGTGCGGACCCATGGACCGGACCGTGACCTGGACCAATATTTATAATTTTTAGTAATTTTTTATAATTTTTTGAGTATTATTCGATTTTTAAATAATTCAAAATATAAAATTAATTCAATGAAAATTATTATTTACAAAATATCATAAATTTATTTTTCAAATTTCATAATTTTTTGAATTCGTAAAAAAAAAAATGGACCAAACCGGACCGTACCGTCCCATGGGGTTCCGGCCCTCGGGGGCCAACGGTGGGACGGGTTCGATTTTTTTGAATTTGGACCGTTTATGACCGGTCCGTATGGACTGTGCGGGACCATAGACCGTGGACTGTCCCGGACCGTGGACCGCCCGGGTTTAGACCGGACCAGACCGGCCCGGACCGTTTGCAAATCTCTATAGGTTTCTGAGTTAATTCTAGCAATTACAAAGAGATGTCAATTACTACAAAACAAACTGTAGCTCACTCAGTACACAATCCCCCACTAAGAATTCAAAGAAACAAAATGCTAAACTAGCTGATGGAAGTCACAACTATTATTTTCAAATACCCAAGCTAAGCGCTTAAAATGCTAAACTAGCTGAAGGAAGTCACAACTATCATTGTCAAATACCCAAGCTAAGCACTTGAATGACTTTCCCATCTTCCATCATTAAAGTCACCATTTCTTTCAGTATTAACTCTAACAATCAGTGGAGTGAGGACATGGTTATATCCATCAGACCACACAATCTCTCCAAAATCATACCTACCTGTCGATTGTTTTGCAGGAACATCTGTCACATAATACGAGAGCTTTTCTCTATATGATTGGAAAACCAATTTGGCCACACCCAAGTATGCACCCCTTGAGGGCTATTAATGATTGGGTAGTAAAAATAATGTCCCTGACCTACATTCGTAAGTGTCCTCTTAATTATTGTAGTTGAATGGAGATCTGAGATCATTATTGCGGGGTAGTTAAGATCTGTGTCTGAGTCCATGCAACTAGTATTTAAGACTTACGATGGAACAACCTTCCTATTTATTTGTTCCCTGGTGTACCCAATACTACAAAGAAAGAACACATGATAGCGCACTTCAATGCTGTACACAAGTCCAGGATCCATGGCTCTCAATGGATTAATATGACCTGCTCTATGTCAAATGCATCAACTGGCTTTAGTGTTCCCCCCAGACGAGATAGTCTTTGAGCTCGTACCAGTTGTGTAAGCTAAAAGACAGATGAAAGAGCTGATTTTAAGTGAAATTTCACTTCAATTTCCATTACATGTGTAAGAACTTAGAAATAAGTACAAAAAGAAATTAGTTATATATATTAGAAATCACTGTAGTCATTAAAGCGTACTTAATGGCAGCAGGGGACAAATCAGGATGAGCTGATTTGATCAGTGCTAGTTAAGATCAATTGAATACTCAAAAGAATGATAAAATTGAAATAATATATCAAAGATTATAGGACCTTTAGGATATTTGGAATTACTGAGCTTGGACCTCTAGAGGGAAAATATGCAACTTTAGGTGCCGGTGCATGGCCACTCTCTGTCTTACTAGGAATTAGGAAATACATGCACTGCCGAGTTTCTGCAAGTTGTGTAATTTCCAGCATTTGAGAAACAGATACGCAATTTGCTGAAACAAAACTGTATATCATTGGAAAATTTCACTAACTGTGGATCGGATGTAGTACAACATTTGAGTGGCTTGGTAGTTGGTACAGGTCAACATGAATGGTAGGATAGAAGTCATCTTGAATAATTTGTTTTGTGATAGGCTCTGCAAATATCACAGCAGATCCATTGGCCTTAAGCACAGCGTAAGCTGCAGAAGTGCTCAAAACTTGACCTACAGTTGAGGAACAAGGTACTATCTTATTTGCAGCAGAGTTGCTCTTGTTCCACTTTGCAGACGAGCACAACCTTGATATTTGGAGAGGGAAAAAAGTCTAGCATCAGAAAGATCTGATCTTTAGTGCTGTGTCTGTATTTCTGTGTATGTGTTATGTGTGTGCAGAGTCTGGGCCACACAGAGAAAGAGAGATAGAGACCTGAGATAAAAAAGAGTGGTACTATCGACAAAATCCATCTTCATTTTCTTCATATTGAAGCTTTCCCCTGGAATAAATGAGTTATACTTTGTGAAGAGAAGGTCAAATTTATACATACAAGAACTTAGACAAATTAAAAGGAAACAAAGTCAACTAATTTATCCCTCTACAAATATCCAAAGGGAATTTAACAAAAAAAGAAGAGAACATGTTCTTAATACACTTGACATTATAACAACATTACTGTTTCCATCCCTGAGAATAATATCAGAGCAGAGGTTTGGAAATCTAGGAGCCAAAAAATTGTTTTAACCTTAAGATGACCAAATTTGATCCTAACTTTTAACCTGAAATGCTAAAGCTTTTAAAACATAATAAATATATACCAAAAGAAATTATACCACAAATGAGACATTGTTTCCGAGTGTAATCTTGGCAGAAAATCCTCTATCAATGGTACCTGCACCAACACATATATCCCATGGAGACACATTCTGAATAAGTGAAGCATCAGGACCAACATTCCCAGCCGAAAATAAAACTGACTCCCATCTTCATCGCATGGAATGAACCAATGTCTGTGCTCATTGAGAAGAAAGGCATCAATGGTGGCGATGAACCAAGAGATGCCGATATGGCACAGACCCATCATTCAATACATCTTCGAATGCTGCCATTATGTCTGCTTCACTACACCTATTATGCAATCACATCATCACATGATCATTTTAACAGTGGTGACTTGTATGAATTGCCCAGTAAAGAACTGAAATGCTACCTGCCGTTGAGATCCTGAAACCAGCAAATCTTGTACACTGCCAGCTTTGCACGTGGTGCACCTCTACATACATTCCCACTGCCAAGCCCATAATAGTTGGCAGCATTCACAATGGAGCCCACTGCAGTGGATGCAGTATGAGTGTCATGACCAAGACGGTCACGAGGCGATCTAAATTCAGCATTGGGGCCACTAGCATTGAGTGGGCCATAGTTCAGCTCAAAACCAGCAAGATAGAAGCGGGCACTAATCAGCTTGCGGTTGCATGTTGTTGATGGGTCAAATGCGTCACCCTTGACACATGTACCACGCCATGATTTCGGAATAGGCCCAAGATTGGGCTCCTCTTGGAAGCTCTCTGATTCTGGCCATACACCTTCATAAAGTATACATCCCTTTGTCCTTCAAAAACGGAATATAGAATACATCCCTTTTTCAAGTATTTAAGAAATCTCCTAGCCCCATTTTCTTCATGTGTATTTTTTCCAATATAAATCCATAAAGAATGGCTCCATAAAAGTATATAACTTCATGAGCTATCCGGGTTTTTACATATTTTTTTTTAATAAAAATGGTCCATACCAGAGTCAAAGATGGCAACAATAACATTATCACCATATTTTAATTGCATGGGTATATTATGGGCTGAATAATCCAAAGTTAGTCCCATGAAATCCCAGCTCCGTGTTGTGTGAAGCTTAAGCAACTTGCTTCTGAAAACTGATATCATTCCTTCCATCTCTGAGCAACCAACACATGTAAAATAAGTATAGTAATCAAATTGGAGTAGGTAATGCTGACCAGCAGTCGAGAATTCTTACCAGCCAAGGTGGTGGCTTGAGTTAAGCAGAGCTGCAAAATCTGAGAAGCCATAGCTGCAGCTGTAGACCAAAGCATCTCTTGCCTCATGCTCTCTACAGGTTATGTATACTTCATTTAAGCATATATGCATGATATAGCGGTTAAAATTAAATTGTAAACTTCCTCACTTGGGGATGGAGATGTCAAAGAAAGCATACATGGAGTTTTCAGTCTATTGAGGCAGGTGATATAGAACTAATCAATATCAGATTAGATAAACTTAGATCTTTTAAATTAAGGTATAGATGTATCATTTTCACATATTGCAGAGTAACATATATGAATTATGAACTGCATATCTCCTACAATATTGTGTTTCCATTGCATATCCACACAAAAATTTTAATAGGCTGTGCAATAAATTTTTCTATCCTTCGCATTTGTCAAATCAGCCACTAGGTCTTTTGGAAAAATTACCATGGCATTACTTCTTTTCTTTCTTTGCTAAAGGTAGACATGATGTTGATTATTGCAGAACAGTGGACAGCACTTGGTCTTTCTTTTCAAGGAGCTGAGAAGGAAAGAAAATTGAGAAGAAGGTGAAAATAAATACTCATCAAACACTCTGTAAAGGAGTTTGATATGAGACTTGGTCGTGAGAAAAGGATCATGTGCGTGGTTGTGTCCAAGTATACAATGTGAACCTGCATGACATGTTAAAAAAGTGCCATATCACATATCAGACACATTTATTATGAAACAAAAATATGAAAAGTATATAATAAGAGGCTGAAACAGCACTTGGGATGACAAGTTTCATACATGGCCTTTTGGCACAGAGGAAGAACAACAAAAGGGCAGAAGTAACAATAGAAAAAGGAGACTTATCAGGTTGAAAATGAGCTGACATTGTCCTTTCAATTAAACTCAATCACCCACAAATGGAACATCACACAATATATAGATGAGAAAAAGGTAAAACTGCATGATTCATTTGACAGGGGGCTTGTTTAACAAGCTTTTCCAGAACTATAATAAGGATGCCTCTGACAACCCTCCATGGCTGCATGATAGCATTTGCACTCTCTCCCCACCCCCTTTCCATTCTCTCACATCTTATTTGTCACCTGCTCTGAAGAAATAACTACAGTATTCTTCTCTAAGTAAGATGCAGGATTTGATAACTTCAACCAAAAAAAGGCAGGATTTGATAGTTGATCGAATCTTGTTGTATAAACCATGTTACATAGTGTAATCTAAGCCAAGTAGACCAAAGAGGTGTGTTTGAAAATAAACAGTGCCGTGTACTAATTATATCTTTTGGAATTCTGAAAAGGTTAAAATTAAGTTTTAAAGAGCAGCACTCACCGAACAGTAGATTCTATAAGGTTTATAGACAAACCATCGCCTAAGAATAGATTCTATGTACAAGGATTGTATGCTTCCATATCAGTATTTCTAAGCAATTCATATATAATGAGTATTTAAACATAGCTCTTTCTTTGTAGTTCATTATAGTAACCACAGTTTCCATGATAAGCGATTTGATTATTTAATGTGATATCTCCATATTACGGAACAATAAAATGTTTCAAAGATGAGTAAAAGTTTACTATAAATTCAGCTTTTTACTTTATGCTTGACTCTGATGTCCACCACAATTTATACCTGATCTAAACCACAAATTCCGTAGCACAACTTTATTAATAAAGAGCAGAACAATAACAAATGAAGAGAAGGTAAGACTTAATGGACTTCAAGAGAATTTAAATTTTATAACAAACGAAATTTTCTTAACTTTAATTAGTGCTACTCTATAGATCTCATGCATGCTTGTGATTTCCTATCCTCCTATAAACTAGACAACAATATACAAGCTAGGATATTTTAAATGAGAAAATTATTTTATCTCCAAACCCTTCGTCCCCAAGAAAATCCCCCATGTGTTTTCCTGTATAGTGTGATTTTTTGTACAACGCGTTATTTTCCTATCTAAATATCCAGCTCACTTATCTAAATACTTAGTTCACTTATCTAAATACCTAAAACGTATATATAAATACTCAAGTCATTTTTGTTTTTGCAACTTTTTTCTTTTTCATCTGTCACATATCTAAATACCTAAGTTATATATCTAAATACCTGAACCTCATATCTAAATACCTAAGTTATATATCTAATTACCTGAACTTTATATCTAAATACCTGAATCTCATATCTAAATACTTAAGTCACATATCTAAATACCTCTTTGGAATTACCCAGTTCACATATTTAAATACTCAGTTCACCTATCTAATTACTCAGTTCACCTATCTAAATACCTAATTCACATATTTAAATACCTAGTTCACCTATCTAAATACCTGAGAAATATATATATAATACTCAAGTCTTTTTTTTATTTTCCAAGACTTTTCTTCTCTTTCATCTATCACACACATTTTTCCGTACAACCCATATGATATTTGTCAATTTCTTCCATATAACTTTGTTTCCCAAAACTATTTTTCTCTATCTTACTATTATTTTACCACATAACTGAGTTGCATATCTAAATACCTGAATCTCATATCTAAATATCTAAGTTATACATCTAAATATCTGAGTCACATTATCTAAATATCTAGCTCACTTATATAAATATCTGACTCACTTATATAAATATCTGACTTGTTTATCCGACTCATTTATGTAGACGGATGTATTTTTTTGTCAAAAATAAAAAGTTAGTTAAAAAAAATGTACTTTTTTTGCTAAAAATGGAAAGTTAGATAGGAATATTTTCTTAGAGGATTTACTCCCGGGGACTGTTAGTTGATCCCATTTTAAATACATTGCAATGAAGGTTAACCTATCTGCATTTCATTGTTTACTCCCCTTGTTCTCTTTTAGTAAATAACTTATACTATCTTGTAGAATCATGTGCATCATTTTAACTGTGAACTCATGCTTATGCAATGTAATTTAATAAATTTATACTGTAACAGCGAATATTTATTCTGCTTTCTGGTAACCCATGTTCGTTCCCTTCTATTTGTTTATTTGATTACTTGTTTGAAATCCAATTATTTATCTTCCTTTTTGTCAAATAAGCAAATGAATAGAGTAGACACAAGACATAACATGTCTCAAAGCTAAAAAGAGGTGTATCAGACCAGACTAAATATCAAGTTATATTCTATAAAAAAGAAAAATCAAGTTATTCTGTCAGGAATCAATGTTGTATACCATTGACAGTTAAAAGGTAAAAGTGACTTACCAGACAAGCTTTCTACCACAATGAATTCACAGAATGATATCTTTGTCGTTTGAAAGGAAGAATAGCGAGCATCCTCCGCCGACCAAATACCATTGATTCGGTTTTTTTTTTTCATTCATTATTACATGCATATCTGAAAGCATTATAACAGCATCATCAATGTCCATCTTCCACTGATTTTTCAATTTCACCTTTGAGTGTTTTCGCCTACACGCATTTAGAATTCCCAATTCCCACTGTTAATACAACTTGCCATCTTAGATAAAGTCTTCAATTTGCAAAAATTCGGCCGAGCCGAACCGGAATCGGAAGGAGACGAGCCGGTTCGCCGCCATTTTCTCGCGCGGGCAAAAAAGCTATCAAAAACTCGTTTGACTCGGGTTGAACCGAATAATCCGAGTCAGTGCTCGATTTTTTTTTTTTCGATTCCTTCCGAGTTCTATCAGAGCTGTAGTTGATTGGAGGGAATTAGGCCATTTTGGGGCTAGGTCGTGGAAATGAGGAGGAAAAAGGAGCGCGTGTAGGGGTGTCGAGTGTTTTAAAAAAAAACGACCGGGTCAGACCCGATCCGTGGCCGCGACCCGTTCCGATCCGATTCGTGTTCAAATCTGTCAGATCCATGACCCGTTAGAACCGGCGGGTCTAGCACGGACGCGGGCAAAAAAAATTGAAAAAAATCTATGCTAGACCCGACCTGTTTTAGACCCGTCCCGACCCGACCCGACCCGTCCAACCCGTGCCTGACCGGACCCGGGAATCTAACCCGTCCCAAACCTGCTAAAATTAAAAAAAAAATCAAAAATCAAAAATCAAAAATCAAAAATCAAAATTCAAATAAATATTTTCGGATTATATTTAATTTTTAAATAAATATTTTCGGATTTTTACAATTTTAGGCAACCAACCAATCCAAGAAAGACTTGATTTCTTGTTTAAATATTTTTAATAATTATTTTTTAATTTTTTGAGAATTTTTGAATTTTTCGAAATTTTAGAAAAAAAAATTGAATCCGCCGACCAGTCTCACCTGACCCAACCCGCCCCGCTCTTGGACCCGACCTGCCGACCCGTTCGACCCGACGAGTCTAGAACAAGTCACGGCCAAACCTCCAAAATGGACCCGTTCTAACCTGTACCGTGAAAACCCGTTGACCGGTTCCGCCATAACCCGTCCCGATTTTAATACACTAAGGGTGTCCGACCTAGGGATGACAACTTAGCCCTTCGACCTGCTCATACCCACCCCGCTCAAATATTTACCCTGGTCGGCCGATGCTACAACGGGCCGGGTAGTAGGCGGGCTGAGACGAGCCGAGTCGGGCCCAGGGATATTATAGTAACCTGCAGGCAGCTTGTTGGGCTTATTTTAAACCGTTAGATTTATGTTGGATTAATCTGATACATTAAAAGCTAGAGTTTAACCAAACTGGAAATACACTCTCACGCACTAGTCATCACTCAGACATTCAATATTCATTTTCTCTCTCACGCGGCGATGTCGTTCTCTCATCATCTCTTACGTGAGTAACGTGGCGCTCCCACGGAAGCTTCTCACGCGGCGCTCCTCTCATGCCGACTAGGTGTGAGATCGTGCGTCTCTGTTCTCCATGGGAGTTATACTAGCTCTTCGTTCGAGATAGGGTTTTTCACTGTTTAGCATCTCTAATTTTCTTTTCTGATTTTCTTTTTTGTTATTGTGGATTCGAAGGCAGAGGTTGATTGATCCCTTGGTGTAATTGATTTTTCGTAGTATTTTATTAATTGAAAATGAAGATAAGAACTTGAGAAGCGGTCTGCTGAGAAAATTTTCATTTTTATTGAAACAAATATTGAAAGATATTAGAAGTGTATTATATCTTTCTCATTAGTTTTAAATTTCAAATAATTTAATACTTGTTTTTTCTCAATTTCTATTTTTGTTTGTTGCTCATCCTTTTGTTGCTTCTTTCTTATTGATGCCTTTGCTAATAATTTTACATTGAGGGGCTTTTTCTATATTGGAGAACAGGAAAAAAAATGACAACATATTTTTTTTCTAATATATATATTGTAAATTATGTTTGTACTAAGTTTTATTTTGGTGTAAGAGTTTGAATTATTCAGTTTTGTTTGTTCTAAATGGTTGGTTTGTGGACGGGCATGGGTATGGACATGGATATGGATAAGATAGTCCTGTGGGTATAAACTGGCAAGGTCAAACAGGCGCGGGTGCGGAGGATGAGCCCATGGGTGGGTCAGGCTTTTATTTTTAGACCCATTACATCAGGCCAAGCAGGTCGGGCATGAAATTTTAACAAATGGGCCAGGTAGATCAACAAAATGTCTAAGGCCTATTGTCATCCCTAGTCCGACCCAACAGGTTAACCCAATCTGATTTGATATGATCTGAAAATAAATGGGTCAGATATAGGTTTGATTTTTTTATCCGAATCGGGTCGGATCAACCTGACCTGATTAATTATTAATTTTATGATTTAGTACTAATTAAAACTTAAATATACATTAATTATATACTAATTAAGATTAATTATAAATTAATTAATATTTTATTGCTTAAAATTATATAAAAAATTAATAAATATTTAATTTTTTTATACGAGTCGGATCGGATATGGATCAAAAAATTTTGATCCGAATTTAATTGGATCGGTTTCAGATCGAGTCACCAACCCGACCCATTCACACCCCGCCGTGTGCACTCAGTTGCACGAGGCGAACCTGATTTGTGGGTCCGGGGAAGACGGAGAAAAGTGATTTGGGCCTTCTAGTGGGCTCGGCTCCGATCCGCTTTCCCTATTTTTTAAATTATTATTTTCTTCTTTTCTTTTTCCTCTTTTCCTCAAATTGTTGTTTAATTTATGAAATATCTTTTATATTTTCTTATTTTGTTTCTTTCTTTAGTGAAGTTCACTGTATCAATTAACAGTTATTTTATCAAATTCTTTTAAGCGCCTGTTTGGTTTTGCAATTTATATATTCCATTATGTTAATATTGTTTATACAAGCTAACTATATTTCTATTATACTAGTGAATCAGTTATCTAATAACCGTTAAATCTTGTTTAACCTAGAAACATGATTTTACATTAATTTCCATTTTCCCTAGATAGTAACCGTATTGTTATTTGATGTAAAAAATACGAAGTATTAATTTTGAGCCATATAACCATATATTTCGAAATTTAGAGCGGATGTCAACGTTATAGTAAGCAAAATATATGCCATTAATAAAGGACAATAGATGTTGATCTATGAGGACTCCACCATTTGACAGCATCCAAAGCTAGAAGAAATTTTGAATATAATATTTTTCGAAGAAGGAAGGAAGAAGTAGGAAGAGGAGAATAGTTAAAGAGTTATACTTTTGAGGAATTAGTGAGCTTTATTTCATTAATATTTTATTGGCTCAAATTAAAAAATTTAAGCAATAGTTAGCTTTATTTATTTTGTCAATGTTATATTCAATTAGTATAGTAGTTTCAAAATTATATAAATAACTTACGTTTTTTTTCTTTTAAGTTGAATTTTATTGTACTGGAAATTATATGATTTCAATCACTTATCATAGCACAATTTTTTATAATTTTCTCCAATTTCTAAGTGAAAAATAAAGAAAATAAATTAAAAAAAAAGTTGCGCAAAAAGTTCTTATAAATCCTTTCTAATTTCTAATTATTAACTATCAGTTATTATTATTATTATTATTATTATTTACTTTGTCCGATTTTCTCCACTTTGACAAAGCTTGAACATTTGAACAAAATTATCAAAAATTTGCAATCAACTTCAGATTATCGACGAAGGCATTGTAATTGTGTCAATAAGCTTAGACTGGCACCAGAGTCCAGAAAAAGAGAATCTGTATGTTATGGTCCTTTCCTTGGTATGAAATGATTTTATTGTCCTTTTAGCTAGCCTCCATTCATGGTCCCAAGCCAAAAGCCCGACCAAATCAAAACATGTCAACTTGCGACCTGATTAGCACCATAGACCAAAAGGGAACCCAAAAACTGAAAATTAATTGAACTGGCCTAACACAACCTCAACATTTCAGACCCAGGGAACGAAATCAGCTGCTGGAATTGAAATGGCCTTAACATAAAATAACCCATTTTCAAATTTCCCTTGACCCAAAACTGTAATGAATTATGAAATTAAACTAAAACAGCATAAACCCAATTTCACCTTTCAACCTGGGACTGGGAATGCCTTTGTAGACTTGTAGTGTAAGAGGAGAGGTAAATATGGATATGAACAAAAACTGGAAAAAGAAAAAAAAGGCACTTTAAAAGTCAAACTCCCCTTTCCCACAAAAAGTAAAATGGAAAGAAAAGAGAAGGTACGTAGTAGTGCCTAAGTTAGTGTTCTTCTCCCTTCAATCCAAATCAATGTCACCATCTTAGGTAGATGATCTCAACTCTCAAAGTCAAGAGCTCTTTTGTTTTGCTTCTTTACCCTACTGTTTTATCTTGGCAAGGAATTAGAAAGCTCCGAAAGACTTCAGGTCCACCAGAGATGAGAAATGAAGCCACAAATCTTTAAAAGTAATAAAATGAAATACGAGGAGACCTAATTGTGAGATACCATACTTCATTAACTCAAAAAGAAAAAAACAAAGTACTGATATTGATGTATCCAGATAGGGACCTATGTACAGACATGAAATAACTCTAAGATATGATTGATCACTGCATAGTTTATATACGATATGTAGATATATTATGCATGATTTAACATGCGGATATATATTCTATAAAAGTTTTTAAAATATATCAATTGATCATTTATTTAAAAAAAAAATAGTATAAAATAAGAAAATATAATAAAATATTAATATAATTTTAATTTTTTACATTAAATATATCATATATGATTAATTTGATAGGCTTAATATAATAAAAAATTTAAACTATTGAATATACTAATGTATATTTATTACATGCGATATTTTACCGTATAAATATAAACATACCGCATATACTACCACATGGTCACATTTTAAAATAATGAGTAACTCGTTTCATATTGTTAGAAATTATAAGCCCTAGGATGGTGGTATTGATAGGTCAAGAAGGTGCAAGAATGTAAAGAATCTAAGGTAGAAATGTATAAACCGGTTTGGGGCTTAATGTTCAAGTGTAATGGCAGCGGAATACGATTTAAAACAATTCAATTCTCACAAGAATATAGCAATCAAAGAAACGTGAGAAAAGAAAGTAAAGATAAAGCAAGAACACAAGATGTAACGGAGTTCGGCTTCAACAATGCCTACGTCTCCGGGACTCTCAACCTCTAACAATTGAGGTTGAGCCGATATATTTAAAAAAAAAGGTTTTACACTTGTAGAACGTGTTCCCTTATAAAAATGGGTGTCAAACCTATCGGTAACAAGAGTGACAACACACTCAAAAGAGGTGAGTGACAACACACTCAAAATGTGAGTGACAACACACTCAAGAAAAGGTGAGCATTACAGCTCAAAAGAATGTTTTCAAGAAGATCACGAAAGATCAAGTTGGGAGAATAGAGAGAAGCAAGATTGAGCTTGAACAAAGATTTGACTAATTGAGTGTATCAATCTATTGAATTATCTCTCTCACTTTGTATATGGCTAGTAAGCTCTCTAGAGTAATGATTTTGCTAGATCAGTTCATCTACTACATTGAAAGAGATGATCATTTTAAATAGATCTTCTAAAACAACTGAAGAAACTATTTTTCGGCCTGAACCGTTATAACGTTTTGTGAATCGTTATAACGGTTTAGAAAGAATAGCCGTTGGATCAACTGAACTGCAACGTTATAACGATTTATCAAATTGTTATACGTTTTTCAAATCGTTATAACGATTACTGAATCGTTACATAACAATACACTCTGGTTTCTTTTAGAATATTTCTGCCTTAGAATATTTTTGAGTATCGAGATGAACCGTTATAACGTTTACTGAATCGTTATAACGATTCCCTGGCCAGATGTAATTTTCTTGTTGTTTAAGCTCAATTTATCTTGACCAATTCAACCTAGTTTGAATCTAACTAAACCTAAGCCTAATGCAGTCTTGATTAAGCTCTTATATCCCAGCACTAGTCTTGGTTCTTGTGCACTAGTCCATTTGCATGTTAATCCCTGCACAAAACTCAAACAAGGCAAATTGTAAAATTCAAGATTATTTTGCAAATCGACAAATCAAAGAAGATGTTAAGTGTAACAATCTCCCCCTTTTGTCGATTTGCAAAACATGCATGGGTGCATAGATATAACATATGATGTGGATTTCACTCAAAAACTTCTCCCATTTTTTGGAAATCGGGCAAAAGGGTGCGAATAAAGAATTTAATTCAATTTAGCTCCCCCTAAATTGATTGCTCTCCCTTAATATATGCACCGTGTATAAGATAAAGAATTTAAAATACTTTCAAAATAAAAAATATAATACATTAGCTAACTCCCCCTAAATATGTTGCATATATGATTTGAATGGACAATTAAGCATTGTGGGTCTGTAATTTTTAATTTGATGAACCTAAACAACATTTGTAATGTTGTTCTCTTTTCTAAGTTTGCAATCAAGTGAGATATGACCAATATGACAACAATAATTATAAAATACACATGTTTGAGACTTTTTACTACCTTTAACAAATGTATTTTGATAGCTTTCTTTTAATCCTTGAGCTTGAGTCTTGGGTTTTTCTTTACAAATATTTTTATATTTTTGAGAAATAATTTGTTTATGCTCATATCTTTGAGCTTTGGTTTGAAAATTATTTTGATTTTTAAACTCATAAAACCAACCATCGGGTCCTTTAAAATATAATTTGTTTGACCAACTAGGATTAAAAATGTAGCATTGTTGCTTTGAAAATTCCTTTTTCCTTTGTTAATCTTTTTATCAAATTACTTATATTGAAATGCATAATTGTGTTTCTTATTGAAAGATTTAGCATTAGTAGATTTCACAATTTTTGCATTTGACCCCTGACTTTGTTTCTCTTTTGATTTAGAGCAATTTAAAGTCTTAGAATATTTCTTATATCCAAGACCCGACTTGTTGCTAGGCCTTTGACCTATAACCTTGTCTAAATCCATTGAAGTAATGCTTATTGAAATACATAAGGATTTTAGTGCCCTATTTTCAGTTTCTAAAGTTTGCACTTTCACTTTTAATGTTGCTATTTCACCTAAGTGCATTTGACAATTCTTTTCCAAATTTTGCAATTTAAAGTCATAAGATTGAACTTTTAACTCAAACTCTGAAATTTTATTTTCAAGTCTCTTAATTATTTCTTTTTGAGAAGATGAATCATGAATAGGACTCTCTAAACTAGATACAAAAGATTCAATTACATCCTCATCATCAAATTTATTTGTATTTTCAACAAAAAATCATCATTCTCAACATAATCATCATCACTATCATCCCAAGTGGATGTAGTGCAAGGTACTACTAGATTGTGAAATTGAAATTATTGAGAAGTTTGTACCTTAGGTGCATATGAGTTCATCTTCATATTCTTAGATATTACAATGTCGTGTAGGATCTCCAATGTGCACAAGTCGGTGATGTTATTTTTAGCTACAATCTCATCAACATCCACCACGGATGAACTCTCCTCTACTTGCGCAATTAGGGCAAGATTAAGTGGATTTCTTTCATCTTTCTTTCTCTTAACATGGTTGCTTGTAGCTAGCATAGCATCAATTCTCTCAAAGTTTTGCTTCTTCTTATTTGGAAAGACCAAAGAACAATCGTGTGTTGTGTGACCTTCCTTATGGCATGAGAAGCATATACATGTCATTCCTTTCTCATCTCGCTCTTCATTATGCTTCTTTTCAAGATTTAACATTCTTTCAAATATCTTCGTAATGACTTGATCATTCATAGAAGATGAGCTAGATGATGTCTTGCTCAAATAGTGGTGCAATGGAGATCTTTGGGCTTGAAGTGCGGTTTCTTTGAGTTTTGGTGTGAGCTCTCCGTTTTGTCGTAGCTTCTCCTCAAAGTATAGAAGATGAGTGAATACTTCTTCATGTGTGAATTCGCCAAAAGAGCCTTGCATAGCTTCTAAAGTGCTTATCATGCTCTCCCATCTCGGTCTTCTCATCATTGCCCTAAAAATCTTGCCTACAATCTTAGAGTTAGACAAGGATTCTCCAACTTCATCAAATTCATTAAGAATATGCATTAATCTTGAATACATATTCTCAATTGATTCTCCTTCTTGTATACAAAATTTTTCAAATTCGGACTCTAGACCCATTAGTTTTGTTCTTTTCATTTGAGTGTTGCCCTCAAATCTATTCAATAGGGTCTCCCACATTTCACTAGCAATTTCGGTAGTACCAAATAGTATAGCAATCTTTTCACTAACCGAATTTAAGATAACATTGACGGCATAATCATTTTGAGATTTCAGTTCTTCGGCCTTTTGTGTCATTGTGAGGTTGCTAGGATCATAATGCGGTACATAATCATGTTGGACAACATCCCAAATGCCTAGAATGTTGAGATAATTCACCATATATTTTTTCCAAAAACTGAAATTTTTACAATTAAGACCTAGAGTTGGGGGTTCTTTTACATGCATTAAATAAGTCATCTTGGACCAAAAATACCACAAATAAAACAATTAAAACTGAGCTCCTGCTCTGATACCACTTTGTTAGAAATTATAAGCCCTAGGATGGTGGTATTGATAGGTCAAGAAGGTGCAAGAATGTAAAGAATCTAAGGTAGAAATGTATAAACCGGTTTGGGGCTTAATGTTCAAGTGTAATGGCAGCGGAATACGATTTAAAACAATTCAATTCTCACAAGAATATAGCAATCAAAGAAACGTGAGAAAATAAAGTAAAGATAAAGCAAGAACACAAAATGTAACGGAGTTCAGCTTCAACAATGCCTACGTCTCCGGGACCCTCAACCTCTAACAATTGAGGTTGAGCCGATATATTAAAAAAAAAGGTTTTACACTTGTAGAACTTGGTCCCTTACAAAAATGGACTGTCAAGCCTATCGATAACAAGAGTGACAACACACTCAAAAGGGGTGAGTGACAACACACTCAAAATGTGAGTGACAACACACTCAAGAAAAGGTGAGCACTACAGCTCAAAAGAATGTTTTCAAGAAGATCACGAAGTATCAAGTTGGGAGAATAGAGAGAAGCAAGATTGAGGTTGAACAAAGATTTGGCTAATTGAGTGTATCAATCTATTGAATTATCTCTCTCACTTTGTATATGGCTAGTAAGCTCTCTAGAGTAATGATTTTGCTAGATTAGTTCATCTACTACATTGAAAGAGACGATCCTTTTAAATAGATCTTCTAAAACAACTGAAGAAACTATTTTTCGGCCTGAACCGTTATAACGTTTTGTGAATCGTTATAACGGTTTGGAAAGAATAGCCGTTGGATCAACTGAACTGAAACGTTATAACGATTTATCAAATCGTTATACGTTTCCCAAATCGTTATAACGATTACTGAATCGTTACATAACGATACACTCTGGTTTCTTTTAGAATATTTCCGCCTTAGAATATTTTTGAGTATTGAGATGAACCGTTATAACGTTTACTGAATCGTTATAACGATTCCCTGGGCAGATGCAATTTTCTTGTTGTTTAAGCTCAATTTATCTTGACCAATTCAACCTAGTTTGAATCTAACTAAACCTAAGCCTAATGCAGTCTTGATTAAGCTCTTATATCCCAGCACTAGTCTTGGTTCTTGTGCACTAGTCCATTTGCATGATAATCCCTGCACAAAACTCAAACAAGACAAATTGTAAAATTCGAAATTGTTTTGCAAATCGACAAATCATAGAAGATGTTAAGTGTAACACATATTTTAATACACAAATAAAATATTTAAAAGAGCAATAAAAGACCGTGTATGCTGTCACATGGTTACACTAATATTTAAAAGAGTATTTAATCAAAAAAATTCTATGAATTCAGTTAAACTGTGCAATATAATATGATCAGCTCGACTCCCCCATTTTTTTATGAAGATTTTCAGTTCACCTATGTTACTTAAATGTGAATGGTTTAGTAGTTTAAGTGGTAGCTAATTATGATGACTTTCAAAAGATCATGAGTTTAAATTTTTATTGACACAAAATAAAATTTGTGAGATAGATTCTCATCTTTTTTTTCAAAAAAAAAACTATGATACTTACATAATTAATCTTCTCTTCATAATTATACGGCTTTCAACTAGTATCTCATTGATCATCCGCATTGAAAAGTCTTTCGCATTAGCTGCTGACATAGCGTGTGCACCCATTAATTAATGAGCAAGCAAAAAGAGAGTATATTTCGAAAGAGCTCAATATCTATACTATTATATAAAGTACTTAAGAATTAAACGGATTTATTTTTCATCTCTTTAAATTTTTTATTTCTTAAAATACCTTAATCTAATAATTTACATTAATTTTTTATACCTCATGCGGTGTATCATAATAATTTATTTCGTTCGACCATCTGTCATTTGAAAATTCCGGTTCGCCTCTATACTCGTGCTCATGCATAGGGAAATGATAATATGATAATTTGAATGACAGCGACGCATGAAATACTTGTTTAACACAGTTAACACTTGTGAGACTGAGCACAGTCCGAAGTCCGAACAGAGAAAATATAACATTAAATTAAGGGGGAGAGAGCGTTGAGGAGGATCTAAGTTCAGTAACTAGTGGGATTCATGAGTGATATTTTTTTAAGTTCACCTCTTAGCAATTCTATTTTTTCCCCCATAAAAACTTACTTTGACTCAACATATCCTCTTAACAATCATTCAATATTTTTAATTTTCTAACGAAACAATCAACATCTTTAGTTTGACAAAATGAAATTAAACTAGATAAAAGAATTAAAATATTTTAATATAAACAATATATTTATATTAAATAAAAATTTATTTATATATTACCGCACCCGTAATCATATTATAGTATCTATCCAGTACTACACTTAGGGTGTGCTTCACAGATAAAACATGAAAGGGACGGAAAATAAATGAAGAGAAGGGTTGAGAGGGGAGCTACCTTTTAAATCGAGGTGTAAGGATTGGAGGGGAAGTCCATATAAAAATTATTCTTTATTCCCTAAAATTTCATTGTCTAAAAGTTATAACGGATTCCAATATCCATTATAACAAATTAAATTATTTTTATACAAAACTTAGCCAAATAGCTCTAGAACATATTCCTCATATATTTGTTGTAACGGATCTTACATTCGCTGTAATGTTTAAATGCGCTAGGGTTTTTTTTCTGACCTAACTGTTACAACGATTGTCTATCCTTTGCAATGGATCTACCCTATTTGTTGCCGGTTTAGTTGTATATCCATATATACACTTTCTTTTGCCCGACGACTGCCCTGTTACTATTGTAAGGGACCGGAGGCTCGCAGTTGTAAAGACCTGCTTGTGTTAGTGACTCGGCACAATCGATTATTATGATTACGGGTCCCAGAGACGTAGGCTTTTCATAATAAACAAATATACCCATCTAAAAAATAATAATTTTTTTAAAAAAATATATAATTTGATCTCCAAAGGTATTTTAATATGAAGATCATGTTCAATGGTTTGGATCGACTATTTAGACTTTTAAATTTGAGATACGGACGCAAAGTACGGGAGATTTTGTACTTCACGAAGTACCATAACCTCTCTCTCTCTATATATATATATATATATACACACACACACACACACACACACACACACACACATATATATATATATAAAGAGAGTTGGGCTATGGTGCTATGCATAGTACGGATCGCTTCCGTACTATGGATCATTTATTCGTTCTCAAAATCAAAATGATCGATCTCTATCGCTCAAAATGATCTATATGTGAAAAACTAGTTATGACCAAAGTTTATATTTTTTGAATCTTTACTATTTTTTAAAATAGATTAAAAATCACTCTTTTGAATGACTCATAATAATTAAATCAAGTGATTTTTAAATTATCTTAAAAAATAGCAAAGAATTTTTTAAAAAATATAAAATTTGGTCCAAATAAGTTTTTCATATATCATTTTGAGCGGTTCATATTGATCATTTTAATTTTGGGAATAAATAAATGATCTATAGCATGAGAGTGAACCGTGCTATGCATATCACCATAACCCAACTATATATATATAGAGAGAGAGAGTAAAGCTAGCGTGCTCCTAGGAGTACAAAACTCCTCCGTGATTCTAACTCAAAAAGTATATTAAATTATCTCTAAGTTTTGATTTCTCAATCTCATTAAAATTTTCATATGAAAATCTTGTGGGGTACAAAAATCAGCTCTAAAAATAATAATAAAATATTTAATATTTATATATTATTTTAAAAATTAAAAATAATGATTTAGAAAAATCAAAATATCCTAAATTTTTGTACCCATAAGATTTTAATATGAAAAGTTTAATGAAAGTGATAAATCAAGATTTAAAAATAATTTGATATACTTTTTTTAATTTAAATCATGGAAGAAATTTGTCTAACTTTACATATATAACAAACAAGCATTTTTATGTCGCGACACACCAAACAAGCATTTTTATGTCGCGACACACCACATCCTTTCTTAATAATAATAACAATATAATTTTAAGAGGATCTTTGTTCTTTTATATAATATAGTTCATTCGATAATCGATATATTATAAGAATGATATACTGTCATCATATGAGGCAAAGCATCACATGAGCTTCAAAACTGAAACTCCACCGTTAGATAGCCACGCGTCTTTATCTAATATATTGTAGGGACCACCCAATAAAATCGGTACAATGGAGAGGAGCCCAACCCCTGTACCAGTCCCCCCAAGTTGATTCAAACCTACCACCACTGACCCAAGAAATGCTTCTATTAGTACTACTAGCTATATACCCGCGCGTTGCAGCAGACTTTTTTAATTTAAACATTAAAATATTATAAGATAAAAAAATTCACATTTATCTAATATTAAATTATAAATTCACCAAATTATAGAGAAAACCTATAATAAAGACTATATTTAATCTTGATGAGATTTTTGCACAATATGAGTTAATGATTCATGATTTTTATGGCAAGAAAAATAAATTATTCTAACATATATTATCACCATTAATTTCTTATCAAATATGCACAAAATAGCTAAATAAAAAAATAATATTTTGGAAATAATAGTATATAAGGGAAAGAAATGAAGAGAAATAGTGGATCAATGGACGCGATCACATACGTTCAATCAACCAAAAATAAATATTATCCGTCTAATTAAGGGATAAAATGGGTATAATAAAAAATTACTATGATAAAAAATGGAAACTCCAATTCTTAGATGCTTTATATAATAGTATAGACTAGTACTAGTGCCATCTTGTATGGAAAAATTTGGATCACACCTCAACCCAATTTCCCCTTTGCTTGCATCATTACCCGACCAGTCGACCACGCCCAATATTGGCATCAAACTATCAATCCCTTCAAAGAGCCATGCATGCTGTCTGTCCACCTACCAATTTCATTGTTAAAGCCTAAAGGGAAGAAGAAAAGAAACAGAGATAAAAGTGAAGAAAAAGCAAAAAGAAAAAAATATATATATGGAGAAGTGAAGTTGAAGGAAGAAACTTCGAAAGACAAGGAGTCAATACTCAAAGAATCTCAAATTTTAAGTTAATAATGACCGATCTGATCTGTTCAATTTATTCTCCATATCAAATTCTTATAGAAAATCAAATTTTATATATTTTTTAAAAATTTATTTGCTATTTTTGGATAGAAAAAAAATCATCACTATTGGACGATCCAACGATTCAAAATCCTTAAATCAAGCAACCTTCTCTGGGCCCAAAAAATAATATTTTTTTTAAAAAATAAAAAATTAATTTTCTACAAGAGTTTGATATGGAGAATAAATTGAATGGTTTGGATCGATTATTTTTAACTTAAAGTTTGAATAACGTGGTGCAAGAAAACATTCATGCAACGCGTTATATTTTAGATTTTTTCTCTCTCTCTCTCTCTATATATATATAGGGATTGACTACGGTGATTCCATAAGCATTTCGAGCCGAAATGCTTACGGCTCGAATTTTAAAATTCCGTGCACGAAATTTTAATTTAAATATCTCAAAAATTCTTCATATCATAATCTTGTAGATTATCAATTTTCATTAAATTTGAAGTTAGTTTACTATACTTAATAATTTTTGAAAGATGACTCTAAAAATAATTAAAAATATCCATTTTATAGGTCAAATGTTGCTATCTTTCAAAAATCATTAAGCATAGTAAATAAACTCCAAACGTTGATATGAAGAATAAATTGAATGGTTTGGATCGATTATTTTAACTTAAAGTTTGAGTAACGTGGTGCAAGAAAACATTCATGCAACGCGTTATATTTTAGATTTTTTTTTTCTCTCTCTCTCTCTATATATATATAGGGATTGACTACGGTGATTCCATAAGCATTTCGAGCCGAAATGCTTACGGCTCGAATTTCAAAATTCAGTGCACGAAATTTTAATTTAAATATCTCAAAAATTCTTCATATCATAATCTTGTAGATTATCAATTTTCATTAAATGTGAAGTTAGTTTACTATGCTTAATAATTTTTGAAAGATGGCTCTAAAAATGATTAAAAATATCCATTTTTATAGGTCAAATGTTGCTATCTTTCAAAAATCATTAAGCATAGTAAATGAACTCCAAACGTGATGAAAATTGATAATCTATAAGATTATGATATGAATTTTTTTTGAGCTATTTAAATTAAAATTTTGAGCGCGGAATTTTAAAATTCGAGCCATAAGCACTTGGCCGAAGTGCTTATGGAATCACCGTAGCCAAACTCTCTCTCTCTCTCTCTCTATATATATATATATATGTGTGTGTGTGTGTGTGTGTGTGTGTGTAACATGAGCTTAATCTCATAGAAGTGTTCCGTGAGTTTAACTAAAAAAATACATCAATTTTTTTTTAAATTTTGATTTATCATGTTCATTAAATTTTTCATATGAAAATCTTGTGAGATACAAAATTTGAAGTGTTTCGAGTCTTTTAAGTCATTATTTTTAATTTTAAAAAAATCAGCTCTAATAATAATAATAAAATATTCAATGAGTAAGAAAATAGTAAGTTAGTTTGGATGTTGAAATTGAATCGCACATTAATATTTTGTAATGCATGTAACATGTTATTTTGTTTTGAATGTGTTGATTTTTTTTTGTCAATATTGGTAATATTGTGGTTAGAACTAGTCATCTTTTCATCAAAGATGCCAGTTGATGATCGTTTAGATTGGTCAGCTAAAATTTGTTTTAATTTTGATTTAGCTATTGATTTTTATTTTTTTCTTTAACTTTTCCTCCTAGGAAGAAATGGAAATGGGGAGGTGATGAAATATATTTAACTCTCTTAAAGAAAAATTAATATATTATTTGGAAAATTTTAGGCTATACGCACGTCGATAATTTCATCAGGATAAAAAAATCAGATTAGATTCTTGACATATATTCTTTCCATCTCCTCTCCTTTCTCTTCCTCTCACTTGCTCTCATCTCTTTCGTTCTCACTCTCTGCTCCTTTTTTTTTCTCCTATTTTATTGCACTAGTACTTATATTTTCATGCTACATGCTTTTATTATTTATGCTAAATAAATATTTATATTAATATTTTTATTTTTATGCTAAGAGATTTATGCTTTATTATTCAACTTATCGACGTCGTTACCCAACTTATTGACTTCAATATTCGAATTGAGAAATACTAGTTTGTTTTTTTCTCAAATTTTGATACTTGATGTATTATAAGTGTTCAATAAAATGATTATATTTTCATTATTTAGTCTTTGAATAATAATAAATTGGAAAAAAAACTTGACGTTCGTAAGTACGTTTTTATGTTATTTATTTTAGAGTTTTTATGTTATTTATTTTAGATAATTTGATATGCAATTAAAAAACCTCATAAATTGATTTAAAAAATAAGTTTATGTAGTTTGTAACAATGCTTCCCTTGTTACTGAACATGTAATCAACTTTTCAAGATAATTGTATTATTATGCAGTCTGGTGACTTTATCATTCATATTGATAATTATGCATGTTAAATTATTTAATATTTATATTATCAACCTTATTATTATTTAAGCACATTAGTATTAAAACATAAATAGTAGCGCGTGAAACTCTTCTTTATATCCACTATGATATCCGCGCTCATATTATTTTGGCTTGAGTAATGAGATTTAAGTAAGCTTTTAGTTACACAAATCTGTTATATAGTTGCTCAGATGACTAAAGCAACAAACAGAAAACATGATTATTATTTTTTAAATGTTGAAAAAAATTATCAACTAAAACAAGACTGAAATTAATCCAGCATATGAGTGTTTCTGGTATAAACTGGAGAAAAAAAAAAATCAGCAATAGAGGACTTTTTACTTAAACAGCCTAATAATCAATGTTATCTACAGAACCGCCCTTAGAGCAAAGTTATTTTCACAAACGGCCTAACTAAGGGCGTGAGTTGAACTCACGCCCTTAAATCTCCATTTTACCTGTCCGAACACTGCCCAAAGACACAAAGGGCGTGAGTTGAACTCACGCCCTTTAGATGTTGATGTGCTCTGGTTGTTATTTTTCAAAACCACCGAAAGTGAAAAAAAAATTGATATAAATGCGATATATGGACTTAAAGGGCGTGAGTTCAACTCACGTCCTTTGGGTCATTTTGCTATCTTTTGTTTGGGCAGCGGGCGGGCAGAGAAAATAGCGTTTTAAGGACGTGAGTTGAACTCACGCCCTTTGTTAGGCCGTTTGTGAAAATAAATTTGCTCTTAGACTGTTTCTGTAGTTAAGATTTGTTTTTGGGTTTTTAAGTAAAAAATCCGCAATAGAAGTGTACAGCACCATTTCACCCATTTCTTTTTTCTTTCTTTTATTAATTATTTTTTGACAAAAGAAACATTATTTCCTTAGGATAGAACATCATCTCCACTCATAAGTAATAATTAGCTAGCTCAGCATTTCGTTCCTCTTTCCTCATCTTTCTCGTATGGTCCACAATAAAATTCTTCCTGATAATTCCATCTCCATCAGTTATTTACACTAATTAATGACATTAAACAAAATTCCAAACAAAACGACGTTATTTGGTGTAGCATCCGTATAGTTTTGGCTCGTTCTGTCTTTTGTCTCCCATTTCTCGCTACAAAACAGAGAAACTGTTGCACTCGATAGAGAGAGAGAGAGAGAGAAAGAGAGGGAAAGGAGAAAAAATTGGATATGAAAGGGAGGTAATTGGGTTAGACGGCTAGTAATTATAAGAATTTCTCTGATTGACTTTCTAATTGCTTCTTTCGTAGCTCCTCCATGTCCAGCGTTTTCTCTCCTCGCTCTTAATTGCCTCCTCATCAGTGCATCTTCTTAGTGAAAGCAAGATCTCTAGCAAAGAACGAATAAAAAAAAAAGAATAGTAAAAGAGAACAAAATAAGGGTCCAAAGAGGCTGTGATTGGTGTCTCCGCCTTGCATCTCATTCATTTGTGAGGTAGATAAAGCTACATGTACCTCCTTCCTGTTAAGAGAACTATATCCTTTTAGATTATCCTGAGAAAATAGAAGAAAGAAAAGGAGGGGTATACACAAAACCATGGGAAATTGCTGGTCTGGGGTGGTGGCACCATCTTTGAACAGAGTATTTTCCCTCGCCAAATCAGGTTACTCCCCCATCATCTTCTTTCTGTTTTTTATCCTTTTTCCCATTACTTATGTTTGAAGAAAACTTATTAGGTGTATTTTCCCAAATTATCTTTCATTAAGTGCTTATTTAATGAGTCCATAGGAACTCTGTTTTTTTTTCTTGTTTCTTCTTTTGTGTTATTACCCATTGAGTTTTCTCACAAAATTTCAGTTATCAAATTTATTCTGATTTTTTGTTGATTATTTAGAGTCGTCAAAGCCTGAGAGTTCGCCAAAGAAAGAAGAGGAAGAGAAAGAAAAGGAAACAAAAGGGGGAAACAAATTTGAACTCCCTTCAAATCCGAAGGAAGTCGAACATTATAGACGGCATTCTGCTACAAATCCACTGATTGCATTCACATTTGAAGAACTGGGGAAAGTAACAAAGAATTTCAGGCATGATTCTGTTTTAGGAGGTGGCGGGTTTGGCCGTGTATACAAAGGTTTTATAGATGAAGGGATTCGTGAGGGGTTGAAACCGTTACAAGTTGCCGTCAAGGTTCATGATGGAGATAATAGTTTTCAAGGTCACAGAGAATGGCTGGTACTGATCTCTACATGCCAATTTCCAATTTTCGTACTTTTATTTTAAGTGGAAACACGTTGGTTTTCAAGTTAGGTGTATAAAGGATGAAAGATACTTTTGCTACTGTATCCATTTAAAAGCAGTACTACATATGGTTTGGCAATAGGTACTGGTACTTTGATATAGACTTGAACCTGGTCTGGTAAATGATCATCCGTGACTTAAATTTCCTTTCATTTATTTTGGGATTTCACAACCCGCCATAAATCAACATTATCTTTATCTGACCTGTACAAACAGGTCAAATTAGGTATCAGTCAAATTTGCTACTGGTTGTATTAAATAAGTGAATCATGCCATTTTTCTAAATTATGATTGGATATTTCAGGCAGAAGTTATCTTCCTTGGGCAACTTTCACACCCTAATTTGGTAAAATTGGTGGGGTATTGTTGTGAAAATGAGCACAGGATGTTGATATATGAATTCATGTCACGGGGTAGCGTCGAGTCACACCTCTTCTCAAGTAAGATTTTGTGTATATTTTTGCAAGCAATGTTATGTGCATGATTCAAAATAATAAAAAAAAACATATTATCAGTCAATTATATTTATTTTCTTCGCATTTGCGATTGTAGGGGTATTACTTCCTCTTCCATGGTCAACTAGGATGAAAATTGCACTTGGTGCAGCAAAAGGGCTTGCTTTTCTCCATGAAGCAGAGAAGCCTGTGATATACCGCGATTTTAAGACGTCGAATATCTTGTTAGATGAGGTTAGTATTGGTATTCTTTTCTAAAGAAATCTCAACAGAACATGCTGTTTGTTTATCAGATTCTTAGTTCTTATACATTGAGAGTGTGTTAGCATGTTGAACTTCCCATACAATTTTTCATATTAATTATCATTAGGTTAACCATAGAACCCATTCTCTTGATGAAAGTTGAAAAAAGAAATGAAATCAAGTTTTCAATTTCAACATTTTAATAATTATCTTTCTTTTTTATATTATTAGTTTAGCTTTGTAATTGAATTCCTTATTAGGTTTTTTTATGTTGTCATCGCCATCAAAAAACCATTCTCTGTTTTACAAAATCAATGTAGGAGTTTAATGCAAAGCTGTCTGATTTTGGACTTGCAAAAGCTGGACCAGTTGGTGATAAATCACATGTTTCTACCCGAATTATGGGAACATATGGTTATGCAGCTCCAGAATACATCACGACAGGTTTCATTTCTCCTGTTTTATGTTTTGTCCCTCATATTTTTCTGAATAAGATTAATTTGCAGTTTAATAGTCTTAAGATGAAAATAAAATGCTTTTTTTGCTTGATTCATTATATGACAACTAATTTTAACCGATGAAATTCAGGGCATCTTACTGCAATGAGTGATGTATACAGCTACGGTGTAGTGTTACTAGAACTACTCACAGGCAGGAAATCATTAGATAAATCTCGGCCGTTACGGGAGCAAACTCTCATCGATTGGGCCTTCCCTTTTCTACCCCAAAAGAAAAAAGTGCTAGGCATCGTCGATCTGAGGCTTGCTGGTGATTACCCCGTGAAAGCGGTCCACAAAACTGCCATGCTGGCATATCATTGCCTTAACAAAAACCCTAAGGCCAGACCTCTTATGCGGGATATAGTCGCTTCATTGGAGCCTCTCCAAGTACCACCGGCTGTTATGCAAACTGCCGAGCAATAGATTTTACATTTAGCGTTACATGAATGTAATTTGAATAGGTTAATGTTCAGTAAGAGTTCATTTATGAAACTGAAATAGGCTTTTTCTGATCATCTAGCTAGGTTGATTAATTTGACATGTCTGGTATTGTAATACCAATTTGAATTCACATATAGTGGTTTCTTGTTATGCTTGTTATATGCTTTGGTTTCGCAGGAAAGGAATGTTGGGAGATTTGTCTTGCTCAATCATAAAAGATGTGAAATATGATTGAGGCCTTGAGGGTATGGCACTGTTCAAGTTTTTACTGGTACTATTATCCTATTGAAGGAATTGACTAGGCTACACCTTATGACCTCAAACTTCTTCGTTTATGAAAGAAATTGACCAGAGGATCTCTAATCTCTTATTCAGGTCATGGCTATTCTGTAGATCTGATCAATCAAACTAATGCAACAGTGTAGAAGTCTATAGGAAAACTATTGTCTAAAGATCATTCTTATTTCTCTTACACAATTGTTTACAGTACATCGTTTTATATATAAATGAAGTCCAGAGGCTAACCCTAATTACAGTTAGCACTAAAGACAAAAACTGAAGATAAGCATAACGTAAATCACATGAGATGCTAGCGAGTACAGTGAGATATTTTCTGAGATAAACGTTAACCAGTAGTTTGTGACTTGTGCAGTTGAATTATACTGGAGGTCTCCATTAATTGCTTGACAAACAGTCACCACACATAGCAGATCAATGGATATAGCAGCCATTTAACTGGAATTGACGAATATTCTCATGCTAGGCAAGAATTGCAGCATTATTCTGTTCATCCAATTGTACGAAATTCAATTCAGATAGGCAGCTTAAATAAATTAGAATGGCACACAATTATTGAATTCGATAAATAGCGGATGATCAAAATCCGTCTGAGAAAACAAAACATTCGTGCCACTTATTTAAAGAAAAAAAGGCTAAAACATCTCTAATTTGATCTAACATAGTATGACATAAGTAGCAAACAGTATTTTTTTTTAAAAGGCAAATAGTAATATTAATTCTGATTTTGAGATTTTCCATCTTGTTCTTTGACATCTTTTAAGGTCCATGAAATGTATGTTTCTCTTGCAGCTAGACGCTCTTGAAGTTTCCTTGCAATCTGGTATAACAAGAAAAAAAAATAATAACAAAGTTGAATATATAAATTAATGACATTACCTATGGATGTGAAATCACTTATGTTCTTTTATATATTTCAGCTCTCTAGTTGGTTTTCGTATCATCTTAATTTTTTTTCTTAACGGGGGGGGGGGGGGGGGTATGGATTCTGAGCACAAACGTGCCATCAGTAAAATTTTGTTAACAAAAGTTACCTCTTCCTGTTGAGTTTGATCCTGGCCCCTGAAAAGAAAAAAAAAGAATATTTATCCTTTTAGAGAGCCTTTTTTTTATTCACTAGGACTTTCAAAAGACCAACTTTTATGGCTATGCTGCACGTTGAACACTATATTTTCTTTATTCCAGCCAGGTATTGGAATTATTTTCTTTATTCCAGCAAGGTATTGGAATTAATCGACGCTGGAATTATTTTCTTTTTTCTATTTTGGAAACAGGAATACGAATTCATGCACAATTTTAAAATTATTTATAGTACATAATCTATTTCGTTAAGAAAAATAAAAAAAATGATGTTTCTTACTGAGAAGCATTATTGGAAGAGTAAGAGCTAGCTCCTTGTGTCCCTAAAATATTTGAATTGAAGAGCAATTTAGAACAAAAATGAAAACAAAAAAAATCTCAAGAGTGAAAAGACAACAATTCTACAGAGTTGCGATGGGTTTGTGCGCGTAATTTTTTTTTTAAAAAGGAAAAGATTACCAATTCTGATAGTAAATATAAGAGAATGGCATTGTTGCAATTTAAAAAAAAGGAATTAATACAAGAGCCAATAATAATCCGATTAAAGTGTAATAAAAAGTGTGACATTGTTGTAGGATATTGTTGAACAAATTTAGCTCTTCTCTTAAAAGAAAATAGTTTCTGTATTTAAATAAAAAATTTAGTTACCGTTGTTGGATTGTTTATCCATCTCCTCCTGGCTGCAGTTTTGCTTCTCTGCTAATTCTCTGCGAATATAGATATCATATTAGAAATTTAGCACCGAACAAAAAATAACGAGATTTTGATTCAATTACTAGCAGAAAATTACAATGGGATTTTGGTGAAGAACAAGCACCTAAGATAGCACTAGCTGTTTTACAAAATCCGCCGAGTGTGCAGTCCGTTTTTATACAAATGTCAAAATCTTCTGGAAAATTTTCCCATAAGTGTAATGTAATATTGCACAGATTTGTATACATGTATACTACTCATATCGGCACATCTCAAAAATCTATCACCGGTTTACCATACAAAACGTCCATAAATGAATTGAGTATATTAGGAAAATCTCCAGAGCATATTAACGTTATATATGGGATGGATCTTTTCTTTTACAAATTCAATGTTGCCAAATTTCATCTGAATAAATTAAAAAGAAAAATGTATGTAGTAGGAGATTATTCCTATAAATAAAAAAATTGTCATACTGATTAAATGCATATGTTGCTGCAGATATCAATTTCCTAAAGTAACCAACTTATATTCTGTCTCAATTCTCTGAATTTTGAAGGCTCGTTGTTTTGGAAATTTAATAATTTCATGATAAATCTATACTATTATATAAAGAATTTAAGAATTGGAGGGTCCATTTTTTGTCATGATAATTTTTATTATACCCATTTTATCCCTCAATTAGACGGATAATATTTATTTTTGGTTGATCGAACGTATGTGATCGCGTCCATTGATCCCTTCTTTCTCTCCATTTCTTTCCCTTATATATTATTATTTCCATAATATTATTATTTTTTATTTAGCAACCTTGTGCATATTTGGTAAGAAATTAATGGTGATAATATATGTTAGAATAATTTACTTTTCTTGCCATAATAATAATGAATCATTAACTCATATTGTGCAAAAATCTCATCCAAAATTAAATATAGTCTTTATTATAGATTTTATCTATAATTTGGTGAATTTATAATTAAATATTAGATAAATGTGATTATAATGTTTTAATGTTTAAATAAAAGAGTCTGCTGCAATGCGCGGGTATATAGCTAGTTAATGATTAAGGGTATATAGCTAGTTAGTAATTTACTAATCTAAATCTTGTATGATTTGTTATAGGTTAAATTTTGATTTAATTCCTCCGGTTATAATTTGTTGACATATTATTTTTAAATAGTGGTTTAACCACTTGTTTCCTCAGAAATCAAATGTCTTGGTACCACACTCTGGTACCGTAGGGATGTACAGATTAATTGTCACTTAAAATGGGATCTTACATTCATCATCACGTTCAGCATCACATTGTTTTCAAACAAAAACTAACATCCAGATAGTAATATAACTAAGCAATTAAACAAAATATTAAGTTTAAAAAATTTTCAATCTTCTCTTCAAACCCAATTTGCATAACCTTCTCACTGCTAAACGGTCAATTCCTGCTACAAAAAGAAGATAAGTATACCGGTACCAAAAACTAGCACTAACCATCATTACTTACTAATATTATTTTAGATTAAACTACTTCTAATTAAGAACTTCATATGGTTCAATTTCCATTTTTAATTGACCAATTTCTTCTCCAAACAAGTTCTTGGTTTTCACCTCGGATTGATCTATTCTTAAATTTTTCTCTAAGATCAGTATAGGTAAAGAATTAACATTATGGGGTACAATTAAATGAATGTTATTAGTACAACTATTCCGTTTAATTTGACTCTAGTATTTTTTAAAATTGATAATGTTACCCCCTAATACTCTTACACTTTTACATCTTCCTCCTTGAAATGTTAATCTATTTATTTCTTCCCATAAAATCCATAAGATTACACCTCTGAACATTTCACATATATTATTATCTTTAAAGGGTATGTAAATATTAATATGTCATAATCCATCTAGTCTAAAACATAAGAAATGAAAATTATTATAGCTTGCTATCCACGACCATAAACATGTTGCTAAGGAACAATGTATAAATAAATGGTCTGTTGTTTCAATATCATTATAAAATATACAATGTATATTATCTTACCATCCCTTTTTAATTAAATTTTCCTTTGTAAGAATTTTATTTTGTCTCATTAGCCAAAAAAATATTTTAATCTTTAATGATATATTGGCTGACCAGATAGATTAAAATGCAAATTGTTTTACTCCCCCAAAATCTAACCAGCAATAACATGAATGTACACTAAATAATCCAGTATTACACCATCTCCATAAGCTCACATCAAGGGATGTAGTTATATTAGCACTTGAGATTAAAGTATAAAGTGACATTAATTGATGTCTTAGTATATCATTTTAAGGTCTATTAAATAATACATAGTATCCATTAAACCCTATAACCTTTGCAACTGTTATCCCTTGATTAGATGTAATTTTAAATAATAAAGGAAAATGAGATTTTAATGCACAATCTGATATCCATCTATCATGCCAAAATAATGTGTTCTTCCCATTACCTATAGCCTTATTAATACCTATGTTATAAATATTCTTTTCTCTGATCACTTCTTTCCAGAAAAGGTGATAAATGAGTTATAACTCTTCTATTTCTATATCTTTGTGAAATTATAATTTTTCATAATTCTTTTTCTGTTGTACTATTAAATCTCCATAACAATTTACAAAGTAGTGCTTTATTCATTATTTATAAATTAAGAATTCATAATCCACCTTGTTCACAACTATTGCATACTATCTTCCATACTACTAAACATTATGATTTTTTCCTAACAGAGTGGCCACCAAACCATAAGAATTTTCTACATAACTAATTTATTCTATATCTAATATGAGATGGTAGTCTGAAAATTGTCATCCAATATATTGATATTACATTCAATACTGATTTCATTAGGTTTAGCCTACCTCCTAATGAAAGTAACTTACCTTACCAATTATCTAATTTCTTGCTAATCTTATTTAAGAGAAAGTCTCAATCTTTTTTTCTCAGTTTCTTATTATGAAGCGGGACTCTTAAGTACTTTATAGGTAATGACCCTATTTTACATCTTAGTATCTGAGCTAATAAATTTTCTTTATGTGTAGTCAAGTTTAAAGTAATGACCTCACTTTTAGAATAGTTAATTTTTAACCCTGACATGCTTTCAAAGCCTGACAATAGTAATTTAAGTGCTGCACACTGTCTCTCATCAGCATTAAGGAATATTAATAAGTCATCCGCAAACTGTAAATATGTTATGTTTAAACCATTAAAATTTTCTAACCCTTGAATGAATCCCTCATGTTAAGCATTTTTGAATATTTTTGACAAAGTGTTGTTGGAATTTAGTTTGAACAATCAAGTACACGAACATGCAGAATTTTAGATTTTTCGGTGCATAATTCAAACAAGGATCTTGCATGTGATAAAACTGAACCAAAATCATAGATCTAGACTAAACTATTATACCTTTGATGCGTGAGTCTTCGGGGAGGCTCGGGGTAGTCTCCTTCTCGCTCGATTCGCACTGGTACCCGCAAAGACACCAAGTGTAGGCGCCCTCCAAGGTATCCACCAAGGCAGCCCACTATCCGATCTCCTTCACACTTGCTAGGATTCTAGGGAAACTCTCCTTGATCTCCTCCACACCACTGTGATTAAACTCTTTTAATCTATGTAAAAAAAATCTGGTGGAAGATGTGTCTCAACACATGAGATACGCGGCAGAAATTCAGCAGAGCTTCCGCGCGCGTATGTGAAAGATGAATAGGTTTTTTGGCAGTCCAGGCCTCCTTTTATAGAGCCCCAAGGCAGGAGACTCCTCTCCCACGTCCCTAGGTAGTTTCCCCACGTTCTAGAGTGGAGAACAGCCCAAAACTGCAAAGGAACTGCTGAAAAACTGCTCAAAAACGTGGCAAAACAGCTCCCAACTTCACCCCTGCCTTCTACCCACGTTTTGACATAACCACCCACTAGTTTAGGCCGGTGCAGCAATTAGAAGGGCCCTAGTTGGGCTTCATGCGTCCAGAATAGTGAGGTGTCTTGCACTATGGGTATTTGGGCCGAATGAAAGTCGAATGGGGCTAAATTGGGCTGTTTTTGCATCGTTTTCATGTTTTCAGCCTATTTATCAAACCATTTGATAAATATAATTAATTAGTCATTTCCTGTGACTAAATATCTCATATTTAAGACCCGATTTAATATGTCCAACATATTAAATGATCAAGGAATGAATAGAGGCATAATCCTTTTGCGGTGTGACCCTTTGAGACCCAAATTATTTAGCAATGTGATTAAACCCCTTAATCTCATAGACTGTGAGCGGCACCCAGCAATATACATCACAACCCCTAAATAATTCAGATATGAGTGCAGTACTTATATCCCGGTTCTAGGCAACGATAATTGCCTCATACTTATTCTACGTTCTATGATATCCCGAATGTTGCAAGGTAAGATCATGTCATCCTTTGCAATGCATTCGTATACTATGTGCACCTAGTTGGATATCATCACTCTCGTCGATAAACGAGAGAGACATCGGTGTTCTTGACTCATGCATCCCCTTCATACAAAAGACGTACACCGAGATAAAGCCCTTATGGCTGCCAGTTACGGACAACGTTAGATAATATCCACAAATGCAAATCATACGTATAAGAAGATCATTTATCTCAACCTAAGAATTAGCATCCAAATGAAATACTAACGACATCAAACACAATCTTTATAGTATTTCAACATGGGTCATGTCCAACATTCTATTTGTATAATTAAGCTGATAACCCCTTATCGAGTGATCTGTGAAACACGATCAACACTTAGGGAGTGTTTGGCACTCAATGGAATAGCAAAAAGTTAGAATAGAATAGCTATTCCGACGAATTAATTTGCCAAACGAATTTTAGACTAAGTAGAAGAGTGCGGAATAGTGCTAATCCTGTATACCAACTTATAGGTGGAATACCAGATTAGCTCTCGTCGGAATAGCGATTATTATTTGATTATATTATATTATATTATTATATTATGATTATGATTAAGATTTAGTATTATTATATTATTATATTATATTTATGATTATAATTTATAATTATATTCATATTATGATTATTATTTATTATTTATTATTATTATTATCATTATTGTTATTATATTATCATTACCATTAGTATTATTATATTATTTATTATTATTATAAATATAATTTTAATATTATATTATTATATTATGAATATAAATATAATTATTTTATTATTATATTATTATGATCAAGATTATTTATTATTATATTATTATATTATGATGATTATGATTATGATTATTATTACTTATTATTACTTTATTATGTTGTATTATATTATTATATGTTGATTATAGTGATGATTAATTTATTATTATATTATTATAATTATTTTTATGATTATGATTATATTTTTATTATTATATTATTATGATTATATTATTATGATTATGACTATAATTATTATTATCATGATTATGATTATGATTATTATATTATGATTATATTATTAAAATTATGATTATTTATTATTATTATATTATTATAATTATGATTGTAATTATAATTTTTTATTATTATATTACTATATTATGATTATGTTTATATTTTTATTATATTACTATTATAATATTATTATTTATTATGATTATTTTTTATTACTTTATTATTATTTTATTATGTTGTATTATATTATTATATGTTGATTATAGTTATGATTAATTTATTATTATATTATTATAATTATAATTATTTATAATTATTTTTATGATTATGATTATATTTTTATGATTATATTATTATGATTATGATTATGGTTATATTATTATGATTATGACTATAATTATTATTATCATGATTATGATTATGATTATTATATTATGATTATATTATTAAAATTATGATTACTTATAATTATTATATTATTTTAATTATGATTGTAATTATAATTTTTTATTATTATATTACTATATTATGATTATGTTTATATTTTTATTATATTACTATTATAATATTATTATTTATTATGATTATTTTTTATTACTTTATTATTATTATTATCTTACTATTATGATTATTATTTTACTATTATTATTATTATCATCATCATTATTAGTATCATAATTATTCATATTTTAACTATTCTGAGTAACAACTGCCAAACGATATTTTCGCTCTTCCGAATAGTCAAGAATACCACTCTTCTACCACTCTTCCAAAAAAAATACTATTCTATCACTCTTCCAAAATTACCACTCTTCCAAAGCTATTCCTTGATTTGCCAAACGGACCCTTAACTTACACACTAATCCATTTGCGTTAATTATTATTCCTAGGTAATTAACGGATTAGGGACTTTTTTTCATTATAATCTTTATATATATATATATATATATGTTTCACATTTGAAGTCCAACTCAAAATATAAATAATGAATACTCAAGGAACAAATGAAATATCAAATATATCATCCTTTTACATAAAACTAAATACAATCATCCAATGATTGACTACTAGATCACTACAACACTAACAAGTGTCTACCACTAAAATAAATAAAAATAGGGAAAGATGATATCCCTGCCTTAATCCTTTTTTATAATAGAAAAATGGTGTTGATTGACCATTGATTAATATATTAGTTTGACCAGTTTCTAGTAACTGTTGTATCCATTTTCTCCATCTATCTTCAAAACCTCTTGCCTGAAGAGTTTCTAACAAAAAATGTCAGTTAATTGAGTCAAAAGTTTTTTCAAAGTCAATTTTAATTAATATGCCTTGTGATTTAGTTTTTTTTTTTATTTTGAAAAGAATTTCTTGAGCACATATTATATTGTCATGTATATTCCTTCCTTTAATAAAAACTGTTTGACTATTATCAATTAATGTGTCTATCACTGTTGAAATTCTATTAGCTAATATTTTAGAGATTATCTTAGCACAACAATTAATAAGACTTATTGGCCTAAATCTTTTTAACTCTGTGCATTCTGACTTTAAGAATTAAAACTATAGATGTATGATTTATTTTTGAAAGATTAAGAGTATGATTATAGAAGGAATTAACTAAAAGTGATATATCATTTTGAACTATTTCCCAATGATTCTGATAAAAAGAGAATGACATTCCATCAGGGCTGGAGCCTTGTTAATTTGTTAACATATATTAATTGTAGTAAAACAACCAGATGAAATCCGACCTGCTACATGTATATTTAAAATAAATGAACAATATATCACTTTGCAAGGTGGTAATTGAGAAATTATTGTGGGTACTCATCCTAAACTGACTTTGTTATTCTGGCTTGCCTTACCTTTAGATTTATGCAATTTTGGTACTTGGCAAACAACAAATGTTACTGTCGCCGTACTTTGTATTTCTATTTTTTTTTCCAATAAGAAATTTCATTATATTGTTATTTGTGAGAATCTGCTTTTGATTTAGTGACAAAACTCAGATAAAATCTTTATAAACATCTATGAAATTTAAGAGTTTAACTCTCATCTTTCTTATCAAAAATATTATTTCTTTAATGTATTAGTTTGAAAATGTATTGGTTGAAACAAAGGTTTTTTTTTTAAAATTGGGCCAATCGAATTCACTTACACAAATATAATACGAATTAACTTAAATAATTTTGCATTCTCTAACTTATTCCTCTCTCGCTCTCTCCATATATTTTTCTTCGTCGCCTCCTCTCTCTCAATCTCTATCTCTTTCCTACAATCTTGATCTTTCTCTTTTTTAGGTATGGTATAAGAATGGGGGTGTTATTCAGATCTATTCTGTCCCTATTTTATTTCTGGACTAGCGTGAAGCATCTAATGAGGGATGAAATCATACAAATTTCTGAGAGTTCAGAATTCTTCGGATGAATACAGAGGGAGAGTTGCTCCGGATTTTCTTAATAAAGGGAGTGATTGGTTCCTTACGGCCTCGAGAGTTAAGATAAAAGAGTGGTTTTTCCTCTTACTTATCTTTTTTTTTTTTCCCTTTAAGAGTGGTTCTATCTTATTGTATCTTTTAAAAGAGAGCTCCCATTAACTGATATATATTATTATTTTTATATATTTTTTTGCAGAACTTAAATATATATCGCTCCCTACAAGGACGAGACTCATAGACCCATTATTATATGCACCTGCCATATTTTGTTACATATAATACAGTTTTTTTTTTTCATTCTTTGAAGCTGCTTTATTTCATTGTATATATTGCAGCTTATTTGGTTTTTAGATGTTGGTGTTATTATGACTTATGAGCTAGTTCCTAGGTATCGGGATTAACAACTAACAAGAATGATTTATATTTACCTCCGAAGAAATAAAAGCGGTGGTTATTGTCACTTTTTAGAAAATAGAAAATATATTTTAATGTTCGTTAGAACTTAGAACGTGCGGCAGCATCAAAACGAAAAGAATGAAGAAAAAAACAAAAAGAAAAGTGACTGCAAATGGCCTTTTTACAATTTTAAGGCCTACTTGGGATGTTCAGGGAAAAGAATGGAGCATTGAGAATACAATTTAGGCCCAGAAGGTCCATTTACTGAATTCACTGCCAAGTGCCAACAAACCGGAGCTGAACAAAACTGCGCCGGCGAAGGGAGCACCTAACTAAACGATAGGAATAGGTAGGTTCGATCGCCAATTGAATTCCTCGATCCACAATCTTTCCTTTCTCCGACGATGGAGCTCTAGTTTCGGGACTCTCTGCCACTTGAGTCTAGTATAACCTCCGAAATTCCCCTTCTTCCACTATGAAAAACCCTAGGCCCCCCGGTCGACTGGGGCCTCCTCAGAAACCCCCCTCTGCCACCGGACCCCCTCCTCGCAAACCTCCTCCTTCCACCTCTGCTCCCACACGTGCCCCCGCCGCCTGCGCCTCCACCTCCGCCGCTTCCACCGTGCCTCCTTCCCAGAAGCCTCCTCCTGCCACCGCCTCTCCTCACAAGCCTCCCCAATCAAAGAAAAGCAAATCCAGGTGGGATTCTCCTTCCAAGGCCAGACCTTCTCCACAGGCGAACCGCAATGACCCCTCTTCCAATCCTAAAGGAGGTCCTACCTCTGCCTCCCCTTCTGCAAGCACAATTCAGAGGGATCAGAGAGTAGCAACAGCACCTACTGCACCTTCTCCTCCTTTCGCACCACACCCTCCTCCTGCCTTCCCTGTACCTGACCCCACTGCCATCTCTCTCCCCCCACCCCCTCCCCCTTACGACTTCCAAAACCTGGAACGCCGCACCATTGTGCTAGTTGATGGCACTGTGCGCACCTATTTTGCTCTCCCTCATGAAGAACCCTTGCCCAACCCGTATGGCCCTGAGAGGCATTTCCCTCCTGTTCCTCCTCCCCATCTCCCTCCCCACTCAAATCAGTTCAGTCCTGAGCGCTTTCATGAGCCTCCATTTGGCAATAGACCACCAGGTTATTTTCCTCCCTTTGATGGGCCATCAGGTGGGAAAAGGAAGTACAGTGAGGAGGATGAATTGGCGAGGCAGAGGATGCATGTGCTGCAGTATGGCAACCCCAATGCAAGCCCCAATATGCTGCCATCAGGTGAAAGGGATCGGCAATTGGAGAGAGATGAACGAGACAATCCAAGGGGATCGAAGCATGCAAGAATCAGTGGATATGGTTATGATGATATACATGGGAATAGAAAGCCACAGCCTGATGATGTGGATAGGCGAGCTGTGAAGAAGGCATTTTTAAAGTTTGTAAAGATTATATATGAGGATGCCAATTTGAAGAAGAGGTATTTGGATACGAGGAGCAATGGGCCGCCTCTTCACTGCATTGCTTGTGGCAGGTTTGTAGTTTCATATTACAAACTTTCTTTTATTCTTATTTCTTTTTCTCCTGATTTAAGTTAATAGTTGGGCTGTTCAATGTACATACTAGTTAGGGAGGCACCATGCTTAGATAACTCTGAAAGCAACTTAAGTCCATACAGTAGAAGTTATTTGCAATGCTTTTAGCAAAAATTGCATTTTAAAACATTGCTCTATGCACTTTCTTGGCTATAAGTAGAATTAGCCTGAGAGTATGTTAGTTGATTGATGTAGCACTTTATAATCACCTTTCTTATTTAATAATATTTATGATAAAAGAGAAGAACAAAAACTAAAGAAATTGCTAAATTTTACAATTAGGAAGTTAGCAGATGTTATTCAGTTCGCAAAAATTGTCTGTGAATTTCTCAAACACAATATAACACAAATACGTTCGCAGACATTGTTCAATCTTCTCAATTTTGAAAGAAAAAAAATCCATTTCAATGCCTTTTTCTTATACCTTTGGTAGTTTCTGTTAGCAGATAAAGAAAAAGTGCTTTATAATCCTGTGAGTCATTGCTTGGGTGTTGTACTTAATTCTGTTGTGTGTTCTGTTTTCCATTAGAAACATATTTTGACTAATTAATTTGAAGTACTGATTAGCTCATACTGAAGCCAGAAAGTTTACAGCCTGTTCACCCTAATTTAGCTTTTACAAAGTGCAAACAATTTAGGCATTAAGGCTTTTCATAAGTTGTCTTGGAGAAATGCTAGCAGAGTGTTTGTTTCTTGCCTTTGTTGTGGGACTAGTAAAATTCATTATTACTGCACACTACAAAGCTTTTACTTAAAGATCATTCAGCTACTAATTAATTTTCCTTTTTAAGGAAGGTAAAAGGAATTCAGGAAGCCAAGTTATTTTGAGGAAAAAATCAATAAAAACATTTAAGAGAAAACATAGAAGAAGATAGAAGGCTTCAAAATTATTCTTTTTCAAGTAATTTCAAGATAAAAGCTGTTTTTACCAGAAAGGAGAAGGAAAAAAATCATATCGATATGGGGTGGGGCGAGAGAGCTAGTCTTTGCTGCAATCATCCTGGCTAGAAATATAGAGAAAAACAAGAGAGGAAATTTATTTGTCTATATCTCATTCCATTTAATCTTTTAGGTCCCTACTCACCTCGACGGTTATGCCTTAATACCTTGAAGTATATATGCGATAGATAAACTTCTGTAACCATACTATATTTGCTTGCTTAAGCAAAATCTTTCTCTAAATGGAATGAATGAGAAATCTCATGAAAAAAAATTTTCACAAGTATAACAAGGTTTATCTATTACAGAATCGACCATGGATTAATTCCCCTTTAAATTGGATTGGAAGTATAGAATATACCAAAAATTCTAAGTTTCATGTTATTTCTTCCAAAACACATGTCAGAACTAGGGCATCCCAATTGGATCGAATGGGATGACAGTTTCTCAATTCGCACCTGTCAAATGAGAATTTTGATCAAATCACACACCGCAATATACTAGACTTTTTAATTCCTTAAGGGATTTATCTCAAGGAGATGGATAATATATTAAGAGGTAGATATAACTATATGAATCTATTACTTGCTGGTGAAGTAGTTCAGGTTTGGCTTCATTGTTGTGGATAGGAGAAGTCCATACTATGTTTGAAGAAGAAAAGTTAGGTCCTGGGTGCTTTCCATTAAAGTCTATATTTTCTTATTGATTTTAGGAACAAAAATTGATAATATGAAAAATAAAAGTGGAGCAATTCATACCGTGAAACATCAAAAATCTCAAGTGAACTAAAATAATGGTGAGTTGCACAGGGACAGGTTTTACCTATTTGTAGGCCTCTACTTTTTCTCTCAATTCGATTTGGCATAAAGCACATTGAGGCTTCTTCCCTGTGGCCCAAAACCTAACTTAAAATTTTCTTTAATACATAAACTTGGTACACTAAAAGAGCATAATTTTAAACATAAACTGAAGAAGTGATTTATGTTTTTACTCTGTTGCTCTTATATATAACCTATTACACAGTTTCTCAATAAGATTAAAATTCCTATTATGATAGAACTCATGATATCTCATAATCTTGTCTATAAGAGATTTGAGAGTTTCTATTTTTTTTTGTTAATTATCTCATCATGTGTTGCAATTGTCTGAGATGCATGATTTTTTTTCTATGTATAGGTCATTTTGCATACCTGATTTCTTGCTCTGAAATAATGAACATGAGACACTGCTACCAAAGCTTATTCTCTAGCAACTATGTGCTCATTTCAAATTTTCTGATGTCTTGGTTAATGGTTTTAACTACATATATCCATCTGCAGATCTGGGGTTTCCAGGTGGCAAAGCAAAATCAACCTATGATAGGGAAGGACACACAGGTGTCACCATTGTTCAATTTGTAAAAACAGAATCAGGTCTGAAAGAAGCTGAGCGGCTTGTTAATTATTTCACGACACAGAATCATGACCGGAAAGGGTGGGCCCATGCGCAGGCCACCAGATCAAGCGGGGATGATGACCGAAACCCATTGTTGGTAAAGATGGATGATAGAACTGGTGAGAAGAAACGGATATTCTATGGCTACATGGCAACTTTATCTGATGTTGATGAGGTTGACGCTGACACCAAGAAACACTTCTCTCTCAAGAGTAGGAGAGAATTTGATTTGTCTGACTAGCGAGTAGGCTGCCCTTTAGATTTTTTTCTCGTTCAAATTTTAAGGTATACTTTGAGAGAATGTGTTTAGTTATTGGTGTGTTGTTTAACTCTTTAATCGTGTATGCTGAATGTACAACTTAGTTGATCAGAAAATGATTTTTTTTTTTATATAGCATGTGGGATGTACCAGCTTTTCCTTAACTATTTTGATATTGTTAGATAATCTTAGCCAAAGAAAAAAGGAAGATAGAGAAGTGGTCCTGCAAGTGCTTGTATGTATGATTATTCCTACGAACCGAGGATCAAGTCAAAACTAAAGTCTAAAATCATATCTATATATCAATCAGGAGGTTCTAACAGCACTAACTTTTTATTCCACGGGATGTTATAAATTTAATTTTTTTTCATTTAAAATTTAAAATTTCATATTTAAATTTGAAATTTAAACTATTAATCTTGTTTATATTCATGTGAGATGTATTCTTGTATGCTTTTACGATTTTTCAAGTTCATCTCATACTAAATCAAGAGACATAAAAATAGATGTTGTAAAATTAATCAATTATAGTCAAATAGATTTATTTTTAAGCCACTTGATCAAATATGATATGAACTTTAAAAATCATAAAGATTTACAAATATATATGTCACATGAATATAAATAAGATCAACGATTTTAATTTCAAATTTAAATAAAATTTAAATTTATAATATCTTGTGACACAAAAAAATTAGTGTCATTAGAACCCTCATATCAATCATACATCACCTTATATTTCTTAATTGCAAGTTCTTGCGTTCAATTCATTTCTCTCCTCTTTTGTGAAAGGGAATGTATAATTGATATATCCAGGATGTACTAAAACTTTTCAAGTGTCGTGTAACTAATCATAGAACTTTCCACCATACATATTTTATTACATTTATCATCATGACAAATATTCATTTCTAAATTTTGTGGGATGGAATTTTTTTTCTTTTTTTTTGATAAAATTGCCTTCTGAACATTATTCATTTTTTTTCTATATTAGATTTATCAGGGCGAAAATTGAAGCAATCTTATATATTATGAAATTGGCTGGGAGAGCTCGTGCAAAAATTGCAGAATTAATGCAGTATTATCTACAAAATTGCAGAATTATGTATCACAGATATTTTCCAACAGCTGGTAATCTCCATCACTACATACTAATTCGGTTTTCTCCTGTTCTGTTCCACTTCTATGTCCTCTCTGTTTCGAGATTTGCTTCAACTCCCCATTAATGCATGCTGACACTTGCTTCCCAGTGACTCCACTCAATTCTTCAAAAAGACCTCAGGATTTATTGGAATTGGACGGCTACCACTACTGTAGTCAATGTGGATTTGGTTGCTTTCTTTGTTGTGCGTTTGCTTTTGGAATTTCATGCCATCCAACAGAGTGCTTTTTGGCTATTTCTTGACAAGGAACTGCCACTATACCAAAGTTGGATATTCTAAGATAGGTATCTTTTGCGTACATGTCTTCCCTAAAATATTATACCAAACCAAATATTTTATCCAATCCTCATTTCCACCAAATGGAAAATATTAAATTAAATGCTGGTTTTAGGATGGAGACACGTCGAAAGAGTACTGACTAGTGACTAATCACTAATGACAAAATTGAACTGTTCTGTTGAGACGAGTATGATGCCAACTTAAATTTACAGTATTTGTATATACACGCTTCCACGCTTCCACGCTTCCCGCTTCACCTTCTTCAAAGAAAATGCCCCTTGTCAGGCGATAACTTGGAACCACGCTCTAAAACAACTTGTACTTTTACTAATTTACAATTGATTAGGTCGTTCTTTTGTGTTAGTGGGATAGTGTACAAAATATGCTCTTTGTAACGATTATTATATAATTCATTGTTGGTGTACGGCACGATTCAAGGTGGGTCAAATAGTAATTCATTGGAAATAAGATAGGGTAAAAAAAGAGTGCTTTTATTAATTAGAAGAGTGCCACCATTACTGCAACAAACATTGCCCCACTAGGCTACTTCTTTTGCATGGCTAATATACAGTCAAGCAAGTTTATATAAATATTCTACAGATACAAAAAGAAAGGAAAAAAAATTGCATGTCTAATTTTTCATATTCCATTTCTCTGGAATTGAATTTATTGTAGAATTGCTGGCTGGCTGGTTGATATTAATTAATTGTTTATTCTTTTTATTTTGTTTGTTTATTGCTCAGAACTCAGAAGGACAAGACTGGTTGATCGGCAGTAATTTTTCGCCTGACACTGGCTCTGCAATATAATTCCAGAGAAATTTAATCCAAATTTGTATTCATCGTTGAGAAATATAATAGGCTATAGAGCCCAGTGCCAGTGCAGTTATTAGAAATCTGGCTACCTCCATGCTTTGAGAAGAGAACATATGTAGATTTTTCCTTCTACAAAAAGTCAAAAATATAGGAGATATGTACACTTTAGAGTTTATAGTGCACATTTTAGCATGAATTACATTAAATAATAGAATGGATGGGAAAAAAAGTTTAGTACTGGTAGGAAAAATAAATGCACCGACGAATTAATTATTTGGAAAAATAAATCTGTTTGCCCCGCCACATCTGCTTTTCGCAACTTTGCTGATACTGCGCTACTACTGCCACAGTACCACTTCAACCCAAAAATTAAAAATAAAAAGACAACCAAAATGTTTTTCTAAAATTTTACTATATTAGAATATTAGTATCACGTACTAATATTTAGGGCTGCAAATGAGTCGAGTTCGAGCGAGCTGGACTTAGTTTAACCTCGGCTCATAAAAATTCGAGTCAAATTGAGTCGAGTCGATCTCGTGAAATGTTTCGAATTGAAAAGTCTAGCTCAAACTCGATTCATTACTATTCGAGCTGGCTCACAAGACAATGCATGTACGTTGACTCAGTTTGACATTTATATTTATTATATCTATAAACTGTAAATTCGGTATATTTATAAAAATGATACACAAGTTAGTACAAAATTGATATATCAATAAATTATATTTTCAATAAAATCTTTATTGTATTAATTTGGATGGATGAACCAATAAAAAAAATATCGAGTTAGATATATGAGCCGAGTCACGAACAAGTACGATAAGTCATTAAGATGCTGAGATGGTGAGATGATGATAGATAATGAGAGAGGAATTATCGGATAAAGGTTTAGTAGAAAAATAAAATATATAAACTATTATTATTCGAGCCGAATCGAGCTACGAGCCGACCCAATTCCAACTCAAACTCAGCTCATTTAACTATCATGCCAAATTAGTTAGAGCCAAATTAGCTCGAGTCATATTAAATTGAGTCTAATTAACTCGAGTCTGCAGACTCAAACCAGCGAGCTGTTTTGTGCAACTCTACTATTATCTTCAAAAAAAAGAGGAAAAAAGTACACAAAAAGAAGTTAAAAAGAAAAATGAAAACAAAATAGCAGTAATTGAATTCACCCGCTCAAGTTTGATTACAGCATGGTACTTCTTAGTGGGTCCGGCTCCTTATGTACGCGTATAATAACTGTCACGGCCGTCAGATTTGAACCGGGAACAGAACAGCTATAATCCTATCTTTAGATTCAGGCGGATAATTTGGACAGTTGTTTTAAGCGTAGAGAGTAGCAATGAGAATTCCTTCCTAGTTCATACTAGCACTCGTCCTTACTGCCAGTGAGACCTAGAAGGAGATCAGCAAATGCACTTCTGATGTATTTATGCGTTTGTTTGCTATTCAAGGCGAGGTAGCAGAGCAAAAGCTCATGGAGGCGTGCCCAGTGGACCCGCTTGTCCAGCCCCAGCGCTTCCACCATCTCCTCCATTGACCGCTTGAAGTCGTTGTACGGATCGGGCGAGTAAGTAGGGACCGCCACGCCTGACCCGATACCATACACTGAAACAGCAGCTGAGTCAACGATCGACTTTGATCGGCCAGGACATGCCGGGAGCAAGCGGCGAGAGGCGATGGCAGAGCAGAGGTCGTCGTCCTTAGGGCTGACCTCATCGTCGGAGGTGGTGGCAGTGGGAGAGGGAGAGTGAGAGGTGGCAGGATTTAGGGTTTCAGAGTCGTCAGAGGGGTGGAGGTCGTAAATGGAATTGAAGTTTTTAAAGAGGATAGAGTTGGAGGAAGAGGAGGCGGAGGTGGAAGGGGCAGAGTCGGAAATTGGGAGAGGTGGAGGGACAGAATCGGGAGATGGCCGCTTCAGGCGAGAGAAGCACCCCAGCATTTTGTTTAGCTGTTTGTTTGCTGCTGCTGCTGCTTCCTTTTTGTTTTTTTGTGCGCTGCTTCTTGTTCGCTTTTCCTTTTTGTAAAGTTGCAAAGCACTGGAAGGAGGTGGAGGAAAAGAGGGAGGGAGTGAGAAGGGAAAAGAGGTGGGGGTTGGTTTTATAGCTGTTTATTTCTAACTGATTGCATTTGATTATTTCGCAAGTGTTCATCCCTGTCTCCGTGCCCGCCAATCGTTTTCATAGACAAGCACAATGTTTCCATTCTTTTCTATCAGATTACGTATTTAGCAAAAAATTTATTATTATACTTATTTTTCTTAATAAAATCTCTATTCGAACCTCGTAAAATATAAAAAAATCATTAGAAAAACATTCTAAAATTATTTATATATTAATATAGTTAGAGTTTGTATATTTACTACGCGTATAATGGATGATTCGCGTGTTACAGATCGATTTTTCATTTTCAAAATTTAAATGGTCGATCTGACTGCTCAAAATGATTTTCATATGAAAATCTAGTTGTAGATTAAATTTATATTTTTTTAATATTTAGAAAATTACTAAATTTAATTATTATAAGTCATTCAAAAAAATAAATTTCTAACTATCTAAAAAAATAATAAAAGAATCTAAAAAATATAAATTTGGTCTACAACTAGATTTTCATATGAAAATCATTTTGAGCAGGCAGATTGACTATATAAATTTTGAAAATGAAAAACTAATATGTAGCACACAAATCATTCATGCTACATATTAACACCATAGTCCCACATATATATATATATATATATATATATATATATATATATATATATATATATGTATATATATATATATATATATGTATATATATATATATATATATATATGTCTAATGGTTTTGAAATGTTGATATTTCACCTCAAGTTGGGCAATGATGGATGATCCGTGTGGTATGGATTATTTCTTCATTTTTAAAGTTTAAATAATTGATTCGATCGCACAAAATGATTTTTATATGAAAATCTAGTAGGAGATCAAATTTTATATATTTTACAATTTTTACTATTTTTGAGATATAGAAAATCACTTTATTTAATTATTACGAGCCATTCAAAAGATGTGATTTTCTAACTACTTGAAAAAAATAATAAAAAATTTTGAACAATTGAATTAACCATAAAAAAATAAAAAATAAAAAATAATCTATAGCAATCAGAACAGCCATGCTGCATGCTAACCAAATCTTTCAATTTGACGACACAAATATTCGATTTGATCAGTTTTTGAATGCTAAGCTTCGACAAAAATATGTGTATTTTCTTTTGCAAAAATATCATTGTTCTGGACCTTTTGGTAATAAAACAAAAAATTATTAAACTGGGACGATCATTCCATAAAACTTGTTAAATTGTTGACTGAATGGACTTTTGCTCGCCGGGTTGAGTTAAAAAAAAAATAGGAAGTCGACAACGTCACCCAAATGATGAAATTCATCAATAAGATACACTGCTATAAGACGCAAATTTTATTGTCATACTTATACGGAGCTAAATATATATTTAAAAAAATATTAATAACAATATAAGAGGGATTACTTGGCAATGGATTTTTTTTAAAATAATAGAAGCAAAAATTAAAATTTTCTTATATGCAGGCACCCACCATTATCAAATTCAAATATCTAGATATATCATAGACGTACTCACTGAACACAATAACATATAGATAATGAAATAAACAAATATTTCATATAATTTAAATATTATTTCTTAATTTATCAAAGACAGATAAGTTTGGACTATTGATATTTTATACCACTTTATATAGAGTGAAAATTATACAAATCATATCATATTTTATTCTACATGATATTGAGGTACGCGTAGTGCGCGCGTTTTACCTTTAAAATTTATAATCCTTGACAGTACTTTAGTTCGGCCGCAAGCGTACGGTCTACGTTCAGTTTAGCAAGAGTGTCGAACCACAGGGACATAGATAATTATCGGACTTATCCTACTCGGACCTGTAGATGTGTAAATAAATAAAAAGGGGTTGTTCAAAGGATTGATTTTGTACTTTTATAAATTAAGATGCGAAACAGTAAATGTTTTCGTGAGTTTTTGTATTAATGAAATAAAGATTCCTAGGGGTATAGGTCAGTATCCGCTCGGATCTGGACCATACGACCCGTATACTATCGCATACGGTCCGTATGGACCTAGACAAGTCACAACTGCTCTTAAGGGGTAATTTTTTCACTAGTTGCACGAATCCTAACTGATAAGTACCTAGACAACAGATCTCAACTCTCACATGTTGGTTTGTTTGTGTAGTTAGTGGTCAGGTAGGGTTCCTAAGTTCATCTAAACATCAACTCTCACATGTTGACTTAGATCCTTTAGATTGAGTGTCGGTTTCCTGTAGACGTGCTCGATCTCTCGATCTGAGCGGGGTTCAACCTCTCGGACACAATCTGATCTACCCTTCTGGATCTCTGATCTACCTATTATACTTAGAAAAACTCTCAAAAAACTATCCGGATCTTAGATGGTCAAACCTGGAGCCTGACCATGGCTCGGGACCTATCCTAGCAGTTAATCAAGCAATCAAACAAGTATAGCAATAGTACACAGTACAACAATCACAAAACCTCTTAATAAAAAGTCATAATCCGAATTTAACATTCCTAACCCTTAAGAAATAAGATACTTAGCCGTTCATTGCGGTATATAAAAATACAATAAAGATACAGAAAACAAGAACAAGAGACATCCTAACAAAAATTGTCAAAACAATAGAGATACAACAAAAGAGATGATTCAAACTCTTGATGTTGCCCTGTGCCAGTCTCTTGCTCGGTCCCCGTCTCCTCTCGAGGGCTCCGGTCTTCGATCTCTCGAATCCCCTCAGGAATAATGGCCGACGACTAGAGTTTATGGAGATGAAGTGGAAGAAGATAGGAGATGGATGAAAATGGTGGCCAAGGTGGAGCTTCCAATCTTAGGCTGCTGGAGCGAGTATATAGGAGAGGGGTCGACCAGATTGGAAGAGAATAACGACATTAAATCGCTGCCTTCTTTGCACTGTTTTTCGAAAAAGGACCATATGGCCCGTATGCAAGTGCATACAGGTCGTATGTCCTTTTTATGTTGGTCCCGAGATATTTCAATTAACGTGGAAGCTTAGTTTGGGATCCGATTCCTCAGCTCTCTAGCTTGATATCCCTGAAATGCACAACAGTCTAAGACAAAATCAAATTTAGAAATAAATATGCTTATGCAATAAAATAAAATATGAGATTGAGAATTTTGATTTTATTTTTAGACACAAACAAAGGTAAATATATATATATGCATGACATGAGATATATAAATAATACAGATTATTCTTACGATATTGAGTTTCAAGTTTTGACTTAATTTTTAAAGTTATTAAAATTATTAAATAAATAATTGTGAAATAATTCCCTTTAACAAAAAAAATGGAGGGCGGTGCATGGCTGCATGCCGAAACTATATCCAGTCAAATAAACAACAGTTTTACTTTTATGTCATATAAAGTATATAACTACATACAATTTCCAGTCAAATAACACACCTCGAGGCTCTAATGTTACATTAAAAGGAGTGACAGTCTACAGTAATGCAGGAAGAAAATAATTTTACTAGTTTCAATAGTATGAATTAATTAAAAATATATAATTATATATATATATATATATATAATAAGTTTAAATTTGAGTGAGATTATTTACATTTAACTCTGCGGCTGGCAGTGCACACCAAAAACTTCAAAATCAAAAGAAACTTTAAACCACAAGTTTTTTTTTTCCGAGGGTATTACACCACAAGTTGTCAGGGGCCTGAATGTAAAAGTAAAAACACTATCGAACTGGCCAAGAAATGAATGAGGATGATTCGGCTGTCTGAAACAGCATTTAAGCCACCGCAATAAATAGCGACTGGTTGGGAGAACCACATCCGTCGGATATTTCTCTTGATCGACGATCAACCGCCACGCAATCAACAGCAGAGAAGAGAACCATCGCTGTATATCTATCCGAATTCGTTGCCATATTTTTTTGGCATAGAAAGTATGACACAGTATTATAGATTTTAGAGGAGGATTTATTATTGAATGGACCCACTATCAATAAGAAAATAACATTGTTATCATAATTTGAACTATGACAGTTGATATATTTTCTGTCTGTCAACCCTGAAAGAAAACAGAACTGTCTTTCTGTACGGACATGATCTCTGTACGGAGATAATCAACGGTCCTGATCTGAAACTGCTCAGCCTGGAGAGTGGAGAGAGCTTTTTGTCATTTCTTCTCAGTTCTCAGTCTGCTTGAGCAGCGAGAATACTGACAAATTAATGTTCGCCTGACTTAAAAAAAAAGAAGAGATAAAAAGAGCAAGACAACTGTTCATCAAAGAATTTTCAATAAGCGATTAAGAGCAATTCATTTGCAAAGGAGACAATTGAGCGCACACACTGTCAAGAAGAAATTCCAACAGTGCCCAATCTACAGGGAGATGTTTGGTTTAGCACGGATCTTGATGAAACCAACGGCTCCCACATTGTTGTAGCTCGTCTAAATGTAATGTAAACTAGCTGGTGTTTGAGCGCATTCATTTTTTTATTTTAATTTTAAATAACTAAAACATTTCTTGCACTTTTTTACACTACAAGTATCAACATTCTGATAATTTTATTTCTTTTTAATTAAAATTAATAAAAGAAAAAAAGAATCAACATGCAGAAATTGCCTATGTAAATAGAGTTTCATAAACATTGATTCATGCAAAAATAAATCAAAATTTTGCAACTTCTTGTGTACGAACAAAAAGAACTGACAACAACAACAATAAAGTCTTTAATCTCAAATGAATTGGGGTGAGATAGAAATGAAATTTAATTCAAAAAATATATAAATCAGAGATCTAATATATAAAAAATAGTAATAGCATTAGATCTCTAAAAAAATAGTAATAGTAATAATGATAATGATACTGATGATGATGATAATAATGATAATGATAATGATGATGAGAATAATGATAATGATGATGATGATGATGTTATGATAATAATAGTATTAGTAATAATAATAATATAAATATAAATATCCATAATAATAGTACTGTTAATAATAATAAAAATAATAATAATAATAATGATTACAGTAAACCTATACTATAAAATATATTTCTATGTCTTAAATTCTAAATACTAAAATTCTAAAAATCTAAAAATCTCAAGTCTATAATTCATGTTGTTAGACTATAACTCCTAAATCATAGTTCTAATAAGTGAATCGTCATTTTTCAGGCACTTCTATTTAAAACAAAATCTTTAGATATATTTCATTCTTTCAAATATCTTATTTCCTCTCATATTAGTCTTTGTCGACCTTTGTCTCTTCTTATATTTTCAGAACGATTTAGAATATCACCGCATACTAGTGCCTCAAGAGACCTTCATTGGATATGATCAAACCATCACAAACAGTGTTGAACCAACTTCTCTTGGATTAGAGTTACCTCAAGTTTGTCCCGTACATCATCATTTATGATTTGATCTCTCCTTGTATGATCATAAATCCAACACAACATTTGTATTTCGGCGATACTCATTTTCTGAATGTGTTGTCTTTTTTTTAGCTCAACATTCTATATTTTACATCATCATGGGTCTAATCATCATCTTGTAGATTTTATGTTTTATTTTATTTGGGATATTCTTGGCACAAAAAATATCATATAGCTGTCGTCATTTCACTTATTCCATTTTATTTTATGACTAACAACTTCACCGATTTTTTCATCACTCTGCAACATTGATTTCAAATATCGAAATGTTTTCTTCATGGATACTACTTATCCATCCATTAACATCTCCATTACCTAAGCTGTCATCATTGAACTGATATCTCATATATTCAGTTTTAGCCTACTAAGTCTAAAATATTTTGACTCTAAAGTTCATCTCCAAAATTCTAATTTCTAATCGATTATGATCCTACTATCATTAATAAGTACCTCATCATCAGCAAAAAATATATACTAAGAAATATCTTCTTATATGTCATGTCATTTGTGACCTCATTCATCCCTAAGTTGAATATATATAAACTCAATGATGATCATTAATGTAATTTTATCTTAATAGAAAATGTATTGAATTCACCATCACAAATAAACACGCAAAAATGTAAAAAAAAAAATGAGCAATTTTTATTTTTACCTTCCCTAAATTGTGCATTTTTTTCTTTTTTGGGAAAATATCGACTTTATTAAGAACATTAATTTGAGCTCCCATCTTGAGCAAATGAGCATCACCATACCAATCTGGCAATCTGAAACCAATTGTGAATGTTAATATAAAGAATTAAACCCACTTGTAATGTTTCAGACAATTAATAATATTATAAGTTTTATAGCAATTACCAACTGGAGACATATAAAATAATGACAGATAAAGATATAAAAAATATATATAGTAAAAGGAATACCCACCAAAGTTGAGTTCGAATCTGCTGTCATAATTGTTATGGTAGAGTATTCCTGCCATGGAATCAAGAAAATGACTCGATTTAATTTCAACGGCTCAGATTTAAATGATGAGAGATGAACTTTTATTTTTCATTTTATGGACCCCACATATTATTAACCTAATAATAGAATCCTGCCATCACCAGCAGCGGATGTGAATTCCACCAGAGTTTGCTAACGTACAGGGAAAAAGTATATTATATTTTAATTTACAATTCCCATGTAGCAATATGACCGCACTGCCAAATTAATTGTTATTTAAAACTTGACCTAGCTTACACCCAACCATGGAAATTAATAGCAATATAGCATTATCATTCCAAAAGGGCTCCGATACTTGACTCCTTGTTTCCTTCCAACCTTCCAATATTATAATTATTTAAGTATGATTAGAAGACTTGCCTCGATGATTAAAGTAGAGCTGACAACTCAACCGTAAATGATTACTATTACAGTAGAAATAATTAGCTCTATATTGACGAAAGTACATCAATTCATTACGGGAAAAGTCTCTAAATAAATAATTAATAGTAATATACGAAATTCTCTTACGAGTAAAAAAGAAAATTTGGAGTGACAAATTGTTGACGCTACTTTGTACCGGGCACGTCTAAAAACAGTGATATGATCTATTATTACAAGTTTGATGAGCAACTCTAAAAGAACAATTAATCCAATATTATATATTCATTGTAATATGTATTTATGGCATGAATATGAAATGGGCAATTCTCAGTTTCGATTTTCAAATTTTTGAAGAATTAATGATATTTTAGTTCTTTTTACTAGATTTACAACGACAAAACACTTGATATTGAAATGTTCCAAACTTTTCAAATGAAACAAATTATCTATCTGAAGAATATATAGTGAAAAGAAAATTAGTGTATGTACTGTTGAACTAAGCAATTTTTCATTTGTTTTTTTTTACTATTTGCAAAAAAAATCTATCTGAAAATTTGCAATTTCTTTGTTGAGAAATTTTAGGTGGCGTTTTGAGGCATCAAATGATAGTTTCTAGTCCTGAAAAATGGCATTTTTGAAAATAATGTATAAATATTGAATATATTATTATTATTTTTAGAGTAATTTTTTAAAAAATTAAAAATATTGACTAAAAAAATTTAAAACGTCCCAAATTTTTGTATCCCACAATATTTTCATATGAAGAGTTTAATAAGATTGATAAATCATTTTTTTAGATAGCTAGAAAATTGCTTAATTTAATTATTATGAGCCATTTAAAATTAGTGAACTTATAACTATTTAAAAAATTCTAAAAAAATTCTAAAAAATATAAAATTTGATCTACAATTAGATTTTCAAATGAGAAACATTTAAATTTTAAAAATGAAAAAAATGATCCATATCACACAGATCATATGTGCTACATGTTGTACCATAGCCCAATATATAATTGAGCTACGATGCTACGTTTAGCATGGATCATTTTCATATTATGGATAAGTCTTCATTTTCAAATCAAATGATCAATCCGAATCGTTCAAAAATAATTTTCATATAAATATCTAGTTATAGACCAAGGAGGCCTTACTTAAGTTTAAATCAAAAAGTATATCAAATCATGTATAAATTTTGATTTATGTAGCTTAATAAATTCTTCATATGAAAATTTTATGCGATATAAAAATTTCTATTTTTTTAAACTTCTAACATTATTTTAGATTTTTTTAAAATGGCTCAAAAATATTAATAAATAATCATTGTTTGTATATGCAAGTATGTCACTTTTAAAAAATTCAAAACAAATATCTAAAAATCTCAAAAAAAAATGATTTTTTTTTTTGTATATCACATTGAGTGGTTCAAATCAGTCATTAAGAATTGAAGTTCAGTATTAAATGTATGTATATACCCGCACAAGCTTTCCACGATTTTAGATAGATAAATCGTATTATTGGCCTGTACATTAAATAGCTTTTTATTATAAAAACAACTATTCTTCATAATTAAGATATTAAGAAGTACAATATAAATGTACAAGTGAGATCTGATGCACTTCCCAATTAGTTTGGATCAAGTTGACTGATGGAGATGGGAAGACTTAATGTGAGAGGCAAATACTGAAAATTGTAGATGTATCTTACATATATTTCCTTCTCTCATTTTTATTAGTTGGTACATTTTTTATATATATTTGAAATGCATAATAGTTAGAACTTTCATTTATCGTTTCTGTATTTATTTATGCAGACTTCAACTGTACGTAATTGTCAACAGTTCTCAGTTACCAATTAATAACAGCATACAGTAATTACAGATAATGGATGGACAGTTGACTGGTCCTACACTTGATTTGCATTAGGGATGTTTTCTTTGTTAACAGAACTGTACTTACTGAACATTATAGAATAAGCACGTTGTACAAGTTGAGACTAAACAAGAATCGAGAATATTTAACATACCCAAAGCCAATAGCATATGTTTAAGAGATGCTGTACTGCCTTAATTGTTTTTCATTGATGGTGGACTGCCAGATTTGCACATGACCTGTTAGTGTCGCACAATTTATTTATAATAATTCTTAATTCTTAATACATAAAGATTAATTTTTAATACATAAAGAGTGTTAATCTTTAAAAAATTTCAAGCATGCCATATCATTATTTTTATTCACTACTGATTTTGTTTAAATTTTTTATTTTTTTGAATCTTATTTTTTTGAATCTAAACATTCATATAAAATAGTTTATCTCTCCTCATTTAAAATAATATATGTAATATACTTAAAATGAAACTTAACTTTAAAATGATCTAACTTTTTATATAATCATTTATAGATTCATATGTATTTAATTATATTATTTATTATTATAATTATTATTATTTAGTATTTAAAAATATTATGTCTAAATTTTTTAATGTAAAATTTTATTAAATATATTTTAAATTTTATATTATTAATTATATATTTGAGAACTATATTGTCGTGACGATATTCGGATTACAGTTAGCTTCATTGAGCTAATTAGAAATGCAAACGGCGCCTATTCAATCATTTATTTTTGTCCCTATTTTCAAGTACGTATTCTTCCTGGGTACGTACGTACGTACTAAGAAATGCGCATTAAACGGGGCATACTAATAACAAAACTTGATGTGCCATGAAAAAACAAGATGCTTTTCCGTGATTAATATATTATTTTTTACATGACACGTGGTGTAACATATCAAAAAATAGAATGAAGACACAACACACATGAGGACACATTATGACTAGACACGTCGTGTCATTTTATTCATGATATAACATGACATATATACGGTATGTTATTAAAAATATCTAAATTTATGAAAAATATAAAATTCACAATAAAGTGAAGAGAAATATTTAAAAAATTTCCACGAGAAATAATTATATATTTTATATTTATATTTAGATATAAAATTATTTGAAAAAATAATCATATGGCTTTATATGATCAATGTGATGTGTCATAACGAGCAATATCACATGACGTTTCCAGACAATTTCATATGTGACGTGCCAATTAATATTAATATTTCAAAGAAGATACGATACACGATAATTAAGAAAATTGTCATGACATGACTGACTAAGATGTATCATTTTTTAAACTTTAATGGGACTCAAATGGAAGCACTCCCCTGCTCCATTAATGTTTTATGTGCAAATGCCACTAATTTGAGTAAATCTATCAATAGTCGCGCTTCATTTTTCACATTTTATTGCTTAAAAAATGGCCCCTTCTAAATAGGATCATTTGATCGCAAACATATCAAATTCACTTCATAGAAAATGGCATCACTGGACTTATCTTTGACTTTAAATCTTAAAATTTAAATAATAACCGATCTTTAATTTAGTGACAAAGAGAATATTCTTCATATTAAAAACTACATATCCAAAATCTAGATGGAGCTAGTCCTTTATAAATATTTAAATTTAAATGGTTTAGACTCATATTTTTATCTAAAAAAATTAAAAAATTTAATTTAGGAAAGAGAACTCTACTTATGAACATTTTGTACTCCATCTCAGCGAAACCATTTTCGCCATCGCTTTTCATCGTTTTTCATCATTGAAACTGCCACGCTGGCCATGAACGAGTCCCACATGAAGTAGGTTTATTGAGGTTATGATGTAAATATAGGTGACAAAAGATTCTTCTTAAATGAATTCAATGTCGCTTAGTTACACAAATGAAAATCGTAGTAAATGCCATTTACCAAATTGGCCCCAAACGACAAGCGCAAACTTCCTATTGAAAATGTATAAACTTGCATAAATAATATAATTTAAGCGAGGTCAGAATAGATGGTGCATTTTTATTTTTAACACCGGGGAATAAAATCGGGATAGGATATATACACAATTTCCGGTTGTCTGTAGCATAAAAAAAATTCCATTTGGATGAACAGGATATATCAAAAAAAAAATTTAATTCCTATTTGGATGGATAAGAAATCAACAGAACCATAGATTCTCTTGTTTTGGCGTAGCATGTTACTCTTCCCTAACTTTAAGACTTCTTTTTGACTCCTTCGGAGCCCATCATTGGTTGGTCATGGCACTTGGAAGAAAAATGGTCTGATCTCCTCCAGTTGTATGGAATGCATCGGACGGCTGTAGGTAAATTAATCTGATATATGATATCTTATATCAAGTCCAATCGTCTGGTACAGTGGTACTTAAGATTTAATGATTTATAACGCTCCAATTTACTTTGACAGAAATCTGATAAACACGTTGTTAAATATAAATACTTTTCAAAAAATTATGTTTCAGAAGTTAAGTTAGAGACTACGTACTTTTTTAAAAGTGTTTTATCACAGTATATACGGATATAGATAAGGAGTGCAATTATCACTTCTATATTATTAAAATGTGTCCTAAATCATATGGGACCTGGTATATAAATATCATCATTGATATTGTACATTATTGATGCTGACATTCATATTAATAAGTTATTATTTATATTAATGACTTTATTATATATAATTTACTTTGTATAATATTTTTATTATTCAACTTAATTATCAACAATTACTGATATTAATTTTAAATTGAACATTATAAGTACAATATAAAAAATGGCATAATAAAAAATAATAATGGCGGATCTAGCCTCTGATATAATGAATTTAAAAAAAAAGAAACCTATCAATGTGTACGTTGATGATGTGTCCTAAATAAAAAGTCTTGAAATTAATAGATTTGAAGTATAATTTTACCTAGACCTCTATATTTTCTTGAAAATAGATCTAATGACGAGATAACACAACTTTGTCAAAGAAAATTGCATTTTGCAATCCGTTATATATTAATTTAAAAGTTTCATATAATCATGAGAGAACAAGTCTGCATCAGAAAAAGCCAGTTTGTCAACTCTAAATATTTCTAATTAATTAACTCAGCAGAAAACATTTTTGTCATCACATCAAAATTATTGTAATTGACTAACCTAACAAAAATTATTCATAATTAAATATAGTAAGAGAAGTCTCCCCCCATTTTAGGACGGTCCAAGAAAATGCCATGAGGAAACAGTTTGTCTGGGCTATACGTAAAACAAGCACTTTCTCCCGGTCTCGTGTGGGATATATAGGAACAAATATTGGCTGCCTTTGAAGAAAACCAAATTCTTGAATTGTATGTATATATTGAACTGATCATGATTTGAATGATGTGTTTGTTTTTATATGGTTATTATAGATGGATGCATGCCTGTGGTGGTTCGACGTTGTGGGGCTCTTGGGACCATGGAGCAGCTAGCCAGTAGTGGCGAAATTACAAAACAAATTATTCCACTACTTTCCAAAATTATCGGAATCTCCGCACCATAATCCTTTTTCAATTATCGTCTGCAGTCTTGCTTAATTACTTCTTGAACATCTGTAATTTTCTATATAGTTAATTGGGAATATTTGTGCGAACCATTATGCAATTTCTTATGAATAATTATTACAGTGGTGAGCTAATTAACGTGGACCAGGGCTGCGACCCCTTAAAATTTTTGGAAATTAGTATATATTAAAGATTTATGATATTTTATAGTGAAATAATAATAATTTTTTTATTTTCATCTCTTAAATTTTAAGACGTGGTATCTAAGATATATATATAATTTTTTTTAGTTTCCTAACTTTAGATCAAGCTCTAGCGAAGTCGTGTTGGGCTCCTCCCCATTCACCGAATAAATAAATTCTGTGAGAATAATTTTTTCCCCATACAAATAGTGAATGAGGAATCGAACAGGGCGAAAGAGAACAATGTTAGGTCTTTCAGAGTACAAATTGTCTTGATTTGGAGAGTTCACTGAGTATCGACATTGATGGAATGAAATATCACCAAAAGAATGCATGCTCCAATTATTTAAAAAGACAAAAGATAAACAGTACTCTGTTTGTTTGTCCTTTTCGATTGATACACATGCACATCTATTCAGACATCGTGGCCTCATGGCGAAGTAACCAATCTCTTGATTTAGCGGTTATATAGATTGCTTGCACATAGGTTAGAATAATAGAACATGAGACTGTATTCCAGCAGGGTGTTATAGTAAAGCATCTTATATATTAGTTAGGTTTTACTGTTCAACTATTTCAGCATATTTAGAGAGCACTGTTTTCACAATTTGATTTTAAGGGGAATGATAATTTTATACTTTATCTATATTGAATATTAGATATAAAAATATTTTGAAAATATATGTGTCAAAATATAAGTGAGAAATTATGTATTTTAAAAAAAATGCATAAACTTGGGAATGCAAGAATTATGCCTCTTAATTTAATTACAATCTATAGCTCACCCGTTTTCCTTTGCATAAGATTTATAGGGAGTATTTACCAGGGGCGTTATATATTTTTTTTCAATATTTTTACGGGACGAAGTGTCTGGGTTGGGAGAATGGGGTTTATTGATAAAAAAAAATTTGGATGGTTTCAGGAATAATTTGGATTAGAAAAATGCAACTTGTGTTTTCAAGATTCCTGAACCAAAAAGCAATTTGGGATTGGACAGCCAACACTGAAATATGAAGGACCCCGCTGCTCATGCCAATTGGGAACAGCAAATACGATCCGTATTTCTTCTCTAATTATGATCCATTTTTTAAAGAAAAAAAAAAAGAATGAATCAATCAATGAAGAAAAAATAAATAATAACAAGGTCAAATTGTGAAAAACTGAAACTTCCTGACGGTTCAGGCCTTCACAATAAATTATTTTCCTCGTGTTTGCCCATGCAAAAGTCTGTGTGCACCAACCAAGAATACAGATGGGGCTATGGCAATCGGGCGGGTCGGGTTGTGTTCGGGTTTGGGTTCGGATCAGACGGGTCGGGTCCGTTTGACTTTCTAGAAGAAATCGGGTCGGGTCGGATCCGGTTAATTTACATGTTGTGTTTTTTCAGATCTTTGATAAATTTCAATTGGATTGAAGGTCATTTGATCTCGGGTCAGATCGGGTCGGATTCGAGTCGGATTCAGATGAGTCGGATTAATTTGATTTTTTTAAAAAAATAGGTCAGATCAGATTCAACCACCTCTAGATGGGGCTATGTGCAAGGATGCGATCTAAAATTAAATTCAATTTATTTTGAGAATTACTATTTAATTTAATAGCAAAAAATAATATTCTCAATGTGAAATATTGTAGATTTGAAATTTTGATGAATTATTTATGAATATTTATCTCTTATTTTTCTTATAGAAAAATGAATATGAATAGTTTCATATATGAATGCAGACTGGATAATATATGAATATAAATATAAATATATTAGGATATTAAAAATATCAACAACATAACTAAAAAATAATTACATAATATTTTTTCATAATAGATCTCTAATTATAAATTTATATTATTATAAAAATTAATTCTTATAATATAATGATTTAATTAATAATTAATTAATTATCATTATAAATTAGTGATAAAAAATAAATAATATATAAAATATTAGTTAAAATATACCAAAAAACTACAATATATATATATATATTGTAGAGTTTTGGAATGTCCAAATCCTGTTAATACTCAAGCTGCGGAAAGACCGTAGAATAAATTTTTTACTTCTACTTAAGTTAGAGATTAAAGTATGTCGGATGATTACCGAGAGATACACACATCTTTAAACCATTATTAATCTACTCCATGATTGATTTCTAAAATATTAATCTACTTAACAATTAAATAGATTAATATAAGATATTATACCTCGCTTCTAAATTTCAATTTGAATGAAAATCGATTTGTTTTGGAGCACCAAATGTCTGATGCCTCTGTAGGTTATCCACCAGGACTGACCAGAGAGCGGCTTATTTCTTTTTCCATAACTACCGTAAACCACGGTTTCTCACAAAAACACTACTCACGAAGAAAAAGACAAAATAGTACTATTCACAACTCGCAGTTATTCTGTTTCACAAATGTGCAGAAATAGCGCAACTTTCGTAAAAACACTATTCATCAATCCCGTGAATTCTGAAACAACTGTATACCGAGAGAGAGAAAGTATAACTGATTTGGTGTAGCCTTCTCTCTCACCCCACCCCTCTATTTATAGAAAATGTGGGATTGCCAAATTACCAAAATACTCTCATGAATAGTAGGGAGGTTCCAAAGTGAAAAGATCAAAATACCCTTAAATTTAATCTAATTTACCAAAATGCCATTGGGCTTTTGGCCAAAACCAAAATGCCCCTCCAAGGTCGGCATGGGATTTTTTGGGCTTTTCGGACTTTGGCTTTTCAATTTTGGGTTTTTTGGGATTTTCTGATTGTGGGTTTTTAATTATTAATTAAGGATTTAATTATAAATGGACTTTCAACCTAAAATTTAAATCCATAATTAACATTTAAAATCCAAATCAAATATATATATATATATAATTTTCATGTTCAATTATATTTTTTTTCGGTTATTGTTTCGGTAAATTTAATCTGATTTTTGCTTCTTGTCATCTCTATGATAAATATAATTTAATTATATCATATATAATTAATTATAACTATTTTAATATTAATTATAAATAATTAATAATTAATCAATAAGATTCTCCGATTAACTCCTATACGGTGTGACCCGCAGGATTCGTGTTATGTTGGTAAATAGAGTTAAAATAATTTTAACCTCTATAATCATAGGAGGCATCTGACAGAGTGCACTATGACCATCCAATTATACAAATTATGATGTACTGTACAATATCATGATCTAGTGAACTACTTACTTGTATTTAATTATTTTATCTCATAACTATCAGATCAGTTTGAAGGTAGGTATGTGTCATCCTTGCAAACTTAATCTTTTCTTAATCCTGAGTAAATTATCAAATATAATTACTAATATAATTATACTGCTAGGAGATAATCTTACTCTATCAAGGGGCCCAATGATGCTATAACTCGTATAGAAATACGATGGACAATAGTACTTTTGGCAAACCATCTCTTCCTCCGTATAAGTTATGTATACCGAAAAGCTACCTTTATAGCCACCTTTTACGGATAACGTTTGGTAGAAATCACACACATACATATCTTATGTAGGAAAGATAAATACCTCATACTTTAAAATTTAACACTGAACGAAAATATTAATGACACGAACACAATTCCATTTAATGTTTCATTCGGGATTCTGTCAAATACGATGTTCCTAGAACATCTATATATGTGATTAAATTGACAACTCTTTGTCTATGATCTGTAAAACATGACCATCATTTAATCCACATACAAACCTGATAGCGGTTAATTAGTGTTCATACTAATTACTTTGGTTAGTGACTTTTAAGTGTATATTCTATATTATGAAGTTTACAATTTCAGTCATGAACTCGGAATGATCCATAAATTCAATAATACTCAAGGAAATAAAATATCGTTTAAATATCCAATTCATGAACAAATATTTATATAACAAATTTATCATATTATTGACTTCAAGATTATTATAAACTAACAATCTCCCACTTAAACTTGGAGTCAATCATATTAAGCCATGCCTTATACAAATCTCTTTATTCTATAAATCTCTCAGATTTAAAGAAAAATCTCACGACCAATCTCCTATGTGTCTCAAACCCATAGAAGATATGTGCAATTAGTGCTTAGCTTGAGGTAGAGATCTTGTAAGTGGATCAGCTATGTTGCCGACGGTGTCAATTTTACAAATCTTTACGTCGCCTTTATTTATGATTTTTCATATAAGGTGATAATGTATGTGTAACCACTTATCATAAGCTCTGAGTCACCACCGTAGATGAGAAACATATCTTTAGTTCTTCTTAAGTACTTAAGGATATTTTTTGCAGTATTCCAGTGCTCCAAGCCTGGATTAGCTTGACATCTAATCATCACACTCAAAGCGTATGAGACATCAGGGCGAGTGCACAACATAACGTACATGATAGAGCCAATAGCTGAAGCGTATGACGCTCTACTCATTATACTTCGCTCATCAGTTGTTAAAGGACACTGAGTCTTGCTAAGTTGTGTACCATGATTCATTGGCAGAAATCCCTTCTTGGAATTCTGCATGCTGAACTGATTTAGCACTTTATTAATGTATGTACTTTGACTTAATCCAATAAGTCTCTTAGATCTATCTCTATAGATCTTTATGCCTAGTATATAGTCAGTCTCGCCCAAATTTTTCATTGAGAACACTTTCTTTAATGAAGATTTGACTGATTGCAATAAGGGAATATCATTTCCCATTAAGAGTATATCATCCACATAGAGGAATATAAAAGCGATGATACTCCCACTAGTTTTCCTGTATACACAAGGTTCTTCTTTGCATTTGATGAAATCAAACTTTTTGACTTCTTTGTCAAATCGAAATTCTAACTCCGTGATGCTTACTTCAATCCATAAATGGATATGAGAAGCTTGCATATCTTCCCAGCATTCTTTGGATCCTCAAAACCCGTGGGTTGTATCATATACACGCCCTCTTCCAAATTTTCATTTAGGAATGCAGTTTTGACATCCATCTGCCATATTTCATAATCATAAAATGTGGCAAATTCTATGAGCATCCGAATTGACATAACATAGCTATGGGTGAAAAAGTTTCATCATAATCTATGCCGAGAATTTATTTGAAACTTTTTGCTAGTAGCCGTGCTTTGTAAACAGTCATATTACCATCCATGTCTATTTTTCTTTTAAAAAACCACTTGTTAGTTATGGGTTTTACCCCCAACATGTGGTGCAACTAGTTTCCAAACCGTGTTATCATACATTGATTGTATTTCGGATCTCATGATCTTCAGCCATTTATTAGAGTCGGGTCTATCCACTGCTTCCGCATAGATCAGATGATCTTCAGCATCAAATACTGAGACTTCATGCAATCTCATGTACCTTTTAGGTGCACAGACTGTCTTATTTGCTCATTAGCTGAAGAATCAAGTGGTGTGTTTATCTTATCAGTATCAGATATTGTACTGTGTGATGTATCTTAAATTTCTTCAAGTATTACATTACTCCCATTACTTTCTTTTGCGAGAAACTCTTTCTCCAAAAATATACCATGACGAGCAACAATTATCTAGTTCTCAGATTGATAATAGAAGTAATATCCTTTCGTTTCCTTATGATACCCTACGAAAAATCACTTATCAGCTTTGGGTTCAAGTTTGTCAGACGTCGGTGTGCGACCCTTTTTCGCGCGCTCCGCACCGCCGCTGGGCGATGGGTTGCGGAAGAAGGACACGGAGATCCCTCCCGAGCGTGCATCTGCTGGGCGCCGGCTGATTCTGCCGTTTAGAGATATTTGGATGCACATTCAGGGGGTTTTTTTTAGTGATTGTGAGTTCTTGTAGATTCCGATGGCGCAAGCCCCCACCGTTAATTACCCCCCGGGCTACTAACCTCGAGGCACCTCTCGGATCTTTGAAAGAGAGAAGCAAATAGTGTAGTTAAAAGATGGTCAAGTGGTCGTCCGGGTTCGCAAAAGGGTCCATGGAAGACGAACCTACAAACAGATCGGTTCGCCTTTACTTAATTCTATGGAAGACGAACCTACAAACAGATCGGTTCGTCTATGCCACCTCGAGATATAACCTTACTACGGACTGTGTTAATCTCTTCGTAGGGGCTTGAGGTGAGTCTACTACGAACGACTCGACCTCCGTTGATCTAGAAGATAAACCTACTACGTAACGGTCAATCTTAACTAGTCAACAACCAATCACACAAAATACAACTCGAAGCACCGAGCCTGGTTGATCTTGAGGTTGGTGAATCGGGAGAAGGGTGGATATGGCCCACGTGTTTCTTCTCTCACCGATCTTCTAGATCATGAATTCGAAGCACTAAGCCGATTCATAAACCTAGGAAACACGATTACGCACAATGTCAAACCCGAAGCGCCGGGCCGCTTCAACATTGAGGTATGTGTTAGTGAAGGAACCTACCTACGAACGGTTCACATTCACTGTTTTGTGAATGAATCTACTACGAACGATTCAATCTCACGGTCTCGGAGATGAACCAGAAGACAAACTTATCGACGGATGAGTTCAGTCTCGCTAATTCAAATGGTCATGAATTACTTGTTCATGACACCGAGTCATTAAGATATCACTTCTCTCGGACATCATAATGTTCTTCTTCTTCAAAGTCGACATATCTCTCCATGCTGATGTCGTGGCTTTGGTCATTCTTCAGCGAGCGTCAAGATGTTCTTGTCTCGACTAATCATTCTACATGTTGCATTACTTGTGCAAAATTACTATATTGCCCTACACCCTTGTGTGAGCGTATTCAATCATGAGTTACTTGCTCATGGTAGTGAGTCATTAAGATGTCACCTCTCTAGGACATCGTAATGTTCTTCTTCCTCGAGTCGACATGTATCTCCATGTTGATGTTACGACTACTGGTTATTCTTCATCAAGTGTCAAGATGTTCTTGTCTCGACACATCTCCTCATGTTGCTATCGAAGCCTTAGTCATCTTACGTCAAGATGTTCTTGTCTCAACGTATCTTCTCATATTGCTATCGAAGCCTTAGTCATCTTACGTCAAGATGTTCTTGTCCTGACTAATCGTTCTAAATGTTATACCGTGTGTGCAAACATCCTCATGTGGCTCTACACTCCTTGTGTGAGCATTTTTTGTTTATATCCAAAATGTACAAAGCCTATTGCATAATATCTTCCATTATTATCTCCATTATAAGGTGCATTTATTTATTATTATTATTATTATTATTATTATTATTTGTATGTTTGTTTTTTTTTATTCTTAAACCCTATTTATCTATGTAGAAAATTATTTACAAAAAAAAAATAATAAGAAAAAGGGGTTAGCCATTAACTAGAATTTTATTTATATTTTTGGGATTTTTGTAATAGCTAAAATAGTAGAATTTTATTTTTATTATTTCTAAACTCTATTTATTTTGTAGAAAATCACTTACAAAAATAATAGAAAATAAAATGACTATGATTTTATTTATATTTTTAAAATAGCCAAAGTAATAGAATTTTATTATTATATTCTATTATGTTGAAACACTATTCATTATGTAGGAATTATTTACAAATCAAAAGATAGCTAGCTATATTATTTTTATTATTATTATTATTTATTTTATTTTTAAGATCTATAATAGCTAAAAAGAAATCATTATTAATATTCTATCCTATTCATTACATATTTTTATTATTTCTATTTATTATCTATAGAAAAATATAAGATTTTTTTTTATTATTATTATTATTAGTAGTTGAAAATAGCCATAAGAGATGAAATTCATTATATTTTTATTACAACTATTATTTTTATTGCATTTTATTCATCAAAAATATTTTTATTGTATATTTGCATAGAAATAACAAAAGAAATGCAATTCATTTTATTATAAAACTATATTATCATTCTTTATTATAGAAGAAAATGTATTTACTATCTATTACCATGGTAGTATATATTTTTGTATATTTTGTGCTATTTATTTTTATTATTCTTTTTACAGAAAATATCAACATAATATCTATTATTATTTATTTTCATTTATCAAAGAATATAGCTAATCTCATTATGGCATATTACTATCATCATTATTATTTCATGAAAAATCACTTGAAAAATCAGTAAAATATATCTAACTATTATTCATGATTTTATTTGAATTTTTGGAATTTTTATAGCATTTAAAATGACAAGTCAAAGATAAGTCAAATATATCAATATATGTAATGTCTTTTGCTCTTAAATTGTTTTATCATGATTATATTTTTAAAACTGGAATATTATCATATGGAAAAATAGTATGAAAAATAAGGAAACTTTAGAAACAAATTTGAGTCAATTTGGAGTTCAGGAGCATTTTTAAATCATTTATTTACTATATATAATTAATGTTCTGTTATTATTTAATTATTGGGCCTAATCTGGGCCGCCAGATCTATACCAAGATTAGTGCACATCTTTCATATAATTTTATTCTCATTTGGGCCGCCTTGGATATGTTTCAAGATTGAGTTATACTAGATGGACCCGATTCATATTCATATCTTTATTTAATACGGCGCTTTATCTCAGTATCGTTCACCTCTTCAAGATTCACGCGCTTGCTTTAATATCCGTGCATTGCGATTATCTCGACTCTCCAGTCAACAACTCCTTCAAGATTCACGCTAACGACGCACACGCTATGATCAGGCCACCTTATTCCGATCAAAGCGATCGCCCAAAGATCGCCTCTCATCATGGAGAATCTTTCTATAGTGCACGATTTATGATCTATACAGTGGATTATGTAATACACTAGCGTCGAATAGAACCAGTTGATATCATCCGGTACCGAATCTCAGATTTCACAAATTCAATCCAATTAGCTGTTGTTTCCATCAATTGAGCACTCAATTCACGTCGTGTATGTATGTTGATGCATTCTAGCATGATCAAGCTCACTCAGATCGATTTATACTTCCTCTATTCAAAGTGTACCATAGTACCATTCGGTACCGATTATAAATTCAATACCAATCATTACATTTCTAAGCAATTGTCCAGATTTCTTTGATTCTTTAGGCTATATAACTCATCGCCTATGCAGTATACACCAATCCAAGCAATCAATTTGACTGATTATAGCATTCAAATGTGTAATTGCTGCATCAGCCTGGATCGTAGCAACAGATTTCAAGAATTCAAATCAATTAATCGATTTAAAGCTGAAATCTTGGAGCAATTGCTTAGAAACATAAAGATTGAGAGGTCAATGACCTTCAATCAATCAAATGTTGCAATAATGAACCAGGAGGCAGCTTGGCCTTCGACTGGTTTTCTGATAATCGCAATTCCAGCGCCAATCACCCATATCAGTCAGAAAAGAAGTGAATAATTATCAAAGAATCCATTTAACTAGCAAGGCGACAGTGTTAGAAATAATTTAATCAAAGAATTTAAAGAAATTCGATAGAATTAAAAGAAAATTGCAAGTAATTGAAAAACAGTACCAGATTATACTGAAATTGATCGAAGACATATGCAATTACAACTCAAATTCTCAATTCTTATCAATCATACTCACCTATCCTTCTTCTCTGTAGCTCTGAGCTCTTAGATTGCTTGTTAATGGTGGAAGGGAGTGTGTATACCGAGCTCTCAACACTTGTTGAGTTCAATCGGTTGGTAAAGCTTCTAATTTGCTCTCTAGATAGTTTCTTGAAGGGCTATGGGTCTTCTCTCTTCTCTTCTCTCTAATTCGAGGGTTTATATAGGCTAGGGGTATGTGTATTGCTAAATGGTGATTGGTTGGGTAATTAGTGCTTGGATTACGGTTTAAACTCAATCTCAACCCTTGGTTCAATCTAAATCGATGGCTAGGATGCATTTGTGTTTTCTAATTACTTAATTGAGTCGGCTGTCAGTGGTTAGGCCGTTTTGAGTCAGTTACCACATCCTCTTATTTACCCCTTTGCCACTATTCGGCCTCCACACTCTTACAAGCCTCTCTAGCTTTTTCTAGAACTTTCCAGGCCTTACACTATGCCTATATAAGCTGCTAGTATGCTCCCTTAGCTCCATTTTACAGGATTGATCTCAATTCACATCTTTTCTCCCATTCAAGCCATAATCAAGCTTCAACCTTTCACCTCGGTTCTTTGCTTATTTCTTCTGTCTCAAGGCTTCACCATCATCAATTCAGTGTCAGGCAACTCCTTGTGCTCTTATCTAGTCGATTTGCAAGCTCTATCACAGTGTTTAATCAACTCACTTCTAGGCCGAGTTGTGAATTGGTGCAACTCCTACATCCAGCATTCAATTCTTCCCAATTATCATTCTAACACCATCGCCTTAGGTCCTAGAAGCTCTCCCAGCCATCAATTGAAAGTTTTGATCTTCAATTGATAAGTTTAAAGTTTTGACCCGAGGTGTTGCTTCTTGCCATTTCTCTCTTTATGTTTCATTAATCCAAGGCCTAACTGGATACACATGATCTCCTTTTCATGTTTTAATTGAATCTAGAAACAATCGGTCTGAAGTTCAACCCTTTGTGCGATCTCCATTGATGGCGCCTTTGAACTCTTCTGTTATCGCGAGGAAGAAGAAGAGAAGGAGAGAGAGGGAAGGAGGGAGCGGCCCTTCAAATACGGCGCTTTGCGCTTTGGCGTATGTGAGCCGAGGCGAAGAAGAAAGAAGGTGCAGAGTGCGCTAGGTGCATACTTCTTTTTATTTTAAATTTAAATCTCCGCAGATGTTTCCACATAGAACTGGTTTGTAGTTTGCTTATGCACCATAGGTTCATAGATCTGACAATGGGCCCCGTCTGTAGGATTACTGAGTCTAGGCTCATAGTAATGGATTAATGATTGATTAGTGCATGATTAGGGTTAATTGATATGATATGGCATGTTATGATTGGCTCATTAGTTTAATCACCCCCCTTTATCTCTGATTATTCACTAACTGATGCTGAGGTGGCCTTATGATATGGTGCCATGTGGCACAGGGCTGGGTGAGATGGCCTCCTCTGGCTGTGCCATGTGGCATGGGGTTGGGTGAAGTGGCCCCCGTGGTGTAATGCCATGTGGCACTAGGGTGGTGAGGTGGCCCACCGGTCGTCCGCCACGTGGCACTAAGGTGGGGCCCACTTGTCGCTGACTCATACCGGGTGGGGCCCACTTGCCGACATGGACCAATGGGAGGTCGCCACGTGGCACTCGACGCCGAGTTGGTCCAGTCCGCGTCGCCACGTGGCACACCCTCTCTCTTCACTTATTTTATATCTTCTCGTGTTTATTACACCCGCTTTGTACCCGTAGTGCCATCATCTCCAAGTTGTACCCAATTGCCTTGATCAAATCTCAGCCTTTGATTAATCCATTTATTCTGCTTTTATCTTCCCTGAATTTATTTTAATAGCTCCACTTATCCAAAAATCATGAAAATTTCACCAAAAATCCCTAAAATCATGATGATCATTGTTAACCCTTGAAAGATTTCAAGGATGAATAGATGAATAAATGAAAATAAATTGATGATTGATGACAAATAATAAAAGAGGGAAGGAGAGAAAGCAATGAAAAGATGGCCCACTGATCGAAGAGGTCGTCGCTAACCCCGAATGAATTCATTAGTCCCACAATGGAATGCTTGGACATGAAGTGAAGAGTATAAATACCCCACCACCTCCTACTCATTCGAGGTGGGCGACCCCCTGGAGATTTCGGAGAGAAAATCTCCGATGGGTCGCCATTTGATTACATTTTCTCTCGACAAGTGGGACCCACTGGCAGTCCTTGTAGATGAATCTAACAATATAGCCTATTTGATGAGTCATTCATGTGACCATTTTCACCGACAAAGGACCCCACACCTCAAATGACCTATCAAAGAGTCGAATTGAACCCTAGAAATCATTTTGGAGCTAACCCTAGAAAGGAGCCGAAGCAAGAAAATCCCTATGCTACATGAAATGATGTCAATGCCAAGCTAGCATTTTGATGCAACTAGTTATAAGAAATTCCAAATGTGATTTTGCTTTCAAGGTCGACCTGGTGCCAAAGTCATGAGAGCAACCACCTAACCATGCTTTGATTTGTGTCAATTATCGATAAGTAGTCGGTTCTTTGACCAAGTCACCCTCATGTTAAGGGATTGAAAGTCATTTTCACAAGACCGATCAAAGCCAAAGTCGGGAGCAACCACCTGATCAAGTCTAGATTTGTATTAATTCGATAAGTAGTCGATTTGATCAAATCAAGCCCTAATGAATATCAATATAAGTCTAATTGGTATTTAGTTAGGGTGGTTTCTGCAAGAGGGAGATAATTGGCAGAGACACAGAGCTACAATCGAGATCAGGGATTAATTCATAAGGAATAATAGGGTTTTATGGATAAAAGAATTTTTAATTCAGAGAGGCAAGGGCAAAAATGGAATTAAAAATTACAGGGATGATCCTCATGATTTTAGGGATTTTTGGTGAAATTTTCATGATTTTTGGATAAGTAGAGCTATTAAAATAAATTCAGAGAAGATAAAAGCAGAATAAATGGACTGATCAAAGGCTGAGATTCAATCAAGGGTTCATCTGGGTGCAATCTGGGGACAGAAACACATCTGGGTGCAAACTGGGGATCCTAAGCACACCTACACCGAATCAGGGAAGAGAGAGGGTGTGACACGTGTCAGCACCTCACTGGGCCACCTCATGCCACGTGTCAGCACTCCATTGGCCCACCTCAGCCATGTGGGCCCCACACCCCTACAGATCTGACAAGTGGGCCCCACCAGTATGCCACGTGGCAAGCTGCCAATCTGCCATATCACACTGTCAGAGCCATGTGGCCTGTCTACGCTGGTCCACATCGGCAGTCATTCCACCAAACAGAGACAAGTGGCAGGCTACCAGCTCACCATGTCACACTATCAGAGCCATGTGGCTTATTTTCATTGGTCCACATCAAGGGTAGATGCAAGGAACATAGACACATGGCAGATTATGACAAGGCCACTTCAACATCACACAGACACATGGCAGCACCACACTCGGCCACATCGTACGCATGACAGACCACACGGCACCGTCTCATCGGGTCCATGTCAGCAAGTGGGTCCCACCGCAGCCGAGACAGTCACCAAGTGGGTCCCACCAGGGTGCCACATGGCAATCTGCTATTTGGCCACATCATCACCCTATGCCACATGGCATCACCATATCAATGCATACTGGTGTGTTATATTTAGTGTAATTGCCATGTGTCAAGCTCTGATTAGACCATTATCGTCTAAACCTATGACACCTCAGCATAAACCAGATTAATTAAGGCTAATCATGAGAGATAAACAAATTAATATCTGACAATGGGGCCCAGAACACAGAGATGAGAGCATAGGCGCATGATTGAGGTGGTACGCCAAGTCTACCCTACTGATTCGTTCTAATCAAAGCAATCAGATTTAAAAAGGAAGATGAGAATAGGATGAACCTGGTGCATGCTTTCCCAGTCGCTGGTCTATTCTCCCCTGGCGCTTTGGTGCACGTGTGCTTAGCCCATCCAGTCCAGTCGAAGACTCTCCCCGCTCCCTCTTCTTCTTCTCCTCGCGCGCGATCGCTGGCTTCTTCCCATGGCGTCTCACCATTGCAAGAGGCTTCGAAACAGATAGCAAGCATCAATACTTCAATCAAGAAAGTAAGAACAAAAAGGATAGCAATGGAGGAAGAGTTGAATAACAAGATTACCACGGTTTGAGTTGAAGCAGCGATAGTACACTTCTAAAGAGATACGATTGAATGCTTCAAACACTAAATTGAGCACAGAGGGAGCTTGCTTGTACTTAGGCGACACTAATTGATGAGTAATTACAAGGCAATTGAGTGAGAATAGAGTTCAAGTGCGGAATCACCAAAAGCAGTAGTAAAGGGGCAGACTTGATAGACGCTTCAAACATCAAATTGTGCGATCAAGGAGTTCATCTAGACTAAGGCGATGTTGATTAGCATGGATTGAAGGAGAAATTAGACCAGAAGAAGTGAATTGCGCCAAGAGAAGAAGTGAGACAGAAGCCCGATTTTGAAATGAGTAAGATTCAGTGGAATTGAGAGAGAGAAAGTATTGGCAACTGTGCAGAGGCATTTAAATACGGTCTAGTGATAAGAAGGCTTGCTTATCAATTGAAGTATCTGTTGAATTGGAGTCAAACGAGTTGCGACACGATCAAGCTTCTACATCGTAAACGGTTATTGCAGTTCCACAACAAACACAACTTGATCCCAACCGTCCAGGCGAATGTAATGAAGGGTGGAGATGCATCCAGGCTGATAATCCGAGTGAGAAACATCCAACCAATCGCAATTGAGTTAATTGGTTGATTTAGTGCTATATAAACCGAGATTTAGTACCAGCAGAGGGATAATTGGAAAAGAGCAGAGAAAACAGAAGCATACACATACTCACATACACCATAAAGAAGAGAGAGAGAGATAGAGATTGTAAGAGTAGCAAAGAGAGTTTGTTTGATTTGCATTTCTGTAAAAAGGAATTCAAGGTAATAAACTATACAAATTGATTCGATTAGTGTTTCCTGTGCACTTTTCTTTATAAAAGTTGAATTCTGAATTTCCAATTATACTTAGTAGATGGCTAATTTTGTTTCTTTTCACCTTTATTATCTTTCTTTTTTAAAGATTCACTTTTTCTTCCATTCTTATACTATTTTCTATTGAATAATTTCAATTTAATACTAATCAATCGAATCCAGTGAGCCACTGGCCCAATTACCAGATAATTGGAGAGCCTTTAGGCCTGGATTAATCATTAACATGAAGAATTTACAAAGAGGATTACTGTTTCTTGTTATTGAGCTATAATCTTTCCATTAATCACTTTCTTTCTTTGGCTCTGATTGAACAAGGTTTGACAAATTAGAAACTTCTTATCCGTTGATTACTTGTTTATATAGTCAGTAAGGATGATGTAAAGTGTGTAAACCTTATAACAAAGTATTAGCTCGATAGGATTAGTATATCGTTTATTTCTGGCACAGTGATCAATTGAATTCAACAAGAACCTCAAATGAGCACGGCCCTCAAATCAAGATCAAGTGAGCCTTTAGGCTCGAGGGTTGTATATCAATTGTACCAATTCAATGAACATCTCAAGATTGGAATAGAATGAAAGTCGGACATCACATCAATACCGTACACTCTTGATGCACAAGTGCTTCAACCCTAAGCTTAGTAGCACATAAGAAGTCCTATAATCATCCCGATTACACATACATACTAGGGCGATGCTTAATAGCTGTACAATTGTCAAGAATTTCAATTGAATTCGATGAATTTGATGAAGAAAGGATCTTGGTACCGGTTTTGATTAATACACTAACTGACATTGCTATAAAAGTATCAACCACCGTATGGATCTCTGATCAGACGATATAGAAGGACTCCACGCACGGAGACGATATCAATGTGCTAGTCTGATCGGAGAAAAGGAGCTCCGGCCGCCGGGAACGCCACCTAGCACGGATCTTAATGCATCGGAGAGTCAGAAACTGAAGGGATCCTGTCTGCACGATTCTTGAAACGTTCACCAATCTTGAAAAATCTTTAATGAGCGAGATCTGGCGATAGTTCGGAAATTTAAACGAGAGAAGATCTGGGCCTTATATATATTAAACACGTATCTCAACTAGATCTAACGGCCCAAGTATAAATGAAACGTTTGAATAAACTAGGCGCCAATCTTGGAGCAGATCTGGCGGCCCAGATTAGGCCCAATAATTAAATAATAACAGAATAGTAATAATATAGAGTAAATAAATGATTTGAAAATGTTCCTGAACTCCAAATTAACTCAAATTTGTTTCTAAAATTTTCTTATTTTTCATACTATTTTTCTATACAATAATATTCTAGTTTTAAAAATATAATCATAGTAAAACAATTTAAAAGCAAAAAACATTACCTATATTGATATGTTTGACTTAGCTTTGACTTGTCATTTTAAAAAAAACTATAAAAATTCCAAAAATACAAATAAAAATCATAAATAATAACTAGATATATTTTACTGATTTTTCAAGTGATTTTTCATGAAATAATAATGATGATAGTAATATACCATAATAAATAATGAGAATAGCTATATTCTTTGACAAATAAGAAATATGAATAATAATAGATATTATGTTGATATTTTCTAAATAATAAAAATAAATAGCACAAAATATATACAAAAATATACTACCATGGTAATAAATAGAAAAATACATCTTCTTTTATAATAAAGAATGATAATATAGCTTTATAATATGAATTGTATTTCTTTTGTTATTTCTATACAAATATACAATAAAAATATTTTTGATGAATAAAATGCAATAAAAATAATAGTTGTAATAAAAATATAATGAATTTCATTTCTCATGGCTATTTTTCAACTAATAATAGTAATAATAAAAAAATCTTATAAATAGAAATAATAAAAATATATAATGAATAGTATAATAAATGGAATAGAATATTAATAATGATTTATTTTTAGCTATTATGGATTTTAAAAATAAAAAAAATAATAATAAAGAAATAATAATAATAAATAATATAGTTAGCTATCTTTTGATTTGTAGATAATTCCTACATAATGAATAATAAAATATAATAATAAAATCCTATTACTTTGGTTATTATAAATATTTTAAAAAATATATATAAATAAAAATCATAGCCATTTTATTTTCTAGTATTTTTGTAGGTGATTTTCTACAAAATAAATAGAGTTTAGAATAATAAAAATAAAATTCTACTATTTTAGATATTATAAAAAAAAATCCCAAAAATATAAATAAAATTCTAGTTAATAGCTAACCCCTTTTCCTTATTATTTTAAGTTTTTCTACATAGATAAATAGAGTTTAAAAATAAAAAAAATATATAATAATAAAAGTAATAATAATAATAATAAAAAATATAATGATAATAATAATAATAATAAATAAATACATCTTTATGGGAAATATTATATGATATACTTTGTGCATTTTAAAAATGAATAAATATGCTCACATAAGGAGTGTAGAGCCACATAAGAGTATTTGCATACATGATATAACATTTAGAATGATTAGTCAAGATGAGAACATCTTGACGTAGGATGATTTAGGCTTCGATAGCAATACGAAGAAGATACGTTGAGACAAGAACATCTTGACGTGTGAGAAGATTAAGGCTTTGATATCAACATGAGAAGATACGTCGAGACAAGAACATCTCAACACTTGATGAAGAATAATAAGATACGTTGAGACAAGAACATCTTGACGTAGAATGATTAAGGCTTCGATAGCAACATGAGGAGATATGTCGAGACAGAACATCTTGACGCTTAATGAAGAATAACCGAGCTGCGCGACATCAACATGGAGATACGTGTCGACTCGAGGAAGAAGAACATTACGATGTCCTAGAGAGGTGACATCTTAATGACTCACTACCATGAGCAAGTAACTCATGATTGAATACGCTCACACAAGGGGTGTAGGGCAACATAGTAATTTTGCACAAGTAATGCAACACGTAGAATGATTAGTCGAGACAAGAACATCTTGACGCTCGTTGAAGAATGACCAAAGCTACGACATCAGCATGGAGAGATATGTCGACTTTGAAGAAGAAGAACATTACGATGTCCGAGCGAAGCGACATCTTAATGACTCGGTGTCATGAACAAGTAATTCATGACCATTTGAGCTAGCAAGACTGAACTCATCCGTCGATAAGTTCGTCTCCTGGCTCATTTCCCGAGACTGTGAGATTGAATCGTTCGTAGGTAGATTCATCCACAAAACGCTGAATGTGAACCGTTCGTAGGTAGGTTCCTTCACTAACACATGCCTCAATGTTGAACCGGCCCACGCGCTTCGGGTTTAACATTGTGTGCAATTGTGTTTCCTAGGTTTATGAATCGGCTTAGTGCTTCGAATTCATGATCTAGAAGATCGGTGAGAAGAAACACGTGGGCCATATCCACCCTTCTCCCGATTCACCAACCTCAAGATCAACCGCTCGGCGCTTCGAGTTGTATCTTGTGCGATTGGTTGTTGACTAGTTAAGATTGAACCGGTCTTTTGTAGGTTTATCTTCTAGATCAACGGAGGTCGAGTCGTTCTGTATGTAGACTCACCTCAAGCCCCTCTAAAGAGATTAACCTGGTCTGTAGGTAAGGTTACATCTCGAGGTGGCATAGACTGAACCGATCTGTTTGTAGGTTCGTCTTCCATAGGACAAAACCGATCTGTTTGTAGGTTTGTCTTCCATAGATTGAACCGATCTGTTTGTAGGTTCATCTTCCGTAGACCCCTTTTTATAAACCTAGACGACCACTTGACCATCTTTTAACTATACTATTTGCTTCTCTCTTTCAAAGATCCAGAGGTGCCTCGAGGTTAATAGCCCAGGGTAATTAACGGTGGGGGCTTGCGCCCACCGGAATCTACAAGAACTCACAATCACTAAAAAACCCCCTGAATGTGCATCCAAATATCTCTAAACGGCAGAATCGGCCGACCCCCATGACAGATGCACGCTCGGGAGGGATCTCCGTGTCCTTCTTCCGCAACCCATCGCCCGGCGGCGGTGCGGAGCGCGCGAAAAAAGGGTCGCACGGGATCGGCACGCCGGTGGGACCTAGATTCTCCTCTCTTATCTCGAAAGAGAGAGGCAAATAGAATAGTTAAGAGATACAAGTGGTCTTCTATGTACTAAAATGACTAATAATTTTCAAGTATTTTTGTTTTTGCAGGAAATGGCATTCTTTGGAAACTTCAACCTCGCTCCCTACACCGTCACTCCTGCAAAGAGCCCAGAGGGCAAATTGTTCATGTTCTTCGGGACCATCCCGCAAGAACTCACCATCTACGGCCCAGCTTCAGTGGCCACGATCACTCCCGCAACCGTCCGGATCTCCATCCCGGACGAGGAGGAGGACTCGATCACCCTGACTCCTAAGGGGATCTCAAACAATGTCATGGCCTCTCCTACTACCTCCCCAAAGAGGAGAAGGCGACCGTCCAAGAGGACGCCCCCAAAGGTCGCGCCCCAAACCGCGCCGCGACTCTCAAGCGTCCAGGAAGAGGGCCCTAGACACATACCAAAATCAGCTGGTGGCTAGGCCAGCCATCCCGGTCTCTAACAAATTCACAACCCTCCGAATAGTGGCCAAGAACTCGGCCACAGGCCAGCTCCGCCAGGCATGGGAGGTGCCTAAGCCCACACCTCGCCCAACTCAAAGGCCTCAGCGCCGCCAAGACAAGTCTCAAACCCCTGCAGAAGCCATCTACAAGGCTCACAGGGCCCTCAAGCAGAGGAAGAGCGTCAAGAACGCTAGGTTGAGACAATACGTCTCCCGCCCCAATCAATCTCAAGGCATGGCTCAGCCGCAAGCCATTGCCTCCACTCCGAACCCGAGGAGGTTTACACCAAAGGCAACACCTAGCACCCAGCAGGTGTGGGTCCCAAAGGGTTCCCAGCCAACAAGGTCCCAATCTCAAGCCCACCCCACAAGGCGGCGGGTCCAACGCTCCGTCCGAGAGCGTATTCAACCGCTTAGGTCAAAAGAGTGTGTTCGGCCGATTAGGCTCAAGAATACCACTCAATAACCCGAAAATAACGCCCGACCAAACAAAGAAGAAGAGAAGAACCGCTCGCTATGAAGAGCACTTCTCGATCAACACTATCGCATAAGCTACGATGCGATCCGATCCAACGATCGACGCGAGGTGAATATGACTCGGGATGACCGGTCCCCGCCTAATCAAGCTCACGTCACCAATACCAACAAAAATAATGGTAGAAAAGGGAGACCTCCCAAGAGAGTCAACCCCGAGGGCAATAGCGAGGGAAGGGGAAGACCACAACGAAAACCCGATCTCTTTGACAATGAAGATGACGTTGAAACACGTCCCGAAATGCCCATCGATGAAATAGAAATATTAAAAGGCCACATCGAGGCACGGGATGAAGAGCGATTAGGCAACGGAGCTAATCGCTACCATGCTAAAGCGAAAATGAAGAATTGATTAAGGCGGTCAAATCCTTACAAGAATCACAAGACGCCAATTTCAAAGCTGGTAGCTCCCGTCAAGAAGGGGTCCACAGTACCAAGAGCAATCATAAAGAAAAACAACCCGTCAATTCTAAACCTCATCCACACAGAGCGATAGAAGTGGAGGCTGAACCAACGGGAATATCCCGGAAAGAGATTCAAGCCATGATTGCCCAGCAAATGCAAATAGCTGGAGGTGGATACGCTATCCCTCCCGTTAAAAACTGTGGACATCCATACCCCGCCATATACGATTTAGAAGAATATCCTAAAGGGTATGTGATCCCCCGCTTCAGGACCTTCTCCGGGGAAGGCAACAAAGACCTAAATCCCGAGCAACACCTGGCCCACTTTGTAGCCTCATGCGGAAACACGGGCGGTAATGATGCACTGTTGTTAAGACAATTCCCTCAAAGTTTGGTGGGAACCGCTTTCCAATGGTACTATTCGCTGGAAAACAACAGCATCAGGACCTGGGACGAGATGGCAGATTCGTTCAGGGCACGATTTGTCATGGTGTCTGACAAGATAAACATAGCCGATCTGGCAAGTACTAAACCCAAGAAAGGGGAGTCAATGACAGATTTTATTAATAGATGGCGGAACCTCAGCATCAAATGCGACCGCACATTAACTGAAGATGAGGCCGTCAACCTAATCATGAAAAACATTGACGGGTGGATGGGCATGCTTCTTGGTGTGACAAAGGTCAACACATTTAAAGACTTGCTCAGATCGGTATCCAATATGGAAAGAATGTCACCGCACACCGTGCCGAACTTCATGAATAATAGGCCGCAACGAGGAGCCCGAGCCGAGACCAAGGTGGCATTCACCTCGTTAAAGGATAAGATGGTCGCTAACGCAGACACCCAAAGCGCAAGCGACAGTGCACAAATGGCAACAATTATAATAAGGGACCCAGCCCAATCCAGGAGGGAGTTCACGGAGTTTCGAGTCCCTCAAACAAAAGAAATCTAAACCGTACTCCTTCAGGAGAGATAAAGTTGCCCAAATCTTCAGAGGGGCACTGAAGAATGGTCTAACCCTACCGGCCAGTAAACGTCCGGAAGATGCCGATAAATCGGACGAACCCAACTTCTGCCCATACCATAGAGTACTAGGGCACTCAATTGAAGATTGCTGGGTCTTCAAAGATTGGGTCGAGAAGGCATATAAAAACGGTGAAATTACTTTACCCAAAGGGTTCTTGCAAAGCCCATCGGCCCATGAACAGGCCAATATGATCTCTCACGAGGAAGAGAAGATCCCGGACCAATTAAATGAAAACCAAGAAGAGCAATGGACTACGCACTTATCGAAGAAATCGATTAAAATGCTTAAAGCTCTTAAGAAAGAACCCGGCATGAGATGGAAAGACGACATCACGCCAGTAGTCCCACCAAAACCCAGGGTATATTATAAGGTGGACCAGAGCCAAGACCAGGTTCTTAAGAAGAGAAAGAAGCATAGAAATAACAAGTCCAGAAAGAATAAAATTGAAGAGTATGAGCAGGGCAGTCCCGAGGCGATCACCCTCCAACACTTCATCTCCAAAGAAGACTGGGAAAAGTTAACCCTAGGTCAAAGGAAAGAAGACGTAGATGAAGAAATAAATAAGAGAAGAAAGCGAAGAGATGCAGGGTGCTTCGTGCAACATGGTATATTCTTCTCGCGACGAAGATATGCCAACATTAGAGGAGATGTTCTTCCCAAATGATGAAGGAGAAGCAAGCACCTCTGGGACCAAAAATGAAGAATGCAAAGCCGTGCTCCGGTCCGGGACTTATATACCTGAGAGACAAGCTCCCAAGGATTCCGATAAAGGAAAGGATAAGGCCCTGAATAAAGGCAAAGAGGTCGAGAATCCAAGCAAGAACCCAGAAAGGACCCGGTCGACGGGCGAAGAATACAATGTGTTGGCACATCTGCGTAAGATCCCGGCACTATTAAGCATATTTGATGCGTTGATGATGTCACAAGACCTAAGGGAGGTACTAATCCAGGCCTTGCAAGTCATACTTTGTCGAGCAAAATATGCAAGAAGCCCTATTCACCGCCAAACGGGCCGCCTGTATAAATTTCACAGACGACGACCTCCTAATAGGCACCGTTGACCATAACCGCCCGCTATACATTACTGGAAATTGTGGAGGGCAAAAGATTGGCCGCATTTTGGTCGATGCAGGGTCTTCGATCAATATTATGCCGCTCAAAACTCTGAAGACCATCACCTTAGATGTGAAGAACTTATCTGATGAAAAGGTGATCATTCATGGCTTCAATCAAAACTCCCAAAAGGCCCTGGGAGCTATAACTCTGAACCTGCAGTGCGGAAGTCTAAAAGCGCCTACTAAATTCTATGTCATTGACGCTGAAACCTCTTATCGGGCGTTCTTTGGGTCGCCGTGGCTTCACAAAGAATCGGTCATACCTCTACTCTGCACCAATGCCTGAAATATATTGAGAATGGTAAGCAAAAGAGAATTGATGGAGATGTCAAGCCATTCGGGGTGCATGAGATTAAATTCAATGACGCCCAATATTTTCTACCTAAATCTACTGTGGCGCCGAGCCGGCCAATAACAAAAGCAGGTCAGAAATCTTTCAACAAAGGCCCTAAATTTGATACCTCATCTGGAGAAGAAGAAGAGGTCAAATTTAATATTAAACCCCGAGGTGCTCGAGCCCAAAGACCCGGAAGAAAGTCGGGTGAAGAAGCAACCTTCCGCTTCAAACAGATGGCTACGTATAAGGCCCAAATAAAGCCGAGTGAAATCAATGCAAGTGATTCTGAAGAGGAGGTCATCTTCAATTTTAAACCTGCCAACACCCCTCAAATTCAGATCATAGAGGCAACTTCGGGAGAAGACTCCGAAGATTCCAACAACTCGGGTGATACCGTCTCGGGAGAAGAGTCTGGCCATGATCGTCAACCCTGGGAAGAGGAATCTGACGAAGAGATCATCTATCACATCCTCAAGAAGCCATATAAAGGGCCTGAAACAGATAATGAAAGCGAGGAGTCATATATGATCAACACGGGACCCAGTAGCGGAAGGGATAACCCGGTTAGACCGAGGCCTATAAATGAAGAACGCTCATGGCGGGAAAATTTTGAAGGCGCGTACGGAATGCGATTGACGAAATAAGACACCAAGTTGAAAATAATAGAAGGGAGGTGTCTGAACAATGGGAAGTGATGCAGGATATTAAAGTGCAACACAATGAAATCATGATAATGATTGAAAACCTGCAAACCGCGATCTATAACTCCGAGCTACTCAAAGAAGTGACGAGCGAACCCCGTTCCGGAACCCCCGAAAGGCAAGCACCCGATAGCGGCAAGCGGGTAATTGTAATAGTAGATGAATCAAAAGGGGAAGAAACGAGAGCTAAACAATTGACCGTCATGCAAACCCTCAAGGTCAAGAAGAGTAAACCATACTCTTTCCTAAAAAATAAAACGGCTCGGATATTTGAGCAAGCCTTAAAGAGCGGATTGACACTTCCCGTCTGTAAAAGACCCGCAGACATAGAGAGAGCCGGCGAAGGCGAATTCTGCCCTTATCATCGCATACTGGGCCATACAATTGAAGAATGTTGGGTATTCAAAGACCTCATAGAAGAGGGGCACAAAAACGGGACAATCCAACTCCCGAAGAGCTTTCAACAAGACCCAGCTCCGCATAACTCGAATAACAAAGGTAAAGGGGTTGCCTATACGATCTCGCACACTCCCATACCTAGCAAGCCCAAAGTTGCGAAACGAAAGCCGATCAAAGAAATCTACCGCTCCAACTCAGTCATGAACATTGAAATAGAAGAGGAGATGGCAGCGCTAGAGATTACTGTGGTTCCCGAAAGGCATTTCAAAGACCTTATGCCAAGGGAAGTGAACCACATCCAAACCCTAAAGACCTTTGTTGTGCCGGCAAAGGTAGAGCGCATCAAAGGGAAAACTATCATCCACAAGGCTATAATTTTCTATCAGAGCGATTCAACTCAGTCTCTGAAGAACCCTGATCACAACACTTGGAAGAAGTGGGTGGGTGATAGAACAAGAATTGGAGAATGCAACGAGCGATGAAGTTGCATCTCATCCCTTTGGAAAGGAGCTGTATAAACTGGCAAAAAGGGCGAAATGTCTGAGAGACATATCCAAGGCCGAGGCCAAGCGCTTCGATGAACTCTGGAATGGCGGCCAGAATAAGGTCCTAGGCCTGGATGGCAAAATAAAATACACCCGGGGATTAGGGTATAACTGCGATGACGCAGCATGCTTCGAGGGGTCTCTCAAGGAGTACCGTATGGAAGAGAGCTGCTGCATGACTTCTGTTGAAATGCCAGATGATAAAACAGAAGAGGACAATACCCCGGTCCTGAAAAATGCTTTGAAGCAGCTAGAAAAGGAACCTAACACGGTCGATGAGTTAGCGGAAATTAGTTTGGGGACAGAAGAAGACCCACGACCAACTTTCATAAGCGCGTCGTTGCCGGAAGAGGTGGCTGACAGGTTAAAGACGTTCCTTAAAAGCTACATGGACTGCTTCGCTTGGAATTATAAAGAAATGCCTGGATTAGATCCCAACGTGGCGGTCCATTACTTGAAAATTGATCCAACCTTCAAGCCGATTAAACAAGCGCCGAGGCGAATGAGAATAGAGCTCGAAGAGAAGGTCGTGGAGGAGACAAAGAAACTCATCGACGCAGGCTTCATACGGGAAGAAGAGACACCAGAATGGGTGGCTATGCAAAATGCTATGACCATGGACGAATGCCAACAACTTAGATTGGACGAGTTGGACGCCATGGACGAGAAGAGGCTGATAGCCCAGCAGAGCCTCGAAATATATCAGGCAAAAAATGGCAAGGGCATATGACAAAATGGCGCGAGTCAGGGCATTTCAACAAGGGGAGCTTGTTCTTGTCCTTAAAAGGCCGATCATTGGCCGGCACATCGGCCCAAAATTTTCTCCGAACTGGGAAGGGCCATATGTAATTGAGAAGGTATACGAGGGCGGCGCATACCAACTCATAGATCATGAAGGTGAAAGGCCCATGCCACCGATTAATGGGCGATATCTGAAGAAGTACTACACATAGCCCAGAGCGGGGCCAATCGAGTAGTATCTATTATAAATAAATAAGGAGAGAATAAGTGTTCGCTTACACACACGCGCACGAAACACAAACCCATGTCTAACCTCCACTTTTGCATAAAATCCCAAAAAAACCCTACTTGTGCATTTGTAAATAGAATGCATCCAAAAATCCAAAACCACACAAACACATATAGCCCTATAAAAATAAAAAATATTGAATAAGAGAATTCAACGCCAAAACCACGCGAGAATGTAAGGCGAGAGCTTTGGTGTTTGGGCTCACAATACAAATACCACTGGGTTTGTCCATTTGATACAGAATAAACACAAAAATGGGCAGGGTTTGCAGTTTGTCCCTCAAACTATCTGTTGCCCAATGACGAAAGTTGCTCATATTGGTCGCCTGCGGCGTGAGCCAAAGGATAGGTCGAGCAAATTGGTGGCTAGTAAATAGTCGCTTCTGAGGGCATATAAATAAATAACTCTCGTACTATTAGTAGCATGTATCACTAATAACAAAATTTGCCCTCTTCTAATAAAATAAAAGGATATATATGTAAAACAATAAAAACCTATTTTCTTACTCATAAAAAAAATGATAATAAAAAATAATAATAATAAAATCTTTTCAATAAGGGGTTGCCACCTTTGTCCCCGACACCACGAGTGTTATACAAAGCCAGGTTGGGTGCATTCATCCGTAAAAGCACCACACGCCCAAGGAGGTGGTCTGTTTCTAATCCCAAAATAGATCATGGAGGGGTCAGATTAAGGGTTTACGCTTGTACCCGACATTTCATGTTAAACAAAGCGGCTCGCTTAAAGAAGTGACTCGGTCATGGAGAGCGGACCTACCCGATGAAAGCTTTGTCTCGCGGGGATGCGTGATGGATGTTTGAGGGTAGCTAAAATATAAAAAACGGGTTGGGTACATTCATCCGCAAAAGTACCACACGCCCAAGGAGGTGGTCTGTTTCTAATCCCAAAATAGATCATGGAGGGGTCAGACTAAGGGTTTATGCTTTTGCCCGACATTCAGTGTCAAATAAAGTAATTCGCTTAAAGAAGTGACACAGGTCATGGAGAGCGAACCTACCCGATGAAAGCCTGTCTCGCAGGGATGCGTGATGGATGTTTGAGGGTAGCCAAAATATAAAAAACCAGGTTGGGTACATTCATCCGCAAAAGTACCACACGCCCAAGGAGGTGATCTGTTTCTAATCCCAAAATAGGTCATGGAGGGGTCAGATTAAGGGTTTACGCTTTTGCCCGACATTCAGTGTCAAATAAAGTAATTCGCTTAAGGAAGTGACTCAGGTCATGGAGAGCGGACCTACCCGATGAAAGCTTGTCTCGCGAGGGATGCGTGATGGATGTTTGAGGGTAGTACCCCCACAAAATAAATTGAGTGGAGATGAGTGAAGGTGAGTTTCCACTTCGCACGCAACGGTGCACAAATGAGGGAGAGTGGGTGAGCTTCCACAAATAAATGTCAACTAAATATACAAGGAGCATCCACAAAATGGTGTTATCAATTGCATCCATAATCCAATTGATACGGTAAGTTTATCCATCGGTAATAAAGGGATAAACGGGTTTATTCTGCATACCGCCTAGAGGTCAATACGACGACGGTTCGGTATCCGTAAAATACCACGGTTATTTGAGTTTTGTATTGCCATAAATAAAGAGAAATGATGTATAGAATGAATGTAATAGGATGTCGTAAGATTTTCCTTTATTATGTTTAGACGCTGCGAAAGAATGAAGCAGTTGTAATAGGGCGCTTTCGCAAATAAAATTGGAGGTGCACAGCATAAATGAATGAAATATTTCCTCGCGCTGCAGAGGAAATGACAAAGGGATAACAATGAAGGCAAGCATCATCCACAACAAAGAGATCAAAATGATAAATGTCAAGGCATCCTATATCAAGTATAGCAAAAGAAAAAGAGAAAAGAAGAAATGAAAAGTACAATCTATGGGTCCAAAAAGCGGGACTCCAGCTCTAATAGCACAGTGCTAATAGTCTCTAAATAAGTATGGAGGGAGTGCCTATCCTCCTCTGAAGCTGCCTCGAAGTCCAGGAACTGAGAGAAAGCACTATCCCGGGCGCTCGAATGAATCTGCAGCTCTGGGAGACGTCCCGCTAGATGTCGGGAGAAGCCCTCCACCGATAATCTGTGGTCCTCTAGCTCCCGCACGAGCGGTCGAGCGGGCCCACCACTGACTCCCATGGAGCGGAGAGTGGCACAAGAAGAGAGCGCCGAAGATAGTGGAGTCGAGCCACCTCCAAGTGTCTGCGCAGCTCATGGATCTCCAACTCGTGCTGGTATACGAGAGAGCTCGCATCCTGGTAAGCCCTGAGTAGCTCCTCACACCTCCTGGAAATGAAAGTACTCTCGAGACGAGGTGCAATGAGTAGAGCTGGCGCGATGGTATCCCGCATCAGCCTATACCAATCGAAAGAGAATCCACCGCTGGGCGAGAGAGTCCGGGATGTCGAAATCTAGCGGATAGCCCCGAAGAAGGTGTCTCGGAGTGCATCCGCCAGCGCGGCCAAGGCAAGCTGCACATCCCTCGATGTAACATCTGCAAGTAAAATAAATGGGTTAGACAAATTGTTATAACCAAAGAAGAAATAGAAGAAAGAGAAGATCTAACCTATCGCCTCGTCGCCTGAGACAGGCGGGACTGAGTCAGGGATAGGGATGTCGGTCGCCTCAGGAGGACCCGCAGGTGTACCAGACCCGGCTACAAAATAAAATAAAAAAGCATGAATACATAGAAAAGTGAAATACGGGCAAATGATAAAGGAAATATAAGGTACCGGGAGAAGCATGAGGCTCGGCGAGACCCTCGCTAGCCGGAACCTCTGTCTCTGGGCTGTGGAATAGCTGCTCCACCAGCCAACTCTCGTCCAACTCCGAGTCATAATCGACTGCAACCCGCTCAGTCGAGACTCTGCCATCTGTGGTCATGAGAGGCGTCCGTCGGGAGATGAAGAAGTATGAGATGGCCCTCCCTCGATCAGTAATGGCTCGTCGCCTGCGGGCTCGACAGCCAATGGACTCCCCTGCTCTAAAGAAGCCTCCTCTGATCGTACAAGAGTGAGCACTGGCCCCAAAACCACATCAAAGGAGTCACCATCCCCGTAGGCACCAATAAGATCGACGGTGAGCAGGACCGTCGTAGAAGAAAGGCTCCGAGCGGTGTGGAGATGCCATGTCATCGGCCTCAGGGTCTGTAAAATCTACATGTAAGAATGAAAATACTAGTGCATGCTGGCAACTAGGTATTAAATGAAGCACACGAACCTGCGACGGCAAGGTCGGTGCAAAACCCTGAAATAGCAGTGCTCGCAGGCGCCGATAAATCTGCTATGATGTCATCTCGGGCGGCCTCCACAGGAGATGTCCCACGAGCTGAAAAATAAACCCTAATCAGAGATGTAAATGGAGTGCGCCCGAATGAGGATAGGCGAGTCAGTAAAGAAAATCACCCGGAGTGGGAGAAGGAAAAGAGGATGGAGAAAACGGCTGAGAGGCGCTGTCTCGATCTCTCCTTATGGTAGGCGGAGCGGTGGCTCGACATGTGGGCGAGAATGAACGTCAACTACTCGTGGGCGAGGGACCGAGAACCCGGGCTCGCGTGATCATACTCATAAGCCGACTACGAATCAAAAGAGAATTGGTCGAAATGAGATGAGGCTTATCGAAAAGAAATAACCTAAAGGGATGATGAAGCATACACGCGAGAATGGTCCTAACGGGAGCATGAGAAAACCGCATTGTCTAAACCCGAAAGTCAACAGGCTCTGCGGCAATGGCCGGGAAAGGGCTGCGATCATGTGAAACGGTGCCATCTAATAGAGGCTGGCCATCTCGCGGACATGTACTCCGGACGACCACCGGAGGGGTATATGACTGATAAGAGCGAATGGTCTCATAATACCACTGCTGATAACGCCTCGTGAAGGTGGAAATCCTAGAGGTGGATACCATCTGATAACGAGTGCCGTGCCTAGTCGGAAAAGGTGAGTGTAGCACCATCCGATACCCTCCAAATCGGCCGCCGATGATATAGGGCGGAGAAGAAGGCGGCGGAATATCTGATCCAAGCCAAACCGATGCGCGCATCGGTGCGGCGAATAGGGCTCGATGAACATATAATCGCCCAATCGAGAGGAAGAAAGCCACGACGAATGCGATCGGGTACTCCAAGTCGATAGGCTGGCTCGGATGCTAGAAGGGTCGAAGAGGGGACCCTGCTTGTCAATCACCATCCCGTCGGCAACCCTAGCCGCCCCACGGGCCGGATCTATCTCGAGAGAAGCGCGGATGATCTCGACTCTGAAGAATCTATACGAGCGACCTCCGGTCAATGAAGCCGGCCGCACCCCGCCTAGTCACTCGATAAGGGTAGACGATCTCGTAGCGTGGCCGCCATGCGGGATCATATGAGCCGGACCAATGCAAATGGAGCCATCCGCTAATCAAATGCCACGGGATCAGCTCCTGGCACTGTGAAGGACTACGAGATGAAGTCAAACCGCGGAGACACCTATAGATGTTGGCCAGTACAGGCACGGCCAAAGAAATCCTGTCGCCACGCGCGATCAGGCTCGCCATAATGAACACCGAAGGTCGAATGGTGTATGCGGGGGAGCTAGGTAATAAGAAATAGCAGATCCACCAAGAAATGAAAGCTGTCAAATAAGTCTCCCGATCCACGTCATGTGAACACAGGGTATCCTGAGAAGGGATAGGGCCATCATGATGAATCTCGAGCCGACCTGTACCAAATGGATCTCTAGTGGAAGCCAAACCCGTAGGGCGAGTATGGACCCGATCGGTGAAATGGGCGATCCAATGTCTGAACGGAACTCCGGGATGCCCCCTCCGTAAATAATGATAGATCTCATAAGTCCTCTGCAAAGAAGGCGGGAATCGAGTGAAGTCTCCCGAGTCAGTGGGTGAGACCATGAACTCGTCATAGAAATGGCCAAAGATCGGCAGCCGGTCAACTGCTTGGTATCTCTAGGAGGGTCGGAGTCGGCCCCGATCGTCAATAAACAGAGTGTTGGTGGAATAGTTCCACCTCTCACAAAAGGCCCGTAGCCAGGGTGTGTCGATATGATAATGAAACATCGACAAGAAAACCGAGTCATATATCCCGGCTCGCTTTGAGCGAGTCCCCTCCCGCATGAGCACATACCGGGTCCACTCTAGTGATATCCATGGCACTCCAAGGGAGTGATGAAGGGAAGCGATGGTCCATCCGTGAGCCTCCCCGTCGATAATCTCCTTGCCCGGGAGATGTGTCAAAGGAGCAGTAGAAGCAACGCCTGAGGGAAGAAGGGGCATGATGTCATGAGGCGATCATCCCGAAAAATAAACCGCCGCCTCGCGGAGTAGACGAGAGTCGCTCGGATGGGCGAGAGACGAGAGGAGTCCAATCGCTAGGATCCTCATAAAAAGAATGATAATGACTCAAGGGGCGACGCGGAATGGCGTCATGAGATAGAACTACAATACTCGAAGAAGAAAAAACGTCATGGGAAATGAAGTGATGAATAATAAGGAACAATGCACCAAGACAAGCCTTTCGAGCGTTCAAGGCTCGTCTTGGTGGGTGGCTCTTTGTTAACCCTTGAAAGATTTCAAGGATGAATAGATGAATAAATGAAAATAAATTGATGATTGATGACAAATAATAAAAGAGGGAAGGAGAGAAAGCAATGAAAAGATGGCCCACTGATCAGAAGAGGTCGCTGCTTAACCCCGGAATGAATTCATTAGTCCCACAATGGAATGCTGGGACATGAAGTGAAGAGTATAAATACCCCACCACCTCCTACTCATTCGAGGTGGTGGACCTCGGGAGATTTCGGAGAGAGAAAATCTCCTGATGGGTCAGCCATTTGATTATATTTTCTCTGACAAGTGGGACCCACCTGGCAGTCCCTTGTAGATGAATCTAACAATATAGCCTATTTGATGAGTCATTCATGTGACCATTTTCACTGACAAGTGGACCCCACACCTCAGTGACCTATTGAAAGAGTCAGAATTGAACCCTAGAAATCTGCCTTTGGAGCTAACCCTAGAAAGGAGCTGAAGCAGTAAAATCCCTATGCTACATGAAATGATGTCAATGCCAAGCTAGCATTTTGATGCAACTAGTTATAAGAAATTCCAAATGTGATTTTGCTTTCAAGGTGACCTGGTGCCAAAGCTGCGACAACCACCTAACCATGCTTTGATTTGTGTCAATTCTTGATAAGTAGTCGGTTCTTTGACCAAGTCACCCTCATGTTAAGGGATTGAAAGTCAATTTCACAAGACTGATCAGGTGCCAAAGCTGGGAGCAACCACCTGATCAAGTCTAGATTTGTATTAATTGCTGATAAGTAGTCAGCATTTGATCAAATCAAGCCCTAATGAATATCAATATAAGTCTAATTGGTATTTAGTTAGGGTGGTTTCTGCAAGAGGGAGATAATTGGCAGAGACACAGAGCTACAATCGAGATCAGGGATTAATTCATAAGGAATAATAGGGTTTTATGGATAAAAGAATTTTTAATTCAGAGAGGCAAGGGCAAAAATGGAATTAAAAATTACAGGGATGATCCTCATGATTTTAGGGATTTTTGGTGAAATTTTCATGATTTTTGGATAAGTGGAGCTATTAAAATAAATTCAGAGAAGATAAAAGCAGAATAAATGGGTGATCAAAGGCGAGATTCAATCAAGGGTTCATCGGGTGCAATGCGGGACGAAACACATCCGGGTGCAAGCGGGGATCCTAAGCACACCTACACCGAATCGGGGAAGAGAGAGGGTGTGACACGTGTCAGCACCTCACCTGGGCCACCTCATGCCACGTGTCAGCACTCCATTGGCCCACCTCAGCCATGTGGGCCCCACACCCCTACAGATCTGACAAGTGGGCCCCACCAGTATGCCACGTGGCAAGCTGCCAATCTGCCATATCACACTGTCAGAGCCATGTGGCCTGTCTACGCTGGTCCACATCGGCAGTCATTCCACCAAACAGAGACAAGTGGCAGGCTACCAGCTCACCATGTCACACTATCAGAGCCATGTGGCTTATTTTCATTGGTCCACATCAAGGGTAGATGCAAGGAACATAGACACATGGCAGATTATGACAAGGCCACTTCAACATCACACAGACACATGGCAGCACCACACTCGGCCACATCAGACAGACAGTGCCACATGGCACTGTCTCATTGGTCCATGTCAGCAAGTGGGTCCCAACGCGCAGCCGAGACAGTCACCAAGTGGGTCCCACCAGGGTGCCACATGGCAATCTGCTATTTGGCCACATCATCACCCTATGCCACATGGCATCACCATATCAATGCATACTGGTGTGTTATATTTAGTGTAATTGCCATGTGTCAAGCTCTGATTAGACCATTATCGTCTAAACCTATGACACCTCAGCATAAACCAGATTAATTAAGGCTAATCATGAGAGATAAACAAATTAATATCTGACAATGGGGCCCAGAACACAGAGATGAGAGCATAGGCGCATGATTGAGGTGGTACGCCAAGTCTACCCTACTGATTCGTTCTAATCAAAGCAATCAGATTTAAAAAGGAAGATGAGAATAGGATGAACCTGGTGCATGCTTTCCCAGTCGCTGGTCTATTCTCCCCTGGCGCTTTGGTGCACGTGTGCTTAGCCCATCCAGTCCAGTCGAAGACTCTCCCCGCTCCCTCTTCTTCTTCTCCTCGCGCGCGATCGCTGGCTTCTTCCCATGGCGTCTCACCATTGCAAGAGGCTTCGAAACAGATAGCAAGCATCAATACTTCAATCAAGAAAGTAAGAACAAAAAGGATAGCAATGGAGGAAGAGTTGAATAACAAGATTACCACGGTTTGAGTTGAAGCAGCGATAGTACACTTCTAAAGAGATACGATTGAATGCTTCAAACACTAAATTGAGCACAGAGGGAGCTTGCTTGTACTTAGGCGACACTAATTGATGAGTAATTACAAGGCAATTGAGTGAGAATAGAGTTCAAGTGCGGAATCACCAAAAAGCGATAGTAAAGGGCGGACTTGATAGACGCTTCAAACATCAAATTGTGCGATCAAGGAGTTCATCTAGACTAAGGCGATGTTGATTAGCATGGATTGAAGGAGAAATTAGACCAGAAGAAGTGAATTGCGCCAAGAGAAGAAGTGAGACAGAAGCTTAGATTTTGAAATGAGTAAGATTCAGTGGAATTGAGAGAGAGAAAGTATTGGCAACTGTGCAGAGGCATTTAAATACGGTCTAGTGATAAGAAGGCTTGCTTATCAATTGAAGTATCTGTTGAATTGGAGTCAAACGAGTTGCGGCACAGTCAAGCCGGTACCAGAAACGGTTATTGCAGTTCCACAACAAACACAACTTGATCCCAACCGTCCAGGCGAATGTAATGAAGGGTGGAGATGCATCCAGGCTGATAATCCGAGTGAGAAACATCCAACCAATCGCAATTGAGTTAATTGGTTGATTTAGTGCTATATAAACCGAGATTTAGTACCAGCAGAGGGATAATTGGAAAAGAGCAGAGAAAACAGAAGCATACACATACTCACATACACCATAAAGAAGAGAGAGAGAGATAGAGATTGTAAGAGTAGCAAAGAGAGTTTGTTTGATTTGCATTTTACGTAAAAAGGAATTCAAGGTAATAAACTATACAAATTGATTCGATTAGTGTTTCCTGTGCACTTTTCTTTATAAAAGTTGAATTATGAATTTCCAATTATACTTAGTAGATGGCTAATTTTGTTTCTTTTCACCTTTATTATCTTTCTTTTTTAAAGATTCACTTTTTCTTCCATTCTTATACTGTTTTTCTATTGAATAATTTCAATTTAATACTAATCAATCGAATCCGGTGAGCCACGGCCCAATTACCGAGATAATTGGAGAGCCTTTAGGCCTGGATTAATCATTAACATGAAGAATTTACAAAGAGGATTACTGTTTCTTGTTATTGAGCTATAATCTTTCCATTAATCACTTTCTTTCTTTGGCTCTGATTGAACAAGGTTTGACAAATTAGAAACTTCTTATCCGTTGATTACTTGTTTATATAGTCAGTAAGGATGATGTAAAGTGTGTAAACCTTATAACAAAGTATTAGCTCGATAGGATTAGTATATCGTTTATTTCTGGCACAGTGATCAATTGAATTCAACAAGAACCTCAGTGAGCCACTGGCCCCAGTCAAGACTGGGTGAGCCTTTAGGCCTGAGGGTTGTATATCAATTGTACCAATTCAATGAACATCTCAAGATTGGAATAGAATGAAAGTCGGTACCAGTCAATACTGTACACTCTTGATGCACAAGTGCTTCAACCCGGTTAGTAGCACATAAGAAGTCCTATAATCATCCCAGATTACACATACATACTAGGGCGATGCTTAATAGCTGTACAATTGTCAAGAATTTCAATTGAATTCGATGAATTTGATGAAGAAAGGATCTTGGTACCGGTTTTGATTAATACACTAACTGACATTGCTATAAAAGTATCAACCACCGTATGGATCTCTGATCAGACGATATAGAAGGACTCCACGCACGGAGACGATATCAATGTGCTAGTCTGATCGGAGAAAAGGAGCTCCGGCCGCCGGGAACGCCACCTAGCACGGATCTTAATGCATCGGAGAGTCAGAAACTGAAGGGATCCTGTCTGCACGATTCTTGAAACGTTCACCAATCTTGAAAAATCTTTAATGAGCGAGATCTGGCTATAGTTCGGAAATTTAAACGAGAGAAGATCTGGGCCTTATATATATTAAACACGTATCTCAACTAGATCTAACGGCCCAAGTATAAATGAAACGTTTGAATAAACTAGGCGCCAATCTTGGAGCAGATCTGGCGGCCCAGATTAGGCCCAATAATTAAATAATAACAGAATAGTAATAATATAGAATAAATAAATGATTTGAAAATGTTCCTGAACTCCAAATTAACTCAAATTTGTTTCTAAAATTTTCTTATTTTTCATACTATTTTTCTATACAATAATATTCTAGTTTTAAAAATATAATCATAGTAAAACAATTTAAAAGCAAAAAACATTACCTATATTGATATGTTTGACTTAGCTTTGACTTGTCATTTTAAAAAAAACTATAAAAATTCCAAAAATACAAATAAAAATCATAAATAATAACTAGATATATTTTAGTGATTTTTCAAGTGACTTTCCATGAAATAATAATGATGATAGTAATATACCATAATAAATAATGAGAATAGCTATATTCTTTGACAAATAAGAAATATGAATAATAATAGATATTATGTTGATATTTTCTAAATAGCACAAAATATATACAAAAATATACTACCATGGTAATAAATAGAAAAAAATGCATCTTCTTTTATAATAAAGAATGATAATATAGCTTTATAATATGAATTGTATTTCTTTTGTTATTTCTATACAAATATACAATAAAAATACTTTTTGATGAATAAAATGCAATAAAAATAATAATTGTAATAAAAATATAATGAGTTTCATTTCTTATGGCTATTTTTCAACTAATAATAGTAATAATAAAAAAATCTTATAAATAGAAATAATAAAAATATATAATGAATAGTATAATAAATGGAATAGAATATTAATAATGATTTATTTTTAGCTATTATGGATTTTAAAAATAAAAAAAAAAAATAATAAAGAAATAATAATAATAAATAATATAGTTAGCTATCTTTTGATTTGTAGATAATTCCTACATAATGAATAATAAAATATAATAATAAAATCCTATTACTTTGGTTATTATAAACATTTTAAAAAATATATAAATAAAAATCATAGCCATTTTATTTTCTAGTATTTTTGTAGGTGATTTTCTACAAAATAAATAGAGTTTAGGAATAATAAAAATAAAATTCTACTATTTTAGATATTATAAAAAAAAATCCCAAAAATATAAATAAAATTCTAGTTAATAGCTAACCCCTTTTTCTTATTATTTTTCTACATAGATGAATAGAGTTTAAAAATAAAAAAAAAATATATAATAAAAGTAATAATAATAATAATAAAAAATATAATGATAATAATAATAATAATAAATAAATACATCTTTATGGGAAATATTATATGATATACTTTGTGCATTTTAAAAATGAATAAATATGCTCACATAAGGAGTGTAGAGCCACATAAGAGTATTTGCATACATGATATAACATTTAGAATGATTAGTCAAGATGAGAACATCTTGACGTAGGATGATTTAGGCTTCGATAGCAATACGAAGAAGATACGTTGAGACAAGAACATCTTGACGTGAGAAGATTAAGGCTTTGATATCAACATGAGAAGATACGTCGAGACAAGAACATCTCAACACTTGATGAAGAATAATAAGATACGTTGAGACAAGAACATCTTGACGTAGAATGATTAAGGCTTCGATAGCAACATGAGGAGATATGTCGAGACAGGAACATCTTGACGCTTAATGAAGAATAACCAGAGCTGCGACATCAACATGAAGATACGTGTCGACTCTGAGGAAGAAGAACATTACGATGTCCTAGAGAGGTGACATCTTAATGACTCACTACCATGAGCAAGTAACTCATGATTGAATACGCTCACACAAGGGGTGTAGGGCAACATAGTAATTTTGCACAAGTAATGCAACACGTAGAATGATTAGTCGAGACAAGAACATCTTGACGCTCGCTGAAGAATGACCAAAGCTACGACATCAGCATGGAGAGATATGTCGACTTTGAAGAAGAAGAACATTACGATGTCCGAGCGAAGCGACATCTTAATGACTCGGTGTCATGAACAAGTAATTCATGACCATTTGAGCTAGCAAGACCGAACTCATCCGTCGATAAGTTCGTCTCCGGCTCATTTCCCGAGACTTGTGAGATTGAATCGTTACGTAGGTAGATTCATCCACAAAACATGAATGTGAACCGTTACGTAGGTAGGTTCCTTCACTAACACATGCCTCAATGTTGAACGGCCCGGCGCTTCAGGTTTAACATTGTGTGCAATTGTGTTTCCTAGGTTTATGAATCGGCTTAGTGCTTCGAATTCATGATCTAGAAGATCAGTGAGAAGAAACACGTGGGCCATATCCACCCTTCTCCTGATTCACCAACCTCAAGATCAACCGGCTCAGCGCTTCGAGTTGTATCTTGTGCGATTGGTTGTTGACTAGTTAAGATTGAACCGGTCTGTTTGTAGGTTTATCTTCTAGATCAACGGAGGTCGAGTCGTTCTGTATGTAGACTCACCTCAAGCCCCCTCTAAAGAGATTAACACAGTCCGTAGGTAAGGTTACATCTCGAGGTGGCATAGACTGAACCGATCTGTTTGTAGGTTCGTCTTCCATAGGACAAAACCGATCTGTTTGTAGGTTTGTCTTCCATAGATTGAACCGATCTGTTTGTAGGTTCATCTTCCGTAGACCCCTTTTTATAAACCTAGACGACCACTTGACCATCTTTTAACTATACTATTTGCTTCTCTCTTTCAAAGATCCAGAGGTGCCTCGAGGTTAATAGCCCAGGGTAATTAACGGTGGGGGCTTGCGCCCACCGGAATCTACAAGAACTCACAATCACTAAAAACCCCCGAATGTGCATCCAAATATCTCTAAACGGCAGAATCGGCCGACACCCAGCAGATGCACGCTCGGGAGGGATCTCCGTGTCCTTCTTCCGCAACCCATCGCCCAGCGGCGGTGCGGAGCGCGCGAAAAAGGGTCGCACAATCATCTCTGTAATTTTTAATTCCATTTTTACCCCTGTCTCTCTGAATTAAAAATTCTTTTGTCAAATAAACCCTATTATTTCTTCTGAATTAATCCCAGATTTCATTTGTAGCTCAATGTCTCGCCAATTATCTCTCTCTTGCGAAACCACCCTAACTAAATACCAATTAGACTTATATTGATATTCATTAGGGTTTGATCGATCAACGAGTTGATTACATGTCAACGGTTGATGCGACTAGACTTGATCGATGGTTGCTCCCTTTGGCACTGATCGGTCTTGTGAAATCGACTTTCAATCCCTTAACATGAGGGTGACTTGGTCAAAGAACCGACTACTTATCAATAATTGACACAAATCAAAGCATGGTTAGGTGGTTGCTCACGACTTTGGCACCGTGTCGACCTTGAAAGCAAAATCACATCCGAAATTTCTCATGACTAGTTGTATCGAATACTAGCTTGGCATTGACATCATTTCATGTAGCATAGGGATTATCTTGCTTGACTCCTTTCTAGGGTTAGCTCCAAGGGCGATTTTTAGGGTTTAACTCGACTCCTATAATAGGTCACCGAGGTGTGGGTCCACTTTGTCGGTGAAAATGGTCACATGGGTGACTCATCAGATAGGCTATGTTTATGTTGTTAGATCCATCTACAAGGGACTGCCAGGTGGGTCCCGCTTGTCAGAAAAAGTATCGTCAAATGGCTGACCCATCAAGAGATTTTCTCTCTCCGAAATCTCCCGAGGGTCAGCCACCTCGAATGAGTAGGAGGTGGTGGAGTATTTATATCCTCGTCTCTCACCCTGATATTTCCTTGTGGGATTAATGCTTAACCTCTGTTCCGGGTTGATTAGTTTTCTTAGCAAAATGGGCTAGGTCCATGTCATTGGAGCTGCTCATAAGGGACTGCCAGGTGGGTCCCACTTGTCAGAAAAGATATAATCACATGGTGACACCCGAGAGATCTCTTCTCTCCCTCGATCCTCTCATTTGTCACTCATGCTTTGAGTGGATAGAGAATAGTGGGGTATTTATACTCTTCACTTCATGCCCAGCATTCCATTGTGGGACTAATGAATTCATTCCGGGTTAAGCGACCTCTTCTGATCAGTGGGCCATCTTTTCATTGCTTTCTCTCCTTCCCTCTTCTTATGATTTGTCATTAATCATCAATTTATTTTCATTTATTCATTTACTCATCCTTGAAATTTTTCAAGGGTAAACAAAGAGCCACCCACCAAAGCGGGTCCCGAAGATTTTAGAAAATTAAGGGGGTTGCTTTGGTGCATATATTCATCGCACATTTTCTTTTCTATCTTCCTCCTTCCTTTGTTGTTGACTTTATCGCCTTTATTCTAGATTCGACCATCTCTCCATATGGCACGATTCCTAGACGTCCTCGGAGTCATTATCTCTCTTTCTACGAGGATCCGGAGGACTGGATACCCACCGTTAGGGTTACACGCGGCACCCCCATACATCTTCGAGCTGGTGGTTTGATTTTTCGCGACGAGCAGCCTCACGATATCATGCCCCTACTGCCTCGAGATCTTTCAGCCGCAGCACCTCCTGTTCATCTCCTTGGCAAGGAGGTGATCGATGGAGAGGCCTCTCGTTGGGCTAGCATCGACTTCAGTCTTCCACTTAGATATCATGGGCACCGCTAGATCGGATTCGCTACATCCTTACACAGGAGAGGGATGTTCTTTGTAGTTCAGGTGTGTACAGTTGTATTTTCTTGTCGATGTTCCGGTATCACATTGACACACCTTGGCTTTGTGCTTTCTGCGAGCGGTGGAGCTACTCCACCAACACCCTCTTTATTGATGATCGAGAGTTGACTCCCACATTATGGGAGATTCGTCGGTGACCTACCCGTATTCGGTCATTATTATGACGAGTTCTTACTATCGAGAGATGACTTGAGGGACCCTTCCCTGCATCCAGCTTCTCTTCGGGAGGTGTACAGGATTTATGATCAGTTGAGAGGGCAGCACCTTTCTGTCCCCTTCAGATTCTGGACATCTTATTTCACTGATCGGCTACATTCTCATACCGAGTGTTGTGCCTCTACTCGTGACCCTTTTGGTACCGGGCATCTCGGTCTTTTCAGTGACGTGGCTGCTCCCTCGCAGGACACTCTGTGCTCACATGAGATCGATCGTGAGACTTATTTGACAGCCTTTCTCTCCTGGTGGATTTGTTTCTTTCTACTCCCCAGTTCGGGGGCTCGTACCATCCGACCCTCGGTATTTGTGATGGCGAGTCAGATTGCTCGCGGTGAGAGAGTTTCATTGGCCGTACCCGTCTTGGCCAACATCTACAGGAGTTTGCGAGGTGTGACATCTTCACGCGATCCTTCTCACTGTAGGGAGTTGGTACCTTGGCATTTCATTAGTGGGTGGTTGCATATGTATTGGTCTGGCCTGTATCACCCATCCTTATCATCGATTTGAGGGCCCACTTACCCATCTTGGGCGACTTAGCCGTGCACAGAGCCCGCCTCTTTGACTCCGCAGGACGCTCGTTTCGCATTCTACCGTAGCCATGATCATCCGAGGCTAGCTCGTACCGCATTAGCTACTCATCATCCGTCGCCGGGACCACTTGCGATCTCTAGTTGATGTGACATTTCATTCTAGAGGTTCTTCTCCTTTCGAGAGATCGACCGATATCTTAGACTATTTCATCGCCTCTCCGCCACGGTTCTTGCCACTCCGTATCGGTGACTATGCTTTCATAGAGCCCTATTCTCCACACGTATGTGCACATCGCTTTGGTTTAGACCAGACGTGCCTCTCTTTCTCCTTCGTCCCGAGTCTTTAGCGATGGACCTTGAGGGCCTCGGGTGGTGCTATTCACATCTATTCCGCTTAGGGACAGGTTCTCACTTTCAGACGGTACCTGCTTCCCGTACACCCACGTTCTCGAGACGCTACATCCGGTGGTATTATAATGTCATTCGCTCGTACCGCCATACACTCCTTCGGTGGTGGTACGCAAGATTTCTGCCCTGGGGATAGAGGCAGTTCATCATCTAGCCTCTCTTATGATGACTTCATCTCTTTCCCGCTTCTTTCTTCAGTGCCAGTGGATTTTCAGGGGTTAGATAGCCGCTGCCTTTGTTCATCTACTAGGACTCAGCTCACTGGTACACTCTAGATTCATCCCCTCCTTATTTTAAACTTAGACTTCAGGCTAGATTTTGACAGATTTCTTTTTAATCAGATTCTGCATATGAGTATGATGAGGCAGAGCCCGGCTTCTCAGTCCCTCGCCCGAGGGCTGTTGACGTTTGTTCTCATCCACCTGCCGAGCCACCGGCTTCAGCCGCCGTGGGGAGAGATCGAGACGGCGTTTCTCGGCCGCCTTCTCCATCTTCTTTCCCTTCTCCCATTTCGGGTGATTTTTTTTTTTTTTTTTTTTGACTTGCCCATCCTTATTCGGGCGCACTTCATTCACATCTCTAATTAAGGTTTATTTTTCAGCTCGCGGGACATCTCCTGTGGAGGCAGCCCGAGATGACATCGTAGCAGATTCATCGTCGACGCCGCGAGCACGCCCTCTCAGATTTTGCACCGACCTTGCCGTCGCAGTTCGTGTGCATCATTTAACACTTAGCCGCCAATATGCATCAGTATTTTCATTCTTACATGTAGATTTTACAGGCCCTGAGGCCGATGACATGGCATCTCCACACCGTTCGGAGTCTTTCTTCTACGACAGTCCTGCCTCACCGTCGATCTTATTGGTGCCCACTGGAGATGGCGACTCATTTGATATGGTTCTGGGGCCGGTGCTCACTCTTGCACAATCAGAGGAGGCTTCTTTCGAGCAGAGGAGTCCATTGGCTGTCGAGTCCGCAGGCGACGAGCCACTTTTGCTCGAGGGAGGGCTATCTCATGCCTCTTCATCTCCCGACGGGCAGCCTCTCATGGCCATAGATGGCGGAGTCTCATCGATATTCGAGTGGATGATTCGACCGAGCGGCCGCGGCTTGATTACGACTTGAGCCGGATGAGAGCCGGGCCGGTGGCAGCCTATTCGACGACCCGTAGATGGAGGTCCCGGCTAGCGAGGGTCTCACCGAGCCTCATGCCTCTCCCGGTATCTTATATTTCTTTTATTATTCGTCCGTATTTTGCTCTTCATGTACTTATGCTCTTCATTTTATTTTGTAGCCGGGTCTGGTACACCCGCGGGTCCTCTTGAGGCGACCGACATCCCTATTCCTGACTCAGTCCCGCCAGTCTCGGACGACGAGGCGATAGGTTAGATCTCCTCTTTCTTCTATTTCTTCTTTGATTATAACAATTTGTCTAACCATTTATCTTGTTTGCAGATGTTACATTGAGGGATGTGAAGCTCGCCTTGGCCGCGCTGGCGGATGCACTCCGAGACACCTTCTTCGGAGATTATCCGCTAGATTTTGAGATCCTGGATTCTCTGCCCGGTGGCTTCTCCTTTGACTGGTATAGGCTGATGCGGGATACCATCGCGCTAGCTCTACTCGTCGCGCCTCGTCTCGAGAGTACTTTCATTTCTAGGAGGTGTGAGGAGCTGCTCAGGGCTTATCAGGATGCGAGCTCTCTCGTATACCAGCACGAGTTGGAGATCCACGAGCTGCGCAGGCACTTGGAGGCCGCTCGACTCCGCTATCTTCAGCGGCTCTCTTCTTGTGCCACTCTCCGCTCCATGGGAGTCAGTGGTGGGCCCGCTCGACTGCTCGTGCAGGAGCTAGAGGACCACAGATTGTCGGTAGAGGGCTTTTCTCGACATCTGGCGGGACGTCTCCCGGAGCTGCAGATTCATTCGAGTGCCCGGGATAGTGCCTTCTCTCAGTTTTTGGATTTTGAGGCGGCTTCGGAGGAGGATAGGCACTCCCTCCATGATTATCTGGAGACCATTAGTACTGTGCTATTAGAGCTGGAGTCCCGCTTTTTGGGCCCATAGACTGTACTTTTCATTTCTTCTTTTCTCCTTTTCTTTCGTTATACTTGATATAGGATGCTTTGACACTTGTCATTTTGATCTCTTTGTTGTGTATGATGTTTGCCTTTATTGTCATCTCTTCGTCACTTCCTTTGCAGCGCGAGGAAGTATTTTATTTATCTCATGCTGTGCACCCCCAATCTTATTTGTAAAAGCGCTCTATTACAACTGCTTCATTCTTTCGCAGCGTCTAATCATAATAAAAGGAAAATCTTACAACATCCTATTATATTCATTCTATACATCATTTCTCTTTATTTATTGCAATACAAACTCAAGTAACCGTGGTATTTTACGGATACCGAACCTGTCTGTATTGACCTCTAGGCCGGGTACAGAATAAACCCGTTTATCCCTTTATTACTGATGGATAAACTTACCGGATCAATTGGATTTTGGATGCAATTGATAACACCATTTTGTGGATGCTCCTTGTATACTTGATTGATATTTATTTGTGGAAGCTCACCCACTCTCCCTCATCTCACCACTTAGTTGCGTGCTAAAGTGGAAACTCACATTCACTCTTCTCCACTCAATTTATTTTGTGGGGGTACTACCCTCAAACATCCATCACGCATCCCTGCGAGACAGGCTTTCATCGGGTAGGTCCGCTCTCCATGACCTGAGTCACTTCTTTAAGCGAATTACTTTATTTGACACTGAATGTCGGGCAAAAGCATAAACCCTTAGTCTGACCCCTCCATGATCTATTTTGGGATTAGAAACAGACCACCTCCTTGGGCGTGTGGTACTTTTGCGGATGAATGTACCCAACCTGGTTTTTTATATTTTGGCTACCCTCAAACATCCATCACGCATCCCTGCGAGACAGGCTTTCATCGGGTAGGTTCGCTCTCCATGACCTGTGTCACTTCTTTAAGCGAATTACTTTATTTGACACTGAATGTCGGGCAAAAGCATAAACCCTTAGTCCGACCCCTCCATGATCTATTTTGGGATTAGAAACAGACCACCTCCTTGGGCGTGTGGTACTTTTGCGGATGAATGCACCCAACCTGGCTTTGTATAACACTCATGGTGTCGGGGACAAAGGTGGCAACCCCTTATTGAAAAGATTTTATCATTTTTATTTATCATCATTTTTATTCATAAGTAGGGAAAATAGGTTTTTATTGTTTTACTTATATATCCTTTCGTTTTATTAGAAGAAGGCAGATTTTTGGTTATTAGTGATACATGTTACTAATAATACGAGAGTTATTCATTTATATGCCCTCGGAAGCGACTATTTACTAGCCACCAATTTGCTCGACCTATCCGTTGGCTTGCGCCGCGGGCGACCAATATGAGCAACTTTCGTCATTGGGCGACAGATAGTTTGAGGGACAAACTGCAAACCCTGCCCATTTTTGTGTTTATTCTGTATCAAATGGACAAACCCAGTGGTATTTGTATTGTGAGCCCAAACACCAAAGCTCTCGCCTTACATTCTCGCGTGGTTTTGGCGTTGAATTCTCTTGTTCTATATATTTTTTTTTTTATTTTTATAGGGCTATATGTGTTTGTGTGGTTTTGGATTTTTGGATGCATTCTATTTACAGATGCACAAGTAAGGTTTTTGGGATTTTTATGCAAAAGTGGAGGTTAGACATGGGTTTGTGTTTCGTGTACGTGTGTGTAAGCGAACACTTATTCCCTCCTTATTTATTTACAATAGATACTACTCGGTTGGCCCCGCTCCCGTCCGGCTATGTGTAGTACTTCTTCGATATCGCCCATTAATCGGTGGCATGGGCCTTTCACCTTCATGGTCTATGAGTTGGTATGCGCCGCCCCCGTATACCTTCTCAATTACATATGGCCCTTCCCAATTCGGAGAGAATTTTGGGCCGATGTGCCGGCCAATGATCGGCCTCTTAAGGACAAGAACAAGCTCCCCTTGTCGAAATGCCCTGACTCGCGCCATTTTGTCATATGCCCTTGCCATTTTTGCTTGATATATTTCGAGATTCTGTTGGGCTATCAGTCTCTTTTCGTCCATGGCATCCAACTCATCCAATCTAAGTTGTTGGCATTCATCCATGGTCATATCATTTTGCATAGCCACCCGCAATGACGGTAGTTCCACCTCAAGAGGGAGAACGGCTTCAACCCCAAAAGCCAGAGAATACGGGGTAGCTTGCGTAGGTGTTCGGTATGTGGTCCGGTAAGCCCATAATGCCTCCTGTAGACGATTATCCCAGTCTCGTTGGTTGCCGTCCACGGTCTTTTTCATGATATTGATTAGGGTTTTGTTAAAGGCTTCGGCCAGGCCGTTGGCTCTCGGGTTATAAATGGACGAGAATCTCCAATCAATATTGAATTGCTCCGCCAGGGCATAGACTTTAGAGCTCTTGAAGGCCGTCCCGTTATCAGATATTATCCGTTGTGGGGTGCCGAATCGGTAGAGAATGTGCGTCTTGAAGAACTTAACCACATCGGACGCTTTAACTTCTTTAAGTGGAACGGCTTCGGCCCATTTTGTAAAGTAATCCGTTGCCGCCAAGATGAACCGGTGACCTCTCGACGTAGGAGGGTCTATGGGCCCCACTATGTCTGTACCCCACATATTAAATGGCCAGGATGCTACCGTGGGGTGCAACGGGTTTGGCGCTTGATGTATAAAAGGGCGTGTATCCGGCACATGCGCGCTTCTTCCTTGCGTGAGCTTCACAATCAGCCACCATTGTGGGCCAATAATACCCCATTCGCTTGATCTTTAGCTTCATTTTTGGCCCAGACTGATGCGCTCCACATAGTCCAGAATGAACTTCTTTCATAATCTGCTCGGCTTCAGGCCCTGATACACATCTTAGCCACAACTGATCATAAGACCTCCGGTATAGCGTATTGCCCACATACGCATACCGTAGTACCCGCTTTCTTATTTGATCGGCCATCCTTTTATCTTTGGGAAGGGTACCATGCCGGAAATATTCGATGAACGGTTGTCTCCAATCATCGTCTTCTTCAGTTATCATTGTTTCTTGGCATTCTATCCTTCCTGGTCCAATATTTTCATTATTCACATTGTCTGTCGTCTGACACAATGATAATGGCCTTCTATTGCGGACGATGATGTGGATTTCCGGCTCTGTTGGTTCACCCAGCTCCTTGGCGAGTTTGGCCAACGCATCTGCTTCACCATTTACAGCCCTCGTGACCTTTTCAATGGACACGTACGGGATTTTCTTCATTAGTTCCATGGCCTTCTGGTGATATTGTATTAGTTCCGGCTTCAAAACCTTATATTCGCCAATTATTTGATTTATTATCAGCTGTGAATCCCCAAAGATGCGCACAGCCTTGATCTCTAGCTCCAATGATAGCTCTAGTCCGGCGATGAGTGCCTCATACTCGCTTCATTATTTGTGCATGGTTCGGTTAAAGCCGAGAGAATGTCGTATTATCCCGCCTTCCGGGTTACGAAGACTAGTCCCGCGCCGCTTCCGCATTGGGACTCCGGGCCGCGATCGGCTTGATTGACGAGGCACCATCAAAGTACATCTCCCATATAGGACTTCCTTCTTCAACATGTAGAGTTTCCTCATCGGGAAAGTCACATTTTAATGGGGAGTCATCTTGGATCGGATGTGCGGCTAGGAAATCCGCCGCCGCCCGCTTGATCGCCTTTTGCGGTGTATATGTGATGTCAAACTCAGTGAGAATGATCGCCCATTTGGCCGCCTACCCGTCGATTGGCCGAGTCATTAGATACTTGAGAGGGTCCACCTTAGATATTAAAATGATTTTATGGGCTAACATGTAGTACCTCAATTTCTTCACCGCGAAGATTAGGGCTAGACAATGCTTTTCAATCGGCGAATACCCGTGTTCTGCTCCCACCATCATGCGACTTAGATAATATAGCGCATTTTGATTACCATCCTGGTTTTCTTGTGCCAACAGAGCTCCCAAGGATCCATCCAGGGCGGTTGTATATAGAATAAGTTCCTTCCCGGGTATGGGCGCCGCCAATACTGGAGGGTTGAGTAGATATGCCTTGATTTCTTCAAAGGCTCGCTGGCACTCACCATCCCACTTAAACGGGATATTCTTCTTAGTCAGCCGGGTGAAGGGTTGGATTTTACCCGATAGATTTGCTATGAACCGCCTGATGTACGCCAATTGTCCTTGCAAGGATCGCAATTGTTTTAAATTCTTTGGCGGGGATAGTTCAAGTTATTGCTTTGATCTTGCCCGGTCTATCTCAATTCCCCTATGGCGTACTACAAATCCCGAAATTTACCCAGATGATACCATGAATGCGCATTTCAATGGATTTAACTTGAGCGCATGTTCTCTCAGGCGGTTGAAAACGACCTCAAGATATTGGAGGTGTTCTTCATACGACATGGCCTTGATGACTAGGTCGTCCACATAGCACTCGACTATCTTGTGGATCAAATCATCAAATATCTTCGTCATCGCCCGTTGGTAGGTGGCACCTGCATTTTTCAGCCCAAACGGCATGACTTTGTAACAATATATGCCAATCGGCGTGCGGAATGCCGTGTGCCTTTCATCTTCTGGCGCCATTTTGATTTGATTATAGCCCGCATAACCGTCCATGAAGGAGAAGACTTCATAGGAGGATGTATGATCAATTATGATTTCGGTTACTGGGAGCGGGAAATCATCCTTAGGGCACGCCTTGTTTAAGTCCCGAAAATCTACGCAGATGCGAATCTGCCCATTTTTCTTTTTAACCGGGACAATGCTAGCCACCCATTCTGGCGTCTCTTCTTCCCGTATGAAGCCTGCGTCGATGAGTTTCTTCGTCTCTTCCACGACCTTTTCTTCGAGTTCTATTCTCATTCGCCTTGGCGCTTGTTTAATCGGCTTGAAGGTTGGATCAATTTTTAAGTAATGAACCGCTACGTTGGGATCTAATCCGGGCATTTCTTTATAACTCCAAGCGAAGCAGTCCATGTAGCTTTTAAGGAATGTCTTCAACTTTGTCGACACCTCTTCTGGTAACGACGCGCTTATGAAAGTTGGTCGTGGGTCTTCTTCTGTCCCCAAATTAATTTCAGCTAACTCATCGACCGTATTAGGCTCCTTTTCTAACTGTTTCAGGGCATTTTTCAAGACCGGGGTACTGTCCTCTTCTGTTTCATTATCTAATACTTCGACAGAAGTCATGCAACAGCTTTCTTCTATACGGTGCTCGTTGAGAGACCCCTCAAAACATGCTGCGTCATCGCAGTTATACCCTAACCCCCGGGTGTATTTTACTTTGCCATCCAGGCCCAGAACCTTATTCGGGCCGCCATTCCAGAGTTCATCGAAGCGCTTGGCCTCGGCCTTGGATATGTCTCTCAGACATTTCGCCCTTTTGTCGCTTTTATACGACTCCTTTCCAAAGGGATGAGATGCAACGTCATCGCTCGTTGCATTCTCCAATTCTTGTTCTATCACCCACTTCTTCCAAGTGTTGTGATCAGGGTTCTTCAGAGACTGAGTTGAATCGCTCTGATAGAAAATTATAGCCTTGTGGATGATAGTTTTCCCTTTGATGCGCTCTACCTTTGCCGGCACAACAAAGGTCTTTAGGGTTTGGATGTGGTTCACTTCCCTTGGCATGAGGTCTTTAAAATGCCTTTCGGGAACCGCAGTGATCTCTAGCGCTGCCATCTCCTCTTCTATTTCAATATTCATGACTGAGTTGGAGCGGTAGATTTCTTTGATCGGCTTACGTCTCGCAACCTTAGGTTTGCTAGGTACGGAGTGTGCGAGATCGTGTAGGCAACCCCTTTACCTTTGTTATTCGAGTTATGCGGAGCTGGGTCTTGTTGAAAGCTCTTCGGGAGTTGGATTGTCCCGTTTCTGTGCCCTTCTTCTATAAGGTCCTTGAATACCCAGCATTCTTCAATTGTGTGACCCAATATGCGATGATAAGGGCAGAATTCGCCTTCACCGGCTCTCTCTATGTCTGCGGGTCGCTTACAAACGGGAAGTGTTAACCCACTTTTTAAGGCCTGCTCAAATATCCGAGCTGTTTTATTTTTCAGGAAAGAGTATGGTCTACTCTTCTTGACCTTGAGGGTTTGCATGACGGTCGATTGCTTAGCTTTCATTTCTTCCCCCTTTGATTCATCTACTATGACAATTACCCGTTTGCCGCTATCGGGTGCTTGCCTTTCGGGGGTCCTGGAACGGGGTTCGCTCGTCACTTCTTTGAGTAGCTCGGAGTTGTAGATCGCAGTTTGCAGGTTTTCAATCATTATCATGATTTCATTGTGTTGCGTCTTGATATCCTGCATCACTTCCCATTGTTCAGACACCTCTCTTCTATTATTTTCAACTTGGTGCCTTATTTCGTCGATCGCATTCCAGACGCGACCTTCGAAATTTTCCCGCCATGAGCGTTCTTCATTTATAGGCCTCGGCCTAACCAGGTTATCCCTTCCGCTACCGGGTCCCGTGTTGATCATATATGACTCCTCGCTTTCATTATCTGTTTCAGGCCCTTTGTATGGCTTTTTGAGGATGTGATAGATGATCTCTTCGTCAGATTCTTCTTCCCAGGGTTGACGATCATGGCCAGATTCTTCTCCCGAGGTAATATTGCCTGAGTCATCGGACTCTTCAGAGTTTTCCCCTGAAGTTGCCTCTGTGATCTGAATTTGAGGGATATTGGTAGGTTTAAAGTTGAAAATGACCTCCTCCTCAGAATCACTTGACTTGATTTCGCTCGGCTTTATTTGGGCCTTATACGTAGCCACCTGTTTGAAGCGGAAGGTTGCTTCCTCACCCGACTTTCTTCCGGGTCTTTGGGCTCGAGCACCTCGGGGTTTAATATTGAATTTGACCTCTTCTTCTTCTCCAGATGAGGTATCAAATTTAGGGCCTTTATTAAAAGGTTTTTGACCTGCTTTTGTTATTGGCCGGCTCGGCGCCACGGCGGATTTAGGCAGAAAATATTGGGCGTCATTGAATTTAATCTCATGCACCCCGAATGGTTTGACATCTCCGTCAATTCTCTTTTGTTTACCATTCTCAATGTATTTCAGGCATTGGTGCAGAGTAGAGGGTATGACCTGATTGCTGTGAAGCCACGGGCGACCCAGTAACGCCCGATAAGAAGTCTCAGCGTCAATGACATAGAATTTAGTAGGCGCTTTCAGGCTTCCGCATTGCAGGTTCAAAGTTATAGCTCCCAGGGCCTTTTGGGAGTTTTGGTTGAAGCCATGAATAATCACCTTTTCATCAGATAGGTTCTTCACATCTAAGGTGATGGTCTTCAGAGTTTTAAGCGGCATGATATTAATCGAAGACCCTGCGTCGACCAGGATGCGGCCAATCTTTTGCCCTCCGCAGTTTCCGGTGATGTATAGCGGGCGGTTATGGTCGACGGTGCCTATTAGGAGGTCATCGTCCGTGAAATTTATACGTGCGGCCCGCTTGGCGGTGAATAGGGCTTCTTGCATATTTTGCTCGATGAAATATGACTTGTACTTCTCGGGATCTTGCAAGGCTTGGATTAATACCTCCCTTAGGTCTTGTGACATCATCAATGCGTCGAATATGCTTAATAATGCTTTGGGATTTTACGCGAGATGTGCCAATACGTTGTATTCTTCGCCCGTCGACCGGGTCTTTTCTGGGTTCTTGCTTAGGTTCTCAGCCTCTTTACCTTTATTCAGGGCCTTGTCCTTTCCTTTATCGGAATCCTTGGGAGCTTGTCTCTCGGTATGTAAGTCCCTGACGGGAGCACGGCTTTACATTCTTCGTTTTTGGTCCCGCAGGTGCTTGCTTCCCCTTCGTCATTTAGGAAGAACATCTCCTCTAATGTTGGCATATCTTCGTCGTGAGAAGAATATACCATGTTGCACGAAGCACCCCGCATTTCTTCGCTTTCTTCTTCTTATTTATTTCTCCATCTACATCTTCTTTGTTTTGACCTAGGGTTAGCTTCTCCCGCCTTCTTTGGAAATGAAATGTTGAAGGGTGATCGCCTCGGGACTGCCCTGCTCGCATTCTTCGATTTTATTCTTTCTGGATTTGTTGCTTCTATGCTTCTTTCTCTTCTTAAGAACCTGATCTTGGCTCTGGTCCACCTTATAATATACTCTGGGTTTTGGTGGGACTACTGGCGTGATGTCGTCTTTCCATCTCATGCCAGGTTCTTTCTTAAGAGCTTTAAGCATTTTAATCGATTTCTTCGATAAGTGCGTAGTCCATTGCTCTTCTTGGTTTTCATTTAATTGGTCCGGGATCTTCTCTTCCTCGTGAGAGATCATATTGGCTTTGTTCATGGGGCATGGGCTTTGCAAGAACCCTTTGGGTAAAGTAATTTCACCATTTTTGTACGCCTTCTCGACCCAATCTTTGAAGACCCAGCAATCTTCAATTGAGTGCCCTAGTACTCTGTGGTATGGGCAGAAGTTGGGTTCATCCGATTTATCGGCATCTTCCGGGCGTTTACTGGCCGGCAGGGGGTTAGACCGTTCTTCAGTGCCCCTCTGAAGATTTGGGCGACCTTATCTCTCCTGAAGGAGTACGGTTTAGATTTCTTTTGTTTGAGGGACTCGAAACTCCGTGAACTCTCTCCTGGATTGGGCCTGGGTCCCTTATTGTAATTGTTGCCATTTGTGCCACTGTCGCCGCTTTGGGTGTCTGCGTTAGCGACCATCTTATCTTTTAACGAGGTGAATGCCACCTTAGTCTCAGCTCGGGCTCCTCGTTGCGGCCTATTATTCATGAAGTTCGGCACGGTGTGCGGTGACATCCTTTCCATATTGGATACCGATCTGAGCAAGTCTTTAAACGTGTTGACCTTTGTCACGCCAAGAAGCATGCCCATCCACCCGTCAATGTTTTTCATGATTAGGTTGACGGCCTCATCTTCGGTTAATGTGCGGTCGCATTTGATGCTGAGGTTCCGCCATCTATTAATAAAATCTGTCATTGACTCCCCTTTCTTGGGTTTAGTGCTTGCCAGATCGGCTATGTTTATCTTGTCAGACACCATGACAAATCGCACCCTGAACGAATCTGCCATCTCGTCCCAGGTCCTGATGCTGTTGTTTTCCAGCGAATAGTACCATTGGAAAGCGGTTCCCACCAAGCTCTGAGGGAATTGTCTCAACAACAGTGCATCATTGCCGCCCGTGTTACCGCACGAGGCCACAAAGTGGGCCAGGTGTTGTTCAGGGTTTAGGTCTTTATTGCCTTCCCCGGAGAAGGTCCTGAAGCGGGGATCACATACCCTTTAGGATATTCTTCCAAGTCGTATATGGCAGGGTATGGATGTCCACAGTTTTTAACGGGAGGGATAGCGTATCCACCTCCAGCTATTTGCATTTGCTGGGCAATCATGGCTTGAATCTCCTTCCGGGATATTCCCGTTGGTTCAGCCTCCACTTCTATGGTTCTATGTGGATGGGGTTTAGAATTAACAGGTTGCTTTCCCTTATGATTGCTTTTGGTACTGTGGACCCCTTCTTGACGGGAACTACCAGCTTTGAAATTGGCGTCTTGTGATTCTTGCAATGACTTGACCGCCTTAATTAGTTCTTCGTTTTGTTTCAGCATGGTAGCGATTAGCTCTCGTTGCCTAATCAGCTCTTCGTCCCGTACCTCGATGTGGCCTTTTAATATTTCTATCTCATCGATGGGCACTTCGGGACGTGTTTCGACGTCATCTTCATTGTCGAAGAAATCAGGGTTTTCGTTGTGGTCTTCCCCTTCTCTGCTATTGCCCTCGGGGTTGACTCTCTTGGGAGGTCTCCCTTTTCTACCATTATTTTTGTTGGTATTGGTGACGTGAGCTTGATTAGGCGGGGACTGGTCATCCCGAGTCATATTCACCTCGACGATCGTTGTCCGGATCGCATCGTAGCTTATACCGATGGTGTTGACCGAGAAGTGCTCTTCATAGTGAGCGATTCTTCTCTTCTTCTTCGTTTGGTCGTGGGCGCACTTTCGGATGTTGAGTGGTATTCTCGAGCCTAATCGGCCGAATACACTCTTTTGACCTAGGCGGCCGAATACACTCTCGGACGGAGTGCAAGAGTTGCTGCGCTTTCGGGTTGGGCTTGAGACCGGAGTTTTGTTGGTGGGAACCCTTCGGGACCCACACCGCCGGGTGCTAGGTGTTGCCTTTGATGTGAACCTCTTCGGGTGCGGAGTTGAGACAATGGCTTGCGGCCGAGCCATGTCTTGAGATTGACCGGAGCGGGAGACGTATTGTCTCGACCTAGCGTTTCTCACGCTCTTCCTCTCGCTTGAGGGCCCCGCGAGCCTTGTAGATGGCTTCGCAGGGGGCTTGAGACTTGTCCCGCGCGCCGAGGCCTTTGAGTTAGGCGAGGTGTGGGCTTAGGCACCTCCCATGCCTGGCGGAGCTGGCCTGTGGCCGAGTTCTTGGCCACTATTCGGAGAGCTGTGAATTTATTGGAGACTGGGATAGCCGGCCTAGCCACTAGCCGATTCTGGTATGCATCCAGGGCCCTCTTCCTGGACGCTTGAGAGTTGCGGGTAGTCTGGGCTGCTGCCTTTGGGGCTGTCTTCTTAGACGGTCGCCTTCTCCTCTTTGGGGAGGTAGTAGGAGAGGCCATGATGTTGTTAGAAATACCCTTGGGAGTTAGGGTAATCGAGTCCTCCTCCTCGTCCGGGATGGAGATCCGGACGGTTGCGGGAGTGATCGTGGCCACTGGAGCTGGGCTATAGAAAGTGAGTTCTTGTGGGATGGTCCCAAAGAACATGAACAGTTTGCCCTCTGGGCTTTGTGCAGGTGTGACGGTGTAAGGAGCGAGGTTGAAGTTGCCAAAGTATGCCATTTCCTGCAAAAACAAAAATACTTGAAAATCATTAGTCATTTTTAGCGCATAGAAGACCACTTGTATCTCTTAACTATTCTATTTGCCTCTCTCTTTCAAAGATAAGAGGAGAATCTAGGTCCCACCGGGCGTGCCAGATCCTGTGCGACCCTTTTTCGCGCGCTCCGCACCGCCGCTGGGCGATGGGTTGCGGAAGAAGGACACGGAGATCCCTCCCGAGCGTGCATCTGCTGGGCGCCGGCTGATTCTGCCGTTTAGAGATATTTGGATGCACATTCAGGGGGTTTTTTTTAGTGATTGTGAGTTCTTGTAGATTCCGATGGGCGCAAGCCCCCACCGTTAATTACCCTGGGCTACTAACCTCGAGGCACCTCTGGATCTTTGAAAGAGAGAAGCAAATAGTGTAGTTAAAAGATGGTCAAGTGGTCGTCTGGGTTCGTAAAAGGGGTCCATGGAAGACGAACCTACAAACAGATCGGTTCAGTCTTTACTTAATTCTATGGAAGACGAACCTACAAACAGATCGGTTCAGTCTATGCCACCTCGAGATATAACCTTACTACGGCACTGTGTTAATCTCTTCGTAGGGGCTTGAGGTGAGTCTACTACGTAACGACTCGACCTCCGTTGATCTAGAAGATAAACCTACTACGAACGGTTCAATCTTAACTAGTCAACAACCAATCACACAAAATACAACTCGAAGCACCGAGCCGGTTGATCTTGAGGTTGGTGAATCGGGAGAAGGGTGGATATGGCCCACGTGTTTCTTCTCACCGATCTTCTAGATCATGAATTCGAAGCACTAAGCCGATTCATAAACCTAGGAAACACATTACGCACAATGTCAAACCCGAAGCGCCGGGCCGCTCAACATTGAGGTATGTGTTAGTGAAGGAACCTACCTACAGAACGGTTCACATTCACTGTTTTGTGAATGAATCTACTACAGAACGATTCAATCTCACAGTCTCGGGAGATGAACCAGAAGACAAACTTATCGACGGATGAGTTCAGTCTCGCTAATTCAAATGGTCATGAATTACTTGTTCATGACACCGAGTCATTAAGATATCACTTCTCTCGGACATCATAATGTTCTTCTTATTCAAAGTCGACATATCTCTCCATGCTGATGTCGTGGCTTTGGTCATTCTTCAGCGAGCGTCAAGATGTTCTTGTCTCGACTAATCATTCTACATGTTGCATTACTTGTGCAAAATTACTATATTGCCCTACACCCCTTGTGTGAGCGTATTCAATCATGAGTTACTTGCTCATGGTAGTGAGTCATTAAGATGTCACCTCTCTAGGACATCGTAATGTTCTTCTTCCTCAGAGTCGACATGTATCTCCATGTTGATGTTACAGCTCTGGTTATTCTTCATCAAGTGTCAAGATGTTCTTGTCTCGACACATCTCCTCATGTTGCTATCGAAGCCTTAGTCATCTTACGTCAAGATGTTCTTGTCTCAACGTATCTTCTCATATTGCTATCGAAGCCTTAGTCATCTTACGTCAAGATGTTCTTGTCCTGACTAATCGTTCTAAATGTTATACCGTGTGTGCAAACATCCTCATGTGGCTCTACACTCCTTGTGTGAGCATTTTTTGTTTATATCCAAAATGTACAAAGCCTATTGCATAATATCTTCCATTATTATCTCCATTATAAGGTGCATTTATTTATTATTATTATTATTATTATTATTATTATTTGTATGTTTGTTTTTTTTTTATTCTTAAACCCTATTTATCTATGTAGAAAATTATTTACAAAAAAAAAATAATAAGAAAAAGGGGTTAGCCATTAACTAGAATTTTATTTATATTTTTGGGATTTTTGTAATAGCTAAAATAGTAGAATTTTATTTTTATTATTTCTAAACTCTATTTATTTTGTAGAAAATCACTTACAAAAATAATAGAAAATAAAATGGCTATGATTTTATTTGTATTTTTAAAATAGCCAAAGTAATAGAATTTTATTATTATATTCTATTATGTTGAAACACTATTCATTATGTAGGAATTATTTACAAATCAAAAGATAGCTAGCTATATTATTTTTATTATTATTATTATTTATTTTATTTTTAAGATCTATAATAGCTAAAAAGAAATCATTATTAATATTCTATCCTATTCATTACATATTTTTATTATTTCTATTTATTATCTATAGAAAAATATAAGATTTTTTTTTATTATTATTATTATTAGTAGTTGAAAATAGCCATAAGAGATGAAATTCATTATATTTTTATTACAACTATTATTTTTATTGCATTTTATTCATCAAAAATATTTTTATTGTATATTTGCATAGAAATAACAAAAGAAATGCAATTCATTTTATTATAAAACTATATTATCATTCTTTATTATAGAAGAAAATGTATTTACTATCTATTACCATGGTAGTATATATTTTTGTATATTTTGTGCTATTTATTTTTATTATTCTTTTTACAGAAAATATCAACATAATATCTATTATTATTTATTTTCATTTATCAAAGAATATAGCTATCTCATTATGGCATATTACTATCATCATTATTATTTCATGAAAAATCACTTGAAAAATCAGTAAAATATATCTAACTATTATTCATGATTTTATTTGAATTTTTGGAATTTTTATAGCATTTAAAATGACAAGTCAAAGCTAAGTCAAATATATCAATATATGTAATGTCTTTTGCTCTTAAATTGTTTTATCATGATTATATTTTTAAAACTGGAATATTATCATATGGAAAAATAGTATGAAAAATAAGGAAACTTTAGAAACAAATTTGAGTCAATTTGGAGTTCAGGAGCATTTTTAAATCATTTATTTACTATATATAATTAATGTTCTGTTATTATTTAATTATTGGGCCTAATCTGGGCCGCCAGATCTATACCAAGATTAGTGCACATCTTTCATATAATTTTATTCTCATTTGGGCCGCCGGATATGTTTCAAGATTGAGTTATACTAGATGGACGGCCCAGATTCATATTCATATCTTTATTTAATACGGCGCTTTATCTGTATCGTTCAGCCTCTTCAAGATTCACGCGCTTGCTTTAATATCCGTGCCGCTGCGATTATCTGACTCTCCAGTCAACAACTCCTTCAAGATTCACGCTAACGACGGCGCCGGCGACTGGGGCCACCTCATTCCGATCAGGCGACTGCCCCAGCATCGTCTCATCATGGAGAATCTTTCTATAGTGCACGATTTATGATCTATACAGTGGATTATGTAATACACTAGCGTCGAATAGAACCAGTTGATATCATCCGGTACCGAATCTCGATTTCACAAATTCAATCCAATTAGCTGTTGTTTCCATCAATTGAGCACTCAATTCACGTCGTGTATGTATGTTGATGCATTCTAGCATGATCAAGCTCACTCAGATCGATTTATACTTCCTCTATTCAAAGTGTACCATAGTACCATTCGGTACCGATTATAAATTCAATACCAATCATTACATTTCTAAGCAATTGTCCAGATTTCTTTGATTCTTTAGGCTATATAACTCATCGCCTATGCAGTATACACCAATCCAAGCAATCAATTTGACTGATTATAGCATTCAAATGTGTAATTGCTGCATCAGCCTGGATCGTAGCAACAGATTTCAAGAATTCAAATCAATTAATCGATTTAAAGCTGAAATCTTGGAGCAATTGCTTAGAAACATAAAGATTGAGAGGTCAATGACCTTCGATCAATCAAATGTTGCAATAATGAACCAGGAGGCAGCTTGGCCTTCGACTGGTTTTCTCGATAATCGCAATTCCAGCCAATCACCCATATCGATCGAAAAAGAAGTGAATAATTATCAAAGAATCCATTTAACTAGCAAGGCGACAGTGTTAGAAATAATTTAATCAAAGAATTTAAAGAAATTCGATAGAATTAAAAGAAAATTGCAAGTAATTGAAAAACAGTACCAGATTATACTGAAATTGATCGAAGACATATGCAATTACAACTCAAATTCTCAATTCTTATCAATCATACTCACCTATCCTTCTTCTCTGTAGCTCTGAGCTCTTAGATTGCTTGTTAATGGTGGAAGGGAGTGTGTATACCGAGCTCTCAACACTTGTTGAGTTCAATCGGTTGGTAAAGCTTCTAATTTGCTCTCTAGATAGTTTCTTGAAGGGCTATGGGTCTTCTCTCTTCTTCTGTCTCTAATTCTGAGGGTTTATATAGGCTAGGGGTATGTGTATTGTTAAATGGTGATTGGTTGGGTAATTAGTGCTTGGATTACGGTTTAAACTCAATCTCAACCCTTGGTTCAATCTAAATCAGTGGCTAGGATGCATTTGTGTTTTCTAATTACTTAATTGAGTCGGCTGTCAGTGGTTAGGCCGTTTTGAGTCAGTTACCACATCCTCTTATTTACCCCTTTGCCACTATTCGGCCTCCACACTCTTACAAGCCTCTCTAGCTTTTTCTAGAACTTTCCAGGCCTTACACTATGCCTATATAAGCTGCTAGTATGCTCCCTTAGCTCCATTTTACAGGATTGATCTCAATTCACATCTTTTCTCCCATTCAAGCCATAATCAAGCTTCAACCTTTCACCTCGGTTCTTTGCTTATTTCTTCTGTCTCAAGGCTTCACCATCATCAATTCAGTGTCAGGCAACTCCTTGTGCTCTTATCTAGTCGATTTGCAAGCTCTATCACAGTGTTTAATCAACTCACTTCTAGGCCGAGTTGTGAATTGGTGCAACTCCTACATCCAGCATTCAATTCTTCCCAATTATCATTCTAACACCATCGCCTTAGGTCCTAGAAGCTCTCCCAGCCATCAATTGCAAGTTTTGATCTTCAATTGATAAGTTTAAAGTTTTGACCCGAGGTGTTGCTTCTTGTCATTTCTCTCTTTATGTTTTATTAATCCAAGGCCTAACTGGATACACATGATCTCCTTTTCATGTTTTAATTGAATCTAGAAACAATCGGTCTGAAGTTCAACCCTTTGTGCGATCTCCATTGATGGCGCCTTTGAACTCTTCTGTTATCGCGAGGAAGAAGAAGAGAAGGAGAGAGAGGAAGGAGGGAGCGGGCCCTTCAGCGCCTGCGCCTGGCGTATGTGAGCCGAGGCGAAGAAGAAAGAAGGTGCAGAGTGCGCCAGGTGCATACTTCTTTTTATTTTAAATTTAAATCTCCACAGATGTTTCCACATAGAACTGGTTTGTAGTTTGCTTATGCACCATAGGTTCATAGATCTGACAATGGGCCCCGTCTGTAGGATTATTGAGTCTAGGCTCATAGTAATGGATTAATGATTGATTAGTGCATGATTAGGGTTAATTGATATGATATGGCATGTTATGATTGGCTCATTAGTTTAATCACCCCCCCTTTATCTCTGATTATTCACTAACTGATGCTGAGGTGGCCTTATGATATGGTGTCATGTGGCACAGGGCTGGGTGAGATGGCCTCCTCTGCCGTGCCATGTGGCATGGGGTTGGGTGAAGTGGCCCTGTGGTGTAATGCCATGTGGCACTAGGGTGGTGTGGTGGCCCACTGGCTGTCTGCCACGTGGCACTAAGGTGGGGCCCACTTGTCAGTGACTCATACCAGGGTGGGGCCCACTTGCTGACATGGACCAATGGGAGGCTGCCACGTGGCACTCGGGCCGCCGAGTTGTCCAGTCCGCGTCGCGCCACGTGGCACACCCTCTCTCTTCACTTATTTTATATCTTCTCGTGTTTATTACACCCGGTTTGTACCCGTAGCCGCCATCATCTCCAAGTTGTACCCGTAATTGCCTTGATCAAATCTCGGCCTTTGATTAATCCATTTATTCTCGCTTTTATCTTCCCCGAATTTATTTTAATAGCTCCACTTATCCAAAAATCATGAAAATTTCACCAAAAATCCCTAAAATCATGATGATCATCCCTGTAATTTTTAATTCCATTTTTACCCCTGTCTCTCTGAATTAAAAATTCTTTTGTCAAATAAACCCTATTATTTCTTCGAATTAATCCCGCATTTCATTTGTAGCTCAATGTCTCGCCAATTATCTCTCTTTGCAGAAACCACCCTAACTAAATACCAATTAGACTTATATTGATATTCATTAGGGTTTGATCTGATCAACAGTTGATTACATGTCAACGGTTGATGCAGACCTAGACTTGATCAGATGGTTGCTCCCAGCTTTGGCACCTGATCAGTCTTGTGAAATCGACTTTCAATCCCTTAACATGAGGGTGACTTGGTCAAAGAACTGACTACTTATCAATAATTGACACAAATCAAAGCATGGTTAGGTGGTTGCTCACAGCTTTGGCACCAGGTCAGCCTTGAAAGCAAAATCACATCTGAAATTTCTCATGACTAGTTGTATCAGAATACTAGCTTGGCATTGACATCATTTCATGTAGCATAGGGATTATACTGCTTCAGCTCCTTTCTAGGGTTAGCTCCAAGGGCAGATTTTTAGGGTTTAACTCTGACTCCTATAATAGGTCACTGAGGTGTGGGGTCCACCTGTCAGTGAAAATGGTCACATGGGTGACTCATCAGATAGGCTATGTTTATGTTGTTAGATCCATCTACAAGGGACTGCCAGGTGGGTCCCGCTTGTCAGAAAAAGTATCGTCAAATGGCTGACCCATCAAGAGATTTTCTCTCTCCGAAATCTCCCGAGGGTCAGCCACCTCGAATGAGTAGGAGGTGGTGGAGTATTTATATCCTCGTCTCTCACCCTGATATTTCCTTGTGGGATTAATGCTTAACCTCTGTTCCGGGTTGATTAGTTTTCTTAGCAAAATGGGCTAGGTCCATGTCATTGGAGCTGCTCATAAGGGACTGCCAGGTGGGTCCCACTTGTCAGAAAAGATATAATCACATGGTGACACCCGAGAGATCTCTTCTCTCCCTCGATCCTCTCGGCTGTCACTCATGCTGAGTGGATAGAGAATAGTGGGGTATTTATACTCTTCACTTCATGCCCAGCATTCCATTGTGGGACTAATGAATTCATTCCGGGTTAAGCAGCGACCTCTTCTGATCAGTGGGCCATCTTTTCATTGCTTTCTCTCCTTCCCTCTTCTTATGATTTGTCATTAATAATCAATTTATTTTCATTTATTCATTTACTCATCCTTGAAATTTTTCAAGGGTAAACAGTCGGACGTTTAACAAATATCTCGCAACCCCAAATTTTAAGATAAGATATATTTGGTACTGAAAGACCTTGAAAGCCTTAGGATGGTGGTATTGAAAGGTCAAAATAGTGCAATAATGTAAAGAACCTAAAGTAGAAATGTATAAACCAATTTGGAGCTTAATGTTCAAGTGTAATGGCAGCGGAATACAATTTAAAACAATTCAATTCTCACAAGAATATAGCAATCAAAGAAATGTGAGAAAAAAAAGTCAAGATAAAACAAGAACACAAGATGTAACGGAGTTCGGCTTTAACAATGCCTACGTCTCTGGGACCCTCAACCTCTAACAATTGAGGTTGAGCCGATATATTAAAAAAAGTTTTTACACTTGTAGAACTTGGTCCCTTATAAAAATGGGCTGCCAAGCCTATCGGTAACACGAGTGACAACACACTCAAAACAAGAAGTGAATGACAACACACTCAAAAAGGTGAGCACTACAGCTCAAAAAGGGGTGAGCACTATAGCTCAAGAAAATATTTTCAAGAAGATCACGAAGGATCAAGTTGGGAGAATAGAGAGAAGCTAGATTGATCTTGAATAAATATTTGGCTAATTAAGTGTATCAATATCTTAATTTATCTCTCTCTCTTTGAATATGACTAGTAAGCTTTCTGGAGTAATAATTTTGCTAGATGGATCAGATCCTATTTTTGTGAGAGAGATGATCATTTTTCAAATAGATTTTCTGAAATAACTGAAGAAACTATTTTTCGGCCTGAACCGTTATAACGGTTTACAAATTGTTATAACGGTTTAGAAAGAATAGCCGTTGGATCAATTGAGCTGAAACGTTATAACAATTCATCAAATCGTTATACGTTTCATGAATCATTGTAACGATTACATAATCATTACATAACGATACACTCTGGTTTATATGTAATTTTTTCTGCCTTAGAATATTTTTGAGTATTGAGATGAACCGTTATAACGATTCCTGAATCGTTATAACGATTCACTGGGCAGAAGTATTTTTCTCTGTTGTTTAAGCTCAATTTATCTTGACCAATTCAACCCACTTTAAGTCTAACTAAACCTCAGCCTAATGAAGTCTTGATTTAATTCTTATGTCCCATCATTAGTCTTGGTTCTTGTGCACTAATCCATTTACAAGTTAATTCCTGCACAAAACTTAAACAAGGCAAATTGTAAAATTCAAGATTGTTTTGCAAATTGACAAATCAAAGAAGATGTTAAGTGTAACAATCTCCCCATTTTGTCGATTTACAAAACATGCATGGGTGCATAGATATAACATTTGATGTGGATTTCACTCAAAAACTTCTCCCCTTTTTTGAATCAGGCAAAAGGGTGCAAATAAAGAATTTATTTCAATTTAGCACCCCCTAAATTGATTGCTCCCCCCTTAATGTATGCACCGTATAGAAGATAAAGAATTTAAAATACTTTCTAAATGATAAAAAAAATAATTCATTCAAAAAGAAATTAGCTAACTCCCCTTAAATATATTATATACATGATTTGAAGGGAAAATTAAGCATTATGGATCTCTAATTTTTAATTTTAGGAACCCAAAAAATATTTGCGATGTTATTTTCTTTTTTAAGTTTGCAATCAAGTGAGATATGACCAATATGACAATAATAATTGCAAAATATACATGTTTGAGACTTCTTACTACCTTTAACAAATATATTTTGGTAGCTTTCTTTTAATCCTTGAGCTTGAGTCTTACGTTTTTCTTTAGAAATATTTTTATATTTTTGAGAAACAACTTGTTTATGCTCATATCTTTGAGCTTTGATTTGAAAATCATTTTGATTTTTAAACTCATAAAACCAACCATCGGGTCCTTTAAAATACAATTTGTTTGACCAACTAGGATTGAAAAATATAGCATTGTTGCTTTGAAAATTCTTTTTTTCCTTTGTTAATCTTTTTATCAAATTGCTTATATTGAAATGTATAATTGTGTTTCTTATTGAAAGATTTAGCATTAATAAATTTCATAATTTTTACATTTGACCCTTGACTTTGTTTCTCTTTTGATTTAGGGCAATTTGAAGTTCTAGAAGATTTCTTATATCCAAGACCCGACTTGTTGCTAGGTCTTTGACCTATAACTTTTGTCTAAATCCATTGAAGTAATGCTTGTTGAAATATATGAGGATTTTAGTGTCCTATTTTCAGTTTCTAAAGTTTACACTTTCACTTTTAATATTATAATTTCACCTAAGTGCATTTGATAATTTTTTTCAAGATTTTACAATTTAAACTCGTAAGATTGAACCTTTAACTCAAACTCTGAAAGCTCTTGTCCATTGGAGCTCCTACAAGCTCTTGTCCATTCCCAGCATATGATAATTTCTGATGAAATTAGAATAGCTAGGAAGGAGAGAGTTCAGGATAACATCTGTAACAAACTCTTTGCTCAACAGACTGTTAAGCTTCTCCAACTGCTCAACATCGCTCGTCATTCGGAGCATGTGAGTGTCAAGAGAGCTACCCTCAGTCATCTTATGACTCATCAGAGATTTAGTCACCTTAAATTTCTTGACCAAGAAACTTTGTACATCAAGCTCATCTTCTTTGTGCTTGTTGTACCTGGTGACTTCTTTTGCTGCGCAGCTCATTGCAGCTATGCAAGGATTGGTGTGTTAAGGACGTACTCGAGTTTCTCACGTCTTAGTACGATTGTGAATGTACGGAACGTATTAGTAAGAGTTTATTTAGCCATCTGCTATAACGTTAAAATATAAAAAAATTTAGCTTTGTTCATGTAATGTCCTATTTCATATAAGACTCCCACTACAAATTTGTTCTATTCCCATTTGTAGTTAGGACCAAGATCCCTATTTTCACTAATAATCAAGTTATCATTGAATAACTCATTTATTAATTATCTTAGCTAAATAACTCTTCGCTAATCACATCTCTATGTGATTCTTAGTTTCATTAAACATCATATATTTTAACGAAACTTTGCCCCAAGCCCAAAACTATTTTGGAAATCATTGGTAAGTAACCTCACTCTACTTGATTCGTTATGTCGGACATAACCCTCGACCGCCAAAGGTAAAAGGTGACGTCTACTGAGTAGGTCCCATCAACCGATGAATAATAGTGTTAGGAGGATAGAGTAGGTAGGGCATATTACTTAATTTTTTGGGTTTGTGATTATTCTTAACATCGTAAGCAGTCAGTTTATTAAACTAGCTTTAAACAGACTTACAAACACGTAAAATATGTCTGCCAGAAAGACCACTGAAAGTTCCTTTTTCAATCTTTCTTTGACACAACCTTCCTTCACAGTTTCTTAAAAATGATAAATCTAATTTACACATTTATAATTAGTCAGTTTGTTAAGCAGACTTTAAATAGACTTATGAACACGTAAAAAGACGTATGCTAGAAAGACCATTGAAAATTCATTTTCCAGTCTTTCTTTGACATAACATTCTTTCATGGTTCCTTAAAAATGATAAATCTAATTTACTCATTTATTATCAAAGCAGTAAATTAATTTACTTACATATGTGACCAGGTCACGTATATATCTTAATCAGATTCTAATTATTTATTTTACAGCTTATGTATATGTTCTTATTTATACCGTAAAAAGCATATAAACATTTTATATGGTTTTAAAATAGTTAATTCCTTTTTGGTACGAGAAAGTAATTTGATAACATGATAAAGTTCCTTTTGGGCCAGTTATCAGGATACGTAAAAGGGGCTCCCAGGAAAGATCAGGGTCACAAGGACCACTTTAAATTCAATCTTTTCTAGACAGAACTATCTCTTTCAGGTGTGGATATCAACAACTCTTACTCAAGTACTTTATTGCTTCATCACATTCATAGATATATTTTTCATAACCAAAGCTTTTTGAAAAAGCAAAAGAGTTACATTTGTCATGTTTTAAAAGTGCAAAAGTAATTTGGTAACGTGACAAAGTTCCTTTTGGGCAAGTTATCAGAACACGTAAAAGGGCTTGTCAGAAAGAATACCGAAGGTATCCACTTCCCATCTTTCTTTGACATCACCTTATCTTTTATGTGTGGAGATCAACAGCTCTTACTCAGATACTTTATTGCTTCATCATATTCTTAGATAGGTTTTAACACAATCGAAAGTTTTCGAAAAGAAAACGTAAAGAAAGCATAAAGAAAGCTTAAATCTAATTTAACTTTCTTATTTGACAAAGCTGAACCAAGAAAATCCAATTTTATTTGGTTTGGACTTAAGCTGTAAATCTAAGAATTAAACCGATACGGGGTATATGTACCTTATTTGCATAAGTTATAATCTTTTAAAAAATCAATCAGCGGAAGATGCTTTGCTCTGATATCACTGTAGGGTTTTGGAATGCCCAAATCCCGTTAATGCTCGAGCTGCGGAAAGACCGTAGAACAAAAATTTTATTTCTACTTAAGTTAGGGATTAAAGTATGTTCAACGATTACCGAGAGATACACACATTTAATCCTTTACAAAAGACAGTAAAATATTATTTTACTTCTAACTTAAGTTTAAGGTTAAAGTGGTATGTCGGATGATTACCGAGAGATACACACCTCTTTAAACCTTTATTGATCTACTCCATGATTGATTTCTAAAACATTAATCTACTTAACAATTAAATAGATTAATATAAGATGTTATACCTCGCTTCCAAATTTCAATTGGAATGAAAATTGGTTTGTCTCGGAGCACAAAACGTCTGATGCCTCTGTAGGTTATCCACCAGGACTGATCAGAGAGCGGCTTATTTCTTTTGCCAGAAATACCGTAAACCGTGATTTCTCGCAAAAATACTATTCACCGAGAAAAAGACGAAATAGTACTATTCATGACTCGCAGTTATTCTGTTTCACAAATGTGTAGAAATACCGCAACTTTCATAAAAACACTATTCTCCGATCCCGTGAATTCTGAAACAATAGTATACCGAGAGAGAAAGTAGAACTAATTTGGTGTAGCTTTCTCTCTCACCCCACCCCTCTATTTATAGAAAATGTAGGGAGGTTCCAAAGTGAAAAGACCAAAATAACCTTAAATTTCATCTAATTTACCAAAATGCCATTGGACTTTTGGCCAAATTACCAAAATACCCTTAGACTTTTGGTTAAATTACCAAAATGCCCCTCTAAGGTCGGCATGGGCTTTTCATGGGTCTTTTTAGGCTTTTCGGATTTTGGGCTTTTAATTATTAATTAAGGCTTTAATTATAAATGGTCTTTCAACCCAAAATTTAAATCCATAATCAACATTTAAAATCCAAATCATATATATATATATATATATATAATTTTCATGTACAATTATAGTTTTTTTGGTTGTTTGTTTCGATAAATTTATACGACGTGTCCAACACGTTATATATTCAATCTTATTTTTGCTTCTTGTCATCTCTATGACAAATATAATTTAATTATAACCATTTTATTATTAATTATAAACAATTTATAATTAATCAATAAGATTCTCCGATTAACTCCTATACGGTGTGACCCGACATGATTCGTATTATGTTGGTAAATAGAGTTAAAACTATTTTAACCTCTATAATCATAGGAGAGATCTGACAGAATGCACTATGACCATCCAATTACACAGATGATGATGTACTATATAATATCATGATCCAGTGAACTATTTACTTGTATTTAATTCTTTTTGTCTCATAACTATCAGATCTGTTTCAAGGTAGGTATGTGTCATCCTTGCAAACTTAATCTTTTTTTTATCCTGAGTTGCAAACTTAATCTTTTCTTAACTCTAATTAAATTATCAAATATAATTACTATTGTAATTATACTACTAGTAGATAATTGTACTCTATCAAGGGGCCCAGTGATGCTATAACTCGTATAGAAATACGAGGGACAATAGTACTTTTGGCAAACCATCTCTTCCTCCGCATAAGTTATGTATACTGAAGAGCTACCTTTATAGCCACTTTTTACGGATAACGTTTGGTAGAAATCACACACATACATATCTTATGTAGGAAAAATGAATACCTCATCGAAAACGAGTCCGGGCGCGCAAAACATTCAAACGGGACCCGATGCCCTCGGTACCGCCGAAAATGAGTCCGCGCGCGCAAAACATTCAAACGGGACCCGACGCTCTCGGTACGGCCGAAAACGAGTCCGGGCGAGCATAACATGAAAACGGGACCCGTCTCCCTCGTTACCGCCGAAAACGCATTCGGGCGCGCAAAACAAGAAAACGGGACCCGACGCCCTCGGTACCGTCGAAAACGAGTTCGGGCGCGCAAAACATTCAAACGGGACCCGATGCCCTCGGTACCGCCGAAAATGAGTCCGCACGCGCAAAACATGAAAACGGGACCCGACGCCCTCGGTACGGCTGAAAACGAGTCCGGGCGAGCATAACATAAAAACGAGACCCGTCTCCCTCGTTACCGCCGAAAACGCGTCCAGGCACGTATAACAAGAAAACGGGACCCGACGCCCTCGGTACTGTTGAAAACAAGTCCGGGCGTGCAAAACAAAAAAACGGGACCCGACACCCTCGGTACCGACGAAAACGAGTCCGGGCGCGCAAAACATGAAAACGGGACCCGACACCCTCGTTACCGCCGAAAATTAGTCCGGGCGCGCAAAACAAGAAAACGGGACCCGACATCCTCGTTACCCTCGAAAACGAGTCCGAGCTCGCAAAACATGAAAACGGGACCCGACGCCCTCGGTACTGTGGAAAACGAGTCCGGGCGCGCAAAACATTCAAACGGGACCCCACGCCCTCGGTACCGCTGAAAACGAGTCCGGACGGGCAAAACAGGAAAACGGGACCTGTCGCCCTCGTTACCGCCGAAAATGAGTCCGGGCGCGCAAAACATGAAAAAGGGACCATACGCCCTCGCTACCGCCGAAAACGAGTTCGGGCGCACAAAACATGATAACGGGACCCTACGCCCTCAGTACCGCCGAAAACGGGACCAGGCTCGCAAGAATTGAACACGGGACTCGTCGCCCTCGTTAACGCTGAAAACGAGTCCGGGCGCGCAAAACAATAAAACGGGACCCGACACCCTCGTTACCCCCGAAAACGAGTCCGGGCTCGCAAAACAGGAAAACAGGACCCGACGCCCTCGGTATCGCCGAAAACGAGTCTGGGCGCGCAAAACATAAAAATGGGACTCGTCGCCCTCGTTACCGCCGAAAATGAGTCCGGGTACAAAAAACATGAAAACGGGACCCGACGCCCTCGGTACCGTTGAAAACGAGTACGGGCGCGCAAAACATTAAAAAGGGACCCGACGACCTCTGAACCGCCAAATATGAGTTCGGGCGCGCAAAACATGATAACGGGACCCTACGCCCTCGGTACCGCCGAAAATTATTCCGGGAGCGCAAAACATGAAAACGGGACACGACGCCCTCGTTACCGCCGAAAACGAGTCCGAGCGCGCAAAACATGAAAATGAGACCGACGGCCTCGTACCGCGCCGAAACGAGTCCGGGCGCGTAAAACATGAAAACGAGACCAGTCGCCCTCGCTACCGCCGAAAACGAGTCCGGGAAGCAAAACAAGAAAACGGGACCCGACGCCCTCGGTACAGCCGAAAACGCGTCCGGGCGCGCAAAACATTCAAACGGGACCCAACGCCCCCGGTACCGTCGAAAATGAGTCTGCGCGCAAAACATGAAAACAGGATCCGTCGCCCTCGATACCGACGAAAATGAGTCCGGGCGCGCAAAACATGTAAACGGGACCCGACGCCCTCGCTACCGCCGAAAATGAGTTCGAGCGCGCAAAACAAGAAAACGGGACCCGACACCCTCGTTACCCTTGAAAACGAGTCCGTGCTCGCAAAACATGAAAACGGAACCCGACGCCCCGCACCGCCGAAAACGAGTCTAGGCGCGCAAAATATGAAAACGGGACCCGACACCCTCGCATCGCCGAAAACGAGTCCGGGCTCGCAAAACATGAAAACGGGACCCGTCGCCGTCGTTACCGCTGAAAATGAGTCCGGCCGCGCAAAACATAAAAACAGGACCCGTCGCCCTCGGTACCGACGAAAACGAGTCCGGGCGGGCAAAACATGAAAACGGGACCCAACGCCCTCGTTACTCTCGAAAAAGATTCTGGGCGCGTAAAACATTAAAAAGGGACCCGACGCCCTTGCTACCGCCAAAAATGTGTACGGGCGCGCAAAACATGAAAACGGGACCCGACGCCCTCGGTACCGCCGAAAACGAGTCCGGCGAGCATAACATGAAAACGGGACCCGTCTCCCTCGTTACCGCCGAAAACGCGTCCTGGTGCTCAAAACATGAAAACGGGACGCGACGCCCTCGGTACCGTCGAAAACGAGTCTGCGCGCGCAAAACATGAAAACAGGACCCGTCGCCCTCTGAACCGACGAAAACGATTCCGGGCGCACAAAACAAGAAAACGGGAACCGACGCCCTCGTTACTGCCGAAAATGAGTTCGGGCGCGTAAAACAAGAAAACTGGACCCGACACCCTCGTTACACTCGAAAATGAGTCCGGGATCGCAAAACATGAAAATGGGACCCGACGCCCCTCGCACCGCCGAAACGAGTCCGGCGCGCGCGAACATGAAAACGGGACCCAACGCCCTCGTTACCGCCAAAAATGAGTTCGGGCGCGCAAAACAAGAAAAAGGGACTCGACACACTCGTTACCCTCGAAAACGAGTCCGGACGCGCAAAACAAGAAAACGTGACCCGACACCCTTGTTACCCTCGAAAACGAGTCCGGGCTCGCAAAACATGAAAACGGGACCCGACGCCCTCGGTACCGCCGAAAACGAGTCCGGCCGGGCAAAATAAGAAAACGGGACCCGTCCCCCTCGTTACCGCCGAAAATGAGTCCGGGCATGCAAAACATGAAAAACAGGACCCGTCGCCCTCGGTACCGACGAAAAAAAGTCCGGGCGCGCAAAACATGAAAACGGGACCCGACGCCCTCGTTACCACCGAAAACGAGTCCGGGCGCGCATAACATGAAAACGGGACCCGACGCCCTCGTTACCGCCGAAAACGAGTCCGGGCGCGCATAACATGAAAACGGGACCCGTCGTCCTCGTTACCGCCGAAAACGCGTCCGGGCCCGCATAACATGAAAACGGGAGCCGACGCCGTCGGTACCGTCGAAAACGAGTCCGGGCGCGCAAAACATTCAAACGGGACCCGACGCCCCCGGTACCGTCAAAAATGAGTCAGCGCGCGCAAAACATGAAAATGGGACCCGACGCCCTTGGTACCGACGAAAACAAGTCCGGGCGATCATAACATGAAAACGGGACCCGTCGCCCTCGTTACCGCCGAAAATGAGTCAGGGCGCGCATAACATGAAAACGGGACGCGTCGCCCTCGCTACCGATGAAAATGACTCCGGGCGCGCAAAACATGAAAACAGGACCCGTCGCCCTCGTTACCGCCGAAAATGAGTCTGGGCGCGTAAAACATTAAAAAGGGAACCGACGCCCTCGCGACCGCCAAAAAAGAGTACGGGTGCGCATAACATGAAAACGAGACCCGACGCCCTCGGTATCGTCGAAAACGAGTCCGGGCACGCATAACATGAAAACGGGACCGTCGCCCTCGTTACCGCCGATAACGCGTCCGGGCGCGCATAACATGAAAACGGGACCCGAGGCCCTCGGTACCGTCGAAAACGAGTCCGGGCGCGCAAAACATGAAAATGGGACCCGACACCCTCGGTACCGCCGAAAACACGTTCGGGCGCTCACAACATGAAAACGGGACCCGACGCCCTCGGTACCGTTGAAAACGAGTCCGGCCGGGCAAAACATGAAAACGGGACCCGTCGCCCTCGGTACCGCCGAAGACGAGTCCGGCCGGGCAAAACATGAAAACGGGACCCGTCGCCCTCGTTACCGCCGAAAATGAGTCCGGGCGCGCAAAACATGAAAACGGGACTCGTCGTCCTCGGTACCGATGAAAACTTGTCCGGGCGCGCAAAACATGAAAACATGACCCGACGCCGTCGTTACCGACGAAAACGAGTCCGGGAGCGCAAAACATGAAAACGGAACCCAACGCCCTCGGTACCGCCGAAAACGAGTCTGGGTGCGTAAAACATTAAAAAGGGACCTGACGCCCTCGCTACCGCCAAAAAAGAGTACGGGTGCGCATAACATGAAAACGAGACCCGACGCGCTCGATACCACCGAAAATGAGTCTGCGCGCAAAACATGAAAACAGGACCCGTCGCCCTCGTTTGCGACGAACACGAGTCCGGGCGCGCAAAACATGAAAATGGGACCCGACGCCCTCGGTATAGCCGAAAACGCGTCCGGGCGCGCAAAACATTCAAACGGGACCCGACGCCCTCGGTACCGCCGAAAATGAGTCTGCGCGCAAAACATGACAACAGGATCCGTCGCCCTCGATACCGACGAAAACGAGTCCGGGCACACAAAACATGTAAACGGGACCCGACGCCCTCGCTACCGCCGAAAATGAGTTCGGGCGCGCAAAACAAGAAAACGGGACCCGACACCCTCGTTACCCTTGAAAACGAGTCCGGGCTCGCAAAACAATAAAACGGGACCCGACACCCTCGTTACCCCCGAAAATGAGTCCGGGCTCACAAAACAGGAAAACAGGACCCGACGCCCTCGGTATCGCCGAAAACGAGTCTGGGCGCGCAAAACATGAAAATGGTACCCGTCGCCCTCGTTACCTCCGAAAATGAGTCCGGCTACAAAAAACATGAAAACGGGACCCGACGCCCTCGGTACCGTTGAAAACGAGTACGGGCGCGCAAAACATTAAAAAGGGACCCGACGACCTCGGTACCGCCGAATATGAGTTCGGGCGCGCAAAACATGAGTTCGGGCGCGCAAAACATGATAACGGGACCCTACGCCCTCGGTACCGCCGAAAATTATTCCGGGAGCGCAAAACATGAAAATGTGACACGACGCCCTCGTTACCGCCGAAAACGAGTCCGAGCGCGCAAAACATGAAAATGAGACCGGTCGGCCTCGGTACCGCCGAAAACGAGTCCGGGTGCGCAAAACATGAAAACGAGACCAGTCGCCCTCGCTACCGCCGAAAACGAGTCCGGGAAGCAAAACAAGAAAACGGGACCCGACGACCTCGGTACAGCCGAAAACGCGTCCGGGCGCGCAAAACATTCAAACGGGACCCGACGCCCTTGGTACCGCCGAAAATGAGTCTGCGCGTAAAACATGAAAACAGGATCCGTCGCCCTCGATACCGACGAAAACGAGTCCGGGCGCACAAAACATGTAAACGGGACCCGACGCCCTCGCTACCGCCGAAAATGAGTTCGAGCGCGCAAAACAAGAAAACGGGACCCGTCTCCCTCGTTACCGCCGAAAACGCGTCCGGGCGCGCATAACATGAAAACGGGAAACGACGCCCTCGCTACCGATGAAAACTAGTCCGGGCGTTCAAAACAAGAAAACGGGACCGACACCCTCGTTACCCTCGAAAACGAGTCCAGGCTCGCAAAACATGAAAACGGGACCCGACGCGCTCGCTACCGCCGAAAACGAGTCCGGCCGGACAAAACATGAAAATGGTACCCGTCGCCCTCGTTACCGCCGAAAATGAGTCCCGTCGCGCAAAACATGAAAACGGGACCCGTCGCCCTCGGTACCGACGAAAACTTGTCCGGGCGCGCAAAACATGAAAACATGACCCGTCGCCCTCGATACTGACGAAAACTAATCCGGCCGCGCAAAACATGAAACAGAGAACCGACGACCTATGTACCGCCAAAAACAAGTTCGGGCGCGCAAAACATGATAACGGGACCCTACGCCCTCGCTACCGCCGAATATTATTCCGGGAGCGCAAAACATGAAAACGGGACCAGACGCCCTCGGTACCGCCGAAAACGAGTCTGCGTGCGCAAAACAGGAAAACATGACTTGTCTCCCTCGGCACCGATGAAAACGAGTCCGGGAAGCAAAACAAGAAAACGGGACCCGACGCCCTCGGTACCGCCGAAAATAAGTTCGGGCGCGCAAAACATTAAAAAAGGATCCGACGCCCTCGGTACCGCCGAAAATGAGTCCGGGCGCGCAAAACATTAAAAAGGGACCCGACGCCCTCGCTACCACCAAAAACGAGTCCGGGCGGCAAAACATGAAAACGGGACCCGTCGCCCTCGTTACCACCGAAGCGGAGTCGGGCGCGCAAAACATGAAAACGGGACCCGTCGCCCTCGCTACCGCTGAAAAGGAGTACGGGCGCGCAAAACATTAAAAAGGGACTCGACGACCTCTGTACCGCCAAATATGAGTTCGGGCGCGCAAAACATGATAACGGGACCCTACGCCCTCGCTACCGCCGAAAATTATTCCGGGAGCGCAAAACATGAAAACGGGACACGACGCCCTCGTTACCGCCGAAACCGAGTCCGGGCGCGCAAAACATGAAAACGAGACCAGTCGCCCTCGGTACCGCCGAAAACGAGTCCGGGCGCGCAAAACATAAAAACGAGACCAGTCGCCCTCGGTACCGCCGAAAACGAGTCCGGACGTGCAAAACAAGAAAATGGGACCCGGCGCCCTCGTTACCGCCGAAAACAAGTCTGCGAGCGCAAAACAGGAAAACATGACCTTTCTCCCTCGGTACCGAGGATAACGAGTCCGGGAAGCAAAACAAGAAAACGGGACCCGACGCCCCCGGTATCGCCGAAAACGCATCCTGGTGCGCAAAACATGAAAACGGGACCCGACGCCCTCGGTAACGTCGAAAACGAGTTTGGGCGCGTAAAACATGAAAAAGTGACCCGACGCCCTTGCTACCGCCAAAAATGAGTAAGGGCGCGCAAAACATGAAAACGGGACCCGACGCCCTCGGTACCGTCGAAAACGAGTCCGGGCGCGCATAACATGAAAACGGGACCCGTCGTCTTCGTTACCGCCGAAAACGCGTCCGGCCGCTCATAACATGAAAACGAGACCTGACGCCCTCGGTACCGTCGAAACTGAGTCTGGGCGCGCAAAACATTCAAACGGGACCTGACGCCCTCGATACCGTCGAAAACGAGTCCGGGCGCGCATAACATGAAAACGAGACCCAACGCCCTCTGCACCGTCGAAAAAAAAAGTCCGGCGCGCAAAACATTCAAACGGACCCGACGCCCCCTGCACCGCCGAAATGAGTCCGCACGCGCAAAACATGAAAACAGACCCAACGCCCCGTGCACGACGAAAACGAGTCCGGGCACGCAAAACATGAAAACGGGACCCGACGCCATCGTTACCGCCGAAAACGAGTCCGGGCGCGCATAACATGAAAACGAGACCCAACGCCCCCGGTACCGTCGAAAAAAAGTCCGGGCGCGCTAAACATTCAAACGGGACCCGACGCCCCGTATCGCCGCCGAAACGAGTCCGCACGCGCAAAACATGAAAACAGACTCTACGCCCTCGTGCACCGACGAAAACGAGTCCGGGCGCGCAAAACATGAAAACGGGACCCGACGCCCTCGATACCGTCGAAAACGAGTCCGGGCGCGCATAACATGAAAACGAGACCCAACGCCCTCGGTACCGTCGAAAAAAAGTCCGGGCGCGCAAAACATTCAAACGGGACCCGACGCCCTCGGTACCGCCGAAAATGAGTCCGCACGCGCAAAACATGAAAATAGGACCTAACGCCCTCGGTACCGACGAAAACGAGTCCGGGCGCGCAAAACATGAAAACGGGACCCGACGCCCTCGTTACCGCCTAAAATGAGTTCGGGCGCGCAAAACAAGAAAACGGGACCCGACACCCTCGTTACCCTCGAAAACGGGACCCGACACCCTTGTTACCCTCGAAAACGAGTCCGGGCTCGCATAACATGAAAACGGGACCCGACGCCCTCGGTACCGCCGAAAACAAGTTCGGGCGGGCAAAATAAGAAAACGGGACCCGTCCCCCTCGTTACCGCCGAAAATGAGTCCGGGCGCGCAAAACATGAAAACGGGACCCAACGCCCTCGTTACCGCCGAAAACGAGTCCGGGCGCGTAGAACATTAAAAAGGGACCCGACGCCCTCGCTACCGTCGAAAACGAGTCCGGGCGCGCATAACTTGAAAACGGGACCCGTCGCCCTCGTTACCGCCGAAAACGCGTCCGGGCGCGCATAACATGAAAACGGGAGCCGACACCCTCGCTACCGTCGAAAACGAGTCCGGGCGCGCAAAACATTCAAACGGGACCCGACGCCCTCGGTACCGCCGAAAATGAGTCCGGGCGCCCAAAACATGAAAACGGGCCCCGTCGCCCTCGGTACCGCTGAAAATGAGTAGAGGCGCGCAAAACATTAAAAAGGGACCCGACGACCTCTCTAACTGAATGGTTTCCGAGATACGAGATATTGAGTTAAGGCTCCTTACCAACTCAAATATCAAGATCAAGGTGAATCTTTCGAGATACAAGATGTGAACGTAAGCGCTCTGCCCGCTCAACATCAAGATTCGATGAATCAGAAAGACAGGATTTGGCCCCTTTCTTGGTCTTTACTGATCTTCTAGATTATGAATCTGAAGCGTTGTGCCAATTCATAAATCTAGGAATTCAAAGTCTCGATGATCCATATAGAGACTTGAATAATTTCCAAGATACGAGATATTGAGTTAAGGCTCCTTACCAACTCAAATATCAAGATCAAGAATTGATTTTTTTTGTTTCGGATTGAGTTTGATTTATTTTAAATTGATTTTTACTTTATTTGATAGAATGATGTATTCATTATTTCTCTTTCTTTTACTTGTGTTTTATTTGTTTGATATTCGAATTTATTTAGATTTGAAGGTTGAGTGTTTTTTTTATTTATTTATTTTGATTTTGATTTTATTTTTAGGTTAAAATTGATTTAATTTTGAAATTTAATTTTTCTTTTATTTGATACAATCTTTTTTTTTGTTAATTTTAATTGTCATTTTCTTTATTTATTGATATTTAAATTTATTCAATTTTGAAAATTGAGAGTTATTTTTTTATTTTTATTTTGATTTTGATTTTTGAATTTACTTAATTTAAAAAGTTGGAAGGATTATATTTTTTTTATTTTACTTTTCTATTTTCTTCTTTTTCTATTTCCTTCTTTATTTTTTTATTTATGTATTTATTTTTACCTATTTTTGTATTTTCTTTTATTTGAAGTTTCCTTTTTATTTTTGAAATTATAATTTAATATATAGAAGTTGTAATCATTTATTCATTATTATTATTATTATTAAAAATATATATTATTCATTTTATTTGTGAAGAAAGTATTTTCATTTATGTTTTATATTTTACTACTAGTATTTTTTTATTATTCCTCACAAGGGAAGAATCTTTTTTTTTTAGTTCAAATAGATGAAAAAAATATTATATTTATTTTACTTTACACTTTTTTCCTCATTGACTTCACTGATATTTCGTTATTTTTTTATTGTTTATTTTATATATGTGTTCTTTTAGAATTATAAAATTTATTTTGAGATAAAAGCTTATTCACGTATGAAAAGTACATATATTTTATATGTATTTAAGTAATATAAAATTTATTTTATTTTAAAAGAGTTATTCATCAATTTTCTATTATTTATTATAGTAATTATTTATAACAGGGAAACTCTATCATGTTTATTTTACGAATTGAAGTTGAGTCCAACCGTGGAAAAGAATTTAGGATAATGTTATTTCAGTTTTACGAGATTTATATTAAGTGCATTAGGGTCGAGATTCATCCTTTGTTTTTCTGACTTGGGCCGAAGTTTACTATATGTATTTTTTTCTCAAGCCGAGATCGAACTCTTGGGCTCCGATTAGTTGCAATCCAATTTTCGGGCTAACCTCTTTTTAGGCTTTGCGTAATTGCTTATGCAGATTTTTCAATTTTAATTCTCTTTCCGTTTGAATATAGAACTTATATATAAAAAATATATTCTTGATGGAATTGACAATTCGTAACATGTCCATACAGCTTTACTTGGAGTACTAAATGATATAATATAGTCTTTTACAGATTTGACATATCCAACAAGGGCTAATATACAAATTATACATCTTTTGCCACATGCTTACAGACAAATCATTTGCAAGTTTAGCTATTCCGAATTGAATGAACCATAATTACAAATTAATATTGATTAATTCCAAAGCATTGCACAAACAAGATTTCACAAGTCCAAACATTGGTATTTGGTACTAATTGGTACCGACTTTAGATAATGTCCCAACATGAGATAGTTTATTTACACAAGTTATTTTTAGAATTTTCCAAATTAACATCAGCTATGAGTTATCACAGCAAGTAGTGTCAAGATATGGCTTATAACATGTTCAGGTTATATACAACAAAGTCCTCAATATTATACAAATTTTGAGAAATCAAATTATTTGAAGAAAAGGCAGCAGCAAGTTGCTTAAGAGGATCCACTTCGTAAAGCAATATTTACATCTATGAATCATCACAAAACAAATGTTAAGAATGTCAGATAAGCAATTAGACTTTGCATTTATACTAACTTTTTACCCTTTCTGCATTTTAACCCCTAAAAATAAATAGATGTGTACATCTGTTCTTTGAAAGAGCTTCTTTATAATTATATCTAAACAGTGTATGCTTTGTACAGGTACAGAATTTGATACTCAGACATTAGGGATACTGGTTTTGACTTAAGCCTAATAGCTCACCGAGCTCTTCACTCGGGCCAATGGTATTTAGAGAAATTAGATGGTATTAATATTTTTATTCTAGTTGACTCAGGCCAATAGCTCACCAAACTCTTCGCTTGGGCCAATAGCTCACTGAGTTACTCTTAACTATACCTATATTTACTTTACTTATAAAATTAAAGCATGCACCCTCTTTATTTGACTTTTGAAACATGATTTTATTTATATGAAATGGGGGGGGGGGCAGAATGTTAGCAAAAAAAAATATATATATATTTTTTAAGCAAACAGAAGGGACAATGCATAATGCGACAGAAGAGTTTTTTGTTTGTTAAAAATCCAAAATATAGTTTTGCATAAAGGTCTAAAGATTTTAGTAATATATGAAGATATGATGATCTATTATCAGTTTTTAAGAAAAAATTATAACTATTTTTATTGAGAGCAAGGGCTCACGACTGAATTCAGCCGGCACAAGCTCTCTAGTTCTTCGAAATCAAGGGCTCACGACCGTATTTAGCCGGCACAAGATTAAGAAGAACTTTATTTTTACAAACTGGTTCAGGTTGTATATTAGTCATTTTATATATTTTAAAATGCAAGTTTTATATAAAATACAACATAAGCATTAAAGAAAGAGTAATAAACAGAAAAGAAGATAGAAAGATGACATAAACTATAAACAAACATATCCTTTTGTTAATATTATTAATTTTTTTTTATATTTTAAGGCAGTAAGTATTCATGTTTTTTATTTAAAATACTACTTGAAGTTTAAGAGCCTCACCCTTCACATTTGGTCTAACAGATTCTGAAATCTGATTACTGTATAAACAGGGTTTCATTAGCTCATACACTCATATGTATAACTAGAGTCATATTGATAATGCAGATGCTTAAAAGAGAAATATTAAAAAAATGAAATCTAGATGAAGCTTCATCTCAAATTAGATTTAAACTGATCAAGATGAAACCTGATACAAATATAGATGCAGATACTAAAAAAAAATGCAAAGAACAAGCATATGCAGCTTTATCCCCTTTATTTATTCAGATTGAAATCTGTACTGGTTCACACCAGCATAGGGATTCATTAGCCTAATTTATGACTAATTATACTTAATTAAAGAAAGAAAGAAAAAAAAAGGACAATTGACATGAACACTAATCTATTCATGTCATGACAGTAAAGAAAAAGTCAAGGAAAAATAAAATTTATTGATAAGTATTAATCAGAATCATATTATGACAGCAACAACAAAACCAAAAAAAAAAACTTAAACAACAATTTTGCATCTCAATTTCATTTATTCCATTACAAGAAAATATATTACATTTACTAACTGTTTCATAAAAGGAAATCTACCTATATTTGCTTCTAAACTGAAATTGAAATGGAGAGGGGTTTTAGTGTTGCTAGGCTCTTAGGTTTTTTTTTTATAATAACTGGATGGAATTGTGGCTGCTAGTGTGAGGAGCTATCTGCCTCTAAAGAGTTTGCTGGTATTAGGGTTTTGATATATGGTTTTTTGTTAGGTAGGTGAGGGGGAGAATATTTTTGCTAGGAGGATGACTTGTATCTGGGAGGGTTCAATATTTTTTGCTGGGGGTTTTTCAATTGAGGAAGTGGAGGTCCTTTTATAGCAAGAGATTAGGTTTAGGGTTTAGATTTTCGAATTAGGTTTAGGAGGTTTAATTTTACTGTTTTATCCCTTGAATTAGGGTTCCCTCTGGTGCTCTTGGCTGAGATGGCAGTAAACACCCAATCAAATACATCAACGCATTATCCTAATCAATTAAAGGCAGCCAACATGGCCTACCAGCACATAGATACAACTACCCCAAATAAAACAAAATTTTGAATGAGGTTCTTACTGATCCATGCATTACCCGGGGAAGCACTACCTAGCCGCAACTGACTGGTGCAAAGGTGACAGGTGAAGCCTTCTCCCGAGCTGGGCTTGGGCTGTGACACTTGGGCCGCCTCGTCATCACCAGCGAGCTACTGGGCCGCCTCCTTTCTTCTTCCTTCAAGACCTTATTTGCCCCGGACTTAGGCTGGCCTGCTGGTTTGGCTCCGATGTGCTGCTCGGTTCAACCATGACCCGACTTTCACTGCCTCTCTCTTCTCGGTTTCTTGCACCGCCTTTGAGTTTTGCCCCAATTTTTAGGGTTTAGCATTCTCTTTCGGTTTTCTTTGGTCTTCTCTGAAATTGAACTCGCATAGGTAAGATCTCCCAGAATTTGAGGGTTTCATTCTTCAATTGGTTTTAATTTCACCGAGATTGATCTTCTTTTTTTTTCTTGCTGTTGTCGAAAGGAGGAAGAGGGGAAAACGTTTTTTTTTTCTTTTTGGTTTGTTCTGTCGGATAGCAAGAGAGAGGGGGACAAGGTGATAAGGTTGGGTCCCTTGAGTTTGCGTACACCCGGTTCACATGAACCATTTCAATGACATTGAGCCGGCTCACCAAAACCGAGCTCACAACTCCCTTCTTATTTTCTTTTCTTTGAATGGAGTTGGTATATGGATTTTAATGTAGACCGAAATCATTCATTTGCTGACATGTGGGCCCACAAGATATGGTCTATGCATTAAATACAAAGCCTCTTGGCTGATTTTTTGATTTTTTCCTTCATATTTTCCTTTTGTGAATTTTTCTTGAAAGATTTTCTTGCTAAAAATTCCCCAAAAATTGTACAAAAATTCTATAAATTATGCCAAATTTTATGATAAATTTTATTTATCATTTTTCTCACTGATTAATCATCAATTAATTATTTTCGTCCCCTAATTAATTGATTTAATTTGATTAATTGATGATTTCTATGTTTCCCTCACTTCTACAGCTCCAAAAATACCGAATGATATATGAGAATTTTCATAATTTTATGGAGAACATAATTCTCTCATAAAATTTGAGTTTTAAATTTTTTGACTTTGACGAGGTTTTTCGATTTGAGTTTCTCGAGCTTCGGCAATTAATCCTTTTTTCTGAGAATTTCCAATTTCTTTCAATTTTATCCTCAATTTCTTAGTCCTCGGGCTTGGTTTGAGCTTTTTAGACCTCTGTTGGGCTTAATAGGCCTTCTTGGGCCTTTCTCCGTAATACTGGGCCTCTCAGGCCAGACCGGATTCTTCAGATTTCCTTTGCACTATTCCTTTGCGACTGGTCTCGTTTTCATGTTTTGCGCGCCCGAACTCATTTTTCGGTGGTAATAAGGGCGACGAGTCTGTTTCATGTTTTGCGCGCCCGGACTCATTTTCGGGGGTAACGAGGGTGTCGGGTCCCATTTTCTTAATTTGCGCGGTCGGACTCGTTTTCGAAGGTACCGAGGGCGTCGGATCCCGTTTGAATGTTTTACGCGCCCGGATCATTTTCGACGGTACCGAGGGCGTCGGGTCCCGTTTGAATGCCATGCGCGCCCGGACACGTTTTCGGCGGTAACGAGGACGACGAGTCCCGTTTTCATGTTATGCTCGCCCGGACTCGTTTTCGGCCGTACCGAGGGCATCGGGTCCCGTTTTCATGTTTTGCGTGCCCGGACTCGTTTTTGGCGGTAGCGAGGGCGTCGGGTCCCGTTTTCATGTTTTGCGTTCCCAGACTCGTTTTCGGCGGTAACGAGGGCGTTGGGTCCCGTTTTCATGTTTTGCGCGCCCGGACACGTTTTCGACGGTACCCAGGGCGTCGGGTCCCGTTTTCATGTTTTGCGCGCCCGGACGCGTTTTCGGCGGTACCGTGGTCGTTGGGTCCCTTTTTAATGTTTTGCGCGCTCGGACTCATGTTCGGCGGTACCGAGGGCGTAGGGTCACATTTTCATGTTTTGCGCGCCCGAACTCGTTTTCGGCGGTAACGAGGGTGTCGGGTCCCGTTTTCATGTTTTGGGCGTCCAGACTCGTTTCCGGGGGTACCGAGGGCGACGGGTCCCGTTTTGATGTTTTGCGCTCCTGGACTAATTTTCGGCAGTACCGAGGGCGTTGGGTCCCGTTATCATGTTTTGCGCGCCCGGACTCGTTTTCGTGGGTAACGAGGGCGTCGGGTCTCGTTTTCATGTTTTGTGCGCTCGGTCTCATTTTCGGCGGTACCGAGGTCGACGGGTCCCGTTTTCAATTTTTGCGCGCCCGGTCCCATTTTCGGCGGTACCGAGGACGACGAGTCCCGTTTTCATTTGTTGCCCGCCCGGAGTCATTTTCGGCGGTAACGAGGGCGTCGGGTCCCGTTTTCATGTTTTTCGCGCCCGAACTCGTTTTCGGCGGTACCGAGGTCGTCGGGTCCCTTTTTAATGTTTTGCGCGCTCGGACTCATTTTCGGCGGTACGTAAGGTCACATTTTCATGTTTGTGCGTCCGGACTCGTTTTCGGCGGTAACGTGGGTGTCGGGTCCCGTTTTCATGTTTTGCACGTCTATACTCATTTTCGGCGGTAACGAGGGCGTCGGGTCCCGTTTTCATTTTTTGCGCGCCCAGACTCGTTTTCGAGGGTAACGAGGTCGACGGGTCCCGTTTTCATGTTTTGCGCGACCTGACTCGTTTTCTACGTTACCGAGGTCATCGGGTCCCTTTTTAATGTTTTGCGCGCTCAGACTCATTTTCGACGGTACCGAGGGCGTAGGGTCACATTTTCATATTTTGCGCGCCCGGAATCATTTTCGGCGGTAACGAGGGGTCGGGTGCCGTTTTCATGTTTTGCGCGTCCAGACTCGTTTTCGGCGGTAACGAGGGCGTCGGGTCCCGTTTTAATGTTTTGCGCTCCCGGACTCATTTTCGGCGGTACCGAGGGCAACTGATCCTGTTTTCATGTTTTGCGCGACCGGACTCGTTTTCGGCAGTAACGAGGTCGACGGGTCCCGTTTTCATGTTTTGCGCGCCCGGACTCGTTTTCGGCGCTATCGAGGGCGTCGGGTCCCGTTTTCATGTTTTGCGAGCCCGGACTCGTTTTCGGGTGTAACGAGGGTGTCGGGTCCCGTTTTCTTGTTTTGCGCGCCCGGACTCGGTTTCGTCGGTACCGAGGGGCGACGGTCCCGTTTTCATGTTTTGCGCGCGCGGACTCATTTCGGGTGCCGGGGCGTCGGTCCCGTTTGAATGTTTTGCGCGCCCGGACTCGTTTCGGCGGTGCACGGAGGCGACGGTCCCGTTTTCAATTTTTGCGCGCCCGATCCTTTTTTCTGCGGTACCGAGGGTGTAGGGTCCCGTTATCATGTTTTGCGCGCCCGAGCTCGTTTTGGGCGGTACAGAGGTCGTCGGGTCCCTTTTTCATGTTTTGCGCGCCCGGACTCATTTTCGGCGGTACCAAGGGCGATGGTTCCCGTTTTCATGTTTTGCGCGCCCGGACTCATTTTCGACGGTAACGAGGGCGACGGGTCCCGTTTTCATGTTTTGCCCTCCCTGACTCATTTTCGACGGTAACGAGGGCGACGGGTCCCATTTTCATGTTTTGCCCGCCCGGACTCGTTTTCCGCGGTACCAAGAGCGTGGGGTCCCGTTTTCATGTTTTGCGCGCCCGAACTCGTTTTCAGCGGTAACGAGGGCGTCGGGTCCCGTTTTCATGTTTTGCGCGCCCGGTCTCGTTTTCGTCGGTACCGAGGGCGACGGGTCCTCTTTTCATTTTTTGCGCGCGCGGACTCATTTTCGGCGGTACCGAGGGCGTCGGGTCCCGTTTGCATGTTTTGCGCGACCGGACTCGTTTCGACTGTACCGAGGGCATCGGGTCACGTTTTCATGTTATTCGTGCCCGGACGGGTTTTCAGCGGTATCGAGGGCGACCGGTCCCGTTTTCAAGTTATGCTCGCCCGGGCTCGTTTTCGGCCGAACCGAGGGCGTCGGTTCCCGTTTTCATGTTTTGCGCGTCCGGACTCGTTTTCAGCGGTACCGAGGACGACGAGGCCCGTTTTCATGTTTTGCACGCCCAGACTCGTTTTCGGCGGTAACGTGGGCGTCGGGTCCCGTTTTCAAGTTATGTGCTTCCGAACTAATTTTCGGCGGTACCGAGGGCGTCAGGTCCCGTTTTGCGCGCCCAGTCTCGTTTTCAAGTTATGGTATATATCGATGTGAACTACATACCTGAAGCTAGTTGCCGAAAATGGGTACGGTCATTTTCGGCGGTACTGAGGGCGACGGGTCCTGTTATGAATTATTGCGCGCCCGGTCCTGTTTTCGACGGTATCGAGGGCGACGAGTCCCGCTTTCATAAGCTGCCCGCCCGGGCTCGTTTTCGGCGCTAACGAGGGCGTCTGGTCCCGTTTTCATGTTTTGCACGCTCGGACTCATGTTCGGCGGTACCGATGGCGTGGGGTCAAATTTTCAAGTTTTGCACGCCCGAACTCGTTTTCGGCGGTAACGAGGGTGTCGGGTCCCGTTTTCATGTTTTGCGCGTCCAGACTTGTTTTGGGCGGTAACGAGGGCGTCGGTTCTCGTTTTCATGTTTTGCCCGGCCGGACTTGTTTCCGGGGGTACCGAGGGCGACGGGTCCCGTCTTGATGTTTTGCGCTCCCGGATTAATTTTCGGCGGTACCGAGGGCGTCGGGTCCCGTTATCATGTTTTGCGCGCCCGGACTCATTTTGGGCGGTACCGAGGGCGTTGGGTCCCTTTTTCATGTTTTGCGCTCCCGGACTCGTTTTCAGGGGTAACGAGTGCGTCGGGTCCCGTTTTCATGTTTTGTGTGCCCGGTCTCATTTTCGGCGGTACCGAGGTCGACGGGTACCGTTTTCAATTTTTGCGGGCCAGGTCTCATTTTCGGGGGTACCGAGGTCGTCAGGTCCCTTTTTAATGTTTTGCGCGCACTGACTTATTTTCGGCGGTACGTAAGGTCACATTTTCATGTTTGCACGTCTAGACTCATTTTCGATGGTAACGAGGGCGTCGGGTCCCGTTTTCATGTTTTGCGCGCCCGGACTCGTTTTCGGGGGTAATGAGGTCGTCGTGCCTCGTTTTCATGTTTTGCGTGTCCGGACTCATTTTTCGGCGGTACCAAGAGCGTCGGGTCCCGTTTTCATGTTTTGCGCTCCCGGACTCATTTTCGGCGGTACTGAGGGCGTTGGGTCCCGTTTTCATGTTTTGCGCGCCTGGACTCGTTTTCGGCGGTACCATGGGCGACGGGTCCCGTTTTGATGTTCGGCGCGCCCGGAATCGTTTTCGGCGGTAATGAGTGTGTCGGGTCCCGTTTTCTTGTTTTGCGCGCCCGGATTCGTTTTTGTCGGTACCGAGGGCGACGTGTCCCGTTTTCATGTTTTGCAAGCCCGGACTCGTTTTCGGCGGTACCGAGGGAGACTGGTCCCGTTTTCATGTTTTGCGCGACCGGACTCATTTTCGGCGGTAACGAGGTCGACGGGTGAAGTTTTCATGTTTTGCGTGCCCGGACTCGTGTTCGGCGGTATCGAGGGCGTCGGTCCCGTTTTCATGTTTTGCGTTCGCTGACTTGTTTTCAGCCGAATCGAGGGCGTCGGGTCCCGTTTTCATTTTTCGCGCCCCCGGACTCGTTTTTGGCGGAACTTAGGGCGTTGGGTCCCGTTTTCATGTTTTGCGCGCTCAGAATCGTTTTCGGCGGTACCGAGGGCGACGGGTCCCGTTTTGATGTTTTGCGCTCCCGGACTAATTTTCGGCGATACCGAGGGCGTCGGGTCCTGTTATCATGTTTTGCGCGCCCCGACTCATTTTCTGCGGTACCGAGGACGTAGGGTCCCTTTTTCATGTTTTGCGCGCCCCGACTCATTTTCGCGTGTAACGAGGCCGTCGGGTCCCGTTTTCATGTTTAGCGCGCCCCGACTCGTTTTTGGCAGTATCGAGGGCGTAGGGTCACATTTTCATGTTTTGCGTGCCCGGAATCATTTTCGGCGGTAACGACGGTGTCGGGTCCCGTTTTCATATTTTGCTCGTCCAGACTCGTTTTCGGCGGTAATGAGGGCGTCGGGTCCCGTTTTCTTGTTTTGTGCGCCCGGACTCGTTTTCGGCGGTATCGAGGGCGTCGGGTCCTGTTTTCATGTTTTGCGCGCCCGGACTCATTTTCGACGGTACCGAGGGCGACTGGTCCCGTTTTCATGTTTTGCGCGACCAGACTCGTTTTCGACGGGTCCCGTTTTCATGTTTTGCGCGACCTGACTCGTTTTTGGCCGAACCGAGGGCGTCGGGTCCCGTTTTCATGTTTTGCGCGCCCGGACTCGTTTTTGGCCGTACCGACGGCGTTGGGACCTGTTTTCATGTTTTGCGAGCCCGAACTCATTTTCAGCGGTACCGAGGGCGACGGGTCTCGTTTTGATGTTTTGCGCTCCCGGACTCATTTTCGGCGGTACCTAGGGCGTCATGTCCCGTTTTCATGTTTTGCGCGCCCTGACTCATTTTCGGCGGTACCGAGGGCGTCGTGTCCCGTTTTCATTTTTGGCGCGCCCGTAATCGTTTTCGGCGTCAACGAGGGCGACGGGTCCCGTTTTGATGTTTTGCGCGTCCGGACTCGTTTTCGGTAGTACCGAGGGTGTCGGGTCCCGTTTTCTTATTTTACGCGCCCAGATTCGTTTTAGTCGGTACCGAGGGTGACGTGTCCCGTTTTCATGTTTTGCGCGCACGGACTCATTTTTGGCGGCACCGAGGGAGACTGGTCCCGTTTTCATGTTTTGCGTGATCGGACTCGTTTTCGACGGTAACGAGGTCGACGGGTCTCATTTTCATGTTTTGCGCGCCCGGACTCGTTTTCGGCCGAATCGAGGGCGTCGGGTCCCGTTTTCATGTTTTGGGAGTCCGGACTCGTTTTTGGCGGTATCGAGGGCGTTGGGTCCCGTTTTCATGTTTTGCGCGCGAGGACTCGTTTTCGGTTGTACCGAGGGCGACGGGTCCCGTTTTGATGTTTTGCGCTCCCGGACTAATTTTCGGCGATACCGAGGGCGTCGGGTCTCGTTATCATGTTTTGCGAGCCCGGACTCATTTTCGGCGGTACCGAGGACGTAGGGTCCCTTTTTCATGTTTTGCGCGCCCGGACTTATTTCGGGAGTAAGGAGGGCGTCGGGTCCCATTTTCATGTTTTGCGCGCCCGGACTTGTTTTCGACAGTACCGAGGGCGACGAGTCCCGTTTTCATTTGTTGCGCGCCCGAACTTGTTTTCGGCGTTACCGAGGTCGTCGGGTCCCTTTATAATGTTTTGCGCCCTCAGACTCATTTTCGGCGGTACCGACGGCGTAGGGTCACATTTTCATGTTTTCTTCGCCCGGAATCGTTTTCGGCGACAATGAGGGTGCCGGGTCCCGTTTTCATGTTTTGCGCGGCCAGACTCATTTTCGGCGGTAACGTGGGCGTGGGGACCCGTTTTCATGTTTTGCGCGCCCAGACTCGTTTCCGGGGGTAACGAGGGCGTCCGGTGTCGTTTACATGTTTTGCGCGTCCGGACTCAATTTTCGGCGGTACCGAGGGCGACGGGTCCAATTTTCATATTTTGGGCACCCGGACTCAATTTCGGCGGTACAGAGGGCGTTGGGTCCCGTTTTCATGTTTTGCGCGTCCGGACTCGTATTTATGTTTTATGAAAAATTACTTTTATAGGATATTCATATCGGAGTGTTAATTGGATAATTATATAATAGACATAATTTATAGTAATTACATTCATTTGCGCGAAGTTATGTGTAGGTATGGGGCAAAAAATTTAAAAAACTCAAACAACTTGTTTAAACTGTTGTTTTTAATGCATCTTACTTATTTTGAATGCAAAATTCGTATCGTAGAATGTTAATATCGATGTGATAATTGGATAATCTTCCAATAGGCCTAATTACGAGTAATTATATTAATTTTTACGAAATAATCTATCGTATGAGGCAGAAAAAATGTGATCATATGGCTGACCCATCAGGAGATTTTCTCTTTCTGGAATCTCCTGAGGGTCAGCCACCTCGAATGAGCAGGAGGTGGTGGAGTATTTATATCTCTGTCTCTCACCCTGACATTTCTTTGTGGGACTAATGAATTTGTTCCGGGGTTAGGCAGCGACCTCTTCTGATCAGTGGGCCCTTTCTCTTGCCCTTTCTCTTTCCTCCTTCTTATGTTTTATTATCAACAATTGATATTCATTTTCATTTACTCAGTTGCTTATCTTTGAGATTTTCCAAGGGTAAAAAAAAAGTCAAACAACTTATTTAAACAACAGTTTTTAATGCATCTTACTTATGTTTTGTGCAAACTAAGTGTCGTAGAATACTGATATCGAAGTATTAATTGGATAATCTTCTAATAGGCACGGTTAGGAGTAATTATATTAATTTTCACGAAATTATAAGTAGTTATGAGACAATAATTTTTGAAAATCTTAAACAACTTGTTTAAACAGCAGTTTTAAATGTATCATATTTATGTTTTATGAAAAATTACTTTTATAGGATATTCATATCGGAGTGTTAATTGGATAATTATATAATAGACATAATTAGTAGTAATTATATTAATTTGCGCGAAGTTATGTGTAGGTATGCGGCGAAAAATTTAAAAAACTCAAACAACTTGTTTAAACTGTTTTTAATGCATCTTACTTATTTTGAATGCAAAATTCATGTCGTAGAATGTTAATATCGATGTGATAATTGGATAATCTTCCAATAGGCATAATTACGAGTAATTATATTAATTTTCACGAAATAATCTATCGTATGAGGCAACAAATGTTGAAAATCTGAAATAACTGTTTAAACAACAATTTCTAATGTATCATACTTATGTTTTATGTAAAATTAGTGTCCTATGATAATCATATTGAAGTGTTAATTTGACAACCTTATGATAGACATAGTTAGGAGTAATTATATTAATTCGCTCGCAATTATGTGTAGTTTTGATGCAAAAAATGTTGAAAATCTTAAACAAGTTGTTTAAAAAACAGTTTTTAGCGCGTCTTACTTATATTTTGTGCAAAATTAGCATCATAGAATATTCATATCTAAGTTTTATTTCCACAATCATATAATAGGCATAATTAGGAGTAATTGTATTAATTTTTAAGAAATTACATGTAGGTAATGCGGCCAACAATTTTCAAAAACTCAAACAACTTGTTTAAACAATCATTTTTCAATTCATCTTATTTATGTTTTGTGCAAAATTTGTGTCGTACAATGTTCATATCGAAGTGTTAATTGAATAATCTTCTAATAGGTATAATTAGGAGTAATTAGTTTAATTTTTAAGAAATTATATACGCTTATGAGTCAAAAAATATAAAAAATCTTAAACAACTTGTTTAAACAAATTGTTTCTAATATATCTTACTTATGTTTTATGAAAAATTAGTATCGTAAGATATTCATATCGAAGGGTTAATTGGAAAATATTATAACAGGCATAATTAGGAGTAATTATATTAATTTGTACGAAATTACGAGTACTTATGCGGCCAAATGTTTTGAAAAACGCAAACAACTTGTTTAAACAAATGCTTTTAATGCATCCTACTTATGTCCCGTGCAAAATTAGTGTCGTAGAATGTTCATATCAAAGTGTTAACTGGATAACATGTTAATGGGCATAATTAGGAGTAATTATATTAATTTTTACGAAATTATATGTAGTCATGAGGCAAAAAATATTGAAAAACTTAACTTTTTTAAATAACAGTTTCTAATGCATCTCACTTGTGTTTTGAGAAAAAAATAGTGCCCTAAAATATTTATTTTGATGTGTTTACTGAATAATCTTATAACCTAACATAATTATGAGTAATTATATTAATTTGCACCAAATTATGTGTAGTTATGCGGCCAAAAATTTTCATAAAGGCAAACAACTTGTTTAAACGGCGAGCTTTTTAACGCATCTTACTTATGTTTTGTGCGATTTTAGCGTTATAGAATATTCATATCGATGTTTTTATTGGATAGTTTTATAATAAGCGTAATCGGGAGTAATTGTAGTACTTTGCACGAAATTATATGTTGTTATGCGGACAAAAATTTTGAAAAACTCAAACAACTCGTTTAGATAGCGCTTTTTAATGCATCTTACTTATATTTTACGCAAAATTAGCGTTGTAGAATATTCATATCGAAATTTTTATTAAAGAATCTTACAATAGGCATATTTAGGAGTAATTATATTAACTTATAAGAAATTTTGTGTAGCTATGCAATCAAAAATTTTAAAAAACTCAAATAACTTGTTTAAACAAATGTTTTTAGTGCATCTTACTTATGTTTTGTGCAAAATTAGTGTCGTAGAATATTCATATCGAAGTTTTAATTAGAAGATCATATAATAGGCATGATTAGGAGTAATTATATTAATTTATAATAAATTATGTATAATTATGCGGCCAAAAATATTAGAAAACTCAAACAACTTGTTTTAAGAAGTCGTTTTTAAAGCCTCCTACTTATGTTTTGTGCAAAATTAGTGTTGTAGAATGTTCATATTGAAGTGTTAATTAGATAATATTTTAATAGGCATAATTAGGCGTGATTACTTTAATTTTCACTAAATTATGTGTAGTTATTGGGCCAAAATTTTTGAAATACTCAAATAACTTTTTCAAATAGTCAATTTGTTTCTAATGCATCTTACTTATGTTTTGGGAGAAAATAGAGTCGTAGAATATTCATATCGAAGTGTTAATTGAACAATCTTATAATAGGCATAATTAGGAGTAATTATGTTAATTTACACGGAACTATGTGTATTTACGGGGCCAATTGTTTTAAAAAAGTCAAACAACTTGTTTAAACAATGCAGTTTTTAATGCATCTTACTTATGTTTTGTGTCAAATTAGCGTCATAGAATATTCATATCGAGGTTTTTAATTAGATAATCTTATAATAGGCATAATTAGAGTAATTATATTAATTTGCACGAAATTATATGTAGTTACGCGGCAAAAAGTTTGAGAAACTCAATCAACTAGTTTAAATTGTTGTTTTTTTAATGCATCTTACTTATGTTTTGTGCAAACTAAGTGTCGTAGAATACGATATCGAAGTATTAATTGGATAATCTTCTAATAGGCACGGTTAGGAGTAATTATATTAATTTTCACGAAATTATAAGTAGTTATGAGACAATAAATTTTGAAAATCTTAAACAACTTGTTTAAACAATGAGTTTTAAATGTATCTTATTTATGTTTTATGAAAAATTACTTTTATAGGATATTCATATCGGAGTGTTAATTGGATAATTATATAATAGACATAATTAGTAGTAATTATATTAATTTGCGCGAAGTTATGTGTAGGTATGCGGCGAAAAATTTAAAAAACTCAAACAACTTGTTTAAACTGCTTTTTTAATGCATCTTACTTATTTTGAATGCAAAATTCATGTCGTAGAATGTTAATATCGATGTGATAATTGGATAATCTTCCAATAGGCATAATTACGAGTAATTATATTAATTTTCACGAAATAATCTATCGTATGAGGCAACAAATGTTGAAAATCTGAAATAACCTGTTTAAACAACAATTTCTAATGTATCATACTTATGTTTTATGTAAAATTAGTGTCCTATGATAATCATATTGAAGTGTTAATTTGACAACCTTATGATAGACATAGTTAGGAGTAATTATATTAATTCGCTCGCAATTATGTGTAGTTTTGATGCAAAAAATGTTGAAAATCTTAAACAAGTTGTTTAAAAAACAGTTTTGAGCGCGTCTTTACTTATATTTTGTGCAAAATTAGCGTCATAGAATATTCATATCTAAGTTTTATTTCCACAATCATATAATAGGCATAATTAGGAGTAATTGTATTAATTTTTAAGAAATTACATGTAGGTAATGCGGCCAACAATTTTCAAAAACTCAAACAACTTGTTTAAACAATGTTTTCAATTCATCTTATTTATGTTTTGTGCAAAATTTGTGTCGTACAATGTTCATATCGAAGTGTTAATTGAATAATCTTCTAATAGGTATAATTAGGAGTAATTAGTTTAATTTTTAAGAAATTATGTACAGTTATGAGTCAAAAAATATAAAAAATCTTAAACAACTTGTTTAAACAGTAGTTTCTAATATATCTTACTTATGTTTTATGAAAAATTAGTATCGTAAGATATTCATATCGAAGGGTTAATTGGAAAATATTATAACAGGCATAATTAGGAGTAATTATATTAATTTGTACGAAATTACGAGTACTTATGCGGCCAAATGTTTTGAAAAACGCAAACAACTTGTTTAAACAAATTTGCTTTTAATGCATCCTACTTATGTCCTGTGCAAAATTAGTGTCGTAGAATGTTCATATCAAAGTGTTAACTGGATAACATGCTAATGGGCATAATTAGGAGTAATTATATTAATTTTTACGAAATTATATGTAGTCATGAGGCAAAAAATATTGAAAAACTTAACTTTTTTAAATAACGAGTTTCTAATGCATCTCACTTGTGTTTTGAGAAAAAAATAGTGCCCTAAAATATTTATTTTGATGTGTTTACTGAATAATCTTATAACCTAACATAATTATGAGTAATTATATTAATTTGCACCAAATTATGTGTAGTTATGCGGCCAAAAATTTTCATAAAGGCAAACAACTTGTTTAAACAAGCGAGTTTTTAACGCATCTTACTTATGTTTTGTGCGATTTTAGCGTTATAGAATATTCATATCGATGTTTTTATTGGATAGTTTTATAATAAGCGTAATCGGGAGTAATTGTAGTACTTTGCACGAAATTATATGTTGTTATGCGGACAAAAATTTTGAAAAACTCAAACAACTCGTTTAGATAGCGAGTTTTTAATGCATCTTACTTATATTTTACGCAAAATTAGCGTTGTAGAATATTCATATCGAAATTTTTATTAAAGAATCTTACAATAGGCATATTTAGGAGTAATTATATTAACTTATAAGAAATTTTGTGTAGCTATGCAGTCAAAAATTTTAAAAAACTCAAATAACTTGTTTAAACAAATGTTTTTAGTGCATCTTACTTATGTTTTGTGCAAAATTAGTGTCGTAGAATATTCATATCGAAGTTTTAATTAGAAGATCATATAATAGGCATGATTAGGAGTAATTATATTAATTTATAATAAATTATGTATAATTATGCGGCCAAAAATATTAGAAAACTCAAACAACTTGTTTTAAGAAGTCATTTTTAAAGCCTCCTACTTATGTTTTGTGCAAAATTAGTGTTGTAGAATGTTCATATTGAAGTGTTAATTAGATAATATTTTAATAGGCATAATTAGGCGTGATTACTTTAATTTTCACTAAATTATGTGTAGTTATTGGGCCAAAATTTTTGAAATACTCAAATAACTTTTTCAAATAGTTGTTTCTAATGCATCTTACTTATGTTTTGGGAGAAAATAGAGTCGTAGAATATTCATATCGAAGTGTTAATTGAACAATCTTATAATAGGCATAATTAGGAGTAATTATGTTAATTTGCACGGAACTATGTGTATTTACGGGGCCAATTGTTTTAAAAAAGTCAAACAACTTGTTTAAACAGCAGTTTTTAATGCATCTTACTTATGTTTTGTGTCAAATTAGCGTCATAGAATATTCATATCGAGGTTTTTAATTAGATAATCTTATAATAGGCATAATTAGAGTAATTATATTAATTTGCACGAAATTATATGTAGTTACGCGGCAAAAAGTTTGAGAAACTCAATCAACTAGTTTAAATTGTTGTTTTTTTAATGCATCTTACTTATGTTTTGTGCAAACTAAGTGTCGTAGAATACGATATCGAAGTATTAATTGGATAATCTTCTAATAGGCACGGTTAGGAGTAATTATATTAATTTTCACGAAATTATAAGTAGTTATGAGACAATAAATTTTGAAAATCTTAAACAACTTGTTTAAACAGCAGTTTTAAATGTATCTTATTTATGTTTTATGAAAAATTACTTTTATAGGATATTCATATCGGAGTGTTAATTGGATAATTATATAATAGACATAATTAGTAGTAATTATATTAATTTGCGCGAAGTTATGTGTAGGTATGCGGCGAAAAATTTAAAAAACTCAAACAACTTGTTTAAACTGCTGTTTTTAATGCATCTTACTTATTTTGAATGCAAAATTCATGTCGTAGAATGTTAATATCGATGTGATAATTGGATAATCTTCCAATAGGCATAATTACGAGTAATTATATTAATTTTCACGAAATAATCTATCGTATGAGGCAACAAATGTTGAAAATCTGAAATAACCTGTTTAAACAGCAATTTCTAATGTATCATACTTATGTTTTATGTAAAATTAGTGTCCTATGATAATCATATTGAAGTGTTAATTTGACAACCTTATGATAGACATAGTTAGGAGTAATTATATTAATTCGCTCGCAATTATGTGTAGTTTTGATGCAAAAAATGTTGAAAATCTTAAACAAGTTGTTTAAAAAACAGTTTTGAGCGCGTCTTACTTATATTTTGTGCAAAATTAGCGTCATAGAATATTCATATCTAAGTTTTATTTCCACAATCATATAATAGGCATAATTAGGAGTAATTGTATTAATTTTTAAGAAATTACATGTAGGTAATGCGGCCAACAATTTTCAAAAACTCAAACAACTTGTTTAAACAACTGTTTTCAATTCATCTTATTTATGTTTTGTGCAAAATTTGTGTCGTACAATGTTCATATCGAAGTGTTAATTGAATAATCTTCTAATAGGTATAATTAGGAGTAATTAGTTTAATTTTTAAGAAATTATGTACAGTTATGAGTCAAAAAATATAAAAAATCTTAAACAACTTGTTTAAACAGTAGTTTCTAATATATCTTACTTATGTTTTATGAAAAATTAGTATCGTAAGATATTCATATCGAAGGGTTAATTGGAAAATATTATAACAGGCATAATTAGGAGTAATTATATTAATTTGTACGAAATTACGAGTACTTATGCGGCCAAATGTTTTGAAAAACGCAAACAACTTGTTTAAACAGTGCTTTTAATGCATCCTACTTATGTCCTGTGCAAAATTAGTGTCGTAGAATGTTCATATCAAAGTGTTAACTGGATAACATGCTAATGGGCATAATTAGGAGTAATTATATTAATTTTTACGAAATTATATGTAGTCATGAGGCAAAAAATATTGAAAAACTTAACTTTTTTAAATAACAGTTTCTAATGCATCTCACTTGTGTTTTGAGAAAAAAATAGTGCCCTAAAATATTTATTTTGATGTGTTTACTGAATAATCTTATAACCTAACATAATTATGAGTAATTATATTAATTTGCACCAAATTATGTGTAGTTATGCGGCCAAAAATTTTCATAAAGGCAAACAACTTGTTTAAACAGCAGTTTTTAACGCATCTTACTTATGTTTTGTGCGATTTTAGCGTTATAGAATATTCATATCGATGTTTTTATTGGATAGTTTTATAATAAGCGTAATCAGGAGTAATTGTAGTACTTTGCACGAAATTATATGTTGTTATGCGGACAAAAATTTTGAAAAACTCAAACAACTCGTTTAGATAGCAGTTTTTAATGCATCTTACTTATATTTTACGCAAAATTAGCGTTGTAGAATATTCATATCGAAATTTTTATTAAAGAATCTTACAATAGGCATATTTAGGAGTAATTATATTAACTTATAAGAAATTTTGTGTAGCTATGCAGTCAAAAATTTTAAAAAACTCAAATAACTTGTTTAAACAGCTGTTTTTAGTGCATCTTACTTATGTTTTGTGCAAAATTAGTGTCGTAGAATATTCATATCGAAGTTTTAATTAGAAGATCATATAATAGGCATGATTAGGAGTAATTATATTAATTTATAATAAATTATGTATAATTATGCGGCCAAAAATATTAGAAAACTCAAACAACTTGTTTTAAGAAGCTGTTTTTAAAGCCTCCTACTTATGTTTTGTGCAAAATTAGTGTTGTAGAATGTTCATATTGAAGTGTTAATTAGATAATATTTTAATAGGCATAATTAGGCGTGATTACTTTAATTTTCACTAAATTATGTGTAGTTATTGGGCCAAAATTTTTGAAATACTCAAATAACTTTTTCAAATAGCTGTTTCTAATGCATCTTACTTATGTTTTGGGAGAAAATAGAGTCGTAGAATATTCATATCGAAGTGTTAATTGAACAATCTTATAATAGGCATAATTAGGAGTAATTATGTTAATTTGCACGGAACTATGTGTATTTACGGGGCCAATTGTTTTAAAAAAGTCAAACAACTTGTTTAAACAGCAGATTTTAATGCATCTTACTTATGTTTTGTGTCAAATTAGCGTCATAGAATATTCATATCGAGGTTTTTAATTAGATAATCTTATAATAGGCATAATTAGAGTAATTATATTAATTTGCACGAAATTATATGTAGTTACGCGGCAAAAAGTTTGAGAAACTCAATCAACTAGTTTAAATTGTTGTTTTTTTAATGCATCTTACTTATGTTTTGTGCAAACTAAGTGTCGTAGAATACTGATATCGAAGTATTAATTGGATAATCTTCTAATAGGCACGGTTAGGAGTAATTATATTAATTTTCACGAAATTATAAGTAGTTATGAGACAATAAATTTTGAAAATCTTAAACAACTTGTTTAAACAGCAGTTTTAAATGTATCTTATTTATGTTTTATGAAAAATTACTTTTATAGGATATTCATATCGGAGTGTTAATTGGATAATTATATAATAGACATAATTAGTAGTAATTATATTAATTTGCGCGAAGTTATGTGTAGGTATGCGGCGAAAAATTTAAAAAACTCAAACAACTTGTTTAAACTGCTGTTTTTAATGCATCTTACTTATTTTGAATGCAAAATTCATGTCGTAGAATGTTAATATCGATGTGATAATTGGATAATCTTCCAATAGGCATAATTACGAGTAATTATATTAATTTTCACGAAATAATCTATCGTATGAGGCAACAAATGTTGAAAATCTGAAATAACCTGTTTAAACAGCAATTTCTAATGTATCATACTTATGTTTTATGTAAAATTAGTGTCCTATGATAATCATATTGAAGTGTTAATTTGACAACCTTATGATAGACATAGTTAGGAGTAATTATATTAATTCGCTCGCAATTATGTGTAGTTTTGATGCAAAAAATGTTGAAAATCTTAAACAAGTTGTTTAAAAAACAGTTTTGAGCGCGTCTTACTTATATTTTGTGCAAAATTAGCGTCATAGAATATTCATATCTAAGTTTTATTTCCACAATCATATAATAGGCATAATTAGGAGTAATTGTATTAATTTTTAAGAAATTACATGTAGGTAATGCGGCCAACAATTTTCAAAAACTCAAACAACTTGTTTAAACAACTGTTTTCAATTCATCTTATTTATGTTTTGTGCAAAATTTGTGTCGTACAATGTTCATATCGAAGTGTTAATTGAATAATCTTCTAATAGGTATAATTAGGAGTAATTAGTTTAATTTTTAAGAAATTATGTACAGTTATGAGTCAAAAAATATAAAAAATCTTAAACAACTTGTTTAAACAGCCGTTTCTAATATATCTTACTTATGTTTTATGAAAAATTAGTATCGTAAGATATTCATATCGAAGGGTTAATTGGAAAATATTATAACAGGCATAATTAGGAGTAATTATATTAATTTGTACGAAATTACGAGTACTTATGCGGCCAAATGTTTTGAAAAACGCAAACAACTTGTTTAAACAAATGCTTTTAATGCATCCTACTTATGTCCTGTGCAAAATTAGTGTCGTAGAATGTTCATATCAAAGTGTTAACTGGATAACATGCTAATGGGCATAATTAGGAGTAATTATATTAATTTTTACGAAATTATATGTAGTCATGAGGCAAAAAATATTGAAAAACTTAACTTTTTTAAATAACAGTTTCTAATGCATCTCACTTGTGTTTTGAGAAAAAAATAGTGCCCTAAAATATTTATTTTGATGTGTTTACTGAATAATCTTATAACCTAACATAATTATGAGTAATTATATTAATTTGCACCAAATTATGTGTAGTTATGCGGCCAAAAATTTTCATAAAGGCAAACAACTTGTTTAAACAGCAGTTTTTAACGCATCTTACTTATGTTTTGTGCGATTTTAGCGTTATAGAATATTCATATCGATGTTTTTATTGGATAGTTTTATAATAAGCGTAATCAGGAGTAATTGTAGTACTTTGCACGAAATTATATGTTGTTATGCGGACAAAAATTTTGAAAAACTCAAACAACTCGTTTAGATAGCAGTTTTTAATGCATCTTACTTATATTTTACGCAAAATTAGCGTTGTAGAATATTCATATCGAAATTTTTATTAAAGAATCTTACAATAGGCATATTTAGGAGTAATTATATTAACTTATAAGAAATTTTGTGTAGCTATGCAGTCAAAAATTTTAAAAAACTCAAATAACTTGTTTAAACAGCTGTTTTTAGTGCATCTTACTTATGTTTTGTGCAAAATTAGTGTCGTAGAATATTCATATCGAAGTTTTAATTAGAAGATCATATAATAGGCATGATTAGGAGTAATTATATTAATTTATAATAAATTATGTATAATTATGCGGCCAAAAATATTAGAAAACTCAAACAACTTGTTTTAAGAAGCTGTTTTTAAAGCCTCCTACTTATGTTTTGTGCAAAATTAGTGTTGTAGAATGTTCATATTGAAGTGTTAATTAGATAATATTTTAATAGGCATAATTAGGCGTGATTACTTTAATTTTCACTAAATTATGTGTAGTTATTGGGCCAAAATTTTTGAAATACTCAAATAACTTTTTCAAATAGCTGTTTCTAATGCATCTTACTTATGTTTTGGGAGAAAATAGAGTCGTAGAATATTCATATCGAAGTGTTAATTGAACAATCTTATAATAGGCATAATTAGGAGTAATTATGTTAATTTGCACGGAACTATGTGTATTTACGGGGCCAATTGTTTTAAAAAAGTCAAACAACTTGTTTAAACAGCAGTTTTTAATGCATCTTACTTATGTTTTGTGTCAAATTAGCGTCATAGAATATTCATATCGAGGTTTTTAATTAGATAATCTTATAATAGGCATAATTAGAGTAATTATATTAATTTGCACGAAATTATATGTAGTTACGCGGCAAAAAGTTTGAGAAACTCAATCAACTAGTTTAAATTGTTGTTTTTTTAATGCATCTTACTTATGTTTTGTGCAAACTAAGTGTCGTAGAATACTGATATCGAAGTATTAATTGGATAATCTTCTAATAGGCACGGTTAGGAGTAATTATATTAATTTTCACGAAATTATAAGTAGTTATGAGACAATAAATTTTGAAAATCTTAAACAACTTGTTTAAACAGCAGTTTTAAATGTATCTTATTTATGTTTTATGAAAAATTACTTTTATAGGATATTCATATCGGAGTGTTAATTGGATAATTATATAATAGACATAATTAGTAGTAATTATATTAATTTGCGCGAAGTTATGTGTAGGTATGCGGCGAAAAATTTAAAAAACTCAAACAACTTGTTTAAACTGCTGTTTTTAATGCATCTTACTTATTTTGAATGCAAAATTCATGTCGTAGAATGTTAATATCGATGTGATAATTGGATAATCTTCCAATAGGCATAATTACGAGTAATTATATTAATTTTCACGAAATAATCTATCGTATGAGGCAACAAATGTTGAAAATCTGAAATAACCTGTTTAAACAGCAATTTCTAATGTATCATACTTATGTTTTATGTAAAATTAGTGTCCTATGATAATCATATTGAAGTGTTAATTTGACAACCTTATGATAGACATAGTTAGGAGTAATTATATTAATTCGCTCGCAATTATGTGTAGTTTTGATGCAAAAAATGTTGAAAATCTTAAACAAGTTGTTTAAAAAACAGTTTTGAGCGCGTCTTACTTATATTTTGTGCAAAATTAGCGTCATAGAATATTCATATCTAAGTTTTATTTCCACAATCATATAATAGGCATAATTAGGAGTAATTGTATTAATTTTTAAGAAATTACATGTAGGTAATGCGGCCAACAATTTTCAAAAACTCAAACAACTTGTTTAAACAACTGTTTTCAATTCATCTTATTTATGTTTTGTGCAAAATTTGTGTCGTACAATGTTCATATCGAAGTGTTAATTGAATAATCTTCTAATAGGTATAATTAGGAGTAATTAGTTTAATTTTTAAGAAATTATGTACAGTTATGAGTCAAAAAATATAAAAAATCTTAAACAACTTGTTTAAACAGCCGTTTCTAATATATCTTACTTATGTTTTATGAAAAATTAGTATCGTAAGATATTCATATCGAAGGGTTAATTGGAAAATATTATAACAGGCATAATTAGGAGTAATTATATTAATTTGTACGAAATTACGAGTACTTATGCGGCCAAATGTTTTGAAAAACGCAAACAACTTGTTTAAACAGCTGCTTTTAATGCATCCTACTTATGTCCTGTGCAAAATTAGTGTCGTAGAATGTTCATATCAAAGTGTTAACTGGATAACATGCTAATGGGCATAATTAGGAGTAATTATATTAATTTTTACGAAATTATATGTAGTCATGAGGCAAAAAATATTGAAAAACTTAACTTTTTTAAATAACAGTTTCTAATGCATCTCACTTGTGTTTTGAGAAAAAAATAGTGCCCTAAAATATTTATTTTGATGTGTTTACTGAATAATCTTATAACCTAACATAATTATGAGTAATTATATTAATTTGCACCAAATTATGTGTAGTTATGCGGCCAAAAATTTTCATAAAGGCAAACAACTTGTTTAAACAGCAGTTTTTAACGCATCTTACTTATGTTTTGTGCGATTTTAGCGTTATAGAATATTCATATCGATGTTTTTATTGGATAGTTTTATAATAAGCGTAATCAGGAGTAATTGTAGTACTTTGCACGAAATTATATGTTGTTATGCGGACAAAAATTTTGAAAAACTCAAACAACTCGTTTAGATAGCAGTTTTTAATGCATCTTACTTATATTTTACGCAAAATTAGCGTTGTAGAATATTCATATCGAAATTTTTATTAAAGAATCTTACAATAGGCATATTTAGGAGTAATTATATTAACTTATAAGAAATTTTGTGTAGCTATGCAGTCAAAAATTTTAAAAAACTCAAATAACTTGTTTAAACAGCTGTTTTTAGTGCATCTTACTTATGTTTTGTGCAAAATTAGTGTCGTAGAATATTCATATCGAAGTTTTAATTAGAAGATCATATAATAGGCATGATTAGGAGTAATTATATTAATTTATAATAAATTATGTATAATTATGCGGCCAAAAATATTAGAAAACTCAAACAACTTGTTTTAAGAAGCTGTTTTTAAAGCCTCCTACTTATGTTTTGTGCAAAATTAGTGTTGTAGAATGTTCATATTGAAGTGTTAATTAGATAATATTTTAATAGGCATAATTAGGCGTGATTACTTTAATTTTCACTAAATTATGTGTAGTTATTGGGCCAAAATTTTTGAAATACTCAAATAACTTTTTCAAATAGCTGTTTCTAATGCATCTTACTTATGTTTTGGGAGAAAATAGAGTCGTAGAATATTCATATCGAAGTGTTAATTGAACAATCTTATAATAGGCATAATTAGGAGTAATTATGTTAATTTGCACGGAACTATGTGTATTTACGGGGCCAATTGTTTTAAAAAAGTCAAACAACTTGTTTAAACAGCAGTTTTTAATGCATCTTACTTATGTTTTGTGTCAAATTAGCGTCATAGAATATTCATATCGAGGTTTTTAATTAGATAATCTTATAATAGGCATAATTAGAGTAATTATATTAATTTGCACGAAATTATATGTAGTTACGCGGCAAAAAGTTTGAGAAACTCAATCAACTAGTTTAAATTGTTGTTTTTTTAATGCATCTTACTTATGTTTTGTGCAAACTAAGTGTCGTAGAATACTGATATCGAAGTATTAATTGGATAATCTTCTAATAGGCACGGTTAGGAGTAATTATATTAATTTTCACGAAATTATAAGTAGTTATGAGACAATAAATTTTGAAAATCTTAAACAACTTGTTTAAACAGCAGTTTTAAATGTATCTTATTTATGTTTTATGAAAAATTACTTTTATAGGATATTCATATCGGAGTGTTAATTGGATAATTATATAATAGACATAATTAGTAGTAATTATATTAATTTGCGCGAAGTTATGTGTAGGTATGCGGCGAAAAATTTAAAAAACTCAAACAACTTGTTTAAACTGCTGTTTTTAATGCATCTTACTTATTTTGAATGCAAAATTCATGTCGTAGAATGTTAATATCGATGTGATAATTGGATAATCTTCCAATAGGCATAATTACGAGTAATTATATTAATTTTCACGAAATAATCTATCGTATGAGGCAACAAATGTTGAAAATCTGAAATAACCTGTTTAAACAGCAATTTCTAATGTATCATACTTATGTTTTATGTAAAATTAGTGTCCTATGATAATCATATTGAAGTGTTAATTTGACAACCTTATGATAGACATAGTTAGGAGTAATTATATTAATTCGCTCGCAATTATGTGTAGTTTTGATGCAAAAAATGTTGAAAATCTTAAACAAGTTGTTTAAAAAACAGTTTTGAGCGCGTCTTACTTATATTTTGTGCAAAATTAGCGTCATAGAATATTCATATCTAAGTTTTATTTCCACAATCATATAATAGGCATAATTAGGAGTAATTGTATTAATTTTTAAGAAATTACATGTAGGTAATGCGGCCAACAATTTTCAAAAACTCAAACAACTTGTTTAAACAACTGTTTTCAATTCATCTTATTTATGTTTTGTGCAAAATTTGTGTCGTACAATGTTCATATCGAAGTGTTAATTGAATAATCTTCTAATAGGTATAATTAGGAGTAATTAGTTTAATTTTTAAGAAATTATGTACAGTTATGAGTCAAAAAATATAAAAAATCTTAAACAACTTGTTTAAACAGCCGTTTCTAATATATCTTACTTATGTTTTATGAAAAATTAGTATCGTAAGATATTCATATCGAAGGGTTAATTGGAAAATATTATAACAGGCATAATTAGGAGTAATTATATTAATTTGTACGAAATTACGAGTACTTATGCGGCCAAATGTTTTGAAAAACGCAAACAACTTGTTTAAACAGCTGCTTTTAATGCATCCTACTTATGTCCTGTGCAAAATTAGTGTCGTAGAATGTTCATATCAAAGTGTTAACTGGATAACATGCTAATGGGCATAATTAGGAGTAATTATATTAATTTTTACGAAATTATATGTAGTCATGAGGCAAAAAATATTGAAAAACTTAACTTTTTTAAATAACAGTTTCTAATGCATCTCACTTGTGTTTTGAGAAAAAAATAGTGCCCTAAAATATTTATTTTGATGTGTTTACTGAATAATCTTATAACCTAACATAATTATGAGTAATTATATTAATTTGCACCAAATTATGTGTAGTTATGCGGCCAAAAATTTTCATAAAGGCAAACAACTTGTTTAAACAGCAGTTTTTAACGCATCTTACTTATGTTTTGTGCGATTTTAGCGTTATAGAATATTCATATCGATGTTTTTATTGGATAGTTTTATAATAAGCGTAATCAGGAGTAATTGTAGTACTTTGCACGAAATTATATGTAGTTATGCGGACAAAAATTTTGAAAAACTCAAACAACTCGTTTAGATAGCAGTTTTTAATGCATCTTACTTATATTTTACGCAAATTAGCGTTGTAGAATATTCATATCGAAATTTTTATTAAAGAATCTTACAATAGGCATATTTAGGAGTAATTATATTAACTTATAAGAAATTTTGTGTAGCTATGCAGTCAAAAATTTTAAAAAACTCAAATAACTTGTTTAAACAGCTGTTTTTAGTGCATCTTACTTATGTTTTGTGCAAAATTAGTGTCGTAGAATATTCATATCGAAGTTTTAATTAGAAGATCATATAATAGGCATGATTAGGAGTAATTATATTAATTTATAATAAATTATGTATAATTATGCGGCCAAAAATATTAGAAAACTCAAACAACTTGTTTTAAGAAGCTGTTTTTAAAGCCTCCTACTTATGTTTTGTGCAAAATTAGTGTTGTAGAATGTTCATATTGAAGTGTTAATTAGATAATATTTTAATAGGCATAATTAGGCGTGATTACTTTAATTTTCACTAAATTATGTGTAGTTATTGGGCCAAAATTTTTGAAATACTCAAATAACTTTTTCAAATAGCTGTTTCTAATGCATCTTACTTATGTTTTGGGAGAAAATAGAGTCGTAGAATATTCATATCAAAGTGTTAATTGAACAATCTTATAATAGGCATAATTAGGAGTAATTATGTTAATTTGCACGGAACTATGTGTATTTACGGGGCCAATTGTTTTAAAAAAGTCAAACAACTTGTTTAAACAGCAGTTTTTAATGCATCTTACTTATGTTTTGTGTCAAATTAGCGTCATAGAATATTCATATCGAGGTTTTTAATTAGATAATCTTATAATAGGCATAATTAGAGTAATTATATTAATTTGCACGAAATTATATGTAGTTACGCGGCAAAAAGTTTGAGAAACTCAATCAACTAGTTTAAATTGTTGTTTTTTTAATGCATCTTACTTATGTTTTGTGCAAACTAAGTGTCGTAGAATACTGATATCGAAGTATTAATTGGATAATCTTCTAATAGGCACGGTTAGGAGTAATTATATTAATTTTCACGAAATTATAAGTAGTTATGAGACAATAAATTTTGAAAATCTTAAACAACTTGTTTAAACAGCAGTTTTAAATGTATCTTATTTATGTTTTATGAAAAATTACTTTTATAGGATATTCATATCGGAGTGTTAATTGGATAATTATATAATAGACATAATTAGTAGTAATTATATTAATTTGCGCGAAGTTATGTGTAGGTATGCGGCGAAAAATTTAAAAAACTCAAACAACTTGTTTAAACTGCTGTTTTTAATGCATCTTACTTATTTTGAATGCAAAATTCATGTCGTAGAATGTTAATATCGATGTGATAATTGGATAATCTTCCAATAGGCATAATTACGAGTAATTATATTAATTTTCACGAAATAATCTATCGTATGAGGCAACAAATGTTGAAAATCTGAAATAACCTGTTTAAACAGCAATTTCTAATGTATCATACTTATGTTTTATGTAAAATTAGTGTCCTATGATAATCATATTGAAGTGTTAATTTGACAACCTTATGATAGACATAGTTAGGAGTAATTATATTAATTCGCTCGCAATTATGTGTAGTTTTGATGCAAAAAATGTTGAAAATCTTAAACAAGTTGTTTAAAAAACAGTTTTGAGCGCGTCTTACTTATATTTTGTGCAAAATTAGCGTCATAGAATATTCATATCTAAGTTTTATTTCCACAATCATATAATAGGCATAATTAGGAGTAATTGTATTAATTTTTAAGAAATTACATGTAGGTAATGCGGCCAACAATTTTCAAAAACTCAAACAACTTGTTTAAACAACTGTTTTCAATTCATCTTATTTATGTTTTGTGCAAAATTTGTGTCGTACAATGTTCATATCGAAGTGTTAATTGAATAATCTTCTAATAGGTATAATTAGGAGTAATTAGTTTAATTTTTAAGAAATTATGTACAGTTATGAGTCAAAAAATATAAAAAATCTTAAACAACTTGTTTAAACAGCCGTTTCTAATATATCTTACTTATGTTTTATGAAAAATTAGTATCGTAAGATATTCATATCGAAGGGTTAATTGGAAAATATTATAACAGGCATAATTAGGAGTAATTATATTAATTTGTACGAAATTACGAGTACTTATGCGGCCAAATGTTTTGAAAAACGCAAACAACTTGTTTAAACAGCTGCTTTTAATGCATCCTACTTATGTCCTGTGCAAAATTAGTGTCGTAGAATGTTCATATCAAAGTGTTAACTGGATAACATGCTAATGGGCATAATTAGGAGTAATTATATTAATTTTTACGAAATTATATGTAGTCATGAGGCAAAAAATATTGAAAAACTTAACTTTTTAAATAACAGTTTCTAATGCATCTCACTTGTGTTTTGAGAAAAAAATAGTGCCCTAAAATATTTATTTTGATGTGTTTACTGAATAATCTTATAACCTAACATAATTATGAGTAATTATATTAATTTGCACCAAATTATGTGTAGTTATGCGGCCAAAAATTTTCATAAAGGCAAACAACTTGTTTAAACAGCAGTTTTTAACGCATCTTACTTATGTTTTGTGCGATTTTAGCGTTATAGAATATTCATATCGATGTTTTTATTGGATAGTTTTATAATAAGCGTAATCAGGAGTAATTGTAGTACTTTGCACGAAATTATATGTAGTTATGCGGACAAAAATTTTGAAAAACTCAAACAACTCGTTTAGATAGCAGTTTTTAATGCATCTTACTTATATTTTACGCAAAATTAGCGTTGTAGAATATTCATATCGAAATTTTTATTAAAGAATCTTACAATAGGCATATTTAGGAGTAATTATATTAACTTATAAGAAATTTTGTGTAGCTATGCAGTCAAAAATTTTAAAAAACTCAAATAACTTGTTTAAACAGCTGTTTTTAGTGCATCTTACTTATGTTTTGTGCAAAATTAGTGTCGTAGAATATTCATATCGAAGTTTTAATTAGAAGATCATATAATAGGCATGATTAGGAGTAATTATATTAATTTATAATAAATTATGTATAATTATGCGGCCAAAAATATTAGAAAACTCAAACAACTTGTTTTAAGAAGCTGTTTTTAAAGCCTCCTACTTATGTTTTGTGCAAAATTAGTGTTGTAGAATGTTCATATTGAAGTGTTAATTAGATAATATTTTAATAGGCATAATTAGGCGTGATTACTTTAATTTTCACTAAATTATGTGTAGTTATTGGGCCAAAATTTTTGAAATACTCAAATAACTTTTTCAAATAGCTGTTTCTAATGCATCTTACTTATGTTTTGGGAGAAAATAGAGTCGTAGAATATTCATATCGAAGTGTTAATTGAACAATCTTATAATAGGCATAATTAGGAGTAATTATGTTAATTTGCACGGAACTATGTGTATTTACGGGGCCAATTGTTTTAAAAAAGTCAAACAACTTGTTTAAACAGCAGTTTTTAATGCATCTTACTTATGTTTTGTGTCAAATTAGCGTCATAGAATATTCATATCGAGGTTTTTAATTAGATAATCTTATAATAGGCATAATTAGAGTAATTATATTAATTTGCACGAAATTATATGTAGTTACGCGGCAAAAAGTTTGAGAAACTCAATCAACTAGTTTAAATTGTTGTTTTTTTAATGCATCTTACTTATGTTTTGTGCAAACTAAGTGTCGTAGAATACTGATATCGAAGTATTAATTGGATAATCTTCTAATAGGCACGGTTAGGAGTAATTATATTAATTTTCACGAAATTATAAGTAGTTATGAGACAATAAATTTTGAAAATCTTAAACAACTTGTTTAAACAGCAGTTTTAAATGTATCTTATTTATGTTTTATGAAAAATTACTTTTATAGGATATTCATATCGGAGTGTTAATTGGATAATTATATAATAGACATAATTAGTAGTAATTATATTAATTTGCGCGAAGTTATGTGTAGGTATGCGGCGAAAAATTTAAAAAACTCAAACAACTTGTTTAAACTGCTGTTTTTAATGCATCTTACTTATTTTGAATGCAAAATTCATGTCGTAGAATGTTAATATCGATGTGATAATTGGATAATCTTCCAATAGGCATAATTACGAGTAATTATATTAATTTTCACGAAATAATCTATCGTATGAGGCAACAAATGTTGAAAATCTGAAATAACCTGTTTAAACAGCAATTTCTAATGTATCATACTTATGTTTTATGTAAAATTAGTGTCCTATGATAATCATATTGAAGTGTTAATTTGACAACCTTATGATAGACATAGTTAGGAGTAATTATATTAATTCGCTCGCAATTATGTGTAGTTTTGATGCAAAAAATGTTGAAAATCTTAAACAAGTTGTTTAAAAAACAGTTTTGAGCGCGTCTTACTTATATTTTGTGCAAAATTAGCGTCATAGAATATTCATATCTAAGTTTTATTTCCACAATCATATAATAGGCATAATTAGGAGTAATTGTATTAATTTTTAAGAAATTACATGTAGGTAATGCGGCCAACAATTTTCAAAAACTCAAACAACTTGTTTAAACAACTGTTTTCAATTCATCTTATTTATGTTTTGTGCAAAATTTGTGTCGTACAATGTTCATATCGAAGTGTTAATTGAATAATCTTCTAATAGGTATAATTAGGAGTAATTAGTTTAATTTTTAAGAAATTATGTACAGTTATGAGTCAAAAAATATAAAAAATCTTAAACAACTTGTTTAAACAGCCGTTTCTAATATATCTTACTTATGTTTTATGAAAAATTAGTATCGTAAGATATTCATATCGAAGGGTTAATTGGAAAATATTATAACAGGCATAATTAGGAGTAATTATATTAATTTGTACGAAATTACGAGTACTTATGCGGCCAAATGTTTTGAAAAACGCAAACAACTTGTTTAAACAGCTGCTTTTAATGCATCCTACTTATGTCCTGTGCAAAATTAGTGTCGTAGAATGTTCATATCAAAGTGTTAACTGGATAACATGCTAATGGGCATAATTAGGAGTAATTATATTAATTTTTACGAAATTATATGTAGTCATGAGGCAAAAAATATTGAAAAACTTAACTTTTTTAAATAACAGTTTCTAATGCATCTCACTTGTGTTTTGAGAAAAAAATAGTGCCCTAAAATATTTATTTTGATGTGTTTACTGAATAATCTTATAACCTAACATAATTATGAGTAATTATATTAATTTGCACCAAATTATGTGTAGTTATGCGGCCAAAAATTTTCATAAAGGCAAACAACTTGTTTAAACAGCAGTTTTTAACGCATCTTACTTATGTTTTGTGCGATTTTAGCGTTATAGAATATTCATATCGATGTTTTTATTGGATAGTTTTATAATAAGCGTAATCAGGAGTAATTGTAGTACTTTGCACGAAATTATATGTAGTTATGCGGACAAAAATTTTGAAAAACTCAAACAACTCGTTTAGATAGCAGTTTTTAATGCATCTTACTTATATTTTACGCAAAATTAGCGTTGTAGAATATTCATATCGAAATTTTTATTAAAGAATCTTACAATAGGCATATTTAGGAGTAATTATATTAACTTATAAGAAATTTTGTGTAGCTATGCAGTCAAAAATTTTAAAAAACTCAAATAACTTGTTTAAACAGCTGTTTTTAGTGCATCTTACTTATGTTTTGTGCAAAATTAGTGTCGTAGAATATTCATATCGAAGTTTTAATTAGAAGATCATATAATAGGCATGATTAGGAGTAATTATATTAATTTATAATAAATTATGTATAATTATGCGGCCAAAAATATTAGAAAACTCAAACAACTTGTTTTAAGAAGCTGTTTTTAAAGCCTCCTACTTATGTTTTGTGCAAAATTAGTGTTGTAGAATGTTCATATTGAAGTGTTAATTAGATAATATTTTAATAGGCATAATTAGGCGTGATTACTTTAATTTTCACTAAATTATGTGTAGTTATTGGGCCAAAATTTTTGAAATACTCAAATAACTTTTTCAAATAGCTGTTTCTAATGCATCTTACTTATGTTTTGGGAGAAAATAGAGTCGTAGAATATTCATATCGAAGTGTTAATTGAACAATCTTATAATAGGCATAATTAGGAGTAATTATGTTAATTTGCACGGAACTATGTGTATTTACGGGGCCAATTGTTTTAAAAAAGTCAAACAACTTGTTTAAACAGCAGTTTTTAATGCATCTTACTTATGTTTTGTGTCAAATTAGCGTCATAGAATATTCATATCGAGGTTTTTAATTAGATAATCTTATAATAGGCATAATTAGAGTAATTATATTAATTTGCACGAAATTATATGTAGTTACGCGGCAAAAAGTTTGAGAAACTCAATCAACTAGTTTAAATTGTTGTTTTTTTAATGCATCTTACTTATGTTTTGTGCAAACTAAGTGTCGTAGAATACTGATATCGAAGTATTAATTGGATAATCTTCTAATAGGCACGGTTAGGAGTAATTATATTAATTTTCACGAAATTATAAGTAGTTATGAGACAATAAATTTTGAAAATCTTAAACAACTTGTTTAAACAGCAGTTTTAAATGTATCTTATTTATGTTTTATGAAAAATTACTTTTATAGGATATTCATATCGGAGTGTTAATTGGATAATTATATAATAGACATAATTAGTAGTAATTATATTAATTTGCGCGAAGTTATGTGTAGGTATGCGGCGAAAAATTTAAAAAACTCAAACAACTTGTTTAAACTGCTGTTTTTAATGCATCTTACTTATTTTGAATGCAAAATTCATGTCGTAGAATGTTAATATCGATGTGATAATTGGATAATCTTCCAATAGGCATAATTACGAGTAATTATATTAATTTTCACGAAATAATCTATCGTATGAGGCAACAAATGTTGAAAATCTGAAATAACCTGTTTAAACAGCAATTTCTAATGTATCATACTTATGTTTTATGTAAAATTAGTGTCCTATGATAATCATATTGAAGTGTTAATTTGACAACCTTATGATAGACATAGTTAGGAGTAATTATATTAATTCGCTCGCAATTATGTGTAGTTTTGATGCAAAAAATGTTGAAAATCTTAAACAAGTTGTTTAAAAAACAGTTTTGAGCGCGTCTTACTTATATTTTGTGCAAAATTAGCGTCATAGAATATTCATATCTAAGTTTTATTTCCACAATCATATAATAGGCATAATTAGGAGTAATTGTATTAATTTTTAAGAAATTACATGTAGGTAATGCGGCCAACAATTTTCAAAAACTCAAACAACTTGTTTAAACAACTGTTTTCAATTCATCTTATTTATGTTTTGTGCAAAATTTGTGTCGTACAATGTTCATATCGAAGTGTTAATTGAATAATCTTCTAATAGGTATAATTAGGAGTAATTAGTTTAATTTTTAAGAAATTATGTACAGTTATGAGTCAAAAAATATAAAAAATCTTAAACAACTTGTTTAAACAGCCGTTTCTAATATATCTTACTTATGTTTTATGAAAAATTAGTATCGTAAGATATTCATATCGAAGGGTTAATTGGAAAATATTATAACAGGCATAATTAGGAGTAATTATATTAATTTGTACGAAATTACGAGTACTTATGCGGCCAAATGTTTTGAAAAACGCAAACAACTTGTTTAAACAGCTGCTTTTAATGCATCCTACTTATGTCCTGTGCAAAATTAGTGTCGTAGAATGTTCATATCAAAGTGTTAACTGGATAACATGCTAATGGGCATAATTAGGAGTAATTATATTAATTTTTACGAAATTATATGTAGTCATGAGGCAAAAAATATTGAAAAACTTAACTTTTTTAAATAACAGTTTCTAATGCATCTCACTTGTGTTTTGAGAAAAAAAATAGTGCCCTAAAATATTTATTTTGATGTGTTTACTGAATAATCTTATAACCTAACATAATTATGAGTAATTATATTAATTTGCACCAAATTATGTGTAGTTATGCGGCCAAAAATTTTCATAAAGGCAAACAACTTGTTTAAACAGCAGTTTTTAACGCATCTTACTTATGTTTTGTGCGATTTTAGCGTTATAGAATATTCATATCGATGTTTTTATTGGATAGTTTTATAATAAGCGTAATCAGGAGTAATTGTAGTACTTTGCACGAAATTATATGTAGTTATGCGGACAAAAATTTTGAAAAACTCAAACAACTCGTTTAGATAGCAGTTTTTAATGCATCTTACTTATATTTTACGCAAAATTAGCGTTGTAGAATATTCATATCGAAATTTTTATTAAAGAATCTTACAATAGGCATATTTAGGAGTAATTATATTAACTTATAAGAAATTTTGTGTAGCTATGCAGTCAAAAATTTTAAAAAACTCAAATAACTTGTTTAAACAGCTGTTTTTAGTGCATCTTACTTATGTTTTGTGCAAAATTAGTGTCGTAGAATATTCATATCGAAGTTTTAATTAGAAGATCATATAATAGGCATGATTAGGAGTAATTATATTAATTTATAATAAATTATGTATAATTATGCGGCCAAAAATATTAGAAAACTCAAACAACTTGTTTTAAGAAGCTGTTTTTAAAGCCTCCTACTTATGTTTTGTGCAAAATTAGTGTTGTAGAATGTTCATATTGAAGTGTTAATTAGATAATATTTTAATAGGCATAATTAGGCGTGATTACTTTAATTTTCACTAAATTATGTGTAGTTATTGGGCCAAAATTTTTGAAATACTCAAATAACTTTTTCAAATAGCTGTTTCTAATGCATCTTACTTATGTTTTGGGAGAAAATAGAGTCGTAGAATATTCATATCGAAGTGTTAATTGAACAATCTTATAATAGGCATAATTAGGAGTAATTATGTTAATTTGCACGGAACTATGTGTATTTACGGGGCCAATTGTTTTAAAAAAGTCAAACAACTTGTTTAAACAGCAGTTTTTAATGCATCTTACTTATGTTTTGTGTCAAATTAGCGTCATAGAATATTCATATCGAGGTTTTTAATTAGATAATCTTATAATAGGCATAATTAGAGTAATTATATTAATTTGCACGAAATTATATGTAGTTACGCGGCAAAAAGTTTGAGAAACTCAATCAACTAGTTTAAATTGTTGTTTTTTTAATGCATCTTACTTATGTTTTGTGCAAACTAAGTGTCGTAGAATACTGATATCGAAGTATTAATTGGATAATCTTCTAATAGGCACGGTTAGGAGTAATTATATTAATTTTCACGAAATTATAAGTAGTTATGAGACAATAAATTTTGAAAATCTTAAACAACTTGTTTAAACAGCAGTTTTAAATGTATCTTATTTATGTTTTATGAAAAATTACTTTTATAGGATATTCATATCGGAGTGTTAATTGGATAATTATATAATAGACATAATTAGTAGTAATTATATTAATTTGCGCGAAGTTATGTGTAGGTATGCGGCGAAAAATTTAAAAAACTCAAACAACTTGTTTAAACTGCTGTTTTTAATGCATCTTACTTATTTTGAATGCAAAATTCATGTCGTAGAATGTTAATATCGATGTGATAATTGGATAATCTTCCAATAGGCATAATTACGAGTAATTATATTAATTTTCACGAAATAATCTATCGTATGAGGCAACAAATGTTGAAAATCTGAAATAACCTGTTTAAACAGCAATTTCTAATGTATCATACTTATGTTTTATGTAAAATTAGTGTCCTATGATAATCATATTGAAGTGTTAATTTGACAACCTTATGATAGACATAGTTAGGAGTAATTATATTAATTCGCTCGCAATTATGTGTAGTTTTGATGCAAAAAATGTTGAAAATCTTAAACAAGTTGTTTAAAAAACAGTTTTGAGCGCGTCTTACTTATATTTTGTGCAAAATTAGCGTCATAGAATATTCATATCTAAGTTTTATTTCCACAATCATATAATAGGCATAATTAGGAGTAATTGTATTAATTTTTAAGAAATTACATGTAGGTAATGCGGCCAACAATTTTCAAAAACTCAAACAACTTGTTTAAACAACTGTTTTCAATTCATCTTATTTATGTTTTGTGCAAAATTTGTGTCGTACAATGTTCATATCGAAGTGTTAATTGAATAATCTTCTAATAGGTATAATTAGGAGTAATTAGTTTAATTTTTAAGAAATTATGTACAGTTATGAGTCAAAAAATATAAAAAATCTTAAACAACTTGTTTAAACAGCCGTTTCTAATATATCTTACTTATGTTTTATGAAAAATTAGTATCGTAAGATATTCATATCGAAGGGTTAATTGGAAAATATTATAACAGGCATAATTAGGAGTAATTATATTAATTTGTACGAAATTACGAGTACTTATGCGGCCAAATGTTTTGAAAAACGCAAACAACTTGTTTAAACAGCTGCTTTTAATGCATCCTACTTATGTCCTGTGCAAAATTAGTGTCGTAGAATGTTCATATCAAAGTGTTAACTGGATAACATGCTAATGGGCATAATTAGGAGTAATTATATTAATTTTTACGAAATTATATGTAGTCATGAGGCAAAAAATATTGAAAAACTTAACTTTTTTAAATAACAGTTTCTAATGCATCTCACTTGTGTTTTGAGAAAAAAATAGTGCCCTAAAATATTTATTTTGATGTGTTTACTGAATAATCTTATAACCTAACATAATTATGAGTAATTATATTAATTTGCACCAAATTATGTGTAGTTATGCGGCCAAAAATTTTCATAAAGGCAAACAACTTGTTTAAACAGCAGTTTTTAACGCATCTTACTTATGTTTTGTGCGATTTTAGCGTTATAGAATATTCATATCGATGTTTTTATTGGATAGTTTTATAATAAGCGTAATCAGGAGTAATTGTAGTACTTTGCACGAAATTATATGTAGTTATGCGGACAAAAATTTTGAAAAACTCAAACAACTCGTTTAGATAGCAGTTTTTAATGCATCTTACTTATATTTTACGCAAAATTAGCGTTGTAGAATATTCATATCGAAATTTTTATTAAAGAATCTTACAATAGGCATATTTAGGAGTAATTATATTAACTTATAAGAAATTTTGTGTAGCTATGCAGTCAAAAATTTTAAAAAACTCAAATAACTTGTTTAAACAGCTGTTTTTAGTGCATCTTACTTATGTTTTGTGCAAAATTAGTGTCGTAGAATATTCATATCGAAGTTTTAATTAGAAGATCATATAATAGGCATGATTAGGAGTAATTATATTAATTTATAATAAATTATGTATAATTATGCGGCCAAAAATATTAGAAAACTCAAACAACTTGTTTTAAGAAGCTGTTTTTAAAGCCTCCTACTTATGTTTTGTGCAAAATTAGTGTTGTAGAATGTTCATATTGAAGTGTTAATTAGATAATATTTTAATAGGCATAATTAGGCGTGATTACTTTAATTTTCACTAAATTATGTGTAGTTATTGGGCCAAAATTTTTGAAATACTCAAATAACTTTTTCAAATAGCTGTTTCTAATGCATCTTACTTATGTTTTGGGAGAAAATAGAGTCGTAGAATATTCATATCGAAGTGTTAATTGAACAATCTTATAATAGGCATAATTAGGAGTAATTATGTTAATTTGCACGGAACTATGTGTATTTACGGGGCCAATTGTTTTAAAAAAGTCAAACAACTTGTTTAAACAGCAGTTTTTAATGCATCTTACTTATGTTTTGTGTCAAATTAGCGTCATAGAATATTCATATCGAGGTTTTTAATTAGATAATCTTATAATAGGCATAATTAGAGTAATTATATTAATTTGCACGAAATTATATGTAGTTACGCGGCAAAAAGTTTGAGAAACTCAATCAACTAGTTTAAATTGTTGTTTTTTTAATGCATCTTACTTATGTTTTGTGCAAACTAAGTGTCGTAGAATACTGATATCGAAGTATTAATTGGATAATCTTCTAATAGGCACGGTTAGGAGTAATTATATTAATTTTCACGAAATTATAAGTAGTTATGAGACAATAAATTTTGAAAATCTTAAACAACTTGTTTAAACAGCAGTTTTAAATGTATCTTATTTATGTTTTATGAAAAATTACTTTTATAGGATATTCATATCGGAGTGTTAATTGGATAATTATATAATAGACATAATTAGTAGTAATTATATTAATTTGCGCGAAGTTATGTGTAGGTATGCGGCGAAAAATTTAAAAAACTCAAACAACTTGTTTAAACTGCTGTTTTTAATGCATCTTACTTATTTTGAATGCAAAATTCATGTCGTAGAATGTTAATATCGATGTGATAATTGGATAATCTTCCAATAGGCATAATTACGAGTAATTATATTAATTTTCACGAAATAATCTATCGTATGAGGCAACAAATGTTGAAAATCTGAAATAACCTGTTTAAACAGCAATTTCTAATGTATCATACTTATGTTTTATGTAAAATTAGTGTCCTATGATAATCATATTGAAGTGTTAATTTGACAACCTTATGATAGACATAGTTAGGAGTAATTATATTAATTCGCTCGCAATTATGTGTAGTTTTGATGCAAAAAATGTTGAAAATCTTAAACAAGTTGTTTAAAAAACAGTTTTGAGCGCGTCTTACTTATATTTTGTGCAAAATTAGCGTCATAGAATATTCATATCTAAGTTTTATTTCCACAATCATATAATAGGCATAATTAGGAGTAATTGTATTAATTTTTAAGAAATTACATGTAGGTAATGCGGCCAACAATTTTCAAAAACTCAAACAACTTGTTTAAACAACTGTTTTCAATTCATCTTATTTATGTTTTGTGCAAAATTTGTGTCGTACAATGTTCATATCGAAGTGTTAATTGAATAATCTTCTAATAGGTATAATTAGGAGTAATTAGTTTAATTTTTAAGAAATTATGTACAGTTATGAGTCAAAAAATATAAAAAATCTTAAACAACTTGTTTAAACAGCCGTTTCTAATATATCTTACTTATGTTTTATGAAAAATTAGTATCGTAAGATATTCATATCGAAGGGTTAATTGGAAAATATTATAACAGGCATAATTAGGAGTAATTATATTAATTTGTACGAAATTACGAGTACTTATGCGGCCAAATGTTTTGAAAAACGCAAACAACTTGTTTAAACAGCTGCTTTTAATGCATCCTACTTATGTCCTGTGCAAAATTAGTGTCGTAGAATGTTCATATCAAAGTGTTAACTGGATAACATGCTAATGGGCATAATTAGGAGTAATTATATTAATTTTTACGAAATTATATGTAGTCATGAGGCAAAAAATATTGAAAAACTTAACTTTTTTAAATAACAGTTTCTAATGCATCTCACTTGTGTTTTGAGAAAAAATAGTGCCCTAAAATATTTATTTTGATGTGTTTACTGAATAATCTTATAACCTAACATAATTATGAGTAATTATATTAATTTGCACCAAATTATGTGTAGTTATGCGGCCAAAAATTTTCATAAAGGCAAACAACTTGTTTAAACAGCAGTTTTTAACGCATCTTACTTATGTTTTGTGCGATTTTAGCGTTATAGAATATTCATATCGATGTTTTTATTGGATAGTTTTATAATAAGCGTAATCAGGAGTAATTGTAGTACTTTGCACGAAATTATATGTAGTTATGCGGACAAAAATTTTGAAAAACTCAAACAACTCGTTTAGATAGCAGTTTTTAATGCATCTTACTTATATTTTACGCAAAATTAGCGTTGTAGAATATTCATATCGAAATTTTTATTAAAGAATCTTACAATAGGCATATTTAGGAGTAATTATATTAACTTATAAGAAATTTTGTGTAGCTATGCAGTCAAAAATTTTGAAAAACTCAAATAACTTGTTTAAACAGCTGTTTTTAGTGCATCTTACTTATGTTTTGTGCAAAATTAGTGTCGTAGAATATTCATATCGAAGTTTTAATTAGAAGATCATATAATAGGCATGATTAGGAGTAATTATATTAATTTATAATAAATTATGTATAATTATGCGGCCAAAAATATTAGAAAACTCAAACAACTTGTTTTAAGAAGCTGTTTTTAAAGCCTCCTACTTATGTTTTGTGCAAAATTAGTGTTGTAGAATGTTCATATTGAAGTGTTAATTAGATAATATTTTAATAGGCATAATTAGGCGTGATTACTTTAATTTTCACTAAATTATGTGTAGTTATTGGGCCAAAATTTTTGAAATACTCAAATAACTTTTTCAAATAGCTGTTTCTAATGCATCTTACTTATGTTTTGGGAGAAAATAGAGTCGTAGAATATTCATATCGAAGTGTTAATTGAACAATCTTATAATAGGCATAATTAGGAGTAATTATGTTAATTTGCACGGAACTATGTGTATTTACGGGGCCAATTGTTTTAAAAAAGTCAAACAACTTGTTTAAACAGCAGTTTTTAATGCATCTTACTTATGTTTTGTGTCAAATTAGCGTCATAGAATATTCATATCGAGGTTTTTAATTAGATAATCTTATAATAGGCATAATTAGAGTAATTATATTAATTTGCACGAAATTATATGTAGTTACGCGGCAAAAAGTTTGAGAAACTCAATCAACTAGTTTAAATTGTTGTTTTTTAATGCATCTTACTTATGTTTTGTGCAAACTAAGTGTCGTAGAATACTGATATCGAAGTATTAATTGGATAATCTTCTAATAGGCACGGTTAGGAGTAATTATATTAATTTTCACGAAATTATAAGTAGTTATGAGACAATAAATTTTGAAAATCTTAAACAACTTGTTTAAACAGCAGTTTTAAATGTATCTTATTTATGTTTTATGAAAAATTACTTTTATAGGATATTCATATCGGAGTGTTAATTGGATAATTATATAATAGACATAATTAGTAGTAATTATATTAATTTGCGCGAAGTTATGTGTAGGTATGCGGCGAAAAATTTAAAAAACTCAAACAACTTGTTTAAACTGCTGTTTTTAATGCATCTTACTTATTTTGAATGCAAAATTCATGTCGTAGAATGTTAATATCGATGTGATAATTGGATAATCTTCCAATAGGCATAATTACGAGTAATTATATTAATTTTCACGAAATAATCTATCGTATGAGGCAACAAATGTTGAAAATCTGAAATAACCTGTTTAAACAGCAATTTCTAATGTATCATACTTATGTTTTATGTAAAATTAGTGTCCTATGATAATCATATTGAAGTGTTAATTTGACAACCTTATGATAGACATAGTTAGGAGTAATTATATTAATTCGCTCGCAATTATGTGTAGTTTTGATGCAAAAAATGTTGAAAATCTTAAACAAGTTGTTTAAAAAACAGTTTTGAGCGCGTCTTACTTATATTTTGTGCAAAATTAGCGTCATAGAATATTCATATCTAAGTTTTATTTCCACAATCATATAATAGGCATAATTAGGAGTAATTGTATTAATTTTTAAGAAATTACATGTAGGTAATGCGGCCAACAATTTTCAAAAACTCAAACAACTTGTTTAAACAACTGTTTTCAATTCATCTTATTTATGTTTTGTGCAAAATTTGTGTCGTACAATGTTCATATCGAAGTGTTAATTGAATAATCTTCTAATAGGTATAATTAGGAGTAATTAGTTTAATTTTTAAGAAATTATGTACAGTTATGAGTCAAAAAATATAAAAAATCTTAAACAACTTGTTTAAACAGCCGTTTCTAATATATCTTACTTATGTTTTATGAAAAATTAGTATCGTAAGATATTCATATCGAAGGGTTAATTGGAAAATATTATAACAGGCATAATTAGGAGTAATTATATTAATTTGTACGAAATTACGAGTACTTATGCGGCCAAATGTTTTGAAAAACGCAAACAACTTGTTTAAACAGCTGCTTTTAATGCATCCTACTTATGTCCTGTGCAAAATTAGTGTCGTAGAATGTTCATATCAAAGTGTTAACTGGATAACATGCTAATGGGCATAATTAGGAGTAATTATATTAATTTTTACGAAATTATATGTAGTCATGAGGCAAAAAATATTGAAAAACTTAACTTTTTTAAATAACAGTTTCTAATGCATCTCACTTGTGTTTTGAGAAAAAAATAGTGCCCTAAAATATTTATTTTGATGTGTTTACTGAATAATCTTATAACCTAACATAATTATGAGTAATTATATTAATTTGCACCAAATTATGTGTAGTTATGCGGCCAAAAATTTTCATAAAGGCAAACAACTTGTTTAAACAGCAGTTTTTAACGCATCTTACTTATGTTTTGTGCGATTTTAGCGTTATAGAATATTCATATCGATGTTTTTATTGGATAGTTTTATAATAAGCGTAATCAGGAGTAATTGTAGTACTTTGCACGAAATTATATGTAGTTATGCGGACAAAAATTTTGAAAAACTCAAACAACTCGTTTAGATAGCAGTTTTTAATGCATCTTACTTATATTTTACGCAAAATTAGCGTTGTAGAATATTCATATCGAAATTTTTATTAAAGAATCTTACAATAGGCATATTTAGGAGTAATTATATTAACTTATAAGAAATTTTGTGTAGCTATGCAGTCAAAAATTTTGAAAAACTCAAATAACTTGTTTAAACAGCTGTTTTTAGTGCATCTTACTTATGTTTTGTGCAAAATTAGTGTCGTAGAATATTCATATCGAAGTTTTAATTAGAAGATCATATAATAGGCATGATTAGGAGTAATTATATTAATTTATAATAAATTATGTATAATTATGCGGCCAAAAATATTAGAAAACTCAAACAACTTGTTTTAAGAAGCTGTTTTTAAAGCCTCCTACTTATGTTTTGTGCAAAATTAGTGTTGTAGAATGTTCATATTGAAGTGTTAATTAGATAATATTTTAATAGGCATAATTAGGCGTGATTACTTTAATTTTCACTAAATTATGTGTAGTTATTGGGCCAAAATTTTTGAAATACTCAAATAACTTTTTCAAATAGCTGTTTCTAATGCATCTTACTTATGTTTTGGGAGAAAATAGAGTCGTAGAATATTCATATCGAAGTGTTAATTGAACAATCTTATAATAGGCATAATTAGGAGTAATTATGTTAATTTGCACGGAACTATGTGTATTTACGGGGCCAATTGTTTTAAAAAAGTCAAACAACTTGTTTAAACAGCAGTTTTTAATGCATCTTACTTATGTTTTGTGTCAAATTAGCGTCATAGAATATTCATATCGAGGTTTTTAATTAGATAATCTTATAATAGGCATAATTAGAGTAATTATATTAATTTGCACGAAATTATATGTAGTTACGCGGCAAAAAGTTTGAGAAACTCAATCAACTAGTTTAAATTGTTGTTTTTTTAATGCATCTTACTTATGTTTTGTGCAAACTAAGTGTCGTAGAATACTGATATCGAAGTATTAATTGGATAATCTTCTAATAGGCACGGTTAGGAGTAATTATATTAATTTTCACGAAATTATAAGTAGTTATGAGACAATAAATTTTGAAAATCTTAAACAACTTGTTTAAACAGCAGTTTTAAATGTATCTTATTTATGTTTTATGAAAAATTACTTTTATAGGATATTCATATCGGAGTGTTAATTGGATAATTATATAATAGACATAATTAGTAGTAATTATATTAATTTGCGCGAAGTTATGTGTAGGTATGCGGCGAAAAATTTAAAAACTCAAACAACTTGTTTAAACTGCTGTTTTTAATGCATCTTACTTATTTTGAATGCAAAATTCATGTCGTAGAATGTTAATATCGATGTGATAATTGGATAATCTTCCAATAGGCATAATTACGAGTAATTATATTAATTTTCACGAAATAATCTATCGTATGAGGCAACAAATGTTGAAAATCTGAAATAACCTGTTTAAACAGCAATTTCTAATGTATCATACTTATGTTTTATGTAAAATTAGTGTCCTATGATAATCATATTGAAGTGTTAATTTGACAACCTTATGATAGACATAGTTAGGAGTAATTATATTAATTCGCTCGCAATTATGTGTAGTTTTGATGCAAAAAATGTTGAAAATCTTAAACAAGTTGTTTAAAAAACAGTTTTGAGCGCGTCTTACTTATATTTTGTGCAAAATTAGCGTCATAGAATATTCATATCTAAGTTTTATTTCCACAATCATATAATAGGCATAATTAGGAGTAATTGTATTAATTTTTAAGAAATTACATGTAGGTAATGCGGCCAACAATTTTCAAAAACTCAAACAACTTGTTTAAACAACTGTTTTCAATTCATCTTATTTATGTTTTGTGCAAAATTTGTGTCGTACAATGTTCATATCGAAGTGTTAATTGAATAATCTTCTAATAGGTATAATTAGGAGTAATTAGTTTAATTTTAAGAAATTATGTACAGTTATGAGTCAAAAAATATAAAAAATCTTAAACAACTTGTTTAAACAGCCGTTTCTAATATATCTTACTTATGTTTTATGAAAAATTAGTATCGTAAGATATTCATATCGAAGGGTTAATTGGAAAATATTATAACAGGCATAATTAGGAGTAATTATATTAATTTGTACGAAATTACGAGTACTTATGCGGCCAAATGTTTTGAAAAACGCAAACAACTTGTTTAAACAGCTGCTTTTAATGCATCCTACTTATGTCCTGTGCAAAATTAGTGTCGTAGAATGTTCATATCAAAGTGTTAACTGGATAACATGCTAATGGGCATAATTAGGAGTAATTATATTAATTTTTACGAAATTATATGTAGTCATGAGGCAAAAAATATTGAAAAACTTAACTTTTTTAAATAACAGTTTCTAATGCATCTCACTTGTGTTTTGAGAAAAAAATAGTGCCCTAAAATATTTATTTTGATGTGTTTACTGAATAATCTTATAACCTAACATAATTATGAGTAATTATATTAATTTGCACCAAATTATGTGTAGTTATGCGGCCAAAAATTTTCATAAAGGCAAACAACTTGTTTAAACAGCAGTTTTTAACGCATCTTACTTATGTTTTGTGCGATTTTAGCGTTATAGAATATTCATATCGATGTTTTTATTGGATAGTTTTATAATAAGCGTAATCAGGAGTAATTGTAGTACTTTGCACGAAATTATATGTAGTTATGCGGACAAAAATTTTGAAAAACTCAAACAACTCGTTTAGATAGCAGTTTTTAATGCATCTTACTTATATTTTACGCAAAATTAGCGTTGTAGAATATTCATATCGAAATTTTTATTAAAGAATCTTACAATAGGCATATTTAGGAGTAATTATATTAACTTATAAGAAATTTTGTGTAGCTATGCAGTCAAAAATTTTGAAAAACTCAAATAACTTGTTTAAACAGCTGTTTTTAGTGCATCTTACTTATGTTTTGTGCAAAATTAGTGTCGTAGAATATTCATATCGAAGTTTTAATTAGAAGATCATATAATAGGCATGATTAGGAGTAATTATATTAATTTATAATAAATTATGTATAATTATGCGGCCAAAAATATTAGAAAACTCAAACAACTTGTTTTAAGAAGCTGTTTTTAAAGCCTCCTACTTATGTTTTGTGCAAAATTAGTGTTGTAGAATGTTCATATTGAAGTGTTAATTAGATAATATTTTAATAGGCATAATTAGGCGTGATTACTTTAATTTTCACTAAATTATGTGTAGTTATTGGGCCAAAATTTTTGAAATACTCAAATAACTTTTTCAAATAGCTGTTTCTAATGCATCTTACTTATGTTTTGGGAGAAAATAGAGTCGTAGAATATTCATATCGAAGTGTTAATTGAACAATCTTATAATAGGCATAATTAGGAGTAATTATGTTAATTTGCACGGAACTATGTGTATTTACGGGGCCAATTGTTTTAAAAAAGTCAAACAACTTGTTTAAACAGCAGTTTTTAATGCATCTTACTTATGTTTTGTGTCAAATTAGCGTCATAGAATATTCATATCGAGGTTTTTAATTAGATAATCTTATAATAGGCATAATTAGAGTAATTATATTAATTTGCACGAAATTATATGTAGTTACGCGGCAAAAAGTTTGAGAAACTCAATCAACTAGTTTAAATTGTTGTTTTTTTAATGCATCTTACTTATGTTTTGTGCAAACTAAGTGTCGTAGAATACTGATATCGAAGTATTAATTGGATAATCTTCTAATAGGCACGGTTAGGAGTAATTATATTAATTTTCACGAAATTATAAGTAGTTATGAGACAATAAATTTTGAAAATCTTAAACAACTTGTTTAAACAGCAGTTTTAAATGTATCTTATTTATGTTTTATGAAAAATTACTTTTATAGGATATTCATATCGGAGTGTTAATTGGATAATTATATAATAGACATAATTAGTAGTAATTATATTAATTTGCGCGAAGTTATGTGTAGGTATGCGGCGAAAAATTTAAAAAACTCAAACAACTTGTTTAAACTGCTGTTTTTAATGCATCTTACTTATTTTGAATGCAAAATTCATGTCGTAGAATGTTAATATCGATGTGATAATTGGATAATCTTCCAATAGGCATAATTACGAGTAATTATATTAATTTTCACGAAATAATCTATCGTATGAGGCAACAAATGTTGAAAATCTGAAATAACCTGTTTAAACAGCAATTTCTAATGTATCATACTTATGTTTTATGTAAAATTAGTGTCCTATGATAATCATATTGAAGTGTTAATTTGACAACCTTATGATAGACATAGTTAGGAGTAATTATATTAATTCGCTCGCAATTATGTGTAGTTTTGATGCAAAAAATGTTGAAAATCTTAAACAAGTTGTTTAAAAAACAGTTTTGAGCGCGTCTTACTTATATTTTGTGCAAAATTAGCGTCATAGAATATTCATATCTAAGTTTTATTTCCACAATCATATAATAGGCATAATTAGGAGTAATTGTATTAATTTTTAAGAAATTACATGTAGGTAATGCGGCCAACAATTTTCAAAAACTCAAACAACTTGTTTAAACAACTGTTTTCAATTCATCTTATTTATGTTTTGTGCAAAATTTGTGTCGTACAATGTTCATATCGAAGTGTTAATTGAATAATCTTCTAATAGGTATAATTAGGAGTAATTAGTTTAATTTTTAAGAAATTATGTACAGTTATGAGTCAAAAAATATAAAAAATCTTAAACAACTTGTTTAAACAGCCGTTTCTAATATATCTTACTTATGTTTTATGAAAAATTAGTATCGTAAGATATTCATATCGAAGGGTTAATTGGAAAATATTATAACAGGCATAATTAGGAGTAATTATATTAATTTGTACGAAATTACGAGTACTTATGCGGCCAAATGTTTTGAAAAACGCAAACAACTTGTTTAAACAGCTGCTTTTAATGCATCCTACTTATGTCCTGTGCAAAATTAGTGTCGTAGAATGTTCATATCAAAGTGTTAACTGGATAACATGCTAATGGGCATAATTAGGAGTAATTATATTAATTTTTACGAAATTATATGTAGTCATGAGGCAAAAAATATTGAAAAACTTAACTTTTTTAAATAACAGTTTCTAATGCATCTCACTTGTGTTTTGAGAAAAAAATAGTGCCCTAAAATATTTATTTTGATGTGTTTACTGAATAATCTTATAACCTAACATAATTATGAGTAATTATATTAATTTGCACCAAATTATGTGTAGTTATGCGGCCAAAAATTTTCATAAAGGCAAACAACTTGTTTAAACAGCAGTTTTTAACGCATCTTACTTATGTTTTGTGCGATTTTAGCGTTATAGAATATTCATATCGATGTTTTTATTGGATAGTTTTATAATAAGCGTAATCAGGAGTAATTGTAGTACTTTGCACGAAATTATATGTAGTTATGCGGACAAAAATTTTGAAAAACTCAAACAACTCGTTTAGATAGCAGTTTTTAATGCATCTTACTTATATTTTACGCAAAATTAGCGTTGTAGAATATTCATATCGAAATTTTTATTAAAGAATCTTACAATAGGCATATTTAGGAGTAATTATATTAACTTATAAGAAATTTTGTGTAGCTATGCAGTCAAAAATTTTGAAAAACTCAAATAACTTGTTTAAACAGCTGTTTTTAGTGCATCTTACTTATGTTTTGTGCAAAATTAGTGTCGTAGAATATTCATATCGAAGTTTTAATTAGAAGATCATATAATAGGCATGATTAGGAGTAATTATATTAATTTATAATAAATTATGTATAATTATGCGGCCAAAAATATTAGAAAACTCAAACAACTTGTTTTAAGAAGCTGTTTTTAAAGCCTCCTACTTATGTTTTGTGCAAAATTAGTGTTGTAGAATGTTCATATTGAAGTGTTAATTAGATAATATTTTAATAGGCATAATTAGGCGTGATTACTTTAATTTTCACTAAATTATGTGTAGTTATTGGGCCAAAATTTTTGAAATACTCAAATAACTTTTTCAAATAGCTGTTTCTAATGCATCTTACTTATGTTTTGGGAGAAAATAGAGTCGTAGAATATTCATATCGAAGTGTTAATTGAACAATCTTATAATAGGCATAATTAGGAGTAATTATGTTAATTTGCACGGAACTATGTGTATTTACGGGGCCAATTGTTTTAAAAAAGTCAAACAACTTGTTTAAACAGCAGTTTTTAATGCATCTTACTTATGTTTTGTGTCAAATTAGCGTCATAGAATATTCATATCGAGGTTTTTAATTAGATAATCTTATAATAGGCATAATTAGAGTAATTATATTAATTTGCACGAAATTATATGTAGTTACGCGGCAAAAAGTTTGAGAAACTCAATCAACTAGTTTAAATTGTTGTTTTTTTAATGCATCTTACTTATGTTTTGTGCAAACTAAGTGTCGTAGAATACCGATATCGAAGTATTAATTGGATAATCTTCTAATAGGCACGGTTAGGAGTAATTATATTAATTTTCACGAAATTATAAGTAGTTATGAGACAATAAATTTTGAAAATCTTAAACAACTTGTTTAAACAGCAGTTTTAAATGTATCTTATTTATGTTTTATGAAAAATTACTTTTATAGGATATTCATATCGGAGTGTTAATTGGATAATTATATAATAGACATAATTAGTAGTAATTATATTAATTTGCGCGAAGTTATGTGTAGGTATGCGGCGAAAAATTTAAAAAACTCAAACAACTTGTTTAAACTGCTGTTTTTAATGCATCTTACTTATTTTGAATGCAAAATTCATGTCGTAGAATGTTAATATCGATGTGATAATTGGATAATCTTCCAATAGGCATAATTACGAGTAATTATATTAATTTTCACGAAATAATCTATCGTATGAGGCAACAAATGTTGAAAATCTGAAATAACCTGTTTAAACAGCAATTTCTAATGTATCATACTTATGTTTTATGTAAAATTAGTGTCCTATGATAATCATATTGAAGTGTTAATTTGACAACCTTATGATAGACATAGTTAGGAGTAATTATATTAATTCGCTCGCAATTATGTGTAGTTTTGATGCAAAAAATGTTGAAAATCTTAAACAAGTTGTTTAAAAAACAGTTTTGAGCGCGTCTTACTTATATTTTGTGCAAAATTAGCGTCATAGAATATTCATATCTAAGTTTTATTTCCACAATCATATAATAGGCATAATTAGGAGTAATTGTATTAATTTTTAAGAAATTACATGTAGGTAATGCGGCCAACAATTTTCAAAAACTCAAACAACTTGTTTAAACAACTGTTTTCAATTCATCTTATTTATGTTTTGTGCAAAATTTGTGTCGTACAATGTTCATATCGAAGTGTTAATTGAATAATCTTCTAATAGGTATAATTAGGAGTAATTAGTTTAATTTTTAAGAAATTATGTACAGTTATGAGTCAAAAAATATAAAAAATCTTAAACAACTTGTTTAAACAGCCGTTTCTAATATATCTTACTTATGTTTTATGAAAAATTAGTATCGTAAGATATTCATATCGAAGGGTTAATTGGAAAATATTATAACAGGCATAATTAGGAGTAATTATATTAATTTGTACGAAATTACGAGTACTTATGCGGCCAAATGTTTTGAAAAACGCAAACAACTTGTTTAAACAGCTGCTTTTAATGCATCCTACTTATGTCCTGTGCAAAATTAGTGTCGTAGAATGTTCATATCAAAGTGTTAACTGGATAACATGCTAATGGGCATAATTAGGAGTAATTATATTAATTTTTACGAAATTATATGTAGTCATGAGGCAAAAAATATTGAAAAACTTAACTTTTTTAAATAACAGTTTCTAATGCATCTCACTTGTGTTTTGAGAAAAAATAGTGCCCTAAAATATTTATTTTGATGTGTTTACTGAATAATCTTATAACCTAACATAATTATGAGTAATTATATTAATTTGCACCAAATTATGTGTAGTTATGCGGCCAAAAATTTTCATAAAGGCAAACAACTTGTTTAAACAGCAGTTTTTAACGCATCTTACTTATGTTTTGTGCGATTTTAGCGTTATAGAATATTCATATCGATGTTTTTATTGGATAGTTTTATAATAAGCGTAATCAGGAGTAATTGTAGTACTTTGCACGAAATTATATGTAGTTATGCGGACAAAAATTTTGAAAAACTCAAACAACTCGTTTAGATAGCAGTTTTTAATGCATCTTACTTATATTTTACGCAAAATTAGCGTTGTAGAATATTCATATCGAAATTTTTATTAAAGAATCTTACAATAGGCATATTTAGGAGTAATTATATTAACTTATAAGAAATTTTGTGTAGCTATGCAGTCAAAAATTTTAAAAAACTCAAATAACTTGTTTAAACAGCTGTTTTTAGTGCATCTTACTTATGTTTTGTGCAAAATTAGTGTCGTAGAATATTCATATCGAAGTTTTAATTAGAAGATCATATAATAGGCATGATTAGGAGTAATTATATTAATTTATAATAAATTATGTATAATTATGCGGCCAAAAATATTAGAAAACTCAAACAACTTGTTTTAAGAAGCTGTTTTTAAAGCCTCCTACTTATGTTTTGTGCAAAATTAGTGTTGTAGAATGTTCATATTGAAGTATTAATTAGATAATATTTTAATAGGCATAATTAGGCGTGATTACTTTAATTTTCACTAAATTATGTGTAGTTATTGGGCCAAAATTTTTGAAATACTCAAATAACTTTTTCAAATAGTCATTTCTAATGCATCTTACTTATGTTTTGGGAGAAAATAGAGTCGTAGAATATTCATATCGAAGTGTTAATTGAACAATCTTATAATAGGCATAATTAGGAGTAATTATGTTAATTTGCACGGAACTATGTGTATTTACGGGGCCAATTGTTTTAAAAAAGTCAAACAACTTGTTTAAACAGCAGTTTTTAATGCATCTTACTTATGTTTTGTGTCAAATTAGCGTCATAGAATATTCATATCGAGGTTTTTAATTAGATAATCTTATAATAGGCATAATTAGAGTAATTATATTAATTTGCACGAAATTATATGTAGTTACGCGGCAAAAAGTTTGAGAAACTCAATCAACTAGTTTAAATTGTTGTTTTTTTAATGCATCTTACTTATGTTTTGTGCAAACTAAGTGTCGTAGAATACGATATCGAAGTATTAATTGGATAATCTTCTAATAGGCACGGTTAGGAGTAATTATATTAATTTTCACGAAATTATAAGTAGTTATGAGACAATAAATTTTGAAAATCTTAAACAACTTGTTTAAACAGCAGTTTTAAATGTATCTTATTTATGTTTTATGAAAAATTACTTTTATAGGATATTCATATCGGAGTGTTAATTGGATAATTATATAATAGACATAATTAGTAGTAATTATATTAATTTGCGCGAAGTTATGTGTAGGTATGCGGCGAAAAATTTAAAAAACTCAAACAACTTGTTTAAACTGCTGTTTTTAATGCATCTTACTTATTTTGAATGCAAAATTCATGTCGTAGAATGTTAATATCGATGTGATAATTGGATAATCTTCCAATAGGCATAATTACGAGTAATTATATTAATTTTCACGAAATAATCTATCGTATGAGGCAACAAATGTTGAAAATCTGAAATAACTTTGTTTAAACAGCAATTTCTAATGTATCATACTTATGTTTTATGTAAAATTAGTGTCCTATGATAATCATATTGAAGTGTTAATTTGACAACCTTATGATAGACATAGTTAGGAGTAATTATATTAATTCGCTCGCAATTATGTGTAGTTTTGATGCAAAAAATGTTGAAAATCTTAAACAAGTTGTTTAAAAAACAGTTTTGAGCGCGTCTTACTTATATTTTGTGCAAAATTAGCGTCATAGAATATTCATATCTAAGTTTTATTTCCACAATCATATAATAGGCATAATTAGGAGTAATTGTATTAATTTTTAAGAAATTACATGTAGGTAATGCGGCCAACAATTTTTAAAAACTCAAACAACTTGTTTAAACAACTGTTTTCAATTCATCTTATTTATGTTTTGTGCAAAATTTGTGTCGTACAATGTTCATATCGAAGTGTTAATTGAATAATCTTCTAATAGGTATAATTAGGAGTAATTAGTTTAATTTTTAAGAAATTATGTACAGTTATGAGTCAAAAAATATAAAAAATCTTAAACAACTTGTTTAAACAGTAATTGTTTCTAATATATCTTACTTATGTTTTATGAAAAATTAGTATCGTAAGATATTCATATCGAAGGGTTAATTGGAAAATATTATAACAGGCATAATTAGGAGTAATTATATTAATTTGTACGAAATTACGAGTACTTATGCGGCCAAATGTTTTGAAAAACGCAAACAACTTGTTTAAACAAATGCTTTTAATGCATCCTACTTATGTCCTGTGCAAAATTAGTGTCGTAGAATGTTCATATCAAAGTGTTAACTGGATAACATGCTAATGGGCATAATTAGGAGTAATTATATTAATTTTTACGAAATTATATGTAGTCATGAGGCAAAAAATATTGAAAAACTTAACTTTTTTAAATAACAGCTTTCTAATGCATCTCACTTGTGTTTTGAGAAAAAAATAGTGCCCTAAAATATTTATTTTGATGTGTTTACTGAATAATCTTATAACCTAACATAATTATGAGTAATTATATTAATTTGCACCAAATTATGTGTAGTTATGCGGCCAAAAATTTTCATAAAGGCAAACAACTTGTTTAAACAAAGCAGTTTTTAACGCATCTTACTTATGTTTTGTGCGATTTTAGCGTTATAGAATATTCATATCGATGTTTTTATTGGATAGTTTTATAATAAGCGTAATCGGGAGTAATTGTAGTACTTTGCACGAAATTATATGTAGTTATGCGGACAAAAATTTTGAAAAACTCAAACAACTCGTTTAGATAGCGCTTTTAATGCATCTTACTTATATTTTACGCAAAATTAGCGTTGTAGAATATTCATATCGAAATTTTTATTAAAGAATCTTACAATAGGCATATTTAGGAGTAATTATATTAACTTATAAGAAATTTTGTGTAGCTATGCAGTCAAAAATTTTAAAAAACTCAAATAACTTGTTTAAACAAATTGCTTTTAGTGCATCTTACTTATGTTTTGTGCAAAATTAGTGTCGTAGAATATTCATATCGAAGTTTTAATTAGAAGATCATATAATAGGCATGATTAGGAGTAATTATATTAATTTATAATAAATTATGTATAATTATGCGGCCAAAAATATTAGAAAACTCAAACAACTTGTTTTAAGAAGTCGTTTTTAAAGCCTCCTACTTATGTTTTGTGCAAAATTAGTGTTGTAGAATGTTCATATTGAAGTATTAATTAGATAATATTTTAATAGGCATAATTAGGCGTGATTACTTTAATTTTCACTAAATTATGTGTAGTTATTGGGCCAAAATTTTTGAAATACTCAAATAACTTTTTCAAATAGTCATTTCTAATGCATCTTACTTATGTTTTGGGAGAAAATAGAGTCGTAGAATATTCATATCGAAGTGTTAATTGAACAATCTTATAATAGGCATAATTAGGAGTAATTATGTTAATTTGCACGGAACTATGTGTATTTACTGGGCCAATTGTTTTAAAAAAGTCAAACAACTTGTTTAAACAAATAGCTTTTAATGCATCTTACTTATGTTTTGTGTCAAATTAGCGTCATAGAATATTCATATCGAGGTTTTTAATTAGATAATCTTATAATAGGCATAATTAGAGTAATTATATTAATTTGCACGAAATTATATGTAGTTACGCGGCAAAAAGTTTGAGAAACTCAATCAACTAGTTTAAATTGTTGTTTTTTTAATGCATCTTACTTATGTTTTGTGCAAACTAAGTGTCGTAGAATACTGATATCGAAGTATTAATTGGATAATCTTCTAATAGGCACGGTTAGGAGTAATTATATTAATTTTCACGAAATTATAAGTAGTTATGAGACAATAAATTTTGAAAATCTTAAACAACTTGTTTAAACAAGTAGCTTTAAATGTATCTTATTTATGTTTTATGAAAAATTACTTTTATAGGATATTCATATCGGAGTGTTAATTGGATAATTATATAATAGACATAATTAGTAGTAATTATATTAATTTGCGCGAAGTTATGTGTAGGTATGCGTAAAAATTTAAAAAACTCAAACAACTTGTTTAAACTGCTTGTTTTTAATGCATCTTACTTATTTTGAATGCAAAATTCATGTCGTAGAATGTTAATATCGATGTGATAATTGGATAATCTTCCAATAGGCATAATTACGAGTAATTATATTAATTTTCACGAAATAATCTATCGTATGAGGCAACAAATGTTGAAAATCTGAAATAACCTGTTTAAACAAGCAATTTCTAATGTATCATACTTATGTTTTATGTAAAATTAGTGTCCTATGATAATCATATTGAAGTGTTAATTTGACAACCTTATGATAGACATAGTTAGGAGTAATTATATTAATTCGCTCGCAATTATGTGTAGTTTTGATGCAAAAAATGTTGAAAATCTTAAACAAGTTGTTTAAAAAACAGTTTTGAGCGCGTCTTACTTATATTTTGTGCAAAATTAGCGTCATAGAATATTCATATCTAAGTTTTATTTCCACAATCATATAATAGGCATAATTAGGAGTAATTGTATTAATTTTTAAGAAATTACATGTAGGTAATGCGGCCAACAATTTTTAAAAACTCAAACAACTTGTTTAAACAACTCGTTTTCAATTCATCTTATTTATGTTTTGTGCAAAATTTGTGTCGTACAATGTTCATATCGAAGTGTTAATTGAATAATCTTCTAATAGGTATAATTAGGAGTAATTAGTTTAATTTTTAAGAAATTATGTACAGTTATGAGTCAAAAAATATAAAAAATCTTAAACAACTTGTTTAAACAAATAGTTTCTAATATATCTTACTTATGTTTTATGAAAAATTAGTATCGTAAGATATTCATATCGAAGGGTTAATTGGAAAATATTATAACAGGCATAATTAGGAGTAATTATATTAATTTGTACGAAATTACGAGTACTTATGCGGCCAAATGTTTTGAAAAACGCAAACAACTTGTTTAAACAAATGCTTTTAATGCATCCTACTTATGTCCTGTGCAAAATTAGTGTCGTAGAATGTTCATATCAAAGTGTTAACTGGATAACATGCTAATGGGCATAATTAGGAGTAATTATATTAATTTTTACGAAATTATATGTAGTCATGAGGCAAAAAATATTGAAAAACTTAACTTTTTTAAATAACAGTTTCTAATGCATCTCACTTGTGTTTTGAGAAAAAAATAGTGCCCTAAAATATTTATTTTGATGTGTTTACTGAATAATCTTATAACCTAACATAATTATGAGTAATTATATTAATTTGCACCAAATTATGTGTAGTTATGCGGCCAAAAATTTTCATAAAGGCAAACAACTTGTTTAAACAGTGAGTTTTTTAACGCATCTTACTTATGTTTTGTGCGATTTTAGCGTTATAGAATATTCATATCGATGTTTTTATTGGATAGTTTTATAATAAGCGTAATCGGGAGTAATTGTAGTACTTTGCATGAAATTATATGTAGTTATGCGGACAAAAATTTTGAAAAACTCAAACAACTCGTTTAGATAGCAGTTTTTAATGCATCTTACTTATATTTTACGCAAAATTAGCGTTGTAGAATATTCATATCGAAATTTTTATTAAAGAATCTTATAATAGGCATATTTAGGAGTAATTATATTAACTTATAAGAAATTTTGTGTAGTTATGCAGTCAAAAATTTTGAAAAACTCAAATAACTTGTTTAAACAGCTGTTTTTAGTGGATGACATTTCTTTTAAATGATTGCGATTTTGATCACTCAATCTTTGTTCACAGCCCTTGTGCATTATATACTTTGTAATACAGTTTCATTTTACTCATTTTATGACCTTAGCATGAATTCAAAGCCAATTCCATGCTACTGCATCAAAGGAAAGGAGACGATGAATGCACAATTCGATTAATTCATCAATCTTGCTGTGAATCTCAATTGATTGTTATCAATTTGAGTGTTCAAACTCGCAATTAGATCAGGAGGGTTACACAAACCCTTCAACTAGTCACAATTGCAAGAATAATTGATCCATTCTTTTGAACAGTGTTCGGGAGAGTTACAAAAACCCTTCAACCGAATTCTATCTCACCTCTTATCATGATCAACATCGAAAGTGACAAAGGGATTGAAGAGAAAGGAAAGAAACAGAAAGAAAAGCAACAAAATTGAGAAATAACAAGAAAATTCAAAGAATTCAGAAAATTACCGATTTGCTTATATTGATCTCTCTACAAATTGAACTCTCTACAAAGATTAAAATTTGCAACCCTAATCAATTTGATTTGTGGATGACATTTCTTTTAAATCTAACCTATGATGAAATCTTTCTGAGGCCAGCTGTCTCTTAATCATTTTTATTCTCAACAGAAAATTAACTTTGAATATTATTTTTGAAATAAACTTTGAATATTGTGCGACCCTTTTTCGCGCGCTCCGCACCGCCGCTGGGCGATGGGTTGCGGAAGAAGGACACGGAGATCCCTCCCGAGCGTGCATCTGCTGGGTGTCGGCCGGTTCTGCCGTTTAGAGATATTTGGATGCACATTCGGGGGTTTTTTAGTGATTGTGAGTTCTTGTAGATTCCGGTGGGCGCAAGCCCCCACCGTTAATTACCCTGGGCTACTAACCTCGAGGCACCTCTGGATCTTTGAAAGAGAGAAGCAAATAATATAGTTAAAAGATGGTCAAGTGGTCGTCTGGGTTCACAAAAGGGGTCCATGGAAGACGAACCTACAAACAGATCGGTTCAGTCTTTATTTAACCCTATGGAAGACGAACCTACAAACAGATCGGTTCAATCTCTACTTAATTCTATGGAAGACAAACCTACAAACAGATCGGTTTTGTCTTATGGAAGATGAACCTACAAACAGATCGATTCAGTCTATGCCACCTCGAGATGTAACCTTACTACAGACCAAGTTAATCTCTTTAGAGGGGTTTGAGGTGAGTCTACTATAGAACGACTCGACCTCCGTTGATCTAGAAGATAAACCTACTACAGAACGGTTCAATCTTAACTAGTCAACAACCAATCACACAAGATACAACTCGAAGCACTGAGCCGGTTGATCTTGAGGTTGGTGAATCAGGAGAAGGGTGGATATGGCCCACGTGTTTCTTCTCACCGATCTTCTAGATCATGAATTCGAAGCACTAAGCCGATTCATAAACCTAGGAAACACAATTACACACAATGTCAAACCTGAAGCGCTGAGCCAGTTCAACATTGAGGCATGTGTTAGTGAAGGAACCTACCTACAGAACGGTTCACATTCACTGTTTTGTGGATGAATCTACTATAGAACGATTCAATCTCACAATCTCGGGAGATGAACCAGGAGACAAACTCATCGATGAGTGAGTTCAGTCTCGCTAGTTCAAATGGTCATGAATTACTTGTTCATGACACCGAGTCATTAAGATGTCACTTCTCTCGGACATCATAATGTTCTTCATCTTCAAAGTCGACATATCTCTCCATGCTGATGTCGTGGCTTTGGTCATTCTTCAGCGAGCGTCAAGATGTTCTTGTCTCGACTAATCATTCTACATGTTGCATTACTTGTGCAAAATTACTATGTTGCCCTACATCCCTCGTGTGAGCGTATTCAATCATGAGTTACTTGCTCATGGTGATGGGTCATTAAGATATCACCTCTCTAGGACATCGTAATGTTCTTCTTCCTCAGAGTCGACATGTATCTCCATGTTGATGTCACAGCTCTGGTTATTCTTCATCAAGTGTCAAGATGTTCTTATCTCGACATATTTCCTCATGTTGCTATCGAAGCCTTAGTCATCTTACGTCAAGATGTTCCTGTCTCGACGTATCTTATTATTCTTCATCAAGTGTCAAGATGTTCTTGTCTTGACATATCTTCTCATGTTGCTATCAAAGCCTTAATCATCCTACGTCAAGATGTTCTTGTCTCAACGTATCTTCTCGTGTTGTCGTTGCAACCTTGTTTATCCTTCGTCAAGATGTTCTTGTCCTGACTAATCGTTCTAAATGTTACATCATGTGTGCAAACATCCTCATGTGGCTCTACACTCCTTGTGTGAGCATTTTTGTTCATCTCCAAAATGCACAAAGCCTATTACATAATATTCTCTATTATAAAAATGAATTTATTCATTATTATTATTATTATTATTATTATATTTTTTATTATTATTATTATTATTTTTATATATTTTTTTTTTTTTTTAAACTCTATTTATCTATGTAGAAAAATTATTTACAAAAATAATAAGAAAAAGGGGTTAGCTATTAACTAGAATTTTATTTATATTTTTGGGATTTTTATAATAGCTAAAATAGTAGAATTTTATTTTTATTATTTCTAAACTCTATTTATTTTGTAGAAAATCACTTACAAAAATAATAGAAAATAAAATGGCTATGATTTTTTATTTGTATTTTTAAAATAGCCAAAGTAATAGAATTTTATTATTATATTCTATTATGTTGAAACACTATTCATTATGTAGGAATTATTTACAAATCAAAAGATAGCTAGCTATATTATTTTTATTATTATTATTATTTATTTTATTTTTAAGATCTATAATAGCTAAAAAGAAATCATTATTAATATTCTATCTTATTTATTATACTATTCATTATATATTTTTATTATTTCTATTTATTATCTATAGAAAAATATAAGATTTTTTTTTTATTATTATTAGTAGTTGAAAATAGCCATAAGAGATGAAATTCATTATATTTTTATTACAACTATTATTTTTATTGCATTTTATTCATCAAAAATATTTTTATTGTATATTTGTATAGAAATAACAAAAGAAATGCAATTCATTTTATTATAAAACTATATTATCATTCTTTATTATAGAAGAAAATGTATTTACTATCTATTACCATGGTAGTATATATTTTTGTATATTTTGTGCTATTTATTTTTATTATTCTTTTTACAGAAAATATCAACATAATATCTATTATTATTTATTTTCATTTATCAAAGAATATAGCTAATCTCATTATTTATTATGGCATATTACTATCATCATTATTATTTCATGAAAAATCACTTGAAAAATCAGTAAAATATATCTAATTATTATTCATGATTTTATTTGTATTTTTGGAATTTTTATAGTATTTAAAATGACAAGTCAAAGCTAAGTCAAATATATCAATATATGTAATATCTTTTGCTTTTAAATTGTTTTAACATGATTATATTTTCAAAACTGGAATATTATCAGATAGAAAAATAGTATGAAAAATAAGGAAATTTTAGAAACAAATTTGAGTCAATTTGGAATTCAGGAGCATTTCCAAATTATTTATTTACTATTTACTTTTATTTTTCTATTATTTATTCATAGTTGGGCCAAGATTTATTTTCTTTTAAATTGTCACTGCTGGGTTAAGCTGCGGGTTTCTATGAACTAAGCCCAAGTTCATTTTATTCTCTTTTTTTTTTGCTGTTGGGCTAGATATATATATATTTTTTTTTGCAGATTAGGCCCAAGTCTATTCTTTATTTCCTTCCTTTTTCCTTTTCTGCGCAATGGGCCAACTGTCACTTGCTACTGTCTTGGGCTGCCCCTATTTGTGATTTTAATCCAGGTCGTTAGATGGACGTTTAGATCGGTGCAGGTGAGATGCCGCTTTTACTCCAATCTTCAGCTCATACTTTCATGCGTTCCGTTAGATTGCTTTGTGATTCGTGCATGTTCCTTTGGACCCTTCGTTCAAACGCTTCTTCATCATCCTTTCCGACGATACTTGAGATACGCGCTCAGGTGATGATATGGTGTTTCTGCTAGCTAGCCGAGATCGAAGTGCATTATCGGGATCGCCCGAGTGTCAGGAATACGGCCGTGGTCTTGGATTTCGAATCGGTACGGTAGAATAGTAGCGATGCCTGTACCGTTTTCGGTACCAGTGGCAATTTTAATACCGAATTGCTTTATCGATTTCTCACTCAATTTGATTGATGATCTTTACAATTCTTGTATCGCATATCGTCGCCCTAGTCTAGCCAAATATTCAATAACCGCTTTTGTGTTAGAGATCGTCCAATTGGTAGCTAAGCCGATTAATCGTATAGTACTACTCGGTACCAATCCTGAATTCATGGTATCCTTGATCATTCAAACATCATGGATGTCAAGCACATGTCCCCGATCTTTGTATGTCACCCTAAGCCCTCTCGTGTTTTTATTTCATATTTTGCATTTGGAATAACAGTACACGGTTGATACACAACTCTTAACTATTTTCGCATAATTGAAATCCCGACTAATATCCACCGAATTTGAGTGATCGTAGTTGCGGTAGTATTGGGAGGGTTACACAAACCCTTCGACCAATTTCAATTGTGATTGAGGTCTAATTGCTTTATCCAAATTGAACTCGGGAGGGTTACAAAAACCCTTCGACCGAAACTTGAATAGCAACACTAATGTTTCAAGAAGCGATTAGAGGCAGCAAAAGAGAGTAGAAAGGATAAAGAAGAAGGAAATGAGGAAAGAAAATGAAAAATTTCAGAATTCAACTCAAATCTTTATTAAACAATTACCTATATTGCTTCTTCAAGAAAACTACCTGCCATAATGAACAATTACCTAGCCTTAATGCTTCAGAAGAGGAAACTAAAGAGTGATCAAATATCTGGTCTTGATTAAGAGGATGAAGATTAATCTTGTTTTCCCTTGCTTAGCTTCTTTCTCTCTTCTTTCTTTTCTCTAAAGGGGTATAACAACCTTTTTCTCTCCTCCTCTTTTCTTTACTGTTAGGGACTTTATATAGGGATCAGCTTGGAGTTAATTGCCAATTGTGTTTTTCTTTTAACACAATTTGTGTTTTCTCTCTCCCACGGATCGCTGACTTGGCAAAATCCTATCCTTTCATCAATCATTCAATGGTATGGATCAATCCGAGTTGTGTTTGTTGTTGTTATGGGTTTTGAGCTTCGGATTAGCAACAGTGGCAATGTGACCACAACTCACCATCCCTCGTTCTTTCTTTCAAACACCGAATTGATCAATTCTTGGTACATGCTCTTGATCATGTGCACCAATTCTAGTGAGAAATCATGTAAGCATCAACTGTTTTATGCCAAAGAACTACTCCAACCGCATCGTGGGGCCCACATAGTGCCTTCTAAACCGCCAATTCATTCAATTACTCCCAAATCACCCTATTGAATTTTATACCCGAATTACTTCTCCTCTGATGCGAGTGATGTACAGTGCACCATCTTCAAAATAAATTGTTTCAATGGATTCTACTCGCCAAGGGCTTTCCAACGGTATATTATTTGTCAAATTCGTCGCCGTTTGAGTGCTTTTCCATTTTCGGTTTATTTTTTCTCGTTGAAAAATTATGTTCAGTGAAGGAAAATCGTGTTCAGCAGCAGCAGCAGCAGAGGAGGAGGAGATTCATTTCTGTCTTGGCGGGGCCCAGCAGCAGTGAAAGGAGTGAAGAGGAGCAGTGGTGCACTTTGGGTGGACTAGGCACACGGAATCCGGCCCCACAAGTCATGGTTAATGAGAAACATCAGCCGTGCACCACGTTCATGCAAATGATCCTTTCTTTCAAAATTTCTCCCCAGCGCCATTTAGGTGCCTTTAATGTTTAGCAGCCCCAACTTGCACCCAGATAGCTCTTCAGCTCCAAGTTGCACCCAAGAAAACCCCTTGATTAATCCTAGCCTTCAGATTGATCTGATTTTTCTCTCTCCAATTGATTTTAATAGATCCCTTCATCCAAAAATCATGAAATTTTCACCAAAATTCTCTAAAATCATGATGATCATCTCTGTATTTTTATATTCCCATTTTACCCCTGTTTCTCTGAATTAAAAATTATTTTATCCATAAAACCCTATTTCTTCTTCAGAATTAATCCCTGATCTCAATTGTAGCTCTGTGTCTCTCGCCAATTATCTCTCTCTTGCGAAAACCACCCTAACTAAATACCAATTAGACTTATATTGATATTCATTAGGGCTTGATCTGATCAACATTGATTACATGTCAACAATTGATACAGATCTAGACTTGATCGATGGTTGCTCCCGACTTTGCACCTGATCGGTCTTGTGAAATTGACTTTCAATCCCTTAACATGAGGGTGACTTGGTCAAAGAACTGACTACTTATCGAATTGACACAAATCAAAGCATGGTTAGGTGGTTGCTCACAGCTTTGGCATCAGGTCAGCCTTGAAAGCAAAATCACCTTTGAAATTTCTCATGACTAGTTGCATCAAAATGCTAGCTTGGCATTGACATCATTTCATGTGACATAGGGATTATATTATTTCAGCTCCTAGGGTTTGATCTTGGCTTTTTCTCCTGTATTTCTTCCTTCAACCTTTCAGGGGTAAACAAATATTTTTATAATGCATTTTTCCACGCTTCGTGGAAGTTCTAAAATCTACAAGTTTATTGTGACAATCGTTTGGTAATAATATAATGGTTCATAAACTATGATTAAATCATATAAACTCGGATCTTTTCTGCGTTTTGCATTGATCAAAATGCGCATGCAAACATCAGAGGTCTCATATGAACTGGTGCTTTACGCAAAGATTGATAATTACATTCATATAAAAAAAAATAAAAACTTCAGACAATCAGCAACCAAGTTATTTCTAATGTAATTTATAACATTAACCACTATCCTTAAAATTATAAAACATCATTCAAACTAAAAGAAAATTTTAATCCCACTGACGACTGGAAGAACGCTGGTAACTGGCTCGGTCGTGTTCTTTGGAGCGCCTAGAGTGACGGCGCTCCTCCTCTGCCACATCAGCATAATCCTCCATTCGCCGGGACCTCCTTTTGAAGTGCTTGTCTTCATCGCTCGACTCTTCATCCTCGTCATCATAGATCCTCTTGCTTCTCAACCTTGAGTCCTTAGAAGGTGCAGGGTCATACCTATCTTCCTTCGCTCTGCTGCCGCTAATGGTCCTGGAGGGAGGAGGCAGTGGAGCTACTTCGGACTCAGATACTTTGGCCTTCTTACTTGTACTTCCTCCCTCCGGGAAGCTGATTCGAGAAAAGACGCTTCCTTTTAGCTTCTTAGATGGAGGGGGAAGGTCATCAGCAACCTGAGAGGCTGCTGTCGGCATCTCATCAGCATCTCGGTGAGAGGATCTCTTCTTAGAGCGGCGAGGAGAGTGGTGTGGAGGAGAATCGTAGGATTTTCCACGGTGCTCCAGCTCTTGAGTTAAGCCTCTGTCAGGTCGGGCTGACCGCTCTTGCCGCTCTGGACGAGAAGCTGCTTGTGACGACGTTGAAGGTTTCTGCGGTCAAAACAAAAGCATATAAGGTCAACATAACATCCTTTTATTTTAGTTATTATTATTATTAATTATAGCAACAAGGAGTCCGCTTCATCACTTGTAGTTACCTTATGGGTCATGTTTCCTTTATATTTTCTATTAGGCCCATCCCAATAGAGGCCCATGTTTAAAACAGAGAATTGTGTTCACACACTAAGAGCCCAACCATCGCTGTTCAAAATTCGTTTTTTTTTTAGCTGGCGCTACATAATGATGCAATGTTATACAATGGGCGTCAACTACTAAATGGTGTTCAATCACATAGCTTTTTTTTTTTCAATGAAATCTCTGCTGCTAAAATTGGTATTAGAACAGAAGAACGCTGTTTTACGCCACTTTTTTCTTCAACCTGCTTTCATATAGTGCACCAAACAATCAACATAACACAATCACCAACATAACTATTACCTAAAATTATATGCATCTGCAACCCAAGATCTCCCCTTAGCCATATACGTATCAATACCCAAAATTAAAATGCCTTAAAAAAATGTAATGCAGTCAAAAGACCAAATATCGCCAGTGGAAGGGCCAATCCTGGATGTTAGAGGTATCACGAAAGGAGCAGGTAAACCAAGACCAAGAATTCTGGAATGCTATTGAGCAAATACTAATAAAATTACAGCGTATAAAGCAACACAGGGAAGTAAACTTGAGGATCCGCAACAGTAAACCTAAATCCAGCAAGTGCTGAGTGATAAATTTTAGCATAGAGTAACTCTGGTCAAGCAATATCCAGAGTATCATATCTTGTATAAGTACCTGCAAAAAAGAACAACTACAATTTGCTAGGAAACCCATCTTAATCATAACGGGCTCAGAAGCAAACACCAACAAATTGCATAAGAAAACTGGTACAAGAACTGAGAACACACAAAATTCAAGGAACAAACAAATCAATGCAAAAATACATACATGTTTAGTGATAGAGGAAACATCTCTGGCACTTGAGTCCTCCCTTCTTTCTCTTCTGGCATCCCAGTCCCTAGAGTGCTCCCTCCGCTCCCTGAGACTGGTAACCATTAGCTTGAAGCATAGATAGATTTGATTAAAAATAAATCAGATGTGTAACACCAAGACACAAGATAAGCAGTGTGGACATTACCTTTCAGGCGGTCCTTCCATATCTCTTCTGCGACGAAAATCAACCCTCCCCCCATCGAAGTCTTCTCCCCGATGCATCATAGGAGGTGGGATAAAGTTCATCCCTACATTACCAAAAGCCAGCTCAGCAAGATCCCTAAAAACACATGCAGAATAAAGCAAAGGTTTAATCAGATAGCATCAAGAGTGAGTGCATCTATTTTGACAACTAAAATAAATGAATGCATGTCTTAGAATATTGTACCTTGGAGCAGGAGGCATGATATTCATGTAATGCTGAGCCATGAATGGATCTGGAACTGGTGGCAAGCCACCACCATACGGGGCAGGTCGAAGACCCAGAAAGGGATGGTGCATGGGGTTACCATAAGGTGCAGCACCCAGAAAAGGATCCATTGGCATGGGAGGCATTGCACTGCCATAGCAGGGGTTAAAGCCTGGACCAGTCATTGGCATAAAGCCATTAACACCACCAAGCTCGTCAGTTGGCCTTGGCTTTTTCTTCTTCTTCTTTTTAGCTGACCGAGTCAAAATATATACAAAAAAAACTTCTATTAGGTGTCAATAACAGAAGTACTCGGAAGACTAGGCTATCACGCAATTAATCCAAAAAAAAAGGTTATCATCATGCCAAACCTATATGTAACTGTAAATAAGGATACCCCATACCAACGATTGCCGGCCATTAGCAAAGCGTATCCATATTTACACAGTACAGTCCAATTTGTACTTCAGCCAAACAGACATAGGAAGCCAGCTCTATCTTAATGCTTTCCGAACATAAAAGTTCCACTCTAATAGTAAACGCACTCATCTACCAAACATCATTCCCAAGAAAGTTTGAAAAACAATAAATCACTTGAAAGAAACTTGCTCTCATTATTACAAGATCTTATTTGTTTGCTCAACTAAAATAATATACATTGCTGGTAAAAGTTTCAAAGAATTGTGATACAAATAAGAGCACAGTGACAAGATTGGATAAGGACCTTGGTCAGGAATGGGTGGTTTCTCAGCATTATCCTTCATAAGAGGAGACTTTGCAGGAGACCTAGGGTGTTTACTACTCGCAGACTCTGGAGTTGCATCTGATGCTATCAATGCCTTAACTCCATTTGCAACCTCAAGAGAGACTTCATCCATAGGTGCCGGAGTTTTTGTCTCCACTCTCAAACCAGAGACAGCTGGGGAGGGAACCTTTTCCTGTACTGGTATGCTTGATTGCATATCTAAGAGAAGATCAAAAGTTGAAAAACTTATTGACATGACAAGAATGAGGTAACTATTCAATAGCATAAAGCTAGTTCATACAATACCTTGTGCTTGTACAAGGCTGACAGCCTTCTCTTGGCTGCTAGTAGCAGCAGACTCCAACATTTGATTTATAGTTTCCCTTAGAGTCTTGTTTGGTAAAAGATCATCTGCTAGCACATCTCCTGAGCCACACACGCATTTGGACTCATTGATTATGCGGTCCCTTATACCTAAAAGAATAACAGTTAGGGAAAAGAGAAGGAAAAGACATTACATTTCTTGGAATACAAAGGAAAAATAACATGGAAGGAATGCACAAAAAATGGAGATGCTAATACATTTATCGCAAAAGCTATTGAAGCAGCACTTGCTAGTTAACACAGCATCCTTCATAATTTCCTTGCAGATGGGGCAGCGCAGATTTTCAGGTAGAAGCTCAGTTGATACTGTTGCTGCACGAGCTAAGGTTGGTATTCCCTCTATCTCCTTCTCAAAAGCAGCCCTAAAAAAAGCAAACATTGGAACAATAATGATGTCATTACATAAAGATGTTGTAGGTGAAACTCTTGTATGGAAAGATTAGTGAAGCTAGAATACTCATTTGGCTGAAGAACTGCCACAGCCCCGCCGGGCAGAGAGTAAGAACCATCAGGCGTGGTCATTAGCATTGACTTGGGAATGCCAGTTGGAGGTTTGAAACGCTTGGGATCAAAGGCAGGGTTACCATTAGTGGGGCAATGCTGTATAAAGTGCCCTGAGAAGATAACAAAAGAAAGAGAATTGTGCAGAGAACATTAAACACAATAATTGCTGATTATTGTAAAAAAATGAGTCGTTTGACTGAAAAAACAAGAAGATATAACAAAATTGGCATGTCAAGGACCAACTTACCAGCCTCATTGCATCTATGACAGACATAACCTGGTGGTGGTTCTCTGCGCTCGTACAAACCACGCCCTTCATCAAGTTACAATAGAAGTGAGAAAAAGAAATTTTATCTAAAGAAACATGTATAAATATGAAATAAAGAGATCATACCAAAACCACGGCCGCCCATCATTCTTCCACCCATGCCTCGTCCATAGCCTCTGCCCCTGGGTCCATTGTTTTGGCTGCATGTATGCAATTTCACAAATGGTTAACTAGGAAGACATGAGCAAAATTGTAAAACTAATTTGAATCATAACCAGCACATTCCAACAATAGAAAGGCAAAGACCTGCTCCAATCAAGGGAAGGAGTCTCAACTAAGGCTCGAATTTTGCTATCCTCGTCAAGTTTATCGGAAGAAGAGACATTTGCTGGATTAAAAGACTGAGCATGTTGTCCTGGCAATATTGCATAAGGGTCGTTTCCAAATTCATCCCATTCTGACTCTCCTGGCTGCCAAAAAGAATTTATCTTTCAAAAACAAAATAAAAGCTGAATAAAGTACAGATTAATGCATAGTAGAAATACAGATGGAAACCCCACAATAAGCTCCATTACAGAAATTGTACCACACGCATCAGTACTCAGTTCTAATATCAAAGCTAACTTGTACTAATTGAAAATATACTTCCAAACAAACAAACAAGGGGTAGTCAAAATTAAGCAAGATACCAAGGATCTTACATTCATGGTAGAGAGATTAGAAGTAACATTGGCAGTATCTGGTATGCTATTCTGTGTATTTTCTACAGCTTTCACCCTGCAAGCATATGAAATTCCCCACCTTAGGTTTCACTAAGCTGGTAATCTTCTAAAACTAATAGTTTAGCTCCATTACAACAAACAGGCCTCCTCCATACAGATTGAAACGGTTTTTTTTTTCTTTTAGTAGAACAACAACACTTAGTAAGCACTGATATTTTGTTGCCAGCTGCAACAAGAAAATAGCTTCTTATTTTCATATGACTATAAATGAATTATGCTTGACAAAGTTACATACTTGATTGGTCCGGAATGAAAAGAAGGAAATTCAAATGAATAATGGGGCCATTTGATACACAAGAAAATAAGATTTCCTGGACAATATCAGAACTTCTGTTCTGGCATCAGGGTTTCTCATATTTTTTTGTATTCTACCCTTCATTTTATTTGTTAGAAAGTCCTGAGGGGTCTGTTCGAAGAAGATGAAGGTCAGCTGTGATAAAAGAAAGAAAATGTTCTCCAGGTATTGTACTAAAGAAAACATGAAGAAAAAGTGAGAGACAGGGATTCGAGATCTCTGACATTCCAGGAAAATTTTCCCATCAAGCAGCATAAATCTGGGAAATTTTGTTACTTTCTTTCGTAAATTACAATATATCAAACAAACCCAATCTAGATGCTAACAATTCTTTTAAAATAAGGTCTCCCAGAAGGCCAGAACCCAAAAGAAATTCTCAAAAGTCAACAGCCACAATTTGCAGTAAGAAAAATCTTTCTCAACACAACCAAGTTTTACTTCATGTAATAATCCTACATTCCAGTATGTAGAAAGAAGAGAGAGAAATAAAATGAACCAAGTCCTGTTCTATCTTGCTGTAACTAGCAACCAGCACACTGATATTGCATTTGAAATAAAACTAGGATACAAGATGCTATTAAATTTCTCTACTAAGAGAAGGTATAAATGAAATACTCTTCAAGATCAGCCACAATTGGCATGCGTGGACGGCCAGGAACTCTACGAATCAATACAGATGTATTTCTTGGTATCAGTGCAGCTTCATTGGTGTACTCTGAAATAGAAAACATCTCATGTGAGATCAAAACACTCCCACAGAAAACACCAGCTTTATTTTTACCATAATCTAAAGAGTTAACATGAACTATTTTCTTATGTGTAAAATGGAGAAATTTCGCCAGGTAAAAAATCTCCAGTTTTCTTTGCTAAAACCTAAAAGGAGACTCTCAAGTTTCAACTTCATACTTGTACAATGTCTGCTTCTGAGCTTATCAATATCTATGCAAGATAGGGCTATGCAACAAAGAATCTCTAATGGTACGGACAAAGGAAAGCTGCAAACCCTAGAAGCAGACATAATGAAAACATTTAATTTGAAATTAAGCAAGTAAACAGAAAGAGCTGATTCTTCTGTGAACCTACCTTCATTAGTCTGTGCATTGGAGATAACCAGATCGAAGTCGTTGCCTCTGCCCAAATGTTTCAACTCAAAAACTCTCTCTTTCAGATTACCAATTGTGATGAACTGCCCCTCAATTGGCAGTGAATGGAATTCTTTTGCACTTTTAAACTTGAAGTAGACAGACATTTTTTATGTATTTTTCTTTCTGATCCTCAAATCTGAACAACACAAAATAAATCAGAATGGGCGGAGGAGGTTAGGAACGGCAGCTTATTCAGTTGCTCGAAGTACATACCTTAGTACTTAAAACCTTCTAGCGTAGAAAGCAATAATCAACACCATTGTTCCGTTGCCACCATGGTTGGGGGGACCTAGCGGTATCCACGACCCGATTATTGGGCGATTTTTCAAGCCCGACAGGACAAAAGCGCTTTGGTTTTGTGAGGATGAACCCTCGAATCGCTAGATGGGGAGGGAGCGAGAGTCACCTGATATCCGAGTTGCGCCTGATTCTTGCTTCTAGCTTGTTTGAGACTGGTTGATTCTTCAGATTTGATTTCGGGTACCGGCTCGATTGATGATCGCAACTTCGGAAGAGATTGGGGATAGCGTGGAGGATCTTTGAAACAAAATGAGAAAAGGCAATGGGTCTCCGCCGCCGCGTGGGAGGGGCCCAATTAAAAATAGGCTAGGCTGCAGAGAGATTAAAAAGAAAAACGTTTTGGACTGAGCTATAGTGTTGGGCCGACTTCTTATTTTGTTTTTTATTTAATTAAAACTGCCAACTATACTTAAATTAAAAAAAATTATATTGGACAAACATAAAAAACATTTCTACATTTAAATTATAATTAATAAATTTTATATTTGAGAAAGTGTTGTTAATATTATCAAGATAAATTCTTGTCAGTGAATTCCCTAAGATATGAATTTTCTTCAGTGAAATGAAAGAGTTAGTTTGCGTTAAGTTGTTAGCTACACAAAAATGGGCAGGTTAAAAATATGAAAGAAAATTATTAAAATAACTTTGCAATTCCGATATTTTTTATGGTTAAATGCGTTACATATATTCTCATTTGATTCATAGAATATTATGAACATATAAAAATCACAACATGAGATATTTATATGTGTAGATGTTATAAAATCACAAAATAGCAAAATTATGATTAAAAATATGTAGAAAACCACTAAATCGTGTTAAATGCATTTTGGAAGCATTGTCCGCATAAAACAGGTTGTATCAATTTGATTTAATAAATTTGAAAATATGTAAAAGACATAATTTGATACATTTATGTAAGTTATATGAAATTTTTATATGAGATTAGATGTTATAAAATACAAAATAGAAAAAAAAACATGTAGAAAATCACTAAAATTGTGTTAAATGCATTTTGGAAACATTTTCCCCCATAAAAAATGTTGTATCTATTTGATTTAACTCGGATAAAATTTAAAATATGTAAAAGACACATTTGATACATTTATGTAAGTTTCTGCGATATTACAAATCCAAATGATACATAAAATGATTAAATACATGAGCAAAATCAGAAAAATTATTGTTGGTGCATTTTAATTGAATTTTATACATAAAATGTGACGTGTTTATTTGATTAGCTATTGTAAATTCATAAACATATAAAAGACATAATTTCAAACATTGTATGAGTGATGCTGAAATTTTACTCCTCGATTGGACTTGCAAATTTAATAAATTTCAATTTGGCAGAAAAAATAAAAACAAATAAAATATAGTTCATGTGAAAATCCCCCCCCCCCTCCCCTCCCCTGTCCCCTCTCAAGTTTATAGTTTTATTCTACGATCACCCTTCCCCTCCCTCCACTCTTCTGGAGGACATGGTGAGAGTTTTCAGATAAATATTATAAAAATATCATGATCGATAGTAATTTAATTATTCAGAATGAGTTGTGCATTATTTTGTTATTCTATTTAAATACCACTTATATGAAATATTGAATGATAATATAAGTTTAATAAAAATATTATAAAAAATAATTGCATCATAACATTTTTTATATAGATATCTATTTTTATCTCTACTCTTTATTAAGCATATAAGTGTTCTGATTTTGTAACGGACAATCTTGAAATTCATTGATTAATTTTTAAAGAGAACATGAATCGTTAGATATGTTAAATATTTTATGGTATAATAGATTATAACAAAAATATTAAAATTTTTGTTAAATCCATAACATATTTATTGCATTAAAAATTATAGAATTGATAATATATTTTTTTAAAAACAACATTTTGCTGAAAAATTATTAAATTTGAAATTTAATTATATATATATTTTTTTAAATATATGATTGCTACCTAAAAGCTTAAATAATTATATTTGATTCTTACTTCGTTTGTAATCATATTTTATATTAAAATAAAATGACATTTTTAAATTTGTTGTAAAATAATATAATATAAAAATCACCCCGTAGTAATGCACTACAAACAATATACTAGTAATAACTAATTTAGTTTGAATAATAAAATTGGTATCTACGTGGCTTTTCATATTTGCTTCCAACCAATATAGGGAAACATTTCAGAGTTAAGAGCAACAGAATCCCAACTACAAAACAAAACGAATAGCTTCTCATGAGCACCTCAGGTTCCCTTTTTCTTTATCGATATTAAATAAAAAAATAATAGAATGGGGATTTTAACTCGGTTTAAGTCGAATACACTTACGATCATCCACATCCTTGAGCTGATAATAATGAGGTGCAATCTCCACTAGCCAGTCGGGTTTTAGTTCTGTGACCTGTATTTATACACCAAGTAATACAATTAAGATACCAGTTGTTTAAATGCGAGAAGCAGTTCACTAGTGATGGATGTACAAAAGTACCTGTCTCATGTATTCCTTGGTAGTAAGAACAAGCTCATGGTAAACTACCCACCGCGGATGCACCTGAGCAACATAAGAAATCAGTGTCAGGAGCAATAACAGATCATTTTCTTCAACCAAGTAGAAGTAAAACAGTCCAGATGGATTCAATTTTTTGAGATTAACATGTAGGAGCACACTCTAATGGTTGCTGAGCGAGTTGAGCTCTATAGAATACTTAATTTTCTAAAAATTGATTCAACTTGTATCATATACGTGTTAAAAGAGAAGAGATGAATAAAATAAGCTTTCTTACTATTAGACACTCTTGTATCTTTCTTTCTTACAAAACAACAGAATACAACTCTTTATATAGACTAAACATCTAAGAAGACTCTAGAAATTCGTAATAAAAACATATAATAAAAACAGAATTCTAAACAGCACCCTTTCAGCTGACCCCTGTCCACTAAAATCACCATAACTCTCTGTAAGGAAATCCAAACGACTTGAAATTTAAACCATTGAAAACTAGACTTCAATAGCTTTCCATCCATAGGTCATACACTAAATTCCACGTTCATTTGCCCCTTCAAATACTGTCATTAATCAGCCTTAAAATTCTGCCAAAGTGCTGAAGCCAAAGAGTCTCTCTTTATTTCCTAATTTATTTAACCTTAATACTAAAATTAAGTTTATATTTCAACACTCCCTCTTAAACTTAATTTCTTTTTCATCCTTCATGCCAATCATCATTGAACTTCTTCATAACTCACAGCGAATAGCGACGTCACTCATTGACGGCTTCTTCTCGATTCCTTGTTCTAGGAAATTCAAAAAATCAATCGTGGTTTCATCTCATATGCCCTCCAATTTACCTGACTCTTCAGGTCATGTATATGTGAGATTCACACTCACACCGCGACTCCACACCGTATTTTTTCATGTGGCTCCACACCACATCTTCTCATGGTCTTCGCACACTTCCAGCAAAACATCTCATAATGTTGCTAGTTCTCTTATCCTGGCACTCATTGCACAGGCTATCATGAGTCATTGCTCACGTCGGCTTCACTCACCGATTCTTCGAAGACCACTGGTAAAAACTTCACCACGATTTTGTAACATTCGCTGCTTGATACATAACTCTCATCATTGACAATTTTTTTTCTTACAATATCTCTAAAACTATCTTCACGAAAAAATAACACCCTTTTCTTCTTTTTTTCTCCTCTTTTTTAACACATGATATTTTTTTTCTGACACTTTTTCTTTTCTCACAAAAAATAAAATAAGGGGATTCACTCATTTTTTATTTTTTTTTCAATTCTCCTAACAACACAGAAAAACTCATATACTAAAATAAACTCAGAAAACACTCTTAACATTTAATTTTCTTTAAAATAAATATCGAGACTCACCATTTTTTTCTTCAACATCTCTCTTTTTTTTCTTCTTTTTTCTTCTTTTTTTCTTCTTTTTCTTCGCCATGGTAGATCTCTCTTGATTGACTGAACCTGGCTCTGATACCACTTTGTTAAAAGAGAAGAGATGAATAAAATAAGCTTTCTTACTATTAGACACTCTTGTATCTTTCTTTCTTACAAAACAACATAATACAACTCTTTATATAGACTAAACATCTAAGAAGACTCTAGAAATTCGTAATAAAAACATATAATAAAAACAGAATTCTAAACAGCACCCTTTCAGCTGACCCCTGTCCACTAAAATCACCATAACTCTCTGTAAGGAAATCCAAACGACTTGAAATTTAAACCATTGGAAACTAGACTTCAATAGCTTTCCATCAATAGGTCATACACTAAATTCCACGTTCATTTGCCCCTTCAAATACTGTCATTAATCAGCCTTAAAATTCTGCCAAAGTGCTGAAGCCAAAGAGTCTCTCTTTATTTCCTAATTTATTTAACCTTAATACTAAAATTAAGTTTATATTTCAACAATACGGGTCTTCACTAAGGTTACGCGGAAGGTTTATAATAAAAAGTTGCCATCAAGCTTTCTGAAATGCAAAAGATCAAAAGTGACAAATGTTAGAATTAATTATTATTAATTACAATATATATATGGGTTTATATGTAATAAATATATATTATATAATGTACTGTCAAATTATATCTATAATGAAGTGATCAAATTCTGTATCAGATTTATTATATGTCATGAAAAATGAGCATTTTAATGTGTAAAATGCGTATTAATGACTTTATGATTCAGTGATGGTCTAAATTATATAAAGTCTAATAATAATATAATTATGCTATTGGTCCCTGAAGAACATAATTATACACAGTTTTCTGATTAAGCGGCAAACCCGTTAAGAGAGTTTTGGATTCGATATGGACACGCTAAGATATAGCTGCTCTTAGTTATATGGGCGTCCATTATATATAGGGATACTGTTGGTTTTCGAAATCATTCTCATTTCTCCATTTTCTGTCACTCTTTTGTTTCCCAACAGATATTCATCTCTCTCTAAACAGAGTTCCAAAAGAGAATAAATTGTCTGTGTCGGTCCTCTCAATCGCTCCATCGGGTTAGAGGAAGATCGCTAGAAAGCTAAAGGAGTCTGATGATCAATGGGGTTGTGTCTCTCTGGAAGATCGACAGCATGGATCAAGATAACATAATTTATGATTGGAGGTTCACTAGAGGATCACGGTCATATAAAAATTCTAACAACAAAATCTTGCAACATTCAATGAACACATTCATATGATGACAACGACAACGTCTTTAATCCCAAATAAATGAAATACAACTCGGAATCACAAAGATCAAATATATCAAATATCAAAAATCAATGATATTAATAATGATAATGATAAGAATAATAGTAGTAATGATAATAATACTAGTAGTAATAGTAATATAATATTAATAATAATACTAATGATAGTAAAGACATCCATAATAATAATAATAGTAATACTAATAATAATAATAATAAGTCCTAATAATTCTAGCCATAGTAAACCTAGACTATAAATCATACTCTTAAATTCTAAAATTCTAAATTCTAAACTCTAAAATATAAAACTGAAAATCTAAAAATCTGAAATCTATATCTCTACTGCAAAAATATGAGAATTCAGTGTATATATGCAATAAACAATCAAAGATAAGAAAATTCATTCTACCTTCCAATACTCCTCTTTGCATAAACAAGTCAACCCTTCCTCATACGGAAAGTATCTTTTGATTTTTTTAATGTCCTATAAGATCCATTTTTCTGTAGCTTTGCAGCATGATGGAAAAAACCTATTTTACACATAAGAAACGTCAAGATAATTGTTATGTCCAATACACGTCTAATGAAAGACGAAGAGCTCTGGTTCTGGTTGTACCTGAAGTAATTGCCTTTTTAATAGCACCCAGGTCATTAAGATTAGTACTGATCTCAATCTCGACTCTTTCTAGAAGCCCCTCCAACTGATCACGAATATCACGTGCCCTTTTCATGCTCCTTACCTGCAGTACCACACAAGTTACATGCTGTTAATACTACAGAACGTAAAAAATAACATGTATGCAACTTTGTTACATGTCTTGAAAACATAATCATCTCCTAAACTTATCAAAATGAAACTTCTGGTGGGACTAATACCTGTATGTAATTCTCATAGCACCATTGAGTCTTTCCATGAACTGTAAACCTGAAACCATGGAATTAAAAAAATATATATAATTACAGGAATATTATAGCCTAACAACAAATTTAAACTCCAGTCAAGAAATAAAGATCATACATTTAACAATGCAATGTGATCCCCAACATTTCCAGTGTTAAAATTCATCCGTGCATTGTCAGCATGCACTTGCTTGTCCTTCGGCCGGTAAAAGATGGAGTTACCAACTGACAACATTGCCGCTATGGAAATTATTTCATCAAAGCATTTATATTTCTCCGAAGCCACTATCATCTTAGAAAGCATGGGGTCCAGTGGAAATTCAGCCATTCTTCTACCGGTTTTTGTCAACTCACCCTTGACATTCAAAGCATTCAATGCAAATAGTTGTTCTAGAGCCCGCAACAGTGCCTCTGATGGCGGAGGGTCCATAAAGTCAAAATTGACAAGGTCGTGAATCCCAAGAGATTTTAAGGTTAAAACCACATTTGCAAGGTTCGTACGCTGTATCTCTGGTACAGTATTATCTTCAAGATCATGGAAATAGTTGTAGGCTGTATATAGACGGAAACACTTGCCAGGACCAGTACGACCCGACCGACCTGCCCGCTGGTTGGCCGACGCCTTAGATATAGGGTTTATCAGTAAAGACTTCATACCAGTGCGAGGTTTGTATGACTTGATCTTACAATGTTAGAATATTCAGTTATTCTAATATTAGTATGTTTTTAGAATTCAATTAATAGAATTTCGTTTCAGCATGTATTATAGTAACCACGCACTAATGTTAACCATTCACTAATGATAACCACCCACTTAGATCTCTAATGGATAGACTAAGTGTTAGATATAAATAAAACCCCCGGCTGATCCTCTCCCCGCTCATCCAATACACAAATTAAAGAGATTTTGCTCTCCATTGGAAAAAGTATGATAGAGAAAGAGAGAAATCCACCGGTGCAACCTCGTAGGGTCTAAGAGGTAGCGATTATTGTTGAAGGGATTACTTGTCGTTGCAATCATCATCAAAGCACTTGCTTGCCATTCACAATGACTTCAAGAGGTACGCTTATGTATTACGTTTTATTTAATTATAGTATCTAATATAATCTTATGTTGTTTCAAGTTCGTGAGACCATTATCGGTCTTTTTCTCTCTTATGATGTATTTTCTAATACATAATAAAAAATGATTAAAGTGCTAATTTTCATATAAATTATACTAACATGTAGTATCATAGCCATGCTTGAAAACTTCATAATTTTTATTAAATTACTATAATTAATTAATTTATAATATCAGAATTGTAGAATTGATAATTGCGAATTATAAATTTGGATAGAATATTATGATCTGAATTGTTAGTTTGTTAATTAAGTTAATTTAATGAAATGTAAATGACCCAAAATATTAATAACTACCATGATCTAATGATAAAATTAGAGCGGTTATTCAAATTGTGAATTTCTAATGATTTTCCGTAAAGGTGGTTATTTTATGAAAACTGAAAATTAGATCAGATATAATATGTTAAACTGGAATTTTAATTAGACATTAATAATAATTAATTTAGATAATGATTAAAATAAATTAATATAAATTAATAAATTATTTAGATCAACAATTAAGGGGATATAAATATATATATGATTTAATAAATAGATAAATAAATCTTAAAATATTTTTTTAAACTATTTCGCTATTTATCGATGACCGACGTAACTAAGTAGATACAGATTCAATTCTAATTAAATTAAAAAAATAAAAAAAAAATAATAATTAAAAATCAAACAAAGATAAACTTTAAATTTGAAATAAATAATAAATCAATCAAATTCAAAATCTAAATAAAATGCTTTAAGATAAATTAGTAAATAACATAAGCCCGTAATATAAATGTACATATATATACTACTAATAATAATAAATTTGACATTTAATTTAAAAACTGACCATGACGTAAACAAAACTAAGAAAAATTAACCAATGATAAACATTATGATTATTGACGACTAAATTAAAGATCGACCCAATAATCTAATGGAAATAGCCAGATAAATGAGAATCGAATAATAAACAAACCAATCAAAATAACCTAATATCCAGACAATCAACAAAGAAATAAAGACGCGTGGAGGATCAAATGATCAAAATTAAGTAGTCACAAAAATAATAAAATTTAGAGCGAACAGAAGAACAAAACGAACGAAATTAATTGAAACATCGAAATTAAACAAACATTTTAATCAAGCAATGCAACGTTGAAGACAAATTTGACACTACATTATTAATTAAAAACTCGAATACAACACAAATTACCACACCATCTAACCACAGAAAATTTCATTTTTTATCCCATCATTCTCTCATTAAAATCCCACTCACTCTCCCTTTTCTTCTCTCCCGTTTTCCACCGCCCCCTCCATTTCCCCTCTCTGCCATTCCGTGGAACCACCTATTTTCCCCCGGTTTTTCTTCTCCTCCTGACAGTACCTATCTCCTCAATCATTTCCTTGGACCCGGTGACTGCCATCCCTCTCTTCTGTCATCTCTATCGTATCAAACCACCCCTTTTATTCCCCTTCTCCTTTGACACCGGGGGGGGAGGGGGGGAGGATCACAAAATCCCCTCAAAAAAAACCGTAAACCCCTCCACTCGCTTCATCCATCTCCTGCCCTCCATCTCCCACTTCCCTTGTTATCGCTGCTCTAATTCGCCCCCTTCAACCCTGTCTAAGAAACCGAGCTAACACCATAGCCGACCTTAATCCCATCTCCCGATCGAGCCCCATTTCACATACCAAAACTGAGCACAGCCCCCAACAACTCTCTTTGAGGCAGCCAGTTGGCAGCAGCGTGCCCTCATCGGAGGCCTGGGCTAAGTCCGCCGACTCGGTTGATTAGAACTCTCGGTGAGTCCCAACTGGCAGTCTGGTGCATAGGCGAGAACTCCACCGACCCCTTTCTTTTGGTTGTCTTATGCCATGTCTGGTAATATCCTTCCCCTCCTCTGGCTGTGTAGGCCTGTGTCAGGCTGAGCCCGTGCCCTTGCTTGTGTCTATATGTGCTATTTGTGGTGCTGTCTCTGTGGCTTATATTAGGTGCTGATTTACACTTATTGTCTTGCTTGTGGTTTTGCCGATTTTGGGCTGGTTTCGTGGCTTGGTCTGATTTGTACTGGGTTTTTTTGCCCCTTGCCTTGTTACTGGTAAAGCCTCTTTACTGCCCCTTCATGCCTCTTGAATTTCTTCTGACTTATGTCTGAAATGCTGGTTCTAAGGTTGAATGTAGTTGTTGTGCCTTTTATTGTGTGGTTTGCTTGTCATAACAGACTTTGTGTTGGGTTTTTTTGTGACTTTTGGTACACTGGTACAAATCGGTACCAATGAGGCAAGGGTCATGCATCGGTCCCCTTGCTCGGTTCTGATTTGAGCTGCCTTGTGCAGCTATTGAGTATTGTGGCTGTTTATTCATAAATGGTCGGTGCTGGTTCGATTAGTGCCGTTTGGCAATGGTTTTGTGTGCCTTGGTACACTGGTACCAATCGATACCAGTGAATCGAGGCTTGAGCTGATGCTTGCTATATGTGTTGTCGCCCACTTATTCCCCTATTCGAATGCTAGCACTAGAGTGCTGGTTTGGCTATGTTGAGTTACACAAAAATGTTATCATGTAATTGTGTTGTCCCTGTATTTGTTGTTTAGTGTTGGCTTGTGTTTGTTTTGAGGATGTGAGGTTCTTACTCGATTCTGATATGTAGTTTTTCTTATCTGATTTGTGTTGTGAATTGCTATGTGGTGCTTGTCCATTGTGTCTCTTGAAATATTTGTTGTCTTGACCTACCAGTATCTCCCTTAGAACGAATTTCATAAGTATAAGGGTTAAAATGAACTTTTGTGGTAATAACTCTCCTAAGGGTTATATGCGTAAAATATCACCTTGACAGATAATTATAAATATAAAAAATAAATTGATCTTAACTAAGTGGGCCGAAAGGTTAATTTGGATAATAGTGTAATTAATTAATTAGCAAGTGCCGTAAATTTTAAAAACGTGCGCAACTAATAATTAATTAATACTTAAAGATAAATATGGGAGATTATTACATGATCTGTCTCAATAATGAAAATCCGAACAGATGTAGTGGTTTCAGAGGTAGCCTATGATCCCAAACACATTAAAACACCAACACAGTTTAAATTGAATAAAAACATTAATTAAATTTAATTTTAATTGAATTTCTTTTCTTTCATTTTGATTTTCATTTTTAATTCTAATTTTATATAATATATTTTTAATTAATGAAAATAATATTAATATATGAAATGAGATATAATTAAAGAATATGATATAAATAATTAGGGGTTATAAAATAATAAATAAAGTATAATAATAATTTATAATATAAAATATATATATTAATTAATTTCTCTATTTTAATAATTGAACAATATTAATTAATATATATAAATACCTATTAATCAATTTCTCTCTATTTAATAATGGAATAATATTAATAAATATATATATATATTAATCAATTTTTTTATTTTTAATAAGAACAATATTAATTATATAATATTATATATTAATCAATTTCTCTATTTTTAAATAATTAATTATCTTAATTATAATTAAATTAATTAAGTGATAACATTAAGCTAACTTAATTAATCTAAATAAATTAAGTTAGTTACATTAATCGAAATAAATATAATCTCAAAACACGAACACTAAATAATAATAATCATGATTCAGAGTCTGGTATACCCGACCTAACCAGACCGAACGTGAATAGGATACTCACCAATTTAATTTATTTTGACTTCATAGGTTCTCGAATCTTATCTTGACGAGCCGACTGTTTACCCTTAAAAAATTTCAAGGATGAAGCAGCTGGACAATTAAGGATAAATATCAATTATCAGCAATAAATCATAAGAAAGAAGAGAGAAAGGCAAGAAGAGAGGGTCCATCGGTCAAGAGAAGTCGTTGTTGAGCCCCGAAAAAAAGTTTATTTGTCCCACAAGGAAATTCTGGACAAATGGTCGAAGGTATAAAAGCCCTGCCACCTCCTATTCATTCGATGTGGATGACCCTCAGGAGATTCAGGGGAGAAAATCTCCTGATGGGTCATCTATTTGATTATTGTTCACTGACAGCTGGGTCCCACACCTCAGTGATAGACATTAAGGAAATCAAGATCAAACCCTAAAAAATTAATTCTCAAAGCAAACCTTAAAGAGCTGAAGAAATACAATCCCTGTATAACAAAGAACCGTGTCAATGCCGAGCCAGTATTTTGATACAGCCAATCACAAGAAATCTCAATGTGATTTTGCTTTCAAGGCTGACCAGGTGCCAAAGCTGTGAGCAACCACCTGATCAAGCCAAGGTTTGTGTCAATTGTTGACAAGTAATCAGTTGTTGACCAAATCACCTTCATGAATATGGATTGAAAGTCAATTTCACAAGACTAATCATGTGCCAAAGTTATGAGCAACAATCTGATCAAGTCTAGATTTATATCAATTGTTGTTAAGTAATCAGTTTTTGATCAAATCAAACCCTAATGAACATCAATATAAGTCTAATTGGTGTTTAATTGGGGAGAGTTTCTGCAAGGAAAGTTTATTTGGCAGAGACACCGAGTTATAATTGGAATCTGGGATTAATTTAGAAAAGAAAATAGGGTTTTCTTGGCAAATGAATTTTTAATGCAAGGATGTAGGGGCAAAAGTGGAATTAAAATTATAAAGATAATCATCATAAATTTAGGAATTTTTGGTGAAAATTTCATAATTTTTGGACAAAGTGTAGCTATTAAAATAAATTCAGAGAAGATGAAACAAATTGAATGAATTAATCAAGGGCTGAGATTTGATCACAAACTTCTCTGGGTACAACTTGGGAACATAGCCTATCTGAGTGCAATCTGGAGACAGGAAAGGGTGCAAGTTTAAAAATCCAGTAGCTACGCCATTGCCACGTGGCAGATCTCTATTGGGCCAGCTCAGCCATGAAATGCCACGTGGCACCCTCCTATTGGTCCACCTCAGCTGGGTGGGCCCCACCATCATACTGACCTGACATGTGGGCCCCACCAACATGCCACGTGACAGGTTGTGGCAGGGCCACCTCAGCACTCAATGCCATATGGCAACATAGCAGCAACACACCTCAACAAGCAAAACTACATCTCTCTGACAAATGGCAGTTGGTCATTAGTACAACTAAGCAGTTTAAATTCTATGGGCATAGACTCAGCTACTTACAAAAGGGGCTCATCTGTCAGGTTTATGGGTGTATAGCTCATACTAGCAAGCATGCACCAAGTCTACACACAGTTGCAGTCAGGAATTCAAATCAAAAAGACAAGAGAACATGTACTTGGCCCATGCACCGATATCCTCTGACAGCGCCTTGCTTGATGTGTTGGCTCACGCACACCAGACATACCCGAGGTTGAGCCTCTCTCATCCCATTCTCTTCTTCCTCTCTTCCTCTTTCTTCCACCCGACTGCGAGGGCGCCATGAATGGGAGGTAGTTCTACACGATATTTTGCTTCAATTCTTCTTCAAAAGGGCTTCTAAACACTATTACGATGCTATTTAAGCAATCAATTGAAAGAATTAATAAAAGAAGAGAGAAATTGACAGAGGTAGTCAATCGACTTGAAAAATAAAAATCACCTCTGTGAATGCTTGCAAGTGCAATTGATGATGCTAACACTCTATCTTCACTCACACGACGCTAAGGCAAGTGTTAAACTAACCACTTGAAGCTTCTAACCCAGTATTCTACTAATTCACCAGTCAGCCATGGGTGGAAGTGTTCAAAGTCAATGAAGAGGTGATCAATTGATCAAGCAAGTGTGCTAAATCGATTAATGAAGGTGAGAAGAGATTGTACAAGTTGTCAATTTACAGAATTGATGAAGGGAAGTGTTGAATGAGTATAGAAACTGAGGGTGAGGTTTAAGTGGAGAATGAGCTTTTGATTGATCAATGGTGATTTGAGACTATTCAGAGCTTATATAGGAAGTGTATTGAGAGTGTTCAAACAATTGGAATGTTCTAGAATGGCCTAGAATCGTGAGAGGGCCGACTGGTGCAAGGGAGTGGAAAAAGAGTAATAAAAGAAAGAGTTTAACTAACTCTAACAACTTAGAACTGTCAAGTGTTGACTCAAGACAGTGAATTGACTGAAAAGAAGCACAAACTAATCTTAACCATTGAGTGAAGTGCAATCAAGGGTGGAGATCAATTGAAAGGGTATAATCCGGCCACTAATCAACCCACCAATCGCAATTAAGCCCCTAAGTCTATATAAACCCATTGTTGGCCATAAAAAAAGGGGACCCGACAGAGAAGACACATAAAGAACAGAGAGAAAGAGAGGTTAAGAGAAAAGGAGATAACTTGAAAAAATTGTAAGAGAAATAGAAAGAGAGAAGAAAGATTGATTGCTTTCAACTCAAGACCTTCAATTGAGTCAAGTTTGAATCTTGATTAGCTGCTTACTCATCTCAGAGAACATTCAAAACTAGGTAATTGTTGCCGATTGAGTATAATTTTGTGAAGAGATTGGTGTAAGTATTGAATAATTTCTGAATTTTCTGGAATTCTGCTATTTCTTGATTTCTTCATCTTTTATTTTCTCTCTTCAACTTCTTGTTGTTTCTTGATGCTAATCACAATGTGAGAGCGTGTGAGATAAATTGAGACTCGGTTGAAGGGTTTTTGTAACCCTCCCGGGTGTTGCTTAGAGGAAAATTGATAATAGTTGCAATGACAATCGGTTGAAGGGTTTACGTAACCCTCATGGTTCCTTTGCAAGCTTGATTACCCGATTCAATGACAATTGAGTGAAATACATAGTTGAATTATCGATAATTCAACTCGTATATTTACTCATCTATCTCCTTCTGTGTGCTGACATGAAATTTGTCTCTAACTCGTGTCAAAGCTATAGAATAGTCCAATTAAAGATGCAGAGAGGAGTAATGAGTATGTGTAAATCATGTATAGAACTCGGGTGATCAAGTTTGCAGCCGATTTCGCGACTGGTACCAATCTGTACCAATCGCTCGAGAATTTTCGTTACAATTTGAGTCAATTACTTGAAGATAGTTAATGAACATCTCAATTACACTAAGGTGATAAAGTACAATGCAAGAATTGCACGAATTAATGTTCAATTTGATCGAGAAATCAATTCAATTTGCTTCGATACTAAATTGCATCATAGTACCAAACTGGTACATCTCTTCTCTACTATCTACTGTATGGATTTTCAATCAGAGGTCATAGTCGAATTCTTCTCACCTAGATGACGCCAGGGCCGCCGGCAGATCGTCGATCAGATCTTCTAATCACCGAGAACAACAACACGAATCTTGATGTGCAACTAATAGAGAAGTTAAAGAAATGAGTTGGCATGACTCTTGGCGCTCTAGCACAGATCTTAACGCATTTGGAGGAATCTCAAAGAAATCCGACGACTGGAACAGTTTATTAGTTAATACTAATAACTGGAATGCATCTGGACCTTTCATTCATTAAGAATCAATCTCAACACATATCTAATGGCCCAGATTAAATGCAACATTTGATCGAAAACGTTGTAACGATTCCTTGAATTGTTATACAATTCATTAAAGCGTTGAACGCTTTACAAAACGTTAGCAACGTTTTGACTATTTTCTAACAAGTCTACAATTCTTAGGAATCGTTATAACGATTCCTTCAATCGTTATACGATTCATCAAAACGTTGAACGCTTTACAAAACGTTAGTAAAGTTTTTGACTGATCTTTGACAAGTCTACAATTCTTAAGAATCGTTATAACGATTCCTTCAATCATTATACGATTCATCAAAACATTGAATGCTTTACAAAACGTTAGCGATATTTTTGACTGATCTCTGACAAGTCTACAATTTCAAGGAATCGTTATAATGATTCATTGAGTCGTTATACGCTTCATTAAAGCGTTGAACGCTTCACAGAACGTCAGCAACGCTTTGATCGTTTGACCAAGTTTTGACTTGCTATTTTGGCTATTATAAAAATTCTAAAATTTTAAATAAAATTCTGAATAATAGCCCACTATTTTTCTATTATTTTTGTAAGTAACTTTCTACAAAAATAAGAAGAGTTAAAAATAAAAATAAATTCACCTTTGTAATTGAGATAATAATAAAGGGTATTATCTTATTAGTAAAAGTTAATAATAAATACAATGATTCTTTTACGTTTTAGAGGTGATTAAATAAGCTCACACAAGGGATGTAGAGTAGAAGAATATTTTTGCAACAAGTAATGCAACATTCAGAATAGCCAGTCGAGACAAGAACATCTTGACGTCCGTCGAAGAATGACCAAGACTGCGACATTAGCATGAGCAAATGTGTTAATTTCAAGATAGAAGAACATCACGATGTCCAAAGAGATTACATCATGATGACTCTGTGTCATGAACAAGTAATTCATGACCAGTCAAGCTAGTAAGACTAAACTAATCCGTTGGTGAGTTTGTTTTCTAGTTTAGGGGATTGAACTGATCTGTAGTAAGTTTATCTCCTGAGATTGTAGGATTGAATCATTTTGTAGTAGATTCATCCTCAAAATAGTGAATTTGAACCGTTCTGTAGTAGGTTCTTTCACTGACACACGCCTCAATGTCAAATTGGCTCAGTGCTTCAGGTTTGACTTTGTGTGCAGTTGTGTTCCTAGGTTTATGAATCCGCTCAGTGCTTGGAATTCATGATCTAGAATATCAGTGAGAAGAAATATGTGGGCCAAATCCGCCCTTCTCTTGATTCACCAATCTCAAGATCAACCGGCTAAGTGCTTCGAGTTATATTTTGTGTGATTGGTCGTTGACTAGTAAAGATTGAACCGTTCTATAGTAGGTTCATCTTGTAGGTCAACTAAGGTTGAGTCGTTCTGTAGTAGACTCACCTTCCATCCCTCCGCAAAAGTCGATCTAATCTGTAGTAAGATTGTCTCTCGGAGCGGTAAAGATTGAACTGATCTGTAGTAAGTTCATCTGTTTCACCACCCTATCTCACTGGACTGACCTGTCAGTAAGTCCAGGGTGCTTCAGTGATCCCGATCACTGAAGCGCGTGACCACTTGACCATTATTTAGCTATATTATTTGCTTCCCCCTTTCTAGATCCAGAGGTGCCTCGAGTTTAATAGCCTAGGGTAATTAACGGTGGGGGCTTACGCCCATCGAAATCTACAAGTACTCACAATCACTAAAAAAATCCTAAATGTGCATTCCAATGAGTCTAAGACGACGAGATTAACCGGCGTCAACAAAAATGCACGTTCGGGAGGAATCTCTGTGTCCTTCTTTCGCACCCCATCGCCACTAGCGGCGGTGCGGAGCGCGCGAAAAAGGGTCGCACACCGACCAACGAGTACACTCAGGATAAGACGGCTGACGAGATCGTGAGCGTCACCGAAGACTAAGCAAATTGACGCTACGGACCTGATCGAATTATTCTTAGGTACGGTTTCCTGGGATTTGCTTTCCTTTCTTCAGAATTAGGAACCCAAACCGAAAATAAAACTATTTTGATAATAAATCTGAACTGCGATGTTTTTCTGACCAAAATGGATTAGGGACCCAATTTGAACTATCATATGCATTCGGTACTTGACCAACATTTTTGGGGTCTACCCACATTCGCATATCATAACATATCACATTGCATGTAGACAGGATAGGAGTAGGATTCGGGAAATAGTCCCGAGATAGGATTAGATAGAATTAAATAATTCAAGTTGTAGACTATAATTATTAGGAACATATTATTACTATCACTAATTATTAATTGAGTCAGGTAGTTAATCATGCATTAAATGCATGAGAGTGCTGAGAGGCGGACCGGGTAATTCTCAGTTTGAGTTGCCTTGCATAATCAGACCGTTGTGGTTACGTACGGTGACCCATAGGCCTATGGGACCCACCGGTCTGTATATGTATCGCGCATCTTTGCCTGTCGGATTATCCACCGACCCCGTCATTTGGCAGGTTCGGCTGTGTCAGGGTATTTTTTTATCTATATTATATTTTATTATTCTTAATATGATTTAATTTTTAATCCAAATTTGAGCGATTAGGATACCATGTACTTCAGTGTTTAGTGTGGGCGGCCATATTCGAGACTGAAATCTACTTCGTGATACTATATTATTATATTTATCCGGCTTATTTAGGATCTTGATATTGTCCGAAGGGCTTTCTCCTTTAGCCCCTGGTTGGTATAGAGAAAGTTGGGATGCGGTCCGCTGGCCTTAGTGGGTACAGTGTAGGCTCCCATTTGACTATATTCCGTTTTGATACTTTTATGGGATGCGGTCATCTAGCCCTTAGTTGGTACAGTGTAGGCTCCCATTCGATTTTATTTGTTAATTCACGGGTAGTTATCTCCTTTTGGCGATATGGCAACTGAAGACATACTTATCCGCTTGCTTTTATTTTGTAAGGTGAATTACAAGATTTAGTAGACCAGAGTACGTGCTTATGCACACTCACTCTCCTAGGGCATTATCGCCTCGGGAGCCCGAATTGCCCGTTTATGTGGTATTGGCACCACATAAACATAAAGTCCTAAGTTCGTAAGTTGGGTCGCTGGTGGCGCCCGCTTAGGTAAGGCCCAAGTTCGTAAGTTGGGACGCTGGTGGCGCCCGCTTGGGATAAATCTGGTGATTTGCAAACCTGAGTATTTATTTCAAGTGTTTGATTTTCGTACTTTATATTTTATATTATATTATTATTTCCACAGATTTTCTATTTCGGTTTATTTTCCATTTCATGTCATAACATGTAGGTATTTTTCATAAAATGGGCATAAAATTATCATTATATTCATATATAGTCATTTATTTGCATTAAAACATCAGTATCGGTATTTGGGTCCAATCTAGGAAAGAAGATCAAATCTTAAGGCTGGATCTAAATTCGTACTGAGTAATTTTTAAATTACTCACGTTTCCATGGTGGTTGTGGGATCCAGGTATACAGGTGCGGGATGATTTTTGATGAGAGAGTGCTAGGTGCAGTCCTGCCTGGTGACATAGATGCTTCATCGCATCCGCATGTGAGCAGGGTAGTGGATTAGGATCTATCGGGTTTCGAGTTTTATTTCTTCTTTTGGGTTTTTCTTTGAGAGATTTGTTGTCCATTCTGATGGAGCTAGCCCCGCCAATGTCGGCGTTGTATTCTATTCTTGTTATTCTGGACTGTTATTGTTTTGTATTATTATTATTATTATTATTTTTATTCTCAGATTTATCTTATTTTATTCATTTAGCCTTTCGTACGTGCGTCTCGTCGTGCGTACGTGGCGGGATTAATCACCCCTAATCCATTTTATTATTTCCGAGGTGTGACATAATAAGTATTGGTTATAATTAGTCAATTGAAATTCGGTATTGAATTGATAATTGACATGATTTTCCGAATTGAATTGTGCGTTGATTCATAAGACATTAAGGATACTCCCAAAGGTAGATCCGTTGATTTTATGATTAAACACATTAAAAGTGCTAGCAATTTCCGTTATCATATAAATTGTGTATGCCCAAAGGTAGGACAATGGAACATCAATGAAATTGCAAATTAAAGTGCTTAGATAATATAATTATATTTCATTTTCTTTTATTGATTTACTATCATGTTAAATAATGAGACATTAAGTATACTTCCAAAGAAAGATACATCGTTCTTATGGTTTACGTATTAAAGTTGCAAATAATTTATATTATTTCCAATCGTGTATGCTCAAAGGTTACATGATGGAACACTCGTAAAATTACTAATTAAAGTGTTGTATAATATGTATTAGATATATTATATTTTAGGTTATAGATCTTAATTAACCCTAAAGGGAGGTTAAGATTTATCTTACGTCATTGCTCCTAAATCTGAATTAATATAAAATTAAAGCTAAATTAGATGATTCAAAGCATTATTAAATATCTTCTAATATTTCTTCCTAATTATAATAACATTAATGACTTCTTACCTCTTAAAGTGTTCTTTATTATATCCCTAATAAATATTTAAATGAGAATAATTATTTAAAGTTTAACTAATGATAAATAAAAGAATTTTTGTAATTACCAAACTTGACAATTAAGTTATTAACTGGTAAAATAAAATCCATTAAAGTCAATCTCCTTCTTGCCCCATATTCTTCTTTTAAAGATCTTCTTAGCTCTATCTCACATTAATGATCTTAAAGATAATTAAAGTAATTTTTATCTTTAAGAATTAGAGTAATTAATTTATAAAATAAGTGTAATATATCAATTTTAAGAGTTATTTCAAAAATTATCGATTGAAATCTAATTATTCTTCATATTTTTCCTAAATAAAGGTTTTACTCCTGCTGGTGCTGGATTTGCATCAATGGTTCAGTCAATTGTGACCTTTAATGGTCTGAACTTCATAGAATGGGATGAACAAGTGCAATTTGCACTTGGTTCAATGGATCTTGAGAATGCCATCCTAACCGAAAAGCTCGTTGCTTTGCATGATAAAAGTAGCGATGAAGAAAAGGCTATAATGGCCGGTTGGGAGAAAAAGAACATAATGGCTTTAATGTTTCTTAAGATGACTGTGATAACTAATGTCAAAATCTCACTTCCAACTACTACTAGTGCCGAGGACTTTTAGAAAGTGTTAAAACACAATCTCAAAGTGCTGATAAGAGTGTTGTAAGTACATTAATATCAAAACTGACCACCATGAAATATGATGGCACCTGCACATACTTAAGATGACATCCTTAGCATCAAAACTCAAGGGTGTCGGGATGATCGTGGATGAACCATTGTTGGTTCAGTTTATAATCAACTCTTTCTCTTTTGATCAGTATGGATCATTCCAAATGAACTACAATACACTTAAAGATAAGTGGACTGTTCATGAATTATCTGGAATGTTGATTCAAGAGGAGCAAAGGATCAAAGATAGCAAGCCTCTCACGGTCCATCTTGTGAGCCATAATGGCGCTAGCACAAGCGATATTAAGAAACTAGGTGGTGGAAAGGGAAAGAAGAAGGGCTCATCAACCCACAAAGCCTCTACGGGGACACTCAAAAAGACGAGCAAGGAAAGGTACAACTTTTGTAAGAAAGTTGGATATTTCCAGAAAGATTGCATGAAGCGTCGTCAATGGTTCGAAAAGAAAGGTATGAATAGTGCCTTAGTATGTTTTGAATCACACTTTATTGATGTTCCTAATAACACTTATGGTTTGATTTTGGTTCTAGCACTCACATTTCTAATAATTTACAGGGATTCCTTTCAATCTAAACCACAAGTCTAAATGAGAGATCAATGATGACTGAAAGTAAAGAAAAAGTATCAGTTGCTGGAGTTGGAACATATCGACTCATTACTAATACCGGCTGTACTTTAGATTTACTTCATACACTTTATATACCTACTTTTAGTAGGAATTTGATCTCTGTATCTAAACTTGATAATTTAGGTTATGCAATTAATTTTGGTTCAAATTGTTGTTATGTATGCAAAGATAATTGTGTGATTGGTAATGGAATTTTAGTTGATATATTTTACAAGCTTTGTCTTGATGATGTTTTTATTCAATCTCTATATACTGTGCATTCTAAAGTAGGAATTAAACGAGCTAATATAGATGATAATTCGGCTTACTTGTGGCATAAAAGATTTGATCATATATCTAAAGACCGAATCCAACGTCTCGTAAAGAACGAGGTTCTTCCGAACTTAGACTTTACAGATTTTGGAACATGCATTGATTGTATTAAAGGAAAACAAACAAAAAAATTGAAGAAATGCGCCACAAGAAGTTCACAATTATTAGAAATTATCCATACTGATATATGTGATCCTTTTGACGTCCCCTCCTTTAGTAAAGATAAATACTTCATCACCTTCATCGATGATTACTCACGTTACGGGTTCATTTACCTTTTGCATGAAAAATCTCAATCAGTTGATGCTCTCAAAATTTTCGTCACTGAGGTTGAAAGGCAACTAGAACGTAAAGTGAAAATTATTAGATTTGACCGAGGTGGTCAATATTATGGAAAGAATGACGATGCCAGGAAAGCGAGGCATTGTTTCGCAATACACGATGCCAGGAACACCACAACAAAATGGTGTTGCTGAACGTAGAAATCGTACTTTAATTGAAATGGTTAGAAGCATGATAAGCCATGCAAACGTACCCAAGTATTTGTGGATGTATGCTCTTAAGACAACCATGTATTTGTTGAACAGAGTTCCTAGTAAGTCCGTCGAAACTACTCCTTTTGAGTTATGGATGGGATGAAAATCGAGTTTAAGGCATTTACATGTATGGGGTTGTCCAGCAGAAGTAAGAATTTACAATCCACATGAAAAGAAATTAGATTTTCGTACCATTAGTGGTTATTTCATTAGTTATCCAGAAAAATCAAAGGGGTACCGTTTTTATTGTCCTAATCATAGTACGAGGATTGTATAATCTGGAAATGCTAAATTCATCGAAAATGGTGAAAATAGTGGGAGTTCAAGTCATTCAAGTGTTGACATTCAGGAAGTCACAAGGCAAAACATAGCACCTATCATTGTGCAAGTGCCCTTGATTTCAAAAAGAGTTGTTCCAAATGTTTCACCGCAACTTAATGTCAATTTGGAGCAACAAACTGAGAATGAGGAAATTCTCATTAATGATGTTATTAATGAAGAGGTAGTACAACCCCAACCTATTGAGTTGAGATGCTCCGCACGTGAGCGTAGACCAACTCAAATAGATGATTATGTGTACTTCAATGAACAAGAAATTGATTCAAATATTGGCGATCTGATTTTCTACACTAAAGTCATACAAAGTGAAGACTCAGAACATTGAGTTAATGTTATGAAAGAAGAGATAAAATCAATGGATCAAAATCAAGTTTGGGATCTCGTTGATTTGCCTAACGGTTCCAAGAAAGTTGGATGTAAATGGATCTTTAAGATCAAGTGTGATTCTATAGGCAAAATCGAACAATATAAAGTCAGACTTGTTGTCAAAGGCTTTACTCAGAAAGAAGGCGTTGACTTTAATGAAATATTTTTGTCTGTCTCGAAAAAGGATTCTCTTAGAATAGTCTTAGCTTTGGTAGCTCATTATGACTTAGAGCTACATCAAATGGATGTAAAGACAGCTTTTCTAAACGGTGAATTAGAGGAAGAAGTGTACATGGATCAGTCCAAGGGCTTTTCAATTGGGGGGAAGGAACACATGGTTTGCATATTGAAAAGGTCATTATACGAACTGAGACAATGCTCACGACGATGGTATCTTAAATTTAATAATATTATTACGTCTTTTGGTTTTAAAGAAAACATTGTTGATCGTTGTATATATATCAAAGTCAGTGGGAGTAAAATATTTTTTCTAGTCCTATATGTTGACGATATTTTATTGGCCACTAATGATCTTGGTATGTTACATCAAACTAAGAAATTTCTCTCAAAGAATTTTGATATGAAAGATATGGACGAGGCAAACTGTGTGATAGGAATTGAAATATTCTGTGATAGATCACAAGGATTGTTAGGTTTGTCTCAAAAAGCATATATTGATAAAATTCTTAAGAGATACAATATGGATAAATGCTCAAGTGGGTCAGTGTCAATTCAGAAAGGGGACAAGTTTGGATTGTTTCAATGTCCTAAGAACGAATTGGAGAAATCAGAAATGAAAAACATTCCTTAAGCATATGTGGTTGGTAGCCTAATGTATGCCTAGACATGTACGAGACCGGACATAAGCTTTGTCGTAGGCATGCTTGACAGATTTCAAAGTAACCCAGGGATTGAACATTGGAAAGCAGCGAAAAAGGTACTTTGTTATCTTCAAGGAACGAAAGATCTTATGCTAACCTATAGGAAGAGCGATTGTTTGGAAATAATCGGATACTCAAATTCATATTATGTCTGTGTTTACCCTTGAAAGATTTCAAGGATGAGTAGATGAATAAATGGAAATAAATTGATGATTAATGATAAATCATAAGAAGAGGGAAAAAGAGAAAGCAATGAAAAGATGGCCCACTAATCAGAAGAGGTCGCTGCTTAACCCCGGAACAAATCCATTAATCCCACAATGAAATATTAGGGTGAAAGACGAGGATATAAATACCCCACCACCTCCTACTCATTCGAGATGGCGACCCTCGGGAGATTTCGGAGAGAAAAATCTCTTGATGGGTCGACCATTTGATTACATTTTCTCGACAAGTGGGACCCACTGGCGGTCCCTTGTAGATGAACCCGACAACATGAATCTAGCCTATCGATGAGTCATTCATGTGACCATTTTCACCGACAAAGGACCCCACACCTCGGTGACTATTATAGAGTCGGGGTTAAACCCTAAAAATCGCCCTTGGAGCTAACCCTAGAAAGGAGTCAAGCAAGATAATCCCTATGCTACATGAAATGATGTTAATGCCAAGCTAGCATTTTGATGCAACTAGTCATGAGAAATTCCAAATGTGATTTTGCTTTCAAGGCCGACCCGGTGCCAAAGTCGCGAGCAACCACCTAACCATGCTTTGATTTGTGTCGATTCGATAAGTAGTCAGTTCTTTGACCAAATCACCCTCATGTTAAGGGATTGAAAGTCAATTTCACAAGACTGATCAGTGCCAAAGCCGGGAGCAACCATCTCGATCAAGTCTAGATTTGTATCAATGTTGACATGTAATCAATCGTTGATCGATCAAACCCTAATGGATATCAATATAAGTCTAATTGATATTTAGTTAGGGTGGTTTCTGCAAGAGAGAGATAATTGGCAGAGACACAGAGCTACAATTGAAATCAGGGATTAATTCAGAAGGAATAATAGGGTTTATTTGACAAAAGAATTTTTAATTCAGAGAGACAGGGGTAAAAATGGAATTAAAAATTACAGGGATGATCATCATGAATTTAGGGATTTTTGGTGAAATTTTCATAATTTTTGGATAAGTGGAGCTATCAAAATAAATTCAGGGAAGATAAAACAGATTAAAAATGAAAGATCAAGGGCTGAGATTTGATAACAAACTTCTCTGGGTACAACTTGGAGACGAAAGCTTAACTGGTGCACATTGGGGGTGTCAAAGAGGATTAACCAAATTCCCATGGCCTGTGAATTAAATGGTGAACCTAAGCATAAGGGTCCTACTTGTCAGTCAAACTATGGGTCTATATTAAATTCTGAACCGAGTTCATTCGAGGGAAAACAAATGAATAGCATTGGAAACTTGGTTTATGTGAGCCCGAGGCTTGTCAGTGACACGGTTTATAGTGCACCAAGACCATTAGAGCTCAGGAAAAAGGGGCAAGGAAATATGTGTCTCATTAATCCTTACAAGTGGGCCCCACATACCTGTGCGACCCTTTTTCGCGCGCTCCGCACCGCCGCCGGGCGATGGGTTGCGGAAGAAGGACACGGAGATCCCTCCCGAGCGTGCATCTGCTGGATGTCGGCCGATTCTGCCGTTTAGAGATTATTTGGATGCACATTCGGGGGTTTTTAGTGATTGTGAGTTCTTGTAGATTCCGGTGGGCGCAAGCCCCCACCGTTAATTACCCTGGGCTACGAACCTCGAGGCACCTCTGGATCTTTGAAAGAGAGAAGCAAATAGTATAGTTAAAAGATGGTCAAGTGGTCGTCTAGGTTTATAAAACGGGGTCTACGGAAGATGAACCTACAAACGACCGGTTCATCTATGAAAGACAAACCTACAAACGGATCGGTTTTGTCCTATGGGGGACGAACCTACAAACGGATCGGTTCGATCCATGCCACCTCGAGATGTAACCTTACCAACGGACCGGGTTAATCTCTTCATAGGGGGCTTGAGGTGAGTCTACATACGAGGCCCGACTCGACCTCTGTTGATCTAGAAGATAAACCTACAAACGAGACCGGTTCAATCTTAACTAGTCAACAACCAATCACACAAAATACAACTCGAAGCACCGAGCGGTTGATCTTGAGGTTGGTGAATCGGGGAGAAGGGTGGATATGGCCCACGTATTTCTTCTCACCGATCTTCTAGATCATGAATTCGTAGCACTAAGCCGATTCATAAACCTAGGAAACACAATTGCACACAATGTCAAACATGAAGCGCCGGGCCGTTCAACATTGAAGCATGTGTTAGTGAAGGAACCTACCTACGAACGGTTCGCATTCAACATTTTGTGGATGAATCTACCAACGACCGATTCAATCTCACATTCTCGGGAAATGAGCCAGGAGACAAACTCATCGACGGACGAGTTCAGTCTTGCCAGCTCAAATGGTCATGAATTACTTGTTCACGACACCGAGTCATTAAGATGTCACTTTGCTAGGACATCGTAATGTTCTTCATCTTCAAAGTCGACATATCTCTTCATGCTGATGTCGTAGCTTTGGTCAATCTTCAACGAGCGTCGAGATGTTCTTGTCTCGACTAATCATCCTACGTGTTGCATTACTTGTGCAAAATTACTATGTAGCCCTACACCCCTTGTGTGAGCGTATTCAATCATGAGTTACTTGCTCATGGCAGCGAGTCATTAAGATGTCACCTCTCTAGGACATCGTAATGTTCTTCTTCTTCGAGTCGACGTATATCTTCATGTTAGTGTCGTAGCTCGGTTATTCTTCATCAGTGTCAAGATGTTCTGTCTCGACATACTTCTTCATGCTTTGCTATCAAAGCCTTATTCATCTCACGTCAAGATGTTCTGTCTCGACGTATCTTATTATTATTCATCAAATGTCAAGATGTTCTTGTCTCGACATATCTTCTCATATTGCTATTAAATCCTTAATCATCCTACGTCAAGATGTTCTTGTCTTGACTAATCACTTTAAATGTCATGTCATGTGTGCAAATATTCATATGTGGCTCTACACTCCTTATGTGAGCATATTTATTCATTTCTTAAAATGCACAAAATCTATTATATAATATCTTCCATTATTATTTTATATTATAAAGATACATTTATTTATTATTATTATTATCATTATTATTATTATTATATTTATACTCTTATTGCTATTATTATTTTTTTTATTATTATTATTTTTATTTCTTAAACTCTATTTATCTATGTAGAAAATTATTTACAAAAATAATAGAAAAAAGGGTAGCTATTAATTAGAATTTCATTTATATTTTTGGGATTTTTATAACAGCTAAAATAGTAAAATTTTATTATTATCATTATTTTTTATTATTTCTAAACTCTATTTACTTTGTAGAAAATCACTTACAAAAATAATAGAAAATAAAATGACTATTTTTTATTTATATTTTCAAAATGTTTATAATAGCTAAAGTAATAGAATTATGTAAGAATTATTTACAAAATCAAAAGATGGTTAACTATATTATTTTTTATTATTACTATTTTTATTTTTATTTTTAAGATCTATAATAGCTAAAAAGAAATCATTATCAATATTCTATCTTATTTATTATACTATTCATTATTATATATTTTTTATTTCTATTTATTATCTATAGAAAAGTGTAAGATTTTTATTATTACCATTATTAGTTGAAAAATAACTATAAGAGATGAAATTTAGTATACTTTTATTACAACTATTATTTTTATTTCATTTTATTCATCAAAAGTATTTTTATTGTATATTTGTATAGAAATAACAAAAGAAATACAATTCATATTATAAAACTATATTATCACTCTTTATTATAAAAGAAAATGTATTTTACTATTTATTATCATGGTAGTATATTTTGTATGTTTTGTGTTATTTATTTTCATTATTCTTTTTACAGGAAAATATCAAGAAAATATCAATATAATATCTATTATTATTCATATATTTTTTATTTATCAAAGAATATAGCTAATCTCATTATTTATTATAGTATATTACTATCATCATTATTATTTCATGGAAAATCACTTGAAAAATCACTAAAACATATCTAGTTATTATTTATGATTTTTATTTGTATTTTTGGAATTTTTATAGTATTTAAAATGACAAGTCAAAGCTAGGTCAACTATATCAGTATATGTAATGTATTTTGCTTTTAAATTGTTTTATCATGATTATATTTCTAAAACTGGAATATTATTGTATAGAAAAATAGTATGAAAAATAAGGAAACTTTAGAAACAAGTTTGAGTCAATTTGGAGTTCAATAACATTTTCAAATTATTTATTTACTCCATATTATTACTATTCTGTTATTATTTAATTAATGGGCCTAATGTCGGGCGCCGATCTGCTCCAAGATCGGCGCTCATCTTTCAGATAGTTCTATTCTTATTTGGGCCGTGGATATGCTTCAAGATTGGTTTGTAATAGATGGACGGCCCGGATCTACATCCATCTCCCTATTAATGTGACGCTTCACCTCATACGCCGATCTCTTCAAGATTCACACACGTACGCCAATACTCGTCTTTGCGTGATTTCTCGACTCTTCGATCAATGCCGGCTCCAAGATTCGCGCTCTTGGCGGCGCCGCGATCGCGACCATCTTCCTCCGTCGGTGGCCCGTCAGCGTCGTCTTGCCATGGGGAGTTATTCTACGGCGTCCGATTGATGATCTATGCGGTGGTTCTCGGTAGGCACTGCGTTATCAAGTTATCTCGGTAGCACATTTCGGTACGAGATGATTTCAATATCAAATTCGGTTTATTCATCGATCAATTCACACAATTTTTATGTTATATGGCATCGCCTTAGCTCCTTTAACAAGATAGCATGATCAATTTCTATTTGAATTCATTCAAGAAGGCGTGGAGCTCAAGATTATTCGATGCAGTTTGGTGCACCGACTCGAAATGCGTTTGTAATCAATCTATATATGATATGCAAACTATCTCAACACTTCGCATACTCTTAGACTTGCCTAAAGCGAGTTCTTGATGTATAAAGCACTAATAATCCATGTATCTATACTAATTGAGTGAAATGCTCGATCGATCTTGATGCTGTTGTCGATATATGAATTATTCCAAAGGAATTAGTTAAATTCTTGAAATCAAATTTGCAAAACTCATTTAGGCGACTATGAAACTTCTCAATTATTACCTGGATATAGTTTTAAATCTCATTATTATGATAATTGCAAAAATAAAAGGGAAAAGCAGTCCCAATTCACTCATTGTATATCGGTATATCAATTTCATTCGATGAATCCACTTTGAATTTATGCAATTAAACTTGTGAAAGAGTTGAGAGGGTTACGGGAACCCTTCAATCAACTTCCATCACCAACTCAAAATGAATTACAATTCCAACTCAAATATAAAATCGGGAGGGTTACAAAAACCCTTCAACCGATCACCAATTGACCTAATTCCAATGCATTACCCTCTGTGCAAATGTTTATAACTCTCAAAGAATCAAGAAATGAAAAGAATAGATGATAAAAAGAAAAGGAAGAATCAAATTCAGAAAAAAGAAAGAATTACACTCCAATTCTATATCAATTACATTTGTAAATGAAAATCTTACTTATCCTCAGTTCTTGATGGAGATAATAAGGGTAGTCGTGCTGTTTCAACTCAAGGTGCTTGAATCTTCTTCAATTGCCAAAAACCCGATTCCAACTAATTCTTCTCTTCTCTCTCTATCTCTTTGTTCTTTATTATTTTCACTCTTCTCTATCTTCTCTCTTCCCAATTGCCTTCTTCTATTGCCAGAATTGGGGTTTATATAGGCCTCTTGCTTAATTGTGATTGGTTAAGTGATTAATGGCCGGATTATGGTTTCTAAGCCAATCTTAGCCCTTGCTTCAATCCTAATTAACGGCCAAGATCTATTTGTGCTTCTTATCACTCAACAAACGCCTCTAACGATTTCATTGCGGTGGAGTTAGTTATTCTTATTTTCCTTTTTACTCTTTTGCCACTCTCTCACATACTTCGGTCTCCCATTATTCCGAGCTTTCTAGAACATTCTAAGCGTTCTAACATCCATCCCATACTCCTATAAATCAATTGAGTCGATGTAGAGGTTCTTTTAACACTTTAAACCCATTTTCCACTTCTAAGCCTTCAAATCGGGTCTCCATTGCCACCTCACCTTCCCTTCATCAATTCTTCTATTTGCAGTCTCTAAATTCATCATTTTAACTCTAGAACTCGATCCTTCACACTAATAGCATGCTCCATCACCACTTCTCCATTACTAATCTCGGCCTCTAATGGTGATCTGGTGGAACATCGGCTTAGAGCTTCCAAAGATACTGTCTTTGCACTCAAACATGATCGCCTAAGTAGTAGGAAGGTGTACAAGTGATCAATTTGTCTCCTGCTCTTCACAAAGGTTAGTCCCAATTTCAATTCCGCCATTGCTTCAACCGATTACTCATTTGTTTCTTCTCGATTTTCAAAATTGATCACTCATACAAGCTTTAATCCATGTTATATAGCTCTGTGTGAAAGAATTTTGAAGAAAGAAGCTGTATTCAACTCTATTCAACAATGGCGCCTTCTTCTCCATCGCGCGGAAGGAAGAGGAAGAGAGGAAGAAGGGAGAGGGGAGAGCCTTCCACGGGTGCACATGGCGCATGTGAACCGAAGCTCCCGGGAGAGACTTGTCAGAGAGGGACGGCGCAAGGTCCAGGTTTGTTCTCACCTTTTCTCTTTTGATTTAAATTCTGCTTCTTATTCGCATGAGACTGGTTCATGACTGTTGATCTGCGCCTCTGTCTCATTCTCTTACAAGTGGCCCCCACCGGTCAGCATCTTATAGATAATCAAGTTGACATGGCACACTGTGATAGGGTTAGATGTATGATTAAGCTGTGATTAGTCAGTAATTATTGCTGACTGTGTCTTGGTCATGGATGCCACGTATGGCACTAGGCGGGGTCCATTTGTCTTTGAATTTATCCAATAGATAGGCGCCATGTGTAAATGAATAGGATTGTATCTGCGATGTGTATAGCACGATGCATTGCCAAGTGTCATGTGGATGTCAAGGTGGCTCTGTCACGGCTTGCCACGTGGCATGTTAGTGGGGCCCATGTGTCGGTCATATTGTAGCATGGTGGGGCCCGCATGGTGAGGTGGACCATAGGGGAGAGCCATGTGGCACTCGGTGTTGAGGTGGACCACTCTGCTGCTTGCCATTTGTCATGCTCCTTCTTTGGTGTGGACCACTCCACGGATAGCCATGTGGCTCAGTGATGATGTGGTGGCTCGAGATCTTTGCGTGTGTAATGCGTGTCGTATTGAGGTGGCCTCTCAGGCGTGCCATGTGGCATAGGGTTGGGTTAAGTGGACCTCTGGTGTGGTGCCATGTGGCACTAGGGTGGTGAGGTGGCCCACTGGTTGTCTGCCACGTGGCACTAAGGTGGGGCCCACCTGTCAGTGACTCATACCAGGGTGGGGCCCACTTGCTGACATGGCCCAATGAGAGGCTGCCACGTGGCACACCCTCTCTCTTCGATTATTTTATACCTCCTGTGTTTCTTGTACCCAGTTTGTACCCAGAGCTGCTGTTATCCCCAATTTGCACCCAGATCTGCCCTGATCAAATCTCAGCCTCTGATTAATCTATTTAATCTGCCTTTATTTTCTCTGAATTTATTCTGATAGCTCCACTTATCCAAAAATCATGAAAATTTCACCAAAAATCCCTAAATTCATGATGATCATCCCTGTAATTTTTAATTCCATTTTTACCCCTCCTTCTCTGGATTAAAAATTCTTTTATTCATAAAACCCTATTATTCCTTATGAATTAATCCCTGATCTCAACTATAGCTCAATGTCTCTGCCAATTATCTCCCTCTTGCAGAAACCACCCTAACTAAATATCAATTAGACTTATATTGATATTTATTAGGGCTTGATTTGATCAAATGCTGACTACTTATCAGCAATTAATACAAATCTAGACTTGATCAGGTGGTTGCTCCCAGCTTTGGCACCTGATCAGTCTTATGAAATTGACTTTCAATCCCTTAACATGAGGGTGATTTGATCAAAGAACCGACTACTTATCGATAATTGACACAAATCAAAGCATGGTTAGGTGGTTGCTCACGACTTTGGCACCGGTCGGCCCTTGAAAGCAAAATCACATTTGGAATTTCTCATGATTAGTTGCATCAAAATGCTAGCTTGGCATTGACATCATTTCATGTAGCATAGGGATTATCTTGCTTCGACTCCTTTCTAGGGTTAGCTTCAAAGGCGATTTTTAGGGTTCAATTCGACTCCTTGATAGGTCATTTGAGGTGTGGGGTCCACTGTCGGTGAAAATGGTCATATGGATGACTCATCGGATAGGCTATGCTATTAAGTTCATCTACAAGGGGTGCCAGTGGGTCCCACTTGTCGAAAAAATATAATCAAATGGTGACCCATCAAGAGATTTTCTCTCTCCTAAATCTCCCGAGGTCGGCCGCCTCGAATGAGTAGGAGGTGGTGGGGTATTTATATCCTCGTCTTTCACCATATTATTTCATTGTGGGATTAATGCTTAACCTCTATTCCGGGTTGGTTAGCTTTCTTAACAAAAATAGGCTAGGTCCATGTCATTGGAGCTGCTCATAAGGGACTGCCATGTGGGTCCCACTTGTCAGAAAAGGTAAAATCACATGGTGACACCCAAGAGGTCTCCTCTCTCCCTCGATCTTCTTGGGTGTCACTCATGCTGAGTGGATAGAGAATAGCGGGGTATTTATACTCTTCACTTCATGCCCAACATTCCATTGTGGGACTAATGGATTTGTTCGGGGTTATGCGGCGACCTTTCCCGATCGGTGGGCCACCTTTCCACTTGCTCTCTCTCTTCTCCCCTTTCTTATGATTCATCATTAATCATCGATTTATTTCATTTATTCATCTATTCATCCTTGAAACTTTTCAAGGGTAAACAAAGAGCCACCCACCAAGACGAGTCTTGAACGCTCGAAAGGCTTGTCTTGGTGCATTATTCCTTATTATTCATCACTTCATTTCTCATGACGTCTTCTCTTCTTCGGGTATTGTAGTTCTTTCTCATGACGCCATTCCGCGTCGCCCTTGAGTCATTATCATTCTTTCTACGAGGATCCTAGCGATTGGACTCCTCTCGTCTCGACCATCCGAGCGACTCCTGTCTACCGCGAGGCGCGGTTTATTTTTCGGGGATGATCGGCCTCATGACATCATGCCCCTTCGGCCTTTGGCGTTGCTTCCACACTCCTTTGACACATCTCCCAGGCAAGGAGATTATCGATGGGGAGGCTCACAGGTGGACTACTGCTCCCTTCATCGCTCCCTTAGAGTGCCATGGATATCAGCTAGAGTGGACCCGATACGTGCTCATGCGGGAGGGGACTCGCTCGAAAGCGGCCGGATATATGACTCGGTTTTCTTGTCGATGTTTCATTATCATATCGACACACCCTGGCTACGGGCCTTTTGTGAGAGGTGGAACTATTCCACTAATACTCTGTTCATCGATGATCGGGAGCTGACTCCGACCCTCCTAGAGATACAGCAGTTGACCGGGCTGCCGATCTTCGGCCATTTCTATGACGAGTTCATGGTCTCGCCGTGACTCGGGGGACTTCACTCGATTCCCGCCTTCTTTGCATAGGATTTACGAGATTTACCATCATCTACGGAGGGGGCATCCGGAGTTCCGTTCGAACATTGGATCGCCTATTTCACCGATCGGGTCCACACTCGCCTACGGTCCGGCTTCCACCGAGAGATCCATTTGGTACGGTCGGCTCGAGATTCATCATGACGGCCTATCCCATCTCGGGATACCTGTGTTCACATGACGTGGATCGGGAGACTTATCGACCGCCTTCATCTCTTGGTGGATTTGCTATTTCTTATTACCTAGCTCCCCGCATTCACCATTCGGCCTTCGGTGTTCATTATGGCGAGCACGATCGCGCGTGGCGACAGGATTTCTTTGGCCGTGCCTGTACTGGCCAACATTTACAGATGCCTTCGCGGTCTGACTTCATCTCGTAGTCCTTCACAGTGCCAGGAGCTGATCCCGTGGCATCTGATTAGCGGATGGCTCCATTTGCATTGGTCTGGCTCATATGATCCCGGCATGGCGGTTACGCTACGAGATCGTCTACCCTCATTGAGTGACTTGGCTGGGGTGCAGCCAGCTTCATTGACTCCGGAGGCTGCCCGGTATAGATTCTTCAGGAGTCGAGACCATCTACGCTTCTCCCGAGACAGATCAGTGGCCCGTGGGACATCTAGGGTTGCTTGACGGGATGGTGATTGACGAAGCGAGTTCCCTCTTCTGACTCTTCTAGCATTCGAGTCAGGCCTATTGATTTGGAGCACCTGATCAGTATTCGTCAGGGCTTTCTTCCTCTCAGATTGGGCGATCATATGTTCATCGAGCCCTATTCGCCACACCGATGCGCACATCAGTTTGGCTTGGATCAGGATATTCCAGCATCTCTTCTCCGCCCTGTATCACGGCGGGCGATTTGGAGGGTATCGGATGGTGTTACACTCACCTCTTCCGACTAGGCACGAGCACTCGCTATCGGATGGTATCCACCTCTAGGACTTCCACCTTCACGAGGCGTTATCAGCAGTGGTATTATGAGACCATTCGCTCTTACCAGTCGTATACTCCTCCGGTGGTCGTCCGGAGTACATGTCCGCGAGATGGCCGGCCTCTATTAGATGGCACCGTTTCGCGTGATCGCGACCCTTTCCGGCCCTTGCGCGAGCTGTCGACTTTCGGGGTTTAGACAACCGATTTTCTCGTGTTCTGTTAGGACCATTCTTACGGTGTGCACTTCATTATCCCTTTAGGTTATTTTCTTTTGATAAGCCCTATCTCATTTCGACCAATTCTCTTTTGATTCAGAGTTGGCTTACGAGTATGATCACGCGGAGCCCGGGTTCTCGGTCCCTCGTCCACGAGTAGTTGACGTTCATTCTCAGCCACACGTCGAGCCACCGGCTCCAGCTACCATGGGGAGAGATCGAGACGGCGCCTCTCAGCCGTCTTCTCCATCTTCTTTTCCTTCTCCCACTCCGGTGATTTTTTTTGGCTCGCCTATCCTTATTCGGGCGCACTTCATTTATATTTCGATTAGGGTTTATTTTTCAGCTCATGGGACATCTCCTGTGGAGGCTACCCGAGACGATATCATAGCAGATCTATCGGCGCCTGCGAGCACTGCTATTCCAGGGTTTTGCACCGACCTTGCCGTCGCAGGTTCGTGTGCTTCATTTAATACCTAGTTGCCAGCATGCACTAGTATTTTCATTCTTACATGTATATTTTACAGACCCTGAGGCCGATGACATGGCATCTCCTCACCGCTCGGAGCCTTTCTTTTATGACGGTCCTGCTTCACCGTCGATTTTGCTGGTACCCACTGGAGATGGTGACTCATTCGATGTGGTTCTGGGGCCAGTGCTCACTCTTGTACGATCAGAGGAGGCTTCTTTAGAGCGGGGAGTCCATTGGGCGTCGAGCCGCAGCGACGAGCCATTGCGATCGAGGAGGGCCATCTCATGCTTCTTCATCTCCCGACGGGCACCTCTCATGGCCACGAGATGGCGAGTCTCGGCCGAGCGGGTTACGGTCGATTATGACTCGGAGTTGGATGAGAGTTGGGCGGTGGAGCAGCCTATTCCACAGCCCAGAGACGGGGGTTCCAGCTAGCGAGGGTCTTGCCGAGCCTCATGCTTCTCCCGGTACTTTATATTTCTTTTATCATTTGCCCGTATTTTACTTTTCATGTACTTATACTTCTTCATTTTATTTTGTAGCCGGGTCTAGTGCACCTATGGGTCCTCCTGAGGCGACCGACATCCCTATTCCTGACTCAGTCCCGCCTGTCTCAGGCGACGAGGCGATAGGTTAGATCTTTTCTTCCTTCCATTTCTTCTTTGGTTATAACAATTTGTTTAACCCATTTATTTTACTTGCAGATGTTTCATCTAGGGATGTGCAGCTTGCCTTGGCCGCGCTAGGGGATGCACTCCGAGACACCTTCTTCGGAGGCTACCCGCTAGATTTTGAGATTCTGGGTTCTCTGCCCGGCGGCTTCTCCTTCGATTGGTATAGGCTGATGCGGGATACTATCGCGCCAGCTCTACTCATTGCACCTCGTCTCGAGAGCACTTTCATTTCCAGGAGGTGTGAGGAGCTACTCAGGGCTTACCAGGATGCGAGCTCTCTCGTATATCAGCGCGAGTTGGAGATTCATGAGCTGCGCAGACATTTGGAGGCCGCTCGACTCCGCTATCTTCAGCGGCTCTCTTCTTGTGCCACTCTCCGCTCCATGGGAGTTAGTGGTGGGCCGCTCGACGCTCGTGCGGGAGCTGAGGACCACGGATCATCGGTGGAGGGCTTCTCCCGACATCTAGCGGGACGTCTCCCGTAGCTGCATTCACACGAGCGTCCGGGATAGTGCCTTCGCTCGCCTCTTGGACTTCGAGGCAGTTTCGGAGGAGGATAGGCACTCCCTCCATACTCATTTAGAGACTATTAGTACTGTGCTATTAGAGTTGGAGTCCCGCTTTTTGGGCCCATAGACTGCACTTTCTATTTCTTCTTTTCTCCTTTTCTTTTTGCCATACTTGATATAGGATGTATTGACATTTATCATTTTGATCTCTTGTTGTGGATGATGCTTGCCTTTATTATTATCCTTTCGTCGCTTCCTCTGCAGCGCGAGGAAGTATTCTATTGATTTCATGTTGTGCACCTCCAATCTTATTTGCAAAAGCGCCCTATTACAACTGCTTCGCAGTGCCTAAAATAAAAGGAAAATCTTACAACATCCTATTACATTGATTCTATACATCATTTCTCTTTATTTATGGCAATACAAAACTCAAGTAACCGTGGTATTTTACGGATACCGAACTCATCTGTATTGACCTCTAGGCCGGCATGAGAATAAACCCGTTTATCCCTTTATTACTGATGGATAAACTTACCAGTATCAATTGGATTATGGATGCAATTGATAACACCATTTTGTGGATGCTTCTTATATATTTAATTGACATTTATTTTGTGGAAGCTCACCCACTCTCCCCTCATTTGTGCACCGTTACGTGCTAAAGTGGAAACTCACATTCACTCATCTCCACTCAATTTGTTTTGTGGGGGTACTACCCTCAAACATCCATCACGCATCCCTGCGAGACAGGCTTTCATCGGGTAGGTCCGCTCTCCATGACCTGAGTCACTTCTTTAAGCGAATTACTTTATTTGACACTGAATGTCGGGCAAAAGCATAAACCCTTAGTCTGACCCCTCCATGACCTATTTTGGGATTAGAAACAGATCACCTCCTTGGGCGTGTGGTACTTTTGCGGATGAATGTACCCAACCTAGTTTTTTATATTTTAGCTACCCTCAAACATCCATCACGCATCCCTGCGAGACAGGCTTTCATCGGGTAGGTCCGCTCTCCATGACCTGAGTCACTTCTTTAAGCGAGCCGCTTTGTTTAACATGAAATGTCGGGTACAAGCGTAAACCCTTGATCTGACCCCTCCATGATATGTCGTGGGATTATGACATACCATTTCTTCGGGCGTGTGGTGCTTTTACGGATGAATGCACCCAACCTGGCTTTGTATAACACTCATGGTGTCGGGGACAAAGGTGGCAACCCCTTATTGAAAAGATTTTATTATTTTTTTATTATCATTTTTTTTTATGAGTATGAAAATAGGTTTTTATTGTTTTACATATATATCCATTTATTTTATTAGAAGAGGGCAAATTTTGTTATTAGTGATACATGTTACTAATAATACGAGAGTTATTTATTTATATGCCCTCGGAAGCGACTATTTACTAGCCACCAATTTGCTCGACCTATCCGTTGGCTTGCGCCGCGGGCGACCAATATGAGCAACTTTCGTCATTGGGCAACAGATAGTTTGAGGGACAAACTGCAAACCCTGCCCATTTTTGTGTTTATTCTGTATCAAATGGACAAACCCAGTGGTATTTGTATTGTGAGCCCAAACACCAAAGCTCTCGCCTTACATTCTCGCGTGGTTTTGGCGTTGAATTCTCTTATTCTATATATTTTTATTTTTATAGGGCTAAATGTGTTTGTGTGGTTTTGGATTTTTGGATGCATTCTATTTACAGATGCACAAGTAGGGTTTTTGGGATTTTATGCAAAAGTGGAGGTTAGACATGGGTTTGTGTTTCGTGCACGTGTGTGTAAACGAACACTTATTCCCTCCTTATTTATTTACAATATATACTACTCGGTTGGCCCCGCTTCGGGCTAGGTGTAGTACTTCTTCAGATATCGCCCGTTAATTGGTGGCATGGGCCTTTCACCTTCATGGTCTATGAGTTGGTATGCGCCGCCCCCGTATACCTTCTCAATTACGTATGGCCCTTCCCAATTCGGGGAGAATTTTGGGCCGATGTGCCGGCCAATGATTGGCCTTTTAAGGACAAGAACAAGCTCCCCTTGTTGAAATGCCCTGACTCGCGCCATTTTGTCATATGCCCTTGCCATTTTTGCCTGATATATTTCAAGGTTCTGCTGGGCTATTAATCTCTTCTCGTCCATGGCATCCAATTCGTCCAATCTAAGTTGTTGGCATTCATCCATGGTCATATCGTTTTGCATAGCCACCCGCAATGACGGTAATTCCACCTCAAGAGGGAGGACGGCTTCAACCCCAAAAGCCAAAGAATACGGGGTAGCTTGCGTAGGCGTTCGATACGTAGTTCGGTAAGCCCATAATGCCTCTTGTAGACGATTATCCCAGTCTCGTTGATTGCCGTCTACGGTCTTTTTCATGATATTTATTAGGGTTTTGTTAAAGGCTTCGGCCAGGCCGTTGGCTCTCGGGTTGTAAATGGACGAGAATCTCCAGTCGATGTTAAATTGCTCCGCCAGGGCATAGACTTTGGAACTCTTGAAGGCCGTCCCGTTATCGGATATTATCCGTTGTGGTGTCTTAGAATCGGTAGAGGATGTGCGTCTTGAAGAACTTAACCACATCGGACGCTTTAACTTCTTTGAGTGGGATGGCTTCGACCCGTTTTGTAAAGTAATGTCTGTCGCGCGGGATAAACCGGTGACCTCTCGACGACGGAGGGTCTATGGGCCCCACTATATCCGTGCCCCACATATTAAATGGCCAGGGATGCTACCGTGGGGTGCAACGGGTTTGGCGCTTGATGTATAAAAGGGCGTGTATCCGGCACATGCGGCACTTCTTTGCGTGCTCTTCACAATCAGCCACCATCGTGGGCCAATAATACCCTATTCGCTTGATCTTCAACTTCATTTTTGGCCCAGACTGATGTGCTCCACATAGTCCAGAATGAACTTCTTTCATAACCTGCCCGGCTTCAGGCCCTGATACACATCTCAGCCACAACTGATCATAAGACCTACGGTATAGCGTATTACCCACATATGCATACCGTAGTACCCGCTTTCTTAGTTGATCAGCTATCCTTTTATCCTTGGGGAGGGTGCCATGCCGGAAATATTCGATGAATGGTTGTCTCCAATCATCATCTTCAATTATCATTGTTTCTTGGCATTCTATCCTTCCTAGCCCGACATTTTCATTACTCACATCATCTGTTGTTTGACACAATGATAATGGCCTCCTATTGCGGACGATGATGTGGATTTCCGGCTCTGTTGGTTCACCCAGCTCCTTGGCGAGTTTGGCCAACGCATCTGCTTCACCATTCACAGCCCTCGTGACCTTCTCGATGGATACGTACGGGATTTTCTTCATTAATTCCATGGCCTTTCGATGATATTGTATTAGTTCCGGCTTCAAGACCTTGTATTCGCCGATTATTTGATTTATAATCAACTGTGAGTCCCCAAAGATGCGCACGCGACCTTGATCTCTAGTTCCGGTGATAGCTCTAGTCCCGATGAGTGCCTCATACTCGCTTCATTATTTGTACATGGTTCGGTTAAAGCCGAGAGAATGCCGTATTATCCCGCCTTCCGGGGTTACGAAGACTAGTCTGCGCCCGGCTCGCACGTTTGGGACTCCCGGGCCCGCGATCGGCTTGATTGAAGAAGCACCATCAAAGTACATCTCCCATATAGGACTTCCTTCTTCAATATGTAGAGTTTCCTCGTCAGGAAAGTCGCATTTTAATGGGGAGTCATCTTGGATCGGGTGTGCAGCCAGGAAATCTGCTAGCGCCGCCCCCTTTATCGCCTTTTGCGGTGTATAGGTGATGTCGAATTCGGTAAGAATGATAGCCCACTTGGCCACCTCCCCGTTAGCATTGGCGAGTCATCGATATTTGAGAGGGTCCACCTTGGATATTAATATGATTTTGTGGGCTAGCATGTAATGCCTCAATTTCTTCACCGCGAAGATTAGGGCTAGGCAATGCTTCTCGATCGGTGAATACCCGTGTTCTGCCCCCACCATCATGCGACTTAAGTAATATAGCGCATTTTGGTTACCATCCTGGTTTTCTTGGGCCAATAGGGCTCCCAAGGATCCATCTAGGGCAGTCGTATATAGGATAAGTTCCTTCCCGGGTATGGGCGCCGCCAACACTGGAGGGTTGAGTAGATATGCCTTGATTTCTTCAAAGGCTCGCTGGCACTCGCCATCCCATTTAAACGGGATATTCTTCTTAGTCAGCCGGGTGAAGGGTTGGATTTTACCCGATAGGTTGGCTATAAACCGCCTGATGTACGCCAATTGCCCTTGCAAAGATCGCAACTGTTTTAAATTCTTTGGCGGGGATAGTTCAGTTATTGCTTTGATCTTGCCCGGGTCTATCTCAATGCCCCTGTGGCGTACCACAAATCCCAGAAATTTACCGGATGATACCATAAATGCGCATTTCAACGGGTTTAATTTGAGCGCATGTTCTCTCAGGCGGTTGAAAACGACCTCAAGATATTGGAGGTGTTCTTCATATGACATGGCTTTGATGACCAGATCATCCACATAGCATTCAACTATCTTGTGGATTAAATCGTCGAATATTTTCGTCATCGCCGTTGGTAGGTGGCACTTGCATTTTTCAGCCCAAACGGCATGACTTTGTAACAATATATGCCAATCGGCGTGCGGAATGCCGTATGCCTCTCATCTTCCGCGCCATCTTGATTTGATTATAGCCGCATAACCGTCCATGAAGGAGAAGACTTCATAGGAGGATGTATGGTCAATTATAATTTCGATTCTTGGGAGCGGAAATCATCTTTAGGGCACGCCTTATTCAAGTCCCGAAAGTCCACGCAAATGCGGATTTGCCCATTTTCTTCTTAACCGGACAATGCTAGCCACCCATTCGGCGTCTCTTCTTCCCGTATGAATCCGGCGTCGATGAGCTTCTTTGTCTCTTCCACGACCTTCTCTTCGAGTTCTATTCTCATTCGCCTCGCGCTTGCTTAATCGGCTTGAAGGTTGGATCGATTTTTAAGTAATGGACTCGCCACGTTGGGATCTAATCCAGGCATTTCTTTATAACTCCAAGCGAAGCAGTCCATGTAGCTTTTAAGGAATGTCTTCAACCTGTCAGCCACCTCTTCTGGCAACGACGCGCTTATGAAAGTTGGTCGTGGGTCTTCTTCCGTCCCTAGATTAATTTCAGCTAGCTCATCGACCGTGTTAGGCTCCTTTTCTAGCTGCTTTAAAGCATTTTTCAGGACCGGGGTATTGTCCTCTTCTGTTTCATTATCTGGCATCTCAACAGAAGTCATGCAACAGCTTCCTTTCATACGGTACTCGTTGAGAGACCCTTCAAAACATGCTGCGTCATCGCAGTTATACCCTAACCCTCGGGTATATTTTATTTTGCCATCCAGGCCCAGGACCCTATTCTGGCCGCCATTCCAGAGTTCATCGAAGCGCTTGGCCTCGGCCTTGGATATGTCTCTCAGACATTTCGCCCTTTTTGCTAGTTTATACAGCTCCTTTCCAAAGGGATGAGATGCAGCGTCATCGCTCGTTGCATTCTCCGATTCTTGTTCTATCACCCACTTCTTCCAAGTGTTGTGATCAGGGTTCTTCAGAGACTGGGTTGAATCGCTCTGATAGAAAATTATAGCCTTGTGGATGATAGTTTTCCCTTTAATGCGCTCTACCTTTGCCGGCACAACAAAGGTCTTTAGGGTTTGGATGTGGTTCACCTCCCTTGGTATAAGGTCTTTAAAATGCCTTTCGGGGACCACAGTAATCTCTAGCGCTGCCATCTCCTCTTCTATTTCAATATTCATGACTGAGTTGGAGCGGTAGATTTCTTTGATCGGCTTATGTCTCGCAGCCTTAGGTTTGCTAGGTACGGGAGTATGCGAGATCGTATAAGCCACCCCTTTGCCCTTGTTATTCAAGTTATGCGGAGCTGGGTCTTGTTGAAAGCTCTTCGGGAGTTGGATCGTCCCGTTTCTATGCCCTTCTTCTATGAGGTCTTTGAATACCCGCAATTCTTCAATAGTATGTCCCAATAGCGATGATAAGGGCCAGAATTCCCTTCGCCGGCTCTTTCTATGTCTCGCGGTCTTTTACAGACGGGAAGTGTCAATCCGCTCTTTAGGGCCTGCTCAAATATCCGAGCCGTTTTATTTTTTAAGAAAGAGTATGGTTTACTCTTCTTGACTTTGAGGGTTTGCATGACGGTCAATTGCTTAGCTTTCATTTCTTCCCCCTTTGATTCATCTACTATTACAATTACCCGTTTGCCGTTATCGGGTGCTTGTCTTTCGGGGTTCCCGGAACGGGGTTCGCTCGTCACCTCCTTGAGTAGCTCGGAGTTATAGATCGCGGTTTGCAGGTTTTCAATCATTATCATGATTTCATTGTGTTGCACCTTGATATCCTGCATCACTTCCCATTGTTCAGACACCTCTCTCCTATTATTTTCAACTTGGTGCCTTATTTCGTCAATCGCATTCCAGACGCGACCTTCGAAATTTTCCCGCCATAAGCGTTCTTCATTCATAGGCCTCGGCCTAACCGGGTTATCCCTTCCGCTACCGGGTCCCGTGTTGATCATATATGACTCCTCACTTTCATTATCTGTTTCGGGCCCTTTATATGGCTTTTTGAGGATGTGATAGATGATCTCTTCGTCAGATTCTTCTTCCCAGGGTTGACGATCATGATCAGATTCTTCTCCGGAGGTGATGTCGCCCGAGTCATCAGACTCTTCAGAATCTTCCCCTGAAGTTGCCTCTGTGATCTGAATTTGAGGGGTGTTGGCAGGCTTAAAATTGAAAATGACCTCCTCTTCAGAATCACTCGCATTGATTTCGCTCGGTTTTATTTGAGCCTTATACGCAGCCACCTGTTTGAAGCGGAAAGTTGCTTCTTCGCCCGACTTTCTTCCGGGTCTTTGGGCTCGAGCACCTCGGGGTTTAATATTGAATTTAACCTCTTCTTCTTCTCCGGATGAGGTATCAAATTTAGGGCCTTTATTGAAGGGTTTCTGACCTGCTTTTGTTATAGGCCGGCTTGGCGCCACGGCGGATTTAGGCAGAAAATATTGGGCGTCATTGAATTTAATCTCATGCACCCCGAATGGTTTGACATCTCCGTCAATTCTCTTTTGCTTACCATTCTCGATGTATTTCGTATCATTGGTGCGAGTAGAGGGTATGACCCGATTACTATGAAGCCACGGGCGACCCAAAGAACGCCCGATAAGAAGTTTCAGCGTCGATGACATAGAATTTAGTAGGCGCTCTTAGGCTTCCGCATTGCAGGTTCAGAGTTATAGCTCCCAGGGCCTTTTGGGAGTTTTGATTAAAGCCATGAATAATCACCTTTTCATCAGATAGGTTCTTCACGTCTAAGGTGATGGTCTTCAGAGTTTTAAGCGGCATGATATTGATTGAAGACCCTGCGTCAACCAGGATGCGACCAACCTTTTGCCCTCCGCAGTTTCCGGTGATGTATAGCGGGCGGTTATGGTCGACGGTGCCTATTAAGAGGTCATCGTCTGTAAAATTTATGCAGGCGGCCCGCTTGGCGGTGAATAGGGCTTCCTGCATATTTTGCTCGATGAAATATGACTTGTACTTCTCGGGATCTTGCAAGGCCTGGATTAGCACCTCCCTTAGGTCTTGTGACATCATTAACGCGTCAAATATGCTTAATAGCGCTGGAATCTTACGCAGATGTGCCAACACGTTATATTCCTCGCCCATCGACCGGGTCTTTTCTGGGTTCTTGCTTAGGTTCTCGACCTCTTTGCCTTTATTCAGGGCCTTATCTTTTCCCTTATCGGAATCCTTGGGAGCCTGTCTCTCGGGTACGTAAGTCCCGGACCGGAGCACGGCTTTGCATTCTTCATTTTTTGTCCCAGAGGTGCTTGCCTCCCCTTCGTCATTCGGGAAGAACATCTCCTCTAATGTTGGCATATCTTCGTCGTGAGAAGAATATACCATATTGCACGAAGCACCCCAGATCTCTTCGCTTTCTTCTTTATTTATTTCTTCATTTATATTTTCTTCCTTTTGACATAGGGTTAGCTTCTCCCAGTCTTCTTTGGAGATGAAGTGTTGAAGGGTAATCACCTCGGGACTGCCCTGCTCGTACTCTTCAATTTTATTCTTTACGGACTTGTTGTTTCTATGCTTCTTTTTCTTCTTAAGAACCCGATCTTGGCTCGGTCCACCTTATAATATACCCTGGGCTTTGGTGGGACCACCGGCGTGATATCGTCCCTCCATCTCATGCCGGGTTCTTTCTTAAGGGCTTTAAGCATTTTAATCGATTTCTTCGATAAGTGCGTAGTCCATTGCTCCTCTTGATTTTCGCTTAGCCGGCCCGGGACTTTCTCTTCCTCGTGAGAGATCGTGTTGGCTTTGTTCATGGGGCGATGGGCTTTGCAAGAACCCTTTAGGTAAAGTAATTTCACCGTTTTTATACGCCTTTTCGACCCAATCTTTGAAGACCCGAATCTTCAATTGAGTGCCCTAATACTCGTGGTATGGGCGTGTTGGGTTCGTCCGATTTATCGGCATCTTCCGGACGTTCTTGGTCGGCGGGTTAGACCATTCTTCGGTGCCCTCGAAGATTTGGGCAACTTTATCTTTCCCGAAGGAGTACGGTTTAGTCTTCTTTTGTCTCGAGGGATTCAAAACTCCGTGAACTCCTCCCGATTGGGCCTGGGTCCCTTGTTGTAATTATTGCCATTTGTGCCACTGCTGCCGCCTTGGGTGTCTGCGTTGGCAACCATCTTATCTTTTAACGAGGTGAATGCCACTTTGGTTTCAGCTCGGGCCCCTCGTTGCGGCCTATTATTCATAAAGCTCGGCACGGTGTGCGGTGACATCCTTTCCATGTTGGATACCGATCTGAGCAAGTCTTTAAATGTGTTGACCTTTGTCACACCAAGAAGCATGCCCATCCACCCGTCAATGTTCTTCATGATTAGGTTGACGGCCTCGTCTTCGGTTAATGTGCGGTCGCATTTAATACTGAGGTTCCGCCATCTATTGATAAAATCTGTCATTGACTCCCCTTTCTTGGGTTTAGTGCTTGCCAGATCGGCTATGTTTATTTTGTCAGATACCATGACAAATCGTGCCCGAACGAGTCGCCCATCTCGTCCCAGTCCCGATCTTGTTGTTCTCCAAATAGTACCATTGAAAGGCGGTTCCCACTAGGCTCGAGGGAATTGTCTTAACAACAGTGCATCATTGCCGCCCGTGTTGCCGCATGAGGCTACAAAGTGGGCCAGGTGTTGTTCGGGGTTCAGGTCTTTGTTGCCTTCCCCGGAGAAGGTCCTGAAACGGGGGATCACATACCCTTTAGGATATTCTTCTAAGTCGTATATGGCAGGGTATGGATGTCCACAGTTTTTAACGGGAGGGATAGCGTATCCACCTCCAGCTATTTGCATTTCTTTGGGCAATCATGGCTTGAATCTCTTTCCGGGATATTCCCGTTGGTTCAGCCTCCACTTCTATTGTTCTATGTGGATGGGGTTTAGAATCGACAGGTTGTTTTCCCTTATGATTGCTTTTGGTACTGTGGACCCCTTCTTGACGGGAGCTACCAGCTTTGAAATTGGCGTCTTGTGATTCTTGCAAGGATTTGACCGCCTTAATTAATTCTTCATTTTGCTTCAAAGATGGTAGCGATTAGCTCCCGTTGCCTAATCAGCTCTTCGTCCCGTGCCTCGATGTGGCCTTTCAATATTTCTATTTCATCGATGGGCATTTCGGGGCGTGTTTCAACGTCATCTTCATGTCAAAGAGATCAGGGTTTTCGTTGTGGTCTTCCCCTTCCCTGCTGTTGCCCTCGGGGTTGACTCTCTTTGGGGGTCTCCCTTTTCTACCATTATTTTTGTTGGTGTTTGTGACGTGAGCTTGATTAGGCGGAGACTGGTCATCCTGGGTCATATTCACCTCAGCATCAGTGTCCGGATCGGTGTCGTAGCTTATACTGATGGTGTTGACCGAGAAGTGCTCTTCATAGCGAGCGGTTCTTCTCTTCTTCTTTGTTTGGTCAGGGGCAGTTATTTTTTTAGACTATTGAGTGGTATTCTCGAGCCTAATCGGCTGAATACACTCTTATGACCTAGACGGCTGAACACGCTCTCGGGCGGAGCGTTAGACTTGCCGGCCCTCCTGGGTTGGGCTTGAGACTGGGGTTTTGTTGGCTGGGAACCCTTCGGGACCCACACCTGCTGGGTGCTAGGTGTTACCTTTGGTATAGACCTCCTTGTGTTCGGAGTGGAGGCAATGGCTTGCGGCTGAGCCATGTCTTGAGATTGACCGGAGCGGGAGACGTATTGTCTCGACCTAGCGTTTCTCACGCTCTTCCTCGCGAGGGCCCCGCGAGCCTTATAGATGGCTTCGCAGGGCTTGAGACTTGTCTGGCGCGCGCCGAGGCCTTTGAGTTGGGCGAGGTGTGGGCTTAGGCACCTCCCATGCACAGCGGAGGCGGCTCGTGGCCGAGTTCTTGGCCACTATTCGGAGTGCCGTGAATTTATTGGAGACTGGGATAGCTGGCCTAGCCACCAGCTGATTTTGATATGCATCCAGGGCCCTCTTCCTGGACGCTTGAGAGTTGCGGGTAGTTTGGGCTGCGGCCGTTGGGGCTGTCTTCTTAGACGGTCGCCTTCTCCTCTTTGGGGAGGTAGTAGGAGAGGCCATGACATTGTTTGAGATCCCCTTGGGAGTCAGGGTGATCGAGTCCTCCTCCTCGTCCTGAATGGAGATCCGAACGGTTGCGGGAGTGATCGTGGCCACTGGAGCTGGGCCATAAATGGTAAGTTCTTGCGGGATGGTCCCGAAGAACATGAACAATTTGCCCTCTGGGCTCTTTGCAGGAGTGACGGTGTAGGGAGCGAGGTTGAAATTTCCAAAGTATGCCATTTCCTGCAAAAACAAAAACACTTGAAAATTATTAGTCATTTTTAGCGCATAGAAGACCACTTGTATCTCTTAACTATTCTATTTGACTCTCTCTTTCAGAGATAAGAGGAGAATCTAGGTCCCACCGGCGTGCGAGATCTGTGCGACCCTTTTCGCGCGCTCGCACCGCCGCCGGGGCGATGGGTTGCGGAAGAAGGACACGGAGATCCCTCCCGAGCGTGCATCTGCCGGATGTCGGCCGATCTCCGCCGTTTAGAGATTATTTGGATGCACATTCGGGGGTTTTTAGTGATTGTGAGTTCTTGTAGATTCGGTGGGCGCAAGCCCCACCGTTAATTACCCCGGGCTACGAACCTCGAGGCACCTCTGATCTTTGAAAGAGAGAAGCAAATAGTATAGTTAAAAGATGGTCAAGTGGTCGTCTAGGTTTATAAAACGGGTCTACGGAAGATGAACCTACAAACAGACCGGTTCAATCTATGAAAGACAAACCTACAAACAGATCGGTTTTGTCCTATGGGGGACGAACCTACAAACGGACGGTTCGGTCCATGCCACCTCGAGATGTAACCTTACCAACGGACACTGTGTTAATCTCTTCATAGGGGGCTTGAGGTGAGTCTACATACGGCCAGACTCGACCTCGTTGATCTAGAAGATAAACCTACAAACAGACCGGTTCAATCTTAACTAGTCAACAACCAATCACACAAAATACAACTCGAAGCACGAGCCGGTTGATCTTGAGGTTGGTGAATCGGGAGAAGGGTGGATATGGCCCACGTATTTCTTCTCACCGATCTTCTAGATCATGAATTCGTAGCACTAAGCCGATTCATAAACCTAGGAAACACAATTGCACACAATGTCAAACATGAAGCGCCGGGCCGATTCAACATTGAAGCATGTGTTAGTGAAGGAACCTACCTACGAACGGTTCGCATTCACTTTGTTTTGTGGATGAATCTACCAACGAGACCGATTCAATCTCACATTCTCGGGAAATGAGCCGGAGACAAACTCATCGACGGACGAGTTCGGTCTTGCCACTCAAATGGTCATGAATTACTTGTTCACGACACCGAGTCATTAAGATGTCACTTTGCTAGGACATCGTAATGTTCTTCATCTTCAAAGTCGACATATCTCTTCATGCGATGTCGTAGCTTTGGTCAATCTTCAACGAGCGTCGAGATGTTCTTGTCTCGACTAATCATCCTACGTGTTGCATTACTTGTGCAAAATTACTATGTAGCCCTACACCCTTGTGTGAGCGTATTCAATCATGAGTTACTTGCTCATGGCAGCGAGTCATTAAGATGTCACCTCTCTAGGACATCGTAATGTTCTTCTTCTTCAGAGTCGACGTATATCTTCATGTTAGTGTCGTAGCTCTGGTTATTCTTCATCAGGTGTCAAGATGTTCCTGTCTCGACATACTTCTTCATGCTTTCTATCAAAGCCTTATTCATCTCACGTCAAGATGTTCCTGTCTCGACGTATCTTATTATTATTCATCAAATGTCAAGATGTTCTTGTCTCGACATATCTTCTCATATTGCTATTAAATCCTTAATCATCCTACGTCAAGATGTTCTTGTCTTGACTAATCACTTTAAATGTCATGTCATGTGTGCAAATATTCATATGTGGCTCTACACTCCTTATGTGAGCATATTTATTCATTTCTTAAAATGCACAAAATCTATTATATAATATCTTCCATTATTATTTTATATTATAAAGATACATTTATTTATTATTATTATTATCATTATTATTATTATTATATTTATACTCTTATTGCTATTATTATTTTTTTTATTATTATTATTTTTATTTCTTAAACTCTATTTATCTATGTAGAAAATTATTTACAAAAATAATAGAAAAAGAGGTAGCTATTAATTAGAATTTCATTTATATTTTTGGGATTTTTATAACAGCTAAAATAGTAAAATTTTATTATTATCATTATTTTTTATTATTTCTAAACTCTATTTACTTTGTAGAAAATCACTTACAAAAATAATAGAAAATAAAATGACTATTTTTTATTTATATTTTCAAAATGTTTATAATAGCTAAAGTAATAGAATTATGTAAGAATTATTTACAAAATCAAAAGATGGTTAACTATATTATTTTTTATTATTACTATTTTTATTTTTATTTTTAAGATCTATAATAGCTAAAAAGAAATCATTATCAATATTCTATCTTATTTATTATACTATTCATTATTATATATTTTTTATTTCTATTTATTATCTATAGAAAAGTGTAAGATTTTTATTATTACCATTATTAGTTGAAAAATAACTATAAGAGATGAAATTTAGTATACTTTTATTACAACTATTATTTTTATTTCATTTTATTCATCAAAAGTATTTTTATTGTATATTTGTATAGAAATAACAAAAGAAATACAATTCATATTATAAAACTATATTATCACTCTTTATTATAAAAGAAAATGTATTTTACTATTTATTATCATGGTAGTATATTTTGTATGTTTTGTGTTATTTATTTTCATTATTCTTTTTACAGGAAAATATCAAGAAAATATCAATATAATATCTATTATTATTCATATATTTTTTATTTATCAAAGAATATAGCTAATCTCATTATTTATTATAGTATATTACTATCATCATTATTATTTCATGGAAAATCACTTGAAAAATCACTAAAACATATCTAGTTATTATTTATGATTTTTATTTGTATTTTTGGAATTTTTATAGTATTTAAAATGACAAGTCAAAGCTAGGTCAACTATATCAATATATGTAATGTATTTTGCTTTTAAATTGTTTTATCATGATTATATTTCTAAAACTGGAATATTATTGTATAGAAAAATAGTATGAAAAATAAGGAAACTTTAGAAACAAGTTTGAGTCAATTTGGAGTTCAATAACATTTTCAAATTATTTATTTACTCCATATTATTACTATTCTGTTATTATTTAATTAATGGGCCTAATCTGGGCCGCCAGATCTGCTCCAAGATCAGCGCTCATCTTTCAGATAGTTCTATTCTTATTTGGGCCGCTGGATATGCTTCAAGATTGGTTTGTAATAGATGGACGGCCCAGATCTACATCCATCTCCCTATTAATGTGACGCTTCACCTCATACGCCCGATCTCTTCAAGATTCACACACGTACGCCAATACTCGTGCTGCCGTGATTTCTCTGACTCTTCAGTCAATGCCAGCTCCAAGATTCGCGCTCTTGGCAGCGTCGGCGACTGCGACCATCTTCCTCCGATCAGGTGACCGTCCCAAATATCGTCTTGCCATGGGGAGTTATTCTACGGCGTCCGATTGATGATCTATGCGGTGGTTCTCGGTAGGCACCGTTATCAAGTTATCTCGAGCACATTTCGATGCGAGATGATTTCAATATCAAATTCGGTTTATTCATCGATCAATTCACACAATTTTTATGTTATATGGCATCGCCTTAGCTCCTTTAACAAGATAGCATGATCAATTTCTATTTGAATTCATTCAAGAAGACTCGTGGAGCTCAAGATTATTCGATGCCGTTTGGTACCGACTCGAAATGCGTTTGTAATCAATCTATATATGATATGCAAACTATCTCAACACTTCGCATACTCTTAGACTTGCCTAAAGCGAGTTACGATGTATAAAGCACTAATAATCCATGTATCTATACTAATTGAGTGAAATGCTCGATCGGTAGATCGATGCAATCACAAGATATGAATTATTCCAAAGGAATTAGTTAAATTCTTGAAATCAAATTTGCAAAACTCATTTAGGCGACTATGAAACTTCTCAATTATTACCTGGATATAGTTTTAAATCTCACTATTATGATAATTGCAAAAATAAAAGGGAAAAGCAAATCCAATTCACTCCATTGTATATCGATATCAATTTCATTCGATGAATCCACTGAATTTATGCAATTAAACTTGTGAAAGAGTTGAGAGGGTTACGGGAACCCTTCAATCAACTTCCATCACCAACTCAAAATGAATTACAATTCCAACTCAAATATAAAATCGGGAGGGTTACAAAAACCCTTCAACCGATCACCAATTGACCTAATTCCAATGCATTACCCTCTGTGCAAATGTTTATAACTCTCAAAGAATCAAGAAATGAAAAGAATAGATGATAAAAAGAAAAGGAAGAATCAAATTCAGAAAAAAGAAAGAATTACACTCCAATTCTATATCAATTACATTTGTAAATGAAAATCTTACTTATCCTCAGTTCTTGATGGAGATAATAAGGGTAGTCGTGCTGTTTCAACTCAAGGTGCTTGAATCTTCTTCAATTGCCAAAAACCCGATTCCAACTAATTCTTCTCTTCTCTCTCTATCTCTTTGTTCTTTATTATTTTCACTCTTCTCTATCTTCTCTCTTCCCAATTGCCTTCTTCTATTGCCAGAATTGGGGTTTATATAGGCCTCTTGCTTAATTGTGATTGGTTAAGTGATTAATGGCCGGATTATGGTTTCTAAGCCAATCTTAGCCCTTGCTTCAATCCTAATTAACGGCCAAGATCTATTTGTGCTTCTTATCACTCAACAAACTGCCTCTAACTGATTTCATTGCGGCTGGAGTTAGTTATTCTTATTTTCCTTTTTACTCTTTTGCCACTCTCTCACATACTTCGGTCTCCCATTATTCCAGAGCTTTCTAGAACATTCTAAGCGTTCTAACATCCATCCCATACTCCTATAAATCAATTGAGTCGATGTAGAGGTTCTGTTTAACACTTTAAACCCATTTTCCACTTCTAAGCCTTCAAATCGGGTCTCCATTGCCACCTCACCTTCCCTTCATCAATTCTTCTATTTGCAGTCTCTAAATTCATCATTTTAACTCTAGAACTCGATCCTTCACACTAATAGCATGCTCCATCACCACTTCTCCATTACTAATCTCGGCCTCTAATGGTGATCTGGTGGAACATCGGCTTAGAGCTTCCAAAGATACTGTCTTTGCACTCAAACATGATCGCCTAAGTAGTAGGAAGGTGTACAAGTGATCAATTTGTCTCCTGCCTCTTCACAAAGGTTAGTCCCAATTTCAATTCCGCCAATTGCTTCAACCGATTACTCACTGTTTCTTCTCAATTTTCAAAATTGATCACTCATACAAGCTTTAATCCATGTTATATAGCTCTGTGTGAAAGAATTTTGAAGAAAGAAGCTGTATTCAACTCTATTCAACAATGGCGCCTTCTTCTCCATCGCGCGGAAGGAAGAGGAAGAGAGGAAGAAGGGAGAGGGGAGAGCCTTCCACGGGTGCACATGGCGCATGTGAACCGAAGCTCCCGGGAGAGACTTGTCAGAGAGGGACGGCGCAAGGTCCAGGTTTGTTCTCACCTTTTCTCTTTTGATTTAAATTCTGCTTCTTATTCGCATGAGACTGGTTCATGACTGTTGATCTGCGCCTCTGTCTCATTCTCTTACAAGTGGCCCCACCGGTCAAGGATCTTATAGATAATCAAGTTGACATGGCACACTGTGATAGGGTTAGATGTATGATTAAGCCGTGATTAGTCGGAATTATTCTTGATCGTGTCTTGGTACATGGATGCCACATGGCACTAGGCAGGGTCCACTGTCTTTGAATTTATCCAATAGATAGCTGCCATGTGTAAATGAATAGGATTGTATCTGCTGATGTGTATAGCCTGATGCATTGCCAAGTGTCATGTGGATGTCAAGGTGGCTCTGTCACAGCTTGCCACGTGGCATGTTAGTGGGGCCCACATGTCAGTCATATTGTAGCATGGTGGGGCCCACATGGCTGAGGTGGACCAATAGGGGAGAGCCATGTGGCACTCAGGTGTTGAGGTGGACCACTCTGCTGCTGCCATTTGTCATGCTCCTTGCTGGTGTGGACCACTCACAGATAGCCATGTGGCTCAAGTGATGATGTGGTGGCAAGATCCTGCCATGTGTCTGTGTCGTATTGAGGTGGCCTCCTCTGGCTGTGCCATGTGGCATAGGGTTGGGTTAAGTGGACCTCTGGTGTGGTGCCATGTGGCACTAGGGTGGTGAGGTGGCCCACTGGTTGTCTGCCACGTGGCACTAAGGTGGGGCCCACCTGTCGCCGACTCATACCGGTGGGGCCCACTCACGACATGGCCCAATGAGAGGCGCCACGTGGCACACCCTCTCTCTTCGATTATTTTATACCTCCCGTGTTTCTTGTACCCAGCTTGTACCCGTAGCTGCTCGTTATCCCCAATTTGCACCCGATCCGCCCGATCAAATCTCACCTCTCGATTAATCTATTTAATCGCCTTTATTTTCTCTCGAATTTATTCTGATAGCTCCACTTATCCAAAAATCATGAAAATTTCACCAAAAATCCCTAAATTCATGATGATCATCCCTGTAATTTTTAATTCCATTTTTACCCCTCCTTCTCTGGATTAAAAATTCTTTTATTCATAAAACCCTATTATTCCTTATGAATTAATCCCTGATCTCAACTATAGCTCAATGTCTCTGCCAATTATCTCCCTCTTGCAGAAACCACCCTAACTAAATATCAATTAGACTTATATTGATATTTATTAGGGCTTGATTTGATCAAATGCTGACTACTTATCAGCAATTAATACAAATCTAGACTTGATCAGGTGGTTGCTCCCAGCTTTGGCACCTGATCAGTCTTATGAAATTGACTTTCAATCCCTTAACATGAGGGTGATTTGATCAAAGAACTGACTACTTATCAGTAATTGACACAAATCAAAGCATGGTTAGGTGGTTGCTCACAGCTTTGGCACCAGGTCAGCCTTGAAAGCAAAATCACATTTGGAATTTCTCATGATTAGTTGCATCAAAATGCTAGCTTGGCATTGACATCATTTCATGTAGCATAGGGATTATACTGCTTCAGCTCCTTTCTAGGGTTAGCTTCAAAGGCAGATTTTTAGGGTTCAATTCTGACTCCTTCAATAGGTCACTGAGGTGTGGGGTCCACCTGTCAGTGAAAATGGTCATATGGATGACTCATCAGATAGGCTATGCTATTAAGTTCATCTACAAGGGGCTGCCAGGTGGGTCCCACTTGTCAAAAAAAATATAATCAAATGGCTGACCCATCAAGAGATTTTCTCTCTCCTAAATCTCCCGAGGGTCAGCCACCTCGAATGAGTAGGAGGTGGTGGGGTATTTATATCCTCGTCTTTCACCATATTATTTCATTGTGGGATTAATGCTTAACCTCTATTCCGGGTTGGTTAGCTTTCTTAACAAAAATAGGCTAGGTCCATGTCATTGGAGCTGCTCATAAGGGACTGCCATGTGGGTCCCACTTGTCAGAAAAGGTAAAATCACATGGTGACACCCAAGAGGTCTCCTTCTTGGGTGTCACTCATGCCGAGTGGATAGAGAATAGCGGGGTATTTATACTCTTCACTTCATGCCCAACATTCCATTGTGGGACTAATGGATTTGTTCCGGGTTATGCGCGACCTTTCCCCGATCAAAGTGGGCCACCTTTCCACTGCTCTCTCTCTTCTCCCCCTTTCTTATGATTCATCATTAATCATCAGTTTATTTCATTTATTCATCTATTCATCCTTGAAACTTTTCAAGGGTAAACAATACCGATCTCTCTCTTACCAGCCGGCCCCATCTCCCTTTCTCCCCTATACTCTCGGCTCTCTCCCCTCTTCGACAAAACCCAGGAAAAAACCCTTTTACCCGATGGATTCCCCCTTGTTCTCTTCACCGACGACAGCCAAAAAGGGGGCAAAGCCGAAACCACCTAATTGTTCGCCGGAACTTCAAATTAAACACAAAATCCCGCACCTTGAACTGAGGAGAGTGAAGATCTAAGCTTAATTTGAAGAAAAAGAGAGATAATTAGGAGAATTACAACACCTAAAATTGGGGCGTTGGCCGAAGATGCAACGGTGCTTCAACGAGCTCGCACCAGACAGTTAGAGGCGGTTAGGGATGGTTAGAGATGGTTGTAACAACCCGACGACTGGTCAAGACCGACTCAAGCGCTGGCCCCATTTCTAGTCGGTTCTGGAATTTTCGAACACCGACCAAACCGCTGGCCACCTTGCTTGTTCTGGAATATTCCAGCGTAATCGAGACTGAATAGCGCCTATATATACGCCCCATTGGTCTCTACTGAGAGGGGGATCAATTTGAAAAGAGCAACTGCTTTCTTTCTTGAGAGAAAAAGAGAATCAGCCAGAGGGAGAGAGAGAGTTCGAAAAATAAGGGGAATATAATTGATAGAGAGTGATCAATTGAGAGATACACGATTGAGAGAAACAATTGAGAGGAAAAATCGGTTATGAGAAGCAAAGGGCAGTAAGAAATCGATTGATCTCGGTTCATATACTTGAGAACTCGATTGTAGTATTTTCATTCATTCACAGAAGGTAATTCTCATACTCAAACTTGTAATTGATTGAATTTAGAGTTTTCTTGTCCAATTTCGGAGAATTATAATGTAGTTACGTCTGAATTTTGAGTATAACAGAAAATTATCGTTTAAAATTCAATTATTTGCATTTCTTGATCTCTTCTTTGTTGTTTCTTATAATCAGCAAAATCTAGTTCATGTTTCTTTTGTTTTCTTGATTGCATTTCGACTGTAAGTTAGAAATTGCATTTCTTTTTTTATTTCCTTTTGTCGATTGATCTCGGCTAGAATAGCTTGAGAACTCGACTGTGGTTTATACTAAATACACATATACAGAGGCAACATTGTCTTCTTGAGCTGATCGATCTCAGCCGTAGCTTGAGAACTCAGCGGAAATAATCGTGTTATAGCCGTTGTTCTAAATAAAATTGAAATGTCAAATTGGGAGAAAGTGAAGTGCAGATTAAATATGAAACCCTAGTTCCTTATAAATTTTGATTAATTTATGACTAATTCGAATAAATTTGGAATTTAAGCCTACTGGTACTAAGTTGTACCGGTTCATCATGAATGGTACCGACAAGCGTGATTATCTACCGTATAGATTTCCAATCGGTCACCATAGGAGGTATTCTTGAGGTTAGGCGATACTGCTAATCTCATCCGATCAAGGAGGCGGAGCTCCAATCACCGGAAATGTCTATCGGCACGAATCTTGATATAGCCGTAAGGGAGTCAGTCAGTGAGATACGGTTACATGATCTTTAAAAATGCGAGTTTGTATCCTGATACGCGTGCACGAATATTGAGACGGATCTGACGGCATTTGGATGATCAAGTTTAAAAGAAGGGATATTGAACGAATCCAGACCTTTTAGTTCTTTTATGTACTAATCCTAAAGAGATCCAACGGCTTCAAGTAATTAATGAGATAAGAGTGGATTCAGCCCAAGCCCAACAGTAAAGGAGGAAGGGAAAAAATAGATGAAAAATGATATGGGCCCAACTCGGGAATATAGAGAGAAAAAAAAAAGAAATGAATTCGGCCCAATTCAGTAGGCCCAATAATTGATTAATAACAGAATATTAATAGTATAGAGTAAATAAATTATTTGAAAATGCTCCTGAATTCCAAATTAACTCAAATTTATTTCTAAAATTTCCTTATTTTTCATACTATTTTTCTATATGATAATATTCCAGTTTTAAAAATATAATCATGTTGAAACAATTTAAAAGCAAAAGACATTACATATATTGATATATTTGATTTAGCTTTGACTTGTCATTTTAAATACTATAAAAATTCCAAAAATTCAAATAAAATCATGAATAATAACTAGATATATTTTACTGATTTTTCAAGTGATTTTCCATGAAATAATAATGATAATAGTAACATGCCATAATAAATGATGAGATTAGCTATATTCTTTGATAAATAAAAAAAATAAAATAATAATAGATATTATGTTGATATTTTCTGTAAAAAGAATAATAAAAATAAATAGCACAAAAATATACAAAAAAATATATACTACCATGGTAATAAATAGTAAATTCATTTTCTTCTATAATAAAGAATGATAATATAGTTTTATAATAAGATGAATTGTATTTCTTTTGTTATTTCTATACAAATATACAATAAAAATATTTTTGATGAATAAAATGCAATAAAAAAAATAATAATAGTTGTAATAAAAATATAATGAATTTCATCTCTTATGGCTATTTTCAACTAATAATAATAAAAAAAGGTCTCATACTTTTATATAGATAATAAATAGAAATAATAAAAAATATTATGAATAGTATAATAAATAAGATAGAATATTAATAATGATTTCTTTTTAGCTATTATAGATCTTAAAAACAAAAAAAAATATAATAATAAAAATAATATAGCTAGCTATCTTTTGATTTGTAAATAATTCCTACATAATGAATAGTGTTTCAACATAATAGAATATAATAATAAAATTCTATTACTTTGACTATTATAAATATTTTAAAAATACAAATAAAAAAAAATCATAGCTATTTTACTTTCTATTCTTTTGTAAGTGATTTTCTACAAAATAAATAGAGTTTAGAAATAATAAAAAAAATAATAAAATTCTACTATTTTAGCTATTATAAAAATCCCAAAAATATAAATAAAATTCTAGTTAATAGCTAACCCCTTTTTCTTATTATTTTTGTAAATAATTTTCTACGTAGATAAATAGAGTTTAAAAAAAAATATATAAAATAATAATAACAATATTAATAATAATAATAATAATAAATAAATGCATCTTTATAATAGAGATAATGATGGAAGATATTATGTAATAAGCTTTTTACATTTTGGAAATGAACAAATAAGCTCACATAAGTAGTGTAGAGCCACATGAGAATGTTTGCACACATGATATAACCTTTAGAACGATTAGTCAAGACAAGAACATCTTGACATGGAGTAGCTAAGGCTTCGATAACAACATGAGAAGATACGTCGAGACAGGAACATCTTGACGTAGGATGATTAAGGCTTCGATAGCAACATGAGGAGATATGTCGAGACAGGAACATCTTGACGTTTGATGAAGAATAACCAGAGCTGCGATATTAACATGGAGATGTATATATCAACTCGAGGAAGAAGAACATTACGATGTCCTGAGAGGTGACATCTTAATGACTCATGTCATGAGCAAGTAACTCATGACTTGAATACGCTCACACGAGAGATGTAGGGCAACGTAGTAATTTTGCACAAGTAATGCAACACGTAGAATGATTAGTCGAGACAAGAACATCTTGACGCTCGATGAAGAATGACCAAAGCTACGACATCGCATGGAGAGATATGTCGACTTTGAAGAAGAAGAACATTACGATGTCCGAGCGAAGCGACATCTTAATGACTCGGTGTCATGAACAAGTAATTCATGACCATTTGAGCTAGCAAGACCGAACTCATCCGTCGATAAGTTTGTCTCCTGGCTCATTTTCCGAGACTGTGAGATTGAATCGTTCGTAGTAGATTCATCCACAAAATAGTGAATGTGAACCGTTCGTAGGTAGGTTCCTTCACTAACACATACCTCAATGTTGAACGGCCCGGCGCTTCGGGTTTGACATTGTGCGTAATTGTGTTTCCTAGGTTTATGAATCGGCTTAGTGCTTCGAATTCATGATCTAGAAGATCGGTGAGAAGAAACACGTGGGCCATATCCACCCTTCTCCCGATTCACCAACCTCAAGATCAACCGCTCGGTGCTTCGAGTTGTATTTTGTGTGATTGGTTGTTGACTAGTTAAGATTGAACCGTTCGTAGTAGGTTTATCTTCTAGATCAACGGAGGTCGAGTCGTTACGTAGTAGACTCACCTCAAACCCCTCTAAAGAGATTAACCCAGTCCGTAGTAAGGTTACATCTCGAGGTGGCATAGATCGAACCGATCCGTTTGTAGGTTCATCTTCCATAGGACAGAACCGATCTGTTTGTAGGTTTGTCTTCCATAGAATTAAGTAGAGATTGAACCGATCTGTTTGTAGGTTCATCTTCCATAGGATTAAATAAAGACTGAACCGATCTGTTTGTAGGTTCGTCTTCCATGGACCCCTTTTGTGAACCTAGACGACCACTTGACCATCTTTTAACTATACTATTTGCTTTTCTCTTTCAAAGATCCAGAGGTGCCTCGAGGTTAGTAGCCCAGGGTAATTAACGGTGGGGGCTTGCGCCCATCGGAATCTACAAGAACTCACAATCACTAAAAAACCCCCTGAATGTGCATCCAAATATCTCTAAACGGCAGAATCGGCCGACACCCAGCAGATGCACGCTCGGGAGGGATCTCTGTGTCCTTCTTCCGCAACCCATCGCCCAGCGGCGGTGCGGAGCGCGCGAAAAAGGGTCGCACAGTCGGATGCGTTGATACACGAAAGTCCACAAGCGGCTTTGTGTACCTATTAGCAGGCGGAGCAGTCTCATGGAAAAGTACGAAGCAGACCATCATTGTTGCATCCACTATGGAAGCCGAATTTGTGGCATGCTTTGAAGCCACGATACAAGGATTAAGGTTGCAAAATTTTATTTTAGGACTTGGATATGTTGACAATATCGCCAAGCCGCTGAAAATTTATTGTGATAACTTCGCAATAATCTTCTTTAGTAAGAACGACCGATACTTTAAGGGTGCCAAACACATTGAAATAAAGTATTTGGCTGTGAAAGAATGTTTACCCTTGAAAAATCTCAAGGATAAAACAGCTGAATAATTAAGAATAAACATCAATTATCAGTAATAAATCATAAGAAAGGGAAAGATAAGAGGCAGGAAAGAGTGGGGACCACCAGCCAGAAGAAGTCGCTGCCGGTTTCCGGAGCAATCCTATTTGTGCCACAAGGAAATCCTGAACATAAAACAAAGGCTATAAATACCCCACCATCCGCTGTCCACTCGGCGTGAGTGACAGCCGAGAGACTCGAGAGGGGAGAGAGATCTCTCGGGTGTCACCATGTGGTCATACTTTTTCTGACAAACGGGACCCACCTGGCAGTCCCTCACAGGCAGCTTCAACATCCTGAACCTAGCCTACCCACTCAATCTAACCAAGCCGGAGCAAGGATCAAGTATTAATCCTACAAGGAAATCCTGGACAAAGGGCTGAAGGTATAAGAACCCTGTCGCCTCCTATTCATTTGAGATGGATGACTCTCAGGAGATCCAGGAGAAGAATTTTCACTGACATGTGGGTCCCACACCTCAGTGATAGACATTAAGGAAGTCAAGATCAAACCCTAAAAATTAATTCCTAAAGCAAACCCTAAGAGCTGAAGCAACACAATCCCTATACAACAAAGAACTGTGTCAATGCCAAGCTGTGATTTTGCTTTCAAGGTGATCAGATGCCAAAACTGTGAGCAACCACCTGATCAAGCCAAGGTTTGTGTCAATTGTTGATAAGTAATCAGCTGTTGACCAAATCACCTTCATGAATATGGATTGAAAGTCAATTTCACAAATTTGATCGGGTGCCAAAGCTGTGAGCAACCATCTGATCAAGTCTAGATTTATATCAATTGTTGACAAGTAATCAGCTTTTGATCAAATCAAACCCTAATGAACATCAATACAAGTCTAATTGATGTTTAATTAAGATGGTTTCTGTAAGAGAATTATATTTGGTAGAGACACTGAGCTACAATTGTGAGAAATTGGGATTTAATTCAAAAGGGAAAAGGGTTTTCTTGATAAATAAAATTTTAATGCAAGGAGGCAGGGGCAAAAATAGAATTTAAATTACGGGGGTGATCATTATGAATTTAGGGATTTTTGGTGAAAATTCCATGATTTTTGGACAAGTGAGGCTATTAAAATAAATTCAGAGAAAATAAAACAGATTAAGCAGGCAGATCAAAGGGCTGAGATTTGATCTAGGCCTCTCTGGGTACAACTTGGGGGACAGAACACACTCTGGGTACAACTTGGAGACCCAAAGAAGCTCCCAGCATGTGCCACGTGGCACCCTCCCATTGGTCCATGTCAACAAGTGGGTCCCACCCTAGCGCAGGACATCTGACAAGTGGGCCCCACACATGACACATGGCACTCACTTTTTGGTCCACATCAACAACCACTTCACCAGACAGAGACACATGGCACAATGCTATTGGTGTAAACCTACACATGTCAGCAGGGTAGAGGTGACATGGCAACACCTTGGGTCACCACATCATCATATGCATGCTACGTGGCAGCATACCATGAAGCCACCTCACTATTTGAGATACAGCAACTGAACATGTGGCAGCATGCCATGAAGCCACCTCAACAGCTGAGTGCCACGTGACATTTCCTTATTGGTCCACCTCAACATTGTGGGCCCCACCATGCCACAAAATGACTGACAAATGGGCCCCACCTGGCGCCACGTGGCAGGCACAGACTGGTGCCATGTCATCACACAGTGTACACAAGGGACTACATGTGGCCTTATCTGATTGGTACAAGTCAGCATAGGGCGGTACACATGTCACCACTAGTCAGATCCACATCATTCAATTATTAACAGATCATTAGTTTTAAGTGGTTGTTCATCAAATAAACAACCAATCAGATTCTGCCACCTCAACACATTAATGTAAATCAACTACTAACTAAGAGCATCTCCAATGCTAAAACGGTTTCTAAATTTTTTCTTATTGCCACGTCAATTAGAAATGAGTCAGTTTCTTAAATTTTTTTAATCGTTTCAACGCGAAATCATTTCCGATTCTAATCAAAGCCACATCACTCATGCCAATAATTCTTTTTCACTCCCCTCATACTGGCGCCAAATTTCACTGATGCTTGTATGTTGTGTTGAAGAAAGAAAACTAAAAAATAAATACACAGATATTTCAACCAGTAAATAATTAATATGTAATATAAATATAAATTATACAATTCGTTTATACTAAAAAAATTCTATTACAAGAAATAAAAAGCATATATATAAATAATGAAATAATTAAAAAAAAGATCATCAACTCATTAAAAGAAAACAAACAACATTACATCAACCAAAAAAAATAACTTTGTAATTTGACAATTTTCAAAACAGCAAAAATTTACACCAGGACCGCATATTGGGAGTGAGGAAATTCTTTGTTTAGCCCCCAACAATATGTCAAGCTACAAAATGTAAACAAGATTATGGGACATTACAAGTTTCTTGTCTGAATGGTTAATGATGTCTGAATATTCAATTTTAGTTGTAGATGGTCGAATCTCGAATATAAGAATTTCAAACTTGAACTTAAAAAAGGTCAGCCAAATCCCAACATTTGCATCTGAACGATAATTTTGATACTTAAAATGAATTATTTACTTAAAACAACCGAAACTAAGATCTGCATGGCATTACATCAATAACTCCAATCAACTCAAGCACTATGTATACAGACACGTCAGATTTATAATAGACTTTCTTCTTACTGTTTCCATTATGCCCTGAGACTGCTAAAATTGAAAGCACATTTTTAAGTTCTTATGAGGTGCAGAATGAGAATAAGCTCACCTTATATGAAATGAGCTGAGAGATTCAACATCCTGCACATATCTGAAGAGAGATAAAATGGGGTCAGCACAATGAACTCCACGGTAGATCCAATCAGAGAAGAGAATTGATTCTAGTAATGCAAGCTTCAATTGGAACTTAGAAACATGCAGCATTTATTTCTTAGGAAAGTAATTTAAAAAGCATAGAAGTATTCAGAAGCAAATAAAATTTTCATTCATATTCAATCTAAAAGAATTAATTGGCTTATTTATATTAAGAAACATGAGAGAATAGTCAAATAAACTCTCCACTGTATTTAATAGTCCAATAAGACCTGAACACAAGCTCGGAGACATGAGAATATGCTTCTTATAAGGCTCTCTTCTATATGTCCATTTTTCTGTTACATTGGAATAAATTAAAATGAGAAGAAGAATTGCAATACCACCTCCAATAAATTTTTAAAAACAAAAAGATCTGTGATGCTAAAGCTAAATCTCATTTCTTTCCTTCGACATGAGAGAGAAGACTAATTGGGCTTTGTAAACGTGCGCTGAGTAATGATACACAAAGTCTTTCTCCTCCCTCCCTCATTCTTTGTGTTAGAGTGTGCTGAGTGTATTAAAAGTGAAAGCCTGGTTTGGAAAGGCGGTTAGGATCCTCTCCACCAATTAGCAATGATGGCGAGAAGGAGCGGAGAAGAGAATGGAGGAAGGGAGCGACTTTGAATAGGCAACGGAGGAGAGAATCGATGGGATGAGCGGAGAAAGGGAAAAACACAGGGTAGCGAAGGTGATAAAATAGCCGGGGGAGAAAATAGGTCGAGAGAAATAGAAACTGCTTATCTCCATCGCTTATTTTCAGCGCGATTTCAATCTGACGTGGAATTAGAATCGGGTTTCTAAATTAGAAACCGCGATTCTGATTTCTAAAATAGAAACTGATCCTCCAGCGCTAAAACATAAAATACAGAGTGACACATTGGATTAGAAACTAATCTAAAACCGCCGTTGAGGATGCTCTAAGATACCTAAACCATTAGATCTGACATGTGGGACCCAGCAGTCAGATCAATGAGAGTGGGAGCATGAACTAAAGCTATAAGCCAAGTCCACTTAGCCTACCTATTCAATCCAACACAAATAGATTTAAACAAGAGACATAAGGGAAGGTGAACCTGGTCTAGATGCGTTGAATCTCTGCTCCTTCTCTCTTCTTCGTTTCGGCTCACGCATGCCAGGCGCATCCACGGGCGAGAAAGAACCCTCTCCCTCCTCCTTCTTCTCGCCATTGCTCGATTCAAGCGCGGCTTGCATTCTTCTCTTTCCTTAGCGTCTTACCATGATTGAAGGTGATCTAAGAGAGTAGCAACGATCAGGCAATAGGATAATAGATGTTACCAGATCAATTGAGAAAATGAGATGAACAGAAGGCGAAATCAAGTTAGTACCCGAAATTGAGCCGAGGAGAGAAGTCCAATTAGTGCTCTAGAGATCAAATTGAGTTGCAAAGCAGCTTCTTTGAGGCAAAACGATGCCAATGGAGGTGAATTGGTGAGTTAATTGGATGTATAAGGTGCTAATTGATCAAGAGGTGAAAACGGGACAGAAATGAGTTCAACAAAATTGAAATTGATAAATGAATGAAACAGCATTCAGAGTAGCCGTGGAGTGTTTAAATAGAAGTTAGCAACCTTGGGCCCACTTGCCAGTTGAAATACACAAGTGATTGAGAGCTGGAGTCAATGAAATCGCGGCACATTCAAAGTAATAATGGAAAACGGTTAGACGATTTCGACAACAAACACAATGCATCACAACCGTTCATTGAAGTAAAATGAAGGCCTAGGATCTGTACAAGCTGGCAATCCGACTCAAGAGTGATCAACCAATCACAATTAAGTAAAATAATCAGTTGAAGGCTATATAAACCCAAGAATGAAACATAGAAAAAAAAAAGAAAAAAAAAGGAGGAGGCCAATAAAAAAGAAGAGAAGTTAGTACAGAGCAAACACACACACTTACACGCATTCACTAGTGATCATCCAGTGCTGAGAGAGAGAGAGATTATAAGAGTTAAGAAGAAGAATTTGATCAATTGGTGTTTTTTGTTGAGAATTTGAAGTAATCAACCATGCAAATTGATTCGATTGGTGTTTATTTACATTTCTTTCCCTGGAACTGAGCTCTAGACATTCAATTTGTTCTTATTAGATAATCAATTTGATTTCTTTCTCATTCTTGTTGCTTTCTTTCAAGCGTTTGCTTCTTAATTCTATCTCTCTACTGTGTTCTTTTCTAAATGTTACCAATTGACATTAATTGATTGAATCCAGCGAGCCATTGCCCCAATCACAAAGTGATTAGTGAGCCTTTAGACCTGGATTAGTCACAAATATCAAGAATCCGTGATTCAATTACTGTTTTATCGATTCCTTTCGTGACTTTGGGTTCTTAATCAATTTCTTTGCCTCTACCTTCATAGTAGATGAAAGATGAGATCTTTTACTTTCTAATCATCTTAACTGCATGATTTTGATTGATTAGATTAGTTAATTCTTTGCCATTTTGAATGAATGTGCTGATTCTGACACAAGTTAGTATATCGCCAAGATTTTAGAAGTGAATCAATCCTAATTATTATAATCTCAGTGAGCCACTGGTCCTAACAATGTCTAGGTGAGACTTTAGGCTTGGGAGACATCAATTAAGTACAATAATTTAGTGAATGTCAGAGATTTTGATGAATTCAGAACTGATGCTGATCGGTTTCGTGCACAACCAGTTGGTATCGTGCTGAAACACCTTGAAACTCAGTGAGCCATTGGCCCAAGCTAAAGCTGGGTGAGCCTTTAGGCCTGAGGGGTGTCAATTGAGTATGCAAGTTCAATAAGCATCTCGAATTGAAAGGAATTGGGGTCGGTCCTGATCGGTACCGTGCACTCCCAAACTGTTAATGCTTCAGTGCGATTGATAGTGGTCAAGAACACCCACATTCACTTCAGATCACATCTACATGTCAAGACGATACTTATTGATCTTGTAACTATCAATGACATTGACTGAAACTGTTGAATTTGACAAAGAATTCAATTCGGTACCAACCCTATTGGTACACTTCAGCTAGCACCCTCGCACTGCACCAACCATCGCATGGATCTCTGATCAGGTACCATGGAGAGGTTCACCAAGGTCATGTGATGCTATGACACAAGTCTGATCAGAGAAGAGAAGCTCCGATCACTGGAAACCACCACCCAGCACAAATCCTGATGCAAAGACAAGTCAAAAGAGCTGGAGATCACTCAGCACGACTATTAAAGAGTCTCTAATCTTGAAGATCTATCAACGATTGAGATCTGTCAAGAGTCTAAAAAAATTAAAACGGAAGAAATCAGGGCCTTTAATCTGTTTAATGCTCATCTCAATTAAATCCAGTGGCTCAAGTAAAATAAAGAGCTGAATAAAGATCTACACTAATCTTAGAGCATTCTAATGGCCCAGATTAAATACAACGTTTTTTAGAAATCGTTATATGATTCATTTAAGCGTGAAACGCTTTTGCAAAACGTTGGCAACGATTTGACTATTTTCTGATAAGTCAACACATCCTAAGGAATCGTTATAACGATTCCTTACATCGTTATACGATTCATCAAATCGATGGACGTTTTACAAAGCGTTGGCAACGCTCTGACCACGTCAATTAGAAATGAGATCTCTCTCCTGAATCTCCTGAGGGTCATCCACCTCGAATGAATAGGATATGGCAGGGTTTTTATACCTTCGACCCTTTGTCTAAAATTTCCTTATGGGACAAATAAACTTTTTTCGAGGCTCAGCAGCGACTTCTTCTGACTGGTGGACCCTCTCTTTTTTCCTTTCTCTCCTCTTTCTTATGATTTATTACTGATAATTGATATTTATCCTTAATTGTCCAGCTGCTTTATCCTTGAGATTTTTCAAGGGTAAACAGATCAATTTAAAAATATGACTAATTAGTTGGAGGCCGACTCGAAAGGTTTGGCGATATCCATGAACTAATACGTAAACTTTAAGAATCGAGAAATTATTATATTCCCTGACTGCCCCCGTTACGGGATATCAGTGCATTGGCACAATTGATTCGGTAGTCAGCGTATGATCCCGAACATTAAAACACCAACACAGTTTAATTAAAACAAACACGTTAAATTAAATTAAGTTTCATTTAATTAAGTTTCATTAATTTCTTTTACTTCTATTAAAATAATACTAGTATAAATAAAATAAAACATAATTAAAGAATATATTATAAATAATTAAGAGTTATATAATAATAAATTAAAATATAATAATAATTTAGATTATAAAGTATATATTAATCAATTTCTTTATTTTTAATTAATAAGAATAATAATATTATAATATATATATTAATTAATTTCTCTATTTTTAATTAATAAGAATAATACTAAATATATTAAATATAAAATATTATACTAATTTCTCTATTCTTAATTATAAATTTAATTTAATTAAGAGATAATAATTAGTTAACTTAATTAATCAAAAGAAATTTAAATTAATTATATTAAATCAAAATAAATATAATCTTAAAACATGAACCTAAATAATGATAATTTCAATTGAGGGTCCGGTATACCCTGACCCCAAACCAGACCCAATGTGAATAAGATACTCTCCAATTTAATCTATTTTGACTTCATAGATTTTCGAAAATATCTTGACGAGCCGACAAACGAGTACACTCAGGATGAGACGACTGACGAGATCGTGAGCGTCACCGGAGACTAAGCAATTTGACGCTACCGATCTGATCGAATTATTCCCAAGTATGGGTCCCTGGGATTTGCTTTTCTTTCTTCAGAAATAGGAATCCAAACCGAAAATAAAACTATTTTTAAAATAAATCTGAACTGCGATATTTTCTGACCAAATTTGATTAGGGACCCAAATTTGAACTATCATATGCATCCAGTAAATTGACCAGCATTCTTGAGGCCTACTCGCATTCGCATGTCATATCATGTCATACTGCATGTAGATAGGATAGGAGCAAGACTCGAAAAATAGTCCCGAGATAGGATTAGGTTAGAATTAAATAAATAAAGTTATAGATTATAATTAGTAGGTTAATATTATTAATACCACCAATTATTAATTAAGTTAGGCAATTAATCATGCAAAATGCATGGGAGTGCTGAGAGGCGGGCCGGATGATCTCAATCTGAGGTTGTCTTGTATAACCATACCAACAGGTTACATTCCCCTTGCTCTGTATATACACTGTGCACCTTTGCTTGTCGGTTATCCACCGACCCCGTCATTTGGCGGGTTCAGCCATGCCAGAGTGTTTTTCTTTTGATCAATATTATATTTTTATTATTCTTAATATGATTAAGATTTTTAATTCAAATTTGAGCGATTAGGATACCATGTCTTTCAGTATTTAGTGTGGGCAGCCATATCCGAGTCTGGATTCTACTTTGTTTTGTTATTTCTCGGGATGCGGTCATCTGGCCCCTAGTTGGTACAGTGTAGGCTCTCATTTGTATCATATTTCATTTGTCATTTCTTGGGATGCGGTCCTCTGGCCCCTGGTTGGTACAGTGTAGGCTCCCATTTGGGATGCGGTCCTCTGGCCCCAGGTTGGTACAGTGTAGGCTCTCATCTGTATTATATTTTATTTTATCATTTCCTAGGATGCGGTCCTCTGGCCCCTGATTGGTACAATATAGGCTCCCATTTGTATTAGTTTCCGATTTATTATTTCACGGGTAGTTATCTCCTTTTGACGATATGGCAACTGAAGACATACTATATTTGTTTGCTTCTATTTTGTAAGTTAAATTATCAGATTCAGCAGACTAGAGTACATGCTTTATAGTCGTTCACTCTCCTAGGGCGTTATCGCCTCGGGAGCCCGAATTATCGTTTGTGCGGCATTGTCGCTGTACAAACATAAAGTCCTAAGTTAGTAAGTTGGGTTCTGGTTGTGCTCGCTTAGGCAAGGGCCGAGTTAGTAAGTTGGGCCCTGGTTGTGCCCGTTCGGGATGGATCTGGCATATTTACAATCTGGATATTTATTACGGGTGTTTGACTCTCGTACCTTATATTTTATATTATATTATTATTTCCACAGATTTTCCATTTTGAGTTCCTTATCATTTCATGTCATAGCAGTTAGACAATCTTCTCAAAATGTGCATAAAAATATTATTTTATTTTCACATGAATATGATATTACATTTTAAACACCAGTGTCGGTATTTGAGTCCAGTCTAGGAAAGAAGATCAAATCTTAAGGCTGGATCTAAATCCGTACTGAGTAATTTTTAAAATTACTCTCGTTTCCACGGTGGTTTTAAAACACCAGTCTCGTTTCAGGTTCAGGATTTTCTTGGAGCGAGTGCTAGGGACAGTCCTGCGCGATGACAAAGATGTTTCGCTGTATTTGCATGTGAGCCGGGTAGTTGAAAGGATCCATTGGGTTTCGAGTTTTTGTTCATTTCTTTTGGGGTTTTATTTGAGAGATTTGTTGTCCATTCCGATGGAGCCAACCCCCGCCGATGCAGGCGTTGTACTCTTTTGTTCATTCTGAACTGTATGGTCATGTAATTATATGTATTATTATTTTATTTATTCTGTGATTGAGTTATTTTATTCATTTAGCCTTCCGTACGCACATCTCGTCGTGCGTACGTGGTGGGATTAATCACCCCTAATCCAATTTATTATTTCTGGAATGTGATAATTATCTCTTTTTTCTTGTAACATTTTTGTAATATAAGATGATGATTTCTTAAGATCTTTTTTAACTAATAGCTTATGCATTCTCCGTTATTGTCTGTAAAATCAAGAAACAAATACTAGATCATCCAATAAGAGATTCATTTGGAAAGCACAGTCCAAACCATGTCATCGTTATTCTCAATAATATCAGATCCTAACTACAAATTAAAAAAATAAAAAACTGCCAAAAAATTTAAAAAAAATAAAACCCACAAACACTTCTCGATCATTTGATATGAGTTCTCAAACACTAATATGAGTTAGTTTATCATTAAATATGATTAATTAAGTATATTTATCTAATATTTAATAAATATGTCAAAATGGATTAAAAATATATCCTGAGGAGTGTTTCGAGCCATGTGCAGACCCCGTGCAGCCTCCTTGATGTCTAGTATTGAAGCTAACATTTCTAGGCACCTCATGCAAACACAGGTCAGGGTTGCATGCGGCTTAGGGAAAAATAGTTTCTACACAGTGTGGTTCTGCTCACTGTTCAATTTTTGAGTTAATCTGGTGGTTATCTTATTTATTGGCTGAAATTTGGATGGGATCTGACTAAGACCGATTATAAATTATCTATATTATAAAATATCATATCCACAGTGAAGAAACCCTAGAAAATCACCCCAATTGCATCAAAATTTTGTTGAATTTCTACTGTATCAATTTTAACTATCTCATGTGTTAAGAACTTTCTATTACATCTAAGAGTTAGAATTCATTGAGAATGATTAGAGGATCAAAGAGAGCACTTTCAATATACTCTAACAAGAGATTAAGAAAGTGTTTATGGGTTATTCTTGGTAGATATCATTGGAGGAGATCTTGATTAATCTCTTAGTGTTGTACGCATCTTCCGATTATTTTATGCCCTTCTGGTGATCCAAATACACGTCAAAGATATACCAAAATTATTTATAACTTATATTTGATTCTGTTTAAGTCACATATAAGATTTTTTGTGTTTTAAATAAATTTTTTAAATTATATAATAGTTACACCAATAAAAGTCTAACATTGGTATCAAAGCAATTGATTATTGTGTGTGATTTAATCATGATCAAATCATCAAGTTTAAATGATATCTCGATTATCATGCATGAATTATATTGAGACTCATGAGTAGATATAAGTTTATTGATTTATGTTGTCAAAACTCATTTTCTATTTTAGTTGATGGTTTTGAAGTAATATGCTTGTGAAAACTCATTATAACTGATCTTATGCTTAGTTTTTTGTCTTTTGGGGCTTCTTGTTGTGACTGATCATGAGTTGCATTTAAAATTATCTTTTTTTAGTTTTGGGGCCCCACTCTTCATGGATTATCTATCAGGTACCGAAATAGAAGTCAGTAATTTCTTGATAGCGACTTAACCAATTAGGGTTGTCTTTTCTTGTGATTTGTTGATTGCATAGAAAGTAAAATTGGATCTAATTGTGTATGATTATTAGATTATAAGTTTAGAAATTATTGCAATTATTTCGTGCAAGTGTTGCACGATACTAATTTTATTTCCAAGAAACGAGTTTGTATAGTCATATGTTCAATGTCTTGTGCTGTATTGAATGCATGTGAATGTTTTTAATGCGGCCGAAGATATCTCATGATATTAATAATTAATAAGAATCTTATTTATGATTGAGGAAAAAATAAAGAAAATTAATCAATGTGTATGTATCATAAGCCACAAGAAGCTAGATTATTTATGATAGAGAAAAGCATGAAGAATGAGAGTTGGACAACACCAATTCAAAATTGGAGTGCAGAGAAGAGAGAGGAGGTTTCAAGGAGAATAAGTAAGGAAATTGAGATTGATTATAGGATTTAATGTCACGCCTTTATATATATATTTATTTTTTTATTCTTATTGTGTCTAAAATTTCGATAAAATTTTCAAACTCATATTTGATTTCATTGCATTTTATGTCTCTTTTATTGAATTTGATTCTACCTTGATCAAATTTTATATTTTAGGAAAATACACGCTAAGTAGCTGAGAAATTGAGACTATAACACTTCTTTTCACGCATTGGAGCAAAATGGAGCAATTGAATATAATTGAGAAGAATTCAAATGCAAACAGAATCAAGACATATTATGAGTAGTAAATTATGTCATATTTTGATCATATAATATTATGAAATGACTAAGATGATGTACTAATTTTGTAAAGCATGTTCTTAACTTTCTAAAGATTTTTAGATCACTCAAATCGGAGTTCGGACAACAACACAACAAGCTATTCAAATCGAAATTGTTAAACTTGTATGACTTAGAATACACTTAATCTTTCTTCTAATCAATGATCTAACATTTAGAAAGGTGGATGGAAAAGCTCAACATATGAGCAAATGGGGTAATTCCGGAGTTTCTTTGGCTCTGTTGTAGTGCAGGATGTGTGACAATTTGTATGGTGGGTCAACTAACTCATTATATGATCCGATATTTTTCCCAAAAATGTTTTTAGTTTTGAAATATTTTCTAAATTTGCTTAATATATTATGACAAGTAATTGGGATTTTATGTTATTTTCATTTATATCTATGTATACGTACGCACATTAATCATAGTTCGATTTTATTGGTATTATTATTTATTTATTTTTGATCCTGTGGTTTGATAATTGTAACATTGTTTTATATTTTATTTTCTTTCAATTTTATTTTCTTTCAATTTTATTTTAACTCTTTTATTTTTTTATTTGAGTTAAATTTACCAAGATTTATCATTTTGTTTTAGTCTTAGCATTAATTGAAATTAGTCTTAGCACTCACTGAAATTTTGCTCACTAAATTAGTCTTAGCTCATCGAATTTTTGCGGGTTTAACCAAAAATAACGGCACAATACTGTACTAATTTAATTACTACAAAAACCTCATAAATATCTATCTAAGATATTCATTCCCAAACCTCATACAGATTTATTTCAAACACAAAATTATTCCGCAATTTTATCCGGACACATATTTTGGGCCACAAATCAAATCGAAAGTAAGTCATATGTACAATCAATTTGTGTCAGGCTCAGAATTTAGGAGAAAATAGATAAGATAGAGAACATGCATTACAATATATATAATACTACATGCTATGTTAGGACCATTTGTTTTATCAAATCCTCTCTGGCCCAACCTTCCTCTAATTTTCACCATTTGCACGTTTTGGCACAATCACTATTAGCACGCCATTCTTACAAAAGACTGATGTCAATTCAGGTTGAGTCGATTCAGGAAGCCTAAGCCGCCACCGATCTAGATCCATGTCGTCTCTAACCGTTCCAGGCTCCCCCTATTTTAACAAATAAATAATAAAAAACTTTATTAACAAACACTAAAAATATTCAATATATTTGGATTTATAACAAACTCACCACAATATTTAGTTTGATCGTATTGGGATCATACCGGATGAAGTGGGGTTGAACTTGATCATCTGCCAGTCCAGTAGATGATGCCAAAAAGCAATAGAAATGAGCAAAGTTAAATATTTTCACAGCAGCATCGGCAGAGAGGGGAAGCTCAATGACTCTATCAAAGACAGTAGCAAGGCGACGGAGACATCTTTCGGGCCCTGCTGCCTCCACTGTTCCACTAGTAGTGCCGACCTCATTAACCATGGAGAGGCATAATATTTTTGATTATCTATGTAAGGATCTAGGTTTGTGGAAGAGAGTGAGAGGAGGGAAAGGAGAAAAAAACTAAAAAAGGGAAGAAAGTTGAGGAGGGAGCTTGTTAATTTACTGGCGATACGAGGGAGAAGCAGTGACTCACCGTGTATGATCGATGGAGTTTATAAAACAAGCATGATCTAATGCAATGGTGTTTATACAAGATTAGAAGATAAAATAACTTCACGATATGTCTTAATATCAAGTTTGTCTGTTTGTAGCTTTGTTGTTAGGTTTTTCATGCCCCAAAAAGATGAGGTGAAAATAAGATGGGCATGCAAGTTAGCCGAAACTCAAAAGCTCTCCATTTTTCTCAATGTCCCTTTACTTATGTTGCGTCCATTATACAAAATTAGATATTTTTTATTGGAAATATAAAATTAGATAATTATTTGCATATTCGTTTTTATTTATGTAATTCCATGATTTTTTTTTGTTTCGTTGGAATGTACGTGTTGTGTTTTTAAAACGAAGACGTTATATACATATTACGATGATGACCGGATAGTTTAGATATATGAATTGAGAGTTTACAAATTTTTAGGTGGCAGTACCAACGTCCAATGCGTTTCCCGGAAAACAAACAGACGATCCAGTCCGCTCAATAGCTCATTCAAGCACCGCGCGAAATCCAACACAAGTTTTCCCGGAAAGTTTTAGTAAATCCTCCGTCCCGAAACTACGTCGTACAACAGACAACTGGGACCCGCCACGACTTTCGGCCTGGTATCTATTGTCTCGGAGCCGAACAGTAGGGTGCATAAAAAGAAAAACTCGGGATCATGGAGCTCGGAATTGGATAAGGCCTGGTATCTATTGTCTCGGAGCCGAACAGTAGGGTGCATAAAAAGAAAAACTCGGGATCATGGAGCTCGGAATTGGATAAGGCCTGGTATCTATTGTCTCGGAGCCGAACAGTAGGGTGCATAAAAAGAAAAACTCAGGATCATGGAGCTCGGAATTGGATAGGGCTCAAATTAATTTAATTTCATAGTTAAATAAACTGAATTTGAGTTTGAATTGGATAGACTCAAATAATAATAATTTATATTTTTTTATTGAACTCTAACACAATAACTCCTCTTTCATTCTCTATTATTATATTAACGATTTAACGATTTCTTATTTATTTATGACTCGATTCGTATATCTGACTCGATATTTTTTTTTATCAATTCACTCATTCAAATTAGTATAGTAAAATATTATTAAAATCATAATTCATTAATATAATAATTTTTTATATCAATTTTTATATTATATTTGTAAATATATCAGCTTTATAATTAGTAGATATGTCAAATCTAAATACTAAATCGAATTAATATACAAACATTAACACATAAATTAACTCATGAATAACTCGAAATGTAATCGAATTTGAACTAAATTTTTCAGCAAAACTCGACTCAGACAGCTGAGCTGAGCTCCTCTAAGTCTCTAACTAAACTCGTTTGCAGCGTACCGAACACGGTTCCCGCCCCGCCTTCCGCGTACTAGATGCGCTCTTGATTGGCAAAAGCAGTATGGATACTTCGGTAATTAACTCCAGCTTCAAGCCCACTTTTGCTTTTCCATAGTCTTCCTGGTCTTACAAGCCTCCTTTCCTTCTTCGTTCTCTGGGAAAACAAATAAAAACAGGAAAAAAATCGATCGAAGAATCAGATAAAAGGAGAAGAAAAGGACTAAGGAGAACGATCCGTCAATGAAGCACTTGTTCAAGAAGAAACCACCTCGATCGAACGAGATCCCACCGACCTCTCCATCTCCATCCCCCAACAGTGGTGGGGCCGCTGAGTCATGCAGCTCAGAGCATCGTGCAACCTCCTCAGCCTCCGCAGCTCCGCCTTCTCCGGTTGATTCTGGACCTGCTCCTGCGGCGGGGTCGGGCGGAGGGGTTAGAGTCGAAGACCGTAACAGGGACGATTACTTCTCATCTGAAGAGGAGTTTCAGATACAACTCGCGATGGCGCTGAGTGCTTCGAATGCGGATTTTGGAGGATTGGACCCAGATGGCGATCAGATCCGAAAAGCGAAATTGCTAAGTTTGGGTAGGGATCGAATTGATCAGGATCGTGAGGAAGGCAGTGCTGAGTCTCTCTCCAGACGATATTGGGTAAGTCCTTTTCCCTTCATAGTTATACTCTACTACATGTTCTCTTTTAGAATTTATATACAAGTTACAAGTTTTGATTGTTATTCTCGGATGAACTTCCACTAAGTGACTTCAATTTGTAATAGGGTTTAGCCAAGCAATACCTTGTGTGTAGTTATTTATACAAATAACACACTATAATTCGTATATATGCTTTACGCTTCAATCTCAATTGATTTTCTGATTTTGTTAATTTTTCAATTGTCTCTGATAACCTTCTACTTATACCATTTTTATTCATCTCCTGTATCAAACACACATCGGATGTAATAATTTAGTGCTCACTAAGATATAATGTGGCAATTCCTCCACTTAAATGCAAGAGGAAACTATTTTTCAGGACCATAATGTAATCAATTACCATGAAAAAGTGCTAGATGGATTCTGTGATATATTCGGACTCTCGCCTGAATCCTCTAAGCAAGGCAAGATGCCTTCCCTGGCTGATCTTCAGTCGAGCATAGGCGACCTCGGTTTTGAAGTAATTGTAGTTAACCACACAATAGATGCAACACTAGTAGAGTTGGAGCAGATAGCACAGTGCTGCATGTTAGATTGTCCTGCTAATGAAACTGCATTGCTGGTTCAAAGGATAGCTGAGCTCGTGATAGATAGTATGGGTGGGCCAGTGGAGGATGCTAATGACATGCTGGCACGCTGGATGGTGCGAAGCACTGAGGTAAGAACCTCGCTTCAGACCAGTTTGTTGCCTATTGGCTGTATCAAGATTGGGTGGCTGCGCCATCGCGCCCTCCTTTTCAAGGTACATTTTGTTGCTGTTTGATCAATTTAATAATTTTACTCAAATCATTTTTCTGTGCTGTAGTGGAAAGGGTGGAATAGGTAGGAAGGATGGATGCTTTGTAATTCCATCCTTTTTTTTGTCGATATGCTTACTAGAGTTTTGCACCTAAAATGACAGATATTAGCAGATAAGGTGGGAATTAGATGCAAGCTAGTTAAGAGAAGTCATTACACCGGCATTGAAGATGATGCTGTTAGCATTATTAAATTGGACGATGGAAGGTACACTTACCTCATGCTTTTACTACAAAATATTTTACCTTTGTCCAGTGAATATATAATCATATTTTGTATTCAGTGCATATTAGTGTTCATTATTTATTGCATTTGCACCAACTTTTAACAGGGAGTATTTGGTTGATCTAATGGCTGCCCCTGGCACCCTAATTCCTGCTGATTTACCTAGCTTGAAAGGAACCACTTCAAATTCTAATTATAACCCAAGAGTAACCACTGCAGCTATGGATAACCCTAGTGAAGAGTTCTTTAGACCTCACCCATCAAACCAATTCTCTGAAGAGCTATTAATAGCAAACCAACCGTCGGCAACTCCTCCACAGATTTTCTCTACTGCTGCATTGACTGCCAGCACTAGTTGTACTGGAGCCATCCCATTGGACCACCATCAGAACCTCAACCGACTTCCTATTATTGGGTCATCCTCATCAGAACCATTTAATGAGACCGTGAAGCCACTGGATGACACACAGGAGATAGATGATACCAGAAATTTGTTTGCTGATCTGAACCCATTTGGGAAAGTTGCTGCTCTTGATAGTAGACTTAATACTGGTGGGTTCCAAAGGCGTCGAGAGAATATTTCTCCTGGGCCCAGCAGGCCCCAGCAGCCATTGGTGATGAAAAATTGGTCAGCATATAATGAGGAACCATTTCAACGCAGAAACAAAAATGTTAATGACAACTCAGCTTCATCCTCATCCCAGAGGCCCCCACTTATGGGTAAAAGTCCATACATAAATACCAAAGACCGATATGGTAATAACTCAGATAATAGTTTTCTGGGTAATAATGTAGAAATGCAAGTTTCATCTGTTCAACAACTGCCTGTGTTGAAGGGACACTTGGAGAATGTAAATGGGGTGCATGCCATGAAGAAAAATCCTAGTGATAAGTTAATGGAAGATGTAATGGGAAAAAAGACTGTTGAGTCAGCTGTGTCTCTGTCACAATCAAGGCAAAGTAGGCTTGATCCTATGTTAGATGATGTATCTGAGTGTGAGATTTTGTGGGAAGATCTTGTCATTGGAGAGAGGATTGGCTTAGGTACCCTTCTTCTTCTTTTTTGGCTCAGTTCTGTTTCAATTTCAATGTGGCTTACTGGACAAATTGGTTTTTATCCTCCGCTACATATTTGCTAGTACAGTTTGCAGAAGACTTCTTTTTATTTTTTTATTCTATTTTATTTTCCTAGGTTCTTATGGAGAGGTGTACCGTGCAGAGTGGAATGGGACTGTAAGTATTTTCTGGTCTTCTTCTTCTATTTAAGTAGTTTTGAAATTATAAAAGGAAACAAAATCAGAATTATATGATTCTGACAAGTAGAGTGAAATTAATTTACAGGAAGTCGCTGTAAAGAAGTTTTTGGACCAGGAATTTTATGGAGATTCACTTGATGAGTTCCGAAGTGAGGTAAGCTATTCTTTCATTCATGTGATTTATGTCAAGTAATTCTGATTCCTGAGGGAGTTCTGGTATTTATCTGTGGAATCTTCTTCTCATTGTTTTTTAATTAGGTAAGGATTATGAGAAGACTGCGTCACCCAAATGTTGTGCTCTTTATGGGCGCTGTGACTCGTCCTCCACATCTCTCTATCGTCTCTGAATTCCTCCCTAGGTTAGAACCTTTCTTCTTTTGGTATCCGCTGACTACAAGTCTACAGCATGAAATCATTTTAACTTTTTTGGGTGCTTAATTTCAGCTTTTAAGGCTAACATTTTACTTAGATTTTTGCAATGTTTGTTAGGGAGAGACATCATTTGGCAAGAAATCATGTGTTTGCTGCTTTGAACTCTCGTCTATTGTTATTTATGTGTGTTTGAATGAAATGGTGGATTTGTGAGAATAGTCACTAACCCAAGATTTTGGAATAGTTGCTAAACTAACTTTTGTTGGTTTAGTAGAATAGTGGCTAATCAAATGTTTTTGAAAAACTATTTCTCATCCAAACATAGAACAGCAATGAGAATAGTAGCTAACCCAAAAAGGTGCTATTCTTCATCCATCTACATCAAATCTTCACTGTTTAATGTTTCTATGTGAGCATTTCCTTTTCAGAGGAAGCTTGTACAGGTTGCTTCACCGACCTAATTGCCAAATAGATGAAAAGCGCAGGATTCGTATGGCCCTTGATGTGGTATTGATCTGGATCATCCAAAATCTTCAATTCAACTGGTCAGCTTTTATTGATAATTTAGCTTCCTATCACTGATTGTGATGTATCAAATGATAGGCCAAGGGCATGAATTGTCTTCATAGCAGCGTCCCTACTATTGTTCACCGGGATTTGAAATCTCCAAATTTGTTGGTTGATAAGAACTGGACGGTGAAGGTACTATTTTTTTCATGTTTTTTAGAGGAAACATGATTGTGTTTATATATCATCAACCAGATGAGTTAGTGCATGCCAACCTGGTTGGCTGCTAGTGGGTGGCTATGGTTGACCCATTCCAACAGACTGACATACTCTACAAGTCTACATACCATGGTCAACTTAGGCAAGCAGAGGCTTCTGGCTGGGTCAGGTGTATTCCAGGTTTATATTTGTGTTGGGTTAAGAATGATTTATCTTAAAAACCTTTGTCATGTAATTTGCATAGGAGACTTTGCCATGTAATTTGCATAGGAGACTTTGCCATACATCTAGTAAATCTTGTTTCGTTAGATCTAGGCCGTTTCTGCATTCTGTGTCCACTTAATATTTTTGTTAGAATTTGAAAGTGACAATATCTCTTGAACTTAATTGGAACTAATTCTTATTCTGGATGCTAAAATTGTGCAGGTGTGCGACTTTGGACTTTCACGTTTGAAGCACAGTACATTCTTGTCGTCAAAATCCACTGCCGGCACAGTGAGTCATGGGCACTTTAGTTTACATGTTAAATACAATTTTGTTGTAAATATTGACACTTCCATGTGCTTTTTTTTGTATGTCTTCTTTCTGACTTTTGAATATTGTGTTGTAGCCTGAGTGGATGGCACCTGAGGTTTTGCGGAATGAACCATCTAATGAGAAGTGAGTTCTCGCCCCCTCCCTGCCTCTCTCTCTCTCTCTCTCTCTCATTTTTTATTCTTGATCCATTTGGTTTTTGAGTTCAAGGTGGGATGTGTATCGTGCAGGTGTGATGTGTACAGTTTCGGGGTTATACTGTGGGAGCTAGCAACACTACGAAGGCCATGGTCTGGGATGAACCCAATGCAAGTTGTTGGTGCTGTTGGTTTTCAAAACAGCCGCCTCGACGTTCCTAAGGATGTTGATCCCCTTGTTGCCAGGATCATATTGGAGTGCTGGCAAACGTATTATTTAATTTTGATTTCTCAAACCATTGAACCATCTCCTAAGTGTGAATCATGTTCTTACCTATGTCATCTAGCTTTAATCATGAGTTTCTTTATTGAATCTTTTTTTGCCAGGGAACCAAATTTGCGTCCTTCATTTGCACAGCTAACAACTGCTTTAAAGTCATTGCAACGGCTGGTGATCCCGCCATCTCTACATGATACACAAAGCCCTCCTGTGCCCCAAGAGATTTTTGTCAACTCTTCTACTCCTTGAAAAATTCAGCCTTTTTGTGGATAAAGAAAAAAAAAATAACTAATTTTATGATTTCTGCTATTGTTGGGTTAAAAGGCCTAATGTCGAATCATGTGTAGTGATTGAGTGTAATCCTTTGTAACTCCTTTCTTTTTAGTTCCTTTTTTCTCTAGCCACAAGTGAAAAAAAGAAAAGGAAAGCTATGTGGCAGAGAATGTATAGAGATGGACATGAATCAGAATTTGAGGGCATTTCCTGTGTAAGAGTGACAGGAGTCATCTCTCGTTTCTCCTTTTTTTTTTTTTCCTTTTGTCCTTGGCATGAGCATGTGAGCAAGCTGGAAACCAGTCGGCTCGAAGCAAAGGTGTCATGCCTTAGCCATATGTAGAAGTTATTATTTAACGGAATGTCAAACTTATGGATGGTAATATATGCTTTTTTATATAAAAATCAGAGATGCAATTTCTCCAGCTTTCTGCAAATATTTTTCCAGTGCGAAAGATTTATGAAACGTTCTGAAACCCCATTTGCAGATCGTTCTAACATAATTTAAAAATAGTATATTAAGTTTTGAAGCTGCTAAGATATTGATAGTATTAGGCCCAACTCAATATCACAAGGTTGTACGTTTTGTTTTCATTTAATAGGTATGATGCTCATCATTAGTACTTTCCTTCGTTCTAACAAGAAAATACTATCACTGAATGAAATCAAATGACAGTGGGCCCTTTTGTATGGATCTTAGATATCCTGTAGAATGCTAGGAGCAGAAAAAAAGAGTACTAGTCTACAAGCATCTGTTTTAACCCCTACCATAGGATTAAAAGAATGTTACTACAACTCAAGTCTGTCGCACCTGCCTCGTTGCCATCGTATCTCATAATAATTGCCCATAATTCAATACATATATTTTATTGACATCAACTTTTTTTCAAGAAATATACGATCACTGAGACATTGAGTAGCCACTAAAGTGGGTTAAATTTGCTGCTCTCTAGGAAAGTCCGGCGTCATTAGACCTTTGATGCCTATGAGCTCTCTTCAGGGTCATTAGACCTTCGACGCCTATGAGCTCTCTTCAGGGCACGTGCCTGTCTTTTAGACAGAACTTCGGTCGTCTTGGATTGCTGCATTTGTTTGGTCTCCTTGTAGTCTTCAATATAACCGAAAACACCCTCTAGAGGATCCACAAACAGATCCCAGTTTTGGTTCTCAGTCTATAATGCATAAAAGGATAAAGAGAAGATGCACTCAATTCGATTCCTTTGTTTTTATTTTAGTATCCACAGTTCTATCTTTTAAAAAAAAAAAAGTAAAACGGTTTCTGATAGATGGTGCTTACAGTATTGTGTTTCTCAGGTCGGCTATTGTTCTCAGAATGGTTGCTCCTCTGCAAATGGGAATAAAATAATTACACGAGTAAAAAAAATAGAACAAGTTTGTTACCCTTAGTAACTATTTACAAAGAAATTAATGCTTACAGAGGCTTTGCTGTTCTCTGTAGTTGGCTTGTATTGAAGTTTCTGATAAAGTTTCTGATATAATTCAACCCTATGAGCCTGAGTATGATTGGGAGAAGAGATAGAATCAACATAGGTATTGCGAGGTCGCCACCGAAAGAGGGGGACATCGGGATTTACATCACCAAACACTTCTTCTGAGTAGAAGTGCTTCCTCATAAGCATCAGTAGAGTTTTTTTATCTTTGTAATCTCTCAGAATTCTAAGAATTTAGGACAAGAAGGTTGAAAAGGATTCAGAAGAGACATCTTTATAAATTTAAGAGTCTTTTACGTAAACTCCTGAGATTCCTCATTTGTGATCTGGTTATTTGTATTGAGAAGATAATATGAGAATACATTTGTAATATCCAAATAAATACATCAATGAGATGGAAACTACAAGCGATTACCACAAAGATGACAATGAAAGAGAAAAATAAAGAACTAACAAGGAGGCCAGCTCAGTTTGAATTCGAGTTCCTTCAAGTCCAAGAAACTTGTCAATACCAGCATCTATGGACCTGCGACTATACCACCTCCCCCCCATCACTGCTGCAACTGATATTAAGTAGATGCTATGTCAAATTTGTCACATTCAAAAGGCAATGGAAGATGCTATGTCAAATTTGTTGCATTCAATGATTATAAATAAACTTTAAATTTAAGTCCCAATGTCTTTGGGTTTGACCTATATCAACATAGACTTGTCATGCATGATCCATGTCCAAATAATAAGATGTGCATGTTTGAATGTTATAAAATGAATGGTTGTTAATGCATTCACATCATCTCTTAAATTGTATAAGATTTGAATATGCCTAACATCACCTCCCTGAACTTTACCCTTCTTATTTGAGAGTGTGTTAACATTCAATGCCAAATATATAAACTGAACTGAAACTTCCAAACTTACAAGTTGATAGACTCAACCTTGAAGCCTTAGGAATTGCCCGAAGTGCTGCATTTTAGAAACATAGCAACAACTGAGAAAACTTTTTGCTAGCTGCCAAAGAGAAAAATAATGATTTTTTTTTAATGAAATAAGTACCAGGCCAAACGACAGAAGAGGAGACTACTGCTCCTTTAAGAAAGTTGGCTACTGCTGTGGCCTTGACTGAAATAAACAGCTCTTCCTCCCATTTGCTCAGTTTCCGCTATTATATGTTTTTCAAATTAAAATCCCTTCAGTATTTCAGTGGATGTGAATATTTTCAGATAAAATTTGCAGATAATACTCAACAAAAATGTGATTATTTCAGATAAAAAGGAACTGTCAAAACGGAAGATCAAGAGAACCAAAAAATAACTGAGACCGCGCTCCCCATTAATTTCACACAAATTCAAGCTAACAGCGAGTTTTGCCATTTCCTTCTTATTAAATCCAATTTCTACATCATTTATGATTTCAAGAAAATCCAAACATGTCACTCCCCTAAATTGAGCAAATTTGTCAGGATCTAACAGGATAAGTTATTTGTTGACTTCGAAATTACTACTAACATATTATGATTATTTTTATTTTTTTGTGAATAGAATTGAAACTTGTAGAATTGGATGCAAATTTGAGGAGGATCAGGCATTAGTTCATTACATGCAAATACGAGGAAATGCTAATAGTTGCAACATAGCCTTTTGGAAAAATTATTGGTAAAATCAAATGGCATAATACCCAGCATCCCATGATCCCATCAACTCACCTAAATACATTGATCGGACTTATTTCTCGGCACTTCATGACAAGGAAAGCAGTCCCAAACTCACTCAAGGTAGCACCCAACCCAATTAAAACTAATGCTAGAGAAGTAGAGATTAGGTGAGATTCAGGGGAGAAAAGAACAGAGCCACAAACCTTAGATTGGAGAACCTCCTCTAGCGCCACTAGTACAGACATTCTCTCTCTTTGTTCTTACACCCGACTTGCTCTTTTCTTCGCTTCTGACAGCAATGGAGAAAAATCCAGCTTGCTCTTCTTATCACGAGGGGGACGGGGGAGTGTATAGCCTAGCAAACCAATTTTGCGAGAGAGGACTGAAAACGAGCCCAAAATTTGAAAGTATAGACCCAATGATTGAGGCCGGCTTTTGTACAAGCTAAAAGTTCTTTTCCTGAGAAAATATCAAACATGTTTAGATTATTAAAGATTAAAGAGAGAGAATTAAAAAAAAAGGTAATAAGTGCATGTATAAGTTTTTTGTTGTGGTTAATTTCTTCCCTATAAAAAAATTCTAATCTCTAAATTAAAAATATTAACTACAGGGAGATGCAAATTTTAAGCCAGCCTAATATCTAATTCTAGTAATCACGCACATAAATTAAATCGAACACAGCTTAAAATTAGATATTCAGTCAGAATCATTTGAATAATCAAAGAAATATATATGAATCAATAATTCGGAAGTAAATATCCATTAATTATCCGCTATCCCACCATCTGATATGGAAATTTTTGCATACCTATGTTTGTTTATTGTATTTTTTTGGGTGGACACAGAAATGCTTCTTGTTAATTTATCTAGTTGTCATAACTACTATTTGGGGTAATGGATTTTTCTGAATGTGCCAGGATCAAATGACAGCTAATTAAAGAACTTAATCTGTGATTTGCTACAAGAGTCTTCTTAGAAATTGACGAGTCATGGTCCTCCTGATATGTGATTTCCTAAGACTTGCAAATGTGGCTGCTGCTTTGAATTCTGGGTGCAGAAGAATCTGCCAAACATTTGGTGCCACGTCATTGGACTATTTAAGGATTCGAGGTGCCTCTGTGTACTGCATGCCGAGATCAATACAATTGTTGATGCCAGTAGGGCTATAAAAAAAAAATTATAGTTCATAATTCATTAGTATTCTATTCAAAAAAATCAAAATTAATCCGTTTGATTTCAGTTTAAAATTAATTTCGAATCGAATCAGTTCAATTTGAATCAGTATCCAATCAAATTCGAACTTGACACAGTTGATCGAAATTAGTTCGCGAACTAATATAATTTGAATCTTGAGAATTTTTAGACCGTCAGATACGATTAGCAGTGATATGTTAGCGTTGCACCGCTGTGATCCCTGACTTCTTCCAAAACAAAACCCTATTTTCTTCGCCTCCCTCACTGACTCCCAACTCCCAACTCCCAAGACATTGAGTCCTCTCGACTTCTTCGCCAATCGCCGATCTCCCTCCACTTCGCTAGAGTGAGGCGTCAATCCTCCTCCCACTTCGCCAAGAGAATATTAATATCTCTCTCTCATTTTGCTCAGTCGGATCCCCCTCTTTCCGTTACCATTGAAAGGTAGTGTTTTAATATTTTGCCTCTCTTTTTGTGATTGGCTTTTGTTACTGACTTACTGTTTCAAAGGTTGCAAGCTATGAAGTAATTTACTGCTTCAAAATTTATAAGTTTGCGATTGATTTTTATTACTGGTACACTTACATATTTGCATACCATCTAGATGCTCTCTTATCCCCGCAATGATTTTCAGTAGAAAATAGAGAGAATAATCAAGTGATCCTAAAGAATAAATGATGAATTTATGGACTGATTTTTTTGGTACGTTCTGTTATGGACTGATTTGTAATCTACCCTTGCATACTATTATGAATTTATTTGATTTTATACATTTTTATACAAATGGGCTGATACAATTTCATAATATTGCAGGATGTCAGGACCTGTTCAATTTGTTATGACTTCTAGTAATTTATTGTTCAAGTTATAATTTCTGATATTTGTGTTTTAATATGTCACATATGATGTCGCTGTTATTTTAAAATCTTATATGTTGTATGAAGTTTTTGTGGTATTTAAGCTATTTTGTATTTTCAAGTTATAATTTCTGATATTCGTGCTATTTTGGTTAGAAATTAAATGGTATGGAAATCTGTATTGCTAGAACTAGTTATCTACGAATATATCAATTTCGAACTGAACGTATCAATTTCGAACTATGGACTAGTGATTTGCGGGCGGGTACCGCGGGTACGGGCCAGGTACACCCGCGGCGGGCGGCGGGTAGGGCGGACACGGGCACGGCGGGTACACGGGTACGGCGGGCAAGGGTAGATGGATTTTTTTTTTAAACCGTACCCTACCCGTCTCATACCCGTGGCCGTCGCGGGTACACGGGTACCACAGGCACGAGTACGAGTACAAAAAATTTTTTTTTGCTGTTTTTGTTTTACAAATATATTTTTTATTTTTCAATGTCGTCTGAATAATTCATAAAATTGACATTTTATGCATACGCTCTCATCTCTTGAGATGAACAGGGAAGCAAAAAAAATAATTCTAGCAGATTATTCACTTTGTTGTGAGATAAAATTATGTAAGTCCTTTTTAGATAAAAAAAAACAAAGGAACGTGTAGTTGCATTGATTAGAAACTTAAAAAAACATATTAAACAGGGTTAAGAAAAAATCAAAATATTTTATAATTAATAAACAGAGAAATGTAGCTCTTGATTAGGGCTGCAAGAAATATTCGAAGTTCGTAGTTCGTTCGTGTTCGATTCGAAAAAAGTTCGTTCGATTTTAGTTCGAAATTAATTTCAAATCAAACTGATTCGATTCGAAATTATATCGAATCAAACTCAAACCATGGTGAGTTCGTTCGAAATGTGTTCGCGAACTATTTTTGTTTGAATTTGTATTAATTATTTGATTGTTTGAGACTTTGAGTAGTATGAATTTATATAAAATTTATTAATTTTTGTTGAATGAATTTTTAGTTTTGTATGAATTTATATTAAATTGACATTTTTTATATTTGATTCTGTTATTTTGATAAATTGTGGAATTTGTTCACCTAATAATTCTATTTCAAACTATTTACGAATCAAATCAAACGATTCGAATATTTAACGAATCAAATTTCAAACAATGGTTTGAGTTCGAAACCGCTACTATCTATTTCAAATCAAACCAGGTTCGAAATAGATTTCAAATCAAACTCAAACACAAGTCGGTTCGTCCGTGTTCGATTCGTTTGCAGCCCTACTCTTGATAACTACCAAGGGATATCATTTTATCATTGGAGATTCATGGAAGACCAATTTTTTTTACAATTTTAACAATCATAAATTGTCGTAAAATATAATTTGCATTATCAAATCCAAATAAAAAATATATAATTTACGATATTACATATTATATACATGAAATGTAACAAAAGTGCATGTAAGTTTTAATAGTTAGTCAAGCGATATGATATATACAATTGTTCATATTAATTTAACGTTTTTTAAGAAAAATTGGACAAAACCCGGGTACGCGGGTGCGGGTACGGGTGCGGACGTCGGGTATAACGGGTTTTTTTCAAAAAACCGTGACCGGCCCTTCTCAAACCCGTACCCGTTTACCCGCCTATACCCGAACACGGGTACGGGTATCTGACACGGGTACACGGGCACGGGTTGTACCCGGCGGATCTTAGCAAACCCCTACTATGGACTATGGAATTTTGTTTTTTTATTAATTATGTTTTGTTACAGCTACTAGACTGATAAGTTTCATATATAAGTTTCGAACTATTTACGAATCGAATCGAACAAGTTCGAACTTTATCCAATCGAATTTCAAACTATCATTTAAGTTTGAAATTATCTATTTATTTCGAATCAAACTAGTTTGAAATAAGTTTCGAATTAAACTCGAACACAAGCAAGTTTGATCGAATTCTATTCGTTTGCAGCCCTAGATGCTAGTAGCGACTGACTTTTCCTAGTTGTATTTTTCTCATTCATATTTGGTTTCAGAGGCAATAAGTGTTTTTTCAAGAATAGAGTAGCTTGAAAATGGAGCTTATGAGTGTTCTTTTGATTTGTCAATGGTTGTTTTGAGTGTTATTTTTATTGATTTTGTTGCACTTAGCATCTTTTTTGATTTGTCGATTTGCAAAACAATCTTGAATTTTACAATTTACCTTGTTTAAGTTTTGTGCAGAAATTAACTTGTAAATGGATTAGTTCACAAGAATCAAGACTAATGATGGGACATAAGAGCTAAATCAAGACTGCATTAGGCTTAGGTTTAGTTAGATTTAAACTGGGTTGAATTGGTCAAGATAAATTGAGCTTAAACAACAGAGAAAACTACTTCTGTCCAGTGAATCGTTATAACGATTCAGAAATCATTATAACAGTTTATCTCAATACTCAAAAATATTTTTAAGGCAGAAAAATATGCATAGAAACCAGAGTGAATCGCTATGTGATGATTCTAGAATCATTATAACGATTCATGAGACGTATAACGATTGGATGAATCGTTTTAACGTTTCAGCTCAGTTGATCCAACGACTATTCTTTCTAAACCGTTATAACGATTCGTAAACCGTTATAACGGTTCAGGCCGAAAAATAGTTTTCTTCAGCTGTTTTAGAAGATCTATTTTAAAAGGATCATCTCTCTCAATGAATATATAAGATCCATCTAGCAAAATCATTACTCCAGAGAGCTTACTAGCCATATACAAAGAGAGAGAGATAACTCAAGATATTGATACACTCAATTAGCCAAATCTTTGTTCAAGCTCAATGTAGCTTCTCTCTATTCTCCCAACTTGATCCTTCGTGATCTTCTTCTCAACTTCTTCTTGAGCTGTTGTGCTCAACTCTTTCTTGAGCTGTAGTACTCATTATTTTTGAGTGTTTTGTCACTCAAGTTTTGAGTGTTTTGTCACTCATGTTACCGAGGCTTGGCAGCCCATTTTTGTGTAAGGGACCAAATTCTACAAGTGTAAAAAAAAATTTAATATATCGGCTCAACATCAATTGTTGGAGGTTGAGGGTCCCGGAGACGTATGCATTGTTAAAGCCGAACTCCGTTACATCTTGTGTTCTTATTTTATCTTTACTTTTTTTCTCATATTTTTTTTATTGCTATATTCTTGTGAGAATTAAATTGATTTAAATTGTATTCCGCTGTCATTACACTTGAACATTAAGTCCCAAATTGGTTTATACATTTCTACCTTAGGTTCTTTACATTCTTGCACTATTTTGACATTTCAATACCACCATCCTAGGGCTTTCAAAATCTATCAAATTCATATTATAATTGGTGTGTACTCCGGCCTTTATTATACAGAAAGATTAACATAAATATAATAAAATAGTATATATTTTGTTTGTTTATTTGAGTTTTAATTCATTTGTTGGTCTATTTGACTTTTAATTAAATAATACATATTTTGGTTTATATTATAATTCTTCTATTGATTTATATACACAAATACATTAAAATAGTAATTCTTCTGTTAGTTTATATATTTTTTGTATTATTTGTGGCCTCAATTTAACACATAAAATTATTAAAATAAATAATTTTATTTTAATCGTTGTGACCTTGAGACTTTATGACATGAATTCACAAAAAGATTAATAAAAAATATTAAAATTATACTTCTTCTATTACTCCATTCAAGTTTTTTAATCATTTTCAGCCTTATTTCAAAAAATAAAATCATCAAAATATATAAAATTATTTTAAATGTTGTCTTCTATTGGTTTATATTATTATCGTTGCGAGCTCAACACTTTATGATATGAATTGCGCAGAAATATTAACAAAAATGCAATAAAATGGTATTTCTTATTTTAGTCGATTCGGGTTCTTATCATTTCTAGCCTCATTTTAAAACATAAAACCTCCAAAAGACACGAAGTTGTTCTGAATAATGCATTTTATTTGTTTATACTTTAATCATTATGATAAAGAGCTTTTATGACACAAATTATGCAGAAAAATTGACACAAATACCTCAAAATAAAATCATCAAAATCTCTCCTTACTTTATTGGAGTTTTTATATTATTTATAATCTCCTTTCAACAAATAAAATTACTAAAATATATAAATTTATTTTTAATATTATATTATATTTATTTATATTATAATCGCTATGAGCTTGAGACTTTATGATACGAATTGCACAGAAATATTAACATAAATGCACTAAAATAGCACTATCTCTGTTAGTCTATTTGACTATTTTATCATTTGTCATCAAATTTTAAAATATAAAATCATCAAAATAGACAAAATTATTTTGAATAATATTTTCTATTAGTTTATATTATAATCGTTGTAAGCTCGGGACTTGATGATAAGAATTGTGCTAAAATAAAAACACAAATGCTTCAAAATAATGATTCTTTTGTTAAGCTATTTGAGTTTTACATTATTTTTAACCTCATTTTAACAAATAAAATCATAAAAATATATATAATTACTTTGAATAATATTTTATATTAGTTTATATTATAATCATTGTCAACTTGAGACTTGATGACACGAGTTTCGTTGAAATATTAACACAAATATATTAAAATAATATTTTTTATTAGTTTATAATAATATTGTATCATTGTACCTACATTTTAACACATAAAATCATCAAATACACAAAGATATTTTAAACAATGTCTTTAATTAGTTAATATTATAATCGATATGACTCTGAGACATTATGAGTTGAACTGAACAGAAAGATTAACACAAATTCAATAAAATAATATTTCCTCTATTAGTCTATACGAGTATTATATCATTATCATCAAATTTGAACATATAAAATCACCAAAATACACAAAGCTATTTTGAATGATATCTTCTATTGATTTATATTATAATCGTTGTGAATTTAAGACTTTATGAAATAAATTGCTCTAAAATAATAACACAAATGTTTTAAAATAATACTATTTTTCATAGTCCATTTGAGTTTTATATTATTAGTAGTCACATATTAATAAATAAAATCACCGAGATATGAAAATTTATAATTATTGTGTTCTCTATGAATAACGTTGAAAGATTAACACAAATGTATTAAAATATTATTCAGTTTATTTGAGTTTTATATTATTTGTAGCATCATTTTAACTCATCAATTTACCAAAATACACATAGATATTTTGAATGATGTTCTCTCTTTGTTTACAATATAATCACCATATTCTCAAATATTTAAAATACGAATAGAGTTGAAAAATTAACACAAATATATTAAAACAACATTCGGTTTATTTGAATTCTATATCATTTGTGGCATCATTTCAACTCATAAATTCACCAAAAATATATACTTATTTTGAATGATATTCACTTTTCATTTACATTATAATCACTGTGTTCTCAAACTTTTATAACACATATAGTGTTGAAAGATTAATACAAATGCATTATAATGATATTCAGTTTATTCAAGTTTTTACATCATTTGTAGTCTCATTTCAAATGATAACATCATAAATATATACAAAGTTATTTTGAATGGTGTTCTCTATTCATTTATATTATAATCATTATTTTCTTGAATCTTTATGATATGAATAGTTTTGAAAGATTAACACAAATATATTAAAATAATATTCAGTTTATTTGAGTTTTATTTCATCTGTAGTCCCATTTCAACACATAAAATCACCAAAATATACAAAATTTTTTTGAATAATATACCATATTCATTTATATTATAATTGTTACGTTCTCAAACTTTATCACACAAATAGTGCTGAAAGATTAATATAAAATCATTAAAATAGTATTTCATTTATTTGTGCTTTGTATCATTTATAATCTCATAAAATTATCAAAATACACAACCTTATATTGAATTATGTCCCTTATCATTTATATTATAATAATTATATATTCAAACTCTTATCACACTAACAACATTGAAAAATTAACACAAATGCATTAAAATGATATTCGGTTTACTCATATTTTGTACCATTGTAATCTCATTTCAACACATAAAATCAGAAAAAAAAAATGATGTTTTGAATGATACCCCATATTTGTTTTTTATTTTAATTATTATGTTCTTGAACTTTTTTGATATGAATAGCGCTTAAAGATTTACACAAATGCATTATAACGATATTCAGTTTACTCATATTTTGTATCATATGTAGGCTCATTTCAACACATCATAAAAATGCACAGGGTTATTTTGAATTATGTCCCCTTAATCATTTACATTATAATCAATATGTCATTGAACCTTTAAGACACTAATAGTGTTGAAAGATCAACATCAATGTATAAAAATTGTATTTAGTTTGTCCGAGTTTTGTATAATTTGTAGTCACATTTCAACTCATAAAATAACCAAAATATATAAAGTTCTTTTGAATGATGTTCTCTATTCATTTACATTATAATCACTATGTTCTCAAATATTTATGACACGAATAGTGTTGAAAGATTAATACAAAAGTATTAAAATGGTATTCAATTTATTCGAGTTTATTTCATTTATAGCCTCATTTCAGCTCATAAATTCATCAAAATACATAAAATTATTTAAAATGATGTTCTTATTCATTTACATTATAATCATTGTATTTGCGAATCTTTATAGCATGAATAACATTGAAAGATTAACACAATGCATTAAAATGATATTCACTTTATTTGAATTTTGTATCATTTATAGCCAATTTCAACACATAAAATCATCATAAAACACAAAATTATTTTCATTAGTCTCCTCTATTCATTTATATTATAATTATTATATTCTCATACATTTATTACGTGAATAATGTTGAAAGATTAATAAAAATATATTAAAATAGTATTTAGTTTATTAGTGTTTAATATCATTTATAATATCATTTCAACTCATAAAATAACTAAAAAAATCATAAGTTATTTTTAATGATGTTCCCTAATCATTTACATTAAAATCATTGTGTTATCGAACCTATATGATATGAATAGTGTTGAAAGATTAACACAAATATATTAAAATTATATTCAGTTTATTCGACTTTTATATCATTTCTAGCCTCATTTCATGTCATAAAATCTTTAAAAATACACAAAAATATTTTGAATATTTTTTCTTTTCATTTATATTATAATCCTTATGTTCTTGAACTTTTAATATATATAAATAGCATTGAAAGATTAATAAAAATACTTTAAAATAGTATTTAGGTTATTCAAATTTTACATCATTTATAGTCTCATTTCAACTCATAAAATAACTAAAATACATAAAGTTCTTCTGAAGGACGTTCTCTATTCATTTATATTATAATGATTGTGTTATCAAACCTGTTTTGCATGAATAATATTAAAAGATTAACACAAATAAATTATAATAGTATTCAACTTATTCGAGTTTGTATAATCTGTAGTCACATTTTAACATATAAAATTATTTGTGTTAATCTTTTAATACACAAAGTTATTATTTGTGTTAATCTTTTAATACATAAAGTTATTTTCAATGATGTTCCCTATTCTGTGATGAGGATGGAATAGTTGTTGTTCTTCTCAACTCTCCATTACTATTCCCAACAAACAATTCAAACAATATTTCTACCATCCGGAATAACATCACCTTTTTATTATCCTCGCGCTAACCGAAAAATCACTATTTTTTCACTATCCTCATTTGCTATTCTCAATTCCTTTATTCTTACGCTATTATTTTCACGATCCAAACACACCCTATGTTCTCAAACCTTTATACACGGATATCGTTGAAAGATTAACACAAATATATTAAAATTATATTAAGTTTATTCTTATTTTGTATAATTTTTAGTCTCATTTCAACTCATAAAGTCATCAAAATATACAAACTTATTTTGAATGAGACACCTTATTCATTTTTATTGTAAACATTGCATTCTCAAACTTTTATTATATGAATAGTGTTGAAAGATTAATACAAATACATTATAACGTTTCACTTGTGTTTTCTATCATTTGTAGGCCTATTTCAACATAAAATCTTTAAAACACATTATGTTATTTTGAGTGATGTCCCATATTAGTTTATACTATAATCGTTATTCTTGTAAACCTTTATGACACGAGTAACATGAAAAGATTAACACAAATGCATGAAAATGATATTCAGTTTATTCGAGTTTTGTTTCATTTGTAGCCTAATTTTAACTCATAAAATAATAAAAATATATAAAATTATTTTGAATGATGTCTCATATTCATTTATATTATAATAATTATATTCTCGAACCTTTATGACCCAAATGGCTTTGAAAAAATAACATAAATGCTAAACAATATTCAATTTATTCGAGTTTTCTATCATTTGTAGCCTCATTTTATCTCATAAAATAAAAAAAAATACACAATAATATTTTAAATGATGTTCTTTTTTCATTTACACTGTATAATAATTGTGTTCGCGAACCTTTATGACACGAATAACATTGAAAGATTAACACAAATGCATTAAAATGGTATTCATTTTTTTTAGTTTTGTATCATTTGTAGCCATATTTCTACAAATAAAAACAGCAAAATAGACAAAATTATTTCAATGATGTCACATATTCATTTATATTAGAATTGATATGTTCTGAAACATTTATGACATGAATAACATTCAAATATTAACACAAGTGTATTAAAACGATATTCAGTTTATTCGAGTTATGTTTCATTTTTGACCTCATTTCAGCTCATAAAATCACCAAAATACACAAAGTTATTTTAAATAATGTCCCTTATTCTTTTACATTATAATTATTATGTTCTCAAACTTTTATGATACAAATAGCGTTAAAAATTTAACACAAAATATATTAGAGCGTTATTCATATTATTCGAGTTTTATATTATTTATAGTCTCATTTTAACTCATAAAATCACCAAAATACATAATGATATTTTGAATGATGTTCCCTATTCGTTGACATCATAATATTTTTGTTCATGAGCCTTTATGACATGAATAGTATTGAATAATTAACGAAATACATTAAAATGATATTCGGTTTATTCGTGTTTTTTATTCGAGTTTTGTTTCATTTTTTGCCTCATTTCAGCTCAACAAATCACCAAAATATACAAAGTTATTTTTAATCATGTGACTTATTATGTTACATTATAATCATTATTTTCTCGAACATTTATGACATGAATAGCGTTGAAAAATTAACACAAATGTATTAAAGTATTATTCAATTTATTCGAGTTTTGTATCATTTGTAGTCTCATTTCAACTTATAAAATCACCAAAAATACATAATGATGTTTTGAATGTTGTTCACTATTTATTTACATCATAATGTTTATGTTCTTAAACCTTTATGATATGAATAACGTTGAATGAGTAACACAAATGCATTAAAATGATATTCAGTTTTTTTATCATTTATAGCCTCATTTCAACTCATAAAATCGTCAAAATACGTAAACTTATATTTAATAATGTCCCATATCATTTACATTATATACATTGTGTTCTTAAACCTGATCATATGAATAGCATTGAAAGATTAATAACGAAATTTAATTTATTTGTGTTTTGTATCATCTGTAATCTCATTTCAAGACATAAATTTATCAAAATACACAATATTATTTTAAATGATGTTCCCTATTCATTTATAAAATAATCATTTTGTTTGTAAATCTTTATAACATGAATGACATTGAAAGATTAATACAAATAAAATCACCACAATACATTCGATTTTGTATCATTTGTAGTCTCATTTTTGTATCATTCAATTTATTCGATTTTGTATCATTCAATTTATTCAATTTTATATCATTTGTAGTCTCATTTCAACACATAAAATCACCACAGTACACAAAATTATTTTTAATGGTCTCTCCTATTTATTTATATTATAATTGTTATATTCTCAAACCTTTATTAAATGAATAACGTTAAAATATTAATATAAATACATTAAAATGATAGTCAATTTATTCAAGTTTCGTATCATTTGTAGCCTCATTTCAACACATGAAATTACCAAAATAAATAATGATGTTCTGAATGAAGTCCCCAATTTGTTTACATCATAATCATTATGTTCTCAAATCTTTATAACATTAATAGCATTGAAATATTAAAATAAATGTATTAAAATGTTATTCAATTTATTCGAGTTTTGTATCATTTGTAGTCTCATTTTAGCTCATAAAATCACCAAAATATATAAAATAATTTTGAATTATGTTCCCTATTAATTTACATTATAATACTTATTTTTCAAATATTTGTGATACGAATAGCATTGGAACATTAACACAAATGCATTAAAACGATATTTAGTTTATTCGAGTTTTGTATCATTTGTAGCCTCATTTCAACTCATATAATAAATAAAATATACAAAATTATTTTGGATTATGTCCCCTAATCATTTATATTCTAATTATTGTATTCTGGAACATCAATGACACAAATAGCATTGAAAGAATAGCAAAAATGTAATAAAATGGTATTTTGTTTATTCGAGTTTTGTATAATTCGTAGCCTCATTTAACCTCATAAAATATCAAAACATACAAAGTTCTTTTGATGATGTCCTCTATTCATTTACATTATAATAATTTTGTTCTTGAACCTTTGAGGCGTGAATAGTGTTGAAATATTAATAAAAATACATTAAAATAATATTTGGTTTATTTGAGTTTTGTATCATTTGTAGCCTAATTTAACCTCATAAAATAACCAAAATATATAAAGTTATTTTGAATGATATCTCATATTTGTTTACATCATAATCATTGTGTTCTTGAATCTTTATGATACAAATAGCATTGAAAGATTAATGTAAATGTATAAAGTTGTTTGGAATGACCGAAATATATAAAGTTGTTTGGAATGATAAAGTTGTTTGGAATGATGTCTCTTAATCGTTCACATCGGAATCATTGTGTTCTTGAACCTTAATGACACGAATAGCGTTGTAAGATTAATGCAAATGTATTAAAATCATATTCAGTTTATTTGAGTTATATACAATGTTATTTTGAATGATGTCCCCTAATCCTTTACATTATAATTATTATGTTCTTGAACCTTAATGACATGAATAGTGTTGAAAAATTAACACAAATTTATTAAAATAATATTAAGTTTATTGGAGTTCTATTCTTTTTGTAGCCTACTTTCAACTCATAAAATAACCAAAATATAAAAAAATATGTTGAATTATGTCCCATGTTCGTTTATACCTCAATCATTGTGTTCTTGATTCTTTATGACATGAATAGCTTTTAAAAATTAACGCAAATATATTAAAATGGTATTCAGTTTTTCGAGTTTTGCATCATTTGTAGCCTCATTTTAACTCACAAAATCATCAAAATACACAATGTTATTTTGAATGATGTATGATATTCGTTTACACTATAATCATTTTTCCACGAACCTTTATGACACGAATTGCATTGAAAATTAACATAAATAAATTAAAATAAAGAAAACACACAAAAATTATTTTCAACGTATGTCGCCTAATCATTTAAATTGGAATCATTGTGATTTCAAATCTTTCGAACACGAATAGTGATGAAAGATTAATATAAATATATTATATTATTTAGTTTATTTGAGTTTTGTATCATTTGTAGCCTCATTTCATCTCATAAAATCACCAAAATACAGAATGATGTTTTCAATGATATCCCTTATTCGTTTACATTGTATAATCATTGTGTTCGCAAACCTTTATGACACGAATAATATTAAATAATTAACACAAATGCATTAAAATATTATTCAATTTTTTGAGTTTTGTATCACTGTAGCCACATTTCAATAAATAAAATTAGCGAAATACAACAACAACAAAGCCTTTAATCCCAAATAAATTGGGTAGGCTTGAATGAAACTTAATCGGAAAGCATAAAATCAAAGATCATAAAAATATCAATGATAATAATGAGGATGATGAAAAGAAAATAATAATAATAATAATAATAAATAAATAATAAAATAAAATAAATAAAAATGATAATGATAATGGTGATGACAATATAATAATAATAATGAAGATAATGATGCTTGATAATAATAATAATAATAATAATAATAATAATAATAATACACTAAACCTTTATTATAAAATTTATTTTTAAATCCTAAATTTTAAACCCTAAAATCCTAAAAATCTAAGAATCTGAAGTCTATAACTCTACTACTAGACTCTAACTCCTAAATCATGGTTCATGTACATGAATCGCCATCTTTCAAGCACTCCTATCCAAAGCAAGATCTTTAGATTTATTTATTTCCTTTAAATCTCTTTTTATTGCTTCCTATCATGTCAGTCTCAGTCGACCTCTTCCTCTTTTTGCATTTTCAAGACGACTTAGAATACCACTGCGTACTGGTGCTTGAGGAGGTCTTCGTTGGATATGACCAAACCATCACAATATATATATAATTATTTTAAATTATGTCACATATTCATTTATATTATAATTGATATGTTCTAAAACCTTTATGACACAAATAGTGTACAAAAATTAACATAAATGCATTAAAATGGTATTATGTTTATTCAAGTTTTGTTTCATTTTTTTACATCATTTCAGCTCATAAAATCATCAAAATAAACACAGAGTTATTTTGAATGATGTCCCTTATTCTTTTACATTATAATCATTGTGTTCTTGAACCTTTATGACACGATAATATTGAAAATTTAACACTAATGCATTAAGGCGTTATTCAGTTTATTCGAGTTTTGTATAATTTATGGTATCATTTCAACTCATAAAATCATCAAAATACATAATGATGTTCCCTATACATTTACATCATAATCTTTATGTTCTCGAACCCTTATGACATGAATAACATTGAATGATTAACACAAATGCATTAAAATGATATTTTGTTTATTCATACTTTTTTTTATCATTTGTAGCCTCATTTTAACTCATAAAACCACCAAAATACGTAAAATTATATTGAATGACATCCTTTATTTTTTTACATTGAACCTTTATCACAAGAATAGTGTTGAAAAATTAATACAAATATATTAAACGGTATTCAGTTTACTCATGTTTCATATCATTTGTAGTCTCATTTTTCATCAAAATACACAATTTTATTTTGAATAATGTTCCCTTTCCATTTACACTATAATAATTGTGTTTGGAAACCTTTATAACACAAATAATATTGAAAGATTGACACAAATGCATTAAAATGATACTCAGTTTATTCGCTTTTGTATCATTTGTAGCTTCATTTCATTACATAAAATCAGCACAATACATAAAATTATTTTTATTGGTCTCTCTTATTCATTTATATTATAATTGTTATGTTCATAACTCTTTATTAAACGAATAGCATTGAAATATTAACACAAATATATTAAAATAATAGTCAATTTATTCGAGTTTTGTATCATTTATAGCCTCATTTTAACACATAAAATCACCAAAATATATAATGATGTTTTGAATGAAGTCCCCTATTTGTTTACATCTTAATCATTATGTTCTCGAACCTTTATGATAAGAATAACGTTGAAAGATTAAAACAAATGCATTAAAACAGTATTCAATTTATTCGATTTTTGTATCATTTATAGCATCATTTCAGCTCATAAAATCACCAAAATACACAAAATAGTTTTCAATGATGTCTCCTATTCATTAACATTATAATCATTATTTTTTTGAACCTTTGTTACACGAATAGCGTTGAAACATTAGCACAAATGCATTAAAACGCTATTCAGTTTGTTCAAGTTTTGGATGATGTCCCCTAATCATTTATATTATAATCATTGTGTTCTGGAACATCTATTACACAAATAGCATTGGAAGAATAACAAAAATGCAATAAAACGGTATTTTATTTATTCAAGATTTGTATAATTTGTAATCTCATTTTAACTAATAAAATAACCAAAATGCACAATGTTATTTTGAATGACGTCCCCTATTCATTTACATTGTAATCATTGTGTTCTTAAATCTTTGCACGAATAGCGTTGAAAGATTAACACAAATGCATTAAAATGATATTCAGTTTATTCGAGTTATACACAATATTATTTTTAATGATGTCCCCTAATCCTTTACATTACAATTATTGTGTTCTCGAACCATTATGACGTGAATAGCGTTGAAAGATTAACGCAAATATATTAAAATAATATTAAGTTTATTGGAGTTTTGTATCTTTTGTAGCCTAATTTTAACTCATAAAATAACAAAAATACAAAAAGTTCTGTTGAATAATGTCCCATGTTCATTTATCTTAATCGTTGTGTTCTTTATCCTTTATGACACGAATAACTTTGAAAGATTAACACAAATGAATTAAAACGACATTCAGTTTATTTGAGTTTTATATCATTTGTAGCCTCATTTTAACTCACAAAATCATCAAAATACATAATGTTATTTTGCATGACGTCGCCTAATCCTTTACATTATAATTATTGTGTTCTCGAACCTTTATGATATGAATAGCGTCGAAAGATTAACACGAATGTGTGCGACCCTTTTTCGCGCGCTCACTTGCACCGTCTGTGGTGGCGATGGGATGCGGAAGAAGGACACGAGATATCCCTCCTAAGCGTGCATTTATTTAACTCTGATTGATTCTACCGTTTAGACCAATTTGAATGCACATTTAGGGGTTTTTTTTAGTGATTGTGAGTTCTTATAGATTCCGATGGGCGCAAACCCCTACCGTTAATTACCCCGGGCTATTAACCTCGAGGCACCTCTGGATCTTTTAAAGGGGGAAGCAAATATTATAGTTAAATGATGGTCAAGTGGTCACGTGCTTTTATGATCGGGGTTACTGAAACACCCTGGACTTACTAACAGCTCAGTCTAGTGAGATAGGGTGATGAAAAAATGAACTTACTACAGACCAGTTCAATCTTTACCGCTTCGAGAGGCAATCTTACTAACAGATCAGATCGACCTTTGCGAAGGGATGGAAGGTGAGTCTACTACAGATCGACTCGACCTTAGTTGACCTAGAAGATGAACCTACTACAGAACGGTTCAATCTTTACTAGTCAACGACCAATCACACAAAATACAACTCGAAGCACTTAGCCGGTTGATCTTGAGGTTGGTGAATCAGGAGATGGGTGGATTTAGCCCACTTGTTTCTTCTCACTGATCTTCTAGATCATGAATTCTAAGCACTGAGCGGATTCACAAATTTAGGGACATAACTGCACACAAAGTCAAACTTGAAGCACTGAGCCAGTTTAACATTGAGGCGTGTGTTAGTGAAAGAACCTACTACAGATCGGTTCAGATTCACAGTTTTTGAGGATGAATCTACTACAGATCGATTCGATCCTACAATCTCGAGAGGTGAACTTACTACAGATCAATTCGACCTCCTAAACTAGAAGATAAACTCATCGACAGATTAGTTTTATCTTACTAGTATAACTGGTCATGAATTACTTGTCCATGACACAGAGTCATCATGATATCACCTCTGTGGACATCGTGATGTTCTTCTCTCTTGAAATCAGCACACTCGCTTGTACTGATGTTGTAGTCTTAGTCATCCTTTTAGCGGACGTCGAGATGTTCTTGTCTCGACTGACTATTCTAAATGTTGCATTACTTATGCAAAATCACTGTGTTACTCCACACCCCTTTGTGTAAGCAATTTTAATCACCTCTAAAATGTAAAAAGATTATTACATTTTATTGACTTTTTTTATTATTAAGATAATTCCTTTCATTATTATCTTAATTAAAAGGTGAACTTATCTTTATTTTTGAACTATATTTATTTTTGTAGAAAATTGCTTACCAAAAATAATAGAAAATGAGTTAGCTATTATTCATGATTTTATTTGGATTTTTGGGATTTTATAATAGCTAAAGTAATAGGATTTTATTTTTATTATTTTTAACTCTATTTATTTTTATAGAAGATTACTCACAAAAATAATAGAAAATATAAAATAAGTTGGCTATTATTAAGAATTTTATTTGAATTTTTAAGATTTTTATAATAGCCAAAGTAATAGGATTTTATTTTTATTATTTTTAAATTCCATTTATTTTTGTAAGAAATTACTCAGAAAAATAATAGAAAATGAGTTGGCTATTATTCAGGATTTTATTTGAATTTTGGGATTTTTATAATAACCAAAATAATAGGTCAAACCTTGGTCAACAGGAAAAAACAAATAATGTCATTTTGCTTTTAAATTGTTTCAGTGCAATAAAATTCTTAAAACTGAAATGCTTTTATATAGAAAAATACTATGAAAAACAAAAAAAAATTAGAAATAAATTTGAGTAAATTTGGAGTTTAGGAGAGCTTCCAAATGATTTATTTACTATTTATTTTTAATTTTCTGTTATTAATTGACAGTTGGGCTTAATGAATTGGGCCGTGATTAATTCTTTCTCTTCTTTTCTCTTTACTGGGCTTGCTCTAACTGGGCCGAGATTAACCCATTAATTAATCTGAGCCATTATATCTGTATCAAGATTCACACAGATCTTTCATTTAATACTTCATTTTAATTGGGCCGCCAGATATTATTGAGATACGCGCTTGGCAGATCTGAAGCCCAGATCTTCTCTCGATTTAATTATCTGGACTCTTGATAGATCTTGTGCGTTGATAGATCTCAAGATTAGTGCAGCACTTCAAAGTTCGTGCAAAGTGATCTTTTACTTCTTCTAAGCCGTCTTCACGTCAGGATTCGTGCTAAGCAGCGTTCCCGGCGACCGGAGCACTCCCTCTCCGATCAGATCGGTGCCCTAGCATCGTCTCACTTTGGTGAGCTTCTCTGTGGTTCTTGATCGAAGATCTATATGGTGATCGGCGCCATACGATAGTATAAATTGATGTACCAGTTGAAATTGGTACCGAAATGCTTCTTTTGTCGAATTCAACAGAATTGATCGAATTTTTTGTCGATTGCAAGATTGAAGAGCATTGTCTTGATACGTAGACATGATCTGAGGTAAGCTGAGGGCTTCTCCTTTGTCCTTGGAAGCGCTGGAACTCTCCATTGCTTAGCAATATGTGGTACCGATTGGTACCGACTCCAATTGCACGAGTCATGATCTTCTATCGATTTTCTCGTCCAATTGGTGCTTCTCGAACCTAGAGGCGCACCTAGACAAGTCTAGGGCCAATGGCTCACTGAGTTTGCAATGATATTGATCGATTTACCTTCGTGAGTTTGGCGATTGTTCTGTCTCACGTCAGAATCGGTATATTGGTTACAAAATTACAAAAATTGACTAATCTAATTGATTAAAATCGCATAGTTAGGGGTGATCGAAGGGTATTCATCTTTAATTCTTAGTTATCGATCAACTATTTACTCAATTAAGGAGACGAAAAGAGAATTCACAGAAAATGACGATGAAACAGTAATCGCATTACAAATTCACATTGTCAGTGATTAATCCAGGCCTAAAGGCTCACCAAGCATATCATACTTGGGCCAGTGGCTCACTGGAGATCAGCTATGTACTTGTTTCATACAAGATTAGAACTATCGCAAGGAGATGAAAAAGAAAATTAGGCAAGAAAGGAAATTCTATGTCAGAAACAAGAAATGCAAAAAGAAGAAGCTCAATTGACTAGCTTGATGTCATGAACTAACTGTTTAAGCTCAATTTCAAAGAAAGAATATAAATAAACACCAATTAGTTCATAGAACACTACCAATTACCTTCTTTCCAAGTAAAAAATATCAATTGATTAACTCTCTTGCTAATTTCTTATCTCTCTCTCTCTCTCTTTATAATTAGTGATCACTAATGAATTGATCCCTTCTCTCAAGTGTCTGCTGCTTAATCTCTCCTCCTTTTTTTCTACTAGCACTGGTTCTCAGCTTATATAGGCCTCAATCGGCCAATTTACTTGATTATGATTAGTTGGCTGCCTCTGGGTCGGATTGCCAGCTTGTACAGATCTTGATTCTCCATTCTAGTTGCTTGAACGGCTGTGATTGATCTGTGCTTCTTCTCTAACTGTTTTCTGTTATGGTTTTGACCGTGCTGCAGCTTATTTGACCCCAATTCTCTCAATTGTTTGAGTACTTCAACTGACAAGTGAGCCCAATGTTGCTAGCCTCTATTTAAACCTCTCACGGCTAGTTTGAACGCCATTTCATTCAATTACTAGCTTCAACTCCACTGAGATTGTTTCTGTTTTATTTTCGACCTTTGGCCAAATTCGCACCTTTACATCCAATTGCTCTATGAATTCATGTTAGCTGGCATCGTCTCAACCTAGATAAGCCCCTTGATCATGCAATTCAACCTCTGAAGTGCCTATCAAGTTTGCCTCTTTGCTACTGCCTTTAGCAATTTTCGATCTTTGAATCTCCTTCCTGCTCAATTGCCTCACAATTGCTTGTCAATTAGCATCGCCCGAGTACAAGAAAGTTTTTTCTGTGCTCAATTTGGTGTTTTAAGTACTCAATCCCATCTCTCCAGAAGCACAACCTTTTCTATCACGACTGGGATTAAAGTAAGCTTACCGTTCATCTTGCCTTTCTCTTCTTCCTTCTTAATCTTGTTCCTTTGATTGATGCATTAATGCTTGCTACCTTTTTTTTAAAGTTCTACAGTAATGGTGAGACGCCATGGAAGAAAACTAGCTTCTGCGTGCAAGGAGAAGAAGAAGAGAGAGCGGGGAGAAAGTTCAACTGGACTGGATGAGCCTGGTTCTTGTGTACCAAAGCGCATGAGAGAAGAAGGGCAGAGGGTCAAAGCATCTAGACCAGGTTCATCCCCCTTTTATTTTTGATTTTGAATAAACTGTGTTGAATTGGATAGATAGGATGAATAGACTTGGCATGCCACCTCAACCATGCGCCTACACTCGTATTTCTGCATATTGGGCCCCATTGTCAGGTATTAATATGTTAATCTCTCAAGATTAGCATCAATGAACCTGGTTGTTAGTTGATATGGCACCAATAGGACAGTGTCATGTGTCATATAAAGCTGAGGTGTCATAGGTTTAGGTGATAATGGTTGAATCAGAGCTTGACACGTGGCAATTAGGCTGGGTGTAACTCACTGATGTGTATTGATGTGATGATGCCATGTGGCATGGGTTGATGATGTGACCAAATAGTAGACTACCACGTGGCACTCTGGTGGGACCCATTTGGTGGCTGTCTTGGATGTGGTGGGGCTCACTTGCTGACATGGACCAATGAGACAGTGCCACATAATATTGTCTGTCTGATGTGGCTGAGTGTGGTGCTGTCACGTGGCTGTCACTCTCTCACCTCTGTTTAATATCTGCAGTGCTTCCACCCTCCAATTTGTATCCCAGTTAGCTATTGTCCCCAAGTTGTACCCAGAGCTGCCTTGATTAAATCTCAGCCTTTGATCTGCATATTTAATCTATTTTATTTTCTCTGAATTTATTTTAATAGCTCCACTTATCCAAAAATCATGAAATTTTCACCAAAAATCCCTAAATTTATGATGATCACCCCTGTAATTTTTAATTCCATTTTTGACCTTGCCTCATTGCATTAAAAATTCATTTGCCAAGAAAACCCTATTTTCCTCCCCGAATTAATCCCGCATTTCAATTATAGCTCAAAGATTCTCACGCCAAATAAAATTCTTTTGTAGGAACCACCCTAATTAAACACCAATTTAGACTTTTATTGATGTTTATTAGGGTTTGACTTGATCAACAATGATTACATGTCAATAATTGATACAAATCTAGACTTGACCGATGTTTACAACATCGGCATCCGATCACTCTTGAAATTAACTTCCAATTCATGTTCATGAATGTGACTTGGTCGAAAGTTGATTATTTGTCAATGCTGACACAAATCTTTGGCCTCACTTAGGTGTATTTACAACATCGGCACCTAGTCACCTTTCGAAGCAAAATCACATTGAAATTTCTCGTGATTGACTATATCAAAATACCGTTGGCATCGATACGCTTCTTGTAGTATAGGATTGTATTGCTTCAACTCTTGTGGTTTGCTCGAAGGTTGCCGCTAGGGTTTGACCTTGACTTCCTTGATGTCCGTCACACACTCGAGGTGCAAAGGCCCACCTCGTCGCTGAAGAATGATCAGATGGATGACCCCTCAGGAGATTTCTCTCTCTTGAATCTCCTAAGGGTCATCCACCTCGAATGAACAGGAGGTGGCAGGACTTTTATACATCTGACTTTTGTCTAGAATTTCCTTGTGGGATTACTTGCTTAGCCTTTATTCTGGATTGATTAGACTTATTGGATAGGCTAGGTCCAGGTTATTGAAGCTATCTGCGTGGGACTGTCAGGTAGGTCCCACTTGTCAGAGGAAAAATGATTACATGGATGACACATCAAGAGATCTCTTTCTCATCTCCCGAATCTCTTGAGTGTCATCCATATCGAATGGACAGTAGATGATGGAGTATTTATACCCTTGCTTTGTACTTAGAATTTCCTTGTGGGATTAATATTTAACCCTTGTTCCGCCGATTAGGTTTAATGCGATCAAGGTTAAGTTGGGTCGTTGTCGAAAAACATGATCACATGGGCGACACCCAAGAGATCTCCTTTCTCGAGTCTCTTGGTCACACCCACGCCGAGTGGACAGTGGATGGTGGGGTATTTATACCCTTGCTTTGTACTTAGGATTTCCTCGCGGGACAAATAGATTGCTCCTGAATTCGACCGACCTCTTTCCGTCGCGGTCCTCTATTTCTTCCTTTTTCTTTTCTCTTCTTATGATTTATTACTAATAATTGATTTTTATTTTTAATTATTCAACCGCTTTATTCTTGAGATTTTTTTCAAGGGCAAATGTAATGCATTAAAATAATATTGAATTTATTTGAGTTTTATATCTTTTGTAAGCTAATTTTAACTCATAAAATTACCAAAATACAAAAAGTTATGTTGGATGATGTCCCATATTCATATCTACCATAATCATTGTGTTCTTGATCCTTTATGATACAAATAGCTTTGAAAAAATAACATAAATGTATTAAAACAATATTCAGTTTATTCGAGTTTTGTATCTGTTGTAGCCTCATTTTAACTCAAAAAATTATCAAAATATACAATGTTATTTTGAATGATGTGCACTAATCGCTTACACTCTAATCATTTTTTTCGTGAACTTTTATGACACAAATAGCATTGAAAATTAACACAAATGGTATTTAGTTCAAATTTTTTATATTTTGCAGCCCCATTTCAACACATAGAATCATGAAAATGTAAAAAATTATTTTGAATGATCTCCTCTGTTCATTAACATTATAATTGTTATGTTCTTAAACCTTTATTATCCGAATAGAGTTGAAAGATTAACATAAACACATTAAAATAATATTCAGTTTATTCGTGTTATGTATCATTTGCAGCCTCATTTTGACTCTTAGAAACATCAAAATACACAAAATTATTTTGAATGATGTCCCCTAATCTTTTACATTATAATCATTGTGTTCTTAAATCTTTATTATATCAATAGCGTTAAAAACTAACACAAATGTATTAAAATATTATTCAGTTTATTTGAATTTTGTATCATTTGTAGCCTCATTTCAACTCATAGAATCACCAAAATACAAACAATTATTTTGAATGATGTCCCATATTCGTTTATATTGTGATCATTCTATTCTCAAACTTTTCTGACATAAATAAGGTTGAAAGATTAACACAAATATATTAAAATAATATTCAATTATTCGAGTTTTGTATCATTTATAGCCACATTTCAACTCATAAAACAACCAAAGGACACTGCTAATTTGAATGATGGCCCCTAATCGTCTCATTGTGTTTTTGAACCTTTTATAACATGAATAGCATCAAAAGATTAACATTAATACATTAAGACGACATTCAGCTTTATTTGAGTCTCCGTTTTCATTTGTGGTCACATTTCAACAATTTTTTTTATCAAAATACATCATAATATTTTGAATGATGTATCCTATTCATTTACATCATAATCATTGTGTTCTTGATACTTTATGATACGAATAGTGTATAAAGATTAACATAAATGCATTAAAATGATATTCAGTTTATTTGATTTTTATAAAATTTATAGTCCATTTCAGCTCATAAATTCACCAAAATACACAAAATCATTGTGTTCTCATGCCTTTATAACACAAATAACATTCAAAGATTTACCCAAATGTATTAAAATAATATTCAGTTTATTCAAGTTTGCTATCATTTGTAGACTAATTTCTCTGCTCATAAAATCATCAAAATACACAAAATTATTTTGAATAATGTCCCACATTCTTTTGCATTATAATCAAGTTGTGTTCATGAACATTTATGACATAAATAGCATTATGGTTATGATTATGAATGATGGATTACGATTATTATATTATTATTATTATATTATCAAGATTATTACTATCATCATCATCATCATTGTTAGTATCATAATTATTCATATTTTAACTATTCTCGATTAACAACCGCCAAATGATTTTTTCACTCTTCCGAATAGTCAAGAATACCACTCCTCTAAAATTAACACTCTTCCAAACCTATTCCTTAATTTACCAAACGAACCCTTACATTATAATGATTGTGTTCTCAAATCTTTATCACATGAATATTGTTGGAAAATTAACACAAATATATTAAAATAATATTTAGTTTATTCGAGGGTTGTATCATTTGTAACCTCAATTCAACTCATAAAATAACCAAAACACACAAAATTATTTTGAATGATATCCTCTATTCATTTAAATTACAATCATTATGTTATCCCTCCTTTATTACACGAATAACATTGAATGATTAACACAAATGCATTAAAATAATATTCAGTTTAATCGAAATTTGTATCATTTATAGCCTCATTTCAACTAATAAAATCATAAAAATATACAAAGTTATTTTGAATGATGTCTCTGATTTATTTACACTATAATCATTGTGTTCTTGAACCTTTATGACACGAATAGAATTTAATGATTAACACAAATGCATTAAAATAATATGCTATTTATTTGAGTTTTACTCATTTCAACAAATAAAATCATCAAAATATACAAAATATATTTGAATTTTGTTTACCCTTGAAAAATTTCAAGGATGAGTAAATGAATAAATGAAAATAAATTGATGATTAATGACAAATCATAAGAAGAGGGGCGAGAGAAAGCAATGAAAAGACGGCCCACCGATCGAAGAGGTCGCCGCTTAACCCCGAATGAATTCATTAGTCCCACAATGGAACGCCGGGCATGAAGTGAAGAGTATAAATACCCCACCACCTCCTACTCATTCGAGGCGGCCGACCCTGAGATTTCGGAGAGAGAAAATCTCCGACGGGTCGCCCATTTGATTACATTTTCTCCGACAAGCGGGACCCACTCGCGTCCCTTGTAGATGAATCTAACAACATAGCCTATCCGACGAGTCACCCATGCGACCATTTTTCACCGACAAAGCGGACCCCACACCTCAAATGACTCGCTATAGGACCGAGTCAACCCTAGAAATCGCTTTGGAGCTAACCCTAGAAAGGAGCCGAAGCAAGATAATCCCTATGCTACATGAAATGATGTCAATGCCAAGCTAGCATTTTGATGCAACTAGTCATGAGAAATTTCAAATGTGATTTTGCTTTCAAGGCCGACTCGGTGCCAAAGTCGCGAGCAACCACCTAACCATGCTTTGATTTGTGTCAATTATCGATAAGTAGTCAGCTTTTGACCAAGTCACCCTCATGTTAAGGGATTGAAAGTCAATTTCATAAGACTGATCAAAGCCAAAGTGAGCAACCACTCGATCAAGTCTAGATTTGTATTAATCACGATAAGTAGTCAAGATTTGATCAAATCAAACCCTAATGAATATCAATATAAGTCTAATTGGTATTTAGTTAGGGTGGTTTCTGCAAGAGGGAGATAATTGCAGAGACACGAGCTATAATTGAGATCAGGATTAATTCATAAGGAATAATAGGGTTTTATGGACAAAAGAATTTTTAATTCAGAGAAGGAGGGGTAAAAATGGAATTAAAAATTACAGGGATGATCATCATAAATTTAGGGATTTTTGGTGAAAATTTCATAATTTTTGGATGAGTGAGCTATCAAAATAAATTCAGTGGAAGATAAAACAGTTAAAAATGAAAGATCAAGGGCCGAGATTTGATCAAGGCAGATCCGGGCAACTTGGGGACAGAGACACATCCGGGTGCAAGCCGGGGATCCTAAGCACACCTACACCGAATCGTGGAAGAGAGAGGGTGTGACACGTGTCAAAGCATTTCATCGGGGCCACCTCATGCCACGTGTCAAGACCCCATCGGGTCCACCTCACCATGCGGCCCCACACCCCTACAGCACCCGACAAGTGGGCCCCACCTATGCCACGTGGCGCTCACCATTGATCCACATCAGCCCCCTCACCTCACAACAAACTAGACAAATGGCAAGATGCTATAAGGCCACCTCAACAAACCCAGTGCCATGTGCCTTCCCTTATCGGGTCCACCTCACTACCGCGAACCCCACTATACTATAAGGCGATCGACAAGCTGGCCCCACCGGATGCCACATGGCATGCACTCACCGGTGCCATGTCATCATACAGTTGTGTACAAGGAGTGACAGATGGCTCCTTATGATTGGGTACAGGGCAACACAAAGTGCCACATGGCACTATATCACAGAGCCACATCATACACAGTATCATTAACACTAAGGGTTTGTTTAATAAGCAATCAACCAATCAGAAGAGCCACCTCAAGATATTAGCATTAATCAGCTTGCTAACCTCACGTACTTAAACGCTTAAACCTTGCGATGGGACCCAAGAGTCGTGGATAAGGCTAGATCACAAGCTGTAGATATAAACCAAGTCCATTCATCCTATCTATCCAACTCAACCGCAAATGAATTCAAACAAAAGAGGAAAAGGAAGGTGAACCCGGTGCATGAGCTCTATGCCGCCGCTCTCTTCTCTCCCGTGCGTTGTTGCGTGTGTGCCGTGCGCATCCAACCGCTAAGGACCTTCTCCCTCCTTCTTCTTCTCGCCATTGCCCGAGTCCAAAGACAAACTCGCATTCTTTTCTTTCCTTGGCGCTCACCATGATTAAAGGCAATCTAAGAGAGCAAGATGTTCAAGCGATAGAATAAAGGATATTATTAGGTCAATTGAGAAAATAAGATGAATGTAAGTGGAAATTGAGTTAGTACCCGAAATCGAGCTAAAGAAAGAAATCCAATCGTGCTCGAATATCAAATTGAGTTGCAAAACAACTTCCTCGAGCTAAGGCGACGCCGATTGATAGGTGATTATGAAGCAATTGAGTCAAAAGAGGGTTCAAAGATCTGAAATCGCCAAAAGCAAGAGTTAAAGAGATAAGTACAATTGATGCTTTAGGGATCAAATTGCATTGTTAAGTGGCATCTCCAAGGCGAGGCGACACTAATGAGGTGAATGAGCGAGACAATTGAATGAAATGATCTCGAAATTGATCAAGAGAGAGAATGAGGCGTAAACACGATTTTGAATCGACAAGCCTCAAAGGGCAATTGAGAGTGAAGAGTTGTTGATGTTGGATGAAGGGATGTTTAAATACAATCCAAAGAAAGAAGGGGTCGCTCATCCAATAGAACATGTGCTCAATCGAGTCAAATTAGTCACTTGGCGACAAACCAAAGGGAATAACAGAAACTAAGCATGCAAATTACAAAGAACAAACACAAACTCATTTTGGCCGTTGATTGAATTGTAATGAAGGGTGAGATGCATCCAAAGGTGGCAATCCGAGTGGAAGGCGCCTAACCAATCACAATTGGAGTAATTGAACTAATTAGCCTATATAAATCGAAAATTAGCAACAAAGAGGGAGATTCATTAACAGAGCAATTAGATCAAGAACACACACTCACATACACTTTCTTAGTCGACAAGAGAGAGAGAGTGAATAACTAGAAGAGAGATTGCTCAATTTCTTGTTTCGTCAAGAATAAAAAGGTAATTAGTAATATTCATTGGTTTATAGATGTTTTCCTTGTGTTCTTTCTCTCGAAATTGATTTTAAAACATTCAATTCATAGTTATTGAATAGTCAATTGAATATACTTCTTCACTCTTGCTTTCTTCCTTTGGAAATTTTGCTTCTTTCATTTGTTTCTTCACTGCTCTTCAAAGGCATCAATTAACAATAATTAGTCGCATTCGCTGAGTTATCGGCCCAATCACAAAGTGATTGGTGAGCCTTTAGGCCCGAATCGGTTATAAAGTCAAGAATTTGTGATTTAGTTGTTGATATACCGATTTTCATTGGAAATTTTCATTTTTAGTATTCATTAGCTTATGATCACATAAACCGAGGTATACAAGTTCATATCTTTGTAATTTTCTTGATTGAATTGTTTTTGATTGATTAGAATTAATCCTAGCGTTGCAATTTCGTTATAAGGCACTGATTCTGATAGAACCAGTATATCGCCGAGTTTTCAAATCCGAATTTGTTCAAATTAACACTCAACTCAGTGAGCCACTGGCCCTAGCTACGCCAGTGTGCCTTTAGGCCCGAGGAATGCTAATTCGATGAGAAAAGGCCATGAATTGAGCTAATTGAGCTCGGTACCGACTGGTACTATACACTACCGAGTGATGAGTTGCTTCAGCACCACCAAGAACGAAAGGGAAGCCCTCTGCCTATCCCATACCGCATCTTCATGTCGAGACGATGCTCATCGACCTTGTAATTGTCAATAACTTTGATCAATTTTGCCGAATTTAACGAAAGAAACATCTCGCACGGTTCTAATCGATACACTACTCTGCACCATCATGTGGTATCCCTCACCGTATGGATTCTCGATCAAGAACCATAAAAGAACTCTCCAAAGCAAGACGATGCAAGCACCGACCGATCACGCCAAGAGGTGCTCCCCGCCGAAGCGCTCGCTTAGCACGAATCCCGACGTAAGAACAGATCGGAAGAGATGAAAGAACCGTTGGCACGAACCTTGAAGCATGCACCGATCTCAAGCTAATCAACACACGGATCCGTTAAGAAGATCGATTATTAAACCAAGAAAGGATCCGGGCCGTAGATCCATTAAACACGTATCTCAAGCGAATCTGGCGGCCCAAATGAAGAAGGAAGTTATATAAAGGATGCGCACCAATCTCGATAGATCCGGCGCCCGCATTAGGCCCATTAATTAAATAATAATGTAATAGTAGTAACATAGTAGTAAATAAATGATTTGAAAATGTTCCCGAACCCAAATTGACTCAAATTTGTTTCTAAAGTTTCCTTATTTTTCATGTTATTTTTCTATACAATAATATTCCAGTTTTAAAAATATAATCATGATAAAACAATTTAAAAGCAAAAGACATTACATATATTGATATATTTGACTTAGCTTTGACTTGTCATTTTAAATACTATAAAAATTCCAAAAATACAAATAAAAATCATAAATAATAATTAGATATATTTTAGTGATTTTTCAAGTGATTTTCCATGAAATAATAATGATGATAGTAATATACTATAATAAATAATGAGATTAGCTATATTCTTTGATAAATAAAAAATAATAATAATAATAGATATTATATTTTCTGTAAAAAGAATAATAAAAATAAATAGCACAAAATATACAAAAATATACTACCATGGCAATAAATAGTAAAATACATTTTCTTTTATAATAAAGAATGATAATATAGTTTTATAATATGAATTGTATTTCTTTTGTTATTTCTATACAAATATATACAATAAAAATACTTTTGATGAATAAAATGTAATAAAAATAATAGTTGTAATAAAAACATAATGAATTTCATCTCTTATGGCTATTTTCAACTAATAATAAAATCTTATACTTTTCTATGGATAATAAATAGAAATAATAAAAATAGATATAATGAATAGTATAATAAATAGAATAGAATATTAATAATGATTTCTCTTTAGCTATTATGGATTTTGAAAATAATAAAAAATATAAATAAAAAAAAAATAATAATAATAATACAAAAATAATATAGCTAACCATCTTTTGATTTTGTAAATAATTCTTACATAATGAATAGTATTTCAATATAATAGAATATAATAATAAAATTCTATTACTTTGGCTATTATAAACATTTTAAAAATACAAATAAAAAATCATAGCCATTTTATTTTCTATTATTTTTGTAAGTAATTTCCTACAAAATAAATAGAGTTTAGAAATAATAAAAATAAAATTCTACTGCTTTTTAGCTATTATAAAAAAAAATCCAAAAAATATAAATGAAAAATCTAGTTAAATAGCTAACCCCTTTTCCTATTATTTTTGTAAATAATTTTCTACATAGATAAATAGAGTTTAAAAATAAAAATAATAATAATAATAATAATAATAATAATAATAATAATAATAATAATAATAAATAAATGCATCTTATTATAGACTTTGTGCATTTTAGAAATGAATAAATATGCTCGCATAAGAGTGTAGAGCCACATAAGAATATTTGCACACATGATATAACATTTAGAATGATTAGTCAAGACGAGAACATCTTGATGTGAGATAATAGCAATACGAAAAGATATGTCAAGACAAGAACATCTTGACGTAGAATGATTTAAGGCTTGATAGCAATATGAGAAGATATGTTTGAGACAAGAACATCTCGACACTTCGATGAAGAATGATAAGATATGTTGAGACAAGAACATCTTGACGTAGAATGATTAAGGCTTTGATAACAACATGAAGGAATATGTCGAGACAAGAACATCTTGACGCTCGTTGAAGAATAACCAGAGCTACGATACTAACATGGAGATGTACGTCGACTCTGAAGAAGAAGAACATTACGATGTCCTAGATAGGTGACATCTTAATGACTCACCGCCATGAGCAAGTAACTCATGATTGAATACGTTCATGCTGCAAGGCGTAGGGCAATATAATAATTTTGCACAAGTAATGCAACATATAGAATGATTAGTCGAGACAAGAACATCTTGACGCTCGCCGAAGAATGACCAAAGCTACGAATCTTAATGACTCCTGTCATGAACAAGTAATTCATGACCATTCGAGTCCGGCAAGACCGAACTCATCCGTCGATAAGTTCGTCTCCGGTTCATTTCCCGAGACCGTGAGATCGAATCGGCCCGTAGGTAGATTCATCCACAAAACAGTTGAATGTGAACCGTTCCGTAGTAGGTTCCTTCACTAACACATGCCTCAATGTTGAACCGCCGCTTTCAGTGTTTGACATCGTGCAATTGTGTTTCCTAGGTTTATGAATCGCTTTAGTGCTTCGAATTCATGATCTAGAAGATCAAAGAGAAGAAACACGTGGGCCATATCCACCCTTCTCCCGATTCACCAACCTCAAGATCAACCGCCGCTTCGAGTTGTATTTTGTGTGATCGGGTTGTTGACTAGTTAAGATCGAACCGATCCGTTTGTAGGTTTATCTTCTGTGATCAACTGAGGTCGAGTCGATCCGTATGTAGACTCACCTCAAGCCCTCTAAAGAGATTAACCCGGTCCGTAGGTAAGGTTACATCTCGAGGTGGCATAGACCGAACCGATCCGTTTGTAGGTTCGTCTTCCATAGACAAAACCGATCTCGTTTGTAGGTTTGTCTTCCATAGATCGAACCGATCCGTTTGTAGGTTCATCTTCCGTAGACCCCTTTTCATGAAATTAGACGACCACTTGACCATCTTTTAACTATACTATTTGCTTCTCTCTTTCAAAGATCCAGAGGTGCCTCGAGGTTCGTAGCCTGTGGTAATTAATCTGGGGGCTTGCGCCCACCGAATCTACAAGAACTCACAATCACTAAAAACCCCCGAACGTGCATCCAAATAATCTCTAAACTACAGACCCGCCGACACCCAAAGAGATGCACGGGAGCGCGCGAAAAGGGTCGCACAAGTGGTCTTCTATGCATGGGAGGTGCCCAGCCCACACCTCGCTTAACTCAAAGGCCTCAACGCCGCCAAGACAAGTCTCAAACCCTCGCGTGCAGGCCATCTACAAGGCTCACGGCCCCTCAAGCAGAAGGAAGAAGCGTGAGAAACGCTTGGTGAGGACACAACACGTCTCCCGCTCCGGCCAATCTCAAGACATGGCTCTCTGCCGGCAAGCCATTGTCTCAACTCCCAGCACCCGAGAGATTTATATCAAAGGCAACACCTAGCACCCAAGGGTGGGTCCTGTAAGGTTCTCACCAATAAAATCCTGGCCTCCAAGCTCTAACCTAGTTAATAAGGCCGTCTGCAGTAACTCGAATGCTCCGCCCGAGGAGCAGTATTCACCGCCTAGGCCGTAAGAGTGTATTCACCCGATTAGGCTCTAGAATACCACTCAATAACTCCGAAAATAATCGCCCCGACCAAACAAAGAAGAAGAGAAGAACCGCCGTTATGAAGAGCACTTCTCGTACCAACACCATCGCATAAGCTACGATCTTGCGATCCGATACCGATGCTCGAAAGTGAATATGACCCAGATGACCCGCCCCGCCTCTAATCAAGCTCACGTCACTCAATACACAACAAAATAATGGTAGAAAGGAGACTCCCAAAGAGAGTCAACCCCGAGGGCACAGCGGTGGGATGGTTTTAAGACCACAACGAAAACCCGACTTTTTCGACAATGAAGATGACGGCTGTGCAAACACAGCCCGAAGTGCCTATCGATGAAATTGAAATATTAAAGGCCACATCGAGGCACCTGGACGAAGAGCCGATTAGGCAACGGAGCATCGCTACCATGTCGAAAGCGTAATGAAGAATTGATTAAGGCTGGCCAAATCGTCGTTGCAGAATCACAAGACGCCAATTTCAAAGCTGGTAGTCTCACAAGAAGAGTCCACAGCGTTACCAAAAGCAAGGCATATGAAAACAAACCTACTATTCGAAACTCAATCCACATGAAATAATAGGTAGCTGCAGGCTCGAACCAAACTTATATCCCTGTTAGACATTCTTAAAGCCATGATTGTCTGAAGAAATGGCAAACAGCTACAGGTGGATACGCTCATCCCTCCTGGCTGGTAAAACCGGTGGACATCCATACCACCGCCATATACGACTTGGAAGAATATCCTAAAGGGTATGTGCATCCCCCGCTCTCGTGACCTTCTCCGGGAAAGCAACAAAGACACCTGAACCCCGAACAACACTGCCCACTTTGTAGCCTCATGCGCAACACTGATGCGGCACGTGATGCATTTGCTGTTAAGACAACTCCCCCAAAGCCCAGTGGAACCGCTTCCAATGGTATTATTCCGATTCGAAAACAACAAAGATCGCCAGGACCTTAGATTGGGGCATTTTTGAGACTAGTTTTAGGTGGGCACCATTTGTCATTAAGTAAGTTCGACAAAATAAACATAAATTATCCGAATCGTCAAGCACTAAACTCCAAGAAAGGGGAGTCAATGATGATTTTATTAATAGATGGCGGAACACTCACATCAAATGCGACCGCACATTAATCAAGATGAGGGCCATCAACCTAATCATGAAAAAACATTGACGGAGTGGATGGAGGACATGTTTCTATGGTGTGAGTAAAGGTCAACACATTCAAAGACTTGCTTCAGTCAAGCATGTCAAATATGGAAAGAATGGTCACCGCATACCGTGCCGAACTTCATGAATAATAGCGCTGCACGATAAGGCCCAAGTCAGACCAAAGTGGCATTCAATTCGTTTAAAGGATAAGACATGGTTGCTAACTATCGACACCCAAAGCAGCTTAGAAGGGCATAAATGGCAATAATTACAAATACAGGACCCAGTGCCCAATCCAGTGAGGAGTTCACTCTGAGTTTCGAGTCCCTCAAACAAAAGAAATCTAAACCGTACTCCTGTGAAAGATAAAGTTGCCCAAATCTTCGTAGAGGGCAATCGAAGAACTAGTCTAACCCCGCTGTGCCAAGAACCGATGCTTGCTAAGATGCCGATAATCGATTTAACCCAACTTCTCCCATACCACAGTCAAGTATTAGGGCACTCAATTGAAGATTATTGGGTCTTCAAAGATCGGAATTAGAAGGGCGTATAAAAATGGTGAGAAATTCATTTACCTAAAGGGTTCTGCTAGAAGCCCATCAGACTTTCATGAAGCCATAGTGACCAACACGACTCTCTGAGGAAGAGAAAGTCCGCGGCCAAGATGGTAAGCGAAGACAAGAAGAGCAATGGATCTACGCACCTATCGAAGAAATCGATTAAAATGCTTAAAGCCCTTAAGAAAAGAACACATGTATGAAATGGAAAGACGATATCATGCCAGTGGTCCCACCAAAACCAGTGTGTATTATATGGTGATCAGCGAATGAGCAAGTGGTTCTTAAGAAAGAAAAGAAGCATAAAGCAACGAAGCAACAAGTCCAAAAGAATAAAATTGAAGCTGAATGAAGCAGGATAGTCCCGAGGCGATCACGCCTTCAACATTTCATCTCCAAAGAAGATCGGGGAGAAGCTAACCCTAGGCCAAAAGAAAGTGACGTTAAATGAAGAAATAAATAAAGAAGAAAGCGAAGAGATCCTGGGTGCTTCTTGTGCAGCATGGTGATATATTAACTTTCATGATGAAGAAATGCCAACTTAGAGGAGATGTTCTTCCCAAATGATGAAGCGGGAAGCAAGCACCCTCACAGGACCTGGAAAATGAAGAATGCAATAGTCAGGTCGCTGTCCACAGGAGACTTATATACCTCGAGAGACAAGCTCCCAAGGATTAGATAAAGGAAAGATAAAAGATCCCTGGAATAAAGGCAAAGAGGTCGAGAATCCCAAGCAAGAACCTGCAAAGGACCCGGTCCGGCACGGCGAAGAATATAATGTGTGTTGCCACAAGGCTATCTGCCAATGAGGATTCAGCCGCTATTAAGCATATTTGACAACGTTGATGATGTCACAAGACCTAGTGGAATTACTAATCCAGGCCTCTACAAGATCCAGAAGCAAGTCATACTTTGTCGAGCAAAATATGCAAGAAGCCCTATTCACCGCCAAACCAGCCGCCACTTTGTATAAATTTCATGTGCACGACGACCTCCTAATAGGCCACCGATTTGACCATAACCGCCCGCTATACATTACCGAAATTGCCAGGGCAAAAGATTGGCCGCATTTGGTCGATGCGAAGTATTCGATCAATATTATGCCGCTCAAAACTCCGAAGACCATCACCTTAGATGTGAAGAACTTATCCGATGAAAAGGTGATCATTCATGTATTTTTGTCAATCAAAACTCCCCAAAGGCCCCCGGGAGTATAACTCGAACTCCGCAGTGCGGAAGTCTAAAAGCGCTACTAAATTCTATGTCATTGACGTACCTCTAAACCTCTTATCTAAGGCAAGTATTGTCCAGGTGGCTCTGGCCTTTCATAGTAATCAAGGTCATACCCTCTGCTCGCACCAATGCCCTCGAAATATAATGTGAGAAGTGGTAAACAAAGAGAATTGACGGAGATGTCAAACCATTGGGTGCATGAGATTAAAATTCAATGTAATTTTCCAATATTTTCTCTGTAAATTGGCGAGTAGTAAGCCAGGAGCCTGACCTATGATAAAAACAGTCAGAATCTTTCAATAAAGGCTCTTAAATTTGATACCTCGTCCTGAGAAGAAGAAGAGGTCAAATTTAATATTAAACCCCGAGTGCTCGAGCCCAAAGACCCGGTGAAGAAAAGTCGGGTGAGGAAGAAATGACTTCCATACCTCAAACAACAGTGGCTACATATAAAGCCCAAATAAAACCGAGCTGAAATCAATGCAAGTGATTCTCGAAGAGAGGTCATTTTCAATTTTAAGCCTCATTGATACCCCTCAAATTCAGATCACAGAGGCAACTTCAGGTGAAGGCTCTGAAGAGTCCGACGCTCGGCACATCACCTCAGTATAAGAATCTCGGCCATGCATCGTCAACCCCGGGAAGAGTATCTGATTTCAAGAGAATTGGCTTATCACCACATCCTCAAGAGCTTCATAGAAGGGCCCGAAACAGATATAATGAAATGCAGTACAGTCATATACGATCAACACGGACCCGTAGCGGAAGGGATTAACCCGTGCTAGGGCCGAGGCCTATAAATGAAGAACGGGCATGGCTAAGGGAAAATTCTCGAAGGTCGCGTCCGGAATGCAATCGACGAAATACAGGCACCAAGTTGAAAATAATAGTAAGAGAGGTGTCTCCGGAACAAACGGGAAGGATACGCAGATATTAAAGCGCAACACAATGAAACTGCATGAGTAATGATTGAAAACTCCGCAAACCGCGATCTATAACTCCGAGCTACTCAAAGAAGTGACGAGCGAATCCCCCGTTCCGGGATCCCCGAAAAGGCAAGCACCCGATAAGCGGGCAAACGGGTAATCTGTTATAGGCATTTAATCAAAGCTGGTGCTGCAAGAAACGAAGGGTTAAACAATCACCGTCAATATGCAAACCCTCAAGGCCAAGGAAGAAAGTAAACCTTATACCTTTTCCTGAAAATAAGACAAAACTTTCGTGATATTTGAGCAGTTCGTCTAAAGATGATTGACGCTTCCCGCTTGTAAGCGACCCGTTACATAAAGAGCGGTACTAAGGCGAATTCTCCCTGATCGCGTATGCTATCGGGGTCACACCATCTATCAAGAATGCTGGGTATTCAAAGATCCTCCAGAAGAAGGGCACGGGGAACGGGACGCATCCAACTCCCGAAGAGCTTTCAACAAGACCCAGCCCTCCGCATAACTCACAATAACAAAGGTAAAGGGTTGCCTACACGATTCTCGCACACTCCCGTACTTCGCAAGAAACCCAAGCGTCATGCAGCACGTAAGTTTCCGTATCAAAGAAATCTACCGCTCCAACTCGCCTCAGTGAACATTGAAATAGTAAGAGGAAGATGGGCAGCGCTAGAGATTACTCGTATTCCCGAAAGGCATTTTAAAAGACCTCATGCTTCGAGGGAAGTGAACCTACATCCAAACCCTAAAAGACCTTTGTCATCCTCTAAAGCGTAGGCATGCGCATCAAAGTGGAAAACTATCATCCACAAGGCTATAATTTATACGTAGTTTATCTCAATCTGGCCGCCTCAAGAACCCTAATTCACAACGCTTGGAAGAAGTGGGTGATAGAATGAAGAATCGGAGAATGCAACGAGCGGTGACGGGCGCATCTCATCCCTTTGGAAAGCGACCTTCCGATAAATCGGGCAAAAGGGCAAAATGTCTTCGAGAGACATATCCAGTGCCGAGGCCAAGCGCTCACGATGAACTTCTGAATGGCGCTCGAATAAGGTTCCGGGGCCCGGATGGCAAAGTAAAATACACCCGGGTTGCGTGGTATAATCGCGATGACGTTGAAGATGCTTCGAGGGGTCTCTCAATCCGGTACCGTATGGAAGAAAGTCAAGTTGCATTGACTTCTCGTCGAAAATGCCGCATAATGAAATTAATGTACAGGACAATGCCTCGGCCCCGAAAAATGCTTTGAACATGGCCTAGGAAAAGGAACTCCAACACGGTACGATGAGTTAGCTGAAATCAATTTGTGGATCGGAAGAAGAATTCACGACCAACCTTTCATAAGCGCGCATTGTTGGCCAAAAGAGGTGGCCGAGAAGTCAAGACAAGCCTCTTTAAAAGTTACAATGGATCGCTTCGCTTTTTGGAGTTATAAAGAAATGCCCGGATTAGATCCCAACGTAGCTGTTCATTACTTGAAAATTGATCCAACCTTCAGTTCGGACAAATTGCGTCAGTATGGGAACGCAGAATAACAGCTCTAAGAGAAGGCTTCGGAGTGAAATCGAAGAAACTCCATTTTACGCAAAGTGCTCATACTTCGGGAAGAAGAGACTTTAATGGGTGGATAGCATTGATCCCCTCTAAAAGAAAACGGGCAAATCCGCATTTGTGTGGATTTTCTGCACTTAAACAAGGCGTGCGGTTCTAAAGATGATTTCCTGCTTCCAAAGAATCGAAATCATAATTGATCACACATCATCTTATGAAGTCTTCTCCTTCATGGATCTGCTATGCGGGCTATAATCAAAATCAGAAATGAGCGCCAGTAAAGATTTAGGCAAAAGCGCACACAAACTTTCCCTCGCACGCCGGGATTAGCATCTATTGCATTACAAAGTCATGCCGTTTGGACTCGAAAATGCGGGTGCCACTTTATCAATCGGCGGCGACCTAAGATATCTCGGACTGATTCATTCACAAGATAGTGGAGTGCTATGTAGATTGATTTAGTCATCAAAGGCCAAGGCTACATGTGAGAAGTGAACACTCCACATATCTCGAGGTCAGTTTTCAACCTTCTCACCTGAGAGAACACATGCGCTCAAATTAAACCCGTTGAAATGCGCATTTATGGTATCATTTACTCGGTAACTTTAGAACAGGTTTGTGGTGACCACATGTGGAACTCGGGAATAAGACTGTGCAAAGATCAAAGCAATAACCGAACTATCCCCGCCAAAGAATTTAAAACACCATATCTTTGCAAGGGCAATCGGGCGTATTATGCATGCAGAAACATAGCTAACCCATCGGTAAAATCCAAGCCTTCACCTCTAGCTGACCAAGAAGAATATCCCGGCGAAGTGGGATGGCGAGGTGCCAAATGGTGCTCAAGAAATCAAGGTGTCTTATCGGCATCGAACCTCTCCAAAATATTACGGCGCCCATACCCGAGAAGTTGAACTCATTATCTCATATACGACCGCCCTAGATGGATCCTTTCGGAGCTCTGGCTGGCACAAGAAAACCAGTGATGGTAATCAAAATGCTACTATAATATTTAAGTCGCATGTAATGCAGGGCAGAATACGCGGTATTCACCGATCGAGAAGCATTGTTTAGTCTAATCTTCAAACAAGGAAGAATCAAAATTACATGCAGCCCATAAAATCATTTTAATATCCAAGCACCTCTAACACCCATACCCGCCTAATGTCAATGAGGCTGGGCTAAGTGAAGCTACTGTCCTTACCGAGTTCAACATCACTTATACACCGCAAAGTGCTTATATGGGCAAAGCGCTATGATTTCCTCCCCCGGGCCACATCCGATTCAAGATGACTCCCCATTAAAATGCACTTCCAATGAGGAAACCTGCTGACAAGTCAAGAAGGAAGTCCTATGGTGGGAGATGTACTTTGATGGTGTTTCTTCAACTTAAGCCGATCATCATGTTCTGAGTCCTCGAATCAAGGCCGGCGCGCAGAGAAGAAGCCCTCGTAACTTTGAAGGCGGGATAATACGACATTCTCCCAAGTTTAACTGCTCTATGCACAACAATGAAGCGTAGTACGAGGCACTTATCGCCGGACTAGAGCTATCACTCGAATGAAATCAAGGTCGTGCGCATCTTCGGGGATTCACACTGATAATAAATCAAATAATTGGCGAATACAAGGTAACTCAAGTCGTAACTAATACAATATCACCAAAAGGCCATAGGATTAACGGGGCGAATCCCGGCCGTGTCCAATGAGGCGTCGCCAGTGGCTTGAATGGTGGCTAGCATGCGTTGGGCCAAACGTGCCAAGGAGTCATGAACCAATGAGCCTTAAACTGCACATCATCGTCCACAATACAAGGTCGGTGATTGCTCGTCAAACAACACGAGGCGAGAATGAAAAACGTCAATAGGAAAGATATAATGCTAAGAGATAATGACATGAACTAAGAAGACGATGATTGGGAGACAACCGCTCACTCGAATATTTCGTATGGTAATTCTCCCTGAGTGATAAAAGGATAGCCCACCAACTCAAGAAAGCGGGTACTACGCGCATGCATATGCGGGCAACACGCTAAATGCAGGTCTCACACCGATCGTAACGAAGACGTGTATCCGGGTCCGAAGCGTAGCAAAGATGAAAGAAGTTCATCTTGATTATGTGGAGCACATCGTCCGGGCCTCAATGCAAATGAAACTTAAAGATCAAGCACCTGGGTATTATCGGGTCAGCACCGCGTCTGGACATGAAGAGCACGCAAAGAAGCTGTCGCTTACGCCAGACATATGGCCCCTTTATACATCAAGCTAAACCCGTTGCTATAAAATTCCAGCCTGAGCATCCCGGCCATTTAATATGGACAGGGCACATGGCGTAGTAGGATCCCACAGACCCCCCTGCTATCAAGAGAGGCTCACTGCTCATCCCCGCGCCGGCGCATTACTTCGCTAAATGTAGCCAATGCCGTTCCGCTTTAAAGAAGCAAAGCGTCCGATGTGGTTAAGTTTCTTCAAGACGCACATCCTTTCACCGTCCCCGTGACTTCGCAACGAATAATATCCGATAATGAACCGCCTTCACAGCTCGAAAAGTTCATGTCTTGGCGTTATAAATTTAATACTGACGAGATTCTCGTCCATTTATAATCCGAGAGCCACGGTCTCGGTTTAAGCCTTTAACAAAACCCTAATCAATATCATGAAGAAGACCGTGACTGTTCAATGAGACTGGGATAATCGCCCACAGAGGTACATGGGCTTATCGAACCACATACCGAACGCCACGCAAGCTACCCCCGTATTCTTTGGCTTTTTGGGGTTGAAGCCGTTTCTCCCTCTTGAGGTGGAATTACCGTCATTGCATGGCTGGCTATGCAAAAAATGATAATGCACCAATGGATCGAATCGCCAACAACTTTAGACCTGACTGAAAGTCGGATGCCATGGACGAGAAGAGATCGATAGCCTCAGAACAGGTAACCTTGAAATATATCGTGCAAAACGGGCAAAGGCATATGATAAGATGGCATGTAGTCAGGTATTTCAAATGCGGGAGCTTGTTCTGTCTCAAGAGGCCGATCATTTGCCGCACATCTGCCCAAAAATTCTCCCTGAACTGGGAAGGCTACGATGTGACCCAGAAGGTACACAAGCATACTAAACTCACAGACCATGGGGTGAAGGCCCACACACCATTTTCAATGGGCTGCTATATCCTGAAGAATATTGCACCTCACGGAGGCCAATCGAGTAGTATCTATTGTAAATAAATAAGGAGGGAATAAGTGTTCACACACACACACGTGCACCAAACACAAACCCATGTCTAACCTCCACTTTTGCATAAAATCCCCAAAACTCCTACTTTGGCATCCGTAAATAGAATGCATCCAAAAAATCCAAAACCACACAAATACGTATAGCCCTATAAAAATAAAAAAATATATAGAATAAGAGAACTCCAAAACGCCAAAACCACGCTTAGAATGTATGTTGCGTGAGCTTTGGCAATTGGTCTGGTAATACAAATACTACCTGCCTTGTCCATTTGATACGTAATAAACACAAAACAAGTGCAGTGGTTTACGCTTTGTCTCTCAAACCATCTCAAGGTTGCCCAATGACTGAAAGCGTCATAGATTTGTCGTCAGCAGCGCTGCACAAGGGATAGGCTCAAGTGTACCGGTGGCTAGTAAATAGTCGTCTCCGAGGGTGTGTAACAATAACTCTCCCATTGTTGGTAACATGTATCACTA